>CM062810.1:104456360-106856360 GCA_031772625.1 Pinus tabuliformis | reverse complement strand
GACATTTTTTCTATTTTACCTTGTTGTTACATGTATAGGCACAAATAGTGTATATGATTTTGAAATAAAAATAGCTACCCTTGTTGATAATTAATGATTGTGGTTTAGTTACTTTAGGAGTGATAAAACTTCACAAACAGTGCCTAAACTTGTTTAAACAATATACCACAGCCAAGAGTTCCTTTTCAGTGACTGTATAATTCAACTCAACTTTAGAAAGGTTCTTATGAAGAAATAGATAGCAAAAGGAAATTTGTCTTCCACTTGTCCTAAGGTTGCCCCTAAATCTTTATCTAATGCATTTGTGTGTATATGGAAAGTTAATGCCCAGTTGGGACCCCTAAGGATAGGTGCAGTGGTCAACTTTTCTTTCAACACTTCAAGGGCCTCTTGACAATTGCTTGTCCAACAAAAGTTTAAATCTTTGGCCAACAATCCAAACAAAGGTGAAGCCAGCTTACTAAAGTCTTTAATGAACCTCCTATAATACCCAACTAATCCCAAGAAGCTCCTAACATCTCTTTGTTTTTTAGGGATGGGGACCCTTTTAATGATGGAAATTTTGTTTGGGTCAACCTGTATCCCCTCCTTGGATATGTAATGGCCAAGGATAGTCCCTCCATTCATCACAAATGCACATTTCTCGGGACCCAATGACAAATTCATTTCCATGAATTTTTGTAAGACATTGCATAGATTAGACATAAGGATAGAGAGTTAGCCGAATGTTGCAGTTTCACAAATTCCTTTTCTATTTTTCCACATTGTCTTTCGAACCCAAATAGGCCACCCTTCATGCAAAGTCTCATTAAAAAAACACAACAAGGAAACAAAACTAGGAGGACAAAACAAAAGGAGGCTAATCGAAAAGATGATGCAAAACCAAAATGAGAAAACACAAGACAAACTACAGAAAATGAATGCAGGATGAATGTGTAGGTACACTAATATGCAACTAGACCTACTCCTAACCTAACCAACTAGAAGGTCGAGATCACGTATAATGAAATTTCCAATGTAGCCACTGTAGTTGTTCTTGACCTGCAATCACAAAGATATGGTCGATTAAAACTGAGATAAAACAATGTGCAACAGAAACTATAGTATCTTAAAGAAATTTCACAATAAAAAGAAGGTCTTAACTATCAGGAAAAAGATGTGTCACAAGCACTACTTCTAACCAGATTTCATTCTTATCTTTTCAATGAAGACCATAGCTAAACAAACCTTGGAAGGTTCTTGGGAACACATCTTCATATGCACTGTACTTCTTAGCAAGCATGAGGAAATATCAAAACCTATTATTCACGACAAAGATTTCCAGGTAATATTGCTCCAACCATTAAGCAATTGGATCATGAAACTCAAAACAACCCTCTTGAGAATCCTTAAATATTTGAAAACATTAATTTGCAATTAAAGGTGTGGGATTAGGATGAGAATCCTGTAAGGGAAAATAAATCTGATCACATTCAGAAGGCTTGTCAAGATAGTGAGGACCTAACATAACCATCAGCAAAGGTTGAAGTGCCTCAGCTGCTTGACAAGTATCTAAATAATGAGATAAACCATAGGGATTAATCAATGTGAAGCAATTGTCATCAAATACACTGGTGGGAAAATGATAAAAATGAATGACAACTAATATTATGATCAGATGGACCGTTTGTGGCGAGAGATTCTCGGATATAAGATAACAAAGATAGATTAGTTTGAACATCTTTATGAACGCCTTGAACAAATGAATCATCTTCCTTGCATGATAAATGTAACAAACGATTTCTTTGTAACTGGTAACATACTGCACTAACATCATAATCATGGAAATAAGTGGAAAAAAATGCTAGTTAATGGAGAATAATTTGATTCACACAATAACTCATGCATTCATTTGCACTCAAGAGGATTTTAGGTGCGATTAAGAACAAGATTCGCGATATGATATTCATAAGGAAAACCGGGAGCTCCTCATCACAAAATAAATATGATAAATGTGATTCTATCAGCCAAAGATGATATTTGAGGTGACCAAATGCACGGTTCCATGACTCTATGAGAGGTACACATTCCAAACCCAAGGTTGATGCATGAGGTTTCCATGGAGATGAATCAACTCAAGAATATTCTTGAATCCGATCAGCAGTAAAATATTGAAAATCTAAAAGATTACATCTAAAATACTAAGCATATTTCAAGAAGGGATTACATCGAGCGTAACCATGCAAAGAGAAGGATTTCGCAAGAGAAATTGGATCTAACTTAGTTCAGGGACCTCACCAGAGTCACAAGATCCTGACATAGCCATCACGAAAGTTGAAGTGCCTCCACTTTTCGAAAAGTCCCGAAACTTTTAAGGATTGTAAAATTACATTTTGAAAATTAAACAAGATCGTGCATGGTGTGAGGATAACTACTACAATAATACCACTACTCATTGGATGGAAGACATCTCTATCATTACTTTGAACAGATTTTTCAACTTCAACAACCAGATTACTCAAGTTGAATATTCTTTTGATCGCAAATCTAAAGATGTATGAATCAGAGAAATTTCATGAGCAAGCTAATTTGAAGAGTTGTCTTCATGCAAAACAAGAGATGATGAGGGATGGAAAGAATACTCAATGATTCGATTATTTCCTTTCATGTCATGGATAACCTCACTACCTTGTGTCAATTGAGAATTTAACTTATTAGATGTAGAACTTGAAAAGCGGGAAGCATCTTCATCACAAGTAGACGCATTGCAAATAGTAGAGAACAAGGGATAGTGAGATGAAGAGGAAGTTTTGATAGGAACGTCTTCTTTGACTGAATCAGATTCTAGATCTAAATTAAAATCTTCATGAGAAACCAAAAGATCAGGTTATGCACCTGGGAATTCGTGATTGCATACATCAACCGAGTTATCATCAGACTGATTGTTGCCCAAGGCTACAAATTGATTGGGAAAATTGATTGCATTTCATTCACTACCAAGATTAGCAAATTGAAAATCATCTAAGAATGGAAGCACATCATCTTAACATGGGGGAAATTTGAAAAAGGGAAGAGAGGTCAAAAGTGTCTTTTCTTTACTCCTCTACCAGTGTAATGAGAATGCCTTGTATTTGATCACAATTTGAATTGGCAACTCAAAAATCAAGAGAGCGTGAAGAGCTAGTTGGTGGAGCAAATTGATCAAGAAGATCATGAAATGTAGAGCCATGACATGTATATGATACAGGATGACAGATGTCCCTTGAAGAAGTAACAATTTCAATGGACCCAGATATAATATTGATGTTAAGAGTGCTAATGTAATCTTGAGGAATTAAAGGATTAGCCTTCACCCTAGGCTCCATGAGCCTTTCCAAGGTTTCTTACATTAGACCTAAATCATGAAAAGTGGGAGGAGGATGAAGAGATGGATTAGGAATTTGATTTGCATATTTCCCAACTTTATTATCATGGGGATGCACCTTAATTTGTACTGGAAAAGGAGGAGGACAAGGAACAAAAGGAATAGTAGGTTCCTCCTCCAAAATTAGGGGTGTCTCATGATTTACAAAATTTGGGAAGTAAAAACGTCAGGGGTTTCAGATTCACTGTGCAAAGAGATATGCACAAAACACTTAAACTTTTTGTTTAAAGAAATCCTAATCCATGTCTTCTCTCGAAAATTCATAACAAAGGTGAAGGAATCGATCAGAAAAATCCTCAATTGATTCATTAGGCTTAATTCTTAGTCGATTAATTCTTTTAAGAACATTCCACTAATCATACTTGTCAGATGCTTTATGAATCTCCTTCACAAGCTGGTCGGATGAATGGATGGAAGCAGTAGGTAGTGTGTGATACCATCTCTTAACATGGCCTTCAAATATGAGGGTGAGCAATCTAGCCATGGCTTATTTGCAATGTATTCCATTAGAAAGGAAAAAACAGATAACTTGAAACAAATGTTCACGAAGAGTTAATTCACCCTTGCCATCAAACTTAAATTGGGACAGGTATGAAAAAATTCTGCAGGGATGGTAAGATTAATCGCTTTAGAAAAACATCATGGGATTATGATTTGGGAAAGATCCATTTTGAATAAGAGATTCAAAGAAGACTCAACGGGCACAACCTGTCGTTTATCCCTTTTTATAGCACCATTTTTTGACGCTGTTAAAAATCTGTTAACAAAGGGGATCTCCCTGATGTGAAGTCTCGATTAGACCTCACATCATTTGGAATAGGAGCCCCATCCGGAGTATCAGCTTGGTTTCCATATATTCTTACAAATTTTCCTTGCCTACAAAGTTCAACACAAGAGAGTAATACACATGCATTTTCAGATCAGCAAGTGAGTATGCCTTGTGAGTTGTTTAGTTGCAAAAAGTATCAAGGTATTTCTACCGAAAGGGAGATAAAAGTGGGCCCTTTAAAGACAAGTAATAGTACTAATCTAGAAAAGGCACACGAGCATATACATACAAATGAATCATTGATCAACTAGCGAAATAGTTCACAAGGAAGCAACGATTGTTAAAGAAAATACAACATACCTTCAACAAGATAAGTATGAAAGTCACTAAAATAGTTCAATTTCCTTAGTACAGATGAAAGCAACATACATCAAAAACATTCAAATAATAGTCTTACAATATTCACGAGCTTCTGAATTAAGTAAAAGTTCCAAGATACGTCAAGACAGTGTGTTGGCTTGTTAGGGCTTGACCCAGGTTCAGAAGTGATTTAGCCAAACAAATCCCAAAACTACCGGCCCTTTTGGCAACAGTCCACGGAGCGCGGACTGAGTTCTCACCTGAGGTAGTATGGGAGGGTGCTAGAACCAGGTTTCCGCACCCTTGGGATGTCTTGATGGGTCTTAGAAGGCTCGCGATCCCACTCTATGCCCTACGCTACTTCTGCGCAGTTGTCTGTCCAGTGCAACTACCTTTGCGCGGCTTCAATGAAGAGCGTGAATGTTCTTTACCTTTACTGTGCTTATTATTATTATAGATATTAAATTGAATTAAGTGGGCCCAATACTTTCATTTACCATTCAACATAAACAGACATGCGCGCAATCATAAATTGTAAACAGATGCATAAACAGAAATATAGAAACAGATACGCGATGTTCCAGAACCAACTTATATTTTATTAATCTTTTGTTCCAGTTACAATCCACTTCCTACCCTACACACACAGCTACAGGGGTCCGCGCACATAGCTGTGAACTCTACTAGGCCACTGCGTACATGGCTGCAGAGCCTATCCTTACTACTACCAACCATGACTCGAACTTACAAACTTGGAGTGAATTTCGCATTCAAAAACCCATGTCACTTCAAATCCAGACTAAAAACTACTTTCTACCCTTAAAGCCTCGCTCTATTTATACATTCCCATGATCCACGGACCATGGGTAGGCCGACTCACTTTGCATTACCTTACATTATTTGAGGGCGGACAACCCTTTGACTTGACTCATTACAATTCGCACTCTGCACAGTTTACAATACCATTACCCAAAATTGTGGGCTTTAAGCCCCAAAACCGTTACATGGGGGATTCGCTGCCCAACAAGCCCCCAACACAAACATTGTGACTCGCCCTCGAGTCAACCCATCAGTGTGGTGAGTCGCACTACCAAGGTTTCACGGTCTGCTATCCCTGTGAGTGACATACTACAATCTTTTGCTTCGTCATTGCCTACTACAACGCTTCTTCAAGCTCCTGCTCCATTGTCCCTACTAATTTGCTTAACTTATGATGCTCATTCTGCTTTGCTAGGTTAACAAAAAGCGACCACTCATAGGATTTTAGCTCTAACTGAGATGTCAAATGCATGAACTTTTTGTGCAAGAGCCATTTTCATTGCTGCAGAGTCGTAACTGCCCCCTCCGTGCTTTGTTTTATCAGCTGGCTAATTTCCAAATGAGGAAACTTCTCATTGTCCACGAGGTCCCAGTCTTCAAACTTCATAATGGGTACGCGGCCCATAGCCGAACCTTCGAACAGAACTTCCGAGGGAGGAACGAGGTGTTGACTGTGCTCTTAACAGCATCCAAATATTTAGGTACCTTTACCCTCCCTTTCCGCGAAGGGATATACTTGGGCAGCTTTGTTGTGGCACGTACTGGTTGGACGTCTTCTTCCATCTCTTCCTTTGGTTCCATCTCTTCGACAAAGATCGGAGGATCCTCTTCCTCATCATCTCTCTCAATATTAACTATTTTTCCCTTCTCTTCCATCGACAGTTTGCCGAACCGCGGATTTCACGGAGACATATGGACTGGTCCTGCTACCTGTGGATCCTTTTTGGCCCTCGGCGTCTAGGGCAATTTTGGAATTTTCGGCGCATCCCCCACCGGTGACATAGGGCTTGGTGCGGCTTCCTTGGCGGTCGACATTGCTCTTCTGAGAAGGTCCTACGTCTCTTTCAGTAATTCTTCAAATACTGAACTCGTTATCAAAGCCTCTAAAGCCGTAAAGTCCATGCACAATAACTGAATTCTCAAGATGCCAAGGGTTGTTTGGCAGATGACCATCTGAGATTTATAGGCCTACCGGAATTCAAATTCGACCGTTCCCCCCTTTCTTGGCTCATTAATGCGATATTGGCAGTAGATCATTTCAAATCTAGGTCTGACCCCGTGTCTTAATTGTCCGTTGTCTGCTCCTCGTTGCCTTAAATTGGACATCTTGTCATGAACAGTGACACCAACGGTCACTTTCCATCCCAACCATGCGGCAGCACAGTCCCTTGTGCGCGAACGCAATCCCTGTGATATACTGGCCCTGCGCGGAAACTCCTCTCGATGCAGCTCTCCTGCAGACTTGTTTATAGTCCACCGCTTTCTTTCAAATGCTTATGGCACTGAGACTGTGCTTCCTATAGATAGTCAGGTGGTTGCACCCCCAGTGCGAGGCTTCGATTTTCCTGCTAGCCTAGGTTGTGAGCACCCTTCAAATACCCTTGTGTCTAGTGGTGCGTCGCGTTCTTCTTTGTATGGTACGCTCCCTTGTTTAGTAATGTGCAGTCGCAGCCATGATAGCAAGGTCGCAACTCTTTCAAATGCAGTAGTAGGGCCGACTAGACTTGGTCCCATCATGCGTAGTTTCTCGTGGCTCGCTTGCACGCCTTCAGTTTCCAATTCATTGATTTCTTCGTCCAATGTCATGCTTTTCATTCTCAGTTGTGCCCTCTCTTCATCAAGGTCACGAAGTTTCAATCTCCCTCGCCGAATGGCTTCCTGTAACTGCCTAATTCCTTCACCCAGGTCCTTGCTCCCTGTCCCTACTACGGGAGCTATGGTCTGGGGATTCTTCTCTGTCCTCCTGGTTTCCTCTCTTCTTGTCAATGTTGGGATCGTTTCCGTGCTTTGATATTTGCTTATGGTCCTATAGGCCCATCGAACCACTGGTACGCACAGGTCCCAGTCGGTACGTCTCATCTGGTGAACTATGTTCATGACTCCACATAGCTTTTTGAATGCTCCGTTGCAGATAGTTTGTGGAGTGCGTCGCCTTCCCTGCTGTCGCGTCGGGTTCTAATTTTCGATCCTTAGTCTGGGAGGTGTTTGCACAGCACACGTTTGCACCCATCAACACAGGTGGGCACGCAAACTGCTTCATCCTGGTTTACCAGCTTGCGTTCGTCGCTGGTGACTTCCAAATCATAAGCGCATCCGTCTGATACATTCGCACCAATTTCCAATATTGTTCTTGTGTATATTCCACCATCGCACGGGTGTCGTGCGCAACGCCCATTCTAGCGCACCGTACCGTTGTTGTTTTGGCACTGCCCTTTCAAATTTGTCTAAAAATTCATCCACGCCTGTCTCCCCATCATATGTTGGCAGTTCCCTTGCTTCGGTCGTCACGCACCACAGTGATCTAATCATCATGTTGCAATTCAGCGTTGTTACTTCGTGTAATCGGTTCTGCCAGCGTTCTATTTCTTCATCTGAATCCAAAGTACAGGAACTGTCACACTCCCATGAGATTCTCCCATCTGCAGTTAGGTTCACCCGATCATGGTCTTGTGCCGTTATCTGGTAAATGCAATCCAGCTCATCGTCGTTTTCATCATTGCGCACAAGTTCAGTTTAGCGCGCTCCTTCGGCTGGATCTAGCGAAACTACTACGTTTAGGGACTTTTTCTCGAAAATCATCTTTCGCTTCTTCATATTGATGACTCCATTCATATCCATGGCCCAGTCTATTCCTAGCAATGTGGGGTAAGGGTTGTTGTCATCAACAATCTCTATCACCTCAAATTTTGTCTTCGATGTCCACGGTTACCCCTTGCAACCTTCCCATGGGCAAGATCTTTTGTTGGTTCGCCATCTGTAATTGAATAGGGGACCACTGTAATGCGGGCCTATCCATGCGTTCCCATGTCTGCTTTCATAACACATTCACATCCGAACCTAGGTCTAGGATTACCTGATCCATTTCATATTTGCCAATCTGCGCCGTCAATCTCATTTCCCTCCTAGTGAGCAGTGCATGCCTTCCCAGTTTTCGGACTACGCGCGATTCACCTAACCCTGCGCACCTAGTGATCAACTCTTGTAGTCCTTTAACTGCCTTATTATCATGCAACAACTTCATGCATGTCTCTGAAAAGGTAGTAAGCATAGAAGGATCAATTCCCAGCTCTAGTTGATCCTTACTACTTGAAGTAGAGGCCTCTATGAAGCTCTTCTTAGCTTCCATAAACATCCCCTTTGCGCGTTCCAAGTCAAACTCGAGTTGCTTTGTAGGAGCCTTGCAAACCCATGTATCTTCCTTGGGTTGCTTTCCCTTATCTTCCCCTGTAGTCGCGTCGCTTCTGAGCACCATATTCACATTTGGGTCTTCTTCGCGTGGTTCAGACTTCATCATTTGGATATTCTGGGCCAGAGTAGGTTGTAGTACCCCTTCTCGCGCATCTGTGCGATCAGCATAGGACAATATACCATTTCATGATCAAACTACTCACAGTACGAACAATATAGTCTCGTCTAATTGGTACAATAGCGAGTGTAGTGCCCTGGTCCTCCGCAATTGTAACAGATTCGCTGTCCACGACCCCTTCCTGGCCCCATTCCTCCTCGTCCTTGACCTCACCCTTGGAATCCAGCATGCACCATCCCCACGGCTGGGTCAAGGACTCACGTTTCCATCTGCATTCTATATGTTGGGGTCCACTCCATCATTAACTCGTAGTTGCGACAAGGACGCTCGTCGTGGCCCACTGATCTACAAAAATTACAAAACAACTGTTGTAGAGTCTATGTATACTTATGCAATAGGTGACAGTTGTTCTTCGTGTGCTTTCCTCTCACCTAGCAGATCGTGCACCAGAGCGCAGGTGCTGCACTTGGCACTGCCTGTGCCTCTGGTCTCAACGGCATTGGTCCCCCTCCTGCCAAGTAGTTCGTGAATACCGAACAGTGATCCTTATCGTGGCCCTAGCCTTTACATTTTATGCACCACACTTCTTCACGCGCCTCTGGCCGAGGTGCCCTATCCTGCTTCAAACTCTGCATTTCCAAGCATAGGTTTTGTAGTTGTGCGTGGATCTGTCGGTCTCCCAATCCTGAATCCTATATCGGTGTTTCATGCAACCTCATCGCCATTTCCAGTGCTTCAGCCTTGGTTGAAAGCTTCTGCTGTGACAGCGCTGTCCTCAAGTGTGATGTCAAAGACGCCACAAACCACGCCCAGTGTTGCGCATACGTTAGCGTCATATTATCCTTGCAGATCGTACTCTTCAGTCTCTGATCCAGATCCCAGGGGGTCTCACCTAGAAGCATTGTGATCTCTTTAAATCTGATGATTGACCATGTCTCTGATTTCATCCGGCTAAATTCTCTGTTCAGCACATTCTAGATCTTTGTTATTCCTACACTTGGGTGATCATTCGAGTGCTTGGTATACCAAGTCAGCGCGCGATCCTGCAACGCGCTCACCAACGTGGCCTTCTTAATGTTGTCATCCATGACTCCTTGGGCTTCCCACACTGCTCTTACCACGAACCAGAACTGGTCCGGATCCTCATTCCCTACTCCTTTGAATACGGGTAGCTTGATCGCGCTCGCCATGCTGAACTGTGGGTTTGGTGGAGGCGGGGTGGTTGAAGATGGAGGTGAAGTAGGTGAAGTGGGTGATGGTGTAATTGGAGGTGATAACTGTGGAATGCGCTACCTAACCGCACTTCTCAGGGAAACATGAGCGTGCTCTTCCTCGCTCGCTCGTGGCAGTGAAAATAAAGGACTATTTCCTAACCCTTCGATCACCTTGTAGATCTTTCCGCTCCACTTCATTCCAATCATTAATGTATTCACATAACCCACTTCTCACATAATAGCATCTTAATCCAAGTATTCAGGGATTTGATGTACCTACCTCGCAGTCCCTTAAGAAAACATCGTTTTGCTTTGCTATAGATCACGATTGTGTCTATCACGAACTCCGTGATAAACCCCCCTATTATCTAGTCGAGCCAATGGTCCACGGCTCACGTGATCTTATCTTCTGATGCCTCTAGTTTGTGTACTAACTCCGAGGTCCACACTCTCGTTTGATCAAGCTTGTACCTTCCCTGGCTATCGACTAACCTCGCGATCCAATCATACAGCTCTAAAGAGAAGGTTGCGAAGAAGATCTCGTGGATTTCTGTATATACATAGCGAGCCACCTCTTCTTAGATATTTGTGCTGTCTTGTTTTCCTATGTTATGAACTCGTAAAGCTTCTGATCTAACCAATCTTCAATTTCCTTCTTCGTAAGGTTCAAGTGTTCTAACATCAGACATCCCTTAGGACAATCCCGGTCCCGACAATGGAACCATTTGTTGGCTTGTTGAGGCTTGACCCAGGTTCAGAAGTGATTTAGCCAAACAAATCCCAAAACTACCAGCCCTTTCAGCAACAGTCCATAGAGAGCGGATTGAGGTCTCACTCGAGGTAGTATGGGAGGCTACTGGAACTAGGTTTCTGCACCCTTGGGATGTCTTGATGGGTCTTGGAAGGCTCGCAATCCCACTCTACGCCCTACGCTACTTCCGCGCAGCTGTCTATCTAGTGCAACTACCTTCGCGTGGCTTCAATGAAGAGTGCAAATGTTATTTACCCTTTACTGTGCTTATTATTATTATAGATCTTGAATTAAATTAAGTGGAACCAATACTTTCATTTACCATTCAACATAAACATACATGCGCACAATCATAAACTGTAAACAAATGCATAAACATAAATATAGAAACAGATACGTGATGTTCCTGGAACCAACTTATCTTTTATTAATCTTTTGTTCCAGTTACAATCCACTTCCTACCCTGTGCACATAGTTGCAGGGATCCGCACACACAGCTGCGGACTCTACTAGGCCTCTGCGCACACAGCTGCAGAGCCTATCCTTACTACTACCAATCACGACTCAGACTTACAGACTCAGAGCGAATTTCACATTCAAAAACCCATATCACTTCAAATCCAGACTAAAAACTACTTTCTACCCTTAGAGCCTCGCTCTATTTATACATTCCCATGTTCCATGGACCATGGGTAGGCCGACTCACTTTACATTACCTTACGTTATTTGAGGGCGGACAACCCTTTGACTTGACTCATTATAATTTGTGCTCCGCGCACTTCACGGAGCCTTTACAATACCATTACCCAAAATTGTGGGCTTTAAGCCCCAAAACCGTTACACAGGGGATCTGCTACCCAACACAGTGAACACCACTAGCCCCAATAGTGGAGCATTAGAGTAGTCACTCGATCCTCCAAAACAAATATATTCCTCTCCAATGCATGGTAGAAGGAAAGTCCCTTTCTTGTAATACGAAGGTGTATATATAACAAATGAGGTGACCATTCACCTCCCTTGTGACTCTTGGACTACCCTGATGACTATTTGACTTCCTACATGACTTTTCGCATTACATGGATGACTCTTGGACTTCCACTTTTACAATACATTTTCGAATGTTGAATTACATATTCCATAAAATGATGTGGCACATGATGACTGATGACATGACATGAAATGACACTGGTTACATGGACTGCATGATGACATGGCAGTGTCAAGTCACTCTTTTCTACAACTTTCTTTTTGTCTTCTTGAAAGATGGAACATGCTCTTCTTCTTCCTCCTCCTCATGACTTGAAGATGAGGGATCTCCAATGTGGTCTTGGTCATCAGATGTTGTTGCCAATTTATGTCCCTTTGTCTTCTCTCGATGGATCAGCTTATCTTTGAAGCTATAAAGGTATATTCTAGCATAGTCTCCTTCTCCATCTCCTTCATCATCATCTGGTCATAACATGACAGAATAACTATGTCTACAATCCACTCATGACAATATTTATCAGTCTGATAAACCTTTAGCATAAGATGTTGCATGATGATACACTAACTGAGATGTGACAAGGTAGAAGGATGATAAAGGAGCTCGGTGATTGCATAGTTTTGTAGCTCAGGATCTCAAGGGTCATGCTTGAGCCTTGAGACTACACAGTGCGTAGTTCAAGATGGGGTGGACAAGTCAACTACATAGTTGAGGGGTTGAAGGAGCCAAGCTAAGGGCTTGAGAATAGATTTTTCCTACTGCATAGTTCTGGAAGGAAAAGGAGGCCAAGTGATTGTGCAATTGCACAGTTTAGGAGCTCAAGGTTGAGGCCTGAGCCTTGAGACTACGCAATGTGCAGTTCTGGCTAGGCGAGAGAGAGAGATTGCGCAGTTTTGGAGGTTAGAGGCTAAGCTTGAGCACCGTGATTGCATAGTGTGAAGTCCTGGAAGGCAGAGACTATGCATTGCACAATTACAAGTGCCAAGCATGTTGCTTGAGGGCTCATACTACATTGTGCACAGTTCAGGTTGGGAAGAATGATGTTGAGTGGCCTGGTCGAGGAGTTTTCCCAGTTTGACTAAGTGTTGGATCAGTGAGATGAAGATGAGAAAAAGAGAGACTCTGAGCATGATCACACACTTAGATCACTTGAATATATGACAAGTAACACTCATAACATATGAAAAACATACCTTCCTCAATGCAACAACTTTGCAACGACTCCTACCAAGTGTGACACAAAAGATACACTTTGCGACGAAAGTGGCGACACTTGTGTGACAATACTTGAAACTTTGGAAATGAGTGTAAAACATGTCTACATTATAAGAAAAACTAATTATCACAAATATTTCCCCTTAAAACAAGTAAATACTTTACTTTACGCGATAAGCGGCAATTCCCATGCCAAAAGACGACACTTGCGATATGAGAAGAAAAGTGTGAATGACACTTGTGATATGTAAACGACAATGAAAACAACACATGATAGGATAAAAATAACATGAAAATGACACTAATTAAAGTGAACACAAGAAAAAATGACAATCATAAGCATGAAAACGACACTTGTGAAGATGAAAGTGTACAAAATGTAACAGTTGGAGAAACTCGCTGAAATAGCAGTACGATCGCAAACAAAGTGAGGGATTTTCAATGATAGTGCACACTGACTGTCGACATGAGTTGAACATTGCGTAGGCACTATCTTAATGGATTGTGCTATGCATGTTCGATCTTGCGTGAAGTAATGCTTTTATGAATGCATTTCAGACTTAGCATGTGTGAGTAGGTAACTTCGAAACTTACGATCCAAAAGCAATCTCAAAGACTTAACAAATCATTGACCGACCAAGAAGTGACTATGGAACAACTGATTGCAAGATCCAGAGTAGGATCCAAAATTCAAGTATTGGAAAAAAATTGGAGGGTGTTTGTCGCAACGACAACAATGTGACAAAATGGCCTATAACAATTGTCATCAAGCATTGCCTCCATGCGATCCTTCCAGGTAATGAAATTTGAGCTGCATTCCAAGGCATACTCTAATCTTAGTGCATGAAAGGCCATTCTCCCAAATCTAAGGAAATCCTGCTACACTTGCAAATTCAGATCTCCTAAGGAACAACTTCGAAATTCTTGTTCTAATGTGAATCCTGCTCTAATACCATGTAGAAATTTGGTGATAGAATTGAAACTGCTCAAGAAATTTAATCTAAATCCATAGACACAATTCTACTCTATGACTCTGCAGAAATTAATTCACAATTTAGAACAAAAATCACAAGCATGCATCAACCACATACACAACTACACAGATGTATCCAGGGGAAACCAATTGGTAAAAACCCCTTAAGCCTATTTGCATTAATAAGATGAATAGATAATCTATTACAATTGCTAGCTCCAACTCTCAGCTTAACCTGCAAAAGAATTATTGTTCTCTATACTCAATGAGAATATCTAACCCAAACTTATTCAATTTCTGCCCCCACTTGAGCTCTTATTTCCTTGCACAAATCCTGAGGAAATTGGCTCCTTTTCTTTAGGAATTTTCTCCCAAATGATTGTGCAATTCCCAAGGATTGATCATTAATTGCATGCAACACTTGTACACTCAATACTAGTCAACAACTGATGTTACACTGCCTTGTAATCTCCACCACATCTGAGCAATTTGAATTCCTTACATGCATGAGCTATTTTTGGTTGATTGATCAATTAACTAGATGATCTCTGAGTTAGATTGTTGTCCCACTGCACAACTAACCTCTAACTATTCTATTAACTTTTAGAACTAGTTTAACTAAGTGCAACTAGAAATAACTAAACTGGATTACTATAAATTAGCAATCACACATGCATAACTAAACTCCAAGCCCTCTAACTCAAACTTATTGAGTAAACTGAGTGACAAGAGCCATGTCACCTCAATTAATTGTCTCCAAGTTGTTTGTTGATGTAGAAATTTAAAATTTTCTCAATTTGACCAAGGTTAAGTCAAATTCAGCCTTTCTTGCTACCCTTCTCAACAATTATCATTCTATATCTTTATGCAACATTACTTATAAATTAGTCTCTAGGACTATTGTGACTCACTTGAAAGATGAGCTCTCTTCCTATATCTCCCTTAAATACTTTGATTTTTTAAAGCATCAACAAATTCAGGATGTTGTGGCCATAGCTCAGGAGAGCTTACATTCCATAAAGGTCCAAAAGAAGGAGGCTAGCATTTTAAAATCAGATTTACACAAAGCATATGATTGTGTGGATTGAGATTTCCTCCAGATGATCCTACACAAAATTGGACTTTTGGTTTGGGTTGTTGAATGGATTATGGCGTGTGTCTACTCGGTCAATTATGATATATTGATTAATGGTGTGCCTTCGATTTTCTTTCGGGCTTCTCAGGGTTTGCGTTAGGGAAGCTCTTTATCCCCTCTTTTGTTCTTGTTGATCCTTGACAGATTGAGAAGGTGGATAATGATGGCAAAGCTGGAGGGGAAATTTGTTGGTTTATATGTCACAAAAAAATATTTATGCTTCTCACTTAATGTTTGTGGATGAATTTCTCCTCTTCGGACAAGTTTTCACGATGCAATGGTTGCACCTTTATCACAACATATCTAAATTTGGAGATGATTTTGGGTTGTACATGAACAAATCAAAAACTTTGCTCATCTAGGCATCAAGCGACCAAGCCCAAATCACGAAGATTGCTAACATATTTTTTGTTGATGTTTCTCCAATGGAATGAAAGCTCAAATATCTTGGCTTCAACTTAAAACCAAATATATATTTAAATAGAGATTGGCAGTGGTTGAATAATAAGTTTGATGGAATATTGACTATTTGGACACATAAGTGGTTGTCAATTGGGGGAAGAATGATTTTAGCCCAGTCGATCTTGAAGAATATATTTGTATACTAGATGTATTATATATGATGCCCAAACAAATCATCAAGAAAGTCACTACCATTATATCAAATTTTATTTGGTTTGGAGCGAGAGGTGATCTCAAGGTACATATTGTTCGTATGGGGGATATCTCCTAGTGAAAGAGGAGGATGGATGGGGTATAAATAACATCGCTGAATTTGGATGGGCACGAGTTATAAATATTTTTTGGCATGCTCTATTCAAATTTGGTATTTGGCAACAAATCATTAAGGGAAAATATTTAAAAAATCTATCTCTTCATGCATGGTTAAAGTATGGGGCTCAGACTCCACAAAACGGTTCATACATTTAGCAAGGTTTCATGAAAATAAAACAGTGGCTAATTGGGAATATGTGTTGGGAGATCGGTACAGGCACAATGGTGGAAGCTAGGATGGATCCAATTATAGGTTTTCAAGGAAATCACTCTTTGCCAATTGATATCATCTATCATCTCCACGACATGGGTATTATCTTCCTAAATCAAATTTCAGCTTAATATGGATCCAAAACATCTCCATCCCACTTGGAAAAGTTTTGGTGAATTGGGATTAAGTGGAGGGTTAACTAATATATGGTAGACTTAGATTTTAAAATTGTACATGGTGAGAATCTCATTCATCAATAAAATTTATTCTTTTAAATGGGACGAGAGAATTATGCAAGCTCTTATAACAGTTGAGGAGATCTATAGACATTTAACTTCTACTCAACAGGTTTCAACGAAGAAATGGTAGTTCTAGAAGTTATGGTCTTGGCATATGCCCTTAAAATTACAAGTTTTTGGATGACTGGTGTGGCAAAACAAGATTCCCACCTGGGAGAATCTTTGCAATCTTTGCAAGAGGGGCTTTAATAGGCCTGGAAGATGCATTATGTGCTAAGGTGAAAATGTAAACGTCTTAAATTTATTTCTAAAGTGCCCATATGTCATGGCCATTTGGATTTGTGTTTTACAAAGTTTAAATATCAATGTGGGCTAGGACTGTACATCTATTGAAGAATGTTTAAAGGAGTGGAAGTTAGAATAGAAGGAATTTAAAACATTCCCTTTCTTTATCTTTTGGGGCATCTGGAGATGCAAGAACATCCTCATATTTGATATACCCCATATGATATTGGCAGAAATTGCAACAAGATTTGCACTTACTCCAATGAATTTGGATCTGTGGCTCTAAAGAAAATAAAAAAATTACCTTCCAACCTATAAATTGTTGGGAAATTTATCCTATAGGTTTCTTTTACAAGGAAACACAACAAAATATGTGCAGCTGTAGGGCATATAAATTCTTATCCTTGGAGCTATATTATCATTTTAGTTGGAACAATGGTACAAGGACAAACTCTAGGGTATAGGTAATTGCATTGTGGGGCTTATTATATTGCGTGGGTGGCTTACTATTGAGACAATGTATGTGTTTGGGGACTCCAAAATCACAATTGATTAGATTAGTGAAAAATATTCTTTCCAGCCTCCTGTTGTATCTTTGTAAACAGTTCTAGGCTGGGGAACTGTGCCAAAACATCTAAGTAAGGGTCTAATTGAATTGGATGACCAATGTTAAACCTTTAACACTTGTAAAATCTAAATATTTCTGAGAAGCTCAAAGGGCTGATTTTTATTCATAACAAGAATAAATCTCTAAGTTGAGTTTGAAAGAAGAAAAAAAAATATGTGATAATCAAACGTCCATATTGAATATTTAACTAATAAAATACAATTGATGCATGCAGAAAAAATCTACAGCCAAACAAAATATGTTCAAGAGATGACAGAAAGCAACAATTAAAATATATAGAGGAACTAACTTCAACAAACTCTTTAGTTAATTAATATTTAATGATTATAACTTTGCAGTGGGTTTTCATGGAGATTGATACTCAATCTAGCCTTACCCTAACTCATATGTTACCTTGAACATATGCAAAATTAAATTATGGAAAACATAAATGAATAAATAGGAAAAACTCACATGGACACAAAAGTTGCTAAGAATGAACTAACAATCCTTTGATTATCTTCAGAAATATTTCAGAATATTACAATGGTTCCACTGGATCATTACAAGGGTTCAACCCTTCCTTCTTCGAATTACAAAATACTTATAGAGTGTAATTCAAAAATATCTAGATCTAAAATAAAATTTATTACAAAATGGAATATTATCCAAAATTGATTTGGATATTAGAAAAATAGAACATAAAAATAGCTATTCTGAATCGATTTGAATAATTAGCACACAATTTGAGCGTGTTGATTGATGACTTTTGCTGGAAAATGAATTTTCTGCTTTCTGCTCCTCCTTTCTTTGCAACTGGTTACTGAATTTGTGCATTATGTTTTACTCGATGAGTTCAAGTAATTTATCCTATCTTTTATCATCTGGGATAGAAAACTTTGTTACTTTTCTATATGCCTCATCGACTTCTGTGTGTTTCTCAAAGGTTGGCCTAGTAATAAACGAATGTTGAATTTGATGTTGAATAAAAAGATCATATTCAAGGCCTTTAAGGAATGATTTACCAGTGATTATCCTATTGACTTTGGAAAACTTGGTTCTATCTATTGCTATCCTGTGTAACTTGTACTGGTAATTTTCTAGTGGAATGAATTGGCCACTAGAATCGCGTAGAGCTGGAAGTCCTTTCTAGCGCAAAGCATTAAACTTTTAGTGAAACTTTTTGACTTGTGCTTCTAAGTTTTGACATTTGTTTTCTAACTGTAACATTAAGTTTATTTTTTTCAAAACCCTTCTTACTTCTAGGACTGTATCAGTCTTGTCTTCAATTCTAAATTCCTCAAGTTTGTAACAACCCTGGTGAAATTCCATGTAAAAATAAATAAATACCACGGTTGATGGGACACGTATTCCAAGCCAAATGTTGGGTAGGACATCCTGGTGTGGGTGTTCATTTGGTTGATTATGGCTAAGGAAATTGGCAAAGGAAATGGCTAAGGCTTTGGAAAGGAAAAATAGCATTTTTGGCACAATTATTTATGAAAATAATGGAAATTAGGAGAAAAAGGAGGTGAAAGGTCACAAGTTGCATGTAAGGAGGAAAATGAAGGAAAATAATGGAAAATGAAGAAAATAGAGGCCTCATTCATAAAAATGATTGTGAGGATTAGTTGGCAAGCTTCTTATTTTCTGTTTTAAGCTCTTAGTCAGTGTTAAGCTTTTGTTATGGTTATGCATGGGATCAAGAAAGGCAAAGCAAGCAAGAAAAAGGAAGGAGCAAGCAAGGAAGAGTAGGATCAAGCAACTACGACAAGCTTCATTGTAGGTATCAACTTGCATGTGTATTTTCCTTGCTAGATTTGGAATTCATGGTATTTCATGTGGTTCTTGTCTATCATGGCATGGGTTCTACCAGGTGTGACAGTGTTTTCAACCTAGCCTTGCCATTTTCAGATAGCCATGGTGTGGTGGGGTTCTCATGTTTGGTTGAGTTGGATTGTCAAATGGATTCGAAGCTGAGTGAGGTGGATCTCTGAAATTATAGAACACATGGCCTAGTAACCCCTGAACCGAACTGTGGGTTGGGGTAAATCTTAATTTTGTGTTACCTCTATGGGCCTAGAATCCTTACTGGTGAATGGCAGAATATACTAAAAAGCCAATAGGTGGTTTTTTCTCCATTGGGCCTAGTAATCTCGGGTTTAGGATAGGTAGTAAATCCTGGAGAGTGGGTCTCGTTTTAGGACCTAGTGATCCAGTGTGGAATGCGGTAAAGCCTGGGAGACTAGGGTCCTGGTTTAGGGCCTAGTGATCCGGATTTGGATTGTGGTAAATCCTGAGAGACTAGGATATAGAAAAATTCCTCACGGTGTAGGTGGAGAAATCCGGTGGCATCCATGCTTGTTTAGCCTAGTGATCAGGTGGAGATCACGGTAAAGTGGGTTATGATGTGTTCATTGTGTTGGCCTAGTGACCCGAGATGGATTATGGTAAACCCTGGTTTCTATTGTGAGGTTGAGGTGGTTTAGCCTCAGTATGAACTGGTTGAGTTATTTTGGTTTGAGTCCCATATTCATGCTTGGAATATGGCACGGGGATGAATGGTTGAAGAGATATTTGGCTCAACCATTCTATGGTCGAGTTGAATGTGGTAGTCCCATATCCGGTTGGTTCATTGCATTCATTAATGAGAAATTCATTCCCTTGATTTTCATGTGAAAATGTATTGATGTATATATGGATTTTGATGGTTGATATGTCTATGGTATTTTTGTTCCTATTATGCTGGTTATATGTAGATTTTATGACAGCAACTATGTATGGCTCTCAGCATGTTTTTACTTGTATATGAATGGATATTGTGTCTATGACCTAATAAAGGATAATGCAGCAATTGGTATGAGGAAATAATGGTTCATAGTGATTCTCAAATAAGTATGAGATCCCTACACTTAATTATGTTGTTTACACCTGTAGGTTACATGTTGATGATATGCTTGATGAAATCCTTGTCATGGCTAGTATGGGTCTAGTTAAGATCTTGTTGATATTATTTCTTTCTTTGCATTGTTTCCCTGCACTTTACTTGATTCTGAGCTTTCATTCCATTCTGGGTAGTAGCTTGGGCTCTGGGCCTGAAAAAGTGGCTTAAATCACGGGGTCGTTGGCACAGAACTAGAAATTTTGGTCCACATTAGCTGGCAGACATGCATATGAGAGAGACTTTGGGTTTCTGGTCACTCCATTGCCCATAGCATGAGAGTGACTATGGCCTGAGAGGTCCAGAACAACAGTGGGACCCAGGTACAAGTTGTCACAGTGGTTGACTTGTCTCCTAAGGGTTCTGTTGATGAGGTTGGATGATTGTATGTGATTTTTCATCGATTCCATTTCCTTAAGGTCACATAGGAGGTCAAATCTAATCATAATAGTCTCTCGTCTCATGTTAACCCCGGTTATCATGGTAACTCGGGTGGATGTGGGAGGAGGGTGTTACATAGTGGTATCAGAGCGTGGTTGCACTCTCCTTGGGTTGTGTGTTGATTATGCTTTCATGTTGGTTGCATATGTGTTCCTTATGCATGTAGTCCATGTGCTTATTTCATTTGCATGGTGTTGATCATGGTTGTAGTGATGTCGCCATGTGAAGGTTGAAGGTGTTGTCATGGAGTATGTCTTCCTACATGTATGGTTGATTATGCAGTTTTCATGCATGTATGGTCTTGGTTATATTTATGCATGAATAGTAGGTCAAACATGCCTTGTGAAGTCATTATATGTAATTTAGGTCATCATGTTGTTATTGGTACGTTATGATGCTAATGTGTTGAATGAGGTAAAGTAGGAGATGCAGATCATCAAAGTGAAGTTGCAGCATTGGACCTCGAGGCTAGAGCATGTCGTCATGCAGGTTTGTATGTTGGGCATATAGGTAAGTAAGTTAAGGATTGCTATATGCATTAGGGTTATATACATTAGGTTATGTACATTTATTTTGATGTTATGGTTATGTAATTGATTAGCATAGTCATATCCACATGAGTCGAATAGTTAATAATGATAGTAACATGTGGTTGTAAGAATTGTTAGTGTTGGTTAGGTTAGATAACTTGATGATTATGTTATATGATATGTTGTTGATGAGTATGTTATAAGTTAACTTGTTATAGCTATATGACAGTTAGCTTGACGATTAGGTTTTATGTTGTTGATGAGCATGATATATAGCTTATTGTTGTTATGTGCTATTAACTTGATGATTAGGGTTATTTCATTGAGATCTTGATGTTGTAATTTGGATTGGTCATATGCGTGATGGTTATGTTCATTGCATTGAAGATCTTGATTTTATATGTATTGTGTTAACCTAGTTTGACCTATCCAGATGGTTATGGTTGTGATATTCAGGTATGAGCTAACATAATTGTGCTAATCTAGATTGATTGTACATTTCTGATTGTTATGACACATATTTGGTGTTTGAGTGTTTGGTGCCTAGTTGATTTATTTAACATGGTATGTTTGCAAGTTGGTTGAATGATTGATGAATTTCATAATATAAGTATGCATTCCTATGATCTTTCTTTAAGATAGTTTTACTAACACATATGTGTTGAGACAGTTGATATGTACTTAAATGTAGTAGGTGATAGTTGTAGCATTATGTCTACGGACAATGATTTCCTATGGATTATGACATAATTGTTTGTAAAAGTTGATTTCAAAATTATATATATGATTGTCCTGATATTTGGAACATGTGGTTGACATGTGTGAGCAGTTGCAGAGAACATGCTTGGTATTAGTGTTTTAAGGTAACACTTGATGTATTTATATAACTAATAGCCGGGTGATGTGGTAGTGCAAAGTAAGACTCAGTTGCAACAGGGTAAAGGTAAAAGAAAGGAATTAGGTAAGGAATCCTTTGGCTACGTTTGGAAACCCTAATTCCAAACGAATGAGTGATTTGCATACAAGAAGTATTCTTAACCTTGATTTTGTCTGACATTATGTGGATACATTCTATATTCATGAACATGTACTTGATATGTATATTAGCTAGTCTTTAGTTACAAGTGGATCTGTCAAAGGATTGGAGTCCCTTGAGAGATGGTGTGGATGTGTCCAGTTGCAAGCAACATGCTTGGTACAACAAGATGAGGTAACTCGTGTATTTTTATGCTGTTTTATGCACTAAAATTTATGTGTTTATGGTAGTATAATGTAGGGAGTTGTATGGAAAGAGAGATTTCCATGAATCTTGAAGAAGTCTCAGGTTGAGCTTTCCTTTGGAAACACTGGGAACCATGGGGATTAAGTGAAGGTCTCTGTTGTTAGTCTTTTTCTTTTGGTCTTTGTGATTGTTGCGCTCGATTTGCGATTTTACATGCGTCTAGTGCATATTTATGCCACTTTTCCACGGTGCCATCATGTTGTTATGGGTTTTCATGATCTTCTTCTTGTTTGTATCTTGGGTTGCCTTTTATGTGTTGATTCTTAGGAATTGGTTGGGAAGGAGGAAGTTAATGGAGCTCTGGGAGATTTGTGTGGTACCCAAAAGGTAAGGTAAGACTCAGATGAAGCTTTGTGCATGAGTAAGTGCAGTGGAAGGTAAGACTATGATAGTCAGTTGGACTGGTTGGTCCATAGTGGTAAATGGATGGTGGCAGTACAAACATGTGAAAGGTAAGTAGAAAGGTAAATTAAATGGATCTGAGGTGTTGGATGCCTTGTCTATGTTGGGAACGATTGTTCTCAATGTTGTACATGTTGTACATGGATAAAGGAAGTTCTCTTAACCTAGACCTTCTATTATTTGATAATTATGTCATGATCATGATTATGCTGATGTTTATATATGTATGTTGTATGTATGTATTTTGTTGTCTGACAGGATGATGATTGTTTTATGCTAATGATTATATGTGTATGTATGTATGTTGTCACTGTCTGACAGGGTTGTCAGGGATCGTTCTTGTGGAGGAATGATTTCTTATGCAGGTGAATGGCATGAAGAGATTCCTAGATCATGAGGAATCGAGTGGGAAGAGCAGTCACAACAAATATACGAGATCAATATCATGTGGATATGAATTGATATTTTATACTTATATTATGCCTATGGTTATGACAGGTAATTTGGAAGGATACATCAGCGAAATGAAAGCACTACGGTCTAGGACATGTTGGGACAAGCATAGATAAGACACTGGGAGCAAGGTTTCTTGGTAGAGATAATGTGATTTTGGATGTAAGGTACTATTGTTGTGCATATGTTGTATATGTTGTACATGCTACATCTGTGATGTTGTGTGCATGCAGTATGGTGTATATTTAGTGTGTGTACATGTTGATTATGTAATGTTATGTACATGGTGTAGTACAGATAGTGTTGTATGAATGTTGCATATTCAGTGTTGGGTATAGATGGTGTTATTTGCATGTTGAATATATGGTATTGTGTACATATTGTATTGTGTGCATGATGGATATGTGGTGTGTGTGCAT
The DNA here is from genome assembly GCA_031772625.1 of Pinus tabuliformis. NCBI lineage: Eukaryota > Viridiplantae > Streptophyta > Pinopsida > Pinales > Pinaceae > Pinus > Pinus tabuliformis. The sequence continues at coordinate 106,832,626 of CM062810.1, read as the reverse complement.
ATGGTGTTGTGCATGTTATCACCTGGCTTAAACCTCAGGCTGAAGGAAGGCAATGCCAGGGTAACCACAAACCATGCTTATCCAAGTAGCCAGCCCTACTAGGCCAGGAGAGGAGTATCTCCATAAGGATCTCAGCCAAGATGACTGGATCAAGAAAATGATATTAGGATAAGTATAGTATCACAAGGTTTGATTTGATTTTTGAAGGGTTTTGCTGAATCAGGAGGAGCCAAACAGCTAGGGCAAGGAAATTAGGTCAAAATTGCAGGGTGTTCGATGGGGCAAGGTAGGCACAAGGCTCAGCACTCTAGGGTTTGATGGGTGAGGTGATTCAAGACAGGTGAGGAGCTAGAAAGATCATGTAAGCAACATGGATTCTTCCTAAACTGGAGAAAACATTAACTGTGAATATTTTCCCAAAACAGAGCATAAATATTATGGGTTCTGCCTATCAACTTGAAAACATCCACTTAAAAGCAATGAAATGATTGGTGAAGTACAAAAAACATTTTAACATATGATCACAATAAAGAAAACTGAACTGAACATCATACCACATGGATCCCATAGAAATAGCTGCAATTTTTCATTAATCTCCTGTTGAAACTGATACAAAATTATGTCTCTTCAAAGCTTAAGCATTCAGCTTAGTCCAATCCTTTACAATGAGAAAGAAGAAGAAGATATAAACATTGATTCAAACTCCTCCCATACTCAGGGGTCAAATCACTAATATGAGGAACTAATCCATCAAAACTGAACAAGGAACTGGAATCTAGGCAACCTAATAACTTGCCTCTAAAAGGGAGGAAACTGATTCATTTGTCCTCAAGATAACTTTCGATCTAATGAATCTACCTTCTAGTAACTATTATCCATCTTATTTACATGCCTGATTACCATTTACATCAGTAAAAACATCATCCATGAGAGAAAACTCAAAATTACAGTCATGGCACAATGAAGTGAAAATTCATGATAAAATTGCCCTATGCATAGCGCCCAAGCTCTATGCGCAGCTCTTTTTGTAGGACCATTTTGGAGGTATTCCCGATGTCCAAAATGAGCTCATGTTAGCTCATCGGAAATCTCTTCAAGTATTATTTCAAGAACTTCTTGAATTTTTTCATTTGAAGCTCATTTGACCCCACAAAAACTGATTCTCCCAAGACTGCTTATGTGTGACCAAAAAAGGGCAGAAAGGTCATCTTGTGGATTTTTTTGACCTTTTGGTTGACCAGTTATACTCTAAAAGCTTAGAAAATTCTCCAGGTACATGTACTCATCATTATGAATCCAAAAATTCTGACCATTCCCTCATTGGAAGCCCCTAGGAAAAGCACAGCACCAGTGGCGCTGCGCATAGGGCCAAAATTTCTGTGTCAAAAATTGCCAAATTCTTCAAAAGGAAAAAATTCTTCAAAACTTGCTCAAAATTTGTGGAGAACACCACCATCAAGTGTCTTGGTTAGCCAAGGAAGATTTAGCAAGAAACCTAAGCCTATCACCCTCCTTTTTTCCTTTGAGTGCTTGTTTTAGCCTTGTTTTCATTTACTTGACCCTTATGTTGCAAATCTTGTTCTGAGTCCTGTAATGGCGAGCCATGTGCTTGATGATTCGATTGTCCCTGTTAGCCTTTTGTAGAAGCTTCTCCAAATGAAAATTGACCCTATCAAGCCAAGTTTCTCTATCCTCCTCAATTTCCTTCTCAATTCTTTATTTTGCAGTCAAGGTAGCCGGTGTTTCTTCCTCTTGCATTACTGACTTGCCCTTATCACTTTGCCTATTTGCCTTGAGAAGTTACAACTCCATGAGGACTTGTTTGTCACTTAGCTTCTTGTTCTCTTGCTCAAGGTATGACATAACATACTTAGCTCTCGCCAAGTTGTCCATCAGTGCTTAGATCTGTGCATCTTTTTCTCTTACGGTTATATTTTCATTTGTTGCCTCATCTTGAGCCTCCAAGTCAACTATCTCAATGCCATGATGGATGTGTGGTTGTTTTGGTTCATCATCTTCCATCAAATCAAATTCCCTTTCCTCCTCATCATCAAGGCTTTCCTCCAACATCTTTTCTTTCCCTTTATGCACCTGTTGTACCTGTTGTGTCGATGAAGAAGGCAAAGCCCCTTCCACAATTTGTGGAGCAAGCATTTTCCTATGAGCTAATGAAGAAGGCAAGGCCCCTTCCACATCAAGTGGAGTAAAAACTTGCCTATTTGCTGCAAACAACTTTCTAGCCCCTCTCTGATATGTTTTTTAGGCTTCTAGCTTCTCAACAACTCTAGTATCTTTAGCCTTCTCACTTGACTATTTCCTTTGACAAATTGATCTTTTGATGGTCTGGCATCTTTGGAACACTGAGTTAACAGCTTGGGATGGTGAAATTATTACATTTGAAAGACATAAAATTACATAATGAAATAAGCATTTCTCTTTACAAATCATCTTCACATGGTGAAGGGATGTTATTTGATCACCCTTTACTTGTTGGTCTTATGCAATGGAATGGAACCTTGGCAACCCTAATGACCTAATGAAACCTTGAAAAACCCTAAAAGACCTAATGAGACCTTGAAGGATTGAATTTCAAGATGACATAATGACCTCATGACTGATACAAATGGCATGATAAAAATAACTTTATGGATGATGTACAGTCAACAAGATATGAAACTATGCAAGCAAGTAATCACATTTAGGGAAGAGTGACGTTTTTGGACTAGGATTACCATCAGTGAATAATTTTTTTGCATGACCTAGTGGAATGATAAAAAAAATTATGAATGGGACCCTTAAAATGATATGAAAAGAGGATTTTTTATCACTGTTGCCAGGATGTAAATACTGACACTAACAGTGCATACGTTGCATATGTGGTGTTGTGTACATATGATGCTATCTACATGCTGGAAATGCAATGTTAAGTGCAAGTGGTGTTGCATGAATGTTGTAGATGTGGTGTTATGTACATATGGTGTGTTGTGCATGATTGTACAAGTGGTGTTATATGAATGGGATGTTGTGTACATGCATATGAGTGCCGTTGTGTGCAGGTGGTGTGTTGGGTTGTGTTATATTCTTTCCACGACTAGCCCACATAGTTAACCAGAGGGTTAGAGGGGGGGCGGAGCACCCCTTCGTTGCGCCGATTGTGTAGTGAGTGGGGTCACAGGGGGTTTAAGGCATACCCGTAACCCCACTTTATGGTGTCGGGGGCAGCGCCCCGGAAAATTTTGGTTTTGGACCCTATGTTAGGTTGGGCAGACCCTTTGTGCATAATTTTCGCACATGTTTTTGGATGCGATGGTTTTGGGTCCATGGTATTGGACGCAATGGTTTTCGGTCCATGGTATTGGATGCTTCAGCATGTATAAATATGTATTATAACATTGAAAGGAAAATAATGAAAAATCAAGCTGGTAGTCTCGGTTTTGGGATCCAAGGGAAAATCTCTATGTATATGTGTTTTATGTGTTATGCTCTCACATTGTTTATTTTCTGTGTTTTAGAATTTGTATGCAGGTAATTTCTGTACGGGGTTAAAACCTACATTTGGTATCAGAGTTGTTTTGGCTTGAAGGGGACGCCTTTGTTGCTGAGGGGTTTCACTCGGGCCTGTGGTAGACCCTGTTCAGTGGGAGATCTGCGAGATCGATTCTGGTGGTGAAGGAAGATGGCGAGCAGTGGAAAGATAAAGATCAAGAAATTTAATGGTCAGAGTTTTGAGTTGTGGAAACTCAAGATGGAGGATCTGTTGGTGGATAAAGATCAGTGGATCGCGGTAGATCCGGGTACTAAACCAATGGGAGTGTCCGATGAAGAATGGAAGAAGTTGGATCGGAAGGCAAAGAGCACAATACGATTGTGTGTCTCAGATTCAGTATTTCTGAATGTATCAGGGGAAGCTACGGTGAAGGCTTTGTGGGACAAGTTAGGGACTTTGTACCAATCTAAGTCTCTGATGAGTAAACTGTTCCTGCGGAAAAAGCTATATAACTTGAGGATGAAAGATGGAGACTCGGTGACAGAGCATATGAATGCATTTAATACTGTGGTAAGTCAGTTAGCATCTGTTGATATTAAAATTTCAGATGAAGATAAGTGCATCAGTTTGTTGTGTTCTCTACCAGATTCGTGGGATAGTCTAGTTATTGCAATAGGTAGCAATGCAATTGCCTTGCAGTTTGATGAAATAGTCTCATCCTTACTGACGGAGGAGATGAGACGGAAAAATATGGAGAGCCAGAATGGTGATGCCTTGTCTGTACGAGGACGGTCCGAGAAAAGAAACCAAAATAAGTCATCGAGTGGGAGATCTAAATCTCCAGGAAAACCTGTAAAGGTGGTGTGCTGGAAATGTGGAAAGGAAGGGCACTACAAAAGGGACTATAAATCTAAAGCTCCTGATAAAGGAAAGGGATCTGATGATGCTCCTTCTGCAGAGGCGAAAACCACCTCAGATGAAGATGGGGATGTGTACTTGGCTTCTTCAAGTACACATGTAGATCATGAGGCATGGTTGATTGACTCAGGTGCATCCTTTCACTTCACTCCCCATAGAGAGTGGTTCTGCAAATATGAGAAATACGATGGTGGTGATGTCTTCTTAGGGGATGATAGGAAGGCTAGAATCATTGGTCGTCGAAATCTGAAGTCTTTGACAGGTTTAAAGAATTTAAGGCTCTCGTGGAAAATCAGACAGAGAAGAAGATAAAGGTGCTAAGGACAGATAATGGTGGAGAGTTTTGCAGCAAAAAATTTGAAGAATTCTGTAAGAAGTGTGGTATAGCAAGACAGAAGACTACTCCATATACACCTCAACAAAATGGAGTTGCAGAAAGAATGAATAAGACGTTGATGGAAAGGGCAAGAAGCATGCTCAGTGGTGGTGGGTTAGGACAGGAATTCTTGGTAGAGGCGGTGGATACTCCATGTTACCTGGTCAACAGGTCACCTTCATCAGCGTTGGAGGATAAGACTCCACAAGAGGTATGGACTGGTAAGAAACCCTCTCTTTCACATCTGAGGGTATTTGGATGTGATGCATATGTACATATTCCAAAGGAGAAATGAACCAAGTTGGATAGTAAATCTGAAAAGTGCATATTTATTGGGTATAAGGATGGTTTAAAGGGTTATAAGCTTTGGAACCCAGTCACACAGAAGGTTGTGTACAGCTGAGATGTGGTGTTCAGAGAGGTAAAAGATATTATTAAACATGAAGTCCAACCAAAGGAACCTAAGAAGATAGAGTTTGAGCTTAAGGATGAAGAATCAGACTCTACAGCAGAGGAGGAATTAGAAGATGAAGAGCCACAAACTCCAGGTGTGAGAAGATCAGTTCGAGAAAGAAGGCAGCCAGAAAGGTATAGTCCATCTACTTTCTGTTCAAATTTTTCTCTATTTATTACTAACGATGATCCCAGAAATGTGAAGGAAGCAGTAGATTTAGAGGATGGCAAACTATGGAAAGAGGCCATGGTTGATGAAATGGCATCTTTGCACAAAAATGAGGCTTGGGATCTGGTGGAGTTGCCGGCTGGAAGGAAACCCATTGGCAGAAAATGGGTATTCAAGAAGAAGACAAATGCAGAAGGAAAGGTGGAGAAATACAAAGTTCGGTTGGTAGCAAAAGGTTATTCCCAAGTGCCAGTAATTGATTTTGGTGATATTTTTTCCCCTGTTGCCAAGGTAACTTCTATTAGATTACTTTTATCTGTTGCTGCTGCTTTTGATTTTGAGGTAGAACAGATGGATGTGAAGACAACATTTCTTCATGGGGATCTGGAAGAGGAAATATACATGAAGCAACCTGAAGGCTTTGCAGTGAAGGGTAAGAAAGAACTGGTATGCAAGTTAAAGAAGTCTCTGTATGGGTTAAAACAGTCACCAAGGATGTGGTATCAGAAATTTGATACATTTATACGGGGACTTGGCTTCACCAGAAGCAAAGCAGAGCACTTTGTGTATTTTAAATTAATTGGTGACCATGTTATTTATCTGGTCTTGTATGTGGATGATATGTTGTCGGTTGGAAATGACAAAGAAATTATCCAGGATTTGAAGACCCAATTGTCCTCCAAATTCGACATGAAATACCCTAGTGCTGCAAACTATATTTTGGGCATGAAAATTAAAAGAGATCGGGCAAAGAGGAAGCTCTGGTTAAACCAGAGGAAGTATGTCGAGATAATACTGCAGAGGTTTAATATGCAGGATAGTAAACCGGTGAAGGTTCCTATTCCTGTAGGTGTGAGGTTATATGTTGAACAGTGTCCCAAGACATAAGAAGGGGAAGAGGACATGTCCCGTGTTCCATATGCAAGTGCCTTCGGTAGCCTGATGTATGCAATGGTCTGTACTAGACCAGACATTGCACATGCAGTGGGAGTATTGAGTAGGTTTATGTCAAAACCAGGGAAGGAGCACTGGACAACAATGAAGCGGGTTTTTAGGTATTTGCATGGCACTAGTGATTATGGTTTGTGCTACCAAGGAAGATCAGGATTGGACAGAATGTTGGATATCCGTGGATTTGTTGATGCAAACTGGGCTAGAGATCTAGATCAGAGAAGATCTACAAGTGGGCATGTATTTAACCTATTTGGAGGTGCAGTCAGTTGGATGAGTAAGAAACAATCTGTAGTGGCACTATCAACTATAGAGACAGAATACATTGCAGCCACTCATGCAAGCAAGGAAGCAGTTTGGTCACAGAGATTGTGTTCAAGTATGGGGTTAGTACAGGGAGCTATAAGGATAGACCGTGACAGCCAAAGTGCAATTTTCTTGGCAAAGAACCCCGCATATCATTCAAAGACAAAGCACATTGATGTTCAGTATCACTTTGTGAGGGATATGATAGAAGACAAAAAGGTGTTGCTGGTAAAGGTGGACACTTTGAAGAATACTGCAGATGCATTGACAAAATCTGTGAGCTCTGAGAAGTCTCTTGGTGTAGAGAGACAATGGGCGTTTCAGGGCTAGAAAAATGACTAAACTCTCTTGTGGCCCCCTGTGGAAAGAAAACAACAAGTGGGAGAATGTTGGGTTGTGTTATATTCTTTCCACGACTAACCCGCGTAGTTAACCGGGGGGTTAGAGGGGGGCCGGACCCCCCCTTCATTGCGCCGATTGTGTAGCGGGGAGGGTCACAGGGGGTTTGAGATGTACCCGTAACCCCACTTTATGGGGTCCGGGGCAGTGCCCCAAAAAATTTTGGTTTTGGACCCTATGTTAGGTTGGGCATACCCACCTATGGTTTTGTGCATGATTTTCACACATTTTTTTGGACGCGATGGTTTTCAATCCATGGTATTGGACGCGATGGTTTTCGGTCCATGGTATTGGATGCTTTGGCATGTATAAATATGTATTATAACATTGAAAGGAACATAAAGAAAAATCAAGCTGGTAGTCCTGGTTTTGGGATCCAGGGCAAAATCTTTGTGTATATGTGTTTTATGTGTTATGATCTCGCATTGTTTATTTTCTGTGTTTTAGAATTTGTATGCAGGTAATTTCTGTATGGGGTTAAAACCTACATGGTGTTGTGTACATGTCTTGCATGTGGCACTGTGTACAGGTGGTGTCTCATACATGTCGTGCGTGTGGTACTGTGTACATGTGGTATTTTGTACACATTGTACAATGGTGCATTATACATATGGCGTTGCGCAGGTTATGCCGTGTACATGTGATGTTGTGCACACGTTTTGCAAGTGGTGCTTGGTACATGTGGTAATGGTGTACGTGTGGGATTGAGTGCATGTTGTACATGTTGCGTTGCGGGCATGCGGTACTATGTATGTGCATTGTGTAGTCATGGTATCGTGACATATGCATTCATTGTGTCAATGCACTCTAGACACGTATTTTTGTTATGTTATACATCAAGTTAGGTGCATGTATTATGTTGTATGCCAGATGTAGGTGTATGTATTGTGTTGTGTTGTACACTGGGTGTAGGTGTATGTGTTGTATGTCAAGTATAGGTGCATGTGTTGCATGTTGTTGTATGGCCTGTGTGGTTATATGTGTGTGATGCACACTATGTGTATCTGAACCTAGTGGAGGAGAAAGCACTGGGTGTTTGCTGGGTGTGGCAACCTATCTGGTGTGTGTACAAAAGGACAAAGGTATAAGCTAAGGATTGATGAAAGGATAAGTATCAACATTTTATTTCATTTTTATTATGCATGCGATTTATGACTATGGTATATGATGATTATATGTGATCTATGATTATGGTTTATGATGGTTACATGTGATTTATGATGGTTGTGTTTCGAGCTAACCATATGTGATATGTTCATGCATTATGTTTTGATAAAACAATTAGTTTGATTTGTTGTGATAGGAAGTGAACAAGGTTGCAGTGTACCTTATTATCAAACTACCAATGAGGTATGATTTGAGGTTATTTCCAATTTATTTGAATCTAATGTAAATTATGTACTTGGAACAGGAATGCATGAACATGCTCAGTTGAGTGGTCGGAATCGACTGCAAGAATTAGCAACAACAAAAGGAATTCAAATAGGCAACAGTATGCTGGTAAAGAACTTCAACAGCAGATCCATTGTGGGACACTGGTACCCAATAGTGCCCATTGATTCCCATAAGCATGTTATGACTAGTATGATGGTTTTGAGGCAGGTATATGCCTTGGTTGTTTGATCTTCTGATGCGAGGAAGCCTTACCAAGGGATGGATCTCCCGAGATAGGGGATGTCGAGGAACTTGGAAGGTGAGTGACTACATGGAAGGGGTGACCAGATTTCCCAAGGGACTGTGTAGTAGAGAAGGTCACGGATATGTTTATTTTGGTCATTAGCATTGCTAGATGGAACCAGATGCACATTGGGAGTGCACCGTGGAACAATGAGCCGGTAATTGTTCATTGAATTGACAAGTGGCTCAGGATTGTAGCGCTAAACATTAGATCCAGATTTGAATTTGCAGTAGATTCTTGACTTCCTGCGAAGGAGGTGAATCCTGGTATTACTTTGAGGGTGGAGGTGTCAGCCTATGGATTCCCTTGTTGCAGATGCAAGCATCGTATCTTTTATTTGCTAGTTTAGCAAATGTGCATATGTGTATATGTGATTATTGTAAATACCGTAATGAGCTCTGTTATAAAGCTCCAGTATGCGATATGGTTGATATATTGTCATGTTGTCATGATGTTTTGCTTTTGAGCAGGTCATTCATTGTAAATACTACAATGAGTCATGTTATAAAGCTCCATGGGTAGTTTGTTTTGTTTTCAGCATTCTTGCTGAGGTATATGTGTGATTGAACACCGAGGACGGTGTCCACCAAGGGGGAGGGTTTTGTAACATCCCTAGTGAAATTCCATGTAAAAATAAATAAGTACCACAATTGATGGGACACATATTCCAAGCTGAATGTTGAGCAGGACATCTTGGTGTGGGTGTTCATTTGGTTGTTTATAGCTAAGGAAATTAGCAAAGGAAATGGTTAAGGCTTCGGAAAGGAAAAATTAAATTTTTGGCACAATTATTTATGAAAATAATGGAAATTAGGAGAAAAACGAGGTGAAAGGTCACAGGTTGAATGTGAGGAGGAAAATGAAGGAAATAGAGCCCTCATTCATAAAAAGGTTTCTAAGGATTAGTTGGCAAGCTTCTTCTTTTCAGCGTTAAGCTCTTAGTCGGTGTTAAGCTTTTTTTATGGTTATGCATGGGATCAAGAAAGGCAAAGAAAGCAAGAAGAAAGAAGGAGCGAGCAAGGAAGAGGAGGATCAAGCAGCTACGACAAGCTTCATTGCAGGTATCGACTTGCATGTGTATTTTCTTTGCTAGATTCGGCATGCACAGTATTGCATTTGGTTCTTGTCTATCATGGCCTGGGTTCTGACGGGTGTGACAATGTTTTCACCCTATCCTTGCCATTTATGGATAGCCATGGCGTGATGGGGTTCTCATCTTTGGTTGAGTTGGATTTCCAGATGGATTCAAAGCTGAGTGAGGTGGATCTCTGAAATCATAGAACACTTGGCACCTGAACTGGGTTGTGGGTTGCAGTCAAGCTGGATTTTGTGTTACCTCCGTGGGCCTAGGAATCCTTGTCAGTGAATGATAGGATATACGGTAAATCCAAGAGGTGGTTTTCTTTCTGTTGGACCTAGTAATCTCGGGTTTGGGATATGTTGTAAATCCTGGAGTGTGGGTCTCAGTTTAGGGCCTAGTGATCCAATGTGGATTGTGGTAAATCCTAAGAGATTGAGGTCTCAGTTTATGGCCTAGTGATATAGGTTTGGATTGCAGTAAAGCCTGAGAGACTAGAAGACAAGAAAATTACTCACAATGTAGGTGGAGAAATCTGGTGGAATCCATGCTTGTTTGGCCTAGTGATCGGGTGGAGAGCATGGTAAATTTGATGATGATGTGTTCATTGTGTTGGCCTAGTGATCATGGATGGATTATAGTAAAGCCTTGTTTTTATTGATGAGGGTGAGGTGGTTTAGCTTTGGTATGCCCTAGTTGAGTTCTTTTGGTTTGAGTCCCACATTCATGCTTGGAATATGGCACGGGGATGAATGGATGAAATTTGGCTCAGCCATTCTATGGTTGAGTGGAATGTGGTAGTCCCATCTCTGGTTGCTTCATTGCATTCATTAATGAGAAACTCATTCCCTTGATTTTTGTATGAAAATGTATTGATGTATATATGGATTTTGATGGTTGATATGTCTATGGTATTTATGTTCCAATTATGTTGGTCATATGTACATTTTATGACAACAACTATGTATGGATCTCAACATGTTTTTACTTGTATATGAATGGGTATTGTATCTATCACCTAGTAGAGGATAATGCAACAATTAGCATGAGGAAATAATGGTTCATAGTGATTATCAGATAAGTATGAGATCCCTACACTTAATTCTATTTTTTACACCTGTACGTTACATGTTGATGATATGTTTGATGAAATGCTTGTCATGGCTAGCAAGGGTCTGGTTAAGGTCTTGTTGAGCTTATTAATTTTGCTACATTGTTTCCCTGTACTTTACTCTATTATGAGCTTTCATTCCATTCTAGGCAATGGCCTGGGCTCTGGGTCTGAAAAAATGGCTTAAATCCCAGGGTCACTGGCACAGAATTGGAAATTTTGGTCCACAGACATTGGCAAGCAAGCCTATGAGAGAGAATTTGGGTTTCCAGTCGCTCCATTTCTCATAGCATGAGATCGACTATGGCCTAAGAGGTCCAGAACAATAGTGGGACCCAGGGACAAGCTGTCACAGTGGCTGACTTGTCTCCCGAGGGTTTTGTTGATGAGGTTGGATGACTGTATGTGATGTTCTGTTGATTCCACTTCCTTAAGGTCACATAGGAGGTCAAATATGATCATAGTATCCTCTCGTATCATGTTTACCCCTATTGGCATGGTTACTTGGGTGGATGTGGGAGGAGGGTGTTACATAGTTCTTCTTTTCTTTTAGAATTCAGCACTTTGATTATTCTAGTAGCTTCCCCTAGCTTGTGATTGAAATATTATTTAATATTTGCAATGGTTTCCTTTGATCTCTGCACTAGCTCCTCCTGTTCAAAAATGATTTCAATGTATGTCCAAAGTTCATTCATGGTTGAATTTATATCAATCCATATATTTTCTTTGGCTTCAGATAATGTCTATGCAATCAATGATTCATTCTCATATTTCTCCAATTGCTTAATTAATCTAATTTTTTTTTGTACTTCAGCCAAATATGCATTATCAACTTTTATCTTATTATCTTGGGTCTTCTCCAATTGAACTCTGAGTTTTTCAATCTCCATACCCTTTAATGATAGGTCTTGCATAGCTTTATATAGTTGTTCTACTGGATTCTAACTAGTAGACTTTGTTTCTGCTGTGGACACTATTGTTGTAGATGTTGTTGTTATAGATGACCCTACTCCAGTGTTGATTTGGAGTTCTCTTTCCTTAATCAATTTCTCCATCTTTGCTTCCATTTTCTTAATTTATATATTTCACTCCACAATCATCCGAAGCATGTTTTCTTTTTCCTTCTCCAGCTGACCTACTGCTTGTGCTTGAGGATGTTCAGTAGTTGGTAATCTTAGTTGTGTCCTTAGTGCTTGTATATCTACATTTCTGCTTATAATTATTTCCTCAACTGCCTTTACATATTTAGGATTCAATCCTAACTTTAAAACTAGACCCTCCAGGCCCTTAATTTTTACATCCTTTACCAGAGAAGTCATATTTTCAAGCTTTAATTGAGAATGAATATCATTCAGAGATGCTTGTAGCTTAGAAGCTGCCATGGAAAAACTTATCAAGGATGTGTATATCATTTCTTCTGCTTGTTTGTGAAGGTCAATTTGATCAATAGAATGTATATGTTTGGTATCAAATGAAAACACAGAGGTTTTGTAATCCTCGACACTTTTAGGCACAGGGAATTTTGGTTCCAAAAATCCTAACTGGAGCTGTCCTCTTTCACTATCTAAGGTAGAAAGTAATCTAGTTTGAGTTGTGGAAGACTGTTTCCAGAACTCTGCATATGTAGAATTTTTTAGTGCCTCAGTTTCTTCTTCATTTCTAAGAACCATGCAAAAATACTCTATTGCTTTGAAGACGAAGGAGAAGAAGGTGAATCTATTGTGTTTTCTTCAATATGTTGTAATGAAAATGCAGATTCTCTTGAAAGTGTGACTGTAGTAGGTTCTTCAAAAGTTTGAACTTTTGAGGATTCTTCTTCAACATTTATAGTTTTTTTTCCTCTTGAACAATTTGAATTTTGCCTTTTGTAAATCTGGTCTTGCTGGAGATAGACTCTCTCTCAGTCTTTTCAATTCTTTTTCTATTATCCTTGGAGTTTCCAATGTTGTTTGACTAGAAACTAGCTCTTCAACTTCCTGCAGTGTGTTCTCTTCCCATTCTTCTTTGTTGTCATATTGTTCAATCTCAACTTTTTCAATGTGCACATATGGTGCAAACTTCTAACCACCTCTCATTAATGATATTAGACCTAATGGATCATATGAAAAATTGAAACTCAATCTAAACTTCATCTGACTCAATAAATCATCGACTTCTTTTTCTGCAGCTCTAGTGTTGAATATGAATGGACCAACCTGTGCTTTTAGTTTAAATTGAGCCTTTTTTTTCTGGAAACAAAATGAACATCATCCATGTTCATCATTTGCCTCATATGTTCAAGTGAAAAAATCCTCATGGGGAGTAACACTGGTAATTTGTAGGGTGGAAGCTCGTAGCCATAGATCCTAATCTTTGTGAAATTCTGGTATAAATATCAGTCTCCGACTTTCGACTGCTCACTCAAATGCAAAATCCTTTTGATTTTTGTTGAAACTCTAGGAACTGCATCATTACTTAAGAAACATATTGCCATATACAAAAATTGATTGAAAAAATCACTGAAAGAAAATTCTTCAGAATTTTTCCTCACTAATGAGGTACAATGAATCACTAATTGTGGTTTGCCTTAGCATCCAATTTCTTAAAAGAAACTTGAAACTTTTTGACTAATAGTAGAAGAATAAGTAAATCAAATATGGCTAGTGCTTAAATGAACCTTCAGCACTTAACTTTAAAAACTTGTCATGAATTGCATCAGACAAAAACTGACTGTAATTGAACGGGATTGAAGGTTTTTTACCAGAAGAAAACACTGATAAAAACCCCAAAATAACTTCATCTACACATTGATCATTGGGACATCCTAACAAACAATATACTAGGGAAATAATTTGCATAGACATCTCAGGGAACATTGCAAAGGGATAAGGTGGGTTTGCTCTGGGTAATTCTGAGTTTTCTAGTAAAAATGACCCAAAGATATGCACTCTTTGTGAAAAAAGAAAGTTTTTGGTAAATCTCTATTAGAGCATTTGTGGAAAAAGGGTTAAGGGACTCTTGATATTTTAACTAGATGGCCTGACAGATTGACTCAGAGGTTATGTAGAACATATTTTCATTATTCTGAGCAATTATAACTCTCTAGCTGGGAAGATATCGGACTCCACACCAAGTGAGAAATTTGGGAAAATGATATGTTTGAGGGAAACAAAAACTAGGGTAATCAGGATTCCCAGAAGGAAAATTTGTCATTGGCATCTTGATATTTCCGAAAATCTGACTTGTGAAGTTCATACAATTCGAATTCACAATTGGTCTCCATATTTTTGAAATGGGTATCGATAAGGAGAAATTCATCTAAATTAATCATAGGTGATAACAAAGGATTGTCTACATGTAGAAAATCATGTAGATTCATGCAATTTACTAAATCAAAAGACAAGTATCTACTTCTACTCTTTACAACAAAAGCCCATAAAGATCGTTGAAAATAGTAATCTGTTAAGTCCCTATACTACTAGTGTAACCCCTTATTATTATTAGTGCAACCCCCATATTATATTGTTGTGCCCATGTAGTCCCCATATTGTTATTATTGTGTCCCATAGAAGCCCACTATTGTTATTGTTGTGCCCTTACATTATTATTGTTATTTCGACTCTGATTACATTATGACCCCTTATACTCCTATATATAGAAAGGCAGTCTTGTCATTTGTATCATCAAAGAATTGTTCATTTGTGTAATGTAAAGGAGGTCTACCCCTCGAAGAGGCTGATTTCTAAGGCGTTGATCTTTCTTTTCTATATTTTTGTGAGCTGGTTTCATAACATTTGGTATCAGAGCTTTGGATTCTAGGGTTTCACTACTCCAAACAGGTCATCGTGGCATTTTCGCTATAACTTTTTTCTGCTACGTTTCAGAAGCTAAAAAAAAACACATTTGACCCGAAATCGTTCTGAACCTTGGGTCCAAATTTCAGATCTTGTCTCGCTATATTTTTGGAGATATGATCTTGTATGGTCCCCCTTAATTGCTTCCTATATCCAGCATGAGAGTGTCAAGTGATGGTTGCAAATGGAAGAACCATAAATTGATCTGGAAAGTGCCATAATATCAATCTATCCATGGGAGAATATGTTTTGAATAGTCCAATGCTTTCCATTCCAATGGGTGATGCTGATGTTGTACTAGGAGTCAAATGGCTACAATCTTTGGGTACGATAACTTTTAGTTTTCAAGAACTCTTCTTGAAATTTTTTTCAGAAGGAAAGGAAGTTGAATTAAGGGGTATTGCATGGAAACCGGGAAAGATAATCATCTCTAATGGCATGAAAAAGCTTCTAAAGGAAGAACAACATGGCGTAATTTCCCAATTATGATCACTAGAGGTTCCCACGTCGAAATCATCTATTTCTCGAGATCTCCAAAAAGTCTTGGACAATCATTCCAAGGTATTTGAGACTCCCAAAGGCCTCCCACCTAATTTTGATCATGATCATGTTATTCATTTTCTAGGAAGTGTTCCTCCAAACATCAGGCCTTATAGATATCCCTTTGCACGAAAGAGTGAAATTGAACGTATGGTTGCAGAAATGCTAGAGGATGGTATAATTCAATCTAGTCAAAGCTTTTTATTTGCTCTAGTAGTATTGGTGCACAAGAAGGATGGATCATGGCACATGTGTCTGGATTACAGAGAGCTCAACAAGCTCAGTATTAAAGATAAATTTCCCATTCCTCTCATTGATGAATTATTGGATGAATTGCATGGAGAAATTTACTTTAGCAATTTGGACCTTCATGCAGGATATCATCAAATCACAATGAAGACTAAAGACATTCTGAAAACATCATTTAGAACTCATGAGGGTCATTATGAATTTTGGTCATGGCTTTTGGCCTTACCAATGCACCTTCGACATTCCAAGGTTTGATGAATTTCATTTTCAAACCCTTAGAAAATTTGTGTTAGTATTTTTTGATGATATACTAATCTACAGCAAGTCTTGGAAGGATCATGTTCAACATGTCGATAGAGTGATCAGAATATTGGACGCGAAACAAATATATGCAAAAACCTCCAAATTTTTCTTTGGAGTACAAGAGGTGGAATACTTGGGTCATATTGTATCTCATGAAGGTGTTAAGTTAGACCCTCAACAACAAAAAGTTCTCCAACTCTTAAAGGATAACCTCACTTTGGCACAAAATCAAATGAAACAACAGGCAGATCAACATTGCAGCGAAAGAAGTTTTGATATAGGCGAATGGTATTTTTACGAATACAACCATACAAACAAATGTCCCTCAAGCAAGTTAAGAAGGATAATAAATTGTCACCAAAGTACTATGGTGCTTACAAGGCGCTACAAAAGATTGGTACTATGGCATAAAAATTGGAGCTTCTTGCATCTTCTCGAGTGCCCCCAGTTTTCCATGTTTCATGCTTAAATAAGTTTATAAGTGACAAGCTCCCAGTTCAAACGATATTGTCAAAACTTGACGAGGAAGGAAAAATCATATTGGAACCTGAAGCAGTCGTGGAAAAAGAACCCAACATCTACAAAATTGATCAATTTCAGTGTATCTCATCAAGTGGTAGAACTTACCCGCTGAAGATTCCACACAGGAGGATGAGAATTTTATACATAAGCATCCAGAACTACTCAAGCATTGACGACAACACTTTTTGAAGGAGAGGGACATGTTAGGTCCCTATACTACTAGTGTAACCCCTTATTGTTATTAGTGCAACCCCCTTATTATATTGTTGTGCCCATGTAGTCCCCATATTGTTATTATTGTACCCCATAGAAGCCCACTATTATTATTGTTGTGCCCTTACATTATTATTGTTATGTCGGCTCTTATTACATTATGACCCCTTAGACTCCTATATATAGAAAGGTGGTCTTGTCATTTGCATCATCATCGAAGAATTGTTCATTTGTGTAATGTAAAGGAGGTTGCCCCCTCGAAGAGGCTGATTTCTAAGGCGTTGATCTTTCTTTTCTATCTTTTTGGGAGTTGGTTTCATAGCATAATCGACAAGAGGAAGACAAATCAATGGCACATAACACAATAAGTTTTCCCCAGGGAAAGCCACAACTCAAAACCCCTACTATCTATATTGCATTAATCAGAAATCCAAGATGAAGATAAAATGCTTGTTCTCACAAGAACAATCCTCGACTCACAAGCAAGCTCTTGGCCAACACTTAGCCAATTCTACAGCTCTCCAAGTCCCTATTTCCTTGCGCAATTCGTATGGATGAATAACCCATATTAAAGGGAAAACAATGCATCCAAAATTGTGTAATCCCTTCAAGGTTCAGTTCCTGATTGCATGCACCATATGTACAACTCGGAAAATTATACAACTGATAGTACAATGTCCCTACACTCTAGTCTCAACTGGTTCTTTCTCAGAATCAACATGCATGAGTTTCTAATGAGGGAATCTTCAGTTAACTGGAGTAGCAATAGTGGATGCTTTAGTGCACCAACTGACTGTTAACTCTATATTAGTTCCACAAACAATTTGGAACTAATTTAACTGAACTTAACTCAGTAAACTGAGTTATCTAATTACAACTCACAATTAAACTCATACTGGACCCCTATAATATAGGGATAACATATACATGACATCAGAAAGAATTTCCAACTCAAAATTCCTAAGCTAATTAAGTTAATTAAACTTAATTAACTATTTACAAGTTGCGATTCTTCTTCTTGGAGAACGGAGGTCTGCAACTTGAACGAGGATCGAAGTTGACACTAGGGTTTTGCATTAGGGTTCCATGGTGGGACGCGCAGGGGGGAGCGCCGCTCCCTCCTACAGTCAGGTAGTCACAGAAGGAGGCAAGGAATCAGGCGGGAAGCATTTCAAAAAATCGTCAGGAAAGATTTCAGAAGCAAGAGGCAAGGAGACAGTTGGACGAAACGAATCCCAGGATCAGGAAGGGAATCAACAGGAAACAAGTAAAGAAAAGGAGAAGGGAGGCGGCAGCGGAAAAACAACTTCCACAAGAACTATGGGAGTTTGCAAACCCAAATCGAGCATCATTCCCTGGGTCATATTGAGTGATTCTGCGATTCAAGCACACAGGAACCATATGAAAGAACATGCAATCACCTGCAATTTCATGGGGTTATGGCCAACAGAGAGGGCTTTACACATCTAGATTAGGAGCCATTGGAAGCCAAAGGGAGAAATACATTTACATCTGGGTTCTAAGGGCTTCTTCACAGTGGTGTTCGCGAACCTAGAGGACAAAGACAGAGTGTTTGAAGGGGGGCCTTATTTCTATGCTGTGGCAGGACTCTATATGCGGCCATGGATGATGAACTTTGTCCCAGAATGTGAAACATTTACATCTGTACCGGTTTGGATCAGACTATACTCACTACCTCTGGATTACTGGCTCCCAGAATCTTTGAAAACCATAGACAACAAGTTGGGGCATTTTCTGAAGATATCAGAGGTAACTCTCAAAGGTAAATACACCTCCTTTGTCCGAATATGTGTGGAAATGGATCTATCTGGAGCCCTTCTGGAAGCAATAATTTTAGAGGTATATGATGAAGATTGGGTGCAAATGGTGGACTATGAGCACATACCTTTCAGGTGTCGCAAATGTCATGAACATGACCATCTGTTTAGGGACTGCCCAACAAACAATATGGAAGGCAATGGGAAAACATCTTTGGATAGAGATCACGAGGGTTTTACCAAGGTTGGGGCTAAAGGGAAAGGAGGTAAACAGCCACACAAGAAAATTAGTGAAGACAGAAATACAAGACACAATAGTTTCAAAATCCTAGAGGAAGTAGAGGAGAACGTGGAGACAGTCCAACACAAGGAGAACGCATCCAAGGAGCAGGAAACGGAAGTTGAAATGGAGGATATCATAGTAAACAACTAGCAAAAAGAGGATCTACCAAGCTGCATGGAGATCAGTAAAGACTTTGAGATGACTCTAAGTGAGGTAGGAACAGAGGACCATGAACTACATGAGATTCTAGACAGGGAAAATCTGGATCTAGAACTATTTCTGGAACAAGGCAGGAACAAAGGAGTGGACTCCTTGCCAAAACAAGACTATGATCGAGTTCAACAACTCTTTCTATGGAGGGCACAATCGAAGGGAACTGGTGTCAAGAGAAACCACGAAATCCAGGAGCAAAGTGGGGTCAAAACTATGGAGAACTCACAGGCACAATCTCCAAAGAACTCAAGAAGGAAAAGAGGAAGGAAAAGACAGAATGAACTGCTAAACGAATGTGGAAAACTACTAATTAACTCAGGTAAGATGAAAGATCTTACCAGCTATTCCTTTACTAACCTTTCTTAATGAAGCTTACAACATGGAACATTAGAGGTTTAGGTAGTAGAAGGAAACAAAGGAATCTGAGTAACAGAATTAAAGAAGAAAAACCAGACATGGTCTTTATTCAGGAGACCAAATGTTCAATGGAGAAAATAAGAGAAATTCATAATAAATGGTTAATCAAGTATGAGTATTTAGAGGTCAAGGCAAATAACTCAGCAGGTGGGATTCTTACGCTGTGGGATCCACAGAAATTTGGAATCCTGGATGCTGAAGCATCCAGGAACTATCTATCTTTGGTGTGCAATCCAGTAGGTGATAAGGAAACATATATGATAACAAATGTTTATGGACCTCAGAAGCAAGTAGATAAACTCAAGCTTCTTACTTCCCTGGAAAATCTAAGAGCACGATATCCCAATATGCCTTGGATAGTTGCAGGTCATTTCAATATGATAAGATCTCTTTCAGAAAAAAAAAGAAAAAAAAAAGGAGGCACTAGACAGCTAGGCAGAGATTCTGAAGCCTTCCAAGATTTCATCATGAACATGGGACTAGTGGACATCGAGACAATAAATGGAACCTTCACGTGGAACAACAAAAGGGGAGGGGCCTCTGAAGTGGCTTCAAAACTTGATAGATTTATCATCTCTGAGGATCTCCTCCTAAGAGGACCATACATCACAGCGTCCATTTTTCCCTTTGGAGGTTCGAATCACTGGCCAGTTCAACTGGAAGCTACCTTTATGGGAACTCCAAGAAACAGGCCCTTCAGATTCGAGAATGCCTGGCTCTCACACCCCAAATTCACCAGTAACATTGACAAATGGTGGAAAGAGGATCTGAATATTCAGGGCACTAAAATGTACATGCTCCAGCAGAGACTAAAATATATTAAATCCAAACATAAATCTTGGAACAAAAAGGAATTTGGCAATATCCTCAAGGCTAGAATTGAGACTGAACAGAAACTCCAGGAAATCAATCAGATCAATATCATAGAGGGCTTCAATGAAGAGAGGCAAAAACCAACTAATTCTTTACAAGAAGAATGGGAGGATCGATGCTTACAAGAGGAAACTTTCTGGAGACAGAAATCTAGGATTCAATGGATCAAAGAGGGAGAAAGAAATACTAAGTTCTTCCACAAATCCACTATGGCCCATAGGGCACATAATAGAATCACAAAGATTAAGGATTCTCAGGGTGTTGAGCTTGTCTCCCACAAGGACATGGAATCAAATCTAGTACAACACTTCTCTAATATTGCAAAGGAGCCAATGGAGGATAGATCTAGGTTCA
This sequence comes from Pinus tabuliformis, assembly GCA_031772625.1. Lineage (NCBI taxonomy): Eukaryota > Viridiplantae > Streptophyta > Pinopsida > Pinales > Pinaceae > Pinus > Pinus tabuliformis. Next base: position 106,812,122 of record CM062810.1, on the reverse strand, counting down.
TTAATCAGTTCACCCAGTATATCCCCAAGTTGGTCACTAGAGAGGACAACCACAATCTCAATAGGCCAGTCTCGGAAGAGGAGGTCAGTGAGGTGATCAAGGAAATGCAAAGTGGAAAAGCACCAGGCCCGGATGGATTCAATGTTGATTTCTTCAAAGCCTGCTGGGATACAGTTAAACAGGATATCCTCAAAGTTGTGGAATAGTCAAGAAAATACAAAAAGGTTATGAAAGCACTGAATGCTTCCTTCATAGCTTTAATCCCAAAAAAGGAAAATGCTATGACTCCGGATGGATTTAGACCCATAGCCTTATGTAATGTGGTGTATAAAATCATCTCCAAAGTGGTAGCCAATAGACTCAAGCCCCTACTACCTTCCCTCATCTCGGAAGAGCAAACAGGCTATGTGGAAGGACAAAAAATTCTCAACAACATCATCCAAGCACATGAGGTGGTACACTCTCTCAAAAGCAACAAGCAAGCAGGCATGATTATTCAGTTGGACATTGCGAAAGCCTATGACAAACTCAGCTGGTCTTATATCAGAGCTACTCTGAAAGCATATGGCTTTGACCAAAATTGGATAAGATGGGTTATGGCACTAGTCACCACGACCAGCTTTTCCATTCTGCTTAATGGAGCCCCTTCAAATACATTCACACCTTCCAGAGGGCTCAGACAAGGCGATCCACTCTCCCCTTTCCTCTTTGTCCTCATGATGGAAGGGCTAGGCAGGGAAATCAGAATGGAAAATGTTGAAGGTCGAATTCAGGGGATCAAGCTCACCCTGGATGGAGAGGCTAATACTCATCAACAATTTGTGGATGATACTATGCTGCAGGGCATACCCACAGTCAGGGAAGCAAGGGCAATCAAAGATATCTTAAACGACTTTGCTATGGCAGCAGGCACAGAGGTAAGCCAAAATAAGTCCAAAGTTTTTTTCTTTAACACAAATATTGCTATACAGAGAAACATTACCAGAATTATGGGTTTTCAAAGGGATCAGTTGCCTTCCAAATATCTTGGCATTCCTCTTACCGATAAACCTCTCAGCAAGAAAATATGGGAACCAATTTTAAATAAACTTCAGGACAAAATCAGAAAATGGACATGCAGATCTTTAAACTTAGCAGGGCGACTTGTGCTCACACAGGCAGTCTTGCAAGCCATTCCCATTTTCATGTTTGTAGCTATCCCTGCTCCTCAAGGTATTAAGCAACAGATAAGGAACATTCAAAGGGACTTTCTATGGGGTAGAGGGGAAGAGAAAAAAAAGTGGGCCTTAGTTGCTTGGGACAAGATCTACAAGCCCAAAAGCCATGGTGGCTTGGGGCTGCATGATCCGAAAACTCTCAGTAAAGTTTCGGTAGCTAAGCTTTGGTGTCAATGGATCAAGGAGATGAATGCCCCCTGGGCCAAGCTTTTGAAACAAAAGTACACCAAGCACTGGTAGGAAAAGGATCTTATTAGAATGACAAGACAAATCAGAGGATCACACATATGGAACCTTGCTTGGGAGAACAAAAGCATTGTTCAGCAGCATTGTTTTTGGGAAATCCGAGCAGGGGACCGAGCTCGATTCTGGGAGGACAGCTGGCAACAGGAACCCATCCTCAACAGGATTGACCTGGCAGCCCTCAAGAGAGACACAGATAGCAAAGGCCTATTAATGGTAAAATATTTCTGGGACCAGGGAAGGAACAATGGAAAATGGAGGAAGTGGAAGGAACTAAGTTACAGTGATGAGAATCCTTTGAAGGCCATGGCAGAGGCTCTTACTACGGACTTAAAGCACAGATGGATTTTGGATTCCTCCTCACACGACCAATTAAGATGGGGGAAGAATAACGAAGGTAACTTTAACCTCAAAGAGGCAAAACAAGCAATCACGGGATTCAACTTTGTAAATGCTGATAAAGTCTGGAAGGAAATTTGGCAAACTCCTCACTGGATGAAAATAAATAGCTTGTGCATCAAAGGAAGATCCTAACTTGGGAAAACCTCCTAAAGAAAGGTTTCATTGGCCCTTCCAAATGTCACCTATGTGGGTCACATGAGGAAACGATTGAACACCTACTCAACCTCCGCTCTTTTTCTGCTAAAGTATGGGACTAGGTGGCCTCAAGCTTCCGACAAACCGACAGGGACAGTCTCAACATATCCAACACTCTGAAAAAATGGAGGAAGAACTTCTCAAAGAATGAGATCATCAACAAAGCTTGGATGCTAGTACCAGGCTTTGTTATCTGGAATGTTTGGAAAGAACGCAACATGCGGATCTTCACAAATAAAGCTAGCAAACCCCAGCATATAATCAATCAAATTCTAATACAGCTTAAAGAAACAGTTAAGAGCCTTTTGAGGTCAATTCCCACAAATCCTCCTCTGCCTCACGAGGAGATTATTATTCTTAATTTGGGTCTTCAATCCATCAATCCTCAAGGAATAAGGAAGGAAGTGAGAACAATTAGCACAGGGGCCAGTAGATGGCAGCCCCCTCCTTAGGGCTTCTTCAAAGTAAACATTGATGGAGCTTCTAAGGCCAATCTGGGGGAAGCTAGCTTTGGGGGTGCTATAAGAGATGCTCAGGGGCACACAAAATACATCTTCCATGGCCACTTGGAAAAGGGTACCAATAACATGGCTGAACTTCTAGCTTTAGATCAATGCTTGGAAATCCTGGTGGAGGCAAATTTACAGAATGTTATCATTGAAGCAGATTCGGATTTAATCATCAAAGCAGCCAAGAATATTCACAATGGAACTTCGCCAGATAAAGTTTCAAAGCACTGGAAGCTGCTGCAGATTTTTCACCGTATGCAATCTCACTTGCAGACCCTTAAAACAATTAGATTTGTTCATGTTAGAAGGAAGGAAAATATGCTTGCAGATCGGTTGGCCAACAAAGGTGTGGCCAATAAGGACAGGGATTCTCGACATGCATGGGGGTTGTTACCTGAAGGGAAACTGCGAGAGGATTGTTTCATCCTGGCAACCAAAGATTGGGATTTATGGATGAACAGTGCTGATCGAAGGGATTCGAGGGATAGGAGTGAGGATGATATCACCTAATTTGTCTACGATTTTGGGATATGGTTGCACTCCACAATTTTGTTAACTTTTGTATGAATGATGAAGGTTTCAAGTCGGGAAATGATGTAGAACAAACTGCCTGGGTGTATTTGGCTCAGCGGGTTTCTGTTGGCGATTCCAGGTGGAAGGCTCAGCAAGGTCTACATGAATGTTCTGGCTTTTTCACGAAACCATGATCTCAATACCATAAGTGTTATTTTGCACAGGACTTAGATGGTATCTAGTATTTTGGCAGGTGCATGCGATTCCACTCAGTGGGTAACACATGGCATCGAGAGGTGAGAGAAAACCGCTTTCATCGCGTGATTAACCTCCGCGCTTCTCGTCTGCGCAATATCCCCGATGACCATTGGATCGGGATTATGTATTCAACGGCTGAGATGGGTCGTGCTTGTTGCCTTAGGGTTCCAGACCTGTTGTTGCTTTTTGGACCCAGTTTAGAGTTGCAACCGGGTCCATGTGCAAGGGGCAGTGGGGTCCACTGTGGGTCCCTGTATGGGCCCTGGGCTTTCCGCGAAACCATGAACACAAAACCCCAAAACCTTATGTGGTATATCATGCGGGACATGGCTGGTATCTGGTATTGTGGAAGATGCATACGATTCCACTAAGGGGGTAACACGTGGCAACAAGAGGCGAGAGAAAACCGCTCTCATCACGCGGCTAACCTCCGTGCGATATCCCCGCTGGCCGTTGGTTTGGTAATTTGCTTTCAACGACTGGGATTGGTTATGCTTGTTGCACGATTGTGGGTCCCTTTGATTGTTTACCATTGGATCGGGGCTATGTATTCAACGGCGAGGATTCGGTTTTTTGGACTTTGTATTGTTGCCTCCAGGTCCGTCTAGTGGATGCAGTAGGAACCACTTTGAGTTGTTTGTAGGAACCTCTTTGAGCTTCGGTCCCTGGTTTTTTGGTGCCCCTGTTGTCTGGGGCACTCTGTATATTATGTAATTTGATCAAATTAATAGAAGGTTCATCTCTTACTTATCAAAAAAGAAAAACTATTTACAAGTTGCTATGAGAATAGAATTCAATTTTAATTCTCAGTTTAATTCAAGGATAATTTAAACTGGAATTTTTGGATTCTATTTTTATCATTTCTTGTTGTTATTTTCAACACTCCCTCTCAACAAGAAAGGAAATTAACTCGATCCCGATACTAAACCTTTGGAATCTTCTACATGCAACACTTCTCTCTGGTGTTTTTGCTCCAGCAACTCTAGAAACAAAAAACATACAACCTGAATCAAAATTATGCCTTTGTCATCAAAGTCTCAGACTGCTATTGCCTCTGTCAACTGAAAAATCTGCGCTTATGTTTACTCTTCCTTTCTACACTGTTGTCAACCCTTCTCTACGCTCTTCAGTATCAGACTACTCTAGTCTCTGTCACTATGACCTTTGACTTCATCACTCCCAGTGATTCCTCCCGCTACTATGTACTTTGGGCTCCTCTAGCAAGGTACAATCCATGAGATAAAACCTCTCAATGGATCCTGCCCAATTTCAACCCTCTTGGGACTATCACTTCACATCAACCCACCTCACACCTGGAGGTATGGCTGCATGTGATTCATCTACCCACTTGGCTCGAAATTCCCCCTACTAGAGGTCTCTACATGAGTGGATGCCTCCACTCGATCTCCTCTCATCTTCTCCAATTATGGCTGCTCCACAATTGTCTAAGATTGCTTCTGAGGCTGCTTGAGTGGGTCTCTCCACTCAGTCTCCTATTATCTTCTCAAATTGTGGCTACTCCACAATTTTCTAAGACTGCTTCTTCTAGGGCTGCATGTTGAGACGTAATTTACTCTCCCTCTCAACCACCAAATTTGTAACCTTTTCCTTGCTCCTCGAGGCTTTGCATGCATCTTGAACCTCAAGAGCATACAACTTCTTGACCCATGAACCAATCTATTTCACCGATCCTGTAGTGATGTGTCTAAGGAAAACCTTTCCCTTAAAAAAAACCACACCATATCCACGGTCTTCCAATAGCGCAACTGAAATAAGATTCTTCTTTAGTCTTGGAACATACATCACATATGTGATCCTGAGACGAGAGTCAGACTCCCTCTGAAAGGTAACCGTACCGATCCTGATAGCTCTATGCCTCTTGTCATCTCCAAACTCTATGCTCTGCTTGAGGTCTTTCTCCTCAAAATCACTAAAGATACCTTTATTCCCCGTCACATGGAATGAGGCACCGCTGTCAAGATACCACTCGTCTCCCATGATAGTGATGGCCATGCATGCAATGAGAGTGAAATCAAGTTTCAATTGTGAAGATAGAGCTTCACCTACTACCGCTATTGTTGGCTCCTTCTTTCTTTCTTTCTTATGTGGGTAGTTCTTGGCATAGTGCATGTGCTTGTGATAATGAAAACACTTAACTTTCATCAAGTCTGTCTTCTTTCCACCCTCCTTGCCTTGGGACTTCTTTCCCTTTCCCTTCTTTGCCTTACCCGTGAAGGAAAAATCCTCTTCCACTTCCTTGGAAGAGGTCCCATTTCTGGTGTTCCTCCTGATCTCCTCCTACATCAAATCCGACTACAGTCGTTCCCAATCTAGAAGCTTCTCCCGACCATTGACAGAGTCCTAATAACTATGCCAACTCTTTGGGAGTCCACGAAGAGAAAAACTCGCCATATCATCCTCGGCAACCGTGATTCCAACACTTCCAAGTTCATCACGACATTGAGTGAACTTGTTCAAGTAATTTGGAATTGAGTCGCCTACCTCCATCTTGATTTTCCAAAGTTTATATTTCAATGCCAACTTCCTTTGGTCATTGTCGCTCTGGAAAAGGTCCTTCAATGCTTTCCACATAGCATGCAGAGTTTCCTTCCATGGAAACTCGATACAATGTGGTCTCAAACTCCCTCAAGGATTATCTGCCTCGCCCTTGCCACGCACTTCTTCCATTCGGCTAGATTCTAAGCATCCGATGTTGGTGGCTTAGGAATGTCTTGATCAATGAATTCCTTCAAGCCATTATCCTCCAACACGACCTCCATCATGTCCTTCCAGGCTATTACTTGAGCCACAAACCGTAGAATGCCATCTACCAATTTGAAATATGTATTGCAAATTCGAATTTCACCTGTAACACAAAACTCAAAAATTTGAAATCTCCTCTAGTATATTTTTCTCAACTCCGATACCATATAGAATTTCTTGTAGATTCACAAGCTCATGCAATGTACTAAATCATAGGACAATAATCTACTTCTACTTTCAACCAATGGAAGCCAATAGATTGATGAAAACAATAATAGCAAGAAGAAGATAATCAATGGCACATAACACAATAAGCTTTCCGCGGGGAAATCCATAGCTCAAAACCCCTACTATCTATATTGCATTAATCAAAAATACAAGATGAAGACACAATGCTTGTTCTCACAAGAATAATCCCAGTACTCAGTATAATCAATCGTCAACTCACAAGCAAGCTCTTGGCCAACACTTAGCCAATTCTGCAGCTCTCTAAGTACCTATTTCCTTGCACATTTCCTATGGTTGAATAGCCCATATTAAATGGAAACCAGTGCATCCAAAACTGTGTAATCACTTCAAGGTTCAGTTCTTGATTGCATGCACCATTTGTACAACTCGGAAAATTATACAACTAATAGTACATTGTCCCTGCACTCTAGTCTCAACTAGGTCTTTCTCATAATAGACATGCATGAGTTTATGATGAGGGACTCTTCAGTTAACTGGAGTAGCACTAATGGATGCATTAGTGCACCAACTCATTGTTAACTCTCTATTAGTTCCACAAATAGTTTGGAAATAATTTAACTGAAATTAACTCAGTAAACTGAGTTATCTAATTACAACTCACAATTAAACTCATACTGGACCCCTATAATATAGGGAGAACATATACATAACTTCATAAACGCTTCCAACTTGAAACTCCTAAGCTAATTAAGTTAATTAAAGTTAATTAACTATTTACAAGTTGCTATGAGAATATAATTCGATTTTAATTCTCATTTTAATTGAAGGACAAATTAAACTGGAATTTTTGGATTCTATTTTTATCATTTCTTGTTGCTATTTTCAATACTACAAATAACTTAGATTTTCCTTTGTGGCTAGCCATTAGGGAAAAATAGAATTGTTGAGGACAACTGGACAATTACCTGGAAATAGTGATGATTGAAAGTTGGTAATCGCCAGAATTCACTTGCATTGTCGTGCTAGAAGTTTTGATTGCAAGAAAAAATGGCAAAATAATGTATTTTGGAGAGGATAACAACCTTTACTTAGGTGTTTGTAACGAATCTCAGTTATGCTAACCGTTATTAACATGGAGGTATTAATGCTCTTGAACATTTGTGGGTGAATTGAATGGATTAACAGTCACCTGCTACATTTAGCGAAGGAAATGGTGACGACCAATCGTAGCGGTAAATGGAAGGGAGGAAAAATGACGAGAGAATTAGCAGAAGGAATGAGCGGGAGAATTGGGGAGAGGAGTGAGCAGTTTCCAGGGGGGTATATCTCTCTTTTTTCTTTTCTATTTCTTTTTCTTTTTTTTATTTCTTTATTTCTTTTTCTCTATTTTTTTTAAATGAAGGAAAATTACAAAATATTACAAGGGTAAAAATAAGTTACAACATTGGCTCCATCTGGGGACTGCTTCCCCATGCAGGATGCAAAGAACTTGCAAATCCATGTGCCTTCTCCTCGGGCTATGGAGTCTTTGTTGTGAAAATCACACTTGCTCTAGAATTTTAAAGAAAAACCGGAAATTTACAATGATGATGATTAAAAACACTCAATACTGAATATAATGCTTGAGGTATTGCCCATTGACTGGAAATGAGAAATATTGTTCTTCCAGATTGTGTAGGATGAATGTATTATTTCCTTTGACTTCTGCAATGTTGAAAGGTCCCAACCATAAGTTATCAAACTTCCCATGTTTGCCTCTTTCTTCTCTTCTTGCATCCCATTTGAGAACTAAATCTCCTTGTCTGAAATCTCTTTCCTTGGATTTTTTTTCAAATAAACTCTTCATCTTGTCTTGATATTGTCGAATTTTATGTTGAACTTCATCTTTGTCCTTCTTTATCTCAATGATCCAATTGATCCTTCTTGAAAAGTCATCTGCTTCTTCGTATGAATCCTACAAAACTTCATGATTGGAAATGTTAACTGTGTAGGGAAGATAGATTATATTCCATAAACAAGTTGAAAAGGATATTTACCAGTAGATCTTTTAGGTGAGACCATGTTTTCCCATACTGCATATTTCAGATGACTGTCCGAGGTGCTTTTATGATCTGCTAACACTTTCTTAATGACTTTAATCAGACTTTTATTTGATGATTATGCCAGTCCATTACCCTATGGATAATAAGGTGCAGAATGGTGTAAAGTAATATGATATTTTTGATAGAATTCTATCATCTTTATGCTACTAAAAGCTTTAGCATTATCTATAACTATTTGTCTAAGACTTCGAAATCTAGACAAAATGTTTTCTTCAATGAATTTTATCACCATTGTGTCAATTTCTTAACAGGAATTGCTTCTACCCACTTTGTGAAGTAATCAGTGGCTGTTAATATCCATCTGTGTTGATTGTTGGAAGTTGGAACTATTTCACCAATGAAATCTATTCCCAACTACAAGAAAGGGGCTTCACTAAAACTGGGACAATGCTACTAACCTCTACTTCCCTACAAATATCTAAAAAGGGATACAACTCCTCACCTTTTCTCCAAATTGTGCAAGCAATTTTGGCTGATAGAAACCTGCCCTCAGTATTTTATATGTAGTTGCCTTCCAAGCATAATGTCCCCCATAAATTCCTTCATGAAACTGCTTGCAGGGACCAACCTTATAAATTTTTATTTTTTATTTTTTAAATACTAAAATACAACCATAAGAAAATACCATTGGGAACTCAAAAATCTTTAAGAATTATATAAAACTTTCCTTAATTTCACTTTATTGAACATATCATATAATTTACATGCTATTAAATAAAACCATTATGAAGTCATACAAAAGAATATTATAACATAGGTATCGTTCACCAAGAGACAAGATTCAAACTTGACTTGTCGTTATTTGCCCTCCTTCGTTGTCATTCGCCTCCAAGTGTGAAAGTCGACGTGCTTTAATCAGATTGCAATGACCCACCAGTTGACCTCCCAGCCTACTCCTTGGGTACTCTCCTTCCCCGCGGACCCCCGAGCTGCAATGGGGTTGTACAATGGAGTAATGTATTAGTTGGTAGAGGATAGCACTCTTTGGCTCAAGAGTACCCTCTCTAAAGTCCTCTACCTCACCAAACTCACTATAGCTCATAGTCACTACTCTGACATAGCCTCATCCATCCAACAATAGGGTAAAGAAAAAGTCATTTCTCCCATGGCTTGCCCCTTCTTTTATAGGAGTCCTCATAGGTGACACTTGGCCTTTCACGCATAATTATTTTTTATAATCTAATAGTTTAATTATTCACCCACCCATGTGTCACTCTCTCATCAAGGATCTCCAAAATTATTTATTTAAATTTTAATTTAAAAATAATATTTTTCCTCACCTCAACAAGATTCCTATTTCTTCTCCCAGTTGTCTCTTGATCCCCCTTTTTACTCCTTAATTTGTGTTCATTACTAAATTCAATTGATAAGCCAAGATTTGATCCCCTATCTACTCCCTAACTTAACTCAAGTTATCTCTTAGATGGATATTCTTATGTTGGTTGTTTCCACATGGAGGTTCTCTAAATTTCTCTTAAATTTAATTTATTAATCTTATTTTAATTCACCATCCTCTTCTCCTAATTAGGTTTAACTATTTTAGGATTAATATTTATCCTTACATTTATGTCCCACTTTCCCATTTTTACCTAATTAAATTACATTATCTACCTAAAATTTTACAACATGGGAATGGTAGAGTATTTAAGGTAAAATATTTTATTTCTTCCTATGATCCCATTAACCCAAGTGTTATTCTTGATTTAATTACCTCAGTTCTAATCATCATTTACCACTTGATATGAGTTTACATGGTTTTCATATCTTGATTATATTTATTAATTTATTTATTTTTAATGATTCCAAGGGTGCCAAGTTTGGTCGTGCCTTTCAAGAACTTCCCTTGAAGTTCCAAGGGTGTCATGCCTAACAGTTTATTTGTGATGCCAAGGGTGCCAAGTTGGTCGTGCCCTTCAAGAAATTCCCTTGAAGTTCCAAGAGTGCCACGCCACTTGCCCTTTAAGGATTCAATGGCTACGAGGGGAAAGTATAGGTGCAATGATAGAGACCACTATCATCTCTTATGTTGCCTGCTATAGTGAGACTAATGGTGTCGGGGATCAAAGAACCCACTTTGATGTGCGCACCCCAGTAAAATCCTCATGAGCGACCCAACTTTGGGATCTGCGCTTATGACGTCGTGATCTTCAAGGCGAAGGTGTTTCAACCTTTCTAACCCAAGTCATGGCGGGAGTGCTAGTGGGTGAGATCAGGGACACTGTCCTGCCCCTCCCATGCAGTTACATTCAATTGTACAACCCCATCACCCATATGTGAGTCATTCGGCCAAGCAACTAATCTGTGCCTGCAACCACTAAAATATCATGAGAATATAGATAAACATATATAATAGGTTCTCAAAATTGACTTAGAATTTCAAAGACAAAATATAAATTTTCATCAAACCAGGTGTCGTCAACTCGTCATATGCGAGTGCCTCTAGTGATTTCCTGCCATACTCATTAATCATCAGTAACACAGTTTCTCAGTGTTAGCCATTGTCATAATGGCACCATCAATATCACCTAGTCATTCACATCATTGTTTATTGTGAAACATAACTAAAGCAAGTAGGTAACATAGGTGACACATCCATCATGGCTATCATCATCATAACATCAAATGGAAACATACATATCCATCAAAGCTATCAACATCGTAACATAAATAAAAAACATACATATCCATCAAAGCTATCATCATCATGATATCAATAGAGAGCATGTGTATCATTTACTGCTATCATCATCATCATATCAATAGAGAACATGCATAACCATTAATGTTGTGATCATCATAATACCAATAGATAACATACATATTCATTAATGTTATCTTCATCATAATATCAATGGAGAACATACATAAACATCACAACCATAAATATCACAACCACTAATAATAGAGTCATGTGTCTAGATCCTCAACCTAAGGTCCTCAAAGAATAAAGTGTGGAAATTAGGTCCAAATAAACGTTAAAGGCATATCATTGTCAGTCAACTAGAGCGGGGCACTACATATACCGCCTCTTAATAAGAGACTTCGTCTTGAAGTCCTTGGAATAGATAAGGAAAACGGTGATGCGTCTCCTCAATGTCCTCCCAAGTAGCGGAACTGGGACTATAATTGTCCCATTGGACCATAACGTGGTCCACTAACCATCGTTTAAGCTGCAAAGTTCAATGGTCCAGTATGCTAACTGGTTAGGCCATTACTGTTCCCTTGTCTGAAACCTGAAAATGACCAAATCCAATAACATGCGAAGGATCTGAAATATAATGACGCAAAATAGAAATATGAAACACATCGTGCATACGCACTAAAGATGGAGGTAAGGAAAGCCTATATGCCACTGGCCCTTTCCTTTCTAAGATTTCAAAAGGTCCCACAAACCGTGGAGATAATTTTTCTCCCTTTCCAAATTTTATAGAGCTTTTTTGGGGCCTAACTCTGAGGAACACCCTATCTCCCACTTCATAACTTTGGTCTATCCGATAAGCATCAACATAGCTCTTTTGTCGATCTTGTGCTTCTTTTAGCCTTACCCTAATCATAGTCATTTTTTCTTCCCAACTGAGAGGTGTTCTACAATGTCTTCTGTATAAGAACTCAAATGGCGCCATCTTGATGGAACTCTAATAACAATTATTGTTAGCAAATTCCATGAGGGGTAAAAACTCCTCCCATCTATTTTGTTGGTCCATCACATATATCCGAAGCATGTCTTCTAGGATTTGATTAGTCCTTTCTATCTGCCCATCTATCTCAGGGTGATAAGCAGTGCTGAAGTTCAATTAGGTTCCCAAGGCTTCTTGGAAACTAGTCCAAAACCTTCCTGTAAGCACTGCTCCCCTATCAGATATGATCTTCCTAGGCACTCCATGCAATCTCATAATCTCATCAATAAAAACTTTAGCTATTTCCGGTGCCTTATTTGTAATCTTAACTGGTATGAAAAGGGCGCTCTTGGTCAACGTGTCCACCACAACAAATATGGAATCATGTCTTCTTGAGGTCATTGGTAGTCCCACAATGAATTCCATTTATATAACTTCCCATTTAGATTTTGGTACCTCATGGTGTTGCAATAATCCTGTTGGATGCCTGTGTTCAGCTTTTACTCATTGACACTCTAAGCATCTTGCTACCAAGTTTACGATGTCCTTCTTCATCCCTTTCCAAAAGAAGAGTGGGTTTAGGTCTGCACTCATCTTCTTAACACCAGGTGGTGCCATGTATACTGTGTGATGTGCTTCATTCAAGATCAACTGGCATATATCTTCATTCGGTGGTACATGTATCCTTCCCCGAAATTGTAGTAGCCCATCATTATCAAGGGAGTATTCTTCATATTTTGGGACCCTCATCTCATCCTCCCTCAAACTTTTCTAACCTCCTAGTACCAGGTGTCTTTAAATTGTAAATCAAGCAGTTTCTCCCTCAAATTTGTCTTTAAGGGAATCATTGAAAATATCTGAGTCCTCCTACTTATAGCATCAACCACCTTATTTACCATTCCTTTTATGTAAGCGATATCAAAATCATATTCACTAATTATCTCAGACCATCGTCTTTGTCTTGAATTTAAGTGGTCATGAATGAATATGTGTTATAGCCCACAATGATCAGTCCTAAGATCAAACTTCCTTCCAAGAGGGTAGTGTCTCCAAATCTTTAGTGCATAAACAATTGTTGCCATTTCTAGATCATGGGTTGTGTAGTTTTCTTCGTGGGTTCTAAGCTTCCTTGATGCATAAGCTATTACTCTTTCTTCTTGTATCAACACACAACCCAATCCTTCCTTGGACACATCAGTGCAAACCAAAAATTCTTGTTCCATATCCGGCACCTTCAAAATTGGTTTTGTCGTTAATAACACCTTTAACCTTTGTAATGCATGTTCACATTTTTCAATCCAATTGAATTTCTTGTTCTTTCTTTGGAGCTTGGTAATGGGGCTTGCTATCTTCGAAAACCCTTCAACAAATCTACAATAATACCCTGCCATGCCCATGAAACTTCGTATTTCATGAACATTTTCTGGTGTTGGCCATTTCATGATGGCCTGCAATACCATCCCCAAAGATAATGTGCCCAAGATAATGAATCTTGGTTTGGTAAAAGGAACACTTTGACAACTTCCCGTATAATTGGTTTTCTCTAAGACATTGTAGAACTATCCTCAAGTGTTCGTCATGCTCTTCTGGGGTATTTGAGTAGAACAAAATGTCATCGATAAATACTTGTAAAAACTTGTCTAAGTAATCTCAAAATATTTCGTTCATCAAAATCATGAAAACACCTAGGGCATTTGTCAGTCCGAAGGGTAAAACTACAAATTCATAATACCCAAGTCTTCTCTTAAAGGCTGTCTTCGAGATATCTTCTTCCTTGATTCTCAACTAATGATATCCCGACCGCAGAACTATCTTTGAAAACACAGTCGCCCCCCTCATTTGATCAAACAAGTCATTTATCCTTGGCAGCGGGTATTGATTTTTTATCGTCACTTTATTCAACTCGCAGTAGTCAAAGCACAGTCGCAAAGACCCATCCTTCTTCTTAACGAAAATTAGAGGGGCTCCCCACAGAGATATGCTAGGTCGTATGAACCCAAATTCCAACAGTTCCTTTAATTGGATCTGTAATTCCTTTATCTCTAGAGTCGACATACGATAGGGTGCCTTTGCAATAGGCTCAGTGCCTAGTTTAAGGTCGATGGTGAAATCAATTTTCGTTTTTGGGGGTAGCCTGGGTAGTTCTTCGAGAAATACATCCTTAAATTCAACAAGAAATGGATGTTTATAAAGGTTTTTCAGAATCACCCTTATCATTTGGAGCTAACACCGAGAACATTTGACATCCCTTTCACCTATATTTCATTAGTTGTATGGAGGAGATGAACCTCAGGGACACCCCTAGGTTTTATCCCCTTAATGATTTTCTTTGGTCGTCATCGTCTTTGAAATGTAGAATCTTGTCTTTGTATTCTAGGAGTGCTTCATGTCGTTCCAACCAATCCATTCCTATAACTACGTCATAGACTCCTAAAATTGTAGGGTACAAGGATACCTTGGTCTTACATACACCCAGGTCCACCTCACAATCCTTTACCATCCTTCTTACATTTCTTTTCATACGACATGCCATTTTTACATGTCTAAATTCATTTTGTGCAATTGCTTTCTGTTTAATCCTTGATTCATTTAGAGAACTAAAGGAATCAGTAGCTCCAGGATCTATCAAAATGACAAAACTCATACCATTAATATTACCTGAGGTTTCCAACACAGTGGATTGGTGTTCGACCTAGTGATTGTTCACCGCTGCATCGATGCAATGAGCCTTCCCCAGATCCCCCACTGTAGTTGCATTCTTAGTTGAGTTGGGATTACCTGTCTTTTGAGAGCAATCCCTCTCATAGTGAGGACCTCCACAAGTCTTCACCCCCTCTTAGGAGCTTGGCTCCTACCACCAACTGAACCGGGAGGTGGCCTGGAACTCTGTTAGAAAGAGCTAGACTCTTGGGATCGGTGCTGAGGAGGTGTGACTTTGTGTTGTCGCATAGGCTGATGTTGTTGTGGTTGGCGGGTTTGTTTAGGTACCATGTGCAAGTGCTGAGATGGATGCCTATATGGTGTCCTTTGATTTCCTGTTGACCACTTTTGACGATTTAGCATAGGACCCGCTTGCAAATTTCTACGTTCCATGTTGTTTCCACTTGGTACTCTTGATCCTATGGGCCTTGTTGACTTACTAGGTCCACTGCTCATGATCTCCTCCTCTGCAATGATTGCCCGTTGAACTGCCTCGTGCAAGGTGCAAGGTATTAAGATTATAACCTTGGCCCGAATGTTAACATTTAGTCCATACACAAATTTATTCACCTTGAGATTTTTTGTGTTTAAGTGAGGAGCATAATGGAGTAATTCCATGAAATGAGCCTCATACTCTCATAGTGAGTGACTCCCTTGATTTAATGCATTTAATTCATTTAGTTGCCTATCAAGGAACTCCTTGGACATGTAACGTTCTCTAATTTTTCTTCAAAAAGTTCCTAAGCTACCTCTGATATATCCATCCCAAATTGGGTTAATAATGTCTTCCACCAAAGTAGTGTGTTTCCCTTTAGCTGGAATATACCGATATTGGTCTTCATATTTTAGGTGTAATCTCTTAGGGTAAAGCACATAGCCTTGTTTTCTAGCCATGCCTCTACAGATTGACCATCTGTGGACCCCCAAAACTCTGGAAATTTTACTTTCTCCAAATCTTGACGAACATCATTTCTTGTAGTATTTTGGGGTACTTCATTTTGTATGACAGGTTCCCCATGGTCTCGTTCCAAATGATTTATTAATGCCTCAGACATGTGTTGGAATGATCTCATTAAGTTCAACACTTCTCCGACTGGTATCCGTTCTGGTGTTGTGATGTTTTCCACATCATTGGGTGGCGAGGTAGGAGTTCGTTGTTGTGGTGGCTCTATATTGCACCCTTTAGCTACCCCACTTATTCTTGTACCTCTTCTAACCATGGTTCACCAATGAATCCTACCACAATTTAACACAATTTTTCCTTATAAGATAAAAATAAATAAATAGAAATCAGATAAAAATCATAAGCAACCTCAGTGGTTCTATAATTTATTGTTATGTGACTATGCATTAACTACCGCCAGTTGAATAAAGTGATGATAAAAAATCAATACCCTATGCCAAGGATAGATGACTTGTTGATCAAATGAGGGGGGAAACTGTGTTTTCAAAGATAGATCTGAGGTTGGGATATCATCAGTTGAGAATCAAGGAAGAAGGTATCTCGAAGACAGCCTTTAAGACAAGATTTGGGGATTATGAATTTTTTGTTTTACCCTTCGAACTAACAAATGCCCCAAGTGTTTTCATGAGTTTGATGAACTGAATATTTCGGGATTACTTAGACAAGTTTATACAAGTCTTTATCCTTGACATTTTGATCTTCTCAAAGACCCTAGAAGAGCATGATGAACACTTGAGGATATTTCTACAATGTCGTAGAGAAAATCAATTATATGGGAAGTTGTCAAAGTGTTCATTTTACGAAACCAAGATTCATTATCTTGGGCACATTATCTCTGGGGATGGTATTGTTGTAGACTGGGTAAAGATCAAGGCCATCATGGAATGGCCAGCACCAACAAATGTTCATGAAATATGAAGTTTCATGGGCATGACAGGGTATTATCGTAGATTTGACAAAGGGTTTTCGAAGATAGCAAGCCCCATTACCGAGCTCCAGAGAAAGAACAAGAAATTCAATTGGACTGAAAAAATGTGAAGAGTCATTCCAAAGGTTAAATGTGTTATTAACGACATCACCAATTTTGAAGGTGCCGAATATGGAACAAGAATTTTTGGTTTGCACTGATGCCTCCAAGGAAGAATTGGGTTGTGTGTTGATGCAAGAAGGGAGAGTAATAACTTATGCATCAAGGAAACTTAGAACCCACGAAGAAAACTATGCAGCCCATGATCTAGAAATGGAAGCCATTGTCTATGCACTAAATATTTGGAGACACTACCTTCTAGGAAGGAAGTTTGATCTTAGGACAGACCATTGTGAGCTACAACACATATTCACTCAAGACCACTTAAATGCAAGATAAAGATGATGGTCTGAGCTAATTAGTGAATATGATGTTGATATCACTTACATAAAACGAACAGTAAATAGGGTGGTTGATGCTTTAAGTAGGAGGCCTCAGATATTTTCAGTGATTCTCTTAAAGACAAATTTGTGGGAGAAACTTCTTGATTTACAATTTAAAGACACCTAGTACCAAGAGGTTGGAAATATTTTGAGGGAGGATGAGATGAGGGTCCCAAAATATGAAGAATACATCATAAGAAAATAGCATTGGGAACTAAAAAATCATTAAGCATTATATAAAATTTTCCTGAATTTCACTTTAATGAACATATCATCTAATTTACATGTTATTAACTAAAACCATAATGAAGTCATACAAAAGAATACTATAACAACATAGGTACCGTTCACCAGGAGATGAGATTCAAACTTGACTTGTCGTTATTTTCCCTCCTTCGTTGTCAGTTGCCTCCAAGTGTGAATGTCGACGTGCTTTAATCTGAATGCAATGACCCACCGGTTGACCTCCCAGCCTACTACTTGGGTACTCTCCTTCGCTGCAGACCCTCGAGCTGAAATAGGGTTGTATAATGGAGGAATGTATTAGCTAGTAGAGGAGAGCACTCTTTGGCTCAAGAGTACCCTTTATAAAGTCCTCTACCTCACCAAAATCACTATAGCTCGTAGTCACTACTCTGGCATAGCCTCATCCATCCAACAATAGGGTAAAGAAAAAGTCATTTCTCCCGTGGCCTGCCCCTTCTTTTACAGGAGTCCTCATAGGTGACACTTGGCCTTTCATGCATAATTATTCATTTTTTATAATCCAATAGTTTGATTATTCACCCACCCATGAGTCACTCTCTCATCAAGGATCTCCAAAATTATATTTAAATTTTAATTTAAAAATAATATTTTTCCTCACCTCAACAAGATTCCTATTTCTTCTCCTAATTGTCCCTTGATCCCCCTTTTTACTCCTTAATTTGTGTTCATTACTGAAGTCAATTGATAGGTCAAGATTTGATCCCTTGTATACTCTCTAATTTAACTCAAGTTATCTCTTAGATGGATATTCTCATGTTGGGTGTTGCCACATGGAGGTTCTCTAAATTTCTCTAAAATATAATTTATTAATCTTAATTTAATTCACCATCCTCTTCTCTTAATTAGGTTTAACTATTTTAGGATTAATATTTATCCTTACATCTATGTCCCTCTTTCCCCTTTTTACCTAATTAAATTATATTATCTACCTAGAATTTTCCAACATGGGAAGGGTAGAGTTTTTAAGGTAAAATATTTGATTTCTTCCTATGATCCCCTTAACCCCTCTTTTATTCTTGATTTAATTACCTCGGTTCTAATCATCATTTACCACTTGATGTGAGTTTACATGATTTTCATATCTTGATTATATTTATTAATTTATTTATTTTTAATGATTCCAAGGGTGCCAAGTTTGGTTGTGCCCTTCAAGAACTTCCCTTGAAGTTCCAAGGGTGTCACGCATAACTGTTTATTTGTGATGCCAAGGGTGCCAAGTTGGTTGTGCCCTTCAATAAATTTCCTTGAAGTTCCAAGGGTGCCACGCCACTTGCCCTTCAAGCATTCAGTGGCTACGAGGGGAAAGTATAGGTGCAATGACAGAGACCACTATCATCTCTTATGTTTCCTGCTATAGTGAGACTAATAGTGTCAGGGATCAAGGAATCTGCCTTGATGCGCGCCCCCCGGTAAAATCGTCATGAGCGACCCAACTTTGGGACCTACCCTCATGACATTGTGATCTTCAAGGAAAAGGTGTTTCAACCTTTCCAGCCCAAGTCACAGCGGGAGTGCTAGTAGGTGAGATCAGGTACACTGTCCCACCTCTCCCATGTAATTCCATCCAATTATACAACCCCATCACCCATATGTGAGTCATTCGGCTAAGCAACTAATTTGTGCCTGCAACCAGTAACATATCATCATAATATAGATAAACATATATAGCAGGTTTTCAAAATTGACTTAGAATTTCAAAGACAAAATATAAATTTTCATCAAACCAGGTGTCGTCAACTTGTCATATGCAAGTGCCTCTGGTGGTTTCCTGCCATACTCAATAATCATCAGTAACATGGTTTCTCAGTGTTAGTCATTGTCATAATAGCATCATCAATATCACTCAGTCATTCGCATAATTGTTTATTTTAAACCAAAGCTAATGCAAGTAGGTAACATAGGGGACCCATCCATCATGGTTATCATCATCATAACATCAAATGGAAACATACATATCCATCAAAGCTATCAACATCGTAACATAAATAGAAAACATACGTATCCATCAAAGCTATCATCATCATGATATCAATAGAGAGCATATGTATCCTTTACTGTTATCATCATCATAATTTCAACAGAGACCAAACATAACCATTTATGCTACCATCATCATAATATCAATAGAGAACATGCATAACTATTAATCTTACAATCATCATAATACCAATAGATAACATGCATAACCATTAATGCTATATTCATCATAATATCAATGGAGAACATGCATAAACATCACAACCACTAATAATAGAGTCATATGTCTTGATCCTCGACCTGAGGTCCTCAAAGAATAAAGTGTGGACCTTAGGTCTAAATAAATGTTAAAGTCATATTATTTTTAGTCAACTAGAGTGGGGCACTATATACACCCCCTCTTAATAATAGACTTCATCTTGAAGTCCTTGGAATAGATAAGGAAAATAGTGACGCATCTCCTCGGCGTCCTCCCAAGTAGTTGAACTGGGACTATAATTGTCCCACTGGACCTTAACCGGGTCCACTAACCGTCATCTAAGCTGCAAAGTTCGTTGGTCTTGTATGTGAACTGGTCCCTCGTTTGAAACATGCAAATGACCAAAGTCAATAACATGCGAAGGATCTAAAATATAATGACGCAAAATAGAAATATGAAACACATCATGCTTACGTGCTAAAGATGGAGGTAAGGTAAGCCTCTATGCCACTGGCCCTTTCCTTTCTAAGATTTCAAAAGGTACCACAAACCGTGGAGACAATTTTTCACCCTTTCCAAATTTTGTAGAGATTTTTTGGGGCCTTACTCTAAGGAACACCCTATCTCCTACTTCATAACTTCGGTCTATCCGATGAGCATCAACATATCTCTTTTGTTGATCTTGTGATTCTTTTAGCCTTCCCCTAATCATAGTCATTTTTTCTTCCATCTCTTGCACCACTTCGGGTCCTATTAATACTTGGTCCTCTAGTTGGTCCCAACTGAGAGGTGTTTTGCAAGGTCTTCTGTATAAGAACTCAAATGGCGCCATCTTGATGGAACTCTGATAACTATTATTGTAAGCAAATTCCAAGAGGGGTAAAAACTCCTCCCATCTCCTTTGTTGGTCCATCACATACATCTGAAGCATGTCTTCGAGGATTTGATTAGTCCTTTCTGTCTACCCATCTGTCTCAGGTTGATAAGCAATGCTGAATTTCAACTGGGTTCCCAAGGATTCTTGGAAACTAGTCCAAAACCTTCCTATAGACATTGCTCCCCTATCAGATATGATCTTCCTAGGCACTCCATGTAATCTCATAATCGCATCAATAAAAACTCTGGTTATTTCTGGTGCCTTATATGTAGCCTTAACTTGTATGAAATAGATGCTCTTGGTCAACGTGTCCACCACTACAAATATGGAATCATGTCTTCTTGAGTTCATTGGTAGTCCCACAATGAAGTCCATTGATATAACTTACCATTTAGATTTTGGTATGTCATGGGGTTGCAATAATCCTGCTCGATTTTTGTGTTCAGTTTTTACTCATTGACACTCTAAGAATCTTGCTACCAAGTTTACGATATCCTTCTTCATCCCCTTCCAAAAGAAGAGTGGTTTCAGGTCCGCAATTATCTTCTTAACACCAGGGTGTGCCATGTATACTGCGTGATGTGCTTCATTCAAGATTAACTGGCATATATCTTCATTCGGTGGTACATATATTCTTCCCCGAAATCGTAACAGCCCATCATTATCAAGGGAGTATTCTTCATATTTTGGGACCCTCATCTCATCCTCCCTCAAACTTTTGCTAACCCTTGGTACCAGGTGTCTTTAAATTGTAAATCTCCCTCAAATTTGTCTTTAAGAGAATCACTGAAAAAATCTAAGGCCTCCTACTTAAAGCATGAGCCACCCTATTTACCGTTCCTTTTATGTAAGTGATATGAAAATCATATTCACTAATTAGCTCAGATCATCGTCTTTGTCTTGCATTTAAGTGGTCTTGAGTGAATATGTGATGTAGCCCACAATGGTCAGTCCTAAGATCAAACTTCCTTCCTAGAAGGTAGTGTACCCAAATCTTTAGTGCATAAACAATTGCTGCAATTTCTAGATCATGGGTTGCGTAGTTTTCTTCGTGGGTTCTAAGTTTCCTTGATGCATAAGCTATTACTCTTCCTTCTTGCATCAACACACAACCCAGCCCTTCCTTGGAGGCATCAGTGCAAACCAAAAATTCTTGTTCCATATTCGGCACCTTCAAAATTGGTGCTATCGTTAATAACAACTTTAACCTTTGGAATGCCTCTTCACATTTTTCAGTCCAATTAAATTTCTTGTTCTTTCTTTGGAGCTCAGTAATGGGGCTTGCTATCTTCGAAAACCCTTCGACAAATCTACGATAATGCCCTGCCATGCCCATTAAACTTCGTATTTCATGAACATTTGTTGGTGTTGGACATTCCATGATGGCCTCCATCTTTACTGGGTCTACTGCGATACCATCCCCAGAGATAATGTGCCCAAGATAATGAATCTTGGTTTGGTAAAAGGAACACTTTGACAACTTCCCGTATAATTGGTTTTCTCTAAGACATTGTAGAACTATCCTCAATTGTTTGTCATGCTCTTCTGGGGCCTTTGACTAGATCAAAATGTCATTGATAAAGACTTGTAAAAACTTGTCTAAGTAATCCTAAAATATTTCGTTCATCAAACTCATGAAAACACCTAGGGCATTTGTCAGTCTGAAGGGTAAAACTACCAATTCATAATGCCCAAATCTTGTCTTAAAGGTTGTCTTCGGGATATCTTCTTCCTTGATTCTCAACTGATGATATCCCAACCTTAGATCTATCTTTGAAAACACAATCGGCCCCCTCATTTGATCAAACAAGTCATCTATCCTTGGCAGAGAGTATTGATTTTTTATCGTCACTTTATTCAACTGGTGATAGTTAATACACAGTCGCCAAGATCCATCCTTCTTCTTAACGAATATCATAGGGGCTCCTGATGGAGATATGCTAGGTCGTATGAACCCCAAGTCCAACAATTCCTTTAATTGGATCTGCAATTACTTTATCTTTGGAGCCGACATACGATAGGGTGTCTTTGCAATATGCTTAGTGCCTGGTTTAAGGTCGATGGGGAAATTGATTTCCCTTTTTGTGGGTAGCCCGGGTAGTGCTGGCATTATGATACAAGTGTTGTCCTTGATGGCAACTCATACAAATGATAGTACACAGTACAACAAGTTAACAACAAAGGATTACAGATCAGAGAGTGGTTGAAGAAGTATACGTTGGTTCACTTTGTCAAAGCAGCGTATACACGCGGGTTAACAGAACAAAAGGAGAGTATATGTATACATGCACTTTCACAGAAGGAAATGCGTGTACATGTTGGAAAACCAAGGTTTTGGTCTGAGGTATTTGGTCCAAGGTCTTTTGGTCCAAGGTCTTTTGGTCCAAGGTATTGGTCCAAGGTATTTGGTCCAAGGTATATGGTCTGAGGTATTTGGTCCAAGGTATTGGTCCTAAGTGGTTTTGGTCCGAGGTATTGACAAAGGATCTAAGTGTATAAGGAGGAGAATATCAAAGGGCTAAGTAAAAAGTATTGAATATCTTATGAAGTGTTAGATCAAATATGTAGGTTATGGATTTCAGATGCTTTACTTGATCTGAATTAAGGATGCACTTATGTGGTTGATGATGGATGATGGATCGGGATCATAAGGCCTAAAATATCATTATGTGGTTTGATCATGGGTATTCTAGATCTGAATACAGACACGTGTTTTATTATGTAAATGTTATGATCTAGGTATGACTGAAGTCTGGTATAGTTGTGAAGTTTTAAGTTAGTATTTGCATATCTATACGCTAGTTCGCTTTGGTAAAAGTGCATATACACATTGTTTTGTCACATCCAAGTAACATATACATTATGAAATATGATATTTGAAGTTACCGTTGGTTCTGGTTGTTGTTGCAGAGTTCTAGGTTCTGCTCTGTGTTCTGGTGACAGTGTTCTGAATGTTCAGATTGATTGATTGTGATTTACTTTGGTGATGATGGGTTTTCAATGATTGATTCAGTTGTGGTTGATTCAGGGATTGATGATTGAGTTTTAGTGATTGGTTGATGCATATGTATTTTATGGTTGTATTACAATGGTGATTGATTCTGAGCTTCAATGTTACTGCTGGGTCCAATATGAAAAATTCATGAAACGAGGCCTTCAGATTGTGGTATTGTGTTCCAGGAGTATCTAGTATGAAAATTTATGAAACGTGGTCCCTAGAGGAATAGTAAGGTCGTAGCGTTCTATAGGTTAGCGCCTACATGCTATTAAATGGATTGGCTAGTACAAGAGCCAAGGGGTTAGAGCTCCCTTCCAGTAGCAGCTGGAAAACGAATGAAGGTTGGAGCCTTCTGTAGGCTAACACCTACGTACTAGTAAACGGATCAGCTAGTACAAGAGCTAGGGGTTGTAGATGCCTTTCAGTAGAAGCTAGAGAATGAGAGAAGGTTGTAGCTTTCTGTAGGTGGGTGCCTGCATACTAGTATGAGACTGCACCAGTACAAGATTGTAAACAGGTTTTTCTTATATTAAAAGAGGACAATAGCAGGTGGTTTTTCTCCCGCATCGAGTTTCCACCTTAAACTTTGGTGTTCATGTGTGTTGCTTATGTGTGATGGTTTATTTTGTTATTACTGCACATCGTTACTGTTTATATGGTTAATGAAATACTGATGCATTGATTAAAGATCAACATATGATGAATTAACTGAATCATAAGTTTGTTGGATATACGCGGGTTGCTTTAAAGACAGTTGTGTGTACACGCGAGTTACCTTCATTGAAGTAGCTTATATAATCTGAGTATAAAATGAAAAATTTATTGATTTGATAATACTGATTCCCCCCCCCCCCCCCCCGTTTTAGCCAAATTTAGTGTTCTTCAAATGCCTAACCCTCTAAACCTAGTAGCTAGTCTAGGAACAACAGACAAAGTAATTCATCGCTTTTCCTATAGTTAACAGATAAGAGAAAGAAGAACAAAGGTACCAACTTGTAACTTTCACTCGATCCCTCTCTCCTTTGACCAATTTCGCCACTCCTTTCCGTACTTAACTCGCTTGGAAAGTGCTTGCACACAAGTCGAGACAGAAACCCATCAAAGCATACAGTAATGACGATCTGTTAACTAAACATATCATTGAATCAAGAATATGATATACATTATATAAACACATGAATGGAAAAAGCTTAGAATTATTTATTAATAGAAGGAAAGATTACAACCCATGTAGATGCATGCTCGATTCAGTGTCATCCTTCCAGCTTCAAACCCTTCTCTCCTCATGAAGCAACAATTTGACATCATCACAATACTCTTGCAAATCTCACTCAAACAACATTTCCTTAGCTCAAGAAGTTCCAACCTCCCCAAGCCTTTGAATGCTTGGTCCATTTATAGCTGAATGGAGGAGGTTAAGCCATTAATGGCCCTCATGAATGCTTTGCCAAAATTGGGAAGTGGTTCCATGGAGGAAGGGATAATGGATTAAGGTTCATTCATCTCCTTCCTCATCCAAAAGCGAGCCCAATCCATCTGGAAACTTCCAGAAGCATCCATTGGATGAGGAATCCAATGGATTCATTTCAAAAATTTGATGAATCTCACTTAGCACAGGAAGAACAAAGGCTAGGTGTGATGCATAGCACCCAAACAGTGTAGTTCCTGCAATGCATTGCAGCCTGATAAAGGACCACCAGCGCTGATCTCTCTAGGGGCATTTTCTGGATGAATGATGTCTTGAACTTTTGAGAGGAAAGCATGATGTAGGTTAACTTCATTAGGGAATGAAAAAAACTGAATTAGGGGTTGATGGACCCTAATAATATGGATCTAGAAGTCGGGGTTGATGTGCCCAAATTTTCTTGTAACAGTTGCCCCCTAAAGCATGAAGTCGAAAGTAAACATGTCGAGTGAGATGCTTTACCACTTGGAAAGAAGGTTTCGAATGGAAGGAGACTTGCATCAATTACAATACATATATCATGGTACTTTGATTTTTTCTCACAATTTAGCTGAGGGAAGGCATACCCATGCTCAGCTTATAAACTTTCATTACATGTACAAATATAGTCGTCTACAGATGTAGACCCATGAATGGATGACCATGAATGTAAGGCCATTTGTACATTTGATATAGTACTCCTGAAAATATATCACAGCCCGGATGGATGAAACTAGATCTGGGGTCTTCAATCTCGTCCAATCTTTTACTCAAGTACAAGTCTAACCATGTGAATAGATGATCTGATGTCGAACATGGAGAGACATCATCTGATTACCAGCCAATGATGTAAGATATTAACAGACGCAAGAGGAATCACTAATAATGATAATGACCCTCAAGGTACTACAGTACATTTCGCATGGTGTGAATAAATGATTTGAAGTCAAACACCATACGAAGTCTTTCGGTCGAAGGCCAGTGATGTCAACCTATCACCGAAAGCGAGAAACTTGCCATTGATGTATGCAAGCCTCAAGATACTGAAGGGGTGTTTCTAAGTCAACTTTTTGGATGATGTGCTGATGTCAACAAGAAGTGACTCATCGCAGGAGGGCCTTGATGTAGCCCACATCAACAACATGAAACAAGATAAATGATTTTGGAGATGAAACATCGACTGCCGACACAAGGTTCAGGAATGGCGGGCATGAAAATGAAGGTTTACTGTATTGTAAAGGATGAAGTTTTGAACTGAATGACTTCTCTTGAACATATTGGCGACACTGAAGTGAATTGGTAGCATTGACCCAAAACAAAGTGATGGATGGTATGATAGACCAACGGTATGATAACCATCAAGCTAAATGACCCAACCCACATAGTCACGGTGATGAGGTGAAAGTGTCATGTTCAAGAGCGACCTGCTACCATAAAGTGTTCCCAGCTTTTTCCAATTTTCCCCAGTCATTTCTGACCAGTACCTCTTTATTTTTAATCAAGATTGAGGAGGATAACATATGCTTGTTGTCTAATTTCACCCTTCGGGTGAATCCATCGTTATTTGATGTTTTAACGAGTTTAGCAAAGGTGAAACTCGGTCTTGTCTAGATGGACAAGTTTGTCGCTATTTGATGTTTTTAACGAGTTTAACGACAAAGATAACTCGGTCCTTTTCATATTTAGAGAGTTTGAAAAGGGATGAAAAAGAAACTCCAAAAGTTCTTTTTCGTACATTTGTCTCTCATGTTCGATCAACGAGTACCTTTTTCATAGTTAATCTATCTCAGCCTGAAGAAGGGGTAAAACTATATTGAGTAGATATCGATTCTAATCCGTTAAAGAGCTAGAAACGACAAGCGCTCAGCAATATTTTCATGTTTAAAGAGTCTGAAAAGAGCTTAAAGAGGACTCCACTTTGAGGAACGAGTGGTGTCTAGGGTAGCAACTAGTTCCGGTGATGTTGGAACTTCTCAAAACATGTTGATTTATGTGAAGAGGCTGGCTAATAAGACCACTCATTGCAACTGTTCCTCAAAAAGGGTAAAACAACCAAGTGAAAGCATATGATCAGCCAAAGGGATGGTGGCAATGGGATGAAGACAAACAAGGCTCATCTGACGAAAAAGGCTAATAGAATGGCAATCACAAGGATTAAAATGGAAATGGGTTCATTTTTACACAAGCTTGAACCATATGGAACTATGCTTGGATTCAGTTTCATGTTTATACAAGCTTGAAACGAAAAACTATGCTTGGATTTAGTTTCATTTTTATACAAGCTCGAAATGAAAAACTATGCTTGAGATTGGTTTACATGCCCCTAGCATGATGAAAAGGAGAGTCTTCTGTAACCAAATGGAAGTCGGTGCGGTGAAGCAGGATGGTTATCCAAAACCTTTTTGGCTTTGTCCATATAAGGAAAAAGGTGAATGGGGTGATTCCCTTCACACAACCTACAAGAAAACTTAACTTTACCATTAGTTGCATGCCCCCAAAGCTTCATTACATTCACCTAATTAGAATACTCATGGCTATTAGGTGGATGGAATGAAGGTTCGTTTACGAGATCATGTGAAAGACTCGACTGGGATTTTTACGAGATCTAATCAATGTCTCGACTTGGAACTTGGGACCTTGTTTCATATTTTAATGAGCTTGACACAAGACAAGGAACTCTACTCAAATTCCTTGTTTCATTTTTTAACGAAGTTGACACAAGACTAGGAACTATCCTCATGCGAGTTGTTTCATTTTTTAATGAGGTTGACACAGTAAAAGAACTATCCTCATCGACGTGTTTCATTTTTTAACAAGGTTGACACAAGACAACGAACTATCCTCGGCTTTCAATTACAACTCATAGGTGGTCATGAAGGAGAGATCTGGTTCCAATGCCCCCAGTACATGATGTACAACATCATTGAATTGATCGTCAGTTGATGTAGGTATGGAACAGGTTGCCACATAATTAACCCGTGATGAGGATGATACCATTGGTACAAAAGGACCATTTAGGGAAGATGGTTGACTGGGAGACATATTTGGACCGGAAAATGAAAGCTGGTCAACGGTGACAATTCTGCCTTCATGCAGGAAACAAATCACTCGAAAGAGTGTTGAAACAATAGCTCCCATGCCATAAACATAGTCACGCCCAAGAAGTAAATTGTAATCTAAAGGGCCTGGGACTACCATCGCGTTCAGATAAACGATTTTTCCTCCCAAAGTAATTGGTAACTAAGGAAGGATCCCTAATGGTTAAATGGGTTCCTCTATTAAAAGCCAACAGATTCTGGGTAACAGGCACAAGCGGCGGTAAACCGAGTGCTTGCCAAGCAGTTGAGGAAAGGATATTCACTAATGCGCCCTCATCTATAATAGTCCCAGATACAATCATATTACAAACTTGTACTATGATCTGGAAAGGCACACAAGAAGGAAGATGGAATCCTACTAGTCGATTCCAATCAAAGGAAGTGACTAGACTACTTGGAGGGGGTATCGTAGAAACAGGAGAACTAACCCCTTGAGTTACGAGAACTGGAGGATTTTCTTCCTGTCTTGATGTAATAAGAGGACTGCCCCCAAGCTCATTAGAATCTGAAGAAGCAAAAAGAACCTGAGTGGTATCATGTTCACTCTCTTCGGAAAAGGTACGATTTATTGAAGGTGAAATCGAGTCAACTGTTACCTTGACCTGTTGATTTGGGTAGGGTATAGACTCATAGGATTCACTTTCAGAGAGAGTGGGTTTGACTGACGGTTGATTTTGGTCAGTCAATTCATCAACTAGTGAAGGATTTAGGGAGAGGTTCCTGTAACTAGATGGAAGTCACTGCAGTGAAGCAAGATAGTTATCCAACATTTTTTTGGCTTCGTCCAGATAGGGACAAAGGTGAATGGGGTGATTCCCTCCACATAACCTACATGGAAACTTAACTTTTCCCTTCTTTCCATGATCCTTACTGCCACTAGTTGATGGTGTGTCACCAACATTATCTCTAGAAGTTGATGACACAGAATGATGTGAACGGGAAGATCATTCTTCTAAAATTTGAGGAATATCAAGACAATTTCGAAGAAGATGGTCTCCCGCACAAAGTTTGCATGGATATCGAACTTTGTGAGGCTTGACGGATGGTTTCTCATCAGATTTTGCATTCAAAGCAATGGTTGCTTGGTTTCCCCTCTATTGATTTTGCTTCTTCTTCTTCTTCTTCCCTTTCTTCTTCTTCTTAGCCACCTGATTACTAGTACCAATACTTTCATGAGGCAAAGAGGAAGAAGGGGAGGAAGAAACAACCGAGGAAGAAGGCAAGGGTTAACTTTAGGATCAACTGGAGGTTGATTTTGTCCAGTTGGAGGTGTACTTGATTGCAAAGAAATCACGACATTTTGAACCAAGGAGGTTGAAAACAACCATACTGGCAAGCCAATGGTAAATCCCGCAAGGGACAATGTAGCCATATATGGAGCACCAATATTTCCAAATGGAGGAAAAGGACTAGGATTCCCATCAAAAGTAATTCCTTGATTGGTAGACTCTGGATTTGTCGCTAGATGTTTCAACCTAAGATCAACTAAAGAGCGAGCGTGGAGGATGTTATCTGCGGTCAATTGATTTTACGACACTGGAACACAACTTTGCTTTTTCATTTTTAAAGAGTCGATAAAAAACAAAAGATGACTCTAGTCGCTTTCGATGTTTAATGAGCCTGAAAGGACAAGTGCTCAGATGATCCTTTTCTTTTAAGGAGTCGAAAAGGAACGAAAGTGACTGCTCTAGAGATTCTAGACAAGAGGGTTTACCAAACTAATCACAAAACTGCAATATACACCTTGGTGGTAAATGAAAGAGAAATTACCAAGGATTTACCGTATGGCAGTCAGTCTTCCCAAATACTGTGTTCGGTGCATTGTGATCTGTAAGGCGGCAGACTCGGCTTCCTAGGGATAAAGGATTTCAACCTATTGGGGTCTCCCACTATATACTCGATGGTACAGGGAGCACAAGTCCATACTAGTACTTATCGAATCAGAGAGGAGGAATCACCCAACCTTAGTGAAAACAACAGCCACTAGGTTTAAAGACGCTAGAACACGTCTCTAGCCTAGACCTCTAGATGTTTATCGTTAAGTTCCAATGTGTTATTAGATTAATTCAGATAAATTTTAGGTTGATCTTGCTTAAAATTTTCCTTTCAGGGTTCACCATGAGATGTTTTCATAAATTCCTAAGAATGCAACTAGAATGAGAAGCACTCTTTCCATTTAATTTCAGCAATGAAAATCCTAGCTATGAGGGATAGAGCATACAAGTACTTTTTGATCAATCAACAAAGAGCACAAACTAGATGCAATTCCCTAAACCATTCCTTTCAAGAATTCACAAACTTCAAAATGCAAATTGCATGTATTTCTTTTCAGTTTCTCTTAATGTGAATGATGCAATAAGAAAAACTAATGCACAAATGATTCAGATCTTTTTTCATAAAAAATGACGATTTGTGACAATTTCTTTTAAAGGGAAAGGAAGATTGTACGACACTTTCGATTTTAAAGAAATGAAGATTTTCGACACTTTAAATGAAAATACAAATCAAATGCACAAGTGAATCAATCGATTATCTATGAAGGAAGACTATATGACACTTCATTATTCGAAGAAAATGATGACTTTACGACACTTTTCTATCAACAAAAATAATTGATCAAAAACTACTTTGACTATAGACTAGTAATGACAAAGAAAACATTAATCAATCCAATCAAAGTAGGGCTGGATTAAGGAGATGAAAAGACTATTTTCAAAGATAAGACATCATTTACATTCAACAAGGAATTCAACTTGTGAAAATTGACAAAAAATTTTAGTTTCTAGATGGGAAAACTGACCCTAAAGGGATCATTGTAGGCAGCAGTTAGAGACAGTATGATGCATCGCACTAGATCTATGCAGGAAGTGCACTGCATCGCACTGTGTCAGTCACAAAAGCGTGATGATTACTGAAGGCAATTTTATGCTTAAATTTGATTCAATTTTCAGTGATTTTATATTTGAATTCCATAAATGAAAAGAAGTACAGTATGTCAAAGTGTTTTAAGAGATTGATGAGCTACTATAAGGGATAGGATCGCTCCCCAGTATGATCGCCAATTTGCTTTGGGCAAATTTAGTGTTCTTCAAATGCCTGACCCTCTAGACCTAGTAGCTAGTCTAGAAAAAATAGACAAAGTAATTCATCATTTTTCCTATAGTTAACAGATAAGAGAAAGAAGAACAAAGGTACCCACCTATAACTTTCACTCGATCCCTCTCTCTTTTCACCGATTTCGCCACTCCTTTCTGTACTTAACTCGCTTGGAAAGTACTTGCACACAAGCCGAGACAGAAACCCATCAAAGCATACAGTAATGATGATCTGTTAACTAAACATATCATTGAATCAAGAATAGGATATAAATTATATAAACACATGAATGGAAAAAGTTTAGAATTCTTTATTAATAAAATGAAAGATTACAACCCATGTATATGCATGCTCGATTCAATGTCATCCTTCCAGCTTCAAACCCTTCTCTCCTCATGAAGCAACAATTTGACATCATCACAATACTCTTGCAAATATCACTCAAACAACTTTTCCTTAGCTCAAGAAGTTCCAACCTTCCCAAGCCTTTGAATGCTTGGTCCATTTATAGCTGAATGGAGGAATTTAGCCATTAATGGCCCTCATGAATGCTTTGCCAAAATTGGGAAGTGGTTCCATGGAGGAAGGGATAATGGATTAAGGTTCATTCATCTCCTTCCTCATCCAAAAGCGAGCCCAATCCATCTGGAAACTTCCAGAAGCATACGTTGGATGAGGAATCCAATGGATTCATTTCAAAAATTCGATGACGCTCAGCGCAGGCAGAACAAAGATTAGGTGCGATGCATAGCACCCAAATAGTGTAGTTCCTGCAATGCATTGCAGCCTGATAAAGGGCCACCTGCGTTGATCTCTCTAGGGGCATTTTTTGGGTGAATGATGTCATGAAACTTTTGAGAGGCAAGCATTATGTAGGTTAACTTCATTAGGGAATGAAAAAAATTGAATTAGGGGTTGATGGACCCTAATAATACGGATCTGGAAGTCGGGGTTGATATGCCCAAATTTTCCTGTAACACCCCCCTCTCAGTATTATTTCCAACAATTGGTATCATAGCAGGTCCTTTGGCAGAAGCATGATCGCTTGAAGGAGATTCGTAGAAACAATGGAAAGAAGCTAAAGAAGAAAGTGCCTCAGAAGAAGAAGACATCTCAAAGGAAAAATGACAATAGGAGAGACAATGGGCCATCAGGTGGAAGCAAGTATTCAGATTCAGAATCACCTCAGATTGAAGATGAACAAGCAAAAGAAGTATCAGGTACAAATTTTTGGTCTTCTGGTGATACTTTTCTCTGTTCATGCAATGTTGAAGATATTGAAAGTGATAGTGAAAGAAATATAGAGGCAGAAGTTAAAAGACTCACAGATAAAATTAGAGATCAAAAAGATCTATTTAACAAAAGGGAGTGTGCCTTCAAAGAAGAAGTTACCATATTAAAAGCTCAGTTGGAGGAAGGAAACAAAGTAAGGAAGCAGTACAAGGAAAAGGAAGATCAATGTCAAAAGCTGCAGGATGAAGTGACATCATTAAGAAATGAAGTAAATGAAAAGAGCACAACAATCAAGAGACTTAAAGATAGATCCAGTTACTATGAAAGTCTTAAAGATAAGATCCTCTCTCTAAAAGAAGATCTTGAAAAATCAAATAAGTTGAATGAAGAACTACCTCAAGCAGATGAAGAACAAGAAAATGAGATTCTCAAACTAAGGAAACAAGTGGAAGAAGGAAAAAAGGCTGAAGAAATCATGAAGAAGCAATATCTTGAAAAGGAAGAACAATATCAGGTTGAGGTAAATATCTTAAAAGGTAAATTAGAAGAAAAGGATAAATTGTTATGATTTCAAGATAGTACTAAGATTTTGGATAATATTCTTAGTATTCAAAGGTCTCCTACCATCAAAACTGGTCTTGGTTTTCATGAATCTGTTGAAGGTGAATCTAGCTCTCAAGATGAGGCAAGGAACTCTCATGCAAAATATGAAATGCTCAACAAGGAGATGAGAGATCAACCCCATCAACAACCAAGGAAAGAAAGTCTGCAAAGAAAATATTTTACTCCTAACTGTGGAAGTGATAGTCGGTTATATCCTCCGATGAATAATGCTGAATGTTCTATATGTCATCATTTTGGACATGTTGCAGTGAGATGCAAAAGTAGAATGGTTCAAGACCGTCACACAGAAAGATCATCAACTTCCAGGTACTTTAAGGGATATTATTTTCCTTGCAATATGGCTGGTCACAAAGCCATTGACTGCTATAGAAGGAATATGAAACATGTAACATGTTATGCATGTAACAAGTTTGGACATATAGCAAAGGAGTGCAGGAGAAAATTTTGGGCACCATACCGAAAGGAGAAAACATCATCACACTCGAAGATATGGAAGAACAAGGAAATACAGTCAGAAAGATGTGGCAGAGCACAGTGTACAGACATAACAGACTCAGGGGGAGCTGAAAGTGTGAAACTTCAGTGTTCTAAATCTCATACACAATTTTCATGAAGACAAGTCACGTATATACGCGAGTTTGAAGCTGCACATTCGCGTATATGTTGGTTTGAGGAAAAAGCAGTGGGATAGACTCAAGAAAAGGGGTCTGATATGGTTAAGTCAAATATCTGCTATGTTTGATGATGGTTACAATCTGCTGATGATATGTGGAAATGTGTTGATCCTCATAAGCTGTTAAAAAGTTGATGTATATCTGATTGATGATGATGCCTTGACGATTCTTACTGATATTTGCAATGATCATATCTAACAATGAACAGTTGGCACAGGTTTAGGGGGAGCATATGCTTCTAATAATGCATTGTTGGCATTATGTTAGAAGATCTTGGTACATGAAGATGCTTATATTTCTTGATCCACATAGTTGTTTTGAATCAGGTGACTCTTTTGATGATGGACATATATAGGTTGTTGATCTTGATGTTGTTGATAGATGTCAATGGTGCAGATCGTATATGGTGTATGATAGTTATTGATGACTATCATGGTCTTTTTTAGATTGTTGATCCTTGTTATAAATGTCATGTATATCATTTGGTGTAAAGGTCATGAAAAGACCTAATTTATAACCCCACTATGCATGGGAAGGATGATGTAACAATTGTTATTTTCAGTCATGTATAAACATTTGGTATACCCCCACTTGGTTGGGTGGATGAGTCAAATTTGGTGTATTCCCACTTGGTTGGGAGATTGATGTATGTATGATTCATTGGTGATAGGAAGGTCATACTCACATAGTTGAGTTATAGAGTCATGTTATTCTTTTGGAAAATATTTTTGCAGACTCTGCATGTGCTCAGGAGGAGCATGGACGATTTAGTGCATCTCAGCATGTACAAAGGGGGAGCTTAATCAGAGAATTCAGCATGTACTCAGGGGGAGCATGGACATCATAATGTATTTCAAAGGGGGAGAATATCTTGGTCAGTCCTTTGCCCTTAATGTAAAATGGGGAGAATATCTTGGTCAGCCCTTTGCCCTTAATGTCAAAGCGGGAGAGTGTCTTGGTGTTGTTGTTGCCATCAAGTCCAAAGGCGGAGATTTCTAGCATTATGATACATGTGTTGTTCTTGATGGCAACTCACACAAATTACAGTTCACAGTACAACAAGTTAATAGCAAAGGATTATAGATCAGACTCTAGAGATTGAAGAAAGAGAGTGGTTTAAGAAGTATACGTTGGTTCACTTTGTCCAAGCAGCGTATACACGTGGGTTAACAGAACAAAAGGAGCGTATACATATACATGCACTTTCACAGAAGGAAAAGTGCGTACATGTTGGAAAACCAAGGTTTTGATCTGAGGTATTTGGTCCAAGGTATTTTAGTCCAAGGTATTTGTCCAAGGTATTTGGTCCGAGGTATTTCGTCTGAGGTATTGACCCTAGGTATTTGGTCCAAGGTATTTCGTCTGAGGTATTGACCCTAGGTATTTGGTCCAAGTTATTGGTCCTAAGTGGTTTTGGTCCGAGGTATTGACAAAGGATCTAAGTATATAAGGAGGAGAAGATCAAAGGGCCAAGTAAAAAGTATTGAATATATTATAAAGTGTTAGATCAAATATGAAGGTTATGGGTTTCAGATGCTTTGCTTGATCTGAACTAAGGATGCACTTATGTGGTTGATGATGGATGATGGATCGGGATCATAAGGCCTAAAATATCATTATGTGGTTTGGTATGGGTAGTCTAGATCTGAATACTGACGCATGTTTTATTCTATAAATGTTATGATTTGGGTATGACTGAAGTCTGGTATAGTTGTGAAGTTTTAAGTTAGTATTTGCAGATCTATACGCTGGTTCGCTTTGGTAAAAGCGCGTATACACGTTGGTTCGTCACATCCAAGTAGCGTATACATTATGAAATATGATATTTGAAGTTGCAGATGGTTCTGGTTGTTGTTGTAGAGTTCTGGGTTCTACTCTCTGTTCTGGTGACAGTGTTTTGAATGTTCAGATTGATTGATTATGATTTGCTTCAGTGATGATGGTTTTTCAATGATTGATTCAGTTGTGGTTGATTCAGGGATTGATGATTGAGTTTCAGTGATTGTTTGATGCAGATGTATTTGATGGTTATATTACAGTGGTGATTGATTCCTTCAATGTTACTGATGGGTCCAGTATGAAAATTTGATGAAACGAGGCCTTCAGATTGTGGTGTTGTGTTCCAGGAGTATCCAATATGAAAATTTATGAAAAGTGGTCCCTAGAGGAAGAGAGAAGGTCATAGCCTTCTGTAGGTCGACGCTTACTAGTAAACATATCGACCAGTACAAAGCCAAGGGGTTGGAGCTCCCTTCCATTAGCAGCTGGAAAATGAGTGAAGGTTGGAGCCTTCTGTAGGCTGGCGCCTACGTGCTAGTAAATGGATCGGCTAGTACAAGAGTCAAGGGGTTGGAGCTCCCTTCCAGTAGTAGCCAGAAAACGAGTGAAGGTTGGAGCCTTTTGTAGGTCGGCACCTATGTACTAGTAAACGGATCGGCTATTACGAGAGCTAGGGGGTTGTAGATCCCTTCCAGTAGAAGCTGGAGAACGAGAGAAGGTTGTAGCCTTCTATAGGTGGGTGCCTGCGTACTGGTATGAGTCTGCACCAGTACAAGATTGTAAACATGTTTTTCTTATATTAAAAGAAGACAACAGTAGGTGGTTTTTGTCCTGCATTGGGTTTCCACCTTAAATCTTGGTGTTCATGTGTGTTGCTTATGTGTGATGGTTTATTATGTTATTACTGCACATGGTTACTGTTTATATGGTTAATGAAGTATTGATGCACTGATTAAAGATCAACATATGATGAATTAACTGAATCATAAGTTTGTTGGATATACGCTGGTTGCTTTAAAGACAGTTGCGTGTACACATGAGTTACCTTCATTGAAGTAGTGTATATAAATCTGAGTATGAAATGAAAAAGTTATTGATTTGATAATATTGATTCACCCTCCCCCCTCTCAGTATTATTTCCCACGAGTAGTTCTTCGAGAAATGCATCCTTAAATTCAACAAGAAATGGATGTTTATCAAGGTTTTTAGAATCACCCTTATCGTTTAGAGCTAACACCGAGAACATTTGACATCTGTTTTGCCTATATTTAATTAGTTCTATGGAGGAGATGAACCTCAGGGACACCCCTCGATTTTTTTCCCATTAATGATTTTCTTCGGTTGTCATCATCTGTGAAATATAGAATCTTGTCTTTGTAGACTAGGAGTGCTTCATGTCGTTCCAGCCAATCCATTCCTATAACTACGTCATAGTCTCCTAAAATTGTAGAGTACAAGGATACCTTGGTCTTACATACACCCAAGTCCACTTCATAATCCTTTACCATCCTTCCTACATTTATTTTCATACCACATGCCATTTCTACATGTCTAGATTCATTTTGTGCAATTGTTTTATGTTTAATCCTTGATAATGCATTTAGAGAAATAAAGGAATCAGTAGCTCTTGGATCTATTAAAATGAAAAAACTCATACCATCAATATTACATGAGGTTTCCAACACAGTTGACTGGTGTTCAACCTGATGATTGTTCACCGTTGCATGGATGCGATGAGCCTTCCCATATCCCCCATCGTACTTGCATTCTTAGTTGAGTTGGTATTACCTATCTTTTGAGGGAAATCCCTCTCGTAGTGAGGACCTCCACAAGTCTTCACCCCCTCTTAGGAGCTTGGCTCCTACTACCAACTGAACCGGGAGTTGGCCTAGAACTCTGCAGGAAAGAGCCAGACTATTGGGATCGGTGTTGAGGAGGTGTGACTTGGTGTTGTCGCATAAGCCGATTCTGTTGTGGTTGACGAATTTTTTGAGGTACCCTGTGTGAGTGCTGAGCTTGATGCCTATAAGGTGTCCTTTGATATTTCTTGTTGACCACTTTTGATGATTGAGCACAGGACCCTCTTGCAAATTTCTAAGTTCCATACTATTTCCACTTGGTATTCCTGATCATGTGGGCTTTGTTGACTTACTAGGTCCACTGCTCATGATCTCCTCCTCTGCAATTATTGCGCAGTGAATTTCCTCGTGCAAGGTGCGAGGCATTAAGATTCTAACCTTGGCCTGAATGTTAACATTTAGTCCATACACAAACTTGTTCACCTTAAGTTTTTATGTGTTTAAGTGAGGGGCATAACGGAGTAATTCCATGAAAAGAGCCTCATACTCTGGTAGTGCGCGAATCCCTTGCTTTAATGCATTGAATTCATTTAGTTGCCTCCCAAGGAACTCCTCGGACAGGTAATGTTCTCTAAATTTTTCTTCAAAAAGCTCCCAAGTTACTTCTGATATATCCATCCCCAATTGGGTTAATAATGTCTTCCACCAAAGTAGTGTTTTTCCCTTTAGTAGGAATATAACCATCTTCACCTTCATATTTTAGGTGTAATATCTTAGGGTAAAGCACATAGCCATGTTTTCTAACCATGCCTTTGCAGATTGACCATCTGTGGACCCCCAAAACTCTGGAAATTTTACTTTCTCCAAATCTCAACGTACATCATTTG
This sequence comes from Pinus tabuliformis, assembly GCA_031772625.1. Taxonomy (NCBI): domain Eukaryota; kingdom Viridiplantae; phylum Streptophyta; class Pinopsida; order Pinales; family Pinaceae; genus Pinus; species Pinus tabuliformis. The sequence goes on along the minus strand of CM062810.1, from coordinate 106,774,088 downwards.
TTGTAGTGTTTTGGGGTACTTCATTTTGTATGACAGGTCCTCCATGCTCTCGTTCCAAACGATTTATTAATGCCTCAGAAATGTGTTGGAATGATCTCATTAAGTTCAACACTTCTCTGGCTGGTATCTGTTCTGGTGTTGTGATGTTTTCCCCATCATTGGATGGGGATGTAGGAGTCAGTTGTTTTGGTGGCACCATATTGCGCCCTTTATCTGCCCACTTCTTCTTGTACCTCTTCTAACCATGGTTCACCAATGAATCCTGACACAATTTACCAAGATTTTTCCTTAAAAGATAAAAATAAATAAATAGAAATCAGATAAAAATCATAACCAACCTCAGTGGTTCTATAATTTATTATTATGTGACTGTGCATTGACTACCGCTAGTTGAATAAAGTGACGATAAAAAATCAATACCATCTTCCAAGGATAGATTACTTGTTTGATCAAATGAGGGGGGAAACTGTGTTTTCAAAGATATATTTGAGGTCAGGATATCATCAGTTGAGAAACAAGGAATAAGATATCCCAAAGACAACCTTTAAGTGTTATGAAATCAACTTACAAAAAGATAGAAAAGATAGATCAACGGCTTATAAATAAGCCTCTTTGAGGGGGCAACCTCCTTTACATTACATTACACAAATGAGCAATTCTTTGATGATACAAATGACAAGACCTCCTTTCTATATATAGGAATCTAAGGGGTCATAATATAATCTGAGCCGACATAACAATAATAATGTAAGGGTAAAATAATAACAATAGTGGGCTTCTATGGGGCACAATAATAACAATATGGGGACTACATGGGCACAACAATATAATAAGGGGGTTGTACTAATAACAATAAGGGCTTACACTAGTAGTATAGGGACCTAACATGCCCCTCTCCTTCAAAAAGTGTTGTCCTCGATGCTTGAGTAGTTCTTGATGCTTCTGTATAAATTTGTGTCCTCCCATGTGGAATCTTCAGTGGGTAAGTTCTTCCACTTGATGAGATACTCTGAAATTGATCTATTTCATAGCTTTCGATTTCTCGGTTCTGTGACTGCTTCAGGTTCCAATATGATTTTTCCTTCCTTGTCAAATTCTCGCAATACTGTTTGAACTGGGATCTTCTGCAACTTTTGAATGAGTTCCCACTCCTTTGGGCATATGGATATATGTAAGGCCTGATGTTTGGAGGAACACTTCGTGGAATCAAATTAATAGCATGATCATGATCACAAATAGGTGGGATGCCTTTGGGAGTCTCAAATACCTTGGAATGATTGTCCAAAACGTTTTGGAGATCTGGAGAAAAACTTGATTTCAATGTGGGATCCTCTAGTGAACATAATTGTGCAATTACACCTCGTTGTTCTTGATTTAGAAGCTTTGTCATGCTATTAGAGTTGATTATCTTTCCAGGTTTTCCTTCAATACCCCTCAATTCAACTTCCTTTCCTTCCCAAAAAAATTTCAAGAAAAGTTCTTGAAAATTAAAAGTTATCGTACCTAAAGATTGTAGCCATTGGACTCCTAGTAAAACATCAGCACCACCCATTGGAATGGAAAGCATTGGGCTATTCAATACATATTCTCCCATGGATAGCTTGATATTATGGCACTTTCCAAAGCAATTTATGGTTCCTCCACTTGCAACCATCACTTGACACTCTGACGCTGGATATAGGAAGCAATTCAATTTCTTGGCTATCTTACAATCAATAAAATTATGGGTACTACCCGAATCAATCAATACTCTTACCTTTTTCTTCTTGATATGTCCTTCTATCTTGATAGTTTGAGGAGTGGTAATTTCTTCCAATGCATTACAAGATATGGTCAGATTGATTTCTTGAGACTCGGTGTGATCTTTCAATTCTTGAACATTTTTCTTCTTGATATGTCCTTCTATATTGATAGTTTGAGGAGTGGTAATTCCGTCCAATGCACTACAATATATGGTTGGATTCATTTCTTCTTTCTTGATGTTATCTTTCACTTCTTGAACCTTTTTCTTCTTGATATGTCCTTCTATCTTGAGAGTTTTAGGAGTGGTAATTCTTTCCAATGCTTTATAAGATATGGTCGGATTCATTTCTTCTTTCTCTGGGGTTGGTTCCTGGTGTATATACTCTTCTTTTGACGTTTCTTGATCCTTTTCTTCCTCCTCTCCACAATCACTGTAAAATAATTTCTTCTCAACACACTTATGAGCTTTAATGTATTTGTTATCACAATTGTAACAAAGCCCGTTTTCTCTTTTTTCTTCCAATTGTTGTGGTGTAACCTTGTAGGTTATGGAACGCTAGGAGAAACAACACTTCCATCTTTATAGTTGTGCGGGGTAGACTTCCTTGTTGCCATAATTTTTCTTTCCACTTTGTAAAAAAGCCCTTTTTCTCTTTTTTCTTCCAATTGTTGTGGTGCTTCTCTAAAGAAGGTGTTGCTCTTTGTATCCTCATAATGTGCTATCATTTCCTCCGTGAAAATTGACCACGTAACAAGTTAGGCAAGGGCATCACCAGTACTTTCATTATCCAAGCAACGGAGCTACCAAACCCCCTCGGGAGGGAGAGAACCACACGGACTCCGAAACGAAAGGAACATGGTTTTGCTTATGGATGGCTATAGCTTCTAGGCCTTCCCTATATGCTGCTCCATATCTGGATCAAGATTGACTGATTCAAGGTCAAGGTAAACAATTGAATCCACTACAAGAACAAAGCCCTTTATACCATAAAAATTGACCCAGTTCTAAATATGAAGATGCAATACATACCTTTTGTAACAGTGGTACACCATGTAGATCAAAATATTGCTCCATCTGTAGTATCCAATTTACTGGATCTTTTCCATCAAACTTCCTCATATTGCCTTTTCTTGATTTCAGGAGATCGATCTTGAAATGACTGTAACTCTGTACCTTCAGATCTCAAAGTTTTGAAATTGTCTCCTGTCGCAGCCTGCTAAGTCCTCTTTCCAACCCCGCAAGTCTGATCAGAATTTGATTCTCCAAGAAAGAGTTATGCCCAATCTCCTAAGATGACCTGATTATATAATATTTCAGTAGAGCGAACTTGTACGACCTGCCACGTGTCACTGTTTCGACCTTCAGATCTAAAAACTATGCACTTAAAACTACAGTTCATCATCTTTCTGTAACTTCTTACGAAATTTCAATTTGTTGCTTAGAGAGAAAGTTATGACTATTTTCCCAAGGTCACTTGTTTAGGATGTAATTCGGGAGTCTGCCAAAACCCTAACTTCCTGAGATCGTATATCCGAAAATATAGCGAGACAAGATCGAAAATTCGGACCCGAGATTTTGAACGATTTCTTCTCAAATGGTTTTTTCTTTAGCTTTTGAAACTTTATAGCGAAAATGTTATAGCAAAAATACCATGATGACCTGTTTTAGATGAAATTCTGGAGCTTGCAAAAACCCTAACTTCCTCATATCATATCTCCAACAATATAGCGAGACAAGATCTAAAATTCGGACGCACGGTTCAACAAGATTTATTCTCAAATGGGTTTTTCTTTTCGCTTCTGAAACGTCGTAGAAAAAAGTTATAGCAAAAATACCACGATGACCTGTTTGGAGCAGCGAAACCCTAGAATCGAAAGCTCTGATACCAAATGTTATGAAATCATCTCACAAAAAGATAGAAAAGATAGATCAACGCCTTATAAATAAGCCTCTTCGAGGGGGAAACCTCCTTTACATTACACAAATGAACAATTCTTGGATGATACAAATGACAAGACCTCCTTTCTATATATAGGATTCTAAGGGGTCATAATATAATCAGAGCCGACATAACAATAATAATGTAAGGGCACAATAATAACAATAGTGGGCTTCTATGGGGCACAATAATAAAAATATGGGGACTACATGGGCACAACAATATAATAAGGGGGTTGGACTAATAACAATAAGGGGTTACACTAGTAGTATAGAGACCTAACATTAAGACAAGATTTGGGCATTATGAATTTGTAGTTTTACCCTTCAGACTGACAAATGCCCCGGGTGTTTTCATGAGTTCGATGAACAGAATATTTCAGGATTACTTAGATAAGTTTGTACAAGTCTTTATCGATGACATTTTGATCTAATCAAAGACCCTAGAAGAGCATGACGAACACTTGAGGATAGTTCTAAAATGTCTTAGAGAAAACCAATTATACGAGAAGTTGTCAAAGTGTTCCTTTTACCAAACCAAGATTCATTATCTTGGGCACATTACCTCTGGGGATGGTATCGCAGTATACGTGGTAAAGATCGAGACCACCATGGAATGGCCAACACCAACAAATGTTCATGAAATACGAAGTTTCATGGGCATAGCAGGGTATTATCGTAGATTTGTCGAAGGGTTTTCAAAGATAGCAAGCCCCATTACCGAGCTCCAAAGAAAGAACAAGAAATTCGATTGGACTGAAAAATGTGAAGATGCATTGCAAAGGTTAAAGGTGTTACTAACCACAACTCCAATTTTGAAGGTGTCAAATATGGAACAAGAATTTTTGGTTTGCACTGATGCCTCCAAGGAAGGGCTCGGTTGTGTATTGATGCAAGAAGGGATAGTAATAACTTATGCATCAAGGAATCTTAGAACCCACGAAGAAAACTACACAACCCATGATCTAGAAATGGAAGCCGTTGTTTATGCACTAAATATTTGGAGACACTACCTTCTAGGAAGGAAGTTTGATCTTAGGACTGACCATTGTGGGCTACAACACATATTCACTCAAGACCACTTAAATGCAAGACAAAGACGATGGTATTAGCTAATTAGTGAATATGATTTTGATATCACTTACATAAAAGGAATGGTAAATAGGGTGGTTGATGCTTTATGTAGGAGGCCTCGGATTTTTTCAGTGATTCCCTTAAAGATAAATTTTAGGGAGAAACTGCTTGATTTACAATTTAAATACACCTGGTACGAGGAGGTTAAAAAATTTTTGAGGGAGGATGAGATGAGGGTCCCAAAATATGAAGAATAAAACATAAGAAAATAACATTGGGAACTCAAAAATCGTTAAGCATTATATAAAACTTTCATGAATTTCACTTTATTGAACATATCATCTAATTTACATGTTATTAACTAAAACCATAATGAAGTCATACAAAAGAATATTATAACAACATAGGTACCATTCACCAAGAGATGAGAATCAAACTTGACTTGCCGCTATTTTCCCTCTTTCATTGTTAGTCACCTCCAAGTGTGAATGTCGACGTGCTTTAATATGAATGCAATGACCTACCGGTTGACCTCCCAGCCTACTCCTTGGGTACTCTCCTTCCCCGCGGACCCTCGAGCTGCAATGGGGTTGTACAATGGAGAAATGTATTAGCTGGTAGAGGAGAGCACTCTTTGGCTCAAGAGTCCCCTCTCTAAAGTCCTCTACCTCACCAAACTCACTATAGCTCGTAGTCACTACTCTGACATAGCCTCATCCATCCAACAATAGGGTAAAGAAAAAGTCATTTCTCCCATGGCCTGCCCCTTCTTTTATAGGAGTCCTCATAGGTGACACTTGGCCTTTCATGCATAATTAATTATTTTTGATAATCCAATAGTTTGATTATTCACCCACCCATGTGTCACTCTCTCATCAAGGATATCCAAAATTATTTATTTAAATTTTAATTTAAAAATAATATTTTTCCTCACCTCAACAAGATTCCTATTTATTCTCCTAGTTGTCTCTTGATCCCCCTTTTTACTCCTTTAATTTGTGTTCATTACTAAAGTCAATTGATAAGTCAAGATTTGATCCCCTATATACTCCCTAATTTAACTCAAGTTATCTCTTAGATGGATATTCTTATGTTGGTTGTTGCCACATGGAGGTTCTCTAAATTTCTCTAAAATTTAATTTATTAATCTTATTTTAATTCACCATCCTCTTCTCTTAATTAGGTTTAACTATTTTAGGAGTAATATTTATTCTTACATTTATGTCACTCTTTCCCTTTTTACCTAATTAAATTACATTATCTACCTAAAATTTTCCAACATGGGAAGGGTAGAGTTTTTAAGGTAAAATATTTTATTTCTTCCTATGATCCCCTTAACCCAAGTTTTATTCTTGATTTAATTACCTCGGTTCTAATCATCATTTACCACTTGATGTGAGTTTACATGGTTTTCATATCTTGATTATATTTATTAATTTATTTATTTTTAATGATTCCAACGGTGCCAAGTTTGGTCGTGCCCTTCAAGAACTTCCCTTGAAGTTCCAAGCGTGTCACGCCTAACTGTTTATTTGTGATGCCAAGGGTGCCTAGTTGTTCGTGCCCTTCAATAAATTCCCTTGAAGTTCCAAGGGTGCCATGCCACTTGCCCTTCAAGCATTCAGTGGCTACGAGGGGAAAGTATAGGTGCAACGATACCACTATCAACTCTTATGTTGTCTGCTATAGTGAGACTAATGGTGTTGGGGATCAAGGAATCTACCTTAATGCGCATCGCCCAGTAAAGTCCTCATGAGAGACCCAACTTTGGGACCTGCCCTCATGACATCGTGATCTTCAAGGCGAAGGTGGTTCAACCATTCCATCCCAAGTCATGGCGGAAGTGCTAGTGGGTGAGATCAGGGACACTATCCCACCCCTCCCATGTAGTTCCATCCAATTGTACAACCACATCACCCATATGTGATTCATTTGGCCAAGCAACTAATCTGTGCTTGCAACCACTAACATATCATCAGAATATAGATAAACATATATAGCAGGTAAAATTGACTTAGAATTTCAAAGACAAAATATAAATTTTCATCAAACCAGGGGTCATCAACTCGTCATATGCAAGTGCCTGTGGTGGTTTCCTGCCATACTCAATAATCATCAGTGACACAATTTCTCAGTGTTAGTCATTGTCATAATAACATCATCAATATCATCTAGTCATTCACACCATTGTTTATTGTGAACCATAACTAATGCAAGTAGGTAACATAGGGGACCCATCCATCATGGCTATCATCATCATAACATCAAATGGAAACATACATATCCATCAAAGCTATCAACATTGTAACATAAATAGAAAACATACGTATCCATCAAAGCTATCATCATCATGATATCAATAGAGAGCATATGTATCCTTTACTACTATCATCATCATAATTTCAATAGAGACCAAACATAACCATTTATGCTACCATCATCATAATATCAATAGAGAACATGCATAACCATTAATGCTACGATCATCATAATACCAATAGATAACATACATAACCATTAATGATATCTTCATCATAATATCAATGGAGAACATACATAAACATCACAACCACTAATAATAGAGTCATGTGTCTGGATCCTCAACCTGAGGTCCTCAAAGAATAAAGTGTGGGCCTTAGGGCTAAATAAATGTTAAAGTCATATCACTGTCAGTCAACTAGAGCGAGGCACTACACTGCTCAATTACTCCAGCTGTGTCACTCTTAGTTAAACATAGAAAGAGGATATTTAAGGGATCCTTCCAATAAAAAATTTCATTTACTATGCAGTACTTCATGGCCTTGAGTTTAAGGGATCTACATTGATTCTTTGTGAAGTAAAGAGGGTATTCAAAATCACGTAGAAAATGAACTATGTCTTTGTACCAATCTGGTAGTAAAAACTTTTCATCAATGTGTAAAGGAAGAGAAATAGGAACTGCACTGGAAGAAGGTTCTTGTGGATTCTTCTCTCTTGAAATATGAGAAGGTTCTTATGGATTCTTCTCACCTAAAATCTGAAAAGGTTCTTGTGGATTCTTCTCACCTGAAATCTGCATGATAGTACTAATACCAAGTATTTTGCAATTTGATTCTACCAACAACTTAGCTAAACCCTGTCCTTTCACCAACTTTGTAGGTCTGATGTCCAAATCAAACTCAAGTATCTTATAGATCCATATTCATCTATTTCCATCTGTATCAGGTTGAGTCAACACTAACTTTACTACATTGTTAGGGACATAAGAAATTATAGGAGAATGTAAAACATAAATCCTAAATGCTTTCAAAGATTATACCAAGGTGTAAGATTGTTTCTATGTCATATCTTAGTTTAACATCTCTCATAACCTTACTAAAGAAGCCAATTGGTTGTTCCTATTGATCATCATTTCTCTGTAGTAAGACAATTGTTATAGTGGTATCTGACACAAAGGAGAAAATACTAAATTTTTTTGTATGATCTGGGTTGGCTAGCACTAGCGCTTCTAAAATTGCCTTTTTAATCCATGAGAAAGAATATCTAGCTTGGAAAGTCCATTTAATTTCATTATCTCTCTTGATCATATCAATAATATCTTTAACAATTTCACCATAATTAGGTATGAACCTCCTTAAAAAAATTATCTTCCCTAAGAATGATTGAATCTCTTTTTTATTTCTAGGCAAAATGATTACTTGAATTGCTCAAACTCTCTTAGGATCAATTATGACTCCTTTTGAAATTATGTACCCCAACAATCTTCCTTCCCTCATTGCAAAAAGTGACTTCTTAGGATTAAGAGAAATCCCTTTTTTTACATCTTTCAAAAAAAATATCAAGTGTTTAATGCATTTGGCATCAGAATCAGAAAACACTATCAAATCATCAAGGTAAAAACTATGAATTTATTTACCTTACCAACAAATTCCAGATCCATGGCCCTTTGAAATGTTGCTCCAACATTGATTAAACCAAATGGCATCTTGGCATACATGAAAGTGCCCCAGGGAGTTGTGAATGCAGTCTTTTCTCTGTCTTCTTGACTAACCAAAATCTGGTTGTATCCAGAAAAACCATCTAACATTGAAATCTTATCAGAACCTGATACTCTTTGAAGCAATTGATCCATTTTTGGTAATGGATAATTATCTTTCAGGGATAATTTGTTCAAGTTCCTAAAATCGACACACAGTCTTATTTCTCCATTTTTCTTCCTAACAGGTACCAGGTTAGCTATCCATTCAGAATATCTTAAGGGAACAATTATTTTAGCATCCAACAATTTTCTTACTTCTTTCTCAATAATAGGAAGTAAGCAGGTTGTTTTTTCTTAATTTTTGCTGAAATGGATTAGCTTCTGGTTTAAGAGGAATTTTGTGCTCAATAATAATTGTGTCATAGGTTTTCAATTCTTCATATGACCATGCAAACACATCTCTGTATTGCTTAAACAAATTGACATATTTTTCTTTTATGTCCTGAAGCAAAGAAGCTGAGACTTTGACATTTCTTATTTCTTCTATAGTACCAATATTATTGTCATGTACATCTTCTTGTTGTGAACTTAGCAATGAAGCTTTAGATACATCATTCTGATAATAATAAAAAATCCAGGGGAACCGATCCCTTTGGAATATAATTATTTGATAACTTAATGATATCATGATCATCAATTTTTGGTTTCAAGTGCAAATTTAAGTCACCATCATTTGATTTGATTTCATCATTGTTTTTCTCTTCAAGATGTAAACTAGAAAATTCATCAATTCCCTATAAGAATTTTTTCAACTACTCATCATCTTCATAAACTTGCCAGTGTCTTAAATTATCTGGGATGGAAAGTTTGTACTTTACTTTAATCTGGTAATGTAATTGCAAAGGGTCAGTTGTTTTAAAAGAACTAGCAAAGTCTACCAAAGAATCTGCATGGATATTATCTTCTCTCAAAATTGATGAGATACTGAAGGCTTGAAAATAGTTTTCCACACAGTCCCATACTTCATTCCTATAATCTTTGAGTCTAGGATGCTTGGTTCGATAAAGATTCCTAATTTGTTTTACAATTAATAATTTAATTCTAAATCACCATATACTATCAGTTTTTGTGCTTTTAGACTTTTAGCCAATTCCAATCCTAAAATTAAGGCTTCAAATTCTGCCACATTATTTGTGACTTCAAAATATAATTTGAAGGATTGGGTTATATTTTTATTATCAGGAGAAATGAGTACAATTCATGTGCCAATTCCACCCTTAGAAAATGCCCCATCAAAATACATTTTCCAAATGTTACTATCTAAAAATTGAGGTATATTGACAATATCTTCAATTCTGGTTTAAGGATTGGAAAGATCACTTGCATCTAAAGTAAAGCATCCAAAATCTTGATCAATAACATAAATTGGGTGAGTTATTACTTGATCATCTTTACAGACAATATTAATGAATATTACTTCTCTGTATAGTCTTAAGCGTTCACCTCCATAAACTGGGATTTTAGCATAGGACATGTCCAACTGCAAGCTTCCTCCAAGCTTAGCACAGCAAGATCTTGACAACATCATCCCAAATTTTGGTGGAATGTCTATAACAACTATATCCAACACTATACTTTTCATAGGAATTTGAGCAAGTGTAACAACTAAATCTTTAATTAATCCCAGGCAAGGAACTTTCTTTGAATCAAAAGTATACATATCATGATATGGTCTGGTGATTTGCAACTGAAGTTGGTCCATGATAACTTTAGAAATCAGATTATGGGATGCACCAGAATCTAACATACATTTGTACAAAAGTAAATCATGAACTTTCAATGTAACATAGAAAGGTGGCACACTTTCATCAATCAAGTCTGAACTAGGTCCAAAAACAACTGAAGGTTTCTCATCTTGAAGGCTAATGACATCTCCTTTAACATCTACACTTGAAGATTGTATCCATTTTGATACTTGTCATTTATAACTTGGATTTCTGGAAAGTTTAGATAAGGGAATAGGAATTTTAACCCTTTCTAATTCTTTTTCAACATTAAAAACAATTGGAATAGGTTTTTCAGTACTGGACTGTTATTGTAACTGATTTTGTGGTTGGACAGATGGTATTTCAACAGTTGTTACTTGAGGTTCATCAAAGGTAACCTTTTTTACAGGTCTACCAAGGCCTTGTCTAGGTCTTAGGTCATACCTTCTATTCAGTTCAACAATGAGAAACTCAGAAAAAGCTTGATATTTGGAAACTTGGGATGACTCTTGATTTTGAGCAATAGGTTGGTCCTGACTGATTGGGACAATAGCATTTTGAGATGATGGATATTCAAAATAATTAATATCATTTGTAACAACAGGAACAACTTCTTCAGGGTCTTGATCATCAATCATTAATGGAGGTTGAATTTGTTGATCAATATTTGGTCTTTGCAAAATCTGAGGTTGGAAAGGTCTTCTATATTGAATTGGAGGTCTATTTGCAACATGTTGGGTTACTCTAGGCTGAGTTTCCATTCTTGAAATTCTATTAGACAGATTTCTTAACAAAGAGGTTATTTCATCAATTTTATGTTCTTCATCTTTAGTCTTTGATGATGAAGTACTTTCCTCTCTGGCTTTTATTTTCCTTTCATCCTTTTCTGCCTTTGCTTCCAATTTATTGGATGCTAACATGTTTGCTTCCACTTCAATCGCATTAGTTTGCATGTTTTCTAAGGTTTCATATTTTCCCTCTCTAAGCATTACAACAAAATCATCATCAAATGCTTTAGAAAATATGACTTTAGTTGCAGTTACTAGGGGTTTACAATCTGGTGGAATTTTTTTATAAACCTTATTGAATCTCTTAATAAATTCTACAACAGGTTCACCAAGGTTCTTCTCAAACCTTCAAACTCTGTTAAATAGTAAACATGAAAATTTTTAATTCCCCATTAATTCTTGAAGATGTTGGTTAATTCATCCCATGAGTTTATAGAAGTTGTGTGTAGTTATCTAAACCATATCCTGACATTTCCCTCTAATGATTGAACAAAAAGTCTGGTGTAAACATCCTCATGTTCAATGTTTGTATAATCTGCAAAGTCCAGAAATGCAGCCAAGTGTTCTTCTGCGGATGGCCTAGTTTCTCCATTTAATTTGGACAAATGTTTCAAATACCCCTCAAGAAAATCATGAACTTGGATTGTTGGTGGAAGCACTAATGTTGCATATCAAGTTGTTATAATTGGCCTAAATCCAACCATTTGGTGTTGTAATGGAACTGTCTGTTTTGGGGAGACAACTTTGCTTGAAGATGGTTGTGATGGAGGTTTAGGTTTCTGGAAAAATTGAGGATGGAGAACTAATTTCTGAACTTCAAGTATGATTTTCTCTTGATCATCAAAGGCAAAATAATTGGTATAAATGTTAATTTCCTCTTCAGGCTTCACATAAATTAAAGGATGAGTATGTGTGAGGGAGGAGATTTGGTTTCCATTACGGTGTTTGAAGCTCAGAATCTACTCTAGTATCAAAAGGTTCTGAATGGGAAGAAAGAAACTCAAAGGTCTCAAGTTGATGAACTAGCAATGTTGATTGAAGATCTACTCCTTTAGAAAGGAGTTCTAATACTTTAGGTGGCAAATCTGATAATTCAATAGGTATTGGAATTGATTGAAAAGGCTCAGTTTGTGAGGATATTTTGGGTGGAAGAGAAGCATAATCAAAAGTGGATGCTTCTAATCTACATCTGATAGATGCAATTCTCACAAGTATCTCTAGATTTGATAAAGGAGAGAAAAGCTCTGGATCTGAATGAGATTTGGTATGCTTGTGTGAAGCCAAATTTAACCAGTGGAGTCACCAGGTGAAATATTTTAGCCTGTTGACCTCTTATTCACCATTAAGAGGCAAGTCTGATCATTGTCCCAGGGAAAAAAACTCAAACTTCATTCCCCAACAATGACGCCAATCTGATGTTGTATCTTTGTAGACAATTCTAGGTTGGGGAATTGTGCCAAAGCATCTAAGTAAGAGTTTAATTGAATTGGATGACCAATGTATTAAACCTTTAACACTTGTAAAATCTAAATATTTCTGAGAAGCTCAAAGGGCTGATTTTCATTCATAACAGGAATAAATCTTTAAGTTGAGTTTGAAAGTAGAAATAAAGAAAATATGTGATAATCAAACATCCATATTGAATATTTAACTAATCAAATACAGTTGATGCGTGCAGAAAAATTCTACAGCCAAACAAAATATGTTCAAGAGATGACAAAAGGCAACAATTAAAAGATATAGAGGAACTAACTTAAACATATTGTTTAGTTAATTAATCTCTTTAATGATTATAACTTTGTAGTGGGCTATCAGGGATATTGATACTCAATCTGACCTTACCCTAACTCCTAGGTTACTTTGAACATATGCATAATTAAATTATGGAAACCATAAATGAATAAGCAAGAAAAACTCACATGGACACAAAAGTTGTTAAGAATGAAGCCAAAATCCTTTGATTATATTCAAAAATATTTCAGAATATTATAATGGTGTCACTGGATCATCACAAGGGTTCAACCCTTACTTATTCGAATTACAAAATACTTATAGAGTGTAATTAAAAAAAATGGAATATTGTCCAAAACTGATTTGGATATTACAAAAATAGAACATAAAAATAGCTATTTTGAACTTATCTGAATAATAACCACATAATTCGAGGGTATTGTTTGATGATTGTTGTTGGAAACTGAATTTTCTGTTTTCCGCCCCTACTATCTCTCTTTCTACTCTTACTTTCTCTGCAACTGGTTACTGAATTTGTGCATTCTATTTTACTCGATGAGTTTAAGTAATTTATCCCATATTTTATCCTCTGGGATACAAAACTTTGTTACTTTTCTATATGCCTCATCGACTTCTATGTATTCCTAAAAGGTTGCAATAGTAATAAAAAAATGTTGAATTTCATGTTGAATAAAAAGATCATATTTAAGGCCTTCAAGGAATGCTTTACCAATGATTATCCCTTTGACTTTGGCAAACGTGGTTCTATCTGCGGCTATCTCGTGCAACCTGTGCTAGAAATTTTCTAGTGCAATCAATTGGCCACTAGAATCTCGTAGAACTGGAAGTTCTTTCTAGCGCAAAACATTAAACATTTTGTGAAACTTTTTGACATGTGCTTCTAAGTTTTAGCATTTGTTTTCTAACTGTAACATTAGTTTATTTTTGTCAAAACCCTTCTTACTTCTAGTATTGTATCAGTCTTGTCTTCAATTCCAAATTCCTCGAGTTCTTCTTTTGTTTTAGAATTCAGCACTTCGATTATTTTGGTAGCTTCCCCTGATTGGTGATATGAATCTTCTTTAATCTCTGTAATGGCTACCTTTGATCCCTGCACTAGCTCCTCCTGTTCAAAAATTATTTCAATGGATGTCCAAAGTTCAATCATGCTTGAATTTATATCAATCCATATATTTTCTTTGGCTTCATATAATGTATGTGAAATCAATGATTCATTCTCGTATTTCTCCAGCTGCTTAATTTATGTGAAGTTTTTTTGTACTTCAGCCAAATATGCATTATCAACTTTTATCTTATTATCTTGGGTCTTCTCCAACTGAACTCTAAGTTTTTCAATCTCCATATCCTTTAATGATAAGTCTCCCATAGCTTTAGATAGTTGTTCTACTGTTTTCTGACTAGTAGACTCAGTTTATGTTGTGGATGCTACTGTTGTAGATGTTGTTGTAGTAGATGTCCCTACTCCAGTGTTGATTTGGAGTTCTCTTTCCTTGATCAATTTCTCCATCTCTACCTCCATTTTCTGAATTTGTATATTTTTCTCCATAATCATTCGAAGCATGTTTTCTTTTTCCTTCTCCAGTTGACCTACTTCTTGTGCTTGAGGATGTTCAGTAGTTGGTAATCTCAGTTGCTTCCTTAGTGCCTATATATCTGCATTTTTGCTTTTAATTATTTCCTCAATTGCCTTTACATCTTTAGGATTCAATCCTAACTTTAAAACTAGATCCTCCAACCCCTTAATTTTTGTATCCTTTGCTAGAGAAGACATATTTTCAAGCTTCAATTGAGAATGAATATTATTCAGAGATGCTTGTAGCTTAGAAGCTGCCATGGAATAACTTTTCAAGGATGTGTATATCGTTTCTCTTGCTTTCATGTAAAGGTCAATTTGATCAATAGGATGTATCTGTTTGGTATCAAATGAAAACACGAAGGTTTTGTAATCCTAACAACTTTTAGGCATGGGGATTTTTGGTTCCAAAAATGCTAACTGGAATTGTCCTCTTTCACTATCTAAGGCAGAAAGTAATCTAGTCTGAGTTGTGGAAGACTGTTTCCAAAACTCTACATATGTAGAAGTTTTTAGTGCCTCATTTTTCTTCTTCATCTCTAAGAATCTTGCAAAAATACTCTGTTGCCTTGAAGAAGAAGGAGAAGAAGGAGAATCTATTGTGGTTTCTTCAATCTGTTGTAATGAAAATGCATATTCTCTTGAAAGTATGACTGTAGTAGGTTCTTCAGAAGTTTGAAATTCTGAGGATTCTTCTTCAACATTTATAGTTTTTCTCCTCTTGAACACTTTGAATGTTGCCTTTTGTAACTCTGTTCTTGTTGGAGTCTAACTCTCTCACGGTCTTTTCAATTCTTTTTCTGTCATCCTTGGAGTTTCCAATGTTGTTTGACTGGAAACTAGCTCTTCAACTTCCTGCAGTGTGTTCTCTTCCCATTCTTCTTTGTTGGCATATTGTTCAATCTCAGGTTTTGCAATGTGCACATATGGTGCAGACTTCTAACCAAATCTCATTGATGATATTAGTCCTAATGGATCATATGACCAACTGAAACTCAATCTAAACTTCATCTGACTCAATAAATCATTGACTTCTTTTTCTGTAGCTCTGGTGTTGACTATGAATGGGCCAACCTGTGCTTTTAGTTTAAATTGAGCCTTTTATTTTCTGGAAACAAAATGAACATCATCCATGTTCATCATCTTCCTGATATATTCAAGTGCAAAAATCCTCATGGGGAGGAACACTGGTAATTTGTAAGGTGGAAGCTCACAACCATAGATCCTGATCTTTGTGAAATTATGGTATAAATACCAGTCTCCAACTTTAGACTGCTCACTCAAATGCAAAATCCTTTTGATTTCTGTTGAAACTTTGGGAACTGCATCACTACTTAACAAACATATTTCCATATACAAAAATTGATTGACAAAATCACTAAAAGAAAATTATTCAGAAGTTTTCCTCACTAATGAGGTCTAATGAATCACTAACTGTGGTTTTCCTTCAACATTCAATTTCTGAAAAGGAAACTTGAAGCTTTATGACTGATGATATAAAAATAAGAAAATCAAAATTGACTGGTGCTTTAATAAACCTTCAACACTAAACTTTAAAAATTGATCATGAATTGCATCAGACATAAACTAACTGTAATTGAACAAGATTGAAGGCTTTTTACCAGAAGAAAAGACTGATAAAAACCCAAAAATAATTCATCTACCCATTGATCATTGGGATATCCTAACAGACAAGATACAAGGAAAACAACTTGCCTATACATCTCAGGGAACATTGCAGAAGGATAAGGTGGGTTTGTTCTGGGTAACTCTGAGTTTTCTGGTAAAAATGACTCAAAGATATGCACTCTTTGTGAAAAAGAAAGTTTCTGGTAAATATCCATTAGAGCATCAGTGGAAAAAGGGTGAAGGGAGTCTTGAGAGTTTAACTAGAGGGCCTGACAAATTGACTCAAAGGTTATGTAGAACAAAGTTTCATTATTCTGAGCAATTACAACTCTCTGACTGGGAAGATATCGGGCTCCACACCAAGTGACAAATTCGGGAAAATGATATGTCTGAGGGAAACAAAACTGGGGTAATAAGGATTCCCAAAAGGAAAATTTGTCATTGGCATCTTGATATTTCTGAAAAGCCCAATTGTGAAGTTCATACAAGTCGAATTCACAATTGGTCTCCACAATTTTGAAATGGGTATCAATAAGGGGCAATTCATCTAAATTAATTACAGGTGGTAACAGAGGATTGTCTACAGATAGCTTATATTTTCCTTTGTGGCTATCCATTGGGGAAAAATAGAATTGTCAAGGACAATTGGATAATTACCTGGAAATAGCGATGATCGAAAGCTGGTAATCGTCGGAATTCACTTGTAGTGTCGTGCTAGAAGTTCTAGTTGCAGGCAGAAATGATGAAAGAATGTATTTTGGAGAGGATAACAACTTTTATTTAGGTGTTTATTACAACTCTCAGTTATGTTAACTATTATTGGTGCAGAGGTTTTAATGCTCTTGAACATCGGCGAGAGAATTGTATGGATTAACGGTCACCTGCTAGATTTAACAGAAGAAATGGTGACGACCAATCATAGTGGTAAATTGGTGGGAGGCGAAATGACGAGAGAATTGGCGAAAGGAATGAGCGAGAGAATTGGCAAGAGGAATGAGTGGTTTGTTGGGGGGGGGGGGGGGGGGGGGGAGCAGTGGTTTATGGTTTTGAGCGTAGGGGTACCATAATCCTTGAGAGTGTGTCACGTATGAAAAGAGGGGTTGGGAAAAACTGCTTTGCAGACCCCCCGCCATTAACTTTCGACAATGCAGGGGGGGTCCCGCAATGTGTCAAAGGTTGTTGATCTCGGTGCACCCGATCTTGTGCATCAAAAGCTGCATGAAATTTAATTGCTCGGCAACAATTAATCAAATCAATCTATTACAAATAAAATAATTTATTCAAAATGCTAAGTATAATAAAAATGAAGGTGTGACATTTAAACGTGCTCACTAATATTAGGGATATAATTTTATTATTATTATTATTATTCTTTTCTCCCTTTGATTTTTCATCTCTTTCTTTGATTCTTTTTGTATTTCTCTTTTTTCGTTTCTATTTCTTTTTCTTATTTTTATTTCTCTTTTTTCTTTTTCTCTATTTCTTTTCTTTTTTAATTTTTGAAAATGAAGGAAAATTACAAAGTATTACAAGGGGAAAAATAAGTTACAAAACCTCCATTATTAAGCAACTAGATGAAAAGAATCAGAATTTTAATTGGAATGATCAAAAATGTAACTTTTCCCATATTTACATGGAAAAAAGCACTCTATGGAAGCTCGACTTAACTTTCAATATGGGAGAGATCCAATACTAGGCTTTTTATTTGGGCAGTATTCAAAGCTCTGGAAAGATTCCTTATTCATGAGCTCTTTATATCATGATGACAATAGATGATCTAAAGTTTCAAAACTCATCTATAGGCTTTTATTGTATTATAGATTAGTTAATAGTTTTTGTGTATGTTAGTTTTGGACTCCATATGGGACAGATTTCAAAATCTCGTGATGTTGATCTATGGATTGAATTTGTCATGGTTATGACTATGTAATTTCTGAATATCAGACATATGTAAATTGGTTTTTATTAATACAAAAACTTGTTGATTTTTTTGTTGAAAGAATAATACAACATTTATTAGATTCCACATATAATTATCTAGCAAGCAAAATCAAGTGCATTATTAAAAAAAAAACCTTCATTTTCTTGAATTGGATGTTTAAAAGTGTGTGCAAATTACTTGAAGAAATTTGATTGGTTACATTTTAAATGCATCGTATTCATTAAGCACTATGATATATAATCACAAATTTGAAATCATTAAGCATTATAGTATTTTTCAAAGCAAACTTGAACTAAAAGCACATGATATGGAAGGAACTCTTGTATAACTACTCATCATTAGTGCATCTCTATATTGGAAATGGGATACCAAACAATAAAAAATGGAGCAACATTTTCCCACTAGTTAACACTATCAAAATGTTATAATGGAAGTTGGCACTAAGCAACTATTATTCTATGCATGCACTAAAATCATTAACTTTAATGTTAAATTTACCTTTCACCAAACCTCATATGTTCAAATCTAGAATCATTACGATTGTTGGCATGTCTGTGTCAAATTTTGAGATTGATACACCATTTGGTTGAGCTTATAACATAAACCATTAAAAAAATAAAGTCAGTGATGCTTGCATGACACCATGCACTAAATATTTAATTAGACAAGCTTTAATATAAATATATAAATAAATTTACAACTCTCACATGTCATCAATAATTTACAAATGTGTAGCTATGTTAACCTTGCAATATCATCATAAAACAATTGAAGTTGACAATGTCAAACATGGCGATGTTCGCTTCAATATGTAGATCCTTCAACATTCCTATGTTCTTTTCCATAAAGTTGTTCCATTTTCTTTTCCGTGCTCTTCCTTAACTTTGTGTGAACTCGTTCAACCCTTTCAAATTGTGGATTTTCTTGAATTGAATGTCTTCCACGTCCACATTGTTCCTTTTTACTTTTTGGGCTCGAAAAGCTATGTTTTCTCTTAGTCATGATTTGAGATGGAGACATGACACTGGATTTTTTTTATTATTATTAATCCCTTAAACTATAAAACATGTTGTGGGTGGCTTCTAAATGGTCCAAATTTGTAGGCAGATTTCTCAATATATCCTTTTCCCTTTAATCGATTGATGCACATAAAAATTCAATATATCAATTTTAAAGATTGGATTGTTCAATGTTGTGGTTTCAAATGAACATGATCTCGGCTCATTGTATATATATTATTTAAATAAGCTAAAAATTCCAAAACTCTCAGTAATTGGACTTGAAACATTTGGTAACATATTAATGTCTAAAACATGTTTGTTGTCCCATATTTAAATCTTGAAGACGTGCTTGCCAACATTGCAATTCAATTCCCAATCACAACTATAAAAATTAAACTCAGACCCTGTGTATATGACATTATACCAAGTATGAGTATCCTTATTTTTGCTACATACTATAAATTCATTTATACTTTTGGGTTCATGCACAAAACGTTCATTCTATATATGAATTGCTCTAAACTTTGAAAAAGTATCTTTTTTTTTTCCGAATACTTTATAGGCCTTATAACTCTTGCTTCCTTTAAACATTGATTGTGAATACAATCTAGTTCCACTTCCATCAACAACACAAATATTAGCTAGTCCACACATTTGCGGCATGCATTGTTTACCTCACATAAATACCTATATTTTAGACACCACTAGTATGAATCAATTGCATTGTTGTTGTCTTGATTGGAATGTGGAAATTTCTTATAATCTTTCGTCCACATATCCAAAAAAAGTAATGACTAAAAACATGCTAGTATTAAACAATAGTTGTTGAGGTCTTGAATTGTCCTCATTTTGATACCTTTTTCCCTCTCCTTTATCTGTTTCATACCGTATTTTTCTACATTCACAAGCTATAAGGTCATCTTGGTTATGCTCAAACATAATAAAAGGTATCATTCATTCATAGCTAGTAATTTATAATTTCTTTGTGAAAATGATTGAAACATTACTATGGCTACCAAAAAGCACATATTCCACAGCTAATCAGTGTTTCTGCAACTAAGTCCATGGTTAGACAGGTTCTGAGACTTTGGAAAAGAACAAAAGATGTGGATAGATGTCAAATGTCGAGAATAAGGATATCGACCTATCATGCTTATCGGGAGGATCATAAAGCTTGAGAATCTAACTAGTCAAAACGAAAGACGACTCTGGTCTATTTTCGTGTAGGGTTTCAAGGGAAACAATTTTATCACCAGGTGAGCATGGAATCAAGGAAGTGAGAATCTAATTTCAAATGGTTGGTATGTCGATAAAAATCCTTCTCATGATTTGCTCTTCTTGTAGCAAATCATGAGAAGTCGATTTCCTATTCCAATTCAAATACTTAGTTGTCAATCATCAAACTTGCCTTTTGGTATTTATCTCTTTAGTTGTTAAAGATTAGAAACATTATAAATATTGCCTCAATATGGACGATAAGGATAATTATTAAGAGCTTTAATTTTGTAAGTGTTGAGATCCAAGACTTTATTTTAACAAATACAATCATTTTGTTCCATATTTGAATTATGAATGCATTGGTGATTAATTTGATTTGAGTTTATACTCCCTTGAGCTCAACAAGAGGGCCCCCTGAAGAGTCGTAAGCTAGCATAGTCATTTAATTTCATTTCTTTCTTAGAAGTTGTTTCAATTTGGTTTGCAATTAGTTAGATATTTTATGATTCATAGATGCTCTGTTTTTACATTCAAGTTACTCATTATTGCCTTGATTGTCACAGGTTGAGCACTCACCATTAAGATCAAAACACCAAAAATATTTCTTTAATTAGTTTGTTTCTTTTAATTTCTCACTTAGTCTCAGATTTAAGTTAATGTTCAGATTGGTTCTAATCATAATTGCACACTTTAGTAATCTGCAAGACTTGTAATTTAGATTTAATCATTACTTTTCAAGTTCATCTCAATTCCTCTTTTCAGTTAGATTTCCTCATTGTGTTCTTAGAATAGAATTGATTTCAAAGCACTTAGAATCGTTTCATTTTCAGTTAAAGTTGAATGGATTTATTTCAAGCCAATTAGCATAGACTTTCAAATCTGTTTACTAGAATCAGTTTTCAATTCTGTCAATTAGAATAGTCTTTAAATTTAGTTCAATAACATAAGCTTTTCATTCTGCTCAATAGAATAGATTTCCAATTCTTTCTCTTAGATTAATTTTCAATTCATTTTCCTTTGAGCAAGTCTTATAGAAAGAACATATGTGTGCACTTGATGAGAGTTAGTGTTAAGTAGCTTAGATTACAATTTGCATTCAAATTTAAAGGATTAGAATTACAACTTGCATTTGAAATCAATCTTTTGATCAAAAATAAACTCCCAACACATATGGTGCACATACACTTCGCAAGTACACGGACCTTGGTTTGACAATTTAATGATGTAATTTAACTAACAATTAAATTACCCAACAATATTCATGATTTGATATTCAATTATAGATTTTATTATTAGATAGCCAAGTGGTGCCAAGATATTTTAGAAACTTGTCCTCTTCACTAAATTCATAATATATTCTTGCAATAACTTTTTGTATAGACTCATCATCATTTCATGCGTACATGATTTCCCCTAAAGCATGAAAATGTGAACTTTGTTTTCTTTGACTTTGACTTCGTTTCTAGCATGTTTCACCCATGCTTGATCGACATGCCATACACATAGTAGGATTAATGAATTGGTTAAATTCTTGAAATGCTATTACATTAGAAGAGATTGAATTACATGAATGTAGCATTGATTTTTCATGTTCTTTTAAAAAAACAAATATGATACCTTAATGCTCGAATCTCAGCAACAACATCAGTTGTGACACTTGCTTGTACATGCCAATAAGAGTTTTCTTTCATTCCCATAGCATATAAAGCTAACAACTATTTTTGAATATCATATGTTATATTATGCAATGAAATGACCCAAGTTATTAGGATACCATTATGATGTTTTTCAAATACCATTGACGTATAAAGTTGATACTACATCCAAAGCACATATGTATAAATATTATATTCAATACAAATGAATTAAATTTGATCATCCCTCTTCCCTCTCTCCCCTCACTTTTATTAACCTTTATTTTTTTATGTTTAATGAATATAGAAAGAATCTACATATAGGTTGAAATATTAACAAAAAATAAAACAACATAATTAATTTGTTTTATAAAATTTCAAAGAAGTATACAATAACTGGAAAATATGGAAAGAAGAAGAACAAGTTAATGAAGGAGACCATACAATGAATGTATTCTTTTTTAATGAAACAGGTAAGGATTTTATATCAAAAAGAAGAAAAACTGGATTCTAGGTCAATACCTTAGATTTAAGAGATTTCATTGTCCAATCCCTTCCAAAAAGAGCTTTCACTACATCTAGAAGTTCTTGTGCTAACACTACAGCATTGGTATCTACCATATATTCTAAAAAGATGCCTAATAGCAAAACATAAATGTAATACTTTAGAAATATTTTAAGGAAACTCGAATCAGATGGCCCCTTTTGCATATCAGATTTACTCAGGTTTACATCATGCTCTAGGGATTCTTGGGCTCAAGTATCAACTACATGATTCCTCTTCCTTGGTCAAATTGTGTTGGTTTCCATCTTCTCTTTCTTGTTCGTCAAGCCCTGGTTGAGAGCAACTTCCAAATTTCTAACTTTGGTATCTAAAACTATTGCCTTTGCCTCCATGAAATCCTGCAATTTCTCGAATTGCGTCTGGAGTAAATCAATTTTTCTTGTCCATTAACACTGATTACAGAGCCCTTTCCTTGTCATCCAGATAACTGCGCTTGTTCATGATCTCCAACAAAGCAACAACTGAGTCTTATAACTTGTCGGTCATTTGGTTCATTCGAGCCAAAGCTTGCTCGAAGTATGGTTGATTTAAATAAGCCATTGGACTAAGACAGTGAATTTGCTCCCCAAAAATTATGTTAGCAAGATTGAATAACTAGTGCAGAAAGCACACTACTGCTAAATCATAATAAATAGAAGGAGCACCTCTCATGGGATGACAACTCCCATAGAGAGAATTTAATTCTAGGGAAACTAGTTCCATGATGCAGGTCAAAAGAACCTCTCACACATCCACTATTAAATTACAATCTAGATAGTTAACTTTTGCTGCATAATTGAGGAATTTATGGAACTTAAATGCTTGCTCGAATCACCATGCAAATTTAAACAAGAATTCCCTAAATGCCCACAACTAGACCCAATTGGCTGCCAATTGTCATTCTTGTTGATGTCGAGCAAGGGCCTCCAACAGTGTCATTAAATCCTGTGAAAACTGGTGTAGGGTTAATTATGAGGGAATTAAATGGGAATGTTTATAAGTTGTCCAGTTGGAATTCCATCGATGGGGATCATTATTTCAACTGCCAAATCTCCCAATCTTACCCTCTGAAATTTGTTGCCGACTCATGAATGCGGGATATAAATTGTATGATGATTACCGATCTCCATCACACCTATTTCTAATCTAGACCCTTTATTTGCTAGAGCATTTTCATTTGAATTCAAATGACAGGAGACATGGAAAATTTAACTTCCTCAAAAAGTCTCAACTACATATAGATCCTTGACAGAGTGCTATGGGAAGCCTTATTAAGAGATTTCATAATATTTTGAAGTTATTTGATTACCAACAATGAGTCTCCACATACTATTAATCGACGAATTCCTTTGTCTATGGTGATTCCTAGCCCCTTCCAAAGAGTTATGTATTCAATATGTTTGATTGTCATAGTGCCCAGACCCTAGGAAAATTGAATCCCTCTTTGTTCATCAAGGCAAAGAATTACCCCTTTCGCTCCTGCCACCCAAGATGAATGGATTTAATTGTGGAGCTTGTAGTGTTTATTGTATGGCCATTCAATAAATTTTGATTTGGCAATTAGGTTTCGACAAAGAACATGGCATGTTTTTAAGGATTTCCATAAAGGAGATCAAGCTAAGCTTCTTTCTTTTAAGAACATAATGGACACCTGAAGGTTGGTTGTGCAGTGATATCATCCAAATCTCTGAAATATATGACCTTAACATGATGTTTATTTTATCCTTGGGTTTTTTCACAAGGATTTCAAGACTTTTGGCAAAATTAATGTACTCCTCTAAAGCACCAAGCTAGAACATTCTAGTGGAGGAATGGGATATCTGATTTTATTTGCAAAGTAGTTTTAGATCATGTAATGCCTACGGTTTCAACACGTCTTTTCAAACTTTAAATGGTTGAATAAATGTTTCTAGATGCAGAGAGTCTTCGTGTTGAGAATGCTAATAAGTAGAATTTCACGGTCATTATCAATCAGAAAAAATGTTTATTACATAAAATAATGTAATATATGCACAAATATTGGTTGAAATCAAACGATATCAATATGCATAAGCGACTCTAGAGTAAAGGAGGATCACACTTTAAGGTTATAATGATAATCTTTCCACTTATAACATTTTACTTAATAATCAAGTCAACGAACATAATGTAAAATTGAAGCTGAAATTGTTTTCATTGACATTCCTACCTTAAATCTTCTCGTAATTAGAGTATAAGTCATTGGTCCATTATTATTATTCTCAAAAATTTCAGAATTTAATTATCTTATTGATAACTTGTTTCTGAGCAACTAAAAACATTCATTTCACTTTGCAACATCTTAATCATAAGGTATTTGTGCAATGAAAAGTAGTTCAATTGTAAATAACAATTCACAAAACTCATAAACTAGAAACTTTGATCATATTATTCATCCAATCTAAACATCAGAAGAAAAAAAATGAAGTCCACGAACTATTCACTAGATGTATTAATCTTCATGACTTGAAGTTGTAAATGGAATTTCCATCACCCTATAAAATTGGGTTAAGTCGTTTATTCCCAATAAAATTGCATCACCAACATGTGAATTGTATCAATTTCAAATATTCCAATACTCTTTTTAAAAAATCATATGTTGTTGGAAATAGCAACAAAACATGATAAAAATAGAAATGCTAAAACTAGCATTGCTATAAATAACATTTCAGGTACCAGTGTTGGACATAGCAACAAGGAATGAAAAATGGAAGTGCTAAAAATAGCATTGCTATAAATAGCATTTTGAGATAGATTCCAATTTTAGTTAGTCCCTGAACTAAAATTGAGAAGTAAAATTCGAATTTGATCTTAGCAGCTATTTGTAAAATAATTAATTAATTCATCTTGAGTTAATTAGTTGGAGAAAATCAAACATGAAGTCTATGTGAAGACATGCAACAGTTTCTCCATTGATTGAGGAAGTTATCCCTTGATTAAAGGAGATCAGGATGAGTTGTACTTTGAGTTGTAATTAGTTAGCTCAGTTAACTTAGTTAAGTCTAGTTAGATTAGTTCCAAGAGTTTGTGGAATTAATCGTGAGTTCAGTTAGTTAATGCATCCATGCTTGTAACTGCTGCACTTTAGATAACTGAATATTCTCTCATAAATAACTCATGCATGTCAGTTCAGTCAGACACCCAGTTGAGATCAGAGGAAGGGACAATGTACTATAAGTTGGAAGATTTTTCCTATATAGGAAACTCATCCATGCAGAAGGAAATATCTCCTTCAGGACTGCGCAGTTACTTTTGAGTTTAATGTGTTGTGTGAGAGGTAAATTCACACAGGTGGCAGCATTGGACCCCAAGAGAAACTGTGCAAGGAAATAGGAGGCTTGGAGGGCAGAGGAGAAGGTTGTGAGAAGCCTTTGACTGTCTATGAGCAGCAGATGGATTGTATTGAGCGCTGGATAGCTTGTGAGCTAAAGCTTTGTGTAATCTAGACATATTTCCACTTGTATGATAATACAGAGATCGAGGTTTTTAGTTGAGGCTTTCCCCAGAGTATTCTTCTATGTTCATGTGTGATTGATTTCTCATTCTCTGTTATATGTGTTCCGATTGATCTTGCTCAAAGTGATTAAGCTTCCGCAAAGTTTGTTGTAGAAGTAGATCTTGTATTTTGCTTTAGTATATTGCATAATATGTTGATCTACAGTGAGAATTTCTACATGGTATTGGAGCAAAGGTGGTCAAAGCAAAGAACAATATACAAGAAGGGAGAAGTTCGAAGTTTGAGGTTCCTGAATATAGAAATCGAGTTCTTATCACATCTCAATTTCACCAATGGAACAATATACAAGAAGGGAGAAGTTCGAAGTTTGAGGTTCCTGAATATAGAAATCGAGTTCTTATCACATCTCAATTTCACCAATGGCATTCAACGGTTTAAGACTCGAGTATGTCATTGATGGCAGCTCGAATTATATTGTTGGGTCCCTATAATACTAGTGATTACCCCATTACTATTGTAAATATACCCCTTATTAATATTGTTGTGCCCCTATTGCCCCCATATTGTTTTTATTGTGCCCCATAGAATCCCTCTATTGTTATTTTTGTGGCTTTATATTATTATTGTTAGGTCGGCTGGATTATATTGTGACTCCTTAAACTCCTATATATAGAAAGGAGGTTTTGTCATTTGAATCATCCAAGAATTATTCATTTATGTAATGTAAAAGAGGTTGCCCCCTCGAAGAGGCTGAATTCTAAGGCGTTGATCTATCTTTTCTATCTTTTCTTGAGCTGGTTTCATAACATTTGGTATCAGAGCTTTGGATTCTAGGGTTTCGCTGCTCCAAACAGGTCATCGTGGCATTTTCGCTATAACTTTTTTTCTGCGATGTTTCAGAAGTTGCAAAAAAAACCCATTTGAGAAAAAATCGTACCGAACCTCGGCTCCGAATTTCAGAGCTTTTCTCTCTATATTTGCGGAGATATGATTTGAGGAAGTTGGTCTTTTTTGCAGACTCCTGAATTACATTCCAAACAGGTGACCTGGGGAAAATCGTCATAACTTTCTCTCTAGGGATCAGATTGAAATTTCGTAAGAAGGTACAGAAAGAAGACGGACTATAGTTTCTTGTATGCATTTTTCATATCCAAAGGTCGAAATGGTGACCCGTGGCACGTCGTACAAGTTCGCTCTACTGAACTAGTCTATAATCAAGTCACTGTGGGAGATTTCGCATAACTCTTCCTTGGAGAATCCAATTTGAGTCAAACTTGTGGCATTGGAAAGAGGACAAAAAGGGCTACTGTAGGTCACAAATTCAGAACTAGATGATCGGAAAGTACAGAGATACATCAGAGGCAATATCGAGCTCCTACAAAGTGAAAAAAGGTGTGTAGATTTTCTTAAATTTTTGCTTAAGCTTGGTTTGAAAAGTTATTTTGAAGGAATTCAAAGGGAATAATAGAGCATTATTATCGATAACTGATGCCCTGAGAAAAGAAAATGAAAACACCTAGTAAGGAACCTGAAAGCTCTAGCATGACTCATGAAGAAGAAGAAGAAATGCTATATGATATATCAAAATTACAAGAACAAGTGCAACAAGTGTCACTTGCACAAAAAGCAACAGAATCTAAGATGGATGGTTTAAGGAAAGATGTAGAAGCTAAGATGGATGGTTTAAAGAAAGGTGTAGAAGCTAAGATGGATTGTTTAAAGAAAGGCGTAGAAGCTAAAATTGATGGCATGGATGATAAGATGGAAGAATTGAAGATAAATATGAATAAGTTTCTACAAGAAATGCTCACTAAGGGTGAAAGGGTACTAAAGGAAACTCATGATGAGAACAAAAGAAATGTTAATCATGATTCCATAGACTCTAATGTTGGATCGAAGACTCACCATATTCCAAAAATCGATATGAGGAAGTTTGATGGCAAGGATCCCGCCACATGGATATTACAGATGGAGCAATTCTTCGATCTCAATAATGTGCAAAACACACAAAAGGTACGTATGGCAACTTTATATTTGGAACCAAATCAGTTTGTATGGTATCAATGGCTTTGCTCTCGTAAACAATTTATCACTTGGGCAATTTTTACGAAAGAATTGATAGCACATTATGAGGATACAAAAAGCAACACTTTTTTTAGCCAATTGATAAGTCTCAAACAAAAGGGTTCAATAATGGAGCACATTGAGGAGTTCCAAAAATTGAACATAAGGGTAAAAGATATTCCAGAGGAGCATAGGATTGATGTGTTCATAGGGTCTTTAAAGGATAATATCCAACATGATGTTCGCCTTTGGGAACCTGATTCATTAGAGAAGGCATTCAGGTTAGCAAGAAAAATGGAAAGCAAAATTATGGCAACCAGGAAGCATACCACTCACAACTATAAAGACGGAAGTGTTTTTGCCCCTAGTCTTCCACAACCTATAAGGTTGACACCACAACAATTGGAAGAAAAAAGAGCAAAAGGGCTTTGTTACAGTTGTGATAGCAAATACACTAAAGGTCATAAGTGTGCTGAGAAGAAATTATTCTACATAGATTGTGAAGAGGAAGAAGAAAAGGAGCAAGAAAGGTCAAAAGAAGAGGATATACTCCAGGAACAAAGCCTAGATGAAGAACAAATAAATCCGACCATATCTTGTAATGCATTGGCGGGAATTACCACTCCTCAAACCATCAAGATAGAAGGACAAATCAAGAAGAAAAAGGTAATAGTGTTGATTGATTCAGGAAGCACCCACAATTTTATTCATTGTAAGGTAGCAAAAGAATTGAATTGCTTCCTATATCCAGCACCAGAGTGTCAAGTGATGATTGCAAATGGAGGAACAATAAATTGCTCTGGAAAGTGCCATAATATCAAGCTATCCATGGGAGAATATGTATTGACTAGCCCAATGCTTTCCATTCCAATGGGAGGTGTTGATGTTGTACTAGGAGTCCAATGGCTACAATCCTTGGGTACAATAGCTTTTAATTTTCAAGAACTTTTCATCAAATTTTCTACGGAAGGAAAGGAAGTTGAATTAAGGGGTATTGCAGGGAAACCAGGAAAGATAATCAGCTCTAATGGTATGACAAAGCTTCTAAAAAAGGAGCAAAGAGGTGTAATTGCACAATTATGTTCGCTAGATGTTTCCACATCGGAATCATCTATTTCTCCAGATCTCCAAAAAGTCCTGGACAATCATTCCAAGGTATTTGAGACTCCCAAAGGTCTCCCACCTATGCGTGATCATGATCATGCTATTCATCTGATTCCAGGAAGTGTTCCTCCAAACATCAGGCCGTACAGATATCCCTATGTCCAAAAGAGTGAAATTGAACGTATGGTTGCAGAAATGCTAGAGGCTGGTATAATTCAACCGAGTCAAAGTTCTTTCTCTGCTCCAGTAGTATTGGTGCACAAGAAGGATGGATCATGGCGCATGTGTCCGGATTATAGGGAGCTCAACAAGCTCACTATTAAAGATAAGTTCCCCATTCCTGTCATTGATGAATTACTGGATGAATTGCATGGATCAATTTACTTCACCAAGTTGGATCTTCGTTCAGGATATCATCAAATCAGAATGAAGATTGAAGACATTCCGAAAACAGCATTTAGAACTCATGAGGGTCATTATGAATTTTTGGTCATGCCTTTTGGCCTTACCAATGCACCTTCAACATTTCAAGGTTTGATGAATTCAATTTTCAAACCATTCCTTAGAAAATTTGTGTTAGTATTTTTTGATGATATACTAATCTACAGCAAGTCTTGGAAGGATCATGTTGAACATGTTGACAGGGTGCTACAACTATTGGAGGAGAAACAATTATATGCAAAAAAATCCAAATGTTTCTTTGGAGTCCAGGAGGTGGAATATTTGGGTCATATTGTATCTCATGAAGGAGTTAAGGTAGACCCTAGCAAAATTAAAGCCATTAAGGAATGGAAAATCCCCACATCCATAAAGCATCTGCGAGGATTTCTCGGGTTGACAGGGTATTATCGCAAGTTTGTTAAGAATTATGGGAGAATAGCAGCACCTCTAACAACATTATTGAAGAAAGATGCATTTTCATGGACTCCGGAAGCAACAAAGGCCTTTGAACATCTTAAAGAGGCAATGTGCCAAGCACCGGTCTTAGCTACACCGGACTTCACAAAAACCTTTATTGTGGAATGTGATGCTTCAGGAAATGGAATTGGTGCTGTTCTAATGCAAGATGAAAGACCCATTGCTTTTGAAAGTCGTCCAATCAAGGGAAAGTTTTTAAGCAAAGCTATTTATGAGAAGGAAATGTTGGCAATACTCCATGCACTTAAGAAATGGCGACCCTACCTAATGGGAAGACACTTCAAGGTAAAAACGGATCATGATAGCCTTAAATACTTTTTAGAACAAAGATTATCCTCTGAAGAGCAACAAAAGTGGGTCACAAAGATGTTGGGTTATGACTTTGAAATCATCTACAAAAAAGGGAAGCAAAATGTGGTGGCAGATGCACTCTCAAGAAAGGATGAGGATGTGGAAGCATTGTTGTGCGCCATTTCTATTATCCAACCAGATTGGATAAACGAAGCAAGGGAGGAATGGAAGAATGACGAAGAAGTGTGGGCACTTATTCGAAAGTTACAACAAGATTCCAGTACATCTGATACATTTAGCTGGCAAAATGATTCGTTATGGTACAAAGATCGCTTATACCTCTGTAAGAATTCCCAGCTAAAACAAAAGATTCTTATGGAATTGCACACTTCTCCCTTAGGAGGGCACTCAGGATTTTTAAAAACTTACCACAGGGTTAAGAAGGAATTTTTTTGGGATGGCCTTAAATCAGATATTCAAAAGTTTGTGGCGGAATGTTTGGTTTGCCAACAAAATAAAGTTGAAACAATTAAGACATCGGGTCTATTACAACCTTTATCCATTCCAAGCCAACGTTGGGAGGAGGTTTCAATGGATTTTATCACAGGTTTACCCAAGTCTGAGGGAAAGAGTGTCATCATGGTGGTAGTTGACAGACTTACCAAGTATGCACACTTTTGTGCATTATCACATCCATTTAAAGCCAGTACAGTTTCTACTGCATTTATGGAAACAATTCAAAAGCTACATGGAAACCCAAAGATTATTGTAAGTGACAGAGATCCCATTTTCACTGGAAATTTTTGGACAAAATTATTTTCTTGTCTTGGTACTCAGTTAGCTCATAGCTCATCTTATCATCCTCAATCTGATGGGCAAACTGAGATAGTAAACAAATGTTTGGAAGGATATCTTCGTTGCTTTGTATCTGATAAACAGACACAATGGGTCAAATGGTTGCCTCTGGCTGAATGGTGGTATAACACTTCCTTCCATACAGCAACAAAAATGACCCCATTTATGGCACTTTATGGGTATCAACCACCATCCATCACATCATATTTAAGAGAAAATTCTAAGGTTCAGGCAGTGGAACATCACATCGAACATCAACAACAAGTCCTCCAACTCTTAAAGGATAACCTCGTGTTGGCACAGAATAGAATGAAACAACAGGCAGATCAACATCGCAGTGAAAGAAGTTTTGATGTAGGTGATTGGGTATTCCTACGGCTACAACCATATAAGCAAATGTCCCTTAAGCAAGCTAAGAAGGATAATAAATTATCACCAAAGTATTATGGTCCGTACAAGGTGTTGCAAAAGATTGGTACTATGGCATACAAATTGGAGCTTCCTGCAGCTTCTCGATTGCACCCAGTTTTCCATGTTTCATGTTTAAAGAAGGTTATAGGCGACAAGCTCCCAGTTCAAACAATATTGCCAGAACTTGACGAGGAAGGAAAAATTATATTGGAACCGGAAGCAGTCACAGAAACAAGAACTCGACAGCTACGAAATCGATCAATTTCAGAGTATCTTATCAAGTGGAAGAACTTATCCGCTGAAGATTCCACATGGGAGGATGAGAATTTTATGCAGAAGTATCCAAAACTACTCAAGCGTTGAGGACAACACTTTTTTGAAGGAGAGGGGCATGTTGGGTCCCTATAATACTAGTGATTACCCCATTACTATTGTAGTTATACCCCTTATTAATATTGTTGTGCCCCTATTGCCCCCATATTGTTATTACTGTGCCCCATAGAATCCCTCTATTGTTATTTTTGTGGCTTTATATTATTATTGTTAGGTCGGCTGGATTATATTGTGACTCCTTAGACTCCTATATATAGAAAGGAGGTTTTGTCATTTGAATCATCCAAGAATTGTTCATTTATGTAATGTAAAGGAGGTTGCCCCCTCGAAGAAGCTGAATTCTAAGGCGTTGATCTATATTTTCTATCTTTTCTTGAGCTAGTTTCATAACATATATAGCCTGGAAGGATCGCATGGAAGCAGTATTAGACGATAACGGTTTAAAGGACTTCATTGATCAAGAAGTCCCCAAGCCGGCAGCAGCTGATGCTACAGAATTGGCGGAATGGAAGAAATGTGTGGCTAGAGCAAGGAGAATCCTCCTGGAGGGAGTTCGAGACCACATTGTCTTAAGCCTCCATGGGAAGGAGATACCGTTTTCGATGTGGAAAACATAATGATCTATATCAGAACAACAACGATTAGAGGTAGCTAGCATTGAAAGACAAGCTTCAGAAAATAAAGTGTGAAAAGGGCGACACGATCTCTACATATCTGAACAAGTTCACCACCTGCAGGGATGAGCTTGGAAGTGTAGGGATCACGACAGCCGATGATGACATGGTGAGTCTTGCTCTCCTCGGTCTTACTAAGAGCTGGCATAGCTACCAAGACTCGGTTAATGGAAGAGAGAAACTGCCAGATTGGGAACGACTTTGGTCGGATCTAATGTGGAAGGAGATAAGAAGAAGCACCAGATATGGATCTTCATCAAAGCAAGATGATGAAGAAAATATAGCCTTAGCGAGTAAGGCAAGGAAAGGGAAAGGGAAGGCGCCCCATTCCAAATCCAGTTCTTCCCATGGTGGGAAGAATTTTGACAAATCTAAAGTGTGCTGCTTTCATTGTCATGAGGTGGGCCATTTTGCTACAAATTATGCACTGAAGAAATCCAAGAAGGGATCCAAGGAAGGATCAGAAGGTGAGGCACTGGCCTCACAGTTTGAGTTGGATTTCACCCTCTTCACATGCATGGTTTCATCCATGGTTGGATGTGGTTGGTTTCTTGACAGTGGAGCTTCTTTCCACTTGACTGGCGATAAGAGTTTGTTCAGTACCTTGGAGGATAAACATCTCCAGATACTCATAGTGATGGGTAATGATGAAAAATATAGTGTCTCGGGTGTAGGCACGATTGTTTTTCAGAGGGAGCATGGAGCTCGCATTACCTTGACCGATGTCAAGTATGTACTAGGACTGAGGAAAAATTTGGTGTCGATCGCAAGGCTAGAAGACAAAGGCTATGATGTAGTCTTCAGTAAGGGAAAAGTTTTCCTTAGACACATCACCACGAGACAAGTGAAGCAGATCAGTTCACGAGTCAAGAACCTGTATGCTCTTGAGGTTCTAGATGCATGTAAAGCCTTGAGGAGCAAGGCAACTGATGGAGACTTGGTGGTTGAGAGGGAGAGTAAATTACCTCTCAACATGTAGCGCCAGAAGAAGTCTCAAACAATTGTGGAGGAGCCACAATTGGTGAAGCAGCTTCAGGAGGTTGTGGAGTAGCCACAACTAGAGAAGCCAAGAGGAGATTGAGTAGAGACATCTACTCATGCAGAGACCTCCAGTAGGTGTAAATTTCGAGCCAAGTGGGCAGAGGGATCACATGCATCCATACCTCTAGGTCGGAGGTGGGGCGATGTGGAGTGATAGTCCCAAGTAGGCTGGAATAGGGTCAAGATCATTAAGGTACCCAACCTCTTTGATTAGACCTTGCTGCAGGAACCCCGACGAGGAGTAGAAGGACTGGCTGAGTGAGTAGAGATATATGTGGATGGAGCAGCAGAGAGAGCTACACTGTAGGAATCCCAAGACAGTGCAGAGCTAGCAGGTTGCAACAATGCGAGAGGCACAGGAGTGTTGCAGCAGTGCAGGATGGCACAGAGAGGTGTGCAATGGTGTGAGATGCATGGAGTGTTGTAGCATCTCAGAGGTCACTGAGGGAGCACTTGTCAACGGCAGATGGAGCTTCAGCATTAAAGGATGTTTCTAGCCCAACAGAGAGGTTAATTGGGAGTTTTTTTTGTTTCTAGAGTTGCTGGAGCAACAACACTTGAGAGAAGTTGCATGCAGAACATTCCAAAGGTTCAGGATCGGGTTCGAGTTGAATGCCTTTCTTGTTGAGAGGGAGTGTTGGAAATAACAACAAGAAATGCTAAAAATAGCATTGCTATAAATAGCATTTCGAGATAGATTCCAATTTTAGTTAGTCCCTGAACTAAAATTGAGAAGTAAAATTCGAATTTGATCTTAGCAGCTATTTGTAAAATAATTTATTAATTCATCTTGAGTTAATTAGTTGGAGAAAATCAAACATGAAGTCTATGTGAAGACATGCAACAATTTCTCCATTGATTGAGGAAGTTATCCCTTGATTAAAGGAGATCGAGATGAGTTGTACTTTGAGTTGTAATTAGTTAGCTCAGTTAACTGAGTTAAGTCCAGTTAGATTAGTTCCAATAGTCTGTGGAATTAATTGTGAGTTCAGTTAGTTAATGCATGCATGCATGTAACTGTTGCACTTCAGATAATTGAATATTCTCTCATAAATAACTCATGCATGTCAATTCAGTCAGAGACCCAGTTGAGATTAGAGGAAGGGACAATGTACTATCAATTGGAGGATTTTTCCTATATAGGAAACTCATCCATGCAGAAGGAATTATCTCCTTCAGGACTGCGTAGTTACTTTTGAATTTAATGTGTTGTGTGAGAGGTAAATTCACACAGGTGGCAGCATTGGACCCCAGGAGAAACTATGCAAGGAAATAGGAGGCTTGGAGGGTAGAGGAGAAGGTTGTGAGAAGCCTTTAACTATCTATGAGTAGCAAAGGGATTGTACTGAGAGCTGGATAGCTTGTGAGCTAAAGCTTTGTGTAATCCAAACATATTTCCACTTGTACGATAATACAAAGATCGGGGTTTTTAGCTGAGGCTTTCCCCAGAGTATTCTTCTATGTTCATGTGTGATTGATTTCTCATTCTCTGTTATATGAGTTCCGATTGATCTTGCTCAAATTTATTAAGCTTTCGCAAAGTTTGTTGTAGAAGTAGATCTTGTATTTTGCTTTAGTATATTGCATAATCTGTTGATATACAAGGGGAATTCCTACATATGTACACTATGATAATCTTTTCCTTAGTCGAGGTAAGGTCCTTAGATGAATAGGGTGGCGATGGCACATCACCTTACTGGGCTCTAGTTGTGCACCGTATTGTTTTAGCAGAAAAGTGGGAGGTCAAACGTTAAAACCATGGTAACTAGCCATAGTGGTGCAACATTAAAATGAGCTGGTAAGACTTTTTTTCCCCTGGAAAAAATCGTAATTTTATTAAAAATAAAAAAATTACATTTTGTAGATGCAGAAGTGCATATGCAACAAGTAGCACAAAGGTCTGCAGTAAAAAAAAAAAAAAAAAAACCGGAAAATATAGTACAAATGGGGAGGAAATTATTTTTTCCTCCCCTTTTTCTTCTCAGGCTTTCGCCACTCCCCCAGAGTCTGTGAGGATGAAAAAAGTACGAGAGAAGAGTCCTCCACAATGCAAGGATTATCCTTGTCTGTATTAGAGTGATCTGGAGAATGTTATCTTTTAGCTCCGCTAGTGTCCTCTATATCTGGTATCTTCTTCGGCAAAGAGTCCATCAATTCCTGTGCTGCAATTTTCTCAGATTCTGGGGACTTGTGTATCTGATTGTTAGCTATGGGGATGGATGTCGTGGCTTCTTCCCCAATAGGATCATCATCATGTTCAGGTGGAGGGTTAACTGCCTCCTCGTCCTCTGTTTCTTCTTCTGGATTTACTGTGCATTGCTAGCCTCTTGGTTTTTGTGCTTGTTTCTTGTTTCTTGTTTCTTCCGTTTTCTCTTTTGACTTGTGGACAATTATTACGGAGGTGACCTGTTTTTTGACAACCTCGACACCTAAAGGCTGTGTTTTCATAATCTAGTGGTTGTTTCCACTGTGTGTTGTTATGGATCAAAATTATGCTGTCAGGTAGCCCTTGACTAAGATCAACCTCCAC
The DNA here is from genome assembly GCA_031772625.1 of Pinus tabuliformis. NCBI lineage: Eukaryota > Viridiplantae > Streptophyta > Pinopsida > Pinales > Pinaceae > Pinus > Pinus tabuliformis. Next base: position 106,737,831 of record CM062810.1, on the reverse strand, counting down.
ACAGATTCTGGCAAAAGTATGTATGCTTCTAGCAATTCTTTCCACGTCTTGCTTGATGTATTTACCTATCGCATTCCCCACTACTTCAAAAACTTTGGGAAGCCAGAAGTGTAATGGGAGGTTGTGTAGCCTGACCCATACCGACATTTTGGAAACCACCATAGAGGAGGGGTCGAAACCTGGGAACCAGGGGGTCATGAAGAGTCCTGCATTGCCCCATAACCATGGCTCCTCATGGAGGACATATTCTTTTTCCTTGACCGTGTCGAATTTGACAATAAAAAAACCCTTGGAGCACAAATGGATGTCACAGTTTGTTGTCCATGTGGAGAAGATCCATTGTCTTAATGCATCTGTTTTGGGCCAAAAGCCATTGAATCTGCATATGACAGCCATGGAAGAGAAATCAGTATAAAAATTGTTTACCTCAGGCAAATCGATTGTCAGTACTGGAGTTTGCGATATTTGCTCCACAATATAGGGTCCATGTAGATCTTGTATTGGTGTTGGCTTGTTGGTGGCTTCCTCCTTCCCTTTGACAGCATCCTTGAAAGAACTTGGGCCCTTTGAGCAAGATCCAAAGCTTCCACCTCTCAGCCTCGTGCTTAGTATGATGGTTGAGTCTCGCACAATGCTATAGTGCTGCACTGTATATTTATCCTGTAGAATTTGTCCTGCATATACCAAGCTTAGCAGGTTTGCTGAGATGCCTAAATCTTCTTGTATTTCATCCTTTATATTTTTTATCAGCATCCCTGTCCAGATTTTCTTGCAAATCGTATTCCTTGACAGGGTTCTGATGAAAATTTGTGTTCGTTCCTGGCCGAGGTCCTTGATGGCTAGTTTTGTTTTCCCCTGAACTCTTCTACTATTTGGGTCACCGATGCAATAAGGGGTGCAGGCTCACCGAGGTCATTTTTCCCCTGCTCATATAAAATACCCACAGGTCCTGTGTGTATCAGGGAAACCCTGACCACTCGACGAATGGCATTTTTGATGGGGAGGGCCCGATTCTTGTATTTCTTCTCTGCCTTGAAATCATGTTTCCACGTCTGTTCAGAGGTGTACAGGAGTGCATCGAAGCGCTTGTACCACGACCCTGTTGGGTTGTGTTATATTCTTTCCACGACTAGCCCACATAGTTAACCGGGGGTTAGAGGGGGGGAGGTCACAAAGGGTTTGAGGTGCACCCGTAACCTCACTTTATGGGGTCCGGGGCAGTGCCCTAGAAAATTTTGGTTTTGTACCCTATCTTAGGATGGGCGAACCCACCTATGGTTTTGTGCATGATTTTCGCACATGTTTTTGGATGCGATGGTTTTTGGTCCATGGTATTGGACGCGACGGTTTTCGTTCCATGGTATTGGATGCTTCGGCATGTATAAATATGTATTATAACATTGAAAGGAACATAATGAAAAATCAAGCTGCTAGTCCCGGTTTTGGGATCCAAGGGAAAAACTCTGTGTATATGTGTTTTATGTGTTATGCTCTCGCATTGTTTATTTTCTGTGTTTTAGAATTAGTATGCAAGTAATTTCTGTATGGGGTTAAAACCTACAGACCCTATGCTCTCGCCCCTTTCTTGTTTGTCAACCTTTCCTTTAAAAATTTGCCTGAGAACGGCGGTTCGGTCTTCCCTCCCCAAAAAGGTTCTCGAAACAATGTCCAAATGAATATAAACCCCATCACAATGTTGCACCAGAAGGAACATACATTCATATTTCTCCATGGCTAAGAGGAACCACCCGGGGAACCCTATAAAGTAAACTATAGCAAAGGAAAAAACATGGAGAGAGGATTACCCACGTAATAGTGGCCTCTCCATCTCACTTTGCCCGCAACAACATATAAAAAACATCCACATCTATAGGCTCAGATCTTTGAGCATCAAAATGTATGCCATTAATGGTCTTTTGTCTATCCACCAAGCAAGATTCATCTGTATAATCATGCTCCCCCATTTCATGTGAAACCCTCGGAACAATATGCCATATTTCCAAAAGAGTCTATGCCAGAGAAGTCGTTCTATGACCGCTACTACGGTTTTTTTTGTTGAATATCTTAGAGCCCAAAAGCCCCCAGCCGCCATAATCTCCAGTAGTGGATTGAGCCCAGACGTTGGGGCACTGCAAAGAGTAGAGACGCGAAAACCTAAGGAGAGCGAGAGCCATATTTTCCTCTCATGAGCTGGTAAGACTTGTCGTGACAATAAACACAATATCCATAATAAGATCTCATAGTAACTCACTTTGACATCATTTCCACCATCATGTTAGTGAAACTAACCACTCACTTACCCTTAAGGTTTGTTGAACTCAATCCTTAGATTATCTTCATCATACTCACCACTATATCAACATATAGGGAAAATACATATTTTAGCATACCATCATGCACTAACCCAATCTTGTTGACTACTTCCAAAATATCATGCATTCATAGTTGATTGAAGTTGTAAGGGGAAATGCTAGTGATTAATTAGAATAAAACATAAGAAAATAATTAACTTAATGTATAATAAATAATCATTACCATTAAATTATTACTTTATCTTCCTCAATCAGAACTTCATTCTAAATTCCTAACTCTGAAGAGGAAGTTAAAAAATGAGTGCTTGAAAAATTCAGGACTACCGTGTGGGAAAAACAGATTGGTCGAAAAAAATCTCTATATGTCAAAGATTTCAACCCGACATGGTCTCATGATGAGAAGATATATTTGGGTGCCAAAATCACGGGAAAGGCTAGATTATTAATAACATAGTTGAGGACTGGGTCTCATCATCTCAGATGTGAAACAAGTAGATGGACAACTCCAAAAGAAGAGTGGGAAGAAAGAATATGCATCTTTTAGGAAAGGAGAGGTTGAAACAGAATGACACTACATCATGGATTTTCTAGCTTATGAGGATATTCATAATCAAGGTCAGGGTTTGAACCTCTCATCCTTTTGGAACTCGAACAACAGTGAACTCGAACAATGAACTCAAACGAGCTTAGGCTCAATCAACAGTGAACTCGAACTCGACAGGCTCACCATGGAGAAGTTGCAGGCTTAGTAGGGTGGGGTTGAGTGGGAACTTGGAACTCATTATGTTTCGAACATTAGACCTACTGTGTTTAGTCTCGAACATTGAAAAAAGGCACAAGACTTTTTACCTCTACATTTATTGCCTTGTCTCCATTATTCACAATCTGTTAGTTGACTATTCTACGGACGAGGAGTGAGAGAAGAAGAGGGAGTAGGTGTTGTATTGTCGCTGCCTCTCCCCCTCTTTGTGTTTTTCTCTGTTGGGTAAGAGGTAAGTAACTGGTGGCATCCAAATGCTATTTTTATATATATTTGATTAAACCCAGAAGGAGGAGAAAACAAAAACCAACACAAATAATGTACTCTACACAGTCACCATTTTCATCTCTAACTCATCCTTCCATTTCATCTCAATCATTTCATTTCATTGCATCCTTCCATTTCATGTTGTAACTGTTAATTTCTGCTTCAGTTTTGAGTCGATTCGATTCTGGGTTTGGGTTTGGCCCTTTCAATTATGGGTTCAGATTTTCAGGTTTGGAGAGTGGCAGTGGAATTCGGGTTTAGGGTTTTACAAGTAGCCTCATCCCAAAATGGAAAACAATGGCAAGGAAATCTCATATTTTGTGGAAACAAATCACTTAGGCCAAGTCAAAATTGCTTCAGCAAGCAAAATAGGGAAGTGGATTTGGGTAAATGCAAAACAATATCGTGGCATTTTAAAGCGCAGACTTGCTCGTTTTAAATGGGAACAAAGAAGAAGAAAAAGCAATCCCAGAAAAAGAAAACAAATAAGAGCAGCAAAAAATAAAGATGATTCAACCATTCAGTCCCACATAGACACCTCTTACTTGGTTGTCAAATCTCTATGTCTAGGAATTGGTGAAGCGGCTCTGATTATATTGTGACCCCTTAGACTCCTATATATAGAAAGGAGGTTTTGTCATTTGAATCATCCAAGAATTATTCATTTATGTAATGTAAAGGAGGTTTCCCCCTTGAAGAGGCTAATTTTGAAGTCATTGATCTATCTCTTCTTCTATTTTGTGAGCTGGTTGCATAACATTTGGTATCAGAGCTTTGGATTCTAGGGTTTCAATGTTTCAAACAGGTCCTCGTGGCATTTTTTCTATAACTTTTTTTTACGAAGCTTCGAAAGCTAAAAAAAAATCCATTTGAGATGACATCTTGATGAACGTCGTGTCCAAATTAGATCTTGTATCGCTATATTTTCGGAGATATGATCCAAGGAAGTTAGGGTTTTTGCAGGCTCCAGAGTTCCATCTCAAACAGGTGACCTTGGGAAAATCATCATAAATCTCTCTTTGAGGATCGGATTCAAATTTAGTAAAAAGTGACATAAAGAAAACAGATTGTAGTTTGTTGGGTATCATTTTCAGGTCCGAAGGTTGAAACAGTGACACGTGGCACTTTGTACAAGTTCGCTCTACTGAACTAGTCTATAATTAGGTCATTGTGGGAGATTGGGCATAACTCTTTCTTGGAGAATCCAATATCGATAAGACTTGTGGGGTTGGAAAGAGGACTCAGAGGGCTACCGTAGGACAAAATTTCAGACCTTGAAGATCTGCAATTATAGAGATAAAACAAATTCAATATTGAACTCCTACAAAGAGAAAAAAAAGGTGTGTATTTTTTTTTTTTAATTTGCATAAGTTTTGTTTGAAAAAATAATTTGAAGTGATTCAAAGGGCATAGTGAAGCATAATAATCATTAATTTATGCCCTGAAGAAAGAAAATGGAAACACCTAGTAAGCAACCCAAAAGTTCTACTATGACACATGAAGAAGAAGAAGAAATGCAACATGATATATCAAAATTACGAGACTAAGTGCAACAATTTTCGCTCTCACAAAGAGTAACCAAAAATGAAATGGAAGCTAAGATGGATGGTTTGAAGAATAGCTTAAAATCACACATGGAAGGATTGAAGAATGACATGAAAGATAATATGAAAGATTTTAAGAATGATGTAAAAGCAGACATGGAAGGTTTCAAGGAAGGTTTGACAAGGTTGCTACAGTAAATGCTTCCTAATGACAAAAAGGTATTAGATAAAACTCATGATGAGAAGAAAAGAATTTAATCATGATTTCATAGGCTCTAAAATTGGATCAAAAACCCACCATGTTCCAAAGATCGATATGAGGAAGTTTGATGTCAAGGATCCTGTAACATGGATACTACAGATGGAGCAATATTTCGATCTCCATAATGTGCAAAACACACAAAAGGTACGCATTGCAACTTTATATTTGTAACCCAATCAGTTTGTATGGTATCGATGACTTTTATCTTTTAAAAAATTTGTCACTTGGTCAATTTTTATTGAAGAAATGATAACACATTATGAAGATACAAAGAGCAACACCTTCTTTAGTCAATTGATAAATCTCAAACAAAAGGGTCCAATGGTGGAGCACATTGAGGACTTCCAAAAATTGAATATAATGGTAAATGATATTCTAGTGGAGCATATGATTTATGTGTTCATAGGGACTTTAAAGGATGACATCCAACATGAGATTCGCCTTTGGGAACCTGATTCATTGGAAAAGGCATTCAGGTTGGCAAGAAAAATTGAAAGAAAAATTATGGCAACAAGGAAGCCTCGCTCACAACTATAAAGATGGAAGTGTTGTTGCCCCTATCCTTCCACAACCTACAAGTTTGACACCACAGCAATTGGAAGAAAAAAGAGTAAAAGGGCTTTGTTATAGTTGTGATAGAAAATACACTAAACGTCATAAGTGTGATGAGAATAAATTATTTTACATAGACTGTGAAGAGGACGAAGAAAAGGAACAAGAAACATCAAAAGAAGAGGATATACACTAAGAACCAACCCTAGAGAAAGAAGAAATGAATTTGACCATATCTTGTAATGCATTGGCAGGAATTACCACTCCTCAAACTCTCAAGATAGAAGGATATATCAAGAAGAATAAGGTAATAGTGTTGATTGATTCGGGTAGTACCCATAATTTTATTCACTGTAAGATAGCCAAGGAATTGAATTGCTTCCTATATCTAGCACTAGAGTGTCAAGTGATGGTTGCAAATAGAGGAACCATAAATTGCTTTGGAAAGTGCCATAATAGCAAGTTATCCATCAGAGAATATGTATTAAATAGTTCAATGCTTTCCATTCCAATGGGTGGTACAGGTGTTGTACTAGGAGTCCAATGGCTACAATCTTTGGGTACAATAGCTTTTAATTTTCAAAAAAATTTCTTGAAATTTTTTTGGGAAGGAAAGGAAGTCGAATTAAGGGGTATCACAGTGAAACCGGGAAAGATAATCAACTCTAACAACATGACAAAACTTCTAAAGAAATAACAATGGGGCATAATTGCACAATTATGTTCACTAGAGGTTCCCACATCAAAATCATTTACTTCTCCAAATCTCGAAAAAGTCTTGGACAATCATTCCAAGGTATTTGAGACGCCTAAAGGCCTTCCACCTATTCGTGATCATAACCATGCTATTCATTTGATTCCAGGAAGTGTTCCTCCAAACATCGGGCCTTATAGATATCCCTATGCCCAAAAGAGGGAAATTGAACATATGGTTGCAGAAATGCTAAAGGCTGGTATAATTCAACCTAGTCAAAGTTCTTTCTCTGCTCCAATAGTATTAGTGCACAAGAAGGATGGATCATGGCGCATGTGTCCAGATTACAGGGAGCTCAACAAGCTCACTATTAAAGATACATTTCCCATTCCAATCATTGATGAATTATTGGATGAATTACATGGAGCAATTTACTTCACCAAGTTGGATCTTCATTCAGGATATCATCAAATCATAATGAAGATTGAAGACATTCCGAAAACAACATTTAGAACTCGTGAGGATCATTATGAATTCTCGGTCATGACTTTCGACCTTACTAATGCACCTTCTATATTTCAAGGTTTGATGAATTCCATTTTCAAACCCTTCCTTAGAAAAGTTGTGTTACTATTTTTAATGATATGCTAATCTACAACAAGCCTTGGAAGGATCATGTTCAACATGTTGACAAGGTACCCAAACTATTGGAGGAGAAACAATTATATGCAAAAACCTCCAAATGTTTCTTTGGAGTACAGGAGGTGGAATATCTGGGTCATATTGTATCTCATGAAGGTGTTAAGGTAGACCCTAGCAAAATTAAAGCCATTAAGGAATGGAAAATTCCCACATCCATAAAGCATCTGCGAGGATTTCTCGGGTTAACAGGGTATTATTGCAAGTTTATTAAGAATTATGGGAGAATATCAACACCTCTAACAACATTACTAAAGAAAGATGCATTTTCTTGGACTCCAAAAGCAACGATAGCCTTTGAACATCTTAAAGAGGCAATGTGCCAAGCATCGGTATTAGCTACGCCAGACTTCACAAAACCCTTTATTGTGGAATGTGATGCCTGATAGAATGGAATTGGTGTTGTTTTAATGTAAGAAGGAAGAGCCAAGGCTTTTGAAAGTCATGCAATCAAAGGAAAGTATTTACACAAAGCTATTTATGAGAAGGAAATGTTGGAAATACTACACGCATTTAAGAAATGACGACCTTACCTAATGGGAAGACACTTCAAGGTAAAAACAAATCATGATAGTCTTAAATACTTTTTAGAACAAATATTATCTTCAGAATAGCAACAAAACTGGGTCACAAAGATGTTGGGTTATGACTTTGAAATCATCTACAAAAAAGGGAAGCAAAATATTGTTGCAGATGCACTCTCAAGAAAGGATGAGGATGTGGAAGCATTGCTTTGTGCCATTTCTGTTATCCAACCAGATTGGATAAACGAAACAAGGGATGAATGAAAGAATGACGAAGAAGTGTGGGCACTCATTCAAAAGTTGCAACAAGATTCTAGTACATCTGACACATTTAGCTAGAAAAATGATTCGTTATGGTACAAAGATCGCTTATACCTCTATAAGAATTCCCAACTCAAACAGAAGATCTGTCTGGAATTGCAAACCTCTCCGTTAGGAGGGCACTCATGATTTTAAAAAACTTACCATAGGGTTAAGAAGGAATTTTTTTGGGATGGCCTTAAATCTGATATTCAAAAGTTTGTGGTGGAATGTTTGGTTTGACAACAAAATAAAGTTGAAACAATTAATGCCCCGAGTCTGTTACAACCTTTATCCATTCTAAGTCAACGTTGGGAGGAGGTTTCAATGGATTTTATCACAGGTTTACCCAAGTCTGAAGGAAAGAGCATCATCATGGTGGTAATTGATAGACTTACCAAGTATGCACACTTTTGTGCATTATCTCGTCCATTTAAAGGCAATACAATTGTTATTGCATTTATGGAAACAATACAAAAGCTACATGGAAACCCAAAGATTATTGTAAGTGACAGAGATCCCATTTTCACTAGAAATTTTTGGATGAAATTATTTATTGTCTGGGTACTCAGTTAGCTCATAGCTCATCTTATCATCCTCAATTTCATGGGCAAACTAAGATAGCGTACAGAACAAATGTTTGGAAGGATATCTTCGTTGCTTTGTAATTGATAAACAAACACAATGGGTCAAGTGGTTGCCTCTGGCTGAATGGTGGTATAACACTTCCTTCCATACTGCAAAAAAATGACCCCATTTATGGAACTTTTGTGGATATCATCCACCATCCATCACATCATCTTTAAGAGAAAATTCTAAGGTTCAAGCAGTGGAAGATCACATTGAGCATCAACAACAAGTTCTTCAATTCTTAAAGGATAACCTTACTTTGGCGCAGAATAGAATGAAACAACAAGTAGATCAACATCGCAGTGAAAGAAGTTTTGATGTAGGTGACTAGGTATTTCTACGACTACAACCATACAAACAAATGTCCCTCAAGCAATCTAAGAAGGATAGTAAATTACCACCAAAGTATTATGGTCTGTACAAGGTGTTGCAAAAGATTGGTACTATGGCATACAAATTGGAGCTTCCTGCATCTTCCCGAGTGCATCTAGTTTTCCATGTTTCATGCTTAAAGAAGATTATAGGTGACAAGCTCCCATTTCAAACAATATTGCCAGAACTTGACGAGGAAGGAAAAATCATATTGGAACCTGAGCAGTCACGAAAACAAGAACTCGATAGCTACGAAATCGATCACTTTCAGAGTATCTCATTAAGTGGAAGAACTTACTTGCTGAAGATTCCACATGGGAGGATGAGAATTTTATACAGAAGCATCCCAAACTACTCAAGCGTTGAGGACAACACTTTTTTGAAGGAGAGGGGCATGTTAGATCCCTATAATACTAGTGTATCCCCCCATTATTATTGTCATTGTAGTCCTTATTGTTATTGTTGTGCCCATGTTGTCCCCATATTGTTATTATTGTGCCCCATAGAAGCCCATTATTGTTATTGTTGTGCCCTTACAATATTATTGTTATGTCGACTCTAATTATCTTGCGACCCCCTAGACTCCTATATATAGAAATGGGGTTTTGTCATTTGAATCATCCAAGAATTGTTCATTTATGTAATGTAAAGGAGGTTGCCCCCTCAAAGAAGCTAATTTTGAAGTCGTTGATCTATCTCTTCTTCTATTTTGTGAGTTGGTTGCATAACATTCAACAAGGATTCCCAAGAGATTGGACAACTAGTCTAGCAATACCCCTTTTTAAAAGTGGAGACATTAATAATCCTTCCAACTACAGAACCATTATGATCAATCCTTTGTTTGCAAAGCTTTTCAGCAGCATGGTGGAAAATATAATCAGTAAGTGGGCGGAAGTCAAAGAAAAGAGGGCAAAAGGGCAAGCAGGTTTTAGACTGAAACATTCTACAGTAGATCATGGTATCGCACTGAGACACATTATTGAAAAAGTTTGGGAAAGCAAAGAAGAAGTATTTCACTGCTTCGTTGACTTCAAAAAGGAATTTGACATGGTTGCTAGAGATAAGTTGTGGAGTAGACTGGAAGAACTTGAAATTCCTTTGCATTATAGAGTGGTTGTCCATAGGTTTTATGAAGAGGTGAAAGTCCAAATTATAATTTCAACAGACATTTCAAAAAGCTTTAGAAGTGACATCGGAGTCAAGCAAGGCTGCCCTTTATCCCCGACTCTTTTTGGTTTATATATTGATAAATTGGAAGAGTGACTAAATCTACAAGGTGGGGATGGTGTTCGGTTGGGGGAGTTTGTGATAAAGGTTCTATTATATGCTGATGACCTTGTATTGATTGCTAAATCGGCCCAGGGATTGCAGATGCACCTATATGCCCTTGAGCATTTTTGTAAAGCAGTGGAGATGCAAGTCAATACCAGCAAGACCAAAATAATAATTTTCTCAAATAAAAAGAAGCAGAGCCAACATACGTTCTTTTTGAAGGCAACATTCTTGAAGAAGTAAATGAATACAAGTACCTCAGGATTGATTTCAACAACAAGCTTAATTGGAAGCACTACAGAAATAAGAGAATTTTAGGAGGGTGGAAAGCATTACATGATTTTCAAAACATATGTAGAGAGGCAGAGTTATGGGATTGGAAAACAATTAAAGTGCTTTTTGGGCTCCTAGTTTGTCCAGTGATATTATATAGGTGTGAATTGTGGGCCAGCAACATCCCTATTTCAAAATGGAAGCAAATTGAGAAAATCCAAAAACGCTTGATCATGAGCAAGTTTACAATAAAAAGTTTGGTTTCTTGTGAGATAATGCTGAGTGAAACAAGAGCAACTTCCGTCGAAGCAATTGTTATGGTGCGTCTCATAAGGTATCTTCAGAGAATTGAGCAAATGGGAGAAGGTAGATGGCCTAAAATTATCTTCAATAAAGGAATGAGTGAAAGAAAGAAATCATGGATGAGACAAAACTACAAATGGATGCAAAAATGGAATATTTACATCAATGCATGTCCCACAAATAACAAGGATTTGAAGAGTTATGTTATGGAGAAATTTCGTAAGCATATTTGGGGAAAATAGTTGGGTAAAAAGAAGAATTATTATGCTCAAGAATTCAACCCCACGTGTGATCTCCAACAAAAAGAGTACATTGGAGCTAGCATTCCATAGAGAGCAAAGATTCTTATTGCTTAATTAAGAACTAACTCGCATTAATTACGGTGCGAAACAGGTTGGTGGAAAAGACCTAAAGAAGCTTGGGAAGAGCGAGTGTGTACTTTTTGCACTTTTGGAGCAGTGGAATCCGAAAAACATTTCATTTTGGAATGTGATGCTTTCAGAGACATTAGAGACTATTACAACAATATGTTAACATCGGTTCCTTGGCATTGTCTTTTCAATAAAGGGACTGTTAGAAAGTTGGGCCAACTTTGAATAATAAGAAGATTAAATTGCAAAAGGCAAAAAAGCTAGTGGTCCTATAGACTATAACTAGTCTCATAAACATTAAAATTTCTCTCATTCATTCATTTATCCATTTAAAAACCTCCTTAAAATAAATTATTTGAACAAATTGTTTGAGGAAACGAGACTTATCAAAACTACAAACTTCCTTGTCAAAATTCATAACAACCAAGTAAACTTAAGGAAAAAAAATTAAAATACGCTGGAGCCCTAGATCCGTTAAGCCACTTGGTCTCGTGGACGTAATTAAAATCCCTTCCTTCATCATGTTTGCACTTTCTTCCAATCGAGCACTAGTGCATCACATGTACCCTTACAACGCACGACGCTTTGGGAAGTAGTCAACACGTGGAACTAATATAATTCTTTAAATACTTCTCCGCTCTCACCCACGAAGAAATCGCTGTAAGTTACCGAAAGCCTGCAAGCCTGCAACTGCTGAGGATTTATCACCGTGGGCGTCTCCTACGTCTCCACGCGCTTTTTGCTGCCTTTACAAACCCAATTAGGCTATCGGGCACAGGGTGGAGCTGACACCGGGTTTGCTTGCTCGGATGTCTTGTATTAATTTGAGATGCGTGCCACGCGGCGACTGTTTAGATAACTGTAAGTTATTTGGACCAGTTAACCATAACATTTGCTTACAGTTAAAAACAAGAAAAATTAGCAGCAACAAGTTGGAAATTCAGAGTGGCATGTGAAGAGTGCAATTCCATTCATTCACATTCTAACTTGGCAGGTTTGCATAAATTCCGTCATTGAGATGGGGAAATAAGATCCCGACGCAAGCAAACCGGAAAAAAGAGTTTTAGGGCTTTAAAACAACTGGATGAAATACAGGTGACAAGACCACAATTCAGTGCAATCCAGATGTGAACTGCTTTTTGTTACAATTAATTATTCTAAAGGGGAATCTGCGAAATCGAGTGGGCGCAAGCATTCTGCCAATTGTGAGCAGAGCTTCCAGGAGAATATGGTTGCCCAGGGCATCACGTTGTCTCTTCTGATTAAAGAATAAATTCTAATCGACATTAACCGGGTTATTGGCGTTCAAATCTGTAGGGATTTCGGCCAAAAATGGCGCCATCTTGGAGCAATTCGACTTCCAGAACCTCCATTTCTCCGGAGAGGTCCTGCGGGAGCGGCAGCATATCGGTGGTGGTTTCAGATGATGAATCAGACGAACCTTCCAGAATGAGATTCAGGGTTACGAAGAAGATCAAGAGGAGGAAAGACAGGAGGCCGAATTTCTGCTTCCGGACGCTCAGAAACATCTCCAAGTGGTGGTTTTGTTTGCTTCTTCTGCCAGCCCTTGTGCTCTTCTACTCCGAACTCTTCAAAACAGTCCCCCACGGCCCTAGGGAAACCCGTGGTAAAGTCGAAAATAGCAAAATATTCTCCTGACTTGCTGTTTAGTGTACAACCTGTTTATTTTATCTGTGTATGACAAAGAAATAAAATTTTAGGGCTAATATTTGGGATGTGTGTGTGTGTGTTTTTGTAATGGGTATAATTTGTCCAATCTCCTAAAAAAATTTATAGTTAAAATTTATTTATTTTATTTTGTTTATAACGATTTGTTAAAGCTTCTGCTTCTATACTTTCTACAAAACTACTGTATCTTAAATTTTTCCCTTCTGCCCCGTTTTAATGCAGTAATGCATATTTTGTTTCAGAGAAATTCTTGTCAAACGGCAGCCGAGCCGTAATAAGCCGTGAAAAGGGGACGGAGAAATCAGAAAAAGAAGGAGAGAGCAACTTAAATCGTCTAGACATGCCTACACGGTCTGTCAACGGCGTCAGAGAGCGTATGTTAACTTCCTATGTGAAACTCATCATTAATTTTCTTTTCTAAAAGGGGAAAATAGCTTTTTTAACCTTAATCTTTGATCTTTATACTTGTAAGTGTCAGTTTATACCAAAAGATTAAATTCGCGTATTTGACGAGGCACTTACGTTACAGTGAATAAGCATGTTATCTTCCATTGAATAAGCATGTGTCACCATAGAAGTGGAGTTGCAAAGTCTATTCAGGCCGGAGGCTTAGAAGGGAATGACAACATATATTGCTTTCAAGATCTCATTCTGGCGTGATTGTGTGATCAGGTGGATCGTACATCAGGGACATGTTTTCTTCTTGGATAGGACCTACTCATGTATTTTACAAGGATTAATCATTTTACCTTTTGAAAACTGAAAACTGTGGAAACTATGAAGCATAGGAGCAAGATTTGAATGTGAATACAAATGTGAAAATGATCTAGCATTCGAAAAATGATCTAACTGAAAAGCTTGGTATGACTTTTAATACGGAAGTATACATCTCATAGATACATAAAATACATTTATTTAATTTTTAGAAGAATTTCAGCCTTAAAAATGTAAAACAGATCAGGAAAATAACTCATTTCCTGAAATATAGATGAGTTTGTTATACTTATAGTTTTTTGGGGTCTGTTTTTTTGGGTTAATGAGTCCACCGATTATTAAGGAAATGAGGTATATTATCAAAAAGGGTAAATGCTTTGTTGATATGTCATAACCATGCTGCATGGAAAATTGGACGAATTTCATCCATTAGCAAATTTCCGTACAGCAAAAGCCAATACGGCTGAATCTTGGTACTATGGCCTCGAGTACATTGTCTGTTGTTGAAACTCTTTCTAATATAAATGGCTTCATTGCTTTTCAATAAACCACTGAAGAAATCGAAGCCACTGACATTCTGTTTCTTTCAAACTGTGACCCCCGGTAAACTTCCATGTTGACTAGGTTTACGAAAAACTCACGAGGAGGCCTGTTTCTCGTTCTGTTCCCATTTCTTTTCTTGTTTCGATTCTTGTCTTGACTGTACGAAGCATTACTAATCAAATTCTTATGCATGAGATACACTGGATTAGGAGATGGGTTTATGTTTCTCAACCCCCCAAAGCCTCTATGCCATGTTGACTAGGTTTACGAAAAACTCACGAGGAGGCCTGTTTCTTGTTCTGTTCCCATTTCTTTCCTTGTTTCGATTCTTGTCTTGACTGTATGAAGCATTACTAATCAAATTCTTATGCATGAGATACACTGGATTAGGAGATGGGTTTATGTTTCTCAACCCCCCAAAGCCTCTATGCCTGTTTCCTGTTTCTTTGACATTTCCCTTTTCTGGTAACATAGTGTGTGCCTCTGATACATTTTCACTTATCAATAATTTGGTGCTTTGTAACAAGAATTTCTAGTTACCAAGGTCCTGATCTGTTTCTTGAAGTTATTTCTGATTCTTACACCCTTGTATTTAAGCAAGGATTAGTATCTTTTTGTTGTTTACGGCTACTCGTATTGCAGAGCTCTTACTGAAAACCAATTTAGATGTTGGGCCTGTTACTGCTCAAACTAGCAGGGGACCTAAAGAGGATCCTTAAAGGGCAAATGCTAGGCCAAGGGCAACAAATGGAGACTTAGCCCACTGTCACCTCAGCTAAGGTTCCCTTCTATCTATGGACTTTCGCTGATGGGAGGAGACCCAGTATATTATGGAGTCACCAATGAAGGATAAGTCAATGAAATGATACGGAGTGCCCCAAACAATCCCTTTTCCTAGAAGAGTTAGAAGGGCAAGGCTTGCTTGCTTCCTAAGCAAAGTACAAGGTCGTCTAGGGAAAGGAGAGGAGGATTCAAGGGTTAGGTTTATGGGATATGACATATGAAAGAACTTCCCAATCCCTAAAATCCTTATTGTAATTGGTATCCCAGATGGTTTTTGAAGAATTGTCTCTTCAAAGGAATGGGACTACATGGGACCAAGTGGACCCGATCTAGGATAGGGGGAATGAGTATAGCAACCAATGATGGTCTTACCCGAGGCGAGGTGGGGGAAAGGATCAAAAAAAGAATTTTCACTTGAAGGTGTCGATTTGATCCTATGAAGTACTAGCCTTGGGGATGCTAAGACAAAGTTTGATCCAAGAGCTAGGGCTTGACTTTTCTCCCAACTTCACTGTCGGAATGGCAACAAAATTGGAGGAGACCTTGAGGAAACACCAACGCAAGAGACCCTAGGAGATCGAACTTTTTGGAGGGCTAGCTTGTTGGGAAATTGATGCCCTAGGTGCCCCAACTTGGCTAGACCTGGAAGAAGGTGAAGAAATGTGATTTTTGGTGACCACCTTTTGGTAGATCAGTGCCTTAGTCTTTGGGAGAATGGAGTCTATGATGAATATGAGTAGGATTTCTTGGTTCCCAGTCAAGGAGGCCTCAAGACCACTTCACTAGCCTTCTAGGTCAAGGAAAAAAATCTTTCAGCTTTTATACTTCGATGCACAAAGGGAATGGCTTATCAAGGTCAAATTATTTGATAGAATTACCCCTAGGAGATTTCGTTCATATTACATGGCCCATACATTGAGAGATGCTATAATAGAGACAAAATTCCACAATTTTAAGTAGCAAATGCATGCAACAATTAGCCCTAAACTAAGTTGTATGATATGGGGAAACAAGTATGAGTTTCCGAAATGGGTATAGGTATGAAACGTGACCCCAACAAATTCTGGAAACGGGGAAATGCAATATATATATATATATATATATATATATATATAAGGACATTTAAGAAATATGTGCAATCATAGAGCATACATGATACATTCTAATTTATTATGTTATGATTAAATTGTCCAACGTCAATGCATAAACTATAAGTCTCTAAATTTACATCACATTTACTTATGAATGATCACATAATGAAAATAGCAATATCCTAAATCAACCACGAGAAATTTCTAATTTCTTGTCTCGTGCTTGATTGGGAGTCTCCTCCTGCATAGTTGAACGACCTTAGTGCTCTTGATTAAATACAAGTTCCATACACTAGTAGCCTATGTGCTCTTGATTATTGGGAGTCTCCCCTGCATAAAGGGCTTGGTTCTTTTGATTAAATACAAGTTCCATACCCTAGTACATGACAAAATCCAATGGAAACATTGCAATCCCCCCAATGCTGAAATCCTAAAAAATGGACAAGTCTGCTGGATTTTGAGTGAGATCTAAAATTCTATTTTCTCCATATGAAATCCAACAAGAGTAAAACCACTCTCAAACATCCTGAGTCATTTCATGGTAATGTTAAAAATTTAAGTAAAAGGATGAAAATGAGAGATAAAGGAGAATGTCACTTTTACTTAAGAATTTAATACTACCATGAACTGCATATCAACACTAAGGCCATAGGCTTGAACATTAGGCTGCCCCACTCAAAAAATTTTGTTTCCTATCTTCAATAGCTTCCTCCATCACTCCTGAATTGACAGGGAGTGAAAATAAAAAAATAAAAACAAAAAATCTAAAAAAAAAAACTGAAAAAGTCACTTTATCGCTGAAACATGGCTGTACAACCTGGAAACGCGTTTCAGGCTGTACTGGGCCATGCTTTCCCCACATGAAACGTGGCAGTATGACCTGAAATGCATTTCTAGGCTGTACCAAACACATTTCCGTTTCCTTTTAGCCCAGAAATGCCCTTAGGACCAACATTTCCTACAACATAGTCCCTAAAAATAGCGAAAATCCCAGTGCAATGTATATGACAAAGTAAAACAAGAATAGCATTAAAAACATGTACTTACACGTAACATAATATATCCAACCATCCACAATTGACAAAAGAGAAGTTCCAAAATAAGATAGACCAACATCCACACATCAAAATTCATCCATAAAGCTCCAATAAACAAGAATAGCATTAAAAACATGTACTTACACGTAACATAATATATCCAACCATCCACAATTGACAAAAGAGAAGCTCCAAGATAAGATAGACCAATATCCACACATCAAAATTCATCCATAAAGCTCCAATTCATCCTCTAGAAAAAGTGCGAAATCCTCAAGAGAGAGGAAAGATCCAATCCAAAGTGATAATGAGCAAATGAGCTCATCTCACTTGTATTTATACACAACTTAGGAATTCAAATTAGCCTCCTTGGCCTAAAAATTAAATAATGTTATAATAATTCAACTTTTGTTGACAAGCCCACCAAACTAGCTCATAAATGAAAAAGTAAGCCTCTCAAGAGGTCAAATAATAATCTATGCAGTTCGTAGGGCCCTCTAAGAGGCCTAATGAGGTCCATGGGTGCCACAATGAAGAGTAGGACCCTCAAAAGCAGTGGACAAGGGGGTGGCCCCTTATAATAACTTGTGGTGCTCCAAGTGACATGTGGGGGCACACAAGTGTCCTCATGGGTTTCCAAACAAATTGAAAATGCCTGTAGATTGCTTGCAAGGACTGGATGATAGTGTAGGTGATGCCACATCATCATGCAAGTCTTGGATCATCTGCCAAATGTATGGTGCAAATCTGGGGCCAACTGGGCGTGATGGATTAGGTGCATCTCCTGCATCCAATAAGTCAACCACGAGCAATCTCTGAATGGCTGTGGGGATCCATGGAGTGTTGTTTGCTGCTGTGGAGGCCCATGGCTCTCAATGCACACCCTACAAGTGCCAATGTAGACCTTTGAAGGATTAGGACCCCGTATAGGGAGACCAAACCCAAAATGGAGACCATCTGCAATTCTGCATAAGATCCAATGCATCCCCTAGCCTTCCAGTACAAAAAGTCATTAGATAAATCGAGTAAATGAGCTTACCCAATAATCATGGGCCACAAGTGGGGACTTCATAATGGCCTACCCTTCCATAATGGGCTTCGGGATGTGCCGATGTCTCCTGAACTCCAAATGGGGTTAACCAATAATCCTATTAGGTGGTTTCTACTTCTAAAGGGGATAATACAGTCAAGGTACATCCTTCAAAAGGTGATGGCATGTGGCAGATAGGTGAATGAAGTAGGGAATGAGAAGGGGCAGCCCTGGGTCACATGTTGGGGTACAAGGGTAGCTAATAAGAGGAAATCCCACACTTGGGTTTATAATGTATAGGAGGGAGCAATCGTGGTACATGAGGTGCCCCGACCTTGATTTTTCCACCCTTCTTTATATGCCTTTTGCCTTTTTATGATTTTCTTTGATTAACTGCTCGGGGCTCAAAGGGGGAAGAGTATGATGTATAAGATATAACAGTGAATACCCCCTTTAAAGGTGGGGCGGTTCATTGACCATCAGGGGTTGGGACAATTATGGGTTCCTAAATGATGGAGGTTCATAGAACCTGTAGGAACCAGGCTGATGGCCATGATGATGGGATAGAGCTCATGTATTGGCTTTTGCCCACGTGCTAAATGTGTTTGTCTCGACCATATTTTGCATTTTGTGGTACATTTTCCCATTGAATGTGGCCATATATGCTTTTATCTTTTTTTTAGCTGCATCAACCTTTGGGCTTCATTCCAGGCCATGACCCAAGGTGTGGGCAAGAGGAAGGGGCATGCTAACCCTATGTGGACCCAGGTGGGAGAAATGTTGAATGGGGTAATAATGAATGGAAAGAGGGTAATATAAATGGATAAGGGAGCAGGACCATGCAATCAAAATCGAGGCTTCTCATGAAATACCATCCTTAGAGCCAAATGGTCAGTAAAAGAGATCCCACGAGACTAGAATCCAAGGTTAATACCTAAAAGGGGTCTAGGGGACAAAAAGCACAAACCTAGCCCATTCTTTCCGCCGAATCCCCCATTAATCCATGCCCAAACGTGTCCATGATAAGCAAACTACAATATTAGGTTCGAGAGGCCCACCTTTAAACATGCGATCATGGTAGATGGGCGAGAGACGACATGGGTGGCTCAGGTGGCGGAGAAATGACATAATGAGCTAGCTGGTGGCCACAAGGGGCTGCGGGCTGCTAGCTGAGGACCGTCTTGGAGAATAAATTTCTCCTAGGGATATTACCCACAAAATGGTGTGTAACAATGCCATTTAATGTGATTCAAGTAATTACTGATAATCTAGTTGGTTGTGAGGCAGCGGGATCAATCATTGAGCATGTACATCCTTGTGTTTTTTTTGTTTGGTTGCTTGGTGCACATATTGAACATTTTGATGCATAATTTTTTATGGTGAAGCATCATGAATGTGAATGGATTAACTTTTTTTAGAAAGATGAATCAATCATTAAATTTGTCACCAATTGTAGTACTATCTAATACATTTTTGCACTCACTCTAAGTTGCAGCCACTTAAACTTGCAAAGACCAGATTTTGTTATCTATTAGCTCACCTTTAGGCTCCTTTCGAAGGTGAGATAGACATTGATTACTAATATGGCAGTGAGTGAGTCATGGGAGCAATTGAGGTAGTAGAATTCTGCATGTGAGAGAGAGAGAGTGCATAAAGTGCTAGAAACCATTTTGGATTTTCACTTTTGGTGACGGGTGAAGTATGTTTTGCAGTTCACAAATCCTATTTATAATATGATATGATTTGCAAATACAAGTTACGTTTGGAAAGATATGAGTAGATGGATACCATACTATAGGAGTGCGATTTGTTGAGTTTTCAAGTGCAATAAATACAAGCACAATATTTTTGAAATACTGGTAATTACTTCTAATGATATATATCTTCTTTTAACAATTCTAGTCTATCATTAAGCAATTATACTTCAGAAATTCAACCATAAACCATAAAGAAAATAGAGATCACAATGCATAAAGAGAATACAAGATTTACTCTGGGAAAACCCACTTGGTGGCAAAACCCAACAACCTTCTTAGAAAAATTCTTAAGTTCAACAAGAGATACATCTAATGCAGCTAGTTAACTATGAGGTCAAACTGACCAACAAAGCTTATGGTCAAACTTGGTCCACAACCCTCAAGTAAAGTATTCAAACTACCCTTCAACTCGACCTTGCAACTCAGCCTGCCCAGAAACCGTTGCCCAGAATTTACACGTGCGAGGCTAGAGAGAGAAATGTGAGCTAGAGAGAGAGAGATATTCGTCCTTCTTCTTTGTCCTTCTTGTCCTTCGCTTGGATACCTAGAAACTTCTTTCTTATGTGAGGTCGAATGGTGCCTTTGTGGAGGAGGTTCAATGCCTTTATATAGTGTTCTACCTTCGCAAATGGGTGTGTCTCTTCACTAGCGCTGACTTGACTTGACGAAGGCCGACTTGACTATTTTGGAGGTAAAAATTAAAAATTCAAATTTCGAAATTTTCTCTTTTAAATCTGACATGAAGAACATGTCTTCCAATAATCCTTTCAAGGGCTAAATAATTAAAATGGCATGAAGAACATGTCTTACAAATTCTTCATACATTACTAGGGCTAAAAATATAAATTATGAACACTGACCATAGCTAAAAAAATTCAACACTCTTAGCTAGGAAGGTATTCATAATGGCTAGACGAATGTTCTTCTTATGAAAAAAATTCTCTAAGAAAAGGTTATAACAAACCATCACCATAACTGGGTCACAATTGTGACACATGGTAATCCAATGGAGTTGTCTTTAGTGCGACTTTTTGGACTTTCCGGTGCGGAATCTGGCGGAAAAATTTGAGGTGAAATCTTGATTTGTGTTATTTAAACTGGTTTTTTAACTGCATATTTGGATTCAACACCCTGAAAAACCCCTAGGACACTTTGATTGTGCAGGGATTACCCATCAAGCTTGTGATTTCAATAAATTGCTGCCGGATTTTAGAGAAATTTAACTAGAAAAACTCACTGGAAAAGCTTCCAAAAAGTAGCACTACAGACAACTCCGTAATCCAATAACATCAAATCATTTACCATAATTCGGGTTAGCACTTCAAACCTATGGTGTATCGTCACTAATTCGGGGTCAATGCTTCAAATGCACGGTAAATCCACTGCATCAACTAATCCCATCATTCAGGTTAGTACTTTAGACCTATGGTGTGTGCTCACCATAATTCGTGTTAGTACTTCAGACACATGGGATACCATTTAGCATACAACTAGTCACCATAATTCGGGTCGGTACCCAAATAATGGTGAATCGCCAAAGGCCAAACTCTAGCAGCACAATCCATGGGCCGATGCTAAATGAATATGATGCTCTAGGACCATTCCTCCTAATTTGGGTCATATATGACATATGAAGAATGTCAGTCCTGTGCTGGACCATCCTTCCTAATTTGGGTCAATGTACTTGACACAGGGATAATCTCCCTAATGCGGGTCACAATGGTTGACACATGGAAAATGTTTGTCCACGATGCTATCTTATCAATGCTCCCTCTCAATGAGAGAGGCACTCTCCACAAATCCAAGCTTATATTTGAAGTAAACAAACTTCGCTCGGGGCAAAGGATTTGTAAGAATATCAACAATTTGGTCATCAATGGAGACATATTGAAGCTTCAGTGTTCCCTTCTACACCATGTCATGGATGAACTGGTACTTGATCTCGATAAGATTCGACCTGTCATGGAAAATTGGACTCTCTATTAGCTTCACACAACTTTGATTATCACAATATATCACTGTCGGCTCGAGCACATGATGAAATAGTCCAGCAAATAACTTTCGAAGCCATATTGCTTCACAACTCGCCGAGCTAACATCAATATATTCTGCCTCGGTAGTACTGAGTGCGACAAATGTTTGCTTCCCGCTCTTTCACGAAATCATAATAGAGCCCAAATTGAAGCAACCTGCGGAGGTACTCTTTCTGTCTTCAACACTCCCTGCCCAATCTGCATCTCTATAGCAAACTACATGTCACCATATGAGAAATATTTCATACCAAAGTCAATTGTACCATGCAAATATCTCAATATGTGCTTTGTTGCTATCCAATGCCATGTCTTGGTTCCACTTGAAACTGGCTCAACGTGTTCATTGCAAAGCAAATGTCTGACCTGGTATTAAAAAAATACATTCGTGAGCCAATCAATGTCTGGTACATGGATGGATCTACCAAATCAAACTCAGTGTCTCTCAGCTTTCTCAGATTTTTCACCACAAGAGTCAGCATCGACATACAATCTATCATTCCAAGCTTCTGTAGGATCTTGATGATATATTTTCCTTGACCAAGAAAGATTTTTCCGGGCTTTTACCAATTTGTAGCCCCAAATAGTAGTGCATCAAACCAAGATCCTTCATATCAAATTCAGAGGCCAACTCCCTCTTCAAATAATAAGATGCTCCACACCTATAAAAAATAAGTCATCACAGGTTCATTCTTTTCGACCTTGAAGTACAAGTTTGGATCAACATCACTTTTGGAGAAATCAAGTCTTGTCAGATAATTGTCAATTCGTGTATACCAGGCTCTCGATGCTTGCTTAAGTCCATACAAGGCTTTCTTCGACCTACAACCGTGAGATTCTTTACCATGGACCTCAAAACCTTGATTTTGCTCTATGAACACTTCTTCCTCAATCATGCCATTAAGAAAGGCAGTCTTTACATCCATTTGATGTAAGTTCCAACCCATAGAAGAAGCAATAGAAATCATAGATCTAATGGTAGTGTGCCTGGTAATTGGAGAAAATGTCTCATCATAGTCTTCTCCCTCTTTCTGGGAGAACCCTCTAACAACAAATCTCATCTTGTATATGTCAATACTGCTATTCACTGCATGCATGATCTTGTATACCCATTTGGAGGACACCATTGATTTTCCTTCAAGTCTCGACACAATTTCCCATACATCATTCTTCATAATTGATTTGTATTCTTCCAACATCGCATCCTATCAAACTTGTTGGCTAGCTGCTTCTTCAAAAGTGGAAGGTTTAACATCAATCAAATTAGTCATTAAAGCTGCGTATTTAGAACAATGTTGCTGAAATCACCTTTACTGATATTATTGCTGGTAGTTATCATGATAAATTGGCGAAATCAAAATTATTGCGATAATTTACGGAAATTATCACTAGTCGAATGAAATTATCGCCCTCCTGTTCCAAAATTCATTTTTAAGCGTCCGGGTCTAGTTTTTTTTTATCATTTCAGTTTTTTGTTGGCTGGGATTGAGCTCTGAGAGGTATATTGACCTTGTGACCTGACTATAACCAACGAACAAAGGGATTTTGATAGATTATTTTGCCATTAGCTGAGTATTCGTGGAGTGGATATCTACTCCAATATACCATTTCCACATTTCCAGGGATGTAAACAAAATTTCTCCTTCATTTTCTTTGTTTTTCAAGATCTAGTATAGGGTATGCAATGTTCATTAGATATACTTCTTTTTTCTCTCTTTGATTGGAGGATTTAATACTTATGTAGCTAGGGTATTGTAATTGGGGCATTTTTCATGTTTTTTCAATTTTGTGGATTTGTGTTCTATTTCAAAATTTGTAATTCTAAGTTCCTCTCATTTTTTGTCCCATAGGTTTACAAATTGAATGTGCTCTAGACTCTAGAGTCCATAAACTCTACACATTCAAAGAATTAAAATGCCAAAGCCATTAGATCCAATGTGGGAGTATGGTCTACCCTATGGGGGTCATAATAGAATGAGGTTGAATTGCAAGGCTGCTGATCTCTGCTGCCCACTACCAACTTGTGTACAAGCTTCTCTTGCACAGTCTTCCTCTCACAAGCTCCATGCACAAACTCGTGCTTCTTATTGCTTGGTCTGACCAACTATGCTCACCAAAACAATGATAAAACTTGTGCCTTCGTTCCTCCTTTTAAAGACAATTCGAATGGTTAAAACTAGTGAGTTTTCTAATTAAGGAATTGAACTAGAGCTTTTCTAGTTAACAAAAGTCAACAAAACTAGTTAATTGGATCCTCCTAAAATTTAGGAGGGTAACTCCACTTCAGCTTTTAGTTCCCAATTTGACTCACACTAGAAGATTAAAACTCGACCTTCAACTTCAACATGTCAGTTAACTGCCTCATGCACTCCTAATTTTTAGGGAAACTCTTAAATTTTAGGAACTTGAGCATGCACAATAACTCGAGTTTGACTCCTTGAATTAAGGCACAAATCAAGGAATAAATTTCTCGCTATTATTTTCAACACTCCCTCTCAGTGAAGAAGGGATTCTTGGAAGAACCTCGTCCACTTGGATTTATCTCCAATACAACCAAGTTTTTTGCTGCTGTTGTAGCTACTCCCTCTGAACTAGAAGAATTCCCTGCTTCTTTCTGTGGAACTTACTATGAAGACCCGTTCTTTCCCACCATGCTCTGCGAGTCCACCGCTTTAGGCAAAAGTGCCATGTACCCTGTGTACCTCTGTGTCTGCTTCTCGATGCTGGGAGACTCAACTCTCTTCTGATCTCCCTTGACCAAACCCTCTGCCCACTTGGCTTGAACTTTCTCTATACCTGAAGTCTTTGACTGAGTGGCTGCCTCGACTTGCCCTGGGCTATGCTCCTCATCATCTTGTTGGTCAGCCCAATTGCCAACTAGCTTAACCTGAAAATAAGATACTGGCTGAGTCTCCCTCTTGACAGCTCTATCTAGCTCTCACTCAACCACCACATCTCTACTATGAGAACTCCCTATCTTGTTGCTCAAGGTTGTATCTGTTTCTACTTGTAACTTGTAACTTGTAGAGATTCTTCACCCTCACACCTATCTGCTTCTTACATCCAGAAGCCAAGTGCTGGAGGTACGCCTTACCTCTGTTGAAGATGATATCATAGCCATTGTCCTCAAGGTTGGCTACTGAAACAAGATTTTGCCTCAATCCTAGAACATAAACAACATCTTTGAGATGAAGGGAATTACCTAACTCCCTCTGAAAGCTGACAGTACCAACTCCTCTAACTACATACTGACCATCATCTCCTAGCTCAATCTGAACCTGCATGTTCTTCTCCTTCAGGTGGCTGAAACTCTTCTTGTTCCCGGTCATGTGGAAGGAAGCTTTTGAATCAATATACCACATACTGCTATCTGCCGAGCTTGCCATGCAAGCTATCAACAAAAAATATTTTTCAAACTGGGCAGAAAAGTCATCTACCTCCGCTGATGCAACAACATGATCCTTCCTGACCCCTTCTTCTTACCAGGACACTTAGAAGCATAGTGTCCAAACTCATGGCAATGGAAGCACTTGATCTTACTTAGATCCTTCTTTTTCCCTTCTCATTGGACCCAACCTCTCCTTGGCCCTTCTTGCCCTTAGCCTTGCTACCCTTGCCTGCCAAGGCACAGTTCTCCTTGTCCTTTGTCATAATTGATCTCCCTTCTATGGTTCCTCTTTGGATCGCTTCCTGTATGCAGTGAATCCAAAACCTTTCCCACTTTGGGAAGTTCTCTCCCACTAACATCATCCTGGAACCCTTTCTACGACTTGTGAAGTACAAGTAAGGCAAAACTCACAAGATCATGATTAGATACAACCTCGCCTACCCCACATAGTTCATCTCGTACCTGAGTGAACCTTGACAAATATGGGTCGATGGGCTCATCCTTGCTCATTTGGATGCTCCTCAACTTCTCCTTAAGAGCAAACTTCTTGGTATCACTGTTCCTCTGATACAACTTCAGGATTATATTGTACATCTCATACACTGTCTTCTTCTCATGGATACGAGGCACTATATGATCTTTGATCTCTTCTAGAATGATCCTCTTTGCCTTGATATCACTTTTATTGTGTTGGGCCAATTGCTGGGGGTCTTGAGGTGGTGCTATCGCCTACTTAATGTACTGTCCCACCCCATTATTTTCCAGCACTATCGTGATCCTCCCTTTCCAAGCTATGAAGTTCGATGCTCCCTCTAGACAATGATCTGCTCTCAACCCCTGGTAAGCCATCCTACTTCCCTTGGGAGCTATCTAAAAACTTGCCCACTAACAGTCTTGTAGTCCTTCACAAGAACTGTACTTAGGGCCTCTAAAACTGGCTCTCCTAGCAGACCTAATAGTCCTTCACAGATCTGCACTCATGGCTCCTTTTGACACCTGCTAGCAGCCCCCCTCACTACTCTTAAGATGCCAAACATACATTGTCCAACCTGAACAATATCCACTTAGCAAAACAACTTAAGAAGACAAATACATACCTCTTTTGCCTGAGATTCAACTCGGTCTCGTGCCCTTGGTTCTCAGTTTTTCTGGCCCACTGGCTAGGGCTTTCTATACCACTGCAATAGCCCTCAACACGACCTCAACCCTCCACAACTTCAGCGCTGCCCTTCATCCCTTCTAGCCCTGCATTTCCACTGTACTTGGCCTCCTTCTAGGCTGTTATAATAGACTTGAATTAGCTCAAAATTGCCCTAAACTGCTTTGTCCAACTCGAGGTTACATAGAAATTTGGCATGCTAAACAAAGATATAAGACCTTCAAACTAGCACAAAATTAGCCCAAAACCTCTCCTTCTTCGTTGGCTACCTTCTCCAATAACTCGGCCCGCTGTCATGAGAAAATAGCACCACAAACAATCCCTTTTCCCTCCTTCGCTAGGCTTCCCTCGACTGCAACTATCACATAAGTGTCTTCTACTATGAAGTGTTTTACTTGTGATGGTCTTTATTCTGATCCACGCTCTGATACCATGTAGAATTTCCATGAAATTCTGAGCTGTTGATAAGAACAATATGAAACACACTTTCTTTTCTTACAAACACAAAATTTCTCTACTCAATTTGTAGCAGAATTAGGAACATAAATAAAACAATCACACAATTCAAGACACAATTTTTTTTACTAGAGAACCCAACTTGGAAAACTCTCCACTTGATGATAATTTTATTGATAGAAAAACTGAGCAATTGATATCTTACAAAATACAACTGTTTCGATATGAAATACACACTCGTCTTTCCTGCTTGTTCTAAGCTTGAAACCCTTGCAAGACTGTCGATCTCTGCTGCCCTCTATCAACTTGTGCACAAGTTTCTCTTGCACACTAATCCTCTCACAAGCTCCACGCACAAACTCGTGCTTCTTATTGCTTGGTCTCACCAACTTGTGCGCACCAAAACAATGATTAAACTTGTGCCTTCGTTCCTCCTTTTAAAGGCAATTTGAATGGTTAAAATTAGTGAGTTTTCTAATTAAGGAATTGAACTGGAGCTTTTCTAGATATCAAAAGTCAACAAAACTAGTTAACTGGGTCCTCTTAAAATTTAGGAGGCTAACTCTACTTAAGCTTTCAGTTCCCAATTTAACTCAACCTTCAACTTCAACACATCAGTTCACTGCCTCATGCACTCTTAATTTTTAGGGAAACTCCTAAATTTTAGGAACTTGAGAATGCACAAGAAGGAACTCATGTTTGACTCTTTGAATTAAGGTACAAATCAAGGAATCAATTTCTCGCTATTATTTTCAACAAAAGGAAGAAGCAAGGCTTGATCTTGCAAATAGATCCACAAGCTTCTCAGCAATGGGGGAAAGCCAATCCTTGGGCACACCTTCTATAATGCCTGGCCCTTCAACATCCTCACCTTTCTCCGTGCTAAGATTCGTGTCTGGAAGGCAACCTTCTATTTGGTCAATGGTGAAATCGAAGGAGAAGGAAGAGGCTGACAAAATTGTGGCCAAATGCTTTCTATGGAGTGACATACCATTCAACATTGCCAAGAACAACCCATTCTACCATTCCATGTTTGAAGCTGCTGCCATTGTTGGTCCAAGCTAAAAGGGCCCTTCTTATAATGACTTGAGAGGGCATCTCCCTCAAGGTGAAAAGGCTGATTGTACAAGGAGATTGATTGAGTTGATAGAATCATGGGAGATCACATGATGCACCGTTATCTCAGATGGTTGGACAGATGGGAAGGGCAGGTCCATTATGAATTTCTTGGTTAATTGTCCCAAGGGGACAATGTTTATCAAATCTATTGATGCATCTACATATGTTAAAGATGCACAATTATTATGTGAGTTATTGGATATCTTCATTTAGGAGATAGGTCTGCAATATGCTGTCCAAGTCATTCCAAACAATGTTGCTAACTATGTTGTTGCTGGCAAGTTGCTCACGGAGAGGTATACGAACTTATATTGGACTCCTTGTGCCGCCCATTGCATTGATTTGATGCTAGAGGACGTGGGAAATATTCCTTGGATCAAGGAAATTGTCGAGTCGGCTAGGAGTATTACAAAATATATTTACAATCATACATTTGTTCTAACACTCATGAGATAGTTCAGAGGGGGAAAGGAGTTGGTCCGTCCTGCTATCACACGTTTTGCAATTAAGCTTCATTTCTATTCAATCTCTTCACAATTCAATGTTGGAGTTGCAAAGGATGTTTCTCTTAGATGAGCGAAATTCTTGTATCTATAGCACAAAAGTGGATGGGAAACCCATAGCCCAACTTGTGAGACACAACTAGAGTTTTTGGATGGGAGTGGAGGAATTGTGTGCTATCAGTGAACCTTTAGTAAAGGTTCTTCGCTTGGTTGATGGCGAGAAGCCCACAATGGGCTACTTGTATGAGGTCGTGGATAAGGCCAAGGAAGCTATCTATCAATACTATGAAGACAAGGGGGAAGAAGGATTCACTAGACGAGATGAGATATGGGGTGTGATTGATGAGCAATGGAACAACACTCTCCATCATCCGATTCATGCAGCAAGGATCTACCTCAACCCTACATTCTCTTCTGCATGTAGATTCAAGTTTGATGCAGAGGTTATGGATGGATTTTACCAATGTATTTTGAGGATGGTGTTGACTTCCACTGAATGCAATGAGATTTCCAAACAACTTGAGGTATATACGTTGGGTTCTGGGACATTTGGGTATGATATGGATATTCAAGATAGGACTGCAAGGATGCCAGGTAAGCTGCAAGTAAAATTTATTTCAATTTTCACTTTCAAATTTCAATGTGTTTCCTTTCTTAGTTTCTATGACTATCTATGATTCTATTTGAATTTTGACATTTGTTATTTAATGGAAAATTGAAATATAAGTCATTTATAAGTCATTGTATTTCCTTGGAAATTTGTATCCTTTCCATTTATTTGTTGTAGATGTTTGGTGGGCAAAATATGGTGGAAGAGTCCTAGAGTTGCAAAAACTTGCCATCGAGTGCTAAGTCAAACTTGCAGCTCTTTAGGGTGTGAGCGCAATTAGAGTGTCTTTGAAAAGATACACTCCAAGAAGCGCAACAGGTTAGAAACTTAGAATTTTTCAAATTTAATTTTAATTTTTTTATGTAAGTTCATTAATTTAATTTATGACATATGTGGGACATCATCTTGAATCCCGATTAAATGATTCCTCTAATGATTAATCACAAAATTCTCCTCATGCAGGTTAGATGTCCACTGCCTCAATGACATGGTATATGTCTACTACAATCTCAGGTTATGGGTCAGGCAGATAAACAAAGTACCTGATACAGATGCCATTTCATTGGAGGCACTTGACACCATGAGTCTGTGGAGGGTGGAGACCGAGAGGCCTATTATGGAGGAGGCACCTGAGTAATTGGAGCAAGAGGATGAGGGGGAGGAGGTGGAGGAGGAGGATGATGCTCCACTTGTAGGAGAGACATATATGGAGCAGGGGGAGGATATTGAATTTGAGAGTTGCCAAAGATACGACCACTGCAACCACGACCACCTGCACAAAAGACTGCATCTAGGGGAAAAGGTGGAAGACACCCCACTTCATCTTCTAGATTTTCCCCAAAAGTTTCACCTTCCACTCCAGGCTCAGGCTCAACACATCCACCTATTGCTTCTAGAGGAAGAATGACACCAGTGACCTTTGCCCATAAAAGAGGTAGGGGGAATCGTTGAAACTTGACATTTTAGTGCATCATGATTAGCCTTGTAGGCTTGCAGTGTCTAGATGCCTCATGATGTTCATCTCATGAGATACACCTTTTTGTTTGATGCAATTTTGTTTGATCTTATTAAGACTTGTGACTTAGGAGAGTTAGGACATATGTCATATTTCAGTATCAATGTTTGATGTACCACTTGACATCTTATAAATTTTATATAGTAGTGTTATCTTCATATTTATGTGATAATGTGTTTATTTGATGTTGATGTTGCTTTATAAGTTCAAAAAATTGAAAAAAATGAATATTTTATTTTTTTTATTTTTTAAGTTTCCTGATAATTTCCCCGATATTGCCGATAATTAAAATTTTGGACCCCCGACAATAAATTGCCGATAACGATAAATGTAACATTAATTTAGAATACCTCTTTGGCCTCTTGCTTTCTGTAAAGGAGCCACATGGTGTTGCATGTCCTTTTGGTTCTTGCAAGGTAGATCTATAAGCCATGCTGGCCTCCTTTTGATTTCAGGAACAACAATCATATCCACTAGTTCACTAAGCCCTTCTGGCTCTTCTTGAAGATGTTTGGGATATTCTGCATTATTGGATGGACCAGTAACTTCTTCCTTGGGAACTTCACTTTCTTCACCACCATCAGAATCCATGGAGACTTCCTTGGATTCCAACAAGTCACATTCTCATCAAAGGTCACATCTTTGCTAACTTCAACCTGTCTTTGACCTGGAACATAGATTCTATAGGCCTTGATGACTCACTGTATCCAACGAATATTCCTTTCTTTCTTGAAGGCTCTAGCTTCCTTCTCTTATCTTTCGGTACGTGAATATAAATAGGACAACTGAATATTCTTAAATGACTAACCTGAAGTTTCTGTTCGGTGAAAGCTTCTTCAAGAGTCTTGTCTTCCAAAATTTGATGAGCACTTTTATTTTGATTATAGACAATTGTCATGGATATTTCACTCAATAGAAACATAGGTAGATCTTGATCGTGCACCATTGCCTTAATAGATTCTTCAATACTTATGTTCTTTCTTTCAACAAATCCATTATGTTGTGGATAGCAAGGAATTATTATCTCCCTCTTAATCCCAAATTTTTACAAAAGGCAACAAGTTCCTTGGAAGTATATTCTCCTCCATTGTCAGATCTCAAAATCTTGATCTTCTTTCCCTTCAAGTTTTCAACTTCAACCTTAAATTCCTAGAACTTGTCAATGGCTTCATCTTTCGTCTTCACAAAGTAGATCCACGCCTTATGAGACAAATCATCAATAAAGATTACATAATACAAAGAGCCTCCAAGAGATTTCACTGGCATCCTAAGTTGCACAAAATGCCGAAACGTTTTGGAGTTTCCGAAACGAGAACGTTTAGAAACACTACCTCCCAAAAATGGAAACGTCGGCCGAAACTTCAGCCAAAACGTCATATATGTATATATAAAAATATATATATAAATAAATAAGTGTAACACATTATCTTGCAAGAAAAAAAGGAATAAGACCCATAGATGACAATTTAGAAGGAAAAAAAGAAGTTTATATTAACTCTCATAGATGATTATATGATGGTTGAGTTTCTGCCAAGTTTTGGGTATGGGTTCGGCCCAAAACGTTGAGTTCCTAGAAGTTTCGTGCAACATAGTTGGCATCATACCACATACATTAGAATGAATTATAGATCTAAGACTTCCTTGGATTTACTTTCGCTGCTTGGAAAAGGTTTCTTTACATTATTCCCAAGTGCACATCCTTTACATATTCCTTCATGTTCTTCCTGCAAATTTGGAACACTTGCGGCTGTCTGCTTTAAGGCTAACAAAGCTTTATAGTGAAGATGAGCATATCTTCTATTCCAAAGCTCACATGGATTAATATTATTATGTACAAGTGCTTGAGTAGGTTGTTTCAAAAGTCTATACAACCTTCCTTCATGAACTCCAATTACTCTAGCGGAATCTATACTAGAGCCTTTGGGCCAAACAAGAACTTTGTCATCAACAAATGCTACTCTATCTCCTTATCTTCCAAGCATGAAATACAAACCAAATTCTTCTTCAAACCTGGTACATATAATATGTTGCTAAGATGAACATTATCACTTGATTCAAGCTCAATGGATGTCTTCCCAATGCCTTTGATTGCATAACTGTTGTTGTCTCCAAGTTCCACCTTTTGTGATTATCTACTTTCCGTCATACTTGCGAGGTTGTCTCAATCTCCCGTCATGTGCCTTGAGGCACCACCATCTACTAGCCACAAGTCTTCACTTTCCGCAACATAACCAGTAAGAGTAGATAGGTAGAAGAATTCTTTATTACTTGGATCTTCATTCTTAGGTCTTTTTGGAAGTTCTTCAAAATATGCCGCAGAGGCATGCTGCTTTCCTTTTGTCTTTCTATCATTCGATCTTTCAAGAAAATCGTGTCTAAAGTGACCAAATTTGTGACATTGATAGCATTGAACTTTTGTCATATCTCTCTTTCCGTGTGGAGCATATCTTCTTTCTTTAGGTCTTGTTCTTCCATTTCTTCTTTGAAAGCCAAACTTCTTTCTTCCTCCACACTTCTTGAAACATGTTGCATATGCCTGAGAGTCACCATCTTTGGATGGCTGAATCTTTCCACTTGATATGAGTCTTGATTCTTCTTTAGTACACACGGTCCATAGTTCATTAAACTTTGGAACATCTTTTCTTGCACATATTACTGTTGCAAATGAGTCCCATGATTCAGGTAAACCATTAAGTGTTGTAGTCACCAATTCCTTTTCTGGAATGATTTCATCAATTGCTTGAAGTTGATCTCTTGAGTCTCAATTGAGAAATCCTCATGAAATATGAGGTTATAGTATCATTCCTTTTCATTCTAACATCACGAACCTTATTCTTTGAACTCATCGCTTGACCAATATTGTTGACGACATACAAACCAATTAGGGCATCCTACATTTTCTTTGAGCAGTCAAGATTTGCAATATATGGGATCAAATGATCTTTGATGGAATCTACAATGAAACTTCCAGCTGAAATATCATCTTTCTCAAATTTTAATTTCTCTCCATCCTTTTCAGGTTTAGTGACATTTCTCTTCATCCTTTTTAGGTTCAGTGACCTTGCCTTTCACAGTACCCAAGAGATCCTCCTTTGCAAGGAGAAGATCAATCCTTGTTTTCCAAGCCTTAAAGTTTGTAGCTCCTTCTAATTTGTTTTCTGCCTTCATATGGGAACCCATAGTCATGGACAAGCAAATAGATTGTAGATATAGGTCTTCCTCAAGAGTGGTCTCTTACCAAAACTTCTTCAAGAGTGATCTCAATGTGCGAGGTCTAGAGAGAGAAATGCAACCTAGAGAGACAAAGATCTTCGTCCTTCTTGTCCTTCGCTTGGATGCCCAAAAACTTCTTTCTTTTGTGGGGTCGAATGGTGCCTTTGTGGAGGAGGTCGAATGCCTTTATATAGTGTTCTACCTTCGCGAATGGGTGTGTCTCTTCGTTGCGGCCGAGTTGATTTGAGGGATGGCCGACTTGACTACTTTGGACCCAAAATTCAAATTTCAAAGTTTTCTCTTTTAAATCTGACATGAAGAACATGTCTTACAAAAATTCTTTCAAGGCCTAAATAATCAAAATGACATGAAGAACATGTCTTACAAATTGTTTACACATTACAAGGGCTAAAAATATAAATTATGAAGACCGACCATAGCTAAAAAAATTCAACACGACCTTGTATGATTAGATTCGCAAATAGGTGGTTAAACCATGGGATTAGCTAAATATTCCACTCCATACCTTAGCATATGTCCTTATACCAAAATATTATTCTACATTGTGATTAGAAGAATTAGTGCTTGGTAGTGGGGTGAAGAGAAGACCACACATGGATCTAGAGGTTCATAATGGATATAATCATTTAGACAAAATGGGCTGTGTTACTAGGCCTAGTGCAAAGCCTTACTAGGTGGATCCAAATCCTAGGGCAACAAGAGATTGGATCTAGAGGTTCATAATGGATATAATCATTTAGACAAAATGGGCTGTGTTGCTAGGCCTAGTGCAAAGCCTTACTAGGTGGATCCAAATCCTAGGGCAACAAGAGATTGGTTGCCTTTGTCACATCAACAACCTTTCTCCAGCTATTTGGTGGTGTTTGACCACAAGGGAGGTTTCCCTAAAAGCTCACTTAAAGGATATCCAACTAGAATGGCTCAAGGTGATTGATATGAGGTCTATAAATTGGGATATAGTACCAGCAAGGCTTAGAAGGCCTAAGTAATCTATGCCAAAGTTCAGATACACTATTCTTAGACCAATTAGAAGGCTATTATAAGTTAGGTTTTTGCAGATTTTCAGTGATAAGGTAAGCGATGTGATATAATAGTGAGAGGAAAAGGTCTTTCAATGAATAATCAACTAAGGAGGCAAAATTGTCAAATAAATACCAAGGATTTAGTTTATGTTTGAAATCATGCCTAAACAACAAAAAAGTGATGCATCAACCTGGAAGGTAATGTTTTAACATGCAACAATGCTATATTTCGCTTTTATATAATTTATTAATCCATTTGCTACTTTAAGAGCAATAAAACATCAAACAAAAATTACCTTTTTAGCAAATTTTCGCATAAAACCCTAACCCTAACCCTATATATCTAGGAATTAGATAGGAGGAAAAATTAATTAAAGAAGAGGTTTTGATCAACACTACTACATGTAGTGCGTTGTCCTAAATGGGAAAATGGAGTCTTTTAGGGCTAAATCAGTGAGAATGACCTTGTTGAAGTAAGGGAGGATGATTAGGAGATCCACTTTAAACCCCAGCGATTTCCTTGTGAGGGGAGGTTTTAAATCTAAGGGATGCATACTCGAAGTTCCTTTAAAGGTTTTCAGGAAAACATTTTTACATGTCATAAACAAGCAAGATTTTGAGATAGATTTAGCATTTATAATATGGTATAATTAGAAACCCTATGACATAGATAGAATATACAAAATATAGAAGATTTGTAGCAAACTTACAAAATATAAGGGATGCATACTCGATGCTCCTTTAAAGGTTTTCGGGAAAACATTTTTACATGTCATAAACGAGCAATATTTTGAGATAGATTTTGCATTTATATGATGGTATAATTAGAAACCCTATGACATAGATAGAATATACAAAATATAGAAGATTTGTAGCAAACTTACAAATTTTTTTAAGAGAAACACTTCAAATAATCCTAGGAAATCGTCTCCAAGAAAAAACCATCTCCAGGAGAAACATGCACTACAAAAGATCACATTTTGCTCAAAGAGAAACATGAATACTAATTTGCACTCTTTAGGGAGAGAAGAGTGATGAGTGAGTGGTGATGAAAAGTGAAATAAAGCTACCTCTATTTACATGAGGTATAACTAGCCTTATTTCCACTAATTTTACAAGCAAAGCCTTAAAACAAATTTGCTTTAGTGTTCAGCAAGTGTGAGGGCACAAGCTGACCTCAATGTAGCTCAAAAACTAAACAATAGCGTTGACTTCGACAGCTAGAGGAGACTTGGAGGAGGTTTTGACTTGGTATCTTTGTGGCAGTTTGGTCTTGGTCTCTTCTGATCTGATTCTATAAGAGAAGGATTGTTGGGCTTTCTCCTTGTGGGTTTTGCCTTGGCCTCTTGCCTAATTTCTGGTGTCCCTTGCTTCATTGTGATCTTTATGTTTTGAACATTTGTATATTTGCTTGATGAAGAAGACACCTAATATTCACAAGTAATTATCAAGAAGAGGAATCAAGCATTAAACTACAGTACACTACACTTGGTTTGTCAACATTAATGAAGCTCCACAGCTTGTTCTCCTTGAGAACGTCTGAGTTTCAGACCTTTCACTGCAGATAGTTTGAAGAACCCTCAAGCTTGCCCTCATATCCAACATTAGTAACCATTGTAGAATAAAACCCTCGAAGAGATTGAAAAACTATAATCTGATTTATTTTTGGTCCTGAAACCTGTGTCAAATATCTTTGCTTCGTATTTAGAGTTTAGAGCTTGATACCATGTTAATTTCCTTAAACCGAGTTACAAATTTATTGTCTCAACAAATAATCACAGATCTGAAATAAACAATGCTTTCTAATCTGATTTGTAAGAAGAAATTTTCTGGTTTTAAACTAAATAAACAACAGAAGCAAAAATATTTGAAACCAATGACATGCAATTACATGCAACAAAGAATAACACAGATATACCCTGGAAACCCTAGTATGGGAAAACTAGCAAATGACGGGCATCTTATTTAGCTCCAGGAGAAATATTTTCTTTAGCAGTTAGACAAGAATTTGCTCCGGCAAATACCCAACAAAAGATCTCAGCTCTCTTTCTCTCACTCGGCTCTTGTACGACCCATATGCACAACTCAACAGAAAAATACTTTTGTATACAAAGAAACTCAGCCTGTTGGCCAAAGAGAAAACTCGACCTCTCTGCTGATCTCACTTTCCCTGATCGTACTCCAGCTAGCCCAATCTAGCTTTTCCTTGCTCTCGCTACCAAATACTGCACTGCTTTGAGTCCCAACTCGTGCCAAATCAAATGTGCCTCTCCTTTGGCTCAAACCTCCTATTAAAAAGATCAAACCCTAATCTCAAGCGAAATCCCTAATTTTAATGGTTGAGATTAGATCTCACTTTATTGAGATTGACGACTACGACTTAATCCATCATTGACTTATCTTCCCTTTTTATAAAAAATACCCAACAATTAAATTAAATTGCTGTCTAAAGTCTTGACTTAGGAAATTGATTAATAAAACACCATAGGAGATAATTAAGGTGACTTGCTGCATGTCATGGCACCTTATCCTTGCAGAATCACCTTCCAAGCGACAATCTTAATAGCCATTAGATTTTTCTGGGTTTATAATAGTTGGGTTCAGAGCAGCTTCATTTTCCTATTCCAACATTCCTTGAAGGTTATTTATCTCCTTGGGACTTCTTTCTTTTCCACTGAGTGATATGTATGTTTAGTTACCTTTGGTAAAGGACTTCAAGGGTATCTGTAGAGCCTCTTGCTTAGTAGGTTTAGAAGGCTTGGCTTGTGGGAGCTATGCTACAACCTTTCATCGACATCTTTCTAGGAAATAAAAAGATT
This sequence comes from Pinus tabuliformis, assembly GCA_031772625.1. Lineage (NCBI taxonomy): Eukaryota > Viridiplantae > Streptophyta > Pinopsida > Pinales > Pinaceae > Pinus > Pinus tabuliformis. Next base: position 106,700,697 of record CM062810.1, on the reverse strand, counting down.
GTGATTGTGATTTTTCACAATTGTTGCTGCAGGCCTTCCATGTACCACTTTGGTGCATCCTTCATCTTTTTGTGATTGCTCCTCTGGAGAGTGAGGATAGGTCTATGTCTTCAGGTATATTGGGAGCCTTTAATGGATGGTCCTTGATTTTGTAATCCTTGTTTGGTCAGTGAAGTCTCCTCGTGGGACGATGGGGTGGTTGTCTCACTGGGATGTTATACGCTGCACCCAGTTTCAAATTCCACAGAGGGACACCATGGCCCGTCATACTAATGCTTGAAGGATAGGTGTCTTGTTGGAGTCTAGGATCCCGGCTCCAGTTTCCGGTGGTCTCCAGACGTCTCGGTCCTAGGCTGAACTATGAGTTTCTGATATATGTGACTTGCAGGCGGTTGCATATATTTGGGGAGGTTTCTAGTTCACCATCAACCATTTTGCTTCAAAAAATGGAGATACAATTGGGAAAACTAATGTAAGTCACCCTTTTTTGGACCTGCGTTTTTTGACATTAATGCGAATGGAATTGTTGAGGTCATTGGAGAGTTTAATCTCCACTCAGATTTTCTCGGATGGTAGTGGAGGAATATAAAAGCCTATATTAATAGATAAGGTTTAAACTTGCCCAGAGGGCAAGTTAACAATTTAAAAAATGCTAAAAGGGTTGGGGAAAACCAGGGGACTCAACCTAGACTGGACAATGAATTTTGTCTACGTCATCAGCTGAGATTCGAGAATGACTCAACCCATCAAGAGAAAAATAAGTAAATTCTATGGTGCAGCCATAGAGATGGTGGCTTCTGGCTAAAACCTTCTAGTTTTCCTTCTTAATTCCTTGGAGCATTAGAAGCTGGAGTGAGCTTCTTTCCTTTCGTTACTTGTATTATCAGATGTCATCTCTCAATGAACTAGACATGTAGAAACTGCTTTTCAGAATTACCCTGTGTCTGTTGCTTTTAAGTGTTCAAATGGTGTATTCAGTTTATCACTAGGGGTGCCTGAGCAAAATATTTGAAATACTTTATGCATATCACAGGAATTGTGAACAATGTCACTAATATGTTTTAACTACTGGGTTTTGAGTTGAAGATTCATATAAAACTTTTATTGTTTGATCAGCCTGTTTGAAGCTTCTACCTCCAGAGGATATTGAACATTTGGAGTTGCCGTCCGAACAGGCCAGTGATAGTCCTGTTAGAAGTGTGCTCTATGCTGTTTTGGAGAGTAGACAAGAAGTCGGAGGCAATGCTACAGCTTCTAAACAACTAGAAATGGAAAGCCAAAATTTTAACTTGTTCACTGGAAACCAAACACTCCAAGAGAGACAAGAAAGTTTCAAGGTTATAAGCTGCCTCCAGATACCAGATATTTCTGAGATTTTTGTGGGGGCCCAAATGTTTGAACTTTGGCCAAATATTGCTTTTGATACAACAGTATGTTACGTGAACAATTTGTTCCGTATGCTTGGCTGGATGCATGACACTTTAACTGATTGTGAGTCTGATGTTCTAAACTGTTACATGGTTTGTCATATGCATAACTAAACACACTTACAATTTTTTTGCGGTGCCTAATCTCAACACTTGAATTTAAATTTTGTGGACTGGTTTTCTGTTTAGGTACAAGAGACAACGACTGTACACTGTGGTTTCTATAGTGAACGTGGAGGCTTTGATATTGATCTTGAAGATAAAAGATTTATGAACAATTGTAAAGCTGTTGTGTCAACCTGCACATTTGGTGGAGGAGATGATCTTTACCAACCTATTGGCATGTTACAAACATCATTAAAAAAGGTTTGTATTTATAACTCTCAAGTTATTCTGATTTGCTATTAAATCAGAGTAGTTCTGATTTAAGTGGATGAAATTCAGGTGTGCTATGTAGCATTTTGGGATGAAATCACATTGTTGGAACAAGAAGCAGAAGGAAAGAAACTTGGTGAGAATCGCACAATTGGACTATGGCGTATCATTGTTGTTCACAATCTGCCTTTCAGTGATCAGAGACTGAATGGTAAAATTCCAAAGGTCAGTCACAAGGTTTGCTGTTAAAATTTTTGTATTTATTCCATATTCGGGGTTTAATCTTGTTGAGATCATAAGAGGACAGTGGATCTATTTTGATCTCTTCAACAAACCCTAATCCAGTTATCAAACAAGCAGATTTATAACACCACTTAATATAGATGAGAATAAGGATGTTCACATACCATTTCTCCATCCAACATAAGATAATTTTATTCATGTCCAACAAATGACCGCTAAAGTAAGTCAATGGGACTGCCGTGTCATTGTTGTTCACAATCTGCCTTTCAGTGATCAGAGACTGAATGGTAAAATTATTGTATTTCTTCTATATTCTGGTCTTATTTTTTTTGATATTATAGGAGGACAGTGGATCTATAGTGATCTCTTCAACAAAACCCATGACCAAGGGAGCAATCCAGGCTTTGATGCTTACGGAGCCAATATCCCCTGCCAACTCTATGACTTCCAGATCAAACCCCATGAACAAGGGAGCAATCCAGGCCCATAGCTGCTACAGCACCAACACTTCCATTAACCAAGGGAAACATTCTCAATTACTCCAAGTTTATATCCCCTGCCAACTCTATGGCTTCCAGATCAAACCCCATGAACAAGGGAGCAATCCAGGCCCATAGCTGCTACAGCACCAACACTTCCATTAACCAAGGGAAACATTCTCAATTACTCCAAGCTTGTTCGAGAAGTACACCAACTTCATCCAGGGACACAGAGAATGTCAACAGCTCAACATAGAAATACGTAGGAGTCTCACTGCTCTGTTTCCACACACATTTATTATCATGATTGTACTTGATTAAATAATCTTGAAGCTACCCTGCTTCTCAACTTGCTAAGCAAACTGCAATATACTCTACTTCAGTAGTGCAAACAGCTTCTTGCTCATCATAGCGGACCCCAAGCTGAATTTGTGAATCCCAGCAACTGTACTTCATCATATGACACATATCTCAATCAACCATGCCGGCACTTCAACACATGTTGTATCACAGTTGCTTCCCAGTAACTCTGGCAATCTTGGTTGCTCCCTCTGACATGTGAGTCTTGACAACTGGAGCAAATGTCTCCTCATAAATCTTTCCCTCTTCCTGGGAGAATCCTCTTGTCACAAATATTTGCTTCGTTCTTCCAATACTTCCACCTGTTGCCAGGGCCTTGGCAGCCTTCACAATGTAGCTACAATCCTCACTAGGAGGTCTTGGAAGAACAATTATAACCCAACAAAAAAAAATAAAGACAAGAGGCTAACTAATATCAAAACAATAATGATAATAATCAAGGAGAAGAGATATAATGTACTTATCTTTGAGGATTGTAGGGAATTGTCAACTCCCTCTTAATCTTTGCCTTTCTGCAGAAATCATTGAGATCTATCTACAAATTCATGATCCTCAGCCTCATCATTGACATGTTGCTTTCCTTTCCTTCATGAGCTAGGGTTTCTTCTTTCAACGGAAGCAACAACCTTCAATACTTAAGGTCTAGCTCTAGGGTCTTATTCACAAACCCTAGTGCTTTCTCAGTCATATCCTTCAAGATTTTATCTAGGGTTACAAACCCTAAGACTACCAGATCTTTCATAGCATGAGTGATAAGACTTCTCTTCTCAACTCCCTCTGTTTCTAGAGAAACTTCTTGAATCCAATTGGATTGACCATGTCTCAAACATTTGAAGGAAAACTTTGTTATATATTGTTTTAGCAACAACTAGAATCAAGCGATGGCCTTCTTATACCAGCCATATATTTCAATCAATACAATCATAATCAATGCAAGTCATACTTCAACCAACACACTATACTGCAGAATGCCAAACATTCTCAATACATACTTGGTCCATTTCCCTTAGCATACCTTATTTTGTTGATAGGTCTTCTTGAACTTTAGTCATAGTCCAAATTCAATCAGTGGTTGTCATTGATTTACACCATTTACAAATTCTGCACTCAAGACACAAGTCTTCTAGGGCTTACAAACCCTAGGATCATCAATTTTTTTGTCTTTGCAAATTTTGCCATAGTCATTATAGATGGGACAATTCAAGCCATGGAGTTTCATGCCTATATGAGATGTTAATTATACATTAAATAGGGAATGCTTCTTTTAGTTCAAGCAGATCCAATATAGCCAACGGACTTGCTTCATGAACGAATCCTCAACATACATGAATGACAATGATCCATTCTTCATTTCATTTTTGATTGTCTTGATGTGCAAAGATTAGACTCTAGCATATTGACAGTGTTCTTGGAATGCTAGGATAAGGAGCATGTGATGCTTGAAATAGTCCTTCATAGATATTGAAAATACATCAACCTTATCTATCATAAAAATGCTTTTGCAAGATGTCATTCATAAAGCTCCTTCTTGTTAATTTTCCTTTAAACCCTACAACTACTTAGATGAATAATTGAAAAAAAGGCAATTGAAAACTGAAACCAAATTTACTTTCACCAAGGTAGAGAGTTTCTTAACAATTCATAAGCAATGGAATAAAACACCAGAGATAAAAACACATCGCACAAATTGACATGCTTTTTTACCGAGGAAACCCAAAAGGGAAAAATCTTCTTTCTTTGTTGTGGTATTTTACTGATTGTTCTTGAGCAATTGGATCTATTACAAAGCAATTTGTCTCTGAGAAAGCGTTCTACTTCTTCTCACTAGTCTCAGTGGATACAATTGATCTCAACCTGCCTTGATCACTGCTTGATCTTGACCCTCTAGCACACAACTGTTCCCCCGCTGAAGCCTTGACTTGCTCTGCCTCTTGCTTGATCCCAACTCCTATTTTCTTGCGCACTTCTCCTATTTCCTAGCGCACAAGTCCATCTTTCTTAGCACACTTGTGGCTCCTATTCTTTAGCGCAATTCAACTTTGAAACTCATGCACACTTGCTCCTCAAATCTCCGTAGACACACAATCTCCTAAATGCTTGTGCACAATTGATGCTCAATTTTGTGCTCTCCACAATCAAATATGATCTCACAAACTTGTGTAAATTATGTGCCTTCATCCTTGTTAATATTCCATGAAACTCTACAACTACTTGGATGAATCACTGAAAACTAGGCAATTGAAAATTGAAACCAAATTTATTTTCACCAAGATACAAAGTTTCTTGACAATTCATAAGCAAAGAAATAAAATACCAGAGATGAAAACACATCACACAAATTGACACACTTGTTTACCTAGGAAACCCAAATGGGAAAACCTGCTTTCTTTGTTGTGGTATTTTATTGATTGTTCTTGAGCAATTGGATCTATTACAAAGCAATTTGTCTATGAGAAAGCGTTCTGCTTCATCTCACTAATCTTAATCGATACAATTGATCTCGCCTGCCTTGATCACTGCTTGATCTCGGCCCTCTAGCACGTAATTGTTCCCTTGTTGAAGCCTTTACTTGCCCTTCTTGCCTGATCCTGACTCTTCCTTCCTTGCACACTGCAACCCCTATTTACATGCACACTTCTCTTATTTCCTAGCGCACAAGGGACTCTTAAACCTTAGCGCACCTGTGGCCCTATTTCCTAGTGCATAAGAGGCCCTATTCCAAGCGCAAATCTGCTCCTATTTTGTAGGGCACAATCACTAAATCCTTGCCCACAATTGATGCTCAATTTTACGCTCTCCACAATCAAAGATGCTCTCACAAACTTGTGTGAATTTTGTGCCTTTGTCCTCCTCTTTATAGACCCAATTAGAGCATGCAAGTGGCCTAGCTCAATTGAGAAACTCGAGTTTTGATTAGCGAGTTAACTGTGAGTGATACTCTTTCTCTCTCCAATCAACACCTGGAGTATTAACACGTTCTTCCTTCAATCAAGACTGAAGACTAACTTTCTCTAACTAAACTTATAACTGCCACCTCATTCTATAGTCAAACTGATGAAAACTCCACTTAACTGAAGCTCCAACTCTATGCATGCTATCTTGATGATTATTTTAGTAAGATGGAAATAAACTCATCCTAACTACAGTCTATCTCATGAGCTCGCACTCATACTGAGAGAAAGACAAATGCTATAAGGCACAAGCCAGAAGACCTTTAGTTGCTACATTTTCAACAATCCTCCTTTTTATAGACCCAATTCGAGCATGCAAGGAAGGCCTAGTTCAATTTTAGAAGTTGAGTTCTAATAACGAGTTAATTGAGAGTGATACTCTTTCTCCCTCGAATCAACACTTGGAGTCTTAACTCTCCTTCCAATCAACACTTGGAGTGTTAACTCGTTTTTCCTTCAAGCAACACTGAAAACTAACTCGCTCTAATTGAACTTGTAACTGCCACCTCATTTTGTAGTCAAATTGAAGAAGACTCCATGTAATTGATGTTGTTTTTCTAGTTAATGTAGGACTAGAAATAATTTTTCAACTTGGTAACTACTTCCAATGATGTATTTAGACTTTAGATCATTCAACTTTAATTCTTGGAGTAGATTATCATCAAGTGGCTACACATGAAAAATTCCAATCAATGACAATAATGAGCAATAGAGATCACAATAGAAAAGTAAGACAATAGACAACAATATTTACCTTGTGAAAACCCAACTCCTTGGGGAAAAACCGAGCAACCTTCCTTATGAGAGATACCAATTGAATATGTCCAATTACAACCAGTCAAAGGTCAAACTTTGACCATCAAAACCAAGCCAAATCACTGTAATGAATAAAGAACCAATTCTAATATTGTCACAACAGAATTAGTCTTACAAAGCCCAGTCAACATAGCATTGTAATAATTTGGTCAACCAAAAGTCAACTATGGTCAACAGGTTCAAAGCCAACAGATCTGAAGTCAATAGGTTTGAAGTCAACAAGTCCAAAATATAGTTTTAAGGTCAACAAAGAGTTCGAACTTCCTTTACAATTTTGTCAACAATCGATGCAAGAATCAACGTAGAAGTCAACACATGAGTCAACAAGTCCAAAAATTGCAGTCTGGTCAATAGGTCCGAAGAACTCAGAATTTCAGAATGTTTGGACACCCAGTCAACTTGGTCAAACAGAACAGAGAAGCTCACGGTCAACGCTTGGTCCAAGGAGTCAAACAAAAGAAGTCAACGCAAGTCAAACTTGTCTTCTGTCTTCTTTGCTCTTATCAAAATGTTAATTGAACTTCAAAGGTCGAATTGATTGATGATCCAAATGAACTCCAATTATAGTCATATTATAGTTGTCAAAGTGAAGAGTCATGACCTTTGACTTATAGACTTGACTTAGTTGGAGTCGACCTGTCCAACATTAAGTTTATTATTGACTTCAATAAATTCATAATGAAGGTACCGATCGAAGCTATACTTTTTCAACACTCCCTCTTAGCTAGGGAGGTACTCTTCATTCTCTCTCTCTCTCTCACGATCCATCTCTCCGACCAAGTCATAGGTCTCATCAAATATCAAAAGGGAGAGATCAACCTCATCATAACGAAAGGTATATAGTCCAATCTCTTTTATAGAGATGACTCATCCTTCACCAATCAAGGAAGGGATCATACCATCAATCTCCTTTCATAGAGAGATGAAAACTAGTAAATTATCAATCTTCTTTCATAGAGAGATGAAAATCAATACAACATCCATCTCCTCTCAAGGAGAGATGAAAATAAATACACCATCCATCTCCTCTTAAGGAGAGATGAAAAACCAACCGTTAATCTTCTCACAAGAAGAGATGAAACAGAGGACACCATAAGTCTCCTCATAAGGAAAGATGAAACATAGAATAAGTTGAAGCAATAATAATATGCCTTCAAATCATTACTCCCAAAGGGAGTATACAAGGCAATCTTCCTGACTATACCATAGGTCTCACGTTAAGGAAGATTGTCATTCTCATAATGCAGTATAGTCAATGCTTGAGAGGGATTTTTAACTAGTCCAAGCCTTTCTCTAAAGTATGCAAACTTTACTCGAGAATACGAATACAATGATATTTGATCTCAATGTGTTTCGCTCTATCATGAAACATAGGGTTCTCTAAGAGCTTTTGTTAAAATTGGCAACTAGGGCCAAACTCCATGTGGGTCATCTTATTAATGGAAGCTGATATTTTTCTTGGATCCCTCTCATCGAGAGGTGTAGGATTGATCTAGAGATCATCCGATTTCGATAAGTATTCATGGAGATATGAATTTATTTGTGTTATGGGACAATTCGTCAAGGTCGGCCAACAACCAAATAAACCCCACATGTGCTCAACGTTTTAGTATAAATAGAGGTGCCTTGAAAGTCATTTGGACACACTCACAACTCTCTTGTGATCTCTTCCTCTCCATTCGTTTGGGTTTTAATGGAAGGAAGAATCCCTAAGAGAATACGCTGATCTAGGAGGTTTGCCCTAGCCCTAGATGAAGAGATCTATACGCTGCCCTCATCTACATTCATGGAGAATAATCTTTGCTGCCCAAAAAGGAGGCTCTTATATCGCAGCAAGGATAGGGTTCAATGTTGGTATAGAGAAGCCCTAACAACCCTAATGCTATCCTAAAAGAAACCCTCAAACACAACAAGAAGAGAACCTTGATCTGATCTTAATACGCTGTCATAATTGGAAGAACAGTGTGGGAAACGCAGGGCTAAGAGATGCCCTAATTGCTGTTCTCTACAAGATCAAGGCACAGTCATAAAGAACCTAACGCTGTCCCTAACACAGTCATGAAGGCAGAATGCCCTAGCCACAGGACTAAAGGGAAAGGAGATGCCCTAGACATAGTTGCTGTCTTGGGTAAGAAGAAGCTACGCTGCCTAAAGAAGATGCCACCTAAAACACAGACTTAGAAGAGAGACCTAAATGCTGTCATGGATCTAGCTGCCCTCTACGTTGTCTTGGTTCTAGGTAATAGTCATGTACGCTGTTATATTGAAGCTGCCCTAAATGCAGTCAAGTTGAAGTTATGGTGAAGACCTTAACACTGTTCTAGACCGCAGTCTTAGGAGGGGTCTCATGTACCTTAATTGCTGAGTGTGCAAGAGAAGATTTAAAGATAGTTGGGTTGTCTTGCTGCTGGGCTAGGCCACAGGCCATAGCCAACAACATGGAGGATTAAAGTTTGACTTCGGTGCAGCACAGTGATATTTAGGTGCAACACAATGGAATAAGGTGCGTGGGCAACATGGGACAGTAAGGTGTTGAAGACAACATGAATGAATGAAAAGGGGTGCAACATGTTGTGATGGAAGCAACAACATGGTATACTACAGCTGTATGATAGTGCAACATAGTGCACAGTAACAGGGGTGCAACACAGTGATACATAGTGCAACATGATGTGATGGAAGCAGCAATAGGATGCTGAGGTATTGCAGCATGCATTTGGGTGCAGCATAGTGCAATGAAGAGCTCAGCATAGTGCAACAAGAGGAGATGCAGTACAGTGATGGGTACAATCATGATTAGTAAAGCATGATGAGATGCAGCATTGTGATGATGGGTGTAGCATGGTGCAGCACGGTGAGGTGCAACATGATGACGAGATGCAACACAATGATAGGTGAAGGAGTCACCTTGGAGAATCAGTTGAAGCAGCGTGTCTTCAACTGATCTCATGTATCATCTTCTTAAGATATGATCTATGCTGTTATTTAGATAAGTCAAAGTGTTGACTTCTGTTGTAAATGTACTATCTCTCTCTCTCTCTGCTGAACTATTGAAGAACATATAAGAAGAATTAATCAAGGGTTTCCCCACATTTGGGTTTGTCCTTGGCTAGTGCCACATCTTGTGTCCTCTTGTCTTGGCTTGTCTTCTGTGATTTATGTTTATGATCTATCTGCAATTTACTTTAATGTTGATGTGATTGCTAATCTGGAAAAGATATTGAGCTAACTGTGAAAATTGAAATAAATTGCTCTAAGCATAGAACATACCTAAAATTTAACATGGTATCAGAGGTGAGGTGAAGACAAAGCCCAAGTAAGAGTGAAAGAGCAATCACCGAAGACAGTTGGGAAAGGACAAAAGGATCAATGGATTCCTCATCCCTCTTCAAATTCACCAAGGGTAAAGTCGAAGCAGAGTATATTATCAAAATGGCGCAGCGGAAGTTTATGATGGCCTACCTACAGATCACTTCAATGGGAAGTTCGGATCTCAGGGTGAAAGGAAAGGCAAATGCCTTGGTTACAATAAGTTCGACCATTATGCGAAGGAGTGTCCGAATGGCAGGGACACATATCTTGGTGAAGATAACAATCATTCCAGGGACATCTTCAATGATCGGAGGAATGATAGGTAATGCAGGTCATCAAGGAAACGACTGACTCTTCAAGGAAAGCAAGGAACCCTAGGTATGAAGAATCAAATGTTGTTTCTGATTAGATAAAAAAGCATTATCTTGTATTGGCCCTCTCCTTCAGATTCTGTGGGAATCTGGCTTATTGATTATAGTGCTTCAAGGCACTTCATCAGATAGAAGGGTGCTCTCTCGAATTTGGTAAGAGATGGAAATAATCGTGGGATTATACTTGGAGCCGATGCCACCTATCCCGGAAAGGGTGTAGAAAATGTTACCCCTCAATTGAATGAGGGTAACTCGATTCATTTACAGAATCTCTTTTATGTACCTGATCGCAAGAAGAACATGATGTCCACTTTGGCAATGGAAGTCAAAGGTTTCAGGGTGGCATTCATTGATGGAAAGGTACGTGTTTGAAAATAGAATTCTCAAAGATGCTTTTACTCGTGAGTTTAGGGTTGACAATTTGTATCAAGTTGCAGGATGGTCCATTGGGGACCATGTCAATTGGCACATCTCATCTATAGCATCGGAGGTTTGCTTATGGGGCCCTACCCGATGTGAGTCAGATGGTGACTCAGATGCCTGAATTCAAGAAGAGCATGAAGGTACACGTCTGAGATGTACCGAAGGAAAATCTTACAAGGGGACTATTCCCCTCATGTAGCAGGTCCACAGGTTTGGAACAACCCGAGGAGTTTGAGATTCATGATCAGGAACCTCAAGTGGAAGAGAGCCTTCTATGGCTTGAAGCAAAACTGCCCAGGCATAGTATGAGAGGATTGATAGCTGTCTGATGAAGCTAAGATTCACTAGGAGTGAAGTCGATCCAAACCATTGCTCGAAGGTTGTGGATGATAGGCCTCTCATATCGACACCTTCTGAGGACGACTTATTTCTGAAAGGTGCAGACCCTCTCATGTGCAGAAGTAAGAGGGAGTTGGATTCTGGATGTGGAATGTTAAACTGCAAGACCGTGACTACCTCGAGGATCTTAACTTTCAGAAGTTATATGGTAGTGAGCATGATGAGCTCATATATGGTTGAGCCTCATTGGATTGGTGCCAAGAATCTTCTGAGATATCTTAAGGGCACAATCTCTCATGGATTGAGATACACTGCCGGAAATGTGAAGCTACATGATTATTCGAATGCTGACTGGGCAGGCAGTGTGGAAGATTGCAAGAGCACTTTTGAGTGCTGGTGCTCTCTGGTTTCTGCTTCGATATCATGGATGAGCAGGAAGCAGAAGGCGGTTGCTATAAGCACTGCTGAAACCGAATACATAGCTACGAGTATGATCTCGTGTGACGCTGCCTGGTTGTGGAAGCTCTTCAACAAGCTGTTTGTACACATGATGGATACCACTGTGATCCTCTGTGTCAACCAGGGGGGATTTGATTGTAGAGGAATCTCGTATTCTATAATTGCTCCAACATATAGACATCATATACTACCTTATTTGGGATATGGTACGTTGATGAGCAAGGAGGCTCCATTGCATTGAGATTGATGTACAGGTCGCAGAGATTCTGTCTAAGCCCCAGGGAAAGGTCATATTTGTGACTTTTCCGAACGACTTGGAGTCATTGAGAGACCTTCTTATAAGGGTCCTGCATGTTGCATGCATTGAGCTCTAGGAGCTTCGGGGGGCTTGGGGTACTTACTGGAGAAACACGCGAGCATAGGGCAACTCACCCTCCCCTAATGGTGCGCTGTGTATAGGGTGAATGGCTCAACCTTCCCCTGTGATACCCCGAGGCGACTTATGGACATGATGATTGGTTCTCCTGTGGAGGCATCCTACCCATGCAGTCTGGGACTCATGGGAAATACCTCTCATCTCATCAATGAGCAGGGAAATGGGGTTAGGGACCATAGTAATACAATCGATGGATGCATCGTTGTATCTACCATACTCCCTATGCTAGGATGACCTCCATTGATTTGGGATCAGTATGAGTGGTTTGAGACACTCTCTTGTGATATTGATCTGGGATCAATAAAACTGACTTCGGGTCATTAGAGAATGGTATGAGACATTCTCGATCAATTCTTCTTCTTCATGGTTCAACAGAGTAGAGCAGTGCAGGGCATTGATGGCAGCGATAGTACAATGTGGTAGATGGATTAGCGGATGGAGTTCTCCCTAGTTGAGAGGGAGTGTTAAAATTGGCAACTAGGGCCAAACCCCATGTGGGTCATCTTATTAATGGCAGCTGATATTTTTCTTAGATCCCTCTCATCGAGAGGTTTAGGATTGATCTAAAGATCATTCGATTCCGATAAGTATTCATGGAGATATGAATTTATTTGTGTTATGGGACAATTCGTTAAGGTCGGCCAACAACCAAATAAACCCCACATGTGCTCAACATTTTAGTATAAATAGAGGTGCCTTGAAAGTCATTTGGAAACACTCACAACTCTCTTGTGATCTCTTCCTCTCCATTTGTTTGGGTTTTAATGGAAGGAATAATCCCTAAGAGAATATGCTGATCTAGGAGGTTTGCCCTAGCCCTAGATGAAGAGATCTATACGCTGCCCTCATCTACATTCATGGAGAAGAATCTTCGCTGCCCAAAAAGGAGGCTCTTATATCGCAGCAAGGATAGGGTTCAACGCTGGTATAGAGAAGCCCTAACAGCCCTAACGCTGTCCTAAAAGAAACCCTCAAACACAGCAAGAAGAGAACCTTGATCTGATCTTAATACGTTGTCATAATTGGAAGAACAGTGTGGGAAACGCAGGGCTAAGAGATGCCCTAATTGCTGTTCTCTACAAGATCAAGGCACAGTCATAAAGAACCTAACGTTGTCCCTAACACAGTCATGAAGGCAGAATGCCCTAGCCACAGGACTAAAGGGAAAGGAGATGCCCTAGACATAGTTGCTGCCTTGGGTAAGAAGAAGCTACGCTACCTAAAAAGGATGCCACCGAAAACGTAGACTTAGAAGAGAGACCTAGATGCTGTCATGGATCTAATTGCCCTCTACGTTGTCTTGGTTCTAGGTAATAGTCATGTACGTTGTTATATTGAAGCTGCCCTAAACGCAGTGAAGTTGAAGTTATGGTGAAGACCTTAACACTGTTCTAGACCACAGTATTAGGAGGGGTCTCATGTACCTTAATTGCTGAGTGTGCAAGAGAAGATTTAAAGATAGCTGGGTTGTCTTGCTGCTCAGGCCATAGCCAATAGCATGAAGGATTAAAGTGCAACACATTGATATTTAGGTGCAGCACAATGGAATAAGGTGCGTGGGCAGCATGGGACAGTAAGGTGCTGAAGACAACATGAATGAGTGAAAAGGGGTGCAACCTGTTGTGATGGAAGCAACAACATGGTATACTACAACTGTATGATAGTGTAGCATAATGCATGGTAATAGGGGTGCAACACAGTGATACATAGTGCAACATGATGTGATGGAAGCAACAATAGGATGCTGAGGTATTGCAGCATGCATTTGGGTGCAACATAGTGCAATGAAGAGCTCAGCATGGTGCAACAAGAGGAGATGCAATATAGTGATGGGTACAGTCATGATTAGTAAAGCATGATGAGATGCAACATTGTGATGATGGGTGCAGCATGGTGCAACACGACGAGGTGCAACATGATGACGAGATGCAGCACAATGATAGGTGAAGGAGTCACCTTGGAGAATCAATTGAAGCAACGTGTCTTCAACTGATCTCATGTATCATCTTCTTAAGAGATGATCTATGCTCTTATCTAGATAAGTCAAAGTGTTGACTTCTATTGTAAATGTACTATCTCTCTTTCTCTCTCTGCTGAACTATTGAAGAACATATAAAAAGAATTGATCAAGGGTTTCCCCACATTGGGGTTCGTCCCTGTCTAGCGCCACATCTTGTGTCCTTTTGTCTTGGCTTGTCTTCTGCGATTTATGTTTATGTTCTATCTGCAGTTTACTTTAATGCTGATGTGATTGCTAATCTGGAAAAGGTATTGAGCTAACTATGAAAATTGAAATAAATTGCTCTAAGCGTAGAACATACCTAAAATTTAACAGCTTTACACAACTTTGATTATCGCAATATACAATGGTTGGCTCTAATGCATGTCCAAACAATTATGCAAACATTTTTTGAAACCATACTGCTTCTTTACAGGTAGAACTGGCAACTATATATTCAACCTTAGCGGTACTAAGAGCAACATATGTTTGCATCTTGGTTGACCAAGAAACCATTGCAGATCCCAAACTGAAACAAAACCCAGATGTGCTTTTTCTATCTTCGGAGAATACAACCCAATCAACTTCAGAAAAGGCATGCAAAATCCATTCTCTAGAGGCATACATTAGACCATATTCAATAGTGCCACGAAGATATCTTAGAATGTGTTTAACGACAATCCAATGTGCGTGACACGGCTCAACCAAAAATTGGCTCAAAGTGTTAACAATATAACAGATATTAGGTCTTGTGTTAGTTAAGAAGTTTAAGGAGCCAATTAACTTTCGATACATTGAGGGGTCAACCAAATCAGATTCATCATCTTGAATTTTCTTCAAATTTGTTGTCATGGGAATATCCATGGACTTACAATCCATCATGCGAAATCTCTAAAGGATCTTAATAGTATATTCCCCTTGTCCAACAAATATTCCATCAAATCTTTGCCAAATTTCCAATCCCAAATAGTAGCGCATAAGGCCTAGATCCTTCATCTCAAATTCAGAAATTAACTCTTCCTTGCATTGAACAATTAGAGTCTCAGCCCCTGTAAGAAACAAATCATCTACATATAATAGTAATATCAAGGGTTCTCCTTTCATGATCTTGAAATATAGGTTGGCATCAACAACACTTTTGGTAAAACCAAGACTCGTTAAGTAACTATCAACTTGAGCATACCAAGCATGAGGGGCTTTTAGTCCATACAAGGATTTTTTTTTATTTTTTATTTTTATTTTTTTATTTTTTATTTTTATTTTTGAAATTTTCACACACAGGTCTCTCTATTATGGACTTCAAACCCTTGAGGTTCTTCAACATACTTTTCTTCTTCAATAACCCCATTCAGAAAGGTAGTTTTGATATCTAATTGATGTAATTTCCAACTAGTAATAGTAGCAAGTGCAATGATTGATCTAATAGATCTATACTTGGCAACTGGAGCAAAAGTGTCTTCATAATCTTCTCCTACTTTCTGGGAGAATCTATGAGCCACGAATCTTGCTTTGTATTTTTCCACACTTCCATTAGCTGCATATTTAGTTTTGAAGATCAATTTTGAAGTTACAACAGTCTTGCCTTCAGGTCTAGGTACAATGTCCCAAACATCATTCTTCAGAATGCACTGATATTCTTCTATCATGGCATCTTTCCAAACTTGATGATCAACAACTTCTTCATAAGAGGATGGCTCAACTTCAATGAGGTTGGACATCAAGGCTGTATAACCTGAATATTTCCTTGGCCTTTTGCTTTCTCTAAAAGTCCTATAAGGTGTATTATGTTTTTCAACCTCTTTTATTGTATTCTTTAGCTAGGCAGGTCTCTTTTTGGTTTTAGGTACATTAACTTTTGGAAGATCATTATCTTCATGAGCATCTTCCTCCATAGGGACAGGTTCCTTTGATTTAGGAGCTTCTTTGACTTCATCATCAATTTCCAAGTGAGATTCCTTGGATTTCCAAAAAGCAACATATACCTTGAGCGATGTCTCAGAGTATATACCTTGAAACCCTTAGAGGTTTCACTATATCCAACAAAGATTCTTTTTTCTCAGAAGGTTCTAATTTCGTCCTTTTCTCCTTCTGCACATGAACAAATACAAGACAACCAAATATTTTTAAATGTTCAACATTTGGTTTTTCACCTGAAAAGACTTTTATAGGAGTCTTATGATTCAAAATTTGATGAGGACAACGATTTTGAACATATACCACTGTCCTTGTAGCTTCTCCCCACAAAAAGTTAGGCAAATCTTGATCATGGATCAACGCTGATCCAGGTGAATGTTGGTGGCCACCCACCTATCCCATTTGGACCCCCACATCTGTCTCTTTCAGTTTTTCATTTTCCGTAATTGTAGCACAATTTACTATTTTTAGCAGTTTTTTCGTGTCTTGAACTTTCAGAGCTGTTTTGAGGCCCTAAACGACGCGTTTTGGGAAATCTGGGAGCAACATGGGTCCATGGACCGATGTTGCTCTTCCCAAAGTTGTAGTTCTCAGATAAATCTTTCTAACGAGCTATTGCATGCGTCGAACGAAGATCGGGTGCCAAAGTTACGACCTCGGGAAGTTGATGTACCAACTTACCCAAAACGGGGCCCACAATTTGGCGTTTCATCTTCTAGGGTTAGGTTTTGGAATGTTAAGGGTTTTCCATTGTTTCTCAACAATAAATAGGCCTTTGAGCCTCATTGTAACACAATTCAGAGGCATGTAGCTGCCACATCTCTTCTCAGAGATAAGCTACCATCGCCCTAGTTGCTGTGTTTCCATTTTTGTTTGTATGCATATTTTAGTTTTACATTAATAAAATGAAGTATTATTTCCGCTGCATCTCTATGTTTATGGTTATCTCTGTAATTGGTTGCGTTCCTGTTTAAATCCGGATCAGTGGTATCAGAGCGGTCTGCTTTTTCTCTGTTTTTCTTTGCATGTCCCCAACGAGATCGGGATATAAGGAGTTAGGGCTTGAACTGGTTGAACCTTTGCAAGACCAGCTTTGCAAATTTCGATGGCCTCCCATGGCGGATGAAAAGAAAGATGAGGGGGCAGGAGATCCTATCAAAATCTTACTCGAAGAAGCCCTCGAGCGACAAAAGAACGCGATGATGGACAACTTTGCCCAGATCCTTCAGCGGCTACCCAGAGGAGACGCATCGACTTCCAATAGCTACTCTGGAAACGCCACGCCCTTTAAGGTACAAGTTAATTTTGAAATCCCCATATTCGAGGGTCAGATAGACGCAGATGCCGTAGATAAATGGTTAAATCTGCTAGATGGTTATTTTTCTATTCATTAATTTTCGAGGCGGAAAAAGATTGTTTTCGCTCTTCTCGAAGTAGCCCCCCACATCAAGGACTGGTCGGAAACCTACTACGAGCAGAAGGATGAAAGTACAGACTCACTCTTCTCAGCCGCACCCACTTGGAATTCCTTCCGGGATGCCATCAAGGAGCAGGATTACCTTGTCAAAAGCTATGAGGACAAATACATAAAGTGGTCCACGCTGTGGCATGGATGGGACCAAGATTTGCCGGAGTTCACAAACATTTTTCATATCTTTTGCACACAGTTGGGTATCAAAGATACTGAGCTGCATCTGGTACTCAAATATCGTGGCTGCCTACACAGATACACCTAGGAAGAGATGGAGTTCTTGAAGATCTCATCGCTCAGCACGACGTATTGATACGTTGTCAAGATTGAACAGAAGTTTAAATAGAAGCGAGACTTTGGATCTGCGAATCCGAAGACCAAAGGACAAAGCCAAGGCGGGGTGACCCAAGACAACTCGTCGAAGCCGCAAGAAAAGAGCAACACCACGAAGTTGAAGAAAGACACAGGAAAGTGGTGTGGGTTCCATAAGAGCCCCACTCACAGCACAAGTGAGTGTTGGACCAAGCAGTCGCTGGTGGACGAGTTGAAGGCTTCCGAATCAGATGCATGTTCCGACCCTAAGTCAGAACACGACAAGGGGAATGGCAAAGAGAAGCAGATCATTGATGCGGAGCCCAGCGTCACTGTTGCCACCGCCAAGATCCAAAAGAATGAGCCTGAAGACCCAAAGGAGGGGGAGCGTCTTTTCCACTCACAAATGTGGGTGAAGGGTTCGCCGCCGCAATTCATTGTTGACAGTGGCAGCGAAAAGAACCTCATTTCAGCAGAGGTCGTGAAGCGGTTGGGCCTACCGACTACAGCTCACCCGCAACCGTACAGTATCGGGTGGCTTCACCAAGGACGAGATCTCCGAGTTCGCCAACAGTGTCGCCTTCCCTACAACATCAAACCCTTCACAGGCAAGGTATTGTGTGATGTTGCATCTCTGGATGTTTGTGATGTACTATTAGGCCAGCCATACTTGTGGAAGCGACATGCTGTGTATGAGTCAAGGCCTTGCGTTGTTATTATTACTTTGGGTAATTCATTATACAGGATACCAGAGGTAGCCCCACCTACTGCCACCTTTTTGATCTCTGCTAAGAAATGCAACGAGCTCATCTCCCAGACTAGGAAATTCATTTTCTGTTTGGTTCGCTCCCAAAGTAAGGGAAAGATCGTGGCCACATCTATGAACCTCACGAAGGGTTCCTCCATGCAGCAGCAGCAGAAAAGGGATACGGTCATGACAGAACATAGGAACAACTTCTCCTCACCCACAGGGGTACCACACAAGTTTCAGGTGGGCGACAAAGTCTGGTTGCACCTGCAGAAAGAACGACTGACAAGAGCCCATCAGAAGCTCAGACCACTCCAACATGGTCCTTACAGCATTACCAAGGATGTGGGAAGCAATGCTTTGGAGCACAACATTCCTCCATTCCTTTGCTTGCACCGAGTGTTCAATGTGGAACGTCCTCGACCATGCTTCCCACCATTACTGGACACATAAGAGATTGTAGAACAGCTCACCAGGGACCAAGTTCAACAGATGGAGGAACTCAACGCAATGGGGACCATTGCTTCTTAAGGGGGGAGGATGATCCAGGTGGATGTTGGTGGCCACCCACCTATCCCACTTGGACCCCCACAACTGTCTCTTTTAGTTTTTCAGTTTCCGTAATTGTAGCACAATTTACTATTTTTAGCAGTTTTTCGGGTCCTGAAATTTCGAAGTCGTTTTGAGGCCCTAAATGACGTTTTTTTGGGAAATCTGGGAGCAACATGGGTCCATGGACCGATGTTGCTCTTCCCAAAGTTATGGTGCTCGGATAGATCTTTCTAAAGAGCTATTGCACATGTCGAACGAAGATCAGGTGCCAAAGTTATGACCCCGCGAAGTTGATGTATCAACTTACCCAAAACGGGGTCCAAAATTTGGTGTTTCATCTTCTAGGGTTAGGTTTTGGGATGTTAAGGGTTTTCCATTGTTTCTCAACAATAAATAGGCCTTCGAGCCTCATTGTAACACAGTTTAGAGGCATGTAGCCACCACATCTCTTCTCATAGATAAGCTACCATCGCCCTAGCTAGTGTATTTCCATTTCTGTTTGTATGCATATTTCAGTATTTTACATTAATGAAATGAAATATTATTTCCGCTGCATTTATGTGTTTATGGTTATCTCTGTAATTGGTTGCGTTCCTGTTTAAATTCGGATCAAAAGCTCTGGCAACCTCCATAATTGTTCTATTCTTTCTTTCAACGACTCCATTTTGCTCAGGATTATAGAGAACAATAAGCTCCCTCTTAATCCCAACATCTTTGCAAAGAGCAATGAGTTCATCAGAGATATACTCACCTACATTATCAGATCTCAATGTCTTGATTTTCTTTCTGGTAGAATTCTCAATTTGAGCTTCGAATTCACAAAATTTATCATATACTTCATCCCTGGATTTTAAAAAGTAAATCCATGTTTTTCGAGAATAATCATCAATAAATGTGACATAATACAGATGGCCACCTAAAGACTTTACATGCATGGGTCAACAAACATCAAAATGAATGAGATCAAGGATTTCTTTAGATCTGTTATCGCTATTAGAGAATCTTCCTCTTACATTCTTTCAAGGGCACAACCTTTGCAATTTCCATCATGATCGATTTCGATTTCAAGGACACCATTGACACTATCTTTCATTTTAGAAAGAGCTTTATGATGGACAGAGGCATACCTTCGATGCCAAAGCTCACATAGATCAATTGTATTGTGCAAGAGAGCTTGGACATATCTTCCAAGGAGATGATATAGTCCTCCTATTCGTACACCTATTACTTTTGCAGATTCAAAAGAAGAGTCTTTCTTCTAAGCAAGGACTTGCCCATCCACAAATGCAATTCTATAGTCCTTATCTTCAAAAGATGAAATTGTAGTGCCCCACTCTAGTTGACTAACAGTGATATGACATTAACATTTATTTAGCCCCAAGGCCCACACTTTATTCTTCGAGGACCTCAGGTTGAGGATTCAGACACGTGCCTCTATTATTAGTGGTTGTGATGTTTATGTATGTTCTCCATTGATATTATGATGAAGATAGCATTAATGGTTATGTATGTTATCTATTGGTATTATGATGATCGTAGCATTAATGGTTATGCATGTTCTCTATTGATATTATGATGATTGTAGCATAAATGGTTATGTTTGGTCTTTATTGAATTTATGATGATGATAACAGTAAAAGATACGTATGCTCTCTATTGATATCATGATGATGATAGCTTTGATGGATAGGTATGTTTTCTATTTATGTTACGATGTTGATAGCTTTGATGGATATGTATGTTTCCATTGATGTTATGATGATGATAGCCATGATGGATGTGTCCCCTATGTTACCTACTTGCATTAGTTCTGGTTCACAATGAACAATGATGCGAATGACTAGGTGATATTGATGATGCTATTATGACAATGACTAACACTGAGAAACTTTGTTACTGATGATTATTGAGTATGGCAGGAAACCACTAGAGACACTCACATATAAAGAGTTGATGACACCTAGTTTGATGAAAATTTATATTTCGTCTTTGAAAATCTAAATCAATTTTTGAAACTTGCTATATATGTTTATCTATATTCTGATGATATGTTAGTGATTGCAGGCACAAATTAGTTGCTTGGCCGAATGACTCACATATGGGTAAGCATGGGAGGGGTGGGACAGTGTCCTTGATCTCACCCACTAGCACTCCCGCCGTGACTTGGGCTGGAAAGGTTGAAACACCTTCGCCTTGAAGATCATGATGTCATGGGGGCAGGTACCAAAGTTGGGTCGCTCATGAGGATTTTACTGGGGGGTGCACATCAAGGCAGATTCTTTGATCCTCGACACCATTAGTCTCACTATAGCAGACAACATAAGAGATGATAGTGGTTTCTGTCATTGCACCTATACTTTCCCCTCATAGCCACTGAATGCTTGAAGGGCAAGTGGTGTGGCACCCTTGGAACTTCAAGGGAATTTCTTGAAGGGCACGACCAACTTGGCACCCTTGGCATCACAAATAAATTGTTAGGCGTGACACCCTTGGAACTTCAAGGGAAGTTCTTGAAGGGCATGACCAAACTTGGCACCCTTGGAATCATTAAAAATAAATAAATTAATAAATATAATCAAGATATGAAAACTAGGTAAATTTACATCAAGGGTAAATGATGTTAGAAACCGAGGTAATTAAATCAAGAATAAAACTTGGGTTAAGAGGATCATAGGAAGAAATAAAATATTTTACCTTAAAAACGCTACCCTTCCCATGTTGGAAAATATTAGGTAGATAATGTAGTTTAATTATGTAAAAAGGGGAAAGAGGGACATAAATGTAAGGATAATTATTAATCCTAAAATAGTTAAACCTAATTAAGAGAAGAGGATGGTGAATTAAAATAAGATTAATAAATTAAATTTTAGAAAAATTTAGAGAACCTCCATGTGGCAACAACCAACATAAGGATATCCATCTAAGAGACAACTTGAGTTAAACTAAGGTGAGTTAAATTAGAGAGTAGATAAGGGATCAAATCTTGACTTATCAATTGACTTTAGTAATGAGCACAAATTAAGGAGTAAAAAGGGGGATCAAGAGACAACTAGGAGAAGAAATAGGAATCTTGTTGAGGTGAGGAAAAATATTATTTTTAAATTAAAATTTAAGTAAATAATTTTGGAGATCCTTGATGAGAGAGTGACACATGGGTGGGTGAATAATCAAACTATTGGATTATCAAAAATAATTAATTATGCATGAAAGGCCAAGTGTCATTTATGATGACTCCTATAAAAGAAGGGGTGGGCCATGGGAGAATGGACTTTTCTTTACCCTATTGTTGGATGGATGAGACTATGTCAGAGTAGTGACTACGAGCTATAGTGAGTTTGGTGAGGTAGAGGACTTTAGAGAGGGGACTCTTGAGCCAAAGAGTGTTCTCCTCTACCAACTAAGACATTCCTCCATTTTACAACCCCATTGTAGGCCGGGGGTCCGCGGGGAAGGAGAGTACCCAAGGAGTAGGTTGGGAGGTCAACCGGTGGGTCATTGCATTTAGATTAAGCATGTCGACATTCACACTTGGAGGTGACCGACAACAAAGGAAGGTAGATAGCGGCAAGTCAAGTTTGAATCTCGTCTCCTAGTGAACAGTACCTATGTTGTTATAATATTCTTTTGTATGACTTCATTATGGTTTTAGTTAATAACATGTAAATTAGATGATATGTTCAATAAAGTGAAATTCAGGAAAGTTTTATATAATGCTTTAATAATTTTTGAGTTCCCAATGCTATACAACCATTATATAAGAAAATAGCATTAGGAACACGCAAATTATTAAGCAATATATAAAACTTCTCTGAATTTCATTTTATTGAACATATCATCTAATTTACATATTATTAACTAAAACCATAATGAAGTCATACAAAAGAATATTATAACAACATAGGTACCGTTCACTAGGAGACGAGATTCAAACTTGACTTGCTTCTATTTGCCCTCCTTTGTTGTCGGTCGTCTTTAAGTGTGAATGTCGACGTGCTTAATCCGAATGCAATGACCCACCGGTTGACCTCCCAGCCTACTCCTTGGGTACTCTCCTTCCCCGCGGACCCCTGAGCTGCAATGGGGTTGTACAATGGAGGAATGTATTAGTTGGTAGAGGAGAGCACTCTTTGGCTCAAGAGTCCCCTCTCTAAAGTCCTCTACCTCACCAAACTCATTATAGCTCGTAGTCACTACTCTGACATAGTCTCATCCATCCAACAATAGAGTAAAGAAAAGTCCTTTCTCCAATGGCCCGCCCCTTCTTTTATAGGAGTCCTCATAGGTGACACTTGGCCTTTCATGCATAATTAATTATTTTTGATAATCCAATAGTTTGTTTATTCACCCACCCATGTGTTACTCTCTCATCAAGGATCTCCAAAATTATTTACTTAAATTTTAAGTTAAAAATAATATTTTCCCTCACCTCAACAAGATTCCTATTTCTTCTCTTAGTTGTCTCTTGATCCCCCTTTTTGCTGCTTAATTTGTGCTCATTACTAAAGTCAATTGATAAGTCAAGATTTGATCCCCTATCTACTCCCTAATATAACTCAAGTTATCTCTTAGATGGATAATCTTATGTTGGTTGTTGCCACATGGAGGTTCTCTAAATTTCTCTAAAATTTAATTTATTAATCTTATTTTAATTCACCATCTTCTTTTCTTAATTAGGTTTTAACTATTTTAGGATTAATATTTATTCTTACATTTATGTCCCTCTTTCCCCTTTTTATCTAATTAAACTATATTATCTACCTAATATTTTCCAACATGGGAAGGGTAGAGTTTTTAGGGTAAAATATTTTATTTCTTCCTATGATCCTCTTAACCCAAGTTTTATTCTTGATTTAATTACCTCGGTTTCTAACATCATTTACCGTTGATGTGAATTTACCTGGTTTTCATATCTTGATTATATTTATTAGTTTATTAATTTTTAATGATTCCAAGGGTGCCAAGTTTGGTCGTGCCCTTCAAGAACTTCCCTTGAAGTTACAAGGGTGTCACACCTAACAGCTTATTTGTGATGCCAAGGGTGCCACGCCACTTGCCCTTAAAGCATTCAGTGGCTACGAGGGGAAAGTATAGGTGCAATGACAAAGACCACTATCATTTCTTATGTTGCCTGCTATAGTGAGACTAATGGTGTCGGGGAATCCATCTTGATGCGTGCCCCCCAAGTAAAATCCTCATGAGCGACCCAACTTTGGGACTTGCCCTCGTGACATCGTGATCTTCAAGGTGAAGGTGTTTCAACCTTTCCAGCCCAAGTCACGATGAGAGTGCTAGTGGGTGAGATCAGGGAAACTGCTCCACCCCTTCCATGCTTACCCATATGTGAGTCATTCGGCCAAACAACTAATCTGTGCTTGCAATCACTAACATATCATCAGAATATAGATAAACATATATAACAAGTTTCAAAATTTGACTTAGAATTTCAAAGACAAAATATAAATTTTTATCAAACTAGGTGTCGTCAACTCTTCATATGCGAGTGCCTCTGGTGGTTTCCTGCCACACTCAATAATCATCAGTAACAAGGTTTCTCAGCGTCAGTCTTTGTCATAATAGCATCATCAATATCACCTAGTCATTCACATCATTGTTCATTGTGAACCAGAACTAATGCAAGTAGGTAACATAGGGGACACATCCATCATGGTCATCATCATCATCATAACATCAATGGAAACACACATATCCATCAAAGCTATCAACATCGTAACATAAATAGGAAACATACTTATCCATCAAAGCTATCATCATCATGATATCAATAGAGAGCATACATATCCTTCACTGCTATCATCATCATAAATTCAATAGAGACCAAACATAACAATTTATGCTACAATCATCATAATATTAATAGAAAACATGCATAACCATTAATGCTATGATCATCATAATACCAGTAGATAACATACATAACCATTAATGATATCTTCATCATAATATCAATGGAGAACATACATAAACATCAAAACCACTAATAATAGTCATATGTCCAGATCCTCAACCTGAGGTCCTCAAAGAATAAAGTGTGGGCCTTAGGGCTAAATAAATGTTAATGTCATATCACTGTCAGTCAACTAGAGCGGGCGCTACACACACCCCCTCTTAATAATAGACTTCGTCTCGAAGTCCTTGGAATAGGTAAGGAAAACAGTGACGCATCTCCTCGGTGTCCTCCCAAGTAGCTGAAGTGGGACTATAGTTGTTCCACTGGACCTTAACTTGGTCCACTAATTGTCATCTAAGCTGCAAGGTTCGCTGGTCTAGTATGCGAACTGGTTTGACCATTACTGTTCCCTCGTCCGAAACCTGCAAATGACCAAAGTCAATAACATGCGAAGGATCTGAAATATAATGACGCAAAACAGAAATATGAAACACATCATGCATACGCGCTAAAGATGGAGGTAAGGCAAGCCTATATGCCACCGACCCTTTCCTTTCTAAGATTTCAAAAGGTCCCACAAACCGTGGAGACAATTTTTCTCCCTTTCCAAATCTTATAGAGCTTTTTTGGGGCCTTACTCTCAGGAACACCCTATCTCCCACTTCATAACTTTGGTCTACCCGATGAGCATCAACATAGCTCTTTTGTCGATCTTGTGCTTCTTTTAACCTTCCCCTAATCATATTCATTTGTTCTTCCATCTCTTGCACCACTTCTGGTCCTATTAATACTCGCTCCTCTAGTTGGTCCCAACTTAGAGGTGTTCTGCAAGGTCTTTCATATAAGAACTCAGATGGCGCCATCTTGATGGAACTCTGATAACTATTATTGTAAGCAAATTCCACGAAGGGTAAAAACTCCTCCCATCTCTTTTGTTGGTCCATCACATACATCCGAAGCATGTCTTCGAGGATTTGATTAGTCCTCTTTGTCTGCCCATCTGTCTCAGGGTGATAAGCAGTGTTGAAGTTCAACTGGGTTCCCAAGGCTTCTTGGAAACTGGTCCAAAACCTTCTTGTAAACACTGCTCCCCTATCAGATATGATCTTCCTAGGCACTCCATGCAATCTCATAATCTCATCAATAAAAACTCTGGCTATTTTTGGTGCCTTATATGTAGTTTTAACTGGTATGAAATGGGCGCTCTTGGTCAACGTGTCCACCACTATAAATATGGAATCATGTCTTCTTGAGGTCATTGGTAGTCCCACAATGAAGTCCATTGATATAACTTCCCATTTAGATTTTGGTATCTCACGGGGTTGCAATAACCTTGCTGGATGTTTGTGTTCAGCTTTTACTTGTTGACACTCTAAGCATCTTCCTACCAAGTTCACAATGTCCTTCTTCATCCCTTTTCAAAAGAAGAGTGGTTTCAGGCCCGCACTCATCTTCTTAACACCAGGGTCTGCCATGTATACTACGCGATGTGCTTCATTCAAGATTAACTGGTGTATATCTTCATTCGGTGGTACATACATCCTTCCCCGAAATCGTAGTAGCCCATCATTATCAAGGGAGTATTCTTCATATTTTGGGATCCTCATTTCATCCTCCTCAAACTTTTGCTAACCTCCTGATACAAGGTGTCTTTAAATTGTAAATCAAGCAATTTCTCCCTCAAATTTGTCTTTAAGGGAATCACTGAAAAAATCTGAGGCCTCCTACTTAAAGCATCAGCCACCCTATTTACCGTTCCTTTTATGTAAGTGATATCAAAATCATATTCACTAATTAGCTCAGACCATCGTCTTTGTCTTGCATTTAAGTGGTCTTGAGTGAATATGTGCTGTAGCCCACAATGGTTAGTCCTAAGATCAAACTTCCTTCCTAGAAGGTAGTGTCTCCAAATCTTTAGTGCATAAACGATTGCAGCCATTTCTAGATCATGGGTTGCGTAGTTTTCTTCGTGGGTTCTAAGTTTCCTTGATGCATAAGCTATTACTCTTCCTTCTTGCATCAACACACAACCCAACCCTTCTTTGGAGGCATCAGTGCAAACCAAAAATTCTTGTTCCATCTCTGACACCTTCAAAATTGGTGCTATCGTTAATAACACCTTTAACCTTTGGAATGCCTCTTCACATTTTTCAGTTCAAATAAATTTCTTGTTATTTCTTTGTAGCTTAGTAATGGGGCTTGCTATCTTCGAAAAGCCTTCGACAAATCTACGACAATACCATGTCATGCCCATGAAACTTCGTATTTCATGAACATTGGTTGGTGTTGGCCATTGCATGATGGCCTCGATCTTTACCGGGTCTACTGTGATATCGTCCCCAGAGATAATGTGCCCAAGATGATGAATCTTGGTTTGAACTTTGGTAAAAGGAACACTTTGACAACTTCCTGTATAATTGGTTTTCTCTAAGACATTGTAGAACTATCCTCAAGTGTTCGTCATGCTCTTTTGGGGTCTTTGAGTAGATCAAAATGTCATCAATAAAGACTTGTACAAACTTGTCTAAGTAATCCCGAAATATTCCATTCATCAAACTCATGAAAACACTCGGGGCATTTGTCAGTCCAAAGGGTAAAACTACAAATTCATAATGCCCAAATCTTGTCTTAAAGGTTGTCTTTGGGATATCTTCTTCCTTGATTCTCAACTGATGATATCCCGACCTCAGATCTATCTTTGAAAACACAGTTGCCCCCCTCATTTGATCAAACAAGTCATCTATCCTTGGCAGAGGGTATTGGTTTTTTATCGTCACTTTGTTCAACTGGCAGTAGTCAATGCACAATCGCCAAGATCCATCCTTCTTCTTGATGAAAATTACAGGGGCTCCCCACGGAGATATGCTAGGTCGTATGAACCCCAAGTCCAACAGTTCCTTTAATTGGATCTGCAATTCCTTTAGCTCTGGAGCTGACATATGATAGGGTGCCTTTGCAATAGGCTCAGTGCCTGGTTTAAGGTTGATGGTGAAATCAATTTCCCTTTTTGGGGGTAGCTCGGGTAGTTCTTCGGGAAATACATCCTTAAATTCAACAAGAAATGGATGTTTATCAAGGTTTTCAAAATCACCCTTATCGTTTAGAGCTACCACCGAGAACATTTGACATCCCTTTCGCCTATATTTCATTAGTTGCATGGAGGAGATGAACCTCAGGGACACCCCTCGGTTCTTTCCCCTTAATGATTTTCTTTGGCTGTCATTGTCTGTGAAATGTAGAATCTTGTCTTTGCAGTCTAGGAGTGCCTCATGTCGTTCCAACCAATCCATTCCTATAACTATGTCATAGACTCCTAAAATTGTAGAGTACAAGGATACCTTGGTCTTACATACACCCAGGTCCACCTCACAATCCTTTACCATCCTTCCTACATTTCTTTTCATACCACATGCCATTTCTACATGTCTAAATTCATATTGTGCAATTGCTTTATGTTTAATCCTTGATAATGCATTTAGAGAAATAAAGGAATCAATAGCTCCTGGATCTATTAAAATGAAAAAACTCATACCATCAATATTACCTGAGGTTTCCAACACAGTGGACTGGTGTTCGACCTGGCGATTGTTCACCGCTGCATGGATGCCATGAGCCTTCCCCAGATCCCCCACCTTAGTTGCATTCTTAGTTGAGTTGGTATTACCTGTCTTTTGAGGGCAATCCCTCTCGTAGTGAGGACCTCCACAAGTCCAACACCCCCTCTTAGGAGCTTGGCTCCTACTACCAACTGAATCAGGAGTTAGCCTGGAACTCTACTGGAAAGAGCCAGACTGTTGGGATCAGTGCTGAGGAGGTGTGACTTGGTGCTGTCGCATAGGCCAGTGCTGTTGTGGTTGACGATTTTGTTGAGGTAACTTGTGCGAGTGCTGAGCTAGATGCTTATATGGTGTTCTTTGATTTCCTACTAACCACTTTTGATGATTGCGCATAGGACCCCCTTGCAAATTTCTACGTTTCATACTGTTTCCACTTGGTACTCCTGATCTTGTGGGCCTTGTTGACTTACTAGGTCCACTGCTCATGATCTCCTCCTCTGCAATGATTGCTCGCTGAACTGCCTTGTGCAAGGTGCGAGGCATTAAGATTCTAACCTTGGCCCAAATGTTAACATTTAGTCCATACACAAATTTGTTCATGTTGAGATTTTCTGTGTTTAAGTGAGGGGCATAACTAAGTAATTCCATGAAACGAGCCTCATACTTTGGTAGTGAGCGACTCCCTTGCTTTAATGCATTGAATTCATTTAGTTGCCTCTCAAGGAACTCCTCTGACAAGTAACATTCTCTAAATTTTTCTTCAAATAGTTCCCAAGTTACTTCTGATATATCCATCCCCAATTGGGTTAATAATGTCTTCCACCAAAGTAGTGTGTTTCCCTTTCCCTGGAATTTACCATCTTGGCCTTCATATTTGAGGTGTAATCTCTCAGGGTAAAGCACATAGCCATGTTTTCTAACCATGCCTCTGCAGACTGACCATTCGTGGACACCCAAAACTCTGGAAATTTTACTTTTTTTCAAATCTCGACGTACATTATTTCTTGTAGTGTTTTGGGGTACTTTGTTTTGTATGACAGGCATTGTTTTAAAAAATGGCCGAGTCAGAGTGTTTTGTATGACAAGCATTGTTTTAAAAAACGGCAGAGTCGAAGTGTTTTGTATGACAAGCATTGTTTTAAAAAATGGTCGAGTCGACTCCGACTCGGCCGAGTCAGACTGAGCCAATGCTTGGCCGGGTTGGCTCGGTGGCCGAAACGAAACGGCTGGCCCAGTTGTTACTGAGCCAGTCATTGACTTAGTCAACTCTGTAATGACTCGACCGACTCGGTAATAACTCGGCCGACTGGGCTCTTTGACAAAAATCCTGAAGCACATTTGTGAAAAATTGTTCCGCCTCCTACATATCAATGGTTGGGTTGTTGTTTATTGCATATTTATAGCCCTAAAGTAATCTATCACTGTGAGAAAGTTTTGAAAATTACAAGGCCAAAGTATGGTTATCTTAGTGGCATGAATTAGAAAAATGAAACAATGCATTGAGCCATACAATGTTTTTAAGAAGGCAAACGTTATGGCAATGTACTAATAAATACATATTTACCTCTGATTGTTTTGGAGCTTGACTAGAATTAAATCAAGGGTTTTGAGACTTCATTAGGGGCAGAGAATTGGTATTATTGTTGTTGTAGTCTAGTGATTGTCCTTAGGCTGAGGCAAAAAAGAACCCTGACATTGTTGGCTAAGTATGAACTTTGTATTGGACAGTGCACTGGGTGCCATTTTGATATAATGGATATATTCATGAGCGTACTTTGATCATATGTTGTCTTCTCTCTATATTCTAGAGCTTTGTGTTTCGAAACATGAATGAAAATCTTTAAAATTATGTTTTTTATAAAAAAAATATTTAATGTATTTTTTACAATGACCGAGTCATTGAAATGAAACTGGTCGAGTCGATACTGAGTCGGAGTCGGAGTTGGAGTCGACCCTCAGCCGTTTCCGAGTTAGAGTTGGAGTTTTAAAACATTGATGACAGGTCCTCCATGCTCCCGTTCCAAATGGTTTGCTAATGCTTCAAACATGTGTTGGAATGATCTCATTAAGTTCAACACTTCTCCCGTTGGTAGCTGTTCTAGTGTTGTGATGTTTTCCCCATCATTGGGTGGGTAGGTAGGAGTCAGTTGTTGTGGTGGTGCCATGTTGCGTCCTTTAGTTGCCCCACTTCTTCTTGTACCTCTTCTAACCATGGTTTACCAATAAATCCTGCCACAAATTAACACGATTTTTTCTTATAAGTTCTAACCAACCTCAATGGTTCTATAATTTATTGTTATGTTTATATCCTTCCAAAGGAACAATTTATGCATTTATAAGTTCTTGATTATATTCCTATAAGATTTAATCCAAAGAATACCATCAATCTACTCAAATAGTATGTTTAGACTATATCATGTCATGTAAATGGTAGAGGTGGTTGGTAGCATTATCATAACGTAAACTAAGAATGTCCTTAGTAGAGAGAGAAAATACGTTTCTAACGTTTCAATGATTTTTTAAATAACATAAAAATCATTGAAATGTTTTCCTTAAATAAATTATATCTATTCATAACAAATTTAAAATAAAAGTAATTAAAATAAATAATTTATTTGAAAATTTAATTAAATTTTACACATTTCCTATATTCAACAAAACCATATAACACAAAATTCTACATGTATGATGTGGCTTATTTCCTTGGCTCTAAATGTGTTTGAACCTCTGCCTAACCTCAACCTTTGTAAGCTTGACAGGGAGCACAATCCTTTTCAACATGTGACTGATTACTCTAGGTCTTTCTCTCTCATTCCAAATCTTTGATTGTTTTTATTAATTGAAAAAATATTTTATTTTGCGAAAATATCAATTTTATTAATTATTATTGAAAGAGAAATTTATTTTCAAACCTAAATGCGATTTTCGAATATAATAGCAGTCATGTCAATATAATACTTATTTTAATATATCTATGAAAATTAATAATAAATGAATGTTGTGTAAGATTTCCAATCTTTTATGAGACATCCTTGTAATAATAATAATAATAAAAAACTTATTAGCATATACTATATGAAAAATAAAAAGCATCGTAAACTTTTTAATCTTTCAAACGACTACTTTATACATATAAAATTAAATCAAAATACGAATCCCAGAATTGATGACCCGGTGATACAAATTTATTCCATGGTCAATTTAAAGATATAAAGAATTGTTCTCACAAGTTCGCAATGTACCTTGTATGCAGCGATTTCAATGAATTCCGCCATATGCCTCTTTTTTCTTTTCTCTCCAACCAACATGACTTGTCCCATGATAAATTAATATAATTTTATATTATTAAAATTTTAACGACATTGTTTACAAATTAATTTTCATAGATATATTAAAATAAGTTTATAGGGTTGGTCCCTATAGAAATAGACAAAAGATTCTTCTTTAAACCAAAATGTTATGAAAAACATAATTCATAAAATATTAATTAAATAAATAATAAAAATTAATTAATTAACTATTAGTTATGGAAGGTTAAAGGGTCAAATGACATGACCATTCACTTTTGTGGCCAGTGATTGCCTATATAGGCAATCGTCACAAAGGCAATGTAACATCATTCATTCTATCAACTTATCAATATATATTATTTACTGGTGTTCCACAGGGACTTGTCCCCTAGGGTGAGGTGCACGCACCCCATGATTCCCATGCACCTAGGACGGGGTGACGCTTGGGGAAACATTTCCCCACGTCCCCCTTTTGGGTCACGAAGGCAATGTAACATCATTCATTCTATCAACTTATCAATATATATTATTTACTGGTGTTCCACAGGGACTTGTCCCCTAGGGTGAGGTGCATGCACCCCACGATTCCCATGCATCCAGGACGGGGTGACGCCTGGGGAAACATTTCCCCACGTCCCCCTTTTGGGGAGACATAGGGGGAAACATTTCCCTAGTGTGGGGGACACGTCTCCCTAAAAGGGGTGCTTCTGAGCACTCGCCCTAAAAAGGGGGACGCCTAGAAGAACCCCTTCTGGGGGGGGTGCCTAGGAGCACCCATTTTGAGTTTCAAGAACACTTATGTGAGGAAGCCTAATATTCAAGCCTATGGCCCTATTATTGCTATGCAATTCATGGTAATGTTAAATTCTTAAAGTTGACATTCTCCTTTATCTTTAAAGTTGACTTAAATTTTTAACATTACCATGAAATGACTCGGGATGTTTGAGAATGGTTATGACCTCATTGGATTTCATACGAAGAAAGTAGAATTTTAGATCTCACTCAAAATCCAGCATGCTTAACAGTTTTCAAGATTTCAAGATCAAGGAGATTGTAACGTTTCCATCGGATTTTGTCATGTACGAGAATATGGAACTAGTATTTAATCAAGAGCACCAGGCCCTCTATGTATTGTAAAAATTTCTCATTTCCCACCCCGGTTTTCAGTTTCACCTTATTTCTCCGAAATAGTTAAATGCCCTTTCCCATATCCATACATTCAACAACTGGAAAATAAATTTTGTTGAAAACACAAATTCTAGAAATTTTACAGAATGCTGGAAAATGCAGAAATATAAAAATCAACACATATAAACAGGCATTCAACACATTTAAACACAATGATTTTTGGTCAAGGTGACCCTAGAAAAACCCCCTACAACTCTTGGGAAAAATCAGTTCGAGAGCTCCTTCTTATTTCTGGAAAATGCTTTTTACAGTGAGAAATATTCAGCAAAAAAATCAGCAAGCAAATTTTACAACTTATCTCATTTTTCGTGCCTCATAGCCAACTGGAAAAACTGCAAACAACAAAACAGAACAACAGTAAATGCTGTACGGCCTCCTCGAAAAATAGCAGTACAGTTGTACGGATTTCTGCACTCGACTCGCTGAAATTCAGATGTACGGACTTGCTGAAACTCCGCTGTACGGACTTGCTGAAACTCCGCAGTACGGACTCGCTGAAACTCCGACTTGCTGAAACTCCGCCTTGCTGAAACTCCGCAGTACGAACTTGCTGAAACTTCGACTTGCTGAAACTCTGCCTTGCTGAAACTCCGCAGTACGGACTTGTTGAAACTCCGACTTGCTGAAACTCCGATTTGCTGAAACTCCGCCTTGCTGAAACTCCGCTGTACGGACTTGCTGAAACTCTGACTTGCTGAAACTCCGCTGTACGGACTCGCTGAAACTCCGACTTGCTGAAACTCCGCTGTACGGACTTGCTGAAACTCTGCCTTGGAATGTGTGCCAAGTTGCTGTCTCCTTCTCCTCACTGTCCAGAAATCTCCCTTGCTCTCTTGCTCTCCTTCTCTCAATCTGCTCATGAAAGAATGAATGACCTTTTCCTCCTTTTCCTCCCTTAATCTAACCTTAAGTGACTTTTGGGTAATCCCTAAATCCAATAGCTGAAATAGATTGAGATCTAGGGCTGAGATTAAATGTTCATTTAAATCTCACTTTCTATTTTTTTAATTCACCCCATTTTAATAAAGACCCACTTAGTCATTTATTTCCAAAGTCACTTTTCCTTTCTAATTTTACATTGATTTTATTAAAGTCATTTTAAAATTAGACTTTAGTAACTTTATCACTTAAAGTCACTTTTAAATTAGATTTCACTTTATAAAAATTATAAAGTCACTTTAGGAGAAAAATTAAATTCTTTTGGACACTTTTCCCTAGGCCAAAGATCAAAACCTTAGGGAACCACCTGTCCTACGGTACCAAATTTCAACACTCCCTCTTACCGAGGAAAGTGTTCCTCACCACACCCATCTTGTCTCTGAAGTAGTCATGCTTGCTCTGTGGTAAGGCTTTGGTAAGAATATCTGCAACCTGCTCATCAGTGGGAATATACTCAAGCTTCACAGCGCCCTTCTGAACACAGTCTCTGATGAAATGATATTTGATCCCGATATGTTTTGACCTGTCATGAAATACTGGATTCTTCGTGAGTTTAATGCAACTCTGATTATCACAGTAAATCATTGAAGGTCTCAATGGCTGACCAAATAAGCCAAACAACATCTTGCAAAGCCAGATGGCCTCCCAACTAGCTAGACTGGCGGCCATATACTCTGCTTCCGCTGAACTCAATGCTACTGACTGCTGCTTCCGGCTGAACTATGACACTACTGCCGAACCCAACCCAAAACAGCACCCTGAAGTGCTCTTCCTATCAGAAGCACAACCTGCCCAATCAGAATCAGTATAACCTGCCAATCTCACTCAATCCCCCTGCCTGTAGTCCAGACCATAATCCACTGTCCCCTGCAAGTACCGCAAAATGTGTTTTGCAGCCACCCAGTGAACCTTCCTAGGCTCACACATAAACTGACTCATTGTGTTGACTGCAAAACAAATATCTGGTCTAGTGTTGACCAAATACACCAAGGAACCAATCAGTTGCCTGTACAATGTGGGATCCACCAACTCGGAATCCGAAGCATGAAGCTTCTTCCAGTTGGTAATCATCGGTGTCGACATGGGTTTACAATCCCCCATGTGGAATCTGCCAAGGATGTCCACAATATACTTCCCCTGCCCCAGGAAGAAATGCCCCTCCTCCTGCCACACCTCCAAACCCAAAAAGTAATGCATCAAGCCGATGTCCTTCATCTCAAACTCCGTTGCAAGATCTCTCTTGCAGTGCTCTATGAGTCTCTCTGCACCTGTAATGACCAATTCATCCACATACATCACCAGAATGAGAGGCTCCTCACCTATCACAATAAAGTAAAGGTTCAGATTTGCCTCACTCTTTGTGAAACCCATCCCCTGCAAGTATGTATCTATCCGGGAGTACCAAGCTCTGGGAGATTGCGTTAGGCCATAAAGGGCATTCTTCAGTCTGCACACATGGGACTCCTTCCCATGCACCTCAAAGCCCTGTGGCTGCTCAATGTACACCTCCTCCTGTATGAAGCCATTGAGAAATGCAGTCTTCACATCCATTTGGTGGATCTTCCAACCCATCTCTGCTACTATCGATATAATGGAGCGGATCGAAGTATATCGAGCCACGGGAGCAAAGGTCTCTTCATAATCAACTCCCTCTACCTGGGAGAACCCTCTAGCCACAAACCTCGCTTTGAATTTCTCAATGCTGCCATCTGCAGCATGCTTTACCTTGTAAAGCCATCTGGAAGTAACCACGGATTTGCCCTCAGGCCTCGGCACCACCTCCCAGACATCATTCTTCATGATAAAAAAATACTCCCCCTGCATGGCCTCTCTCTAGACCTGCTGGTTAGCTGCCTCCTCATAGCTAGAAGGCTCAGAGTCAAGGATGCTGATAACCATTGCCATATAGTTACAAAACCTCTAAGGTGGTCTACTCTCTCTGACCGGCCTCTTAGGCTCCTGAAGCCACTTGAGCTTCCTTTTCCCTGAGCGTACTTCTCCCATAGGAGAATGAAACTCCTCCTTATCATCATCAGGAGCCTGAACTCCTGACTGTCTGTCTGCTGTCCTCCTGCCTGCACCTGAACCTGTAGAAGCTGAGGTACCGTGTGAACTGTCCATCAGTGGACTCCCTAGTGAACTGCTCTACATGCTTCCTGGAGTACCACCCCTCTGGCTCGGTGAGCCACTGCTCACTGACGGACCTGACATCCTCATAGATGTAACTCCGGATCCTCCTGATCCCTGCCCACTGGATCCTTGCGACTGACTCAACTGCTGTTGAGGGTCTGGCTGATCCAGATACTCTAACTCCCATGACCTCCTAAAGGCCCTGTCTTCCTCCAACTTCACATCTCGCCTGACAACAACTTTCCTCTGTGCAGGAATGTAAATTCGAAAGGCCTTTGAGGTCTCACTGTAGCCCACAAAGATACCCTTCTCTGCGGTGGGCTCTAGTTTGGTCCTCTTCTCCTTGGGTATGTAGGAGTATGTAATGCACCCAAAGATACGAAGATGACCAATATCAGGCTTTTTCCTAGAAAAAGCCTCCTCCGGAGTCATGTGCCCCAAGGCACGATGCGGACTCCTGTTTTGCAAATAAACAGCTGTGTTGCAGGCCTCTGCCCACAAGAACAATGGCAACCCTTGATCATGTAACATGGCTTTGGCAGCTCCTACGATGGATCTGTTCTTCCTCTTCGCAACCCCATTCTGCTGGGGGTTGTAGGGAACAATGAACTCCCTCCTAATGCTTGCCTCCGCACAATAGTAAACAAACTCTCCAAGGGTGTACTCTCCCCCGTTGTCCGACCTCAGGGACTTGATCTTCCGACCTGTCTGTGTCTTCACAAGAGCTCTAAACTCCTGAAACTGCTTGAAGACCTCATTCTTGGTCTTCAAGAAATAAATCCAGGTCCTCCTGGAGTGATCATCAATGAATAAAGCATAGTACTCATATCCACTCAAGGAAACATAAGACATCCGACTGCTCACATCGGAATGAATCAAATCAAGTATCCCAGTCGCTCTGCTGTCACTGCTAGGAAAAGGGGATTTGACAAATTTTCCCATCGCACATCCTCTGCCTCTGCAAGTATCAAAGTGATCAGTACTGAAATCTGGCACACCTGTAGTGATCTCCCGCAATGTCCTCAAGGCTCCATGATACATATGCCCCATCTTGCGGTGCCAAATCTCACACAGCTTAGAACTGCTAGCTCTGCTGTCGGTACTACTGCTCAATGCCAAAAGGGGCTGGAATGCAAACTTGTACACCTTTGCATGGCTTACACCTATCACTCTAGCTGAATCAGCTGGAGTGCCTTTGGGATACATCAACACCTGTCCTCCCCTGAACAGTACCTCATATCCTTTGTCCTCCAAAGCTGAGACGGATATGAGTTTCTTCCTCATCCCTGGCACATAATGAACATCTGACACCTTGAAGGGAGGTTTGGACTCCCTCTGAAATGTCAGTGTCTCCACCCCGACTGCTCTAACAACTCTGTCATCACCGAGTACTACCTCTATATCAGTGCCACTATTTGAAAGCTCTGAGAAGTACTCACGGACTCCTGTCATGTGACGTGAAGCCCCATTGTCCACATACCAGATACCCGAAGATGCTCCGCTAATAGAGGGAAAATCATGCTCCCTCTGAACCTGTGTCACAGGTGATCCTGCACTAGAGGACTCATACGCAGTGAACCCAAACTCCCGGTCAAAACGATCTGCAAAGTCCTCAACCTCTACTGAAGCTGCCATGCTCTGGTTCTTCCCCTTCATCTTCTTCTCCGGACACACAACTGCATAGTGTCCCATCTTTTGACAATTCCAACACTTCACCTTGGAATAGTCCTTCTGTGTGTAATCCTATTTACCTTTACCTTTGCCTTTGCCCCCACCATTGCTTGTGGAAACCAGCTTCTTCCCTTTGCCTTTCTTGCCTCCTGCCACCCGTGCTACATCCTCATCCTGCTCAACTGGCTTGGTTGCCCCAAGCTGACATTTCCTGATCTCTGTCTGAATGCAATCATCCCAAAACCTCTCCCATGTGGGAAGGGTCTCACATGCACAAACCCCATCAGCAAAGTTCATCCATGAACGGGGGAGGCCATTCACTGCAATCCGCACCAACTCAGTGGGTGGAATGTTCTCTCCAACTGCTGCCAACTCATCTCTCACATTAGTAATCTTTGTGAGATATCCAGCTGCACTGTCATTACCCATCTTAATAGTCTTTAGCTTCTCCTTCAGGACCATTTTCCGATTCTCATTGGTACTCTAGTAGAGATTGGACAATGTTGTCCACATCTCATGGGCATTTCTCTTTCCTCTCACATGAGGAATTCAATGGTCTTTGACTCCGTCTAGAATCAGTTTCTTACCCTTGTTCTTTTTATTATACTCAGCCAACTGAGTAGCATCAGTAGGCACAACAACAGGGTTCTGTGTGGTATGCACCATGATGTCCCAGGCTTCTGCCTCCTCAAAGATACTCTGCATTCTCTCCTTCCAAACGCTGTAATTGCTATGCCCATCCAACCTATCCTCCACCCTCAATCCCAATGACATCCTGCTGTCCTAAAACTGAAAAATAACACTGCTGTAGTAAAGATAAAACTGTTGTTTGTGAAAAATCAGCTTGCTGTAATTTTCCTCCTTGCTGTCCCAAACTGCACTTCAACACTCAAGCTCTGATACCATGTAAAAATTTCTCATTTCCCACCCCGGTTTTCAGTTTCACCTTATTTCTCCTAAATAGTTAAATGCTCTTTCCCATATCCATACATTCAACAACTGGAAAATAAATTTTGCTGAAAACACAAATTCTGGAAATTTTATAGAATGCTGGAAAATGCAGAAATATAAAAATCAGCACATACAAACAACCTTTCAACACATTTAAACACAATGATTTTTGGTCAATGTGACCCTGGAAAAACCCCCTACAACTCTTGGGGAAAACCAGTTCGAGAGCTCCTTCTTATTTCTGGAAAATGCTTTTTACAGTGAGAAATATTCAACAAAAAAATCAGCAAGCAAATTTTACAACTTATCTCGTTTTTCGTGCCTCACATCCAACTGGAAAAACTTGCAAACAGCAAAACAGAACAACAATAAATGCTGTACGACCTCCTCGAAAAATAGCAGTACAACTGTACGGATTTCTGCCCTCGACTTGCTGAAACTCAACTGTACGGACTTGCTGAAACTCCGCTGTATGGACTTGCTGAAACTCCGCTGTACGGACTTGCTGAAACTCCGACTTGCTGAAACTCCGCAGTACGGACTTGCTGAAACTCCGACTTGCTGAAACTCCGACTTGCTAAAACTCCGCCTTGCTGAAACTCCGCAATAAGGACTTGCTGAAACTCCGACTTGCTGAAACTTCGCCTTGCTGAAACTCCGACTTGCTGAAACTTCGCCTTGCTGAAACTCCGCAGTACGGACTTGCTGAAATTCCGCTGTACGGACTTGTTGAAACTCCGCCTTGCTGAAACCATAGTTTTAAAATTCGGCCGATTCGAAACGGAAATGGCCGAGTTGATCCGTTTCATTGCCCAGAATTGTGACTCGGGGGAGGAAACGGTTCAGTAGGCCGAGTCAGCCATGACTCGGCCAAGTCATTCAATGACTCGACCGAGTCATGGCTGACTCGGCCAACTCGGCCGTTTCCATATTGACTCGGCCGAGTCATAACCAGCTGCCCGTAACCCCATCAAAACAATGATTTGTCATTTTTTTAATGAAATTTTGAAGTGTTTGCTGATTGGTTTGGACTTCAATGTGTTTTATGAATTAGTTAAATGTTATTTGGGGTCCATTTCCCCCTCCCAAACCCTATTTAACACGCTCAAACGCTCTCTACTATTGATATGCTATTCAAATTTCATGGTAATGTTAAATTCTTAAAGTAAAAGTGACATTCTCCTTAATCTTCATTTTCATCCTTTTACTTAAATTTTTAACATTACCATGAAATGACTCAGGATGTTTGAGAGTGGTTTCGGCCTCATTGGATTTCATATGGAGAAATTAGAATTTTAGATTTCATTCAAAATCTAATAGACTTATCAGTTTTTCAGGATTGGAGGATTGCAATGTTTCCATTGAATTTTATCATGTATTAGGGTATGGAACTCGTATTTAATCAAGAGCACCAATCCCTCTATGTACCTTGATGTTAGTGACATTGGTTGTCGAACTCCTCTGGGATTCGCTCCCAAACCAGGAGCTTCTGAAAATGTCACTCCCGCTCCTGTTTTCGCTCTCGCTCCCCACTTCCGCTCCTGCTCCCAAGTAACACTGAGCTAGATGATGTTTGCAACTCGAGCAATAGCCAGTAGTACTGGTCACAGACTTTTGTTGTAGAGGCCATTTATAGCCTCCTTTGTTATGTGTTTTTGTTTTGATATCTATATCATCATCGTGTATGTACTGGACAATGCACTGGGTGCCATTTTGATATAATGGATATATTCATGAGCCTACTTTGATCATATGTTGTCTTCTATCTATATTCTAATGCTGTGTGTTTGGAAACATGAATGAAAATCTTTAAAATTATATGTTTTTTATAAAAAATAAATATTTAATGTATTTTTTACAACGACCGAGTCATTGAAATCGAGCCGGCCGAGTCGATACCGAGTCGGAGTCGGAGTCGTATCTACCTTCGGCCGAGTCGGAGTCGGAGTCGGAGTTTTAAAACATTGGCTGAAACTCTGCTGTACGGACTTGCTGAAACTCCGACTTGCTGAAACTCTGCCTTGCTGAAACTTCGCCTTGCTGAAACTACGCTGTACGGACTCGCTGAAACTCCGACTTGCTGAAACTCCGCCTTGCTGAAACTCCGCTGTACGGACTCGCTGAAACTCTGCCTTGGAATGTGTGTCAAGCTGCTGCCTCCTCCTCCTCACTGTCCAGAAATCTCCCTTGCTCTCTTGCTCTCCTTCTCTCAATCTGCTCATGAAAGAATGAATGACCTTTTCCTCCTTTTCCTCCCTTAATCTAACCCTAAGTGACTTTGGGTAATCCTTAAATCCAATGGCTGAAATAGATTGAGATCTAGGGCTGAGATTAAATGTTCATTTAAATCTCACTTTCTATTTTTTTAATTCACCCCACTTTAATAAAGACCCACTTAATGATTTATTTCCAAAGTCACTTTTCCTTTCTAATTTTACATTGACTTTATTAAAGTCACTTTAAAATTAGACTTTAGTAACTTTATCACCTAAGGTCACTTTTAAATTAGATTTGACTTTATAAAAATTATAAAGTCACTTTAGGAGAAAAATTAAATTCTTTTGGACACTTTTCTCTAGGCCAAATATCAAAACCTTAGAGAACTACCTGTCCTCTGGTACCAAATTTCAACATGTACCTTGATGTTAGTGGCATTGGTTGTTGAACTCTTCTATCACGACCCTACTAAAGATGTACCCTTTACTCAAACAAAATCTTGACTTGACATGCTACATTTTTTCTATGTTATTTTAATGCTTAGATGGTGATATTGATGACAAGATTCCAATATAGGTAATGATTTTGATGATATGTTATTTGTCATAGAATGATTTTTTTGGATGCTAGAGGCCATCTAGAGCTTGTTTGTTGACGTATTTTTAGTTCGAGATGGATTGCGCTTGGCGCTATTTTGGTTACGTGCACCCTTACATGTTATATAAATGAGAACTTTTTCTTATTAGTGTATAAATGTTTTGGATTGATATGGATGCACATGAATATATATGTTTTTCTTTAAATTTTCAATATTTTAGATGTTTTTTGTTGACTGGTTTTCTTACCGGTTCTGGTCCAATTTCAACTAGTTCTTGATTCATAGGGTTTTTCGGTTCAATTACCAGTTCAGTTCCAATAACATTGGTATCTACTATAGTCTATTTTGCTAGGTACTAATTAGATTATAGAATGATGAATTTAAATTTTAAATCAATTTACATTCTGGAATGATGAGATAAATTTAATTTTTAAATCAATGTAGATTCTAGAATGATGAATGATGAATATGGATCGATGTATTTCATTATTGAATCTCGTGGTGTATGGATGAAAGGGATGATGTATGTACTAGTATGAAATATGAATATGGATTAGTGTATTTCATTATTTAATTCAATTATGTATGCATTAGGGGAATTCCTCCCTTAATCTAACCCTAAGTGATTTTTGGGTAATCCCTAAATCCAATGGCTGAAATAGATTGAGATCTAGGGCTGAGATTAAATGTTCATTTAAATCTCACTTTCTATTTTTTTAATTCACCCCACTTTAATAAAGACCCACTTAGTGATTTATTTTCAAAGTCACTTTTCCTTCCTAATTTTACATTGACTTTATTAAAGTCACTTTAAAATTAGACTTTAGTAACTTTATCACCTAAAGTGACTTTTAAATTAGATTTGACTTTATAAAAATTATAAAGTCACTTTACGAGAAAAATTAAATTCTTTTGGACACTTTTCCCTAGGCCAAAGATCAAAACCTTAGAGAACTACCTGTCCTCTGGTACCAAATTTCAACATGTACCTTGATGTTAGTGGCATTGGTTGTTGAACTCTTCTATCACGACCCTACTAAAAATGTACCCTTTACTCAAACAAAATCTTGACTTGACATGCTACATTTTTTCTATGTTATTTTAATGCTTAGATGGTGATATTGATGACAAGATTCCAATATAGGTAATGATTTTGATGATATGTTATTTGTCGTAGAATGATTTTTTTGGATGCTAGAGGCCATCTAGAGCTTGTTTGTTGACGTATTTTTGGTTCGAGATGGATTGCGCTTGGCGCTATTTTGGTTACGTGCACCCTTACATGTTATATAAATGAGAACTTTTTTTTATTAGTGTATAAATGTTTTGGATTGATATGGATGCACATGAATATATATGTTTTTCTTTAAATTTTCAATATTTTAGGTGTTTTTCGTTGACTGGTTTTCTTACCGGTTCTGGTCCAATTTCAACTAGTTCTTGATTCATAGGGTTTTTCGGTTCAATTACCAGTTCAGTTCCAATAACATTGGTATCTACTATAGTCTATTTTGCTAGGTACTAATTAGATTATAGAATGATGAATTTAAATTTTAAATCAATTTACATTCTGGAATGATGAGATAAATTTAATTTTTAAATCAATGTAGATTCTAGAATGATGAATGATGAATATGGATCGATGTATTTCATTATTGAATCTCGTGGTGTATGGATGAAAGGGATGATGTATGTACTAGTATGAAATATGAATATGGATTAGTGTATTTCATTATTTAATTCAATTATGTATGCATTAGGGGAATTTTGAGGTCTAAAATGGGCCTCCTAAGGAAATTATAAAATAATAGTGGAAATAATAATATTAGATTAGATTATATCATCAAATTTTAAAGGGAAAAAGGAAAAAACTATTTTTTCAACTTATCTCCCTATAGGTTTACTCAAATTTCAAGCGGAAACACTCGTTGTATGCAAAATTTGATTCCTCATCCAAGGAGTACACATGATCCATACTTTTTATGGACCTTACTACATGAAAAATGAGAAATACATGAAAAAACGTGATTACAATCACGTTTTTCATGTATTTCTCATTTTTCGTGTAGCAAGGTCCATCGAAAGTATGCAACATGGGTACTCTTTGGATGAGGAATTAAGTTTTGCATCCAACGAGTACTCCCGCTCGAAATTTGAGTAAAACCTTAGGGAAATAAGTTAAAAATATTTGTTGAAAAAATA
Source organism: Pinus tabuliformis (assembly GCA_031772625.1). Taxonomy (NCBI): domain Eukaryota; kingdom Viridiplantae; phylum Streptophyta; class Pinopsida; order Pinales; family Pinaceae; genus Pinus; species Pinus tabuliformis. Next base: position 106,657,059 of record CM062810.1, on the reverse strand, counting down.
GTTTTATTATTTTTTAATATTTTTGTTTTTTTACTCCAAAAATGGTGAACCATCCCCCATGGTTGACATCATCATCTTGAATCCTATTGGTTCTTTTAAAGTTTATTCTGGTTCTACATTTTTCTTAGGAGGTCCATTTTAGACCTTAAAAGTCCCCTAATGGAATCAATATATTTATGCTTTCATTATTGAATATGAATTTGAATTATGTATATATATATATTAAAAAAATAATATACCCCGACGTCTCATTGTCCCCCCTAAATTTCCCTAAAATTTGAGGATACTTTGACACGCCCCCCCTGTGCGTCTCCTCGCAGCTGCGTCTCAAAGTCTGGGTGAAACATTGTTACTTACTATACATTTGTGTATTCTACATTGTAAGTACAAACAAGCTACAATATTTGTTTGCAATAGTGGTATTAGAGCCATTCGAACCTCTGGACGTTAACCACTGCACAATCTGTCCATTAAGCCTTAGGTCCAGAAATCATGGGAACATATTCCCAAGATTATGACCATAAAACTAGGTGAGAATTATTACTGGAAATGAGAGAAATACTCGCAAAATCAATAAAGCTTTTTGAAACATATTCAACACCTACAATGGAAGAGGACATTGACATGAAAGAGACTAACAATAAAGAATGCTCTAACCAGGAAAATAATGTTAAACATATTGAATTAGGAACTCCTCAGGGTGACATAAATGAGACTGATAATGAAAGTGGTAATATGATGACTGAAGATGAAAACAGGGAGGAAGAAAATGATTCTACAGAAGTTATTGATGAAGAATCCCTACATTCCGCAAAAGATCATGAAAACGTGTCAATTACAGATTATGATGAGAATGAAGATGATCTTAAAGATGAAGATGACCTGGATTATGATAATGGCGAAGATGACTATGAAGAAGATGATGATGATAATTGTGAAAATTCCTATACTCAAGGAACCCCTACTTCAGCAAAATTGAATTTACTTCTCCTACTTGATTTTAATATACATTATCAAGTTATTTTCTGAAAAATATTGAAGTAAATTACTTCTGCAACCTACAATAATTTAATTTGATTACATGAAACAAGAAACTGAGCAAAGAACAAAATACATTGGACACCATTATTTTTGGACAAAATAGTCCCCGGAAAAACCCAATGCGGGAAAACCGGTGCAACAACTCTAAGGGTTTTATATTATTAAGTAGTATTTCTGAATACAATGCTAGATGCCCTCCCGACAATCCAGTTATAGAGAAAAATATAATGGCAGAAAACTGAGTGAGATTACCTCACTTCACTCAACAGTTTCCGGTTGATCTGGCAGCAGAACTGGCAAACCCCTGGCCATCTCTGCGTTGGCTCAGAGGCTTTGGGTCAGCTCTGCGCTCTCTTCTGTCTCTTGGAGCTTCTGTGTCAACCTCTCCCGGCTGTTCTGGCAGCTCTTCGATAGTTCCGAATTTCTACGTGAAGGCAACTTCCCTTCTGCACTGGCCCTTCTGGCTCTGCGTCAAGCCTACGTGAGCCTAGACTGGCCCAATGGCAGTCCCTCGAGGTGCTGCGCTATCTCCATTGGTGGCTCTCCGCTTCTCTGTTCAGTACTCCCGAACTATCCTTGCCCCTCTGCTGTAGAATGATCACTTATTTCGAATTTCTCAGCTTCCAAGCCCTAGAAATTTCGAACTATAGATCAATCCGTTCTCTCGGTGTGTACCTGAATGAACCACAAACCTCCTTATACTTTTCTTGTTGAGACTTCAACGACTGAGATTAAGTGTTTAATCAATGACTAGGATTAAAAACTTGACTTGATCTGCTTTCTAGAACATTCTCATCCATATTTTGATTAATACCCATTAATACTTTAATTTTCCTAAGTTTAGACTTAGGAATCCCATTAAAAATATTAATTATTTTAATAAAATACAATCTGGGAATCCCATTAAAAATATTAATTATTTTAATAAAATACAATCTGGATGGAATTTCACCAAACGGTTTCTGGGTTCTTTAGAAATCATGTGCCTTAGCCTCTCCACCAATTTTCATGGCTAGAGCACATCCGATGCTACCAAAAACTAACACTCCCTTTTAGCGAGGGATGTGCTCTAACAACGTCCAACTGCATGCTGCTCTTATCTCTGAAGCATCTCCTTTTCACATTGTTGCTGCCATCAATGCTGTGCTACTGCTGCTACTGTACTACTGCCCATGACACTGCCACTGCCACTGCGACTGCTACATCAGTACCACAACTCCCTCTCAAATGCTGCATCTGCTATGTTGCTAGCACTGCCACTGCTAACACTGCATTCGTACTGCAACTCAGTGGCTGAGAGAAGCAACTAAAAAATACCCAAAATTACTGAACTAATTGTGTTCAGCATAATACCATGTGAATGTTGGAACTTGAATGATACTAGTCTTTGACCCTTTGAATCTTTTGTGCTGTTGCTAACTTATGCAATGTGCCATCTGCACTATTGCCAACCTTGCTCTGTGCTGATCAGTCTCTAGTCTCAGGTTACTGCATATGTCTCTCCAACCAACCCACTACATCATCTGACACTAAGTCCATCTCCCTACTACTGAATCTCAGGCTTCCGTAGCAAGGAATTGATCTAAGGGGTTCTTCAAGGATCCTGACCACATGTAGTCCTCTCGACTACAGTTCTATATCGCCTCATTTGCCTCCTGGAGATGTGTGGGAACTCGTGGCAAACTCATCTTCGTCAATTTTTACTGGAGAAACCTTAGGATCATTTTTTTCATCCTTATCTTTTTGCTGCAAAGGACACTAGGATGCAAAGTGGCCCATCTCGCCACATCTGAAACATTTCACCTTTGAAATGTCCTTCCGCTTCTGCTTTTGTTGTCCCTTTGATGCTAGAGCTGCATTCTCCTCCTCCTTGGTCTTCGTGCCACTCCCACTGCTGCCATTGAGGTTGACCTTAACCGAATCCCTCCTTAATTCTTCCTGTTGAAGGGCTGTCCACATCTCCATCCATGAAGGTAGTCTTTCCCTGCCCAATATACTTTGGATGAAGACTTGCCATTCATCCGAGACTCTATTCAAGGCCGTCCTTACCATCGTGGTAGACTGAGGAGTAGACCCCACTGCAGCAAGCTGGTCTTTGGTGTCCTGAAGACGTTGAAGATAAGAGTTAACCCCTTCTCCCTTCTGCATCAATGTCCGTTGCAACTTTTGTTCTGAGTGCATCTTCCGCTGTTCAGAAGAACCTTCATACAGTGAAGACAAAGCTTCCCACATTTCTTGGGTTGTATCTTTGCCCTGCAAGTGTGAGACCACATGATCTCGAACTCCATCGAGTATGTATCTCTTCGCCTTTGCCTGCTTGGCCTTGTACTTCTTCTGATCATTGTCCACTGGAACATCCACAACACTCTGGACGTAAGCTTTTGAGATCGTACTCCTCCAGAATAACTAAGATTTTGGCCTTCCATATGACATAGTTGGAAGCTTCTTCCAACCTGTCTTGATCTCTGAGCCCATGTGATGCCATCTCACCCAAACTGTCGAATTGACTCCTCTAGTCACTATGCAGCACTAGTCTGCTACCCGGCAAGTGAAAAATTCGAAATTTTGGCGAAAAAAGTCCTCTGAGGAGAAAATTCCCCTTCTATGTGTCTTCGCTCTTTTCCGACGGATTTCTACCCCTGTAGAAACTGCACCCTTCAAGCACTACACTGAGGCTCTGCGTCACTCCCTCTGCCTCTGCAAGCTAACAAACTGGAAATCGTACCTCTTTGTCGACTCCCTCAGAGAGAGATTTCCTCGGAATCTTTGCTTTCCCGGCAAGGACTGCACAATCCCTTCAAGGGGATTCAAATTGCTGTCAAATGCAGCTATTGGCCTCTCTGCCTATTTGCTTCCCATTTACCATTTTATAGTAGCGCAGGGATGCATCTTCACATTTATGGCATGACGTCCAATTTTCTCCACATTTGTGACAATTTCTTTTATTTTTATTTTTATTTTTAATTTTTAATAATATTTTTTTGGCTCATTACTTGAAGTGTCCGATTCCTTCTCCACTTCGTAAGTATACAATATCTTGTTAAGGCATCTGTGTCATGATGTCCATTTGTCTCCACGATACCTACTTTTGTTAGTGTTTTTTTTTTTTTTTCCGAATGTTGTTGTTGGTCTTTGTCTTCCTTGAATGATGACATTCTGAGCTTATGTTTTCTCTCAATAATTATTGCTGCATGTCTAGCTTCTTCAATGGTTTGGGGTTTATATAGTTTTAATTCTTCCTGAATATAATCCTTAAGGCCACATCGATACATTTTTAGTAGCTCTTCGTTTGAGAATCCCCTTTGCCTTATAGCTAATACTTCCCACTCGTGGGTGTATTCGCTTACTGATCTTTTCTGTTTGAGGTGAACGAATTTCTCGTAAACATCGTCTTCTTCTTCGTCATGAAACCTTTTTAGCAAGGCGTTTTTAAAATTTTCCCAATTGAATGAGCGAGCTGCACATTTGTTGGACCACCATAGGAACCAATCATATGCTTCGCTTCCAGGTTGTTGGATGCGGTCATGACCTTCTCTTGTTCACCTATTGGCGGGTTTGCTTCGAAAATGGCGTCCATTCTATTTATCCATACAATGATGCCTTTATGGTTCTTACCATCGTACTTAGGTAATTCCCTTTTAATTTTAAGGTAGTCTCCGTCGGGAAACTTTGTATGGTACTGACTTCCTTAGAATTGTATTTGCGGTACTCGTGGCTTTTCGTGCATCGACGAAAATTCATGACTTGGAAAAATTCTGCCTTCTGGAGTCTTTGGAATTTGTGTAGCCAAGGGGTTAAAAGGTGGACTGGCTCCTCCCATAAACTGGCTCATCATGCTCTTTATTGCCATGATATCCTCTGCCATTTGTTCTTGACTCTTCCCGAAATCATCTTGCTTCCTCTCGGCATCGTCAAGGCACTTGCGCATTCTGTCGAGTTTTTGAAATTTTTTGAATTGTTGTCATTATTACTGCTTCCCATTTTGTTCCTTTTTTTTCCTTGTAGACCCATTTTTATTTAAATAATAATAATATAATTTTTTTAATAATAATTAAATAATTTTAATTAATTAAATTAATTTAATTTGATTTTATAATTGATTTTATAATTATCAACGCAAATCACGATTATGTTACCACGGTGTATCACACAATCCGACCAACCCGTATCACGATGTATCACACAAATATACATTGATTCAACACGTATACCAACCATGCTTATATATATCAACCCTTTATGAATTGATGCATATCACACCCTTTGATAGTTGACCGAGGCACAGCGTTTGACGACAACGGGGAGAAGACAATATTTTAAATGGTGTGTGGGCACAGTTTGACTAGTGGACTTCACTCGTCGGCTTGTTTGGAATAGCGGCGCGGTGTATATGCGTTGTTTATGTGGAGCAACGACACAGTTGTGGCTCCCTCGTTGGCATTCGGACAGTGGGCCGATCTACAATACGTGGGCTGCACAACACTGTATGCGGAAGTGGGGGCACAACGGACTATCTGCAAGGCAGTGGATGTGTATGTGACGGGAGTGGACGCCGGGGTGTGTGGGCATCGGACGATGGGTATGCAGAGACAAAGGGTGGAGTGATAGCACAGACGGGGGGATTGGTAGCTCTGATACCACTGGAGCAATTTTCCCTGTATGCAAGCATGAATTTGTATGTGTAGACTTGTCTTGTAGTAAGTAGTAGTTGTATTATTTATAAAAATATGAATGGTGCTTACAATTCTTCGTGGCGGTGTGCTTATATAGGCATTGACTGGCCATGAAGATAGAAGGTCACAACTTTTGACCCATGTCTCTTCACAATTAATGGGACATTAACTAATTTAATTAATTTATTATTATTAATATTTGTTATTTTAATATTTATTATTTAATTGATGTTTATGAATATTTTTATTCATAACATGGGTATCCATATAACTACTGTCATTTCTATTTTGGCATCAGTCGATCCTATATTGAGTTGGGTATCTATAAACCCACTTGCATCTATATTCACTATTCCTCTGTCTTCTCCTGTTCAGCTTAAGTAGTGGTATTGAGACTAGTGTAATCTTCTCATTTGGCCATGGCCCTCCCATATGGTATCATTAATGCATTTGGATATGCATTACTTATAGCTAAGGCCATAATTTATTGTAATAGTAGGTTATGATTAAGGCCATTCTAGTGAACTTTGATATGTAGGATCAATAGTCCTCTTGGGAAGTGTGCCCTACCTATGTGGACCTATAACCCGTCTTGGGATAATGCCTTACTTAAGTTGTGTATAAATATACAACTCAAACATCATATGTATGTATCTTTTGTTTGATGATTGGGCTTAGGTTCTCCATTACAAGTGCTTGAAGCCTACAAGCATTATATCTTTTGCACTCTCTTGTGGTTGGAAGATGTTCTCTTTTATGTGCATTTGTCCATCTCGTGTATCATGCATTCATGCTTGTGCATCTTTCTCTCTCTAGAACACTTTTTGTTCAGCCCTTGCACATTTATTTAGTGCTTGATTTTTTCTCTTTTTACAGCAGGTTTTTGGGTTTCTTTTTGGCTCCATTCAATGCCCTCTTTTTGTTTGTTATCTCCACACTACATCGTTAAGCAAACGTGGGGATTGAGAATAGAACATTCGAGATGCGTGTTTTTCTTTATCAGATTAATGATAGTGTATGATACAATTTGCTTTTGTGTTTACTATACATTCTCTTGTGCTTTGACTTGTAATGATTCTGAAGGGATCAACTTGTAGGCTCTACTAGTGAGTACATTGATGTCTTTTAATCATTAGGACTGATGATACATATATATACTGACTTTGCTTTAGAAATCAGAAAGCAAGCAGCGGTGATTTTACTTTGTATGAACTGAACAGGCATATTGAAGCTGATATTTATTAGTTAATTGTAGAATTGACTATATTTGTGACAATTTTCAGTTTTTGTTTTTCTATGAATGTAATTTAACATTTTGCTATTCAAAGCAGATGCTGGGTCATCGTCTTTTTCCTCAAGCAAGATACTCAATCTGGGTGGATTCTAAGTCTCAGTTTCGAAGGGATCCAATCGCTGTACTTGAAACACTACTTTGGCGTACAAATTCCGTACTTGCAATTTCAGAGCATGGAGCTCGGAGTTGTGTCTATGATGAGGGGAATGCAATAATTAAAAAGCACAAAGCCATTCCAGAAGAAGTAGACAGACAATTAACTCAATATCGTCTTGATGGATATCCAAAAGATGCTAGATTTGATGGTCACAAAGGTATCATCCATAATCTTGGCCATACTTCCTCTATTGTTTTTCCAGTTATTTGAGTAAATGCAATATGTGTGTCTGAGAATATATATTAGATTGGTGTTAATATGTTAGAAGGATGGAATGTATTCCCCTTTAAACAATGTCTTTGTTGTTTTATTTGAATTTTGAAGAATTGGCATAAACATTGAGCATACCTTGTCATTCAGCATGCAGATTAAGTTTTTGATCAACATTCATTAGGTTGATTGGCACTAATTCATCTCTAGAAACATTTACTTCAGATTGTATGCTGAATAGCATTTGTCTTGTTTTGGAAATTTGATTTAACATTAAAACAACATGGATTTTGTTTTGGCAAAGTATATTAGTTAGATATTGATTGGGCTATTGTTATAGTTGGAACCCCACCCCTAGGTGACACATCTCCTATGTTTCCTCATTCTGAAGACTTTGGAGACTGCAGGAGAAAGTCCCGGTTTAGAAGCGGATGTCCCCAAGGATGTGGAGGATTTCCATGATGTTCCCTAGATGTTTCCTGCGAAAAACAGGGAGGTGTAGACAATGGTTTTGGGGAAATCTGGATGCCCCCTATCTACATTGACACCAATGTGGCACTAGTTCTCCAAGAAAAGTATTCACTTACTGGCAAAGTCACATGACACGAGGACATGGGACATGGAGGGCACAAAAATACAAGTATCTGACACGTGGCATGTGACATAGTGACCCCTTTGGAACATGACATAGAGGACACATTATATATCATGTATTAAAAGTTATAATATATATTAAAACATATAACAAATTAGTGAATTACACATAAAATATGAAATATATAAAACATTTACATGATGATGATACAAATTCAGTCATACAGCTAATGCATATAACCAAAATAGCATTGATTGCAATCCATATCTGAACCAAAAACACATCAACAAAGAGGCCCAAAATGGCCTATAGAGTCCAAAACAAATCAAGATACAATAAATAATTAGTACTACATATCATCAAAATCATATCATCAAATCATTGCCTATATTGGGATCCCTCATCATCAATATCACCCTAAGTATTAAAATAAGATAGAAAAAGCTTAACATGTCAAATTGAGATTCTGTTTAGAGTGATGGGTACCTTTTTACTAGTGTCATGACAAAGGAATTCAAATATCAATGCCACCAACATCGAGGTACATAGAAGGCTTGGTCCTCTTAATTAAACGCTAGTTCCATACCCTCATACATAAACTCCAATCGAAACATTGCAATCCCCTCAATCCTGAAAATTGTTAAGTTTGCTGAATTTTTAGTGGTATCTAAAATTCCACTTTCTCCATATGAAATCTGATGAGGTTAGAACCACTCTCTAACATCCTGCGTCAATGGTAATGTTAAAAATTCAAGTAATACTTTTACTTCATGAATTTAACATTACCATTAATTGTATAGCATTAGTAGGGCCTGGACAAATCCACTTCCCAACACTTGGAATCCTTTATAACATTCCTTAATTTCCCTTAGCTGCACTCTAAAACTTTTGAGAGCTCCAAACCTATGATTGAATTGTGTGAGAATGGGGCAATAAATAGATTTTAGGATGTTTTTTTAACTAGACACATGTCCAAATTCTGGGACACCAGTAGGCTGTGTTTAGCACTAGTCAAACTCGTGTCCCGCGAACAAGACATGAATCAAACACGTGTAGTGTGAAAAATTGATAAAAATATCGTTTATTGCAATTAACCTGTAATTATCCAATGTATTTAATTATGAGCAAAACTATTTCACTACAAATATTGAATAAAAACACGATTGCAATATTCACCAAATAAATTGCAGAAACATTGATAGAAAACCATCACAAAATGGGCACAAATATTTTGGACAAAGCATCCCTAGAAAAACCCTAAAAGGAAAACCAATACTTCAAATATGAGAGCTTTATTAATCTTTAGCAAATTTTGCAATTGATGAATATTACAATATTGCTTTCCAAACCCCGACAAAGCTCCAACAAAAATATTTCTTCACCTCCACAAGTCAATCTAACCACTGGAAGGCTCACGACCTCCCTCCGCAATCTGACACAGTCTCTCACTGGCAAATACAACCTGTATGACCTCACACGTGCGGCTCCTTTGGTTCTCTGATACTCGAGGCTTGGACGAAATTAGCCTCTTAGCTATGCTAGCAACTTGTACAACCCTCCTGGCAATTTGTACAGCCTCCACAAGTCAATCTGACCACTGGAAGGTTCACAACCTCCCTCCGCAACCTGACACAACTCACTAGCAAATACGACCTATACGATCTCACACGTGCGACTCCTTTGGCTCTTTGATACTCATGACTTGGACAAAATTAGCCTCTCAGATATGCTGGCAACTTGTACGACCCTCCTGGCAATCTCAACCTCTCTCAGAGAAAACTTAGCCTCTCTTGGACCCTCGCAACCTCAATAAGTCAACTTCATTGTTCGCAGAAAAACGCTAGGAGAATTCGTCCTTCGGATCTTAGAAACCGGAAGAATACTAATGAATGAAAACCTCATAAATATTTGCTGCTTCAATTGCTGCTGAAAGTTGAAATCTTCACTGTGTCAATCCTCACGCTATCACCGCGCCCTCTTGATTGCAATGAATGATCTCCAAGACTACGCATCGATTTTCTTTATAATCTCTTGTTGAGAAATCGACGACCAAGATCTATATCTGAAATGATATAATCGATGGCTAAGATCGCTTAGAAACTTTACTAGAAGTCTCTAGATGAAAATTGACCATGTCTCAATTATTACTAATTAATTAATCTATATCCCTAAGTTGAAACTTGGGAAAGTAATTAAAAAAATGATTAATTAATTTAATTAAGTCATTTTCACTTTATAAAATAAACTAGGCTTGGAGATATTTTCCGCTCTTCTATTCCTAGGCTCACTGACACCACCAAAGGCTAGAACACTTGTTCAATCTACATTAACCAACACTCTCTCTTAGCGAGGAAGGTCTTCTATGTTCGACAACATCGTGCTTCGTGTTTGTATCTAGACCACCTGTCACCTTGAGTAGCCCATGACCCATTATACTATGCCACAACTCTCCTGGACTGCTATTACGAGTGATAAGTACAAACTCATGCTTTGTTTATCTAGAAAGCTCATCTGCGACTGTCGTTGTTTGCTTCCTACCCTTCTTGTCACCTTTCTTCTTGTTTGGACAATTGCTTCAGTAATGTCCAAACTTGTGATAGACATAACACTTGATCTTCGTCATGTCCTTCTTCTTTTCCTCCTTGGAGTTGGACCCTTTACTGAATCCCTTCTTCGCTTTGCCCTTGCTCACAAGAGCAACATTCTCGCTGTCATCTCCTTTCTACTCGGAACTGCTGCTAGTACCATTGTTGCCTTTCATAAGGTTCAGTTGAAGCTCCTCCTTTGTGAAGTTGTTCTGTAAGCGTTCCCAAGTAGGAAAGCTGGGTCTTCCACTAACTAGTTGCATGAAAACATCCCACTGCTTTTGAAACCCATTCAGGGCTATTCTCACAAGCTCTTCATCATCAACCTTCTCTCCAATGGCTCATCTTTGATTGTTCTGATGCGGGTGAGATAACTGACAACATTTTCTCCCTTGTGTTGTTTGGTGCTTCTGGGCTTCTCTCTTAGGATCATTTTCCGATTCATATTTTTATCTTGGATTTTTTTTTGATGGCATCCCACATCTTTTTGTGCTAAATGTGGAACTATGTGGTCCTTGACCCCATTTAGAATAATACGCTTGGCCTTGGCATCATCTTTCTGATACTCATGCAACATGATAGGATTTGTTGGTACAACAATATGTGTCGTACCAAACTCCTTTAGCCCATGCTCTTCTAAAATAAGAAGGCGCCAAATTTTCCAGACACGTTCGATGCCCCATCCAATATGTTTCGATCCGTCAATCTTGCAAAAGCCCTTGAGAGAAAATAAAAATAATATCTCTTCTACTAGCTAACAAAAGTATCTAGAAAACCTCATGGTCTCCTTCTGCAAGTGATCTTCGTTGCTACTGGGTAACTTGCATTTCCTTTGTTAACTCGCTTTGCCCACTGAAACTGTGCACTGTTCCTCCCAAAAACTCGCATTGCCTCCGAGAAATCACTTTGACAAATTTCTCTAGCTTTAGCAACTAGAGAAACCCATTCGCACTGCCTCTAGAAAATCGATTTGGTAACTAGTAAATGAAACAATGTCTCCAACAACACATACTAGTAAATTGACAATTCACACTGGTTAATTATGCCTCTTTCTTGCATAAAATAACACTAGTAAAATTCCTCCAAGTAAATTTGGAACAAACTGAAGAAATCAATCTTGGATATTAAACCCTTGGCTTCCTCTTCCGAACCCCCGTGTTGATCAATAAACCTTCGCGCTTTAGATCTGCTCCAATGCCATGTTAAAAATCGATAAAAATATTGTTTATTGCAATCAATCAGTATTAACTAGTGTATTTAATTCTGAGCAAAACTATTTAATACAAATACTAAATAAAAACATGATTGCAATATTCACCAAATAATTTGTAGAAACTTGAATAGAAGAGTTAAAACCAAGCACAAAATGGACACAAATATTTTTGGACAAAACATCCCTAAAATAAACTAGGTTTGAAGACATTTTCTGCTCTTATGTTCCTAGCTTCGCTGGTGCCATCTTAGGCTAGAACACCTATTTGAACTACATCAACCAACATGTCGGACATGTGAAATATGGGACATGTGGGGGGGGGAGGATGTTGTTGGAAACCTTTGAGCACTACTGGAGGGGGGCTGGGTGAATCAATAGTGTGAACTATATACGATTTTTTCTTTTTATTACTTCAATTACTGAATCAGACATATGTTAGTAGCTACTCATTAAACATGTGCATCACATAACATAACTGAAACCATAAGCAACAATATAAACAATAAACATGCACACTATCACATCAATCACACATGAGACATAAGATTTCTGGTGGAAACCTAGATCCATCTTAATCCCGGATCTATCAAGCGCTGAGAGCGATCCAATCTCTTGAGGTACAAACCTCTTGTTAAGTATAAAACTTGAGGAAAGGTTTGCACCTCAAGAGATTCTATCCGGGGTTAAGATGGATCTAGGTAGGTTATATAAAACTATATATTATCTATGTTTCTCTTTTTTATTCGCTCTCCCTATCTCACCCCCAAACATACACTCTTTCCATATCTATCTATCTCCCTCACTGCCCCCCTCCCTCTTCCTCTCCCCTCCCACTCCCCTCTCCCCCTAACTCTCTCTCCATTGCTCCCTTGTCACACCCTCTCTCTCTCCACCTTTCTCCCTCTGTCTTTTTTCTTCCTTCCCTCTCTCTCCACCCGCAACTCCATCTCTATCTCCTTCTCTCTCTTGAGTCCTCTCTCCCTTTCTCTCCCACCTCCCTTTGTCTCTCCCCCCATCACTCTCTCTCTCTCTCTCCAACTCTATCACTATCTCCCTCCCTCTCCCCTCCATCTCAATGTCTCCCTCTCTCCTCCCTCCTCTCCTGTCTCCCTCACTCTCTCTCCATCTCTCCTTTGTTCTTTCCTCCCTCTCTCTCCCCCTCCAAGTCTCTCTCTCTCTCTGCTCTCTAGCTTTGTCACTATCTCCCTCCCTCTCGACCCCCCTCTCTCCCCTTCACTTTGCTTGTTGTCATCACTTGGATCCTTAGTTAAGATGGATCTATGTTGGTTCTTACTAATATTATTTATATTATATAAATTCCACATCTTTAAATATGAAAGTATTCTCATTTTCAATTTTATTAAAACCTTAATTTAATTTCTATGGGAATATTTTTAGTAGTCTCGAGGATAGAGGATTTAGATATATCTCAAAAGTAATCATAACATTTTTCCTTTTAGCTTCAATTAAAAAAATGTTATAAAATTAATTAAAATAAAATATTTATTTTGTGAAATAAGTTATGGTTTTTGGGCATATGGTATTGATAAGCCATGGTATTGTAACAAAGCCTATTTACAAGTTAATAATATCCATGGTAAAGTGGAGGTGAATATCCATGGTTCTTGTGATATTGTTGAAAAATATTTTGATTGTGAAATAAGTTATGGTTTTTAGCATGTGGTATTGATAAGCCATGGTATTAGCCCATGCTATTATAGCGAAGCCTATTCACAAGTGCATAATATCAATGACAAAGTAAGGGTGAATATCCCTGATTAAGAATCTTGTCATATTGTTATAAAATATTTTGATTGTGGAATAAGTTATGTTTTTTGGGCATGTGATATTGATTGGCCCATGGTATGGTAACACAGTGTATTTACAAGTTAATAATATCCATGGTAAAGTGGGGTGATTATCCATGGTTAAGAATATTTTCATATTGTTCTAAAATATTTTGATTGTAAAATAAGTTATGTTTTCTTGGGCATATGGTATTGGTAAGCCATGGTATTGTAACAAAGCCTAATTGAATTACAAGCTAATAATATCCACGGTCAAATGGGGGTAAATATCCATAGTTAAGAATCTTGTCACACTGTTATAAAATATTTTGGTTGTGAAATAAGTTATGGTTTTTGGGCATGCCGTATTGATAAGCCGTGTTATTGGCCCATGGTATTGTAACAAAGCCTATTCACAAAATCCAAATATAAAACATTGATTTTTATTATTTTTATTACTTTAACCTTTTATTATTAATTGAACCAACATCATCGATATCACTTTTTATTTTTTTCTATTTTTTAATTAAGCCGATATTTAAAATTGTTTACATACTTACATTACATCTACACTTCTACTCTATATTGCGCTGTAGAGCGCTTCTCGACGCAATGAAACCACCCTTGTTGCTGCTCCTCTGCTCTGAATTTCTATTAGTCAAGCAATTGGTCTTTTACATAGTGCGCTAACTCCCATCAGCATGAAGACTCGACCTCATATACATAACACCAACCCCCATCGGCTAGGAGACTCGATACCACTGAATCAACTCGGAATACTATGTTCTCTACGGATCTATACGGACTACCATCTGCTGAAGGTCAGCACGATCAATCGATCCTCGCCCAACTGCCATAGGACTATCCAACCACCATTGGATTGAGAAACTTCTTCCTTTGGCCAAGGGTGTATGTGAGTGAGAAGGTTGCAGAGAAGTAGTGGATGCTTCAAACCTTGAGAAACTTCTCTCCCCCTTTGACATCAATGGCAAAGGGTCAACTCCATATGAATAGGTAGCTAGAACTGAAGTACATACTAGAGCATACATCGCTACATGGCTGAAATATAATTCATATCAAAACTCATCCATGTCTCCATATAAACAACAAGCAACATATAGAACCAATCATCATTCAGAGCAAAACACCAATCGACACCTCTAGCAGCAAGCAACAATATGCCTACAGAAGGCAACCATCATCAACATATGCAACATCATCATAATAACAACTATGAGCAACATCAAGTATAACATCAACATGCACATGAGCATCATCCAACACTCCTTCATATAGAAACATCATATGAGGCAACCACACACTATTTCCCCCATGACTACATAGTAGCAACTACCATAACATCTCATCACATAAGGCCAAGAACCCCACTGTCATAGTATAGTATGAGGCATAGCGTGAACACCTCCATGTGGATCAGAATGCCAACAATGTATGGCCGGAGCAAATAGGAACAAATAATGGTCCCCTTGAACACATGCAATCTCCAAGCTGTAGAGATATCAATTGTTGGGCTGAAATCAATGCTTCCGTTGCAAACAATGCTTCCTTTGACAAATAGAAGCACCATATGGACCAAGACTCCACATGACCATGACTCAAGTGACATATACAATGATAAATACATGGATGTAGCAGTGACATAAGACCTCATACATACTCTCATATGACCATAACATGACCTCATGAATCATGGCTATATGACCCAAAAGATAGTACAATACAAGTACATGGCTCCATGAGCATTTTACATGAATATATCAATGAAATACATGGCTGCTATAATCATCTCCTATGGACCAATGACTCAAAAACATGATACATCATGACAATTACATCATCATTAGCCCATACATATGGCTGCAAAATGACTCCATATGACTCCTCCATAACAAGCCTATCACCATGATGACTCATCATACTATTGAATGGACTCAATACCAATACATAATGATGAAACAATAGAAAATACATGGCTGTAGTAAGCATCATACAACAACTCATACATGGCTGGTCCATGTCACATGTCATCACAATACATCTTGGAAACCAAAAACACATACATGTCTGAAAAATGTGCTCTACTTTCTACTCATGAAAGACATATAAGGCTGCTATAAACACATGAGCAGAAAGAAATGAAAGAGACAAGATAAATCATGAATCTCAATACCATGCATAGCTCTCTCTAAGCTCAATATACCTCCAAGAGACAGGCTGATCCTGTGGACCTGAATGTGCATGAGGCTGAAATGAATTCATCAATGCTGCTGAAAACTCCATCATACACTCCCCCTGAGGTTATGCACCTCTCATGATCTACAATCCTCTATAAGTACGCATGAAATAACCATGGATTGCAGGAGGGAATGCTCTTCACTAGTTGAAGAGCTAAAGCTCCTTTTTCCACGGTTTTTGTGAAAATTCGAGAATCCCACCCGAATCAACTACTGCAACAACTGATTAAACTTCTATCTGTTAATTACTGAAACAAATTATTTACTGTTTCCTACAACAAATATCGAAGCTAACAAACGGTAGCCTTCACTTAATTAATTAATTTGCCCAAAACAAGAAAAGAACAAATAGAGAAAGATGCACAAGTGACAATATTTTTTGGACAAATGTCCCCGGAAAAACCCAATGCTGGAAAACCGATGCAGCAGGTCTGAGGGTTTTATACTATTAAGCAATAGTTTCTGAATACAACTCTGGATGCCCTTTTGGCAATCCAGTTACAAAGAAAATAAACTGGCAGAAAAACTTAGTGAGATTACCTCACTTGACTCGGCAATTCCGGCTATTCCGACAGCTGTACTGACTGTCCTCGGCTATCTCTGCGTTGGCCTTGCATCAGCCTCAATTGGTCCCACCATCTCTCCTCACGCCGAGGCGTCTGCGCTGGCCCTGCGTCAGCCTCAACTGGTCCCACCAGCTCTCCTCACGCTGAGCCATCTGCGCTGCCTTCTCCTGGTGTCTCTTTGCCTCTTTGCTACTGATCCGAGAACCTGGAGAAGATACTCCAACCCAACTATACCTGCCCCTCACTGCAAAAGCTCACTATCGAAAATCTCCTGGCAGCTACTCTGCTTCAGAAAATTGATTCTCTGAATTCCCTTTGTGTGTCCTTCCAAGTGACCCTCAAGCCTCCTTAAATAATCTTTTCGTTGACATTCAACGGCCCAGATTAGAAGTTAATCAATGGTTAAGATTATTTTTGCTTGATCGTTGTCTTCTTTTAGAAGTTACACCCACAATTTATATTAATACCCTTCAATTTGTTTATTTTCCTAAGTTTAGACTTAGGGTCCCATTAAAAAAATTAATTATTTTAATACAACTGTTTTTTGGTGGAATTTCCCAAAATAATTTTTGGGTTCTTTGGAATACATGTGCCCAAGCCTCCCTGCAAAATTTGAGACTTAGAGCACATCCGATGCTACCAGAAATCAACAGTTTTGGGCTGCTTATTTTCCTCCTCCTTTTGCTTTCTTTCTTGCTTCACCGCTTTTGAGCTAGAACCTTTTTTTTTTGCCTTGATGGTTTTGTCTTGAGTAACGGGGCAACAAACCATCTTTTGCCATATGGCCAAATCTATGGCAAATATAACACTCCACATGGCTAAGAGGATCAAGTCTTCTACTGCTCATGTTAGATTTAGACCTTGACTGAAATGTATCTCTTCTCCAACGGTTAGACTTGCAATCTATTGCCTTATGGCCAAACAAGTGACATGAGTTATAATAACCATAAAAATCACAAGTATACTTGTTGGCCATTCTCCTTCGTTGCTGGAATCTTTGCTGATATGGTCTATACGATTTGCTCCAGCAATTCGTTGCAATATGCCCAAACTTGTGATAGATGTAGCATTGTATGTCATGCATCAAAGGAATGAAAGGGCTTTGCTTCCTTTGAAATCTAATGGAGCTACCACGATCATCTCTAGGAGCAAAGGATCTTCTGAATGTAGGAGATCCTTGAGATTTCCTCCTCTATTGCTGGTTTTGCTGCTTGATCTGTTGCTGGTTCTGCTTTCTCTTCTGCTGCTAGTTCTTTTGTTTGCTATCTCGCTGCTGGATCTGCTTCTTATTTCCTTGGATCTCACTTTTTCTACTGGTGTTGTTTGCTACAGGTTTTTTGGGTTCTTCTTTCATGCTGCTACCTGCATGCAAACTAGATTCACCGTTTTGAAATCCAGGACTAGTTTTATCCAATGGTGATTTTTGGATCTCAAGAAAACTATCCAAAGCTATGGTGCCCTTCTCCATTTTTCCCTGCTTTCTCAAGGAAACAACTTTGGCCTCTAATTTCTCAACCTCTTCTACCTTCACTGGATATTGTTTCCTCATACCTTTCTCCACTTTTTCAGATTAAGCCAATTTAACTTTTAAGCTCATAATCTCTTCCTTGAGCTTGGCCTCCTTATAATCACAGATCTGCAACAATTTTTCTTGATCTTTGCATGCAGTTGTTAGTCTAGAAATCTCAGCTCTAAGAACCTTAATATCATTCTCATCTTCACTAGCCAATTTAGCATGATCAAAATCTGAATCATCAAAATTATAACTCAACTGAAAATCATTAATGGTTATACCTTTAGGTGCAAGATTTTCTGATCTCTCCTCATCATCTGCTGAATCATGTGTAGTGGAAGAATGAGACTCTTATGGTTGGGATTCTAGTTTTTGGAGACTCTTCTTTTTGTTCTTCTTGTTCTTGTTATTATTGTTCTTCTTCTCATTTTCCTTATTGTTGCTCGTATCATGTCCAAAAATGGATTCTAGCTCGTCCCACATATCTTTGACACGTTTCAAACCCACTAGTCTCTTCATATCATGATTATGAAGATTCTCATAGATTATACATCGTGCTTGTGCATCCTGCTGCAAAACTTCGTCTGGAATAGGATCATTGCCACAACCTTCACACACTACTTTCCAAATGTTAGATCCACAATATAATAATTAAGATTTTACATTTTTGTGCCATACCTTGTAATTTGCAGCAGTGAGCACAACCATTCCTAAATTTTTTTTCAATTTTTGCCAACAAAACCTCAGATCTACTTTCCAACGATCAAGATGCAACCAAGAGCCCCGCTTTGATACCAATTGTTGGAAACCTTTGAGCACTATTTGGGGGGGGGGGTGAATCAGTGGTGTGAACTATATACAATTTTTTTTTCCTTTTATTACTTCAATTACTGAATCACAGATATGTTAGCAACTACTCATTAAACATGTGCATCACATAACATAACTGAAACCATAAGCAACAATATAAACAATAAACATGCACAATCACATCAATCACACATGAGATACAAGATTTATGGTGGAAACCCTTCTAGGAGAAAATCCACCTTTGCTGTTGTTGCTTTGCTCTTAATTTCTATTAGTCAAGCGATTGGTTTTTTACATAGTGTGTTGACTCCCATCAACATGGAGTCTCGAACTCATATACATAATGCCAACACCCATCGGCTAGGAGACTCGATACTACTGGATCAACTCAGAATACTCTGTTCTCTATAGATCTCTACGAACTACCATCTACTAAAGGCCACCATGATTAGTGAATACTCGCCCAACTACCATTGGACTATCCAACCACCATTGGATTGAGAAACTTCTGTTGGAAATACTGAGAGGGGGGGTGAATCAGTAATTTTTAGCAATTAGCACTTTTTAATCTTTTTTCAGAGCATTAGTTAATCTTCAGTTATTATTATTGTTCTTCTTAAGATGATCATAAACAATAATCAACAGTAAACAACACCATACAACAATGCAGAAAAATAAAACAGAGGACACAAATTTTTAGCTGGAAAACCCCCTCTAGGTCAAAAACCACTGAATGCTTCTTTAGTAATTGTCTTTTCCCTGTTAAAAGAAAATTGACATCAAGATTTCAGCTACAACGGGGGGAGGGGAGGGGGGAGAATCAGTAGTGTGAACTATATATGATTTTTTCCTTTTATTACTTCAATTACTGAATCACACATATGTTAACAACTACTCATTAAACATGTGCATCACATAACATAATTGAAACCATTAGCAACAATATAAACAATAAAAATGCACAATCACATCAATCACACATGAGACACAAGATTTCTGGTGGAAACCCTTCTGGGAGAAAAACCACCCTTGCTGCTATTGCTCTGCTCTTAATTTCTATTAGTCAAGCAATTGGTTTTCTACATAGTGTGTTGATTCCCATCAACATGGAGTCTCGACCTCATATACATAACGCCAACACCCATCGGCTAGGAGACTCGATACTACTGGATCAACTCAGAATACTCTGTTCTCTACAGATCTTTACGAACTACCATCTGTTGAAGGCCACCACGATCAGTCAATGCTCGCCCAACTACCATTAGACTATCCAACCACCATTGGATTGAGAAACTTCTATTGGAAACATTGGGGGGGGGGGTGAATCAGTGATTCCTAGCAATTAGCACTTTTTAATCTTTTTCAGAGCATTAGTTAATCTTCAGTTATTATTATTGTTTTTCTTCAGATGATCATAAACAATAATCAACATTAGACAACACCATACAACAACGCTGAAAAATGAAACAGACACAAATTTTTAGCTGGAAAACCCCCTCCGGGTCAAAAACCACCGAACGCTTTTTTAGTAATTGTCTTCTCCCTGTTAAAAGAAAATTGATTACATCAAGATTTCAGCTACCACTGAGGGAGGCGTCAACCACCTAATTCACAGGCTACAACTTGTAGGATGCTACTAGACCCTAATATCCTCTTGCAACCAGAAGGACACCCCAACGCCCTGTAGATCAGACCACAACCTGATGAGTGTCCCAACACTCTGTTTACTAGATGTTTTCAGAAAGGATGCTTTGCTGCCCTATTAGTTTATCAGCCACAACTGAATGGACGCCACAATGCCCTGTGCAAGCCACAACTTACCCTAGCACCACCCTGCCGCCCTGAAGTGTTCTCAAGCCACAACTTGAAGGTGACTCCAATCACTTGCCTTGCACCACCTTGCCAGCCTAACGAGCCAAAAGACCATGTTTCAAAATTTTCACACTGGATCCCCCTATGCTCTAAATCAATATAAGAATGTTGTAATGAAGATAATGCGTATCCTGTCAAATCCTGGTAGCCACTGACCACTGTACAATCCTGCTCAAGCTGACCACTACACAATACTACACATCAAGGCCTCACTGCTAATGCTACCAAGTCAACTAACCACTGCACAAGCTGACCACTATACAACCTGTCATCACTGATCACTGCCACTACTCAACTGCACATCACTGTCACTGCTCAACTGCACATGAATAGATGAGCATTCATGAGCTCACAAACTGGCTACCAACTGCACGTCACTGCACTGCACTGCTTACGAATGAATAAGCATCAAAGCTCATATGCAGGCAACCCACATCACTATACCAAACTGCCTGTACCGGCCACTAAAGTGTGATGATGGCTCAAACCAAGGTGCCTTGGGTCATCCCTATGACCTGCTCGCAATGCTCTCAAACTTTACCCAAGGAGGGCTACCAGCATATGTCTTATTGCCGCTGCTCAGATAGTCAATGTGCCATCATCATTTATTGCTATCATATCAAGTAGATCACTGTCACATAGGAATTGTCATGTCAATGGTTTTTATCTAGCTGCTGTGAACTAAAAGTGAAACAATATATATGTACTCCTACTATCACAATGTCATTTTCAAGGTATCAATGCCAAATCTATGTGTCAACTCATTGTCAAGTCTTGCATACGTATATGGCAAGTCAACATGTCATGTCTTTGTAGAAATTTCTCTTTTCCCACCCCGGTTTTCAGTTTCACCTTATTTCTCCCATGTACTTAAATGCCCTTTCCCATAACCATACATTCAACAAGCTGGAAAAAATAAATTTGTTGAAAACACAAATTCTGGAAATTTTACAGAATGCTGGAAATTGCAGAAATAAAAATCAGCAGTAATAAACAACCATTAAAACACATTTAAACACAGATATTTTTGGTCAATGTGACCCTGGAAGAACCCCCTACAACTCTTGGGGAAAACCAGTTTGAGAGCTCTTCTTTATTTTTGAAAATTGCCTTTTTACAGTGAGAAATATTCAGCAAAAAATCAGCAAGCAAATTTACAACTTATTTCTTTTCCCATGCCTCACAGCAAACTGGAAATTACAACAAACAGGACAACAATAAATGCTGTACGACCTCCTCGATTTTCGTGCCCACTTTCAGCATTAAATGCTGCTGTACGACCTGCATTAAATGCGCTGTATGGACTGCAATAAATGCGCTGTATGGACCTTGATTTGCGTGCAGAAAAAACAGCAAACTGCTCCTCAATTTCTGTGCAAACCACTCCTCGATTTCTGTGCAAACCAGCTGTACGGATTTCTAGAAAATCGTGCCAAAATCTACCTTTCACTGTGTGTTGAACCAGCTGTACAAATCTGCTCAACTGCTGCCTTGGAATGTGTGCCAAGCTGCTTTCTCCTTCTCCTCCCTGTCCAGAAATCTCCCTTGCTCTCTTGCTCTCCTTCTCCCAATCTGCTCATGAAAGAATGAATGACCTTTTTCTCCTTTAATCTAACCCCAAGTGACTTTTGGGTGATCCAAGTGACTTTTGGGTGATCCCTAAATCCAATGGCTGAAATAGATTGAGATCTAAGGCTGAGATTAAATGCTTATTTAAATCTCACTTTTTATTTTTTAATTCACCCCACTTTAATAAAGACCCACTTAGTCATTTATTTCCAAAGTCACTTTTCCTTTCTAATTTTTCATTGACTTTATAAAAGTCACTTTAAAATTAGACTTAGTAACTTTATCACTTAAAGTCACTTTTAAATTAGATTTAACTTTATAAAATTATAAAGTCACTTTAGGAGAAAAATTAAATTCTTTTGGACACTTTTCCCTAGGCCAAAGATCAAAGCCTTAGGGAACCACCTGTCCTTCGGTACTAAATTTCAACACTCCCTCTTACCGAGGAAGGTGTTCCTCACCACACCCACCTTGTCTCTGAAGTAGACATGCTTGCCCCGTGGTAAGGCTTTGGTAAGAATATCTGCAACCTGCTCATCAGTGGAAATATACTCAAGCTTCACAGCGCCCTTCTGAACATAGTCTCTGATGAAATGATATCTGATCCCGATATGCTTTGACTTGTCATGAAACACTGGATTCTCCGTGAGTTTAATGCAACTCTGATTATCACAGTAAATCACTGAAGGTCTCAACGGCTGACCAAATAAGCCAAACAACATCTTGCGAGGCCAGATGGCCTCACAACTAGCTAGACTGGCTGCCATATACTCTGCTTCCGCTGAACTCAGTGCTACTGACTGCTGCTTCCGGCTGAACCATGACACTACTGCTGAACCCAACCCAAAACAGCACCCTGAAGTGCTCTTCCTATCAGAAGCACAACCTGCCCAATCAGAATCAGTGTATCCTGCCAATCTCACTCCATCTCCCTGCTTGTAGTCCAAAAAAGCTAATTGAAAACCTTTTCAAAGGCCCAAATTAGAGCATTTAAGTGATAGTAAAAAAAATTGGACAAAATTTAAATTTATATCAAAATTAAAAAAAAAAAGGCATATAAAAAGGCCATTTCAGAAAGTCGGTAAAGAAAACGGAAGGGTAAATTCAAAAAAAAAAAAGAAAAAAAAAAATACAATTTAAAGCCAATACAATTATTAAAAACAATATCAAATACCCAAATTATAGCATTTAAAGCATAGTAAATTTTTTTTTATTTAGAAATAAGCCAAAAAAAAAAAAGTGATATAAAGGCATATAAAAAGGCCATTTCAGAAAGATTGAAAAAAAAATCAATATTTTTTTTATGTGAAGGAGCATTTACCTTTTTTTTACTTATACATAAAACGTATACAATGGAAAAACGTATACAATGGAAAAAACGTATACAAAAAAAATACAGCATGATGGACGGCCCCATAATCCACTGTCCCTTGCAAGTACCACAAAATGTGTTTTGCAGCCACCCAGTGAACCTTCCTAGGCTCACACATAAACTGACTCATCGTGTTGACTGCAAAACAGATATCTGGTCTAGTGTTGACCAAATACATCAAGGAACCAATCAGCTCCCTGTACAATGTGGGATCCACCAACTTGGAATCCGAAGCATGAAGCTTCTTCCAGTTGGTGATCATCGGTGTCGACATGGGTCTACAATCCTCCATGTGGAATCTGCTAAGGATGTCCACAATATACTTCCCCTGCCCCAGGAAGAAATGCCCCTCCTCCTGCCACACCTCCAAGCCCAAAAAGTAATGCATCAAGCCGATGTCCTTCATCTCAAACTCCGTCGCAAGATCTCTCTTGCAGTGCTCTATGAGTCTCTCTGCACCTGTAATGACCAAGTCATCCACATACAACACTAGAATGAGAGGCTCCTCACCAATCACAATAAAGTAAAGGTTCGGATCTGCCTCACTCTTTGTGAAACCCATCCCCTGCAAATATGTATCTATCCTGGAGTAGCAAGCTCTGGGAGCTTGCTTCAGGCCATAAAGGGCCTTCTTCAGTCTGCACACATGGGACTCCTTCCCATGCACCTCAAAGCCCTGTGGCTGCTCAATGTACACCTCCTCCTGTATGAAGCCATTGAGAAATGCAGTCTTCACATCCATCTGGTGGATCTTCCAACCCATCTCTGCTGCTATCGATATAATGGAGCGGATCAAAGTATATCGAGCCACGGGAGCGAAGGTCTCCTCATAATCAACTCCCTCTACCTGGGAGAACCCTCTAGCCACAAACCTCGCTTTGAATTTCTCAACGCTGCCATCTGCAGCATGCTTTACCTTGTAAAGCCATCTGGAAGTAACCACAGATTTTCCCTCAGGCCTCGGCACCACCTCCCAAACATCATTCTTCATGATAAAAGAATACTCCTCCTGCATGGCCTCTCTCCAGACCTGCTGGCTAGCTGCCTCCTCATAGCTAGAAGGCTCAGAGTCAAGGATGCTGGTAACCATCGCCATATAGCTACAAAACCTCTCAGGTGGTCTACTCTCTCTGACTGGCCTCTTCGGCTCAGCAACAGATGTGGCATCTCTCAAGGTGTCCTGAAGCCACTTGGGCTTCCTCTTCCCTAAGCTCCCACCGGAGAATGAAACTCCTCCTCATCATCATCAGGAGCCTGAACTCCTGACTGTCTGTCTGCTGTCCTCTTGCCTGCACCTGAACCTGTAGAAGCTGAGGTACCGTGTGAACTGTCCATCAGTGGACTCCCTAGTGAACTGCTCTGCATGCTGCCCGGAGCACCACCCCTCTGGCTCGGTGAGCCACTGCTCACTGACGGACCTGACATCCTCATAGATGTACCTCCTGATCCTCCTGATCCCTGCGACTGACTCAACTGCTGCTGAGGGTCTGGCTGATCCAGATACTCTAATTCCCGTGACCTTCTAAAGGCTTTGTCCTCCTCGAACTTCACATCCCGTTTGACAACAACTCTCCTCTGCGTAGGAATGTAAATCCGAAAGGCCTTTGAGGTCTCACTGTAGCCCACAAAGATACCCTTCTCTGCGGTGGGCTCTAGTTTGGTCCTCTTCTCCTTGGGTATATAGGAGTATGTAATGCATCCAAAGATATAAAGATGACCAATATCAGGCTTCTTCCCAGAGAAAGCCTCCTCCGGAGTCATGTGCCCCAAGGCACGATGCGGACTCCTGTTCTGCAAGTAAACAACTGTGTTGCAGGCCTCTGCCCACAAGAACAATGGCAACCCTTGATCATGTAACATGGCTTTGGCAGCCCCTATGATGGATCTGTTCTTCCTCTCTGCAATCCCATTCTGCTGGGGGTTGTAAGGAACAGTGAACTCCCTCCTAATGCCTGCCTCCGTACAATAGTCAACAAACTCTCCAAGGGTGCACTCTCCTCCATTGTCCGACCTCAGGGACTTGATCTTCCGACCTGTCTGTGTCTCCACAAGAGCTCTAAACTCTTGAAGCCGCTTGAAGACCTCACTCTTGGTCTTCAAAAAATAAATCCAGGTCCTCCTGGAGTGATCATCAATGAATAAAACATAGTACTCATATCCACTCAAGGAAACATGAGACATCCGACCGCTCTGCTGTCACTGTTGGGAAAAGGGGATTTGGCAAACTTGCCCATTGCACAACCTCTGCAAGTATCAAAGTGATTAGTACTGAAATCTGGCACACCTGTAGTGATCTCCCGCAATGTCCTCAAGGCTCCATGATACATATGTCCCACCCATCCTGCGGTGCCAAATCTCACACAGCTCAGAACTGCTAGCTCTGTTGTCGGTACTACTGCTCAATGCCAAAAGGGGCTGGAATGCAAACTTGTACACCTTTGCATGGCGTACACCTATCACTCTAGCTGAATCAGCTGGAGTGCCCCTGGGATACATCAACACCTGTCCTCCTCTGAACAGTACCTCATATCCTCTGTCCTCCAAAGCTGAGACGGATATGAGGTTCTTCCTCATCCCTGGCACATAAAGAACATCTGACACTTTCAAGGGAGGTTTGGACTCCCTCTGAAATGTCAGTGTCCCCACCCCGACTGCTCTAACAACTCTGTTATCACCGAGTACTACCTCTATATCAGTGCCACTCTCTGAAAGCTCTGAGAAATATTCACGGACTCCTGTCATGTGACGTGAAGCCCCACTATCCACATACCAGATACCTGAAGATGCTCTGCTAATCAAGGGAAAAGCATGCTCCCTTTGAACCTGTGTGGCAGGTGATCCTGCACTAGAGGACTCACACGTAGTGAACGCAAACTCCCGGTCAAAACGACCTGCAAAGTCCTCAATCTCTGCTGAAGCTGCCACGTCCTGGTTCTTCCCCTTCTTCTTCTTCTTCTCCGGACACACAACTGCATAGTGTCCCATATTTTGACAATTCCAACACTTCACCTTGGAATAGTCCTTCTGTGTGTTCCCCTGTTTACCTTTACCTTTGCCTTTGCCCCCACCACTGCTTGTGGAAGCCTGCTTCTTCCCTTTGCCTTTCTTGCCTCCTGCCACCAGTGCTACATCCTCATCCTGCTCAACTGGCTTGGTTGCCCCAAGCTGACCTTTCCTGATCTCTGTCTGAATTCAATCATCCCAAAACCTCTCCCATGTGGGAAGGGTCTCACGTGCACAAACCCCATCAGCAAAGTTCAACCATGAACGGGGGAGGCCATTCACTGCAATCCGCACCAACTCAGTGGGTGGAATGGCCTCTCCAATCGCTGCCAACTCATCTCTCACATTAGTAATCTTTGTGAGATATCCAGCTGCACTATCATTACCCATCTTGATGTTCTTCAGCTTCTCCTTCAGGACCATCTTCCGGTTCTCATTGGTACTCTGGTAGAGATTGGACAATGCTGTCCACATTTCATGGGCATTGATCTTTCCTCTCACATGAGGAATGCAATGGTCTTTGATTCCGTCTAGAATCAGCCTCTTACCCTTGTTGTTCTTTTTATTATAAGCTGTCAACTGAGTAGCATCAGTAGGCACAACAACAGGGTTCTGTGTGGTATGCACCATGATATCCCAGACTTCTGCCTCCTCAAAGATACTTTGCATTCTCTCCTTCCAAACGTTGTAATTTGTATGCCCATCCAGCCTATCCTCCACCCTCAATCCCAATGACATCCTGCTGTCCTAAAACTGAAAAATAGCACTGCTGTAGTAAAGATAAAACTGCTGTTTATGAAAAAATCAGCTTGCTGGAATTTTCTGAGTAAAAAATCAGCAGCTGTAATTTTTCCTTTTGCTGTCCCAAACTGTTCTTCAGCACTCAAGCTCTGATACCATGTAGAAATTTCTGTTTTCCTACTCCGGTTTTCAGTTTCACCTCATTTCTCCCATGTAGTTAAATGCCCTTTCCCATAACCATACATTCAATAAGCTGGAAAAAATAAATTTGCTGAAAACACAAATTCTGGTAATTTTACAGAATGCTGGAAATTGCAGAAATAAAAATCAGCAGTAATAAACAGCCATTAAAACACATTTAAACACAGATATTTTTGGTCAATGTGACCCTGGAAAAACCCCCTACAACTCTTGGGGAAAACCAGTTTGAGAATCTTCTTTATTTCTGAAAATTGTCTTTTTATAGTGAGAAATATTCAACAAAAAATCAGCAAGCAAATTTACAACTTATCTCTTTTCCCATGCCTCACAGCAAACTGGAAATTGCAGCAAACAGGACAGCAATAAATGCTGTACGGCCTCCTCGATTTTCGTGCCCACTTTCAGCATTAAATGCTGTTGTATGACCTGCATTAAAATGCTGTACGGCCTCCTCGATTTTCGTGCCCACTTTCAGCATTAAATGCTGTTGTATGACCTGCATTAAATGCACTGTACGGACTGCAATAAATGCGCTGTACGGACCTTGATTTGCGTGCAGAAAAAAACAACAAACTGCTCGATTTCTGTGCAAACCAGCTGTACGGATTTCTAGAAAATCGTGCCAAAATCTACCTTTCACTGTGTGTTGAACCAGCTGTACAAATCTGCTCAACTGCTGCCTTGGAATGTGTGCCAAGCTGCTTTCTCCTTCTCCTCCCTGTCCAGAAATCTCCCTTGCTCTCTTGCTCTCCTTCTCCCAATCTGCTCATGAAAGAATGAATGACCTTTTTCTCCTTTAATCTAACCCCAAGTGACTTTTGGGTGATCCCTAAATCCAATGGCTGAAATAGATTGAGATCTAAGGCTGAGAATAAATGCTCATTTAAATCTCACTTTTTATTTTTTAATTCACCCCACTTTAATAAAGACCCACTTAGTCATTTATTTCCAAAGTCACTTTTCCTTTCTAATTTTTCATTGACTTTATAAAAGTCACTTTAAAATTAGACTTAGTAACTTTATCACTTAAAGTCACTTTTAAATTAGATTTAACTTTATAAAATTATAAAGTCACTTTAGGAGAAAAATTAAATTCTTTTGGACACTTTTCCCTAGGCTAAAGATCAAAGCCTTAGGGAACCAGCGGTCCTCCAATACCAAATTTCAACAGTCTTTATGGCAAGCAGCAGTTAATTATACATATATCTTGGATAGCCAATTAAATAACTGAGGTCGTTGTAAGTACACATTATCACAGACAATACAATCAGGTCACTGTATTATTGTTACAATCCTTAATTCATCATAATGAATGGCATAGTTCCATTACTAAATCATATGAACAATAGCACTGCTGCCATCACATCAAGTCAAGTCAGTTTTCACTATTACACTAGGATTGTCACAGAGATGTCTATATGTCAACAAAGTCTAGTCATCAAAAGTCATTATCATCTTTACAGTCTCACTGTTTTGTATTGTCGCAGGGTCACACGAGGTAAGTGTAATGGCATAATGATTATTTGTTACTTTACTTTGTTTCAGAATTGCAATGAGAGGTTTGTCAACAAGATGCTAAATCAATCATTGGCTTAGCACATTTGATTCTGGAGGTTACTCTTTGATATACAAAGAGATTACTGCCACTGTCTTAAGGTGAAATTCAACGTCATATATTGACAAGAGGACCTTTGACTAAGGTGTCTTTACATTCGAATTTTTGTTAACGATGAAGTAGGTGCCAATGCAATACCAACATACATCCAAATGTCCAAAAAGAAAGGGACACTGGCTGATGTGCAAATGAAAACCTATTCCAAACATAAGGGAGACTGGCTGATGTGCAAATGAAAACCTATTCCAAACTTCACGTCTTTTACTGCAGACCTATGACCTTTCGTTGGTTTGTAATTTCAGTGCATAATCATGTCACAGTTGTGTCATGTAAGGGCCGTCATCCACCTGCAAAAACATTTTACCCAAGCAGACCTATGACCTTTCGTTGGTTTGTAATTTCAGTGCATAATCATGTCACAGTTGTGTCATGTAAGGGTCGTCATCCACCTGCAAAAACAATTTACCCAAGCGAATCCAAAAGCCAAAAGGAAAACCTGTGATGAATGCACTAAAACAGTTTTGTGCCCTAATGAGACCTACTCTTAATGCCCAGTCGAATCACTAAATTTCAAAAACAGAAATGATATGGATACTCCTTCAAGGATAAGTGAAACCATCACAAGATACAAAAATTTTGCAATGCAAAACCCTACTCTAAATCAACCTTTGTTGGTCTGCAATTTTGACCTTAAATTTCAGAATTTGAGTGGTATTTGTGTCATGGTTATGCCATTTAAGGACCGCACCTCCAGCTGTAATAAAAAACTAACTCAAGTAAATCCAAAACAGAAGAATATGCAATTCACTGACCTGTAACAAGACTGCACTTAATCATTAAAAGATTTCGTTGTTGTTTTGGAGATATTTCACTCTTGAACCTTCACTCTTTTTGCAATACCCTTTAACAAGAACAAACCTTCAAAAAATACCACCCAAATATGTGACAAACAAACCAACCTCACTGAGATTTCTTCTTCAAAAAACACCGTCCCCAAACACGTGACAAACAAACCAAACTCACTGAGATTTCTTCGCTGGTTTCTTCAAGGTCTAAATACCATGCGTCGAAGTTATTGCTTTTGGAGTGATTTAAAGCCTAAAAGGGAGAGCGTACCTGCGAAACACCTTGCCTAGAAAATCCAAATTAAGTAAAAGACAAGAGAAACAAGCCCTAGCCGTCTTCTGAAATTCGTTATTCTACCTCAGGAATCCGAACTATTTCAGAGCATAAAGGCATAAGATATGTTGAACTATGATATGTGAGGTAAGGTATAATGTCTCCTTTTTATAGACATAGGTGTGGGCTAAGAAGGGCTTCATTGAAATGAACGTTGGTGACTGGGAGAGGTTCCATAAGGAATTAAATTATTAGAAATTAATTATTTCATGTGTTGTGTGTTAAGTAAGGAAAGCCATGAACCTTATGAGTGAGAAAGGCCATGAATTTTATGGGTAAAAGATCTTAGCCTTTACAATACGAGGGATATCTTTTATGAAAGAAAATAATTTAATAGTCTTTCTAAGATTCTTTAAAGTATGGTTAATTTATTTTATAAGTGCTATAAATTTGTTTGTTTATGCCCTAAGAAATTTGTGTTAGGATATTCCGACACATAGGAAATAGTTAAGTATAACTTGGTCTAGTATAGAGTTAGGTAAAGTGTGTTTCTTTACTATGTACATTTTGTAACTTACAATCCGACGGTCACGATATGTAGTGATCCGACGGTTCATTCTCTCCTCGGTATTACCGACACTTGATCCGTGGCTTAACACCCGATTGGTCCATGATCTCTATTTAAAGAGCATGGAGGGTCATTTGTAGGTTAACTGTTCATGAGAGAAGTTTATGTAAATTTTCATTATTTCATTAATAAATTGCCTGAAGTGGCCGCGTTGGCTCAGGCCGTGGACTGTTTCCCTCTTTGAAGGTTTTAACCACGTCAAAATACTGGTGTATTTATCTGTGATCTGTTTGTGAGCGGTGTCCTTTGGTGTTCTGTCTGAGGAACTTACCCTGTAAATTCCTACATGGTATCAGAGCTATTTGAGGGCCGCGTCCGTTGGTGATCCAAATCTGAAGCCGGTAGAACTGCATCCGACTGTCGTTTCCTAGATCTACTGTTTCTGACTACTTTCGGGCCGAGAGGACTGCTCTATTGTGTTGGGAGCATCTGTTCCAGTGAGGAACCCCTTTCGTTTCATGTGAAAAGGTTTCCGGTAGCCCTAGCTACGTCATTTTTAAGATCTGGAGGTATATAGTGTTTATTTGTAGTTTACAGTTATTTTCTCTCTGTTTATTTCGGTTTCGGTTTATTTAGATTTTTTTATTACCGGATCTATACCTTTCATTTCTGCGTATGCTCTTTGCCCCGCGACTCTGTGCGATCTGGGCAAATCAGAAAGAGAAAGGAAAGATTTTTCTCATGCGTATGCTCTTTTCCGTTGCGCCTTAGTGTGAGCTTGAAAAATCAGAAACATTGAGGAAAATATTTAGTTTCCGGCTAAAGCTAACTTCGAGCCGCAAGGTTCGTTTTTTTTTGTATGTCCGTGTTGGGTTTTGTGTTTTTTGTTTTGTAGGAAAAAAGAGCTTTCTCAAAGCAAGCACGCAACCCAAAGCTTCAGTGACTAAACCCCCCTCTCTCTCAAACTTTTAGTTTAGCTCACTTGGTCCAAAGCTAATTTATGAGAGTAGAGGTCTTGAGTTCAAGTCTCCTTTTTGTGGGGGCGGATTTTTCATTTCCGCACATTCCTGCACTTCGTCGGCATCTTCATCAAATTTTCTTCAAAAAGCCATAACTTCTTCATCCGGAAGCCGTTTTCAGAGCCGTTTTTTTTGAACCAGCCTAATTTTTTGAGATCTTTCCATTGGAACACTTAGTTTCAACATCTATAGCTTCAGTTTCTGTTAAAATGGAAAGTCCATGCCAAGTTATTTTTGACAGCACCAACTACTTCCAATAGTGGTCCTACATTGTGGATTTACTTAGAAGTAAAGGTCTCTACAGAATAGCCTCAGGCCAAGAAACCAAACCGAAAGATGAAGATAAGACAACTAAATGGGAAAATAGGCAAGATCAAGCACGTGGGTTGATAGGGATGTCTATTTCTCCAGATCTTAGATTCCATATTGCAGAACTTGATACTCCTGAAGAAGCAATGAAACAGATCACTAAAGTTTTTGGAATTAAAAATGAATTTAAATCCCATCAACTTGAAAATGAGTTGCTTACATTGGACCCCAATAATTTTTCTTGCATTGAAGATTTTTTGTCCAAGTTCAAGACCCTTAGACTTCTCTTGGAAGGTGTTAAGGTTAAGAAAGAAGATAGTAGCCTTATCTACTCCATTCTTACTAAGTTGGGACCAACCTATTCTGTGTTTGTTTCCACCTTCCATTCTACAAGAGAAGCCTTCATTTCTCAAGGACAAGCCTACAAGTCCCCTTCCTTTGATTCCTTTTGTGATTCTTTAATAAGAGAACATGAAAAACTCTTACACCTTGTCTGCTTCATCTTGGAAACTCTTCTAAGAAAGCGTTACCCGCCCAACAACAACCAAATTCAAAGAATCCTAAGAAGTTGTATCCTAAAAGGAATGGTCCTAAACCAAATAAGGGTCATAAGCAATTTCAGCCTCAAAATGAAAAATCATTTCAACAAAATGATAAGACAAATAAAAACAAAGGGAAGGAGACTGATAGACATTGCAACTTTTGTAATCAAGATGGCCACTTAGAATCCAAATGCTTTAAGAAGATGGAAGCCTTGGAAGCAGCAATGAAGAAGCATAATATCCATTTGGAGCACTCTTCAACTTCAACTTCATCTTCAGGAATGGCACTTTCTGCATGTGGTTGTCAAGCATCTCGGTCTGGCTATGCACTAAATGTATCTTCTTCTTCTCATTCTCATGAGTGGCTCATTGATTCTGGAACTTCTTATCACATGGCCAAAAACAAAGCCATGTTTTCTTCTTTAAATGATTGTAACACCAAAAATATATATGTTGGTGATGATAGATCTCTTAGTGTTGTAGGGACTGGAACTGTTCATATAGACAATGGTCAATTTAATGATGTATTATGTGTTGCAACCTTATCCTGCAACCTTCTATCTGTAAATCAGATAACTCATTCAGGTGAAGGTAAAATCGTTGAATTTTCACCTCACGATGTTGTAATTAAGGACCTAAGAGATCCTAGACAGATTTTAGCTACTGGCATTGCTGATGATTCTACAAGGTTTTATAAGTTTCACAACTTTGGGTCATCAAATCTTCCCTTGGTATTTGTTGCTCATAATGATGAAGTGAGCAAACTTTGGCATGAGCGATTTGGTCACTTAAACTATCGCTCTCTTCAGAATCTATGTAAAGAAAATATGGTGATAGGTCTTCCAATGGTATCTTGCAGAGATGGTGTTTGTTCCGGATGTGTACTCGGAAAACATCATCGGGATAGTTTTGAAAAACGTGCCTCTTGGCACGCCTCAGCTCCTTTACAGCTCGTGCATAGTGATTTATGTGGTCCACTTCCAGTTGTTTCATTCTTTGGCTACAAGTATTTCTTAACTTTCATTGATGATTTCTCCATACGCACTTGGATATACTTCTTAAAACTCAAGAGTGAAGTATTTAACATGTTCTTGGCTTTAAGGCCTTTGTTGAAAAACAATCTGGACATCAAATTCTTAAGCTAAGATCTGATAATGGCGGAGAATATGTTAACAACAAATTCATCAACTTTTGCACTGAGAATGGAATTCAAATGCAACATACTGTTCCATATACTCCACAACAAAATGGTGTAGCTAAAAGGAAGAATCACACCTTTAAGGAAATGGCTAATTGTATGCTTCAATCTAAAGGACTTAGTCTTAATTATTGGGCAGAAGCAATTAACTGTGCAAATTACATAATAAATCGCACTCCTAGTAAGGTTTTAAAAAATATCACTCCAGAAGAAGCATGGAGCTCAATTAAACCAGATGTAAGTCACTTTCGTGTTTTTGGAAGTGAAGCATGGGCCCATATTCTAGATGAGAAACATAAAGCTTTAGAACCTAAGAGTGAAAAATGTATTTTTGTTGGATATTCTGAAGATGTCAAAGGATATAGACTTATTCCACTTAAGTCCAAGAATGTTATCATTAGAAGAGATGTAAAGTTTGCTGAAAATATATTGGCCTACGAGCCTAGTTCGGCGGATGTGCCACCTCTCCCTATCTCTTCTACTTTTGAAAATATTTCTTCTTTAGATGATGAAAGCGAGGATGAAAATCCTTCCCCACCTTCTCAGGATCCTCCTTCAACTCCTCAGCTTCCAAAATGGGTTCGTGCTACTCGGGATGCAGCAGGTGATCTTGCCGGTGATCCTACAGATCAGCGACGTACACGTTCTCAGTTTGATAGAGCCTCTTCTTTACTGGCTCAAGCTTCAGTGAATTATGATCCTGACACCTTTGCAGAAGCTTCAGGCCATCCAGATTGGGAAGCAGCTATGAATGAAGAATATCATTCATTATTGGCAAATGATACATGGGATCTTGTTCCTCTACCAAAGGGACGAAAACTTGTTAGATGCAAATGGGTTTACAGAACCAAGTATGGACCAGATGGGAAAGTTGATAAACATAAAGCTCGTCTTGTTGCTAAGGGTTTTTCACAAGTTGAAGGCATTGACTACACTGAAACCTTCTCCCCTGTTGGCAAAATGAACTCTATTCGCCTTGTTCTTTCCTTCGCTGCTTCTTTCAAATGGGAAGTCCATCAGATGGATGTTAAATCTGCCTTCTTGCATGGGGACTTGCATGAAGAAATCTATATGGAACAACCTATTGGCTTTATACAAACAGACTCCAGTCTTGTATGTCGGCTTAAGAAATCCCTTTATGGTCTCAAGCAAGCTCCTCGGGCTTGGTATGCCAAAATGGATAGCTTTCTTTTAGAATCTGGGTTTTCTAGGTGTCATTCTGACAATACTGTCTACACCAAGAAAGTGGGCAAGTCTCTTATCATTCTTGTTCTTTATGTTGATGATCTTATTCTGACTGGTAGTGATCCCAACCTTATAAACCATGTGAAGTCTAGGTCTTGGTCTTCAAGTCTTGCAATCCAAGGAAGGTATTTCCCTTTCCCAGTCCAAGTATGCCTGTGATATTCTACGCCATTTTCACATGGAAGACTGTAAGCCAGCCCCTTCTCCCTTCCAGTCTGGAGTCAAACTTTCGGTCACTTGTACTTCTCCTGAAGTTGATGCTACCTTATACCGTCAACTTGTAGGAAAACTTTTGTATCTAACCCATACTCGTCCTGACCTTTCCTTTGCCGTTGGCCTTGTTGCTCGGTTTATGCAAAACCCACATGAAAGTCATTGGAAAGCAGCTAAAAGGATACTTCATTATGTTCGAGGTACAATTCAGTTTGGGATTCATTACAGTGCCGAAGCAGCTCCTCTATTGGTTGGTTTCACTGATTCCGATTGGGCTGGTGACCCTGATGATCGGAAGTCTACTGCAGGTTATGTGTTCACTCTTGGTTCAGGACCTATTACATGGGCTTGCAAGAAACAAGGTGCCATTTCTCTTTTTTCAGCAGAAGCAGAGTATCGTGGTGCCGTAGAAGCTAGTAAGGAAGCCTTGTGGCTTCGTCAGATCCTGTCAGAGTTTAGCTTTCAGCAGCAGCATCCGACTACACTTTGGTGTGATAATCAAAGTGCCATTCAACTATGCAAAGATCCAGTCCAACATCAGCGCATCAAACACATTGAACTGCACACGCACTTCATCAGAAAGCTCATTCATGACCATGTTCTTGAAGTGCAATATTGTTCAACAGATGATCAAGTTGCAGACATCTTTACAAAGGCTCTCACAGACGCGAAGTTTACTAAACTTCGATTTATGGTTGGAGTTCAGGAAGTTGTCACTAAGGGGGGATAGGCTCTAGTGCCTCCTTCCTTCTCCTATTGTGTCATATTTGTAAATCCTTCAATCCTATCCCAAGTTGTTCTTATGGGGGGATGTTAGGATATTCCGACACATAGGAAATAGTTAAGTATAACTTGGTCTAGTATAGAGTTAGGTAAAGTGTGTTTCTTTACTATGTACATTTTGTAACTTACAATCCGACGGTCATGATATGTAGTGATCCGACGGTTCATTCTCTCCTCGGTATTACCGACACTTGATCCGTGGCTTAACACCCGATTGGTCCATGATCTCTATTTAAAGAGCATGGAGGGTCATTTGTAGGTTAACTGTTCATGAGAGAAGCTTATGTAAATTTTCATTCTTTTATTAATGAATTGCCTGAAGTGGCCGCGTTGGCTCAGGCCGTGGACTGTTTCCCTCTTTGAGGGTTTTAACCACGTCAAAATACTGGTGTATTGATCTGTGATCTGTTTGTGAGCGGTGTCCTTTGGTGTTTTGTCTGAGGAACTTACCCTGTAAATTCCTACAATTTGTACACTAACCCTCTTTGGTGTGCTTTGTAGGTGACACATGAGTGTATAAAGTCAATGATTGATTTATTGTCTTTGGTTTTGAAGTTATGTAACTTATATGGGGTGAGAATCGAGATTACAGTGATAAACAATATCATATATTGAGAATTGTACGAGGAGGTGTCACGTCACTACACCTTGGGGTTTTAGCCCAGAAACTGGGGTTACTAACTTCAATTGTGAATATCTCTCAAACCAGGAGGCCTTTTGGGGTGTACCACATATTAGCAGAAACATATTTTTGAGGAGAATATAATGAGATGGATTTTCGACCCAAAATCAATGATTTGACCTACCAAAAACCCTTGACAAAGTCAGGGCACATCCTCAGTCCAAGGAACCCAAACCCTAGGACTTGGGTTCTTAACCATCCAACAGTATAGCTGCCATATTGATGTAATCTGACAATTACTAAGAAGCGTTCATTAACCATTTGACATCAATGTATGGCATTTTTGGTCAAAGTCAAACCCAATTAACTCCATGGGTTGACATCAATGACAACACCATCCAACAACTTCTTCCTTTCGCTGAAGCTTCCCTATTACTGCTCCACCTCCATGAAGTCACTACTCTTCACCACCATGCAAACCTTCTTTTCATCTATTTTCAAACTGGATCCCAAGACACTATGCTCAACTAGAAATCAACTCTGCATACATGCTCTCAGTAGCAAGATCTCATCATCAGATCAATAAAAAAACAAATGCACAAAATATGTGCTCTCCAATACAAACTGTGTCAACAAAAATCTGAATATCAGACCCTCACAGCAATAGAATGTTGCATACTACATATAACATCATAAGACACATGGCTATGTGGTACATGCATTAGCACCTCCTGCATAAAACAAGCGTGCGAATCACCATAAAAAAACTCTACTCAGCGGCATACAAAACTTCTCCAACCAAACACTACACTGGCAGCTCCAAATCTGATCTACTCTGAATCATGCTTCAGATCTGCACATTATTCAGTCATTAGCACTCATAGACTGAAGCATATACACTCTCCACTAGGTCTGAAGCATCCACTACTTCTCTGCAACCTTCTCACTCACATACACATCCTCCAACTCACAATCAAATCTTAGATAGCTCCAAGATCAAGTATATAAAACATGTAGGGCGAAATTGAGCTTAGGGCTAGGATCAAATGTGCACAAATTGGACCAAATCAATCCACTAAGGTTACTACTAGTGCACTAAATGTGTGCACATCATGAGAGGACATTTTCAAACCATTTGTGACCTTTTTCACTAATTCTGGAAGCCTCTAGGAATTTCCATGCTAATTAACTTCCAAACAATGCGAGGAATGCAGAGCTTTTCTCGTCACAACCCATAGTTGCTCCCTTAGCACTGCTCTGCAGGGAAATTTAGCCTTTTGGAGCTATAGTCGCTCCCATAGAGGCTGCTCTCCATGCGACTATGGCTCTAAAACTGCTCCCTTGACTCAGCAAGCATGCGACTGGGCAGAAGAACATTCGAAGAAGCTTTCGTTTTTCTAAATCTAGACTGAATTTTGAAAAAATGGTCATTGGAAAGCCACTTTAGTTAGTTCTGCACAAAACCCATGTCTCAGAATTTTGAGATCCGTCCTTATTTGCCCAAAAAATCCAATGAAAAACTGTCACTTCTATCCAAACACCATACTAAACAACTGGGCCTAAAACTGAAGTAAAACATCTATTCTTCAGTGCAGAACCTCTGCCATCTGTTGGAACATCTTTTCTAGCATCTGAGGACTCCTCGAAGCCTCTGACATTGTCTCTGACACATCTGCAAGTAGACCAAATAAGTCTCTCAATTGTCGCTGCCAAGTTGACCTAGAAGGGCCAATAAACAAGGTTGGCAAGTGTGCTAACAAGTCCTCCACTCTCCAATAGACATCTGAACAAGCTGCAACACATCTGAAGCATTTCTGCAACCTCTATAGCACCATTTTCAAACCATCACATCACTAAAACAAGTCTCCTCATAGGCATAGACATGATGACCTAATGATGACCTAGTTGACAACTTAATTAGTGTGCCATGAACAATCTCCATCACATGTAGATCTACATGATCAACATGTAGGAGCACCATCTATATGTAGCAGCATCAGCAAACCATCATGACATGTCCATCAATGTACATGCCAACACATGCTAACTCCTCCATGACCAACGTGCTACCATCAAGCTCTATCAATGCCATCACATGAGTGTGCCATCAAGAAGACGAACATCAATACATACCAACACACACCATGGTCCATCAATCTATATCCTTTGTATCATCGTCCTATATTCTAGAATTTTTGTTTTTTGTTTTTTGATATTTAATGTTTTTAAAATA
The DNA here is from genome assembly GCA_031772625.1 of Pinus tabuliformis. Lineage (NCBI taxonomy): Eukaryota > Viridiplantae > Streptophyta > Pinopsida > Pinales > Pinaceae > Pinus > Pinus tabuliformis. The sequence continues at coordinate 106,618,136 of CM062810.1, read as the reverse complement.
TATTATGCTCTCCCTCTAAGCCCATCCTCACGACTTGGTGCACCGTGCAGCATAGGTTAGATTTCATTATTACTTTAGCTATTGGTACTGGGGATATTGTTTTTGACATTTCACGTTGCGAGCCAATTCAGAAGTGTGGTACCTGTTGAAATGTTCACAAGACGTTCAAAATAAAAACTACATTCAATGTATGCTCAATGATAATATTTTTAGTGTAGTTCGATCTTTCAGTATGAGTATTTTAGTTGATGCGTTAGGCTAGTTGGATTTTTTCGTTCTGTAGTTTTAGCCTTTCATCATGAGAATGTGACCTTCCTAATTCTAATTGTTACTTCTTGATAATAAATTTAAGATGTTTTATTGACCTTATGATGGAGAATTTGTATGTCAAAAAAAATATACGATCTTGTTTCTTCACTGAGTTATGTATTTCATTTTCAAGAGGAACTGACAGAGCCCTGAGTAGCCTATGGCCGAAAAAGTTTGAGTTTTATGGCCTATCTTTCAGTTATGGAGTGTTTCTTGAAAGCCAACCCATGTAAAATGCTGTCAATTGAAGAGGGTTGGATTTGTTATAGTCCAGTTTGATTCTGGCGGAGAGGGCACCTCCACCTCTTAATTTGTTAGACTGTTGACTGCTTAGTCGCTCAAATAACTTAGTTTAATCATTTACTAGAGTGATTTAAGATTGGTCAGAAATTGAGAGGAAATTGTGCTGTTGATCGTTACCTTTTCCTACCTAGTCGTGGCATGCAACCAATTGGTTTGAGCTTGCCGATCTTAAAAACTTTCCTGTTGCTCTACCGAAAGATTTTATTTGCAGACACGATATGTTCCCTATATATATCGAGCATGTAGTGAACAAAACGGTTCATGAGCTAATACATCCATAGAGAAGAGGGACGAGCCCATAAGACGCATGTAGATAAAAAGTATTTAAAAATTGATGCGAAGAAAGATGAGTTTATGTATTGCAGAAGAGATGGAACACCGTGAAAGGTCTTGACTTAGGGATCCTAGTAAATAATATATTAGGAGATAAGGTGAGCGAGGGCTGGGCATTTGTTGACCGTGAGGGAAGTTACTTAAGTCAGTTAAGTGTCTCGACTGTATTGGTATGTCAAGAATAGTGAACGTTTCGGAGATGCATCGTTTGCACCTTGAGAAGTCCTTTGTAACTGATAATTGAGATAAAAAGTAATGAAATTGCCTCCGGAATGCGTAAAGAACAACATTTCTTCATGGCTTAGTGGTAATTGAGTTGCTTGTCTAGGTTAGAGACTTGTTTCTGCTGCCTATTTTATATTATTTTAACAGATGGAAAACCCCTAGTGTTGTTATTTTTCTGTAGATTTTACAGAGTTTTTTGTATTTCTCTGTTTCTTATTATCATCTCAATGCATGTCTTAGGGGAGTCATTTAAGGATGTATATCCATTGTTTCTTCCTTTTCTTTTCCATTTGACGCTGTGTTACTGTTACAAACATGAACTTATAAGCCTTTTTAAATTTTTTGTGTCTTTGTTTTAACCATTAATATTGTTTCATGCAGCTCTTGCAGAAGCCTCTGTCATTGTGAGGGAGCACACGGCTATGACAAATTTATTCATGTGTCTTTGGTTCAGCGAAGTGGTTCGATTCACTTCAAGGGATCAATTAAGTTTTCCATATGTCCTCAAACATCTGCATACAATGCGAATCAATATGTTTCCTGTCTGTACTCGTCGAGCACTTGTAAACAGCATGGGTCATAAGCATAAAGCAAAGCCCTTGATACGGCAAGCTTAAACTTTAAGCCCTTTAATATCTCCTGTCTTAGTGATAAATTGATATCATCCGATTGTTACATGCTGCTTTTTGATATGCATGATGTTTGCCATTGTATAACTTGGACATCAATTTCAAGGAAACTGTTATTTTGCGGTCTTAGTGATAAATTGATGTCATCCGATTGTTACATGCTGCTTTTTGATATGCATGATGTTTGCCATTGTATAACTTGGACATCAATTTCAAGGAAACTGTTATTTTGCGGTCCTGTTTTCCTCTGCTGTTATGGTTTGTCTGATACCGAATTTTTGCAAGGTCTGCTGGATCACATGGCTAAGGGTGGATGTAGTAGGTCGTCGTTCAAGGTATCCTGGTAATGAGTGGGAATTTTGCATAGAGAAAAGTTGCATACTTTTTGTTGTTGTCTGTCATTTGAAGTATTCAGTTTTTGCCATATTAATGTATGATGTCAGTAGAAAATTGCAATAAATTTACGGTGCTCTTCATGAACTACATCAGTGTGCTATTAGCAGATGTGGTTCTTCTTACTAGTAGAAGCTCCGTGGTTCAGGTATTTACCTACTGGTCCTAGCAAAGTCATTGAAACTGGTTATTCAGCTGTTGATGATCAATGGAGACGACAGTTTCAGATATCCGCTGATCATTAGCTGCCCATATATTTCTCTATTTTCCTGTTCTTTAATATGAACTCTACACGCTCGATTATCTTTCAACGGATATAATATGAACTCTACCTAAGCTCGATTAACTTTCAACGGATGCCAATATAATATGAACTCTACCTACGCTCGATTATCTTTCAACGGATGCCCAAATTAGAATTTCAATAACAGGAAAATAGAGGAATATATATATCTATATATTTTGTTGATATGGACAATTGCATATCAGTGATCTGCCTGTTTCCAATATTGGAGACTATCAAGAGGGCACTTTTTCGACCTTGTTTATATGGTTCAACCATGTTTATGTAGTTTGAAAGGAAGATTACGTTGTCAACATTAGCAAACATAAATGATACGATAATATTGAAATTGAATTTTATGTAACTTGAGAGGAGATTATGTTGTCAACCTTAGCAAGTATAGAAGCTATGATAATCGTGAAATTGAATTTTATGTAACGTGGTCACATGTTCAAATCTCATGGGAAGGGTTGAGGATTGTGTGCATATATAAGATATGATAATTGTGACCATGAGGTGTAGACCCGCGGATTTGCGTGGGGTGTCTCCACTAGGTCACATGTTCAAACCTCATGGGAAGGGTTGAGGATGGAAGCCACTTTGGGGGAATTAAAAACCTTCCAAGAGCCATCCAAGTTTGACCGAGCTTCGCACAATCCCGGCCATAATCATCCCATTGTGGATGATCAGTTCTTCTTCCATGCAATATAGGGGCTGGCCTTGGCCTAGGTTCAACTTAGACAATATATATATATATATATATATATATATATTTGTGGAATTAAATTTATATTACTTGAAAGGGACATTATAAAATGAGGCAGTGAGTCAAACGATTTATTAAAGTTGGAAATGTCTTTACATACAACGTAATATATATATATATATATATATATATTACGTATATATATATATATATATATATATATATATATATATATTACATATATATATATATATATATATAGAGAGAGAGAGAGAGAGAGAGTTAACAATGAGAAACACGTTGTAAAGTTCGTAACTTATATTCGAGGGTCGTCGCTATCAAAGTTACAAATCTACATATGAAGGGTTGTTGTTATCCTTCACGACATGATTGTATTTCTCTTCATCAGTGCAGCTTGTTGCAGATGGTATCATCTTGAAGATTGGGAGCTTGAAGGTTAAGCGTTGTCAGTACCACCATCTTAAACCAATGTAGAGGTTGAGCCATTGTGTGAAAGGAATGGTTAAACCAATGTAGAGCTTAAGCCATTGTGTGAAAGGGATGGTGTAGTAGATTAGATTTTCCATTTCTTATTGGAATTTAGTTGTTCAGTGCATTGAACCTTATTCTGTGTAATGCTGGTTCAAATCTCAAAACAATCTTGTAGCAATCTAAGAAGTAACCTTCATTTATTGCGCCGAGAGGTGCATCTTACAACCCAGTATGAGGGTGATGTGTAAGTATCTCTGTCCTTCCAATAAATAATAATAATAATAGAAAAAATTAATGTCAGCCCTAAACAAAAATAAAAATAACCATATAGATAAAAAAAAATACAACATGATCATAAATTTACCTTCAACAATTTTTTTTTACCACATTAGAATTTCAAACTAGGTAAAATTTTAAACATCTTTACTTTTTTCTAAAGCCAATACCATTTCTTAAATAAAAAAGAAATCAAAGTAAAAAGGTTGATTCAACACAAATAATTGAAAATATTGCTCCAAAATCTTTAATATTTCTTTTAACTAAATATTTGTAAAATAAATGTTTAAAAGGAAAACCATATCCTATGGGTATGTTAAAATCCTTTAAAGACATAAATATTTCCATATAAAATTTGTAATATTTGAAAATATTGATTTGATGTAATTTTATTATAAATTTTGTTATCATGCCATAAAAAAAACATTATTAAATCTAATATTAATATTGAAAGATTTGTTGAGAAATCATGGGCATGGAAATTAGGTGATTTCTCTTCTATGATAACTGCTTGTGATTCAACTTTTCGTAGTCTTTAATTGGCTTCTTCTTTCTCTTAATTAATGTTAATGTTTTCTATCATCAAACAACAACCAAAACATAAACAAGCATGAGACAAGAGACAGAATGTAGGCTATCAACCAGGGCCAAAACCTCTCCAACTTGAGAGGAAAACCCAAATGAATTCTTCTTATAGAAACTCTAATTGACGAATACCAAGATCAAGACCCTTGACATATAAACCTCTCCAAGGCCAAGTCACAAGACCCATCTTTACTGCTTCTTCTTCTTGCCCAAGTCAACTCTAGTGAAATTGACTTCTAGCATTGCGAATTTCGGCTATTCTGAAATTTCGGTCCTCCTCCATAGTCCTGCAATTCTCGGCTGCCTGAAAATTTTGCAATTTCACATGTGTGGGCTGAATTATAGATCTTGATAGTGTTTTCCTTCTTGACTTGACTTGAGAGGTTCTCCTTGTGACCTCGACTAGCAAGAATGTTGGTTTAGTCACCTTCCTCTTGACTTCTTCAAAGGCTGGTGTAACCTTGCTGCAGAAACCCTAACCCCTATCACACATGCGAGAAAAATTACCTAAGAATAGTGCCAAAATACTTCGGTTCCTTCTCCTTCTTCCTTTGCTGGATGAGAGGCTCCTATTTCTCCTTTTCTCGCACTTCTTAATGTATTTCAAACGCTTGAGAGTATGCCCTTCAAGCGAGGTTGAGCACTTCTATATATAGTGATCTGTTCATGTAAAATAGGCTGACTTGTGCCATTGGATAGGCTAACATGCTTTTCTAGAATGATCTTCATCTCCTTTTGAAGGTGGACATGAGGTAGTTCTTGTGACAAGGTCTTGGAGAGTTTGTGATTCAAATAAATTCTCTTTTTACAATGTGTAACATGCCCAAATGGGTCTTCAATACTTGATATTGACTCAATAGACTTTATGACTTGATGACCAAACCTAATAGCTCACAATGGGAGCTTCATTTATAAAATAAATTTCCTTGAGCATGAAACCCATGACTCCAGCATTACTAAATAATTTTATTTTTCTTTACATTAATTACATAAAGTCATGATTACACATGTTGTTATGAAGACTGAACCTAATTACATAATTCAACATTCTCTGTTAACTAGGGAGGTATTCATAATCCATACAAGGTACTGGGACATTCTCAATTTGAAGAATTCTCATAAGAAAAGTTAGATTGGTAATCCATCTGTTTAGCATCATATCATCCAACATTGTCACATAGCAAAGCCTTAACTAACTACTCTATCTCTCTACAAGATTAGAGCTCAATGCTGGAGAGACCAATGAAGTATAGACACCCTCATCACTGTCTCTCTCGGAACATACTCCACCCGAGTTCTCTCAAAGTATATTCCATCAGGACTATTCTTATCTTGGATTCCCAGTCTTCAAAGAATATTGATCCTTTTGACTACTCTCATCTTGGATGCCCAACCACATCCTCAAAGAGTATTGGATGCCATATGCTTACCCAATCCTCCATTCTATCTTCCTATGTGAAGATAGGAATGAAGTGTATATCTCTCCCTCTCAATTAGGGAGGATATGTCCATTCCAATGAAGGAATGTACCCAAGCTCCCTCTTAATCAGGGACTTGACCAAGCTCCCTCTTAACCAGGGACTTGACCAAGCTCCCTCTCCCTCTCAATTAGGGAGGATATGTCCATTCCAATGAAGGAATGTACCCAAGCTCCCTCTTAATCAGGGACTTGACCAAGCTCCCTCTTAACCAGGGACTTGACCAAGCTCCCTCTTAACCAGGGATTTGCTTCTAGCGACTCTTTAGGTGGAGATCATGGGACAATCAACTGCTTGAAGAGCTCCTTTCGATGTCATGAACTTCTTTTTCTTTATTCAGGAGTCTTCATCCTTTTGGGATTTTTTCGTAAGGCATTGACCATCCACACTTTCATCCGTGAATCACGTCAGTGATGACATCCTTTCTTTCATTGGAAAGTGATCCATTAGTCCATATCTCGCCTTTCCTTCATACCTTGCTACCTTCTTCGCATCATGTTTCCTTTAGGATTTGTCATCCTACCACATGAGTGTCAGTTGTAGATGACATCTACAACTCTCCCTTTGGTAGCCCTGCATCAACCCATCCAGATATTGTTAAAAAGTAGAAGACGAACATTAAATCAAAATTACCTTTGTGATGATCTTTCATCATGACATCTTCCTGTTTGCATCAACATCTACATACATATTGACACATATCCAAACGATATATACTGTCAAGGGTCTCTTTTCTTTTTCATACTACATTTGGGTCTTCATATCTTTCATGGAGATATCATAGTCAAATCTTTCAGTGTTTGGATGTTGATTACTTTTTCCATGGTTGCATTTCATGATCTCTTCCTTTCTTTTTTCACACATTTCATTCTAGGAACTTCCATTCAGAGTTCCTCCAATTTTGTCAACCACCTCATATTTCATATGAGGACATATTATGTTGATTTCATCTAGTTAATGTGTAAGCCACACCTTCCTGTATCCTTCGAAAGGAGGAGATCCTTTCTTTTGATCATGTTCTCAAAGTAGAGCATTCATTCATAATGTCTGCAACCATATGACATGACTTAATATTATATATATATATATAGGTCATCTAGACTTCCTTCAGTGACTTCCTTGATCGAAAGAAATGCAATCCCTTGACTTATTTATTTCGACATTATACGACCATTCCATGAATTCCTGCAAGTTGGAATTTTTGATAAAACACTTGCTTCGTTTTAATCAGTGAACCTTCCAATGAAGATTCCAACATAGGATGTTGAGTATCCTCATCCAACAAATGTTTCATTTTGGCTGATGTATGATGAACTTTATACTAGATGCCCTTTTCTTCTTCTCATAAGTACCATTTATGCTTCTAATGAGGTTACCAAGAGCTATATCCTTCTATAGGTGAGTGCCATAGACTTCTATTGCAACTATCTTTCATGCTTCTCTATGATGATGTCACGAGCTCTTGCTTTCAATGCTTCTATGATGCCGTGATGCATCCTATCATGCTCCTTAGTGACTTGTGATAGCTATATCTTAAAATAGAAAACTTGAAAAACAAAAACCTAAAAAGAACTAGGTTAGGAAGACTATCTCAATCATAATAGAGATCTTTTACTTCCTCTTTCTTGGATTTCTTCTTTTCAACTTCCTCCACTTTTTCGGTGATATTAGATTCTTCTCTTCCCCTTTTGTTATTGTCCTTCTTGAGCTTAAGATAATCTCTCTTGTAATGCCCATATTCTTGACATCCGTAGCATTGAACCTTAGCCATATTCTTCTTTTTCTGAGGACCAAATTTTTCTTTTTTTTATTGTCATTGTAGCGTATGGTTGATTTTGCTCATTTGATCGTACATCAGTTTTTGCCTTCAACCTTGTTTCTTCAATGTTGCACAGTGACCGTAGATTCTTAAATGGAGTAGCTTCCTTCTTCCCATAAATGCTTGATGTAAAGTTATCCCATTCTTCTGGTAGTGCATGTAGTACTATGGTAGCCATTTATTTGTCAGACATTATTTTTCCCATATCTTGAAGTTGGTTCCTTATTTCAGATATACTCATAAAATATGAGGCTATTCCTTCTTCTTTTGATATCCTTAGCTTGTAGAGTTTTTGTCTTCATGAGATTACTTCACCTGTAGTGCTTACAAAAAACAACTCTACCAATGTGCACTACAAAAAACAACTCTACCAATGTGTCATATATTTCTTTTGAAGTTTGAAGTTTATATCCATATGGAATGAGGGGATCCTTGATGGAATCTATGAGAATCCTTTGAGCCCTTATTTCCCCTTTCATATATGTTGCAAGTGCTTGAGCATCTTCTTTTGGAGGTTTGATGATTGAACACTTAACATGTTCCATGACTCATGTTCCATGACTCATTTTCTATGAGATTCAGATGTCCTTTTCTTCCATGCAAGAAAATTTGAAGCCCCAACCAACTTGTTGCTTTCCTTGCAAAAGACATTTTAACAGATTCAAATGAAGACATAAATATACTTACTTGTGAAGATGCTTCTTCAACTTGCCGCCTCCTTGAATTTGATGATGATATAGATATTAGAAAACTTCTCCTTGATGAAGATAGTTTTCTTCAAAAGTGATCCTTGACTCCAACGATAAAGATATCACCTTGAGTCCTTTGATGATGCCAACAACTCCTTTCTTCTTGCTTGTTGGGTTGTGCTATATTCTTTCCACGACTAACCTACGTAGTGAACCGGGGGGTTAGAGGGGGGGCAGAGCCCCCCTTTCATTGCGTCGATTGCGCAACGGGGGGGTTTGAGGGTGGCGGGTAGCCCCCCTCTATGGGGTCCAGGGCAGCGCCCCGAGATTTTTTTTTTTTGGAACCCTATATTAGGTTGGGTGAACCTACCTATGGTTTTCGGTCCATGGTATTGGATGCTTCGGCATGTATAAATATGTATTGTAACATTGAAAGGAATATAATGAAAAATCAAACTGGTAGTCCCGGTTTTGGGATCCAGGGGAAAATCTCTGTGTATATGTGTTTTATGTGTTATGCTCTCGCATTGTTTGTTTTATGTGTTTTAGAATTCGTATGCAAGTAATTTATGTACTGGGTTAAAACCTCCATTTGGTATCAGAGCTGTTTTGGCTTCAAGGGGACGCCTTTGTTACTGAGGGGTTTTCGCTCGGGCCTGTGGTAGACCCTGTTTAGTGGGGGATCTGTGAGATCAATTCTGGTGGTGAAAGAAGATGGCGAGAAGTGGAAAGATAGAGATTGAGAAATTTAATGGTTAGAGTTTTGAGTTGTGGAAACTCAAGATGGAGGATCTGTTGGTGGATAAAGATCAGTGGATCATGGTAGATCCGGGTACTAAACCAACGAGAGTGTCCGATGAAGAATGAAAGAAGTTGGATTGGAAGGCAAAGAGCACAATACGATTGTGTGTCTCAGATTCAATATTGCTGAATGTATTAGGGGAAGCTATGGCGAAGGCTTTGTGGGACAAGTTAGGGACTTTGTACCAATCTAAGTCTCTGGTGAATACACTGTTCCTGCGGAAAAAGCTGTATAATCCGAGGATGAAAGATGGAGACTCGGTGACAGGGCATCTGAATGCATTTAACACTGTGGTAAGTCAGTTAGCATCTGTTGATATTAAAATTTCAGATGAAGATAAGTGCATCAGTTTGTTGTGTTCTCTACCAGATTCGTGGGATAGTCTGGTTATTGCAATAGGTAGAAATGCAACTACCTTGCAGTTTGATGAAATAGTCTCATCCTTGCTGACGAAGGAGATGAGACGGAAAAATATGGAGAGCCAGAATAGTGATGCCTTGTCTGTACGAGGACGGTCCCAGAACAGAAACAAAAATAAGTCATCGAGTGGGAGATATAAATCTAGAGGGAGATCTAAATCTCCAGGAAAACAAATGTAGAAAGGAAGGGCATTACAAAAGGGATTGTAAATCTAAAGCCCCTGATAAAGGAAAGAGATCTGATGATGCTCATTCTACAGAGGCAAAAACCATCTCAGATGAAGGTGGGGATGTGTACTTGGTTTCTTCAAGTACATATGTAGATCATGAGGCATGGTTGATTGACTCAAGTGCATCCTTTCACTTCACTCCCCATAGAGAGTGGTTCTGCGAGTATGAGAAATACGATGGTGGTGATGTCATCTTAGGGGCTGATAGGAAGGCTAGAATCGTTGGTCGCCGAAAAGTAAAGTTGAAGTTGCAAGGTGGAAGGGTTAAAACACCTTCCAGGTGTTCTGCGTATTCTTGCATTGGCCAGAAATTTGATTTCTGTAAGCAAGTTGGATGATGCAGGTGTAAAAACAGTGTTTGAGAAGGATATCTGCAAGATAGTTCGAGGAGCATTGGTATTGATGTGTGGAGTTTGGATTGGAACTCTGTACAAGCTGCAAGGTAGCACTGTTGTTGATAGGTGCAACAGTTCTATGGTTCTTGAAAGTGGAGCAGAAAATCTAGTGGTCTCTGGAGAGAATACCATGTTGTGGCATCAAAGGCTTGGACATATTGGAGAGAAGGGCCTTCGAATACTTCATGGTAAAGGTATGGTAGAAGGTATGAGTAATAGCTCTCTGGATTTTGATTTCTGTGAAAATTGTGTATATGGGAAGCAGAATTGGGTGAGTTTCCCCTCTGGTGGTAAGAGGGTGAAACAGATATTAGAGCGTGTGCACAGTGATGTGTTTGGATCTGTGAAGATTCCATCACTGGTTAAGTCTGTGTACTATGTATCATTTATAGATGACTTCTCAAGGAATACATGGATATATTTCCTTAAGAAGAAATCTAAAGTCTTTGACAAATTTAAAGAATTTAAGGCTCTGGTGGAAAACTAGACAAAGAGGAAGATAAAGGTGCTGAGGACAGATAACGGTGGAGAGTTTTGCAGTAAGGAATTTGAAGAATTCCGTAAAAAGTGTGGTGTAGCACGACAGAAGACTACTCCATATACACCTCAGCAAAATGGAGTTGCAGAAAGAATGAACAAGACGTTGATGGAAAGGGCAAAAAGCATGCTCAGTGGTGCCGAGTTAAGACAAGAATTTTGGGCAGAGGCAGTGGAGACAGCATGTTACCTGGTCAACCGATCATCTTCATCAGCATTGGAGGATAAAACTCCACAAGAGGTATGGACTGGTAAGAAACCCTCTCTTTCACATCTGAGGGTATTTGGATGTGATGCATATGTACATGTTCCAAAGGAGAAACGAACCAAGTTGGATAGTAAATCTGAAAAGTGCATCTTTATTGAGAATAATGATGGTTTAAAGTGTTATAAGCTTTGGAACCCAGCAACAAGGAAGGTTGTGTACAGCCAAGATGTGGTGTTCAAAGAGGTGAAAGATGTTATTAAACATGAAGTCCAACCAAAGGAACCTGAGAAGATAGAGTTTGAGCTAAAGGAGGAAGAATCAGACTCTACAACAGAAGATGAATCAGAAGATGAAGAGCCACAAACTCTGGGTGTGAGAAGATCAGTTCGAAAAAGAAGGCAACCAGAAAGGTATAGTCCATCTGCTTTTTGTTCAAATTTTGCTTTATCTATTACTGATGATGATCCTAGAACTGTGAAGGAAGCAGTAGATTTAGAGGATGGAAAACTCTGGAAAGAGGCCATGGTTGATGAAATGGCATCTTTGAACAAAAATGAGGCTTGGGATCTGGTGGAGTTGCCAGCTGGAAGGAAGCCCATTGGCAGCAAATGGGTGTTCAAGAAGAAGACAAATGCAGAAGGAAAGGTGGAGAAATACAAAGCTCGGTTGGTAGCAAAAGGTTATTCCCAGATGCCGAGAATTGATTTTGGTGATATTTTTTCTCCTATTGCCAAGGTAACTTCTATTAGATTACTTTTATCTGTTGCTGTTGCTTTTGATTTTGAGGTAGAATAGATGGATGTGAAGACAACATTTCTTCACGGGGATCTGGAAGAGGAGATCTACATGAAGCAACCTGAAAGCTTTGCGGTGAAGGGTAAGAAAGAACTGGTATGCAAGTTAAAGAAGTCTCTGTATGGGTTAAAACAGTCACCAAGGATGTGGTATCAGAGATTTGATATACGGGGACTTGGCTTCACCAGAAGTAAAGCAAATCACTGTGTGTATTTTAAATTAATTGGTGACTGTGTTGTTTATCTGGTCTTGTATGTGGATGATATGTTGCTGGTTGGAAATGACAAATAAATTATCTAGGATTTGAAGATCTAATTGTCCTCCAAATTCAACATGAAAAATCTTGGTGCTGCAAACTATATTTTGGGCATGGAAATTAAAAGAGATCGGGCAAAGAGGAAGCTCTGGTTAAACCAGAGGAAGTATGTCCAGACAATATTGCAGAGGTTTAATATGAAGATAGTAAATCGGTGAAGGTTCCTATTCCTGTAAGTGTAAAGTTCTTTGCTGAACAATGTCCCAAGACACAAGAAGAGGAAGATGATATATCCCGTGTTCCATATGCAAGTGCAGTCGGTAGCCTGATGTATGCAATGGTCTGTACTAGACCAGACATTGCACATGCAGTGGGAGTATTGAGTACGTTTATGTCAAAACCAGGGAAGGAACATTGGACAACAGTAAAGCTGGTTTTCAGGTATTTGCGTGGCACTAGAGATTATGGTTAGTGCTATCAAGGAAGACCAGGATTGGACATAGTTTTGGATATTCGTGGCTTTGTTGATGCAGACTGAGCTGGAGATTTGGATCAGAGAAGATCTACAAGTGGGTATGTGTTTAACCTATTTGGAGGTGCAGTCAGTTGGATGAGTAAGAAACAATCTGTAGTGGCACTATCAACTACATAGGCAAAATACATGGCAGCCACTCATGCAAGCAAGGAAGCAGTTTGGTTGCAAAGATTGTGTTCAAGTATGGGTTTAGTAGAGGGAGCTATAAGGATAGACTGTGACAGCCAAAATGCAATTTTCTTGGCAAAGAACCCTGCTTATCATTCAAAGACAGAGCACATTGATGTTTAATATCACTTTGTGAGGGATATGATAGAAGACAAAAAGGTGTTGCTGGTAAAGGTGGACACTTTGAAGAATACTGCAGATGCATTGACAAAATATGTGAGCTTTGAGAAGTTCTCCTGGTGTAGAGAAACAATGGGCGTTTCAGGGCTGGAAAAATGACTAAGCTCTCCTGTGGCCCCCTGTGGAAATAAAACAAAAAATGGGAGAATGTTGGGTTGTGTTATATTCTTTCCACGACTAACCTACGTAGTGAACCGGGGGGTTAGAGGGGGGAAGAGCCCCCCCTTCGTTGTGCTGATTGCACAGCGAGGGGGTCACAGAGGGGGTTTAAGGGGGAGGGACGGGTAGCCCCCCTCTACGGGGTCCGGGGCAATGCCCCGTAATTTTTTTTTTGGACCCTATTAAGTTGGGCGAACCTATCTATGGTTTTCGGTCCATGGTATTGGATGCTTCGGCATGTATAAATATGTATTGTAACATTGAAAGGAATATAATGAAAAATCAAGCTGGTAGTCCCGGTTTTGGGATCCAGGGTAAATCTCTATGTATATGTGTTTTATGTGTTATGCTCTCGCATTGTTTATTTTATGTGTTTTAGAATTCGTATGCAGGTAATTTCTTGCTTCCCTTGGATGAGTATATTTCAAGATGCTTTGATTTGATGATTTCTTCAATTCAAGTAGAGTTAGGGTCTTTTGAGGTCTCCTTCCTTGTGATGATGATTTGAGCGAGGATCCTAAGAATGCTTTAATTGTGGACTTCTTCTCTAACCGATCTAAGGTTTTGACACTTCCTTCAAGATGATGAAGTACCCTTTGTATTCAAATTGCCATGGAGATCTTCTTGATTATTTGATGCCCTTGATATCCTTCTAGAACCTTGATCTTTGAGAGCTTGAGTGTCTCTTATTGAACTGCCCTTTCTTGAATTGTTACCTTAGCTCTGATACCATGTTGAGAAATCTAGGGCATGGGGATTAGGTGATTTCTCTTCTAGTGATTCAACTTTTCTTAGTCTTTAATTGGCTTCTTCTTTCTCTTGATTAATGTTAATGTTTTCTATCATCAAACAACTACCAAAACATAAATAAGCATGATACAAGAGACACAAAATGTAGGCAATCAGCCGGGGCTGAAACCTCTCCAACTTGAGAGGAAAACCCAAACAAATTTTTCTTCTTATAGAAACTTCAATTGACGAATACCAAGACCAAGACCCTTGACATATCAACCTGTCCAAGACCAAGTCACAAGGCCCTTCTTTACTGCTTCTTCTTCTTGTCCAAGTCAACTCTAGTCAAATTGACTTCTAACACTGCAAATTTTGGCTATTCTGAAATTTTGGCCCTCCTCCATAGTGCTGCAATTCTTAGTTGCCTAAAACTTCTGCAAGTTCACACGTGTGGGATGAATTATAGATCTTGATAGTGTTTTCCTTCTTCGCTTGACTTGAGAGCTTCTCCTTGTGACCTCAACTAGCAAGAATGTTGGTTTAGTGACCTTCCTCTTGGCTTCTTCAAAGGTTGGTGTAACCCTACTGCAGAAACCCTAACCCTTGTCACACGTGCGAGAAAAATGACCCAAGAACAGTGCCAAAATACTTCGGTTTCTTCTCCTTCTTTGTTCGCTAGATGATAGGCTCCTATTTCTCCTTTTCTCGCACTTCTTGATGTATTTCAGATGCTTGAGAGTTTGTCCTTAAAGTGAGGTCGAGCACTTCTATATATAGTGATTTGTTCATGTCAAATAGGTCAACTTGTGCCATTGGATAGACCGACATGCTTTTCTAGAATGATTTTCATCTTCTTTTGAAGGTGGACATGAGGTAGTTCTTGTGACAAGGTATTGGAGGGTTTGTGACTCAAATAAATTCTCTTTTTACAGTGTGTAACATGCACAAATGAGTTTTAAATACTTGACATTGACTCAACAGACTTTATGACTTGATGAACAAACCTAACAATGGGAGCTTCATTTATAAAATAAAATTCCTTGAACATAAAACCCATGACTCAAGCATTACGAAATAATTTTACTTTTCTTCTTTACATCAATTACATAAAGTCATGATTACACACGTCATTATGAAGATCGAACCTAGTTACATAATTCAACAAGATTAATATTCATATTATATTGTTATTAAATCTAATACTAGCCAAGATCCATTTTCGGATCTATCATACCCTATAAGGGATCAAATCCCTCGACATGCAAACCTTCTTTTTGGATTATAGAATTCGAGGAAAGTGTTCCACTTCAAGGAATTTGATCCTTCTGAGCCCATGATAGATCCATAATTAAATGGATCTAGAGGCTGGTATATTTAAAATTCTTTGCTTAACCCTTTCCCAAAAGGTGGAAAGGTAAAGATGGGTTTCATATGAAGACCTATCTTCCTATGGGATAAGAAGAAACCAATTACCAAGAATTTGAATTCTAGTTACATTGATGAGTGTATCATTGATTTCAATTCCTTCCTACTATCTGAAGTATTCGAATATGAAACCTTCGTATTGTCTGAAGTATTTCGAATATGAGAGTGAAGGAGGATACTATATATTAAGGAATGTGCTCATCCATTTATACTATTGATCTCAATTTCTTCCTACTATGTAAAGTATTCGAACATCAAACAATGTAAACTTTGAAACGGGAACTATAAACTCAAAATGAGAACTCTGCCCCAAAAACCTCGAAAAAAAATGAAAAGCAGTGCTAAAAACGAAAAGTGTGTATACTAGAATGATGGTTTTTTTTTTAGGGTCAATTTTAAACATGTTTTAAAAATGGCAATGAGAACGAATTTTTTTATGCAAAAACCAACCTGAAAATGAAAAGTTCTAATAATGGAATGATGGATTTTTTTTAGGGTTAATTTTCAACATTTTAAAAAAATGTCAGTAAAACCGAGTTTTTATGTGCAACAATTGTGCAAAAAACACCCTCAAAACGAAAAGTGTTGACGCTCGAATAACACTTTTTTTTTTGTTGTGTGGGTAAATTTTCAACATTTTGAAATAATGGTGTAAAAGATTTTGTTATGACAAAAACATTAAAATTTCAAAAAAATAATGAAAACATAAAATCAAAAATAAAAACAATGAAAAAAACACAAAAAAAGTTAAAAAAACACCAAAACGTAAATAAAAATATATATTAAAAACAAAACATAAAATTAAAAAGGAAAAAATCAATCATAAAAATGTAAAAAAAAAACCTATAAAATATAAGAATTAAAAAATTAAAAAAATTTAAAGAAATAAATAACAAGAAAAACATATTTTCAAAAAAATAACATTTTAATAATGTGGTAAACCATTAAAAAATTTGAAAAAAAAAAGAAGGAAATTTAAAAAAGGCATTAAGAAAAACTAAAAATAAAAATAAAATTAAAAACAAACTAGATTAAGAAAAATAGAAAAATAACAGAAAAAACGATTTTTTTTTTTTTAAACTACAAAAATTAAGATGAAAAACATTTTCAAAAAAACCCTAAAAAACAAAAACCCTAAAATAATAATAAAATTAAAAAAACATTATATATATATATATATATATATATATATATTAAATACAATAAACATATTTAACAAAATTTATTTTTTATTTAAAAAAACAATTTTATCGGCCACCGCCCCCACAGGTGGTCGGGCAGTGGCTATTTGATTCCGAGAATTGAATAACCACTTCCCTGCCACCCCCACGGGCAGTTGGGCGGTGGCTATCAGATTCTCAGAATCGGATAGCGACCACTCCGCTACCTGTGGGGGTGGCCGGGTGGTGGTTATCTGATTCTCAGAATCGGATAGCCACCGCTTCGCCGCCGGTGGGGGCGGCCGAGCAGTGGCTATCCGACTCTGAGAATCAGATATCCACCTCAAGGGCGGTCAGGGGGTGGTTATCCGATTTCGAGAATCGGATAGGCATTGTCTGCCCACCGGTGGGGGTGGTTATCTGATTCTCAGAGTCGGATAGCCACTGCTCGGCCGCCTGTGGGGGTGGCTATCCGATTCTCGGAATCGAATAGCCATCGCCCGGATACTTGTTGGGGTGGCTACCCAATTCTCGGAATCGAATAGCCATCGCCCGGTTGCCCATGGGGGTGGCTATCCGATTCTCGGAATCGGATAGCCACTGCAATCAGATAGCCACCGCAATCAGATAGCCACCACCCGACCACCCCCACGGGGGGCTGGGCGGTGGTTATTTGATTCTCGGAATCGGATAGCCACCGCCCAACCACTCGTGGGGGTGGTCGGGCGGTGGCTATCTGATTCTCAGAATCAGATGGCCACTGCTTGGCCGCCCGTGGGGGTGGCTATCCGATTCCGAGAATCAGATAGCGACCCCCATGAGCAATCGGACAGTGGTTATTCGATTCTGATTACGGGAACTGATACTATTATGCATTCAATATTTGTAATATGTGATTTTCGCATTAATTTTTAAGTTAATCATTATTTTTTGAAAGAAAAAGTGATTATTATTATTTTTTTGACATGAAATTCATAAAAAAAACTATTATTTAACCATTTTTAGTTAAAATTTTCGTATAAAAATTGTGATTTTGACATGTCAATTCTAACAAAAAATTATCAAAACGTGTAGTTTTTTAGTTATATTTATGATAAAAATAGTTATTTTTATGTCCACTGTTAAAAAATATTGTTTTTTAGAAACAATTATTTCATGTGGATTGAAAAATTAATTAAGGATGTATAAATATGTAGAATATCAAAAATTCAAAATATCGACCTTCTAATTTAAAAATGCAAAACAATAAAACCTCACTACAAAAAAATTAAAATTAAAATAAAAACAAGAAAATATGAAGAAAACGACCACTTCAAAAATTATTAAATTTACAAAATAATTATTTATATTTCATACATTAGAAAATTTAAAGTAAAAAAATAGGTCTTTTAAAAAAAAAGTTTGATGCAGAATTACTACGTTTTTAAATCAGCATGAAAATCATTTACCATTCTAAAATGCAATGTATATAAAAAAAATTAAAGTGCCAAAAACTATGCTCTAAAAAAAACGTGTGTGTTTTGCATCACCCCTTTTCAAAATCAGGCACTTTTTTGCTATCTTTAGGAAACGGGTAACAGTATCAGTCCCCGTTTCACAGTTAACATTGTTATCATAGTGAGTGAAGATGATACATATTAAGGAGGTCAACATTATTAATATTCATGATGGGCAAATATTCTTTCGTGATTGGATTAGAGTGAGCATATCCTTAGGGTAGTTGCTGAAAGAAAGAAAGAAGAAGAGAGAAATTATTTTTAATGTCTATGAGGTTAAAGATAGCCTATGGAACATATTGCTTCTTCATCTGCTTGATGTATTCAGCCCTTTTTCTGTGAAGCTTCAAAATAAATGCTCCCAGCTTCTCGACAAACCCCTCGTTAAATAGATTATTCCAAGAGCTAGCTGCTAGCATATTTGCATAACTTTTCCTGTTGTCTTTGAAGGCCTCACATTCTAAAATGAAATGTTTTTCTGTTTCCACTTTTCCGAAAGAATAAAAAATGCATACTCTTTCCTCCCACACTTCCTTTGGCTTTTTTCAGCGCCCTGTTTCACAACGGAGTTGATGAGAATTAGTCCCTAACTGAGCAATAAGAATTTTGGCTCTTCAAGAGATATTGGCCTCTATGTATGCTTTTGGTTGATGACTATTAGTGGGATTAAACACTTCAATATAGTAATTTTTCTTTCTTCTTGGCTCCCTATCCTAAGTATGCTTGTGGAACTTTTCCATAACAAAAGCTTTTATCTCTTCGCTGTTTATGGGACACACATTCAAGCCAATACCCCATTTACTAAACCATTTGTTATTTTGTTGCATCCATGTTTTTTTGCTCTTGCACAATCTATCATTAAAGACAACCTTAGGCCATTTACCCTCTTCCATTTGCTCATTTTTTTTTAAATACCTTATGACTCGCACCATAACAATTGTTTCAATAGGAGCAGTCCCTGTTTCACTTAACAAGATATCATAAGGAATTGCACTTTTAATCTTAAGTTTGTTTGTAATCAAACGCTTCTGAATTTTCTCAGTTTGTCCCCACTGCATGTCGGATGTACTGCTGGCCCATAGTTCACAACCATAGAGAATCACCAAATCACTAGAAGCCCAAAAAGAGTTTGAGTAGTTTTTCAGTCCCATAACTCTGCCTTTCTACACCTATTTTGAAAAGCTTAAAATGCTTTCCAACCCCCCAAAGTTCTTTTCTTTCTACAACCATTCCAACTTAGATTTTTGTTGAAGTCAATTTTGAGGTATTTGTAATCCGAAACTTCTTCCAGAATGTTGCCTTCAAAGTAGAACTTATGCTAGTTATGTTTTCTTTTCTTAGAGAAGACCACTACTTTCGTTTTGCTGATATTGACTTGCATCCCCATACTTTTACAAAAATGCTCAAGGGATAGTAAGTGCTCTTGCAAACCAAAAGTCGATTTAGCAATCACAATAAGGTCATCTGCATACAAAAGAAGCCTTATAACAAACTTGTCCAAATAGATACCATCACCCCCTTGCGAATTTAACCACTCCTCAAGCTTGTCGATATATAAACCAAAAAGGGTAGGAGATAGTGGGCAACCTTGCTTGACCCTGATATCGCTTCTAAAACTTTCAGAAATGCCTGCTGAAGTTCTAATTTTGAATTTCACCTCTTCATACAGCTTATGCACAACTACTCTCAAATGTTTAGGAACCCCAAGTTCCTCCATTCTGTGCCAAAGCTTATCTCTAGGAACTGAGTCAAATACTTTTCTGAAATCAACAAAGAAACAAAAGACTGCTTCCTTTTTCTCCCATTTTTTTTCAATGATGTGCCTTAAAGTTATACAATAATCATCTGTGGAATGTTTAGGTTTAAACCCTGCTTCCCCTTTAGCACGCTTATCTCTTTCTTCTACCCACTTGCTAATTTTATTTTCTAGCATGCTTCCAAATAGCTTTGCAAACAAAGGGTTTAACATGATGGTTGGTCAGGTAAATCCCCTCTGCGGACAGAGGCGATCCCACTAGCCTATAACAGAACTAGCCACAATCAAACCACGCTGCTACGCAAGTTCCTAGTTATGCATCAAAGGTGAATCAAGAAGACCAACCTGGAGTCCAACGCTATGATTGAAGCAGAGTTGATATCCCTGCTCCCTCGCTCCAACAGATCATAAACGAACCCCTGCACATGCAAAGGAAGAGACAGATACCAACATAAAAGCTACCAAAGCACAACTATATTTCAGTCAGAAAGGAAATAAATCAACACATCACCATAATAGACAATGAGATTGGAACTATAATAGTAGTCGCTCATCAATTAATAATAAACAGGAAAAGTTACAACGATTGTTCTGACGTTGACCCTTCTCCTGGCTGGGCGAGTAACTATATGTGTCTTGCAATGCATCTCCTCTCCGGCAACATAACCTCTCTAGCACTCACTAGCATTCCTCCAAGAACTCAAGAACTCAACATCTAACACTCCATGACTAACGATTATCACTACTATCACTAGCTTGTCCAATGCATAATGACAAGCTTATATAGATGAAGAAGGGAGGAGGATACGATGAACCGGGACACCTTTTGTGGATTAACATTATCCCCCAAAAGCCATTAAAGATGGAGATAGGATAGAGCTCGACATAAGGCTGATTTTTTATCTTCAAAAAACTCCATGTAATGAAGGAAACAACAGTCGGGCGTGCGTTAAGGCAAAAAGCATGACTAAACTTGGTTGGCGCGACTATTGCTCTAAGACAGAGCGCCAATGGTCGCGCCCTCTTTTGAGGATCTCCATGATTGGCGCGGGTAAGATACTGTGGACTTGCGCCAATGGAAAAAGAGCACTTTTCAGGGATAATCTGCAGAAGGTGTCTTCAGGGAACATGGAGTACATACTCAGGGGAACATAATGCAAGTGTTTTTAGACTTTGTCACTTCTTATAACTCCCGGGATGAGTCCTCCAAGGTACGACAAGAGGAGTAACAGGGATGGTGACAAATTACTGTGTAACAGATGCCCCCTAAAGCATGAAGTCCGAGAGGTGGAGAGGGGTGAAATGCTTTACAAGAACACACAAGAACACATATAGTTACTGCCGCCGAGGATCTGTATTAAGAGGCATGACTAATAGTTCAATTACATGATGTACGTGGTATGGTCGCAGCCATCCATAAGAGAGTACATAAATAATCTAGATCCATAGTATGGACACAGCCATCTGGTTAGGATCAATGAATTGACTCAGGTATGGTCGCAGCCATCCAGTGAATGAGTCAAGTACCAAGAATCACGCCTGGATTACAACAGACACAATCCAGGGTCTTGCGCTCCATCTCGACCCGAACAAGAGTACAAGTTCAAGCATGTGAATATATGAGCTGAAGTCGAACACGCATGAACATCGTCTGATTACCAGTCAATAGTGCAAACTGTTAACAGACGCGAGAGGTACCACCAATAATGACAATGGCCCTCAAGGTACTATAGGTACAATCTACGGCGTGTGAATTAATGATCTGAAGTCGAACACCCGTAGAATCATTCGATCGGAGGCCAATGATGAAAACCTCACGTCGAACACGAAGAACCTGCCATTGAGGCATGCAGGCTCCAAGGCACCGGAATGGAGTCTCTAGATCAACTTTCTGGATAATGAGTTGAAGTCGACAGGAAGTGACCTTGATCGAAGGTGGGCCATAATGTTTTCCACATCATCGACACGAGACAGAGAGATGATGTTGTGAATCAAAATTGTATGAGCTATCAGAGGAAGGTTGTTTCTTTGCAGAGGTCAACTTCTCTTGAACATATCGGCGGCACTAGAGTGGAGTTGGCAGTATTTGACATCGATAGATCAGAGGTCATAGTGACGAGGCAATGAGCAGATAAGAGGTCAAATAGGATTACCCAATCCCACGGAGGCAAGTGAAAAATAAGATGAGATGTCCCCACCCAGACACGAAAGCAGAGGAGTGCCATGTTCAAGAGCGACATACTGCCGACACAACAATAATTATGGTTCCAAAATTTCTTTTCCCCCACCATTTCTGGCGAGTACCCCAATTATTTTTAACAAGCTTGATGGGGATAGCATATGCTTGTGATGCGTCATTTCGACAAAATCCGATGTCATCAGGTTTTAACGAGTCTGACAAAGGAAGAACTCGGCGTCTTTTCATGTTTAGAGAGTTTGAAAAGACCGCAAAAAAGGAAACTCCAGGGATGTCCTTTTTCGTAAAGTTGTGTCTCTCGGGCCCGAAAAAGTATAAAATAATACCCGAAAGAACCGCCCGATCATTACGATCGAGGAGTACTTTTCATAATTAGTGATTTCGACCTAAAAAAGTAAAAAAGTGATCAAAACCACGTCGTTTCGTAACCATTAACGAGTCCGAAACGACAAAAACCCGGTAATCTTTTTAAGTTTTAACGGTCGACAAAAAGAACTTAAAACGACCGCCCCTTATTAACATTTAACGAGTCAAGAGGAGCGACTCGGCAATCTTTTCCTCTTTAAATGGTCAGAAAAGAGCTGAAAGAAGACCTTCAATTTTATTCTTTTTAACGAGTCAAAAAGGGAAAAAATACTCGGCAATCTTTTCATATTTTACGAGTCAGAAAAGAGCTTAAAGGCGACTCGTCCTAGAGGAACGAGTGGTATAAAGGGTAGCAACTGGTTCCGGTAATGGTGGAACTGCTCAAAATATGTAATGGTCAAGAGGCTGGCTAATAAAACCACTCATCGCTGCAGTTCCTCAGGAAAGGATAAACAACCAGGTGAAAGCATATGATCGGCCAAAGAGATGGTGGCGATGGAATGAAACAACCAAGGCTCATCTAGCAGAATTTAGCAGATAAAAGGTAATCACGGGATGTAAATCAGGTATGGGTTTATTTTTACACAAGATTGAACCATGGAGAACTTTGCTTGGATTCAGTTTCATGTTTACACAAGCTTGAAACGAAAAACTATGCTTGCTATAAATTTGCATGCCCCCAGCATGATAATGCAAATCGAGGTACATGCCCCCCAAGCTTCATGGCATTCATGGAGTGGATGGAATGAAGCTTGAATCTCAAGATCTATGAAAGACTTGACTTGTATTTTACGAGATCTTAATCAAAAGACTCGATTTGGAAAGGGAGGTGTTTCATTTTTTAATGAGGTTGACACAGTAAAAGAACTATCCTCATAACCCTTGTTTCATTCTTTAATGAGCTTGACACGAGATCAAGAACTATGCTCGGATAGACCTAGTTTCATTTTTTAAGGAGCTTGACATAGGAAAACGAACTGTGCTCCGCCACCTAATTTCATTTTTTAAGGAGCTTGACACAGGAAAACGAACTGTGCTCCGCCCGAACTTCATCATAATGAATAGGAAGTCGGGGCTTCCAAGAGTGCCACTCCCGGTGGAAGGACAACATCTCAGAAGTCAAGACCCAATGCCCCCAGGACACTATGCACGATGGTGGCATCGCTGGATACAGGCACGGGATAGGTGGCCACGTAGTTGACCTGCGGTGAGGCAGATGCAACTGGTGGATAAACACCAGGAGGGGATGCCGACTGCGCAGGGGGGACCCGTGGACTAACGAACGATAATTGATCGATAGTCATAATTTGTCCATTGTGTGGAAAGCAAACCACACGGAAAAGTGAAGAAATAAGGGCCCCCATGGCATAAACATAGTCACGACCAAGGAGAAGATTGAAATCTAAAGCACCTTGGGTAACCGATACGTCTATATAGACGGTCTTGCCTCCCAAAGTAATAGAGAACTTTGGAAGGATCCCTAATGGTTGGCTAGTTCCTCCGTCAAAAGCAGTCAGATTCGATGCTACGGGCACAAGCTGTGGGGAACCCAAAGCTTGCCAAGTAGTAGCAGACATAAGACTAACAGATGCACCCTCATCCAAAACAGTGCCAGGTATAGCCTTGTCATAGGCGTGTACCATGACCCAAAAAGGCACATGAGACGAGAGGCGGAAGGTAGTCAAACGTCTCCAGTCGAAGGAAGCGACTGAACTACTTGGTGGGGGAATCGTATGATTGCCCCCTGCTCGGGGGAGAGCGCAGTAGGACTCTCAGATGTAGGGGTATTTCCAGATGTAGGAGAATCTGAGGAGACGAGAAGAACATGAGTTTGATGCTCTTCTGAAATAGAGTGGTCGGCGGGTGGTGAACTCGAGTCGACGCTCTTTCCGACCAATGGTTGGTATGGAACAGGCTTGGCAGAGCCAGATTCAGGAAGAGGAGGCTGGACAAGAGAGGAATCTTGGTTGATTTCTTTGTCAGCAGGGGAACGTTCTGCAGTCGCAGAAAGACATTGATAACCAGTAGGAAGTTGGGTTGAGGGAGCTGTAAGACTTTCCAATACAATAGAGGCTCTATCCATGAATGGACAAAGGTGAAGGGGATGATTGCCTTCACAAAGTTTACAAGGGATTCGAATCTTCTCTTTTCCCTTACCGTTTCCAGGTGATAAGGTAACATCGCCACGATCTACTGAGGACGATGCAGGGCAGTCCAGATCATGAGACCATACTTCTAAAACCCTGGGAATGCCAGGACAATCGCGGAGAAGGTGGTCTTCCTTGCACAACTTACAAGGAAATTTGACCTTCCGCGGAGGAGCACAAGGTGGCTTGACTTGGGTTATACCTTTAACCTCTGGTTTAGGAGTCTTCTTCTTCTTGGTCTTCTTCTTTTTTTTCTTCTTAGCCATCTGGTTACTTGAATCCAGAGTTTCACCAGGCGAAGTAGAAGATGAGGACGCAGCAGTAGGCGAAGAAGGGGAAGGGTCCACCTTGGAATCAGCAAGACGTCGTTCGGGTGGAGGAGGTGGTGGTGGACCCGAACTGAACGGAGGAGCACTAGAGGGTATCTCAGGCTCCTTTCCGGTAGATGGCAGGTAATCTTTTGTTCGAGTACTGATATTGATGGGTATCATTCCGGCCATAAACACTTGAGAACCAAAGGAAGAGGGAGGCTGAGATGGGTCAGCCACCATTTGAGTTTTTTGAGTGTGTTGGGTGGGAAAGGGCTCTTTGAGCACCGCAGGAGTCCCAGGGGTGCCTTTTAACAAACGACTAACTTCGGACCGCCTTGGGCAATCCTTGGTATAGTGATCCTCATCGCAGATAAAACAAGGATACTTGGGTTTGCGTTTGGCACCCTCATCGGGCGGAGGGTTAGGGGCTTCCTGCTTGGGTTGATTTGGCTTATTCTTCGGTTTCCTTTTCTTCTTTGCTTTCGAGGCTTTGTCTGCCGTGGTGGATTGGACGACATTGACCTCGGAAGTAACATTTGAAGTGGGTATTACCTGGGAGGTGGTTTCATTCGGAGCAGAAGTTATCACACTTGAGACCACCGAGTTTGAAAACAACCATACGGGCAAACCGATGGTTAACCCAGGCAAAGACAAAGTTGCGATATACTGAACACCGACATTTCCAACAGCAGGAAATGGACGAGGGTTTCCATCAGGGGGAACACCTTGGCCGGTGGGCTCAGGGAAGGATGCCATTGAACGAGAAATAATCCTACTCAAGCTAACGCAACCAAAATCTAATTGGGTAATGTTATCGTGGCCAATAAATTTTAAGACACTGAACTTAACCTTTTCATTTTTTAAGAGTCGAGAAAAGGATAAAAGATGACTCTAGTCTCCTTCGAATATTTAATGAGCACGAAGTGACAAGACGCTCACAGGCACCTTTTCGTTTAGGGAGTCCGAAAAGGATCAAAAGTGACTGCTCTGGAATTCTAGGTAGAAGGTGTGCCAAACTTTTCGCAAAACCACAGAATACTTTTTAGGGTACGGGTGGTCAATCTTCGTGAATGCTGTGTTCACTGCATTGCGAATCGTAGGGCGGCTGACACGACTTCCTATGGATAAAGGCTTTATTCCTATAGGGGTCTCCCAATATATACTCGACGGTACGTGGGAGCACAGTCCGTATTGGCACCTATCGTTTCACCGTGGAGGAATCACCCAACCACTCGACGATAAACTACCAGGTTTAAAGACGCCGGAACACGTCTCTAACCTAGACCTCTAGAGTATTTGCGTTATGTTCCAATGCGTTGTTATGTTCATTGAGTTCATTTTAAAGTTTATCTTCGATTATGTTTCAGTTTTTGGTCCTACCGTATGTGATATCTCAAAAACTTCTTAAATGCAAACTATATGCCAAAATTATATCATCTGATTCGATGAATTCTATCTATAGGAGGGTTGAGATTTTTACACAAACGAAGTGATCACTCAACAAACAACAAAGATCCTGATGCAGCTAATAACAAGAAATGAAATTTTTTCTTTTTAATAGCAACAAATAACAATAAATGCTAACTAATATGATGCAAAAGATTTTTTGTTTTTCTTTCCTTTAAGATGGCATGATGCATGTAAACAAATTTTAAGAGATATGCACAATCCAAGTTCACTCAATGAAATAGAACCAATTCTAAAACACCAAAATGAACCATGCAAGCAAGGAAAAACACAAAGACTTTCACTGAACCATGTAATCTAAATTCAAATGAAATCGAGTGAAATCCAAAGAGGCTAGAAGTGAATCACTCAGAGTATAGAAGATCAAGCTTTAACAAATCACTGGATAGGTGCAGAACACAACCAACAAGCTGACTGGATAATCAAGAGACCGAAACTTCCCACAGAAGGCTAGACATGCAAAGTCACTAGATGTCCTAGGGCTGAGTCGAAAATCAATAGAAATAAGAAAACAGCTGAAGGATAAAGGCTAAGACCAGTCAAGCAGAGGTTCAACACAGTTCCAGAGGTTGTAAGAGATATAAAAAGAGATTGAAAGAGCTTTCCACCCACACACAGGCAAAATTTACAGAGCTGGCGCGACTGTCAGCCTGCAACTTGCGCTACCACAGTATTGGCGCGAGTTGCTTTTGAGCAACATGCGCCAACCGGCGCGACTGTCAGAGAAATAACCACGCCAATTAAGCTTGCCGGCTAGAAAAATAAATGATACGACCTCAGGTCGGGTTGACAGTGCTCAGATGGGTCAAACAGTAAAGAATAAACTCAAAACTGACTCAGGAGGCTCATTCACTCAAGCAAGCAGAAGAAAATTAACATGCAAGACAAAAATCAAATCCCCTCTGCGGACAGAAGCGATCCCACTAGCCTATAACAGAACTAGCCACAATCAAACCACGCTGCTACGCAAGTTCCTAGTTATGCATCAAAGGTGAATCAAGAAGACCAACCTGGAGTCCAACGCTATGATTGAAGCAGAGTTGATATCCCCGCTCCCTCGCTCCAATAGATCATAAACGAACACCTGCACATGCAAAGGAAGAGACAGATACCAACATAAAAGCTACCAAAGCACAACTATATTTCAGTCAGAAAGGAAATAAATCAACACATCACCATAATAGACAATGAGATTGGAACTATAATAGCAGTCGCTCATCAATTAATAATAAACATGAAAAGTTACAACCATTGTTCTGACGCTGACCCTTCTCCTGGCTGGGCGAGTAACTATATGTGTCTTGCAATGCATCTCCTCTCCGGCAGCATAACCTCTCTAGCACTCACTAGCATTCCTCCAAGAACTCAAGAACTCAACATCTAACACTCCATGACTAACGATTATCACTACTATCACTAGCTTGTCCAATGCATAATGACAAGCTTATATAGATGAAGAAGGGAGGAGGATACGATGAACCGGGACACCTTTTGTGGATTAACATTATCCCCCAAAAGCCATTAAAGATGGAGATAGGATAGAGCTCGACATAAGGCTGATTTTTTATCTTCAAAAAGCTCCATGTAATGAAGGAAACAACAATCGGGCGTGCGTTAAGGCAAAAAGCATGACTAAACTTGGTTGGCGCGACTGTTGCTCTAAGACAGAGCGCCAATGGTCGCGCCCTCTTTTGAGGATCTCCATGATTGGCGCGGGTAAGATACTGTGGACTTGCGCCAATGGAAAAAGTGCACTTTTTAAGGATAGTCTGCAGAAGGTGTCTTCAGGGAACATGGAGTACATACTCAGGGGAACATAATGCAAGTGTTTTTAGACTTTGTCACTTCTTATAACTCCCGGGATGAGTCCTCTAAGGTACGACAAGAGGAGTAACAGGGATGGTGACAAATTACTGTGTAACAGATGCCCCCTAAAGCATGAAGTCCGAGAGGTGGAGAGGGGTGAAATGCTTTACAAGAACACACAAGAACACATAAGAGCACATATAGTTACTGCCGCCGAGGATCTGTATTAAGAGGCATGACTAATAGTTCAATTACATGATGTACGTGGTATGGTCGCAGCCATCCATAGGAGAGTACATAAATAATCTAGATCCATAGTATGGACGCAGCCACCTGGTTAGGATCAATGAATTGACTCAGGTATGGTCGCAGCCATCCAGTGAATGAGTCAAGTATCAAGAATCACGCCTGGATTACAACAGACACAATCCAGGGTATTGCGCTCCATCTCCCCGAACAAGAGTACAAGTTCAAGCATGTGAATATATGAGCTGAAGTTGAACATGCATGAACATCGCCTGATTACCAGTCAATAGTGGAAACTATTAACAGACGCGAGAGGTAACACCAATAATGACAATGGCCCTCAAGGTACTATAGGTACAATCTACGGCGTGTGAATTAATGATCTGAAGTCGAACACCCGTAGAATCATTCGATCGGAGGCCAATGATGAAAACCTCACGTCGAACACGAAGAACCTGCCATTGAGGCATGCAGGCTCCAAGGCACCGGAAGGGAGTCTCTAGATCAACTTTCTGGATAATGAGTTGAAGTCGACAGGAAGTGACCTTGATCGAAGGTGGGCCATAATGTTTCCCACATCATCGACACGAGACAGAGAGATGATGTTGTGAATCAAAATTGTATGAGCTATCAGAGGAAGGTTGTTTCTTTGCAGAGGTCAACTTCTCTTGAACATATCGGCGGCACATTAACGGAATTGGCAGTATTTGACATCAATGTATCAAAGGTCATGATGACGAGGCAATGAGTGGATGAGAGGTCAAATAGGGTACCCAAGTCCATGGAAGCAAGTGAAAGATATGAGATGAAATATCCCCACCCAGGACATGAAAGCAAAGAGTGCCATGTTCAAGAGCGACATACTGCCGTTACGGTAATAATTATGGTTCAAAAATTTTCTTTTCCCCCCACCATTTCTGGCGAGTACCCCAGTTATTTTTAACAAGCTTGATGGGGATAGCATATGCTTGTGTTGTGACAAAATCCGATGTCATTAAGTTTTAACGAGTCTGACAAAGGAAGAATTCGGCGTCTTTTCATGTTTAGAGAGTTTGAAAAGACAGCAGAAAAGGAAACTCCAGGGATGTCCTTTTTCGTAAAGTTGTGTCTCTCGGGCCCGAAAAAGTATAAAATAATACCCGAAAGAACCGTCCGATCATTACGATCGAGGAGTACTTTTCATAATTAGTGATTTCGACCTGAAAAAGTAAAAAAGTGATCAAAACCACATCGTTTCGTAACCATTAACGAGTCCGAAACGACAAAAACTCGGTAATCTTTTTAAGTTTTAACGGTCGACAAAAAGAACTTAAAACGACCGCCCCTTATTAACATTTAACGAGTCAAGAGGAGCGACTCGGCAATCTTTTCCTCTTTAAATGGTCAGAAAAGAGCTGAAAGAAGACCTTCAATTTTATTCTTTTTAACGAGCCAGAAAGGGAAAAAATACTCGGCAATCTTTTCATATTTTACGAGTCATAAAAGAGCTTAAAGGCGACTCGTCCTAGAGGAACGAGTGGTATAAAGGGTAGCAACTGGTTCCGGTAATGGTGGAACTGCTCAAAATATGTAATGGTCAAGAGGTTGGCTAATAAAACCACTCATCGCTGCAGTTCCTCAGGAAAGGATAAACAACCAGGTGAAAGCATATGATCGGCCAAAGAGATGGTGGCGATGGAATGAAACAACCAAGGCTCATCTAGCAGAATTTAGCAGATAAAAGGTAATCACGGGATGTAAATCAGGTATGGGTTCATTTTTACACAAGATTGAACCATGGAGAACTTTGCTTGGATTCAGTTTCATGTTTACACAAGCTTGAAACGAAAAACTATGCTTGCTATAAATTTGCATGCCCCCAGCATGATAATGCAAATCGAGGTACATGCCCCCCAAGCTTCATGGCATTCACGGAGTGGATGGAATGAAGCTTGAATCTCAAGATCTATCAAAGACTCGACTTGTATTTTACGAGATCTTAATCAAAAGACTCGATTTGGAAAGGGAGGTGTTTCATTTTTTAATGAGGTTGACACAGTAAAAGAACTATCCTCATAACCCTTGTTTCATTTTTTAATGAGCTTGACACGAGATCAGGAACTATGCTCGGATAGACCTAGTTTCATTTTTTAAGGAGCTTGACATAGGAAAACGAACTGTGCTCCGCCACCTAATTTCATTTTTTAAGGAGCTTGACACAGGAAAACGAACTGTGCTCTGCCCGAACTTCATCATAATGAACAGGAAGTCGGGGCTTCCAAGAGTGCCACTCCCGGTGGAAGGACAACATCTCAGAAGTCAAGACCCAATGCCCCCAGGACACTATGCACGACGGGGCATCGCTGGATACAGGCACGGGATAGGTGGCCACGTAGTTGACCTGCGGTGAGGCAGATGCAACTGGTGGATAAACACCACGAGGGGATGCCGACTGTGCAGGGGGGACCCGTGGACTAACGAACGATAATTGATCGATAGTCACAATTCGTCCATTGTGTGGAAAGCAAACCACACGGAAAAGTGAAGAAATAAGGGCCCCCATGGCATAAACATAGTCACGACCAAGGAGAAGATTGAAATCTAAAGCACCTTGGGTAACCGATACGTCTATATAGACGGTCTTGCCTCCCAAAGTAATAGGGAACTTTGGAAGGATCCCTAATGGTTGGCTACTTCCTCCGTCAAAAGCAGTCAGATTCGATGCTACGGGCACAAGCTGTGGGGAACCCAAAGCTTGCCAAGTAGTAGCAGACATAAGACTAACAGATGCACCCTCATCCAAAACAGTGCCAGGTATAGCCTTGTCATAGGCATGTACCATGACCCAAAAAGGCACATGAGACGGGAGGTGGAAGGTAGTCAAACGTCTCCAGTTGAAGGAAGCGACTGAACTACTTGGTGGGGGAATCGTATGATTGCCCCCCTGCTCAGGGGAGAGCGCAGTAGGACTCTCAGATGTAGGGGTATTTCCAGATGTAGGAGAATCTGAGGAGACGAGAAGAACATGAGTTTGATGCTCTTCCGAAATAGAGTGGTCGACGGGTGGTGAACTCAAGTCGACGCTCTTTCCGACCAATGGTTGGTCTAGAACAGGCTTGGCAGAGCCAGATTCAGGAAGAGGAGGCTGGACAAGAGAGGAATCTTGGTTGATTTCTTTGTCAGCAGGGGAACGTTCTGCAGTCGTAGAAAGACGTTGATAACCAGTAGGAAGTTGGGTTGAGGGAGCTGTAAGACTTTCCAATACAATAGAGGCTCTATCCATGAATGGACAAAGGTGAAGGGGATGATTGTCTTCACAAAGTTTACAAGGGATTCAAATCTTCTCTTTTCCCTTACCGTTTCCAGGTGATAAGGTAACATCGCCACGATCTACCGAGGACGATGCAGGGCGGTCTGGATCATGAGACCATACTTCTAAAACCCTGGGAATGCCAGGACAATCGCGGAGAAGGTGGTCTTCCTTGCACAACTTACAAGGAAATTTGACCTTCCGCGGAGGAGCACAAGGTGGCTTGACTTGGGTTATACCTTTAACCTCTGGTTTAGGAGTCTTCTTCTTCTTGGTCTTCTTCTTCTTTTTCTTCTTAGCCACCTGGTTACTTGAATCCAGAGTTTCACCAGGCGAAGTAGAAGATGAGGACGCAGCAGTAGGCGAAGAAGGGGAAGGGTCCACCTTGGAATCAACAAGACGTTGTTCGGGTGGAGGAGGTGGTGGTGGACCCGAACTAAACAGAGGAGCACTAGAGGGTATCTCAGGCTCCTTCCCGGTAGATGGCGGGTAATCTTTTGTTCGAGTACTGATATTGATGGGTATCATTCCGGCCATAAACACTTGAGAACCAAAGGAAGAGGGAGGCTGAGATGGGTCAGCCACCATTTGAGTTTTTTGAGTGTGTTGGGTGGGAAAGGGCTCTTTGAGCACCGCAGGAGTCCCAGGGGTGCCTTTTAACAAACGACTAACTTTGGACCGCCTTGGTCAATCCTTGGTATAGTGATCCTCATCGTAGATAAAACAAGGATACTTGGGTTTGCGTTTGGCACCCTCATCGGGCGGAGGGTTAAGGGCTTCCTGCTTGGGTTGATTTGGCTTATTCTTAGGTTTCCTTTTCTTCTTTGCTTTCGAGGCTTTGTCTGCCGTGGTGGATTGGACGACATTGACCTCAGAAGTAACATTTGAAGTGGGTATTACCTGGGAGGTGGTTTCATTCGGAGCAGAAGTTATCACACTTGAGACCACCGAGTTTGAAAACAACCATACGGGCAAACCGATGGTTAACCCAGGCAAAGAAAAAGTTGCGATATACTGAACACCGACATTTCCAACAGCAGGAAATGGACGAGGGTTTCCATCAGGGGGAACACCTTGGCCGGTGGGCTCAGGGAAGGATGCCATTGAACGAGAAATAATCCTATTCAAGCTAACGCAACCAAAATCTAATTGGGTAATGTTATCGTGGCCAATAAATTTTAAGACACTGAACTTAACCTTTTCATTTTTTAAGAGTCGAGAAAAGGATAAAAGATGACTCTAGTCTCCTTCGAATATTTAATGAGCACGAAGTGACAAGATGCTCACAGGCACCTTTTCGTTTAGGGAGTCCGAAAAGGATCAAAAGTGACTGCTCTGGAATTCTAGGTAGAAGGTGTGCCAAACTTTTCGCAAAACCACAGAATACTTTTTAGGGTACGGGTGGTCAATCTTCGTGAATGCTGTGTTCACTGCATTGCGAATCGTAGGGCGGCTGACACGGCTTCCTATGGATAAAGGCTTTATTCCTATATGGGTCTCCCAATATATACTCGACGGTACGTGGGAGCACAATCTGTATTGGCACCTATCGTTTCACCGTGGAGGAATCACCCAACCACTCGACGATAAACTACCAGGTTTAAAGACGCCGGAACACATCTCTAACCTAGACCTCTAGAGTATTTGCGTTATGTTCCAATGCGTTGTTATGTTCATTGAGTTCATTTTAAAGTTTATCTTCGATTATGTTTCATTTTTTGGTCCTACCGTATGTGATATCTCAAAAACTTCTTAAATGCAAACAATATGCCAAAATTATATCATTTGATTCGATGAATTCTATCTACAGGAGGGTTGAGATTTTTACACAAACGAAGTGATCACTCAACAAACAACAAAGATCCTAATGCAACTAATAACAAGAAATGAAATTTTTTCTTTTTCTTTTTAATAGCAACAAATAACAATAAATGCTAACTAATATGATGCAAAATATTTTTTTGTTTTTCTTTCCTTTAAGATGGCATGATGCATGTAAACAAATTTTAAGAGATATGCACAATCCAAGTTCACTCAATGAAATAGAACCAATTCTGAAACACCAAAATGAACCATGCAAGCAAGGAAAAACATAAAAGACTTTCACTGAACCATGTAATCTAAGTTCAAATGAAATCGAGTGAAATCCAAAGAGGCTAGAAGTGAATCACTCAGAGTATAGAAGATCAAGCTTTAACAAATCACTGGATCGGTGCAGAATATGACCAACAAGTTGACTGGATAATCAGGAGATCAAAACTTCCCACAGAAGGCTAGACATGCAAAGTCACTAGATGTTCTAGGGCTGAGACGAAAATCAATAGAAATAAGCAAACAACTGAGGGATAAAGGCTAAGACCAGTCAAGCAGAGGTTCAACACAGTTCCAGAGGCTGTAAGAGATATAAAAAGAGATTGAAAGAGCTTTCCACCCACACACAGGCAAAATTTACAGAGCTGGCGCGACTGTCAGCCTGCAACTTGCGCTACCACAGTATTGGCGCGAGTTGCTTTTGAGCAACATGCGCCAACTGGCGCGACTGTCAGAGAAATAACCGCGCCAATTAAGCTTGCCGGCTAGAAAAATAAATGATACGACCTCAGGTCGGGTTGACAGTGCTCAGATGGGTCAAACAGTAAAGAATAAACTCAAAACTGACTTAGGAAGCTCATTCACTCAAGCAAGCAGAAGAAAATCAGCATGCAAGACAAAAATCAAATAGCTACTCCCCAGCGGAGTCGCCAAATTGTTGGTCAGGTAAATCCCCTCTGCGGACAGAGGCGATCCCACTAGACTATAACAGAACTAGCCACAATCAAACCACGCTGCTACGCAAGTTCCTAGTTATGCATCAAAGGTGAATCAAGAAGACCAACCTGGAGTCCAATGCTATGATTGAAGCAGAGTTGATATCCCCGCTCCCTCGCTCCAACAGATCATAAACGAACACCTGCACATGCAAAGGAAGAGACAGATACCAACATAAAAGCTACCAAAGCACAACTATATTTCAGTCAGAAAGGAAATAAATAAACACATCACCATAATAGACAATGAGATTGGAACTATAATAGCAGTCGCTCATCAATTAATAATAAACAGGAAAAGTTACAACCATTGTTCTGACGCTGACCCTTCTCCTGGCTGGGCGAGTAACTATATGTGTCTTGCAATGCATCTCCTCTCCGGCAGCATAACCTCTCTAGCACTCACTAGCATTCCTCCAAGAACTCAAGAACTCAACATCTAACACTCCATGACTAACGATTATCACTACTATCACTAGCTTGTCCAATGCATAATGACAAGCTTATATAGATGAAGAAGGGAGGAGGATACGATGAACCGGGACACCTTTTGTGGATTAACATTATCCCCCAAAAGCCATTAAAGATGGAGATAGGATAGAGCTCGACATAAGGCTGATTTTTTATCTTCAAAAAGCTCCATGTAATGAAGGAAACAACATTCGGGCGTGCTGTTATCACCCAGGTTGTTCCCTATGACTCCCAAGGGAATACTGTTGGCATTATGATTCAGGTGTTGTACTTGATGGCAAACGCTTTCAGGTGGTAAATCAAGAAGGACGCAGGAAATTTTGTTTAGCAAGCGCGTCACCGCAGGTATTCCATACAGAACCCGCGTCTAGGGACGCCGGCCAGCCGTTCAGAAGGTGAGTCCGCCCAGTGCACACATTTCAAGGTAGAGAAAAACTCGTGGGGGCTTCTTGTGTGGTATCTAGCCGACGGTTGCGTGTTTCTCTGGTGTCGGCTCGTGGTATTGTTCCACGCTTTGGGGAGAAGCTTGCCTATATAAAGCAAAGGAGTTCATTTGGATTAGGTATCATCTTAGTTGATCATCTCTTGGTGTGATCTAGTCCATATCTTTAAGGGTAAATCTTCTAATGGACTACGATCTATATGGCGCATGATCAGATCTGTGGATCTGAGTGTTTGGGTTGGTTCTGAAGTCCTCTTATCTTCTATATCTAAAGGGACGCAGATTCAGTGAAGGGAAAGTGCGCCGGGACGCAGTACAGTAAAGGATCAGGTGCGTCTCTGAAGCGAAGGACGCGGCGCGACTGTGGTATTGGGTGCGTCTCTGAAGCGAAAGACGCGGCGCGATAGTGTTGATGTGTGCGTCGGTCGCAGACAAGCAAAAGGAACAGTGCGTCTGCACGCAGAACAACATAAGGTATACTGCGTCCAGTCGCAGGCCACAGAAAGAAAATATGCGTCCCTGTCTCAAGATGATCTGTTAACTGTATATTTCTGTTCATAAGATGTTCTGGGTTGTTTCTGTAATTACTGATCTGATATCTGTAGTAGACTGTATCTGTTGTATACTTGTTGATCATTTTGAAAAGAAGTAGGGGGTTGTAGCTCCCTTCCAGGAGAAGTCTGGAAAACAAGAAAGAGTTGTAGCTCTTTGCAGGTTGCAGCCTGCGTGCTGGTAAAGGACTGCACCAGTACAAAATCATTGTAAAAAGAATTTCTTGAAAGAAGATAGAGACATTATTGCAGCAGGTGGTTTTTCTCCCGCATTGGGTTTCCACCTTACATCTTGTGTTCTTTGGTGTGACTGTCTATTTTCTTTATTCATGCTCATTGTTTTATGGTACTGATATGCAAGAATATTTCAAAAGATCAAATAAGGAAGATTTGGTAAATTGCTAGATAATACTGATTCCCCCCCCCCTCAGTATTATTTCCAACAATTGGTATCAGAGCAGGTCCTTCAGAACAACTTGATCGCTTGAAGGTAGATCGTTCATCATGAGCAACTACGAGAGAGAAGCATCAATCAGGCCACCCGTCTTCGATGGAACAAACTTCAATTATTGGAAGGTAAGAGTTACTGCATATCTTCAATCTCTTGGTACAGAAGTTTGGAACATTGTAGAATCAGGCTATGCCTTTCCTTCAGTTACTCCTACAGATCCAGCTGAGAAAAAGCAGTATGAAACAAATGCAAAAGCAGTCAGCACTCTATTAGGAAGTATATCTCAAACAGAGTTCATGAAGGTCATGCACTTCAAATCAGCAAAAGAGATATGGGACAAAATGATCACTAGCTATGAAGGAGATGAACAGGTAAAAGAAGCTAA
Organism: Pinus tabuliformis; assembly: GCA_031772625.1. Classification (NCBI taxonomy): domain Eukaryota; kingdom Viridiplantae; phylum Streptophyta; class Pinopsida; order Pinales; family Pinaceae; genus Pinus; species Pinus tabuliformis. The sequence goes on along the minus strand of CM062810.1, from coordinate 106,581,427 downwards.
ACTTCAAACTCTCAGGATTCAATATGAGACTCTCAAGATGTATAATGATGAAAGTGTGGCTAATTATTTTCTTCGAGTAGATGAGATTGTTAATTGTATGAAAAATTTGGGTGAAGAAATAAAAGAAACTATAGTAGTTCAAAAGATTCTAAGATCTTTATCTCCCAAGTTTGAATCTAAAGTATCTGCAGTAGAAGAAAAGGAAAATCTCCGTGTTCTCACTATGTCTCAGCTGCATGGAATTCTAACTGCTTATGAAATGAGAAAGGGAGGTCCATCAGATAGAAGGGAAGCTGCTTTTAAAGCATCAGGCAAAGAAGATCACTATGAAGCATGTCATGTTCCAGAAGAAGAGGAAGAAGAATCAAACTTTGTCAGAAATCTTCAAAGGGGTTCTGGAAGGTTCAGAGGTAAGCTACCTTTCAAATGTTTTGCTTGTGGAAGAGTAGGTCATTATGCTGCAAAATGCTCTTATAAGGATAAAGGAAAGGAACCAGTTAGATGGAACAAGAAACAGGGTACAAATAAGAAAAGCTACTACACCCATGAAGATAGCGATGACTTATCAAACAGTGATGAAGATGAACAAGGTAACAAATATAGATTGTTAATGGCATTTGAAGATGACAATTATGAGGATGCTATAGATGTGGATAACCTTTATGATGAAATTACTAGACTCAAGAGATGTATAGAAGAAAAGAACATGATTATTGATACTCTACAATTTCAGATTGATGAAAAGGAAAAACATCTTGAAAAATTAGAAGGTGAAATTGTTGGTCTTAGAAAAGAAATTGAGAAAACAAAAACTATTAATCTCAAGTTTGTCAAAGGATCTGAAACGTTGAATGAGATTATCAGTGTGCAGCGATCTCCTCTAAATAAGACAGGTCTGGGCTACAATGGAGAAACTTCTCAAGCTTCCACTTCAAAAAGTTATCTTGATGCCGCAAGAAGAAATGAGCAAGAACACAAGGAAGATCATCAGGTAAAGCAGGGACAAACTTCAAACTATCAGGGGCAATCCAGCTTAAGGGTGAACAAAAGCCACAACCAGCCACAGGTAAAACCTTCTCAATTTGGTTCAAGAATAGATGAAAATAGAAATTACAATCAGTCGGCTGGTAGATTCAATAATCGCAGAAACTTCTTCAATGGACAATGCTTTTCTTGCCATAACTTTGGTCACAAAGCAGCCCAATGTGTTGCGTATAAAACAATCATGACTAGGGAAGCTCAAAAACAAAGAAGCATGACAGGGAATACAAAAAGGACCTATAACAATTTTTCAGCTCTTGAAAATGAAGTTGAATGCTCTATTTGCAATAATTTTGGACATGAAGATGTTGAATGCAGAAGCAGGTTTCCGGAAAGAAAGGTACAAGAACAAAAAAGGGAACAAACCTCAGGCACCAAAACATGGAAAATAAAGGAACCTCAAACAGAAAGATGTGGGATAGCATTCTATGCAGAAGGACAAGAAAATCTATGGTACATTGACAGTGGATGTTCAAAGCACATGACAGGTGATAAAGAAAAACTTGAATCTTATTCTAATTTAGAAAAGGGAAATAAAGTCTCTTTTGGAAATGATACTCCTGCAACTATAAAAGGAAAAGGTATTGCTCCTTTAAAAGAAGATGTTAAGGCTGGAAATGTTTTGTTTGTTGATGGACTAAAGCATAATCTTCTAAGTGTAAGCCAGATGTGTGATCAAAGAACCGAGGTTATATTCAGATCAAATGGATGTCTTGTTCGTGATCTTGATACAGGTAAAACAGTTCTCAAAGGAAAAAGAACTTCAAATAATCTATACATTTTTGATGAAGAACAACAACAATGCTATTTAAGCAAGGATGAAGAGCACTGGTTATGGCATCGAAGATTGGGACATCTAAGTTTCTCACAAATAAGGAAAGCTTGCAAATATCAGGCAGTTCGCGATCTTCCAGATATCAAAATTCCTGACAACACCATGTGCAGATCATGTCAGTTTGGAAAACAGACTAGAACTAACTTTCCAGAGAAAGAAGGATCAGCCAGTATGCCTCTGGAGCTAGTACATACAGATGTATGTGGACCATTCAGAAAAAGAACACCTAGAGGAGAGGAATACTTGATATTATTTATTGACGATTTCTCCAGGTTTGTTTGGTTGGGACTTATGAAGCACAAAGATGAAGCTTTCGAAAAATTCAAATCCTTCAAAGCCTTGGCTGAAAATGAATCAGGTCACAAGATTAAGTGCCTCAGATCCGACAGAGGTGGAGAATTTACTTCAAATGAATTTTTCGATTTCTGTGATGAACATGGAATAAGGAGAGAATTTTCTACAGCTAGAACTCCTCAGCAAAATGGAGTAGTGGAAAGAATGAACAGAACAGTCCAGCAAATGGCTCGTGCTATGCTTGATGAATCAGGAACTCCTGCAACCTTCTGGGGTGAAGCTGCACATGCGGCAGTTATTATTCTCAACAAGACAAATGTTCGAGTGAACAGCACTCAAACTCCTCATGAGCTCTGGAGTGGTAAAACTCCTTCAGTAAAGCACTTCAAAATCTTTGGGAGCAAATGCTATATCAAAAATACTGAGGAGCAGCTTGGCAAACTTGATCCTAGAGCAGATGAAGGAATTCTTCTTGGCTACTCTCCACATAGCAAAGCATACAAATGCTACAATAAAAGACTTGGCAGAATTGTTGAAAGCATTGATGTAGTGGTTGATGAGAAAGGATACATTCCTAGGCAAATACATCGTGAAGACATTGAAGAAGATGAAAGCTACCCTCAAAGACAGAATGATGAAGAAGAAGAACCGCAAGAACAATTTCAAGACGGACCTCACGAAGAAGCAGAAGAAAGAACAAGAATAGAAGAAAAGACTCCATCCAGATATGTTCAAAAGAACCATCCAGAATCTCAGATCATGGGACAAAAGGAAGCAGGTATACAAACTAGAAGAACAGTTGCAGAAGCTTCAAGTTATTTGGCATTACTCTCCTCTACTGAACCACAAAATGTGAAAGAAGCATGCAAAGATGAATGTTGGGTGAAAGCAATGGATGAAGAACTTGAGCAAATCGAAAAGAACAATACTTGGGAGCTGGTTCCTAGACCAAAGGATAAGAATGTTATCGGAACAAAATGGGTGTTCAAAAATAAATTGAATGAAAATGGAGAAGTAATTAGAAACAAAGCCAGACTTGTTTGTAAAGGGTATGCACAGCAAGAAGGAATAGACTTTGAAGAAACTTTTGCTCCTGTTGCAAGACTTGAGGCCATCCGAATGTTTCTTGCTCTCTCAAGTTGTCAGAACTTCAAAGTATTTCAAATGGATGTGAAATCAGCTTTTCTGAATGGAGACTTGGATGAAGAAGTGTACATTGAACAGCCAGATGGTTTCATTCTTGGAAACGATCCAAATCTTGTATGCCGATTAAAAAAGGCTCTCTATGGTCTCAAACAAGCTCCAAGGGCTTGGTACTACCGGTTGGACAAATATCTTCATCAACAAGGTTTCTCAAAAGGTTCAGCAGATAGCAATCTTTATATAAAAGTTGAAAATGACAAATTACTAATACTTGTTGTGTATGTAGATGACATTATTTTTGGCAGTAATGAAGAAGCTATGAGTCAAAGCTTTGCCTCAGTCATGCAGAAAGAATTTGAGATGTCCTTGCTAGGAGAACTGACATACTTTCTTGGTTTGCAAATCCAACAAAAGAAAGGAGGAATCCTTTTATCTCAAACCAAGTATCTCAAGCAGATTTTGAAGAAATATGGCATGGAAGATGCAAAACCAGTATGTACACCCATGGTCACAGGATGTAGTCTCAGTGCAAATGACGAATCTGCAGCAGTTCATCAACCAACCTACAGATCTATGATTGGAAGTCTACTATATTTGACAGGTACCCGACCAGACATCATGCATGCAGTTGGAATAGTTGGAAGGTTTCAGGCAAATCCAAAGGAGACTCATCTTCAAGCAGTAAAGAGAATCTTCAAATATCTTCAAGGGACTCAAAATTATGGCCTATGGTATCCTAGAGATCCAGATCTCACTCTTCATGCTTATACAGATGCAGATTGGGCCGGAAGCGTGGATGACAGGAAAAGCACAAGTGGTGGTGCATTCTTTATGGGTTCTAGACTGGTATCTTGGTTCAGCAAGAAACAGAGTTCAATTGCCTTGTCTACAGCTGAAGCGGAATATGTTGCGGCTGCATCTTGTTGCACCCAACTTCTTTGGATGATGCAGACTTTGCAGGATTATCAAATCACTTGTACACCTCCTATTCCTATCTTATGTGACAACACAAGTGCAATCAGCATCTCAAAGAATCCGGTTATGCATTCAAAAACCAAGCACATACCAATCAAGTACCATTTTCTCCGGGAACAAGTACTTGAACAGAAGGTCAAGTTGGAGTATGTTCCTTCTAAGGAACAAGTTGCTGATATTTTCACCAAACCGTTGCCCAGGGACACTTTTGAATACCTCAGGCAAAAGCTGGGGGTTGTTGATGCATCATCTCACTGTTGACCATCTTCCTATTGATGGTATAGGCTCAGGGGGAGCACATAATGCATTGTTGGCATTATGGAGAAGGAGATCTTGGAAATAGCTGCAATATGTCTCTGTCTTCTTCATGATGGATTTCTGGTTACCATTCTGGAGAAGCATGAGCATAGGGGGAGCATACCCTTTGCTCTTGATGTCAAAGGGGGAGAATGATGAAGCTGAAAGTTTATGTGGTTGCCATCAAGTCCAAAGGGGGAGTTTGTTGGCATTATGATTCAGGTGTTGTACTTGATGGCAAACGCTTTCAGGTGGTAAATCAAGAAGGACGCAGGAAATTTTGTTTAGCAAGCGCGTCCCCGCAGGTATTCCATACAGAACCCGCGTCTAGGGACGCCGGCCAGCCGTTCAGAAGGTGCGTCCGCCCAGTGCACACATTTCAAGGTAGAGAAAAACTCGTGGGGGCTTCTTGTGTGGTATCTAGCCGACGGTTGCGTGTTTCTCTGGTGTCGGCTCGTGGTATTGTTCCACGCTTTGGGGAGAAGCTTGCCTATATAAAGCAAAGGAGTTCATTTGGATTAGGTATCATCTTAGTTGATCATCTCTTGGTGTGATCTAGTCCATATCTTTAAGGGTAAATCTTCTAATGGACTACGATCTATATGGCGCATGATCAGATCTGTGGATCTGAGTGTTTGGGTTGGTTCTGAAGTCCTCTTATCTTCTATATCTAAAGGGACGCAGATTCAGTGAAGGGAAAGTGCGCCGGGACGCAGTACAGTAAAGGATCAGGTGCGTCTCTGAAGCGAAGGACGCGGCGCGACTGTGGTATTGGGTGCGTCTCTGAAGCGAAAGACGCGGCGCGATAGTGTTGATGTGTGCGTCGGTCGCAGACAAGCAAAAGGAACAGTGCGTCTGCACGCAGAACAGCATAAGGTATACTGCGTCCAGTCGCAGGCCACAGAAAGAAAATATGCGTCCCTGTCTCAAGATGATCTGTTAACTGTATATTTCTGTTCATAAGATGTTCTGGGTTGTTTCTGTAATTACTGATCTGATATCTGTAGTAGACTGTATCTGTTGTATACTTGTTGATCATTTTGAAAAGAAGTAGGGGGTTGTAGCTCCCTTCCAGGAGAAGTCTGGAAAACAAGAAAGAGTTGTAGCTCTTTGCAGGTTGCAGCCTGCGTGCTGGTAAAGGACTGCACCAGTACAAAATCATTGTAAAAAGAATTTCTTGAAAGAAGATAGAGACATTATTGCAGCAGGTGGTTTTTCTCCCGCATTGGGTTTCCACCTTACATCTTGTGTTCTTTGGTGTGACTGTCTATTTTCTTTATTCATGCTCATTGTTTTATGGTACTGATATGCAAGAATATTTCAAAAGATCAAATAAGGAAGATTTGGTAAATTGCTAGATAATACTGATTCCCCCCCCCCTCAGTATTATTTCCAACAAATACGGCCGGGGTAACCACTAACCAATCTTTGGATCACAGTTTCTAGCCAAACTGTAATCAGAGAGGGCTCTCTCTTTATGATTTGTCTCTGTTATGATGGTGTTTTAGGCTAGGTATTATGCTCAGGTTTTGTTTTATGTTTTGGTTGAAGGATTTATTTCAGTTCTTAAGATGTATTGTTTAGAGAGTAATATATCATTGGGCAATGGAGTCTGGAGCTGTGAAATGCTTTGAAATGCAGGAGTGGTGGTGTTCAAACTGCAGGGCCGATTGTGTATCTCAGACAAACAAATTTAACTTGAATGGTGAGGCATGTCAGCCAACAGAAAGCAATTAAGAATTCTCTATTAAGCTGGTGAGGTGAAAGTGAAACACGTTGCAAAGGAGCAAACTTGAATTTCTGAGACAAAGGTCACTGTGAAAGATGTATTCTGAAAGTGCAGCAATTAAGAATTACACTTATCAAGATTACAGCTGAAGAAAACATTCATTAACAACACAGATTGAACTCAGGGTATTTCTTGAATAAATCCTGAAAGTTATTCTTTTTCCTTGTTGCTAAATATTCAAAAATTAGAAACATATATGGATTTTAACAAAACAAAAATACATAATAGAGAGAGTTACAGAGACTTATTGTATTGTGTAATACACAGGAATCCAGCAGTTTTCAACAGACACCAGAACACATTCAACACTTCAGAAATCCGAGAAATTCCATCACTTTCTTTATTAAACTTATGAAAGGATTACAGCATAAGAACTTCTTCAGGAGAAATCAACAACAACCCTTGAAAAACTCATGCGAAGGGGACTTTATAGAAGTGTTTATACAAAATATCTCAGGCATTGAGTCATCTGAGAGAGAAAATATCTTCGTTACTTCGTACAGAAAAGTAGAAAAGAAGTTATTACAACTTTGAATGCAGTATAACTTCTCTTTAAGTCTGTCAGAGGATATTTTGACCTTTGGAGGTCAGTGAGTTGGTTGAACCGCTTTGCTTTAATGCTGGAAAATGTGCCTTTAAGTTTGCTGCGCTGTATTTTCTCGGCTCTGCCACCTGTGGTTTCCTACTTTTGCTTCGTTGGCCGAAATTTCTGCTGAGTTGGCTCAGCTCTAATTTTTAATGCATGCTGATTTTGTAAACTGTGCTTTACATAACAATTCATATTTTTAAAAACAAAATTTGGTGAATGACTCACTGTCTATAAAATTTTCTGTATTGTATTTGTCCACTAGTCTTGTGTAGGGAGTTGATGCCTGAGAATTGCATCCATAGTCTCCTCTGCCTCTGTGTACTTGTAAAAATTGGGAGCCACCTCAAACAGGTGATTGATCTCATTCATTATAAAAAATAGACTTTCCACCTTGTTGTAGATAGTCTGTCCTGTTGCTGGCCCTGTTTCTTCTGAGTTGCTGGGCTTCTCATTGATTTCGTTTGTGGCAAATGCATTCACTCTTTTGGCATACTGCTCATGAATGAGCAGTCTCCCTGCGCTGTTCAGTAAGCTAGGGAGTCCTCTGTTTTGCAGCACCAGGAATTTATCCATGAACCTTTTCACCTCGGTCTGCATGTCCTGGGTTCTTCTCTCCAATGTCTGCACCAAATTTCTCAATGTGAGAACCCTTTTGATCAACTGAATGGTCTCAGTTCTATTGGGAATTCCCATGTTTGCCAGCTGAGTACTTGTTCTATTATTCAGCACATTGATCATCCTGGTGGCAACTTCAGGCATGTTGCCTAGAGCAGCCCTTGAATTGTGAATTTCAGCTTGTGCCTTTGGGATGAGCTCTAGTTGCTCATGGATTGTCTCTATATACTGCCATTGGTCAGTAATAGACTGGCCAATGTTGGCCCATAGCATTGCTTTAAGCCCAGCTATAACTTTATCTAATTTGAGCTCATTTTCTAGCTCTTTTATCCTGTCTTTGAGGGCTTTCACCTCCCTGCCCTTTTCTGCCACTGCTTGCTTGGATTTATCATATCTGTCATTTACCTTGGCCAATTTATCCCTGGTCTCATTGAGCTCTGCCATTTGAGCTTCCAGGGCTTGAATCTCATTTTTTAGCTTTTGCATGTCCAAGCTAGGGGCCTGTTCTGTTGGTGGAGGTGCTGAAGTAGGTGGTGCAGCTTGATCAGTCTGTTGGGGGGGAGGAACAGTAGTTGGGGCAACTTCCTCAAGGTTTATGATTTGAGGAGGAGGCTGAGAGGTCTGCCCTTCTTCTCTTTGTTTTAAGGCTGCCTGTAGTGCTGTTTTTGCAGCCTCCGATTCTCCCAGCTTTTCCTGAGTTTGGATTAGCTGTTTATACAGAGATATCAACAAGGTTGTGGCCTGTTGATCATGTCTTTGCTGGGCAACATCATCTGTTTGAGGGTGAATTGTGGCTGGGAGTTTGATCTTTCTCCTCAAGGCTGCCATGTCTGCATCCCTCAATTTTAATATCTCTTGTATGCCTTTGATATCTTTGGGATCATGCCCCATCTCTATGATGATGTCCTCTAAGGACCTTATTCTATTGTCCTTTGCTTGGGATGATGCTCTCTCCAACTCTAGCTGAGAGGCTGTATTGTTAAGGCTATTTTGTAGCCTGTAGTTATCCAATGTTTGGTCTGCCAAGGAAGCATAGACCATTTCACCCGTTTGCTTATGCAGTTCTATCTTATCCATAGGGTGGATATCCTTGGCAAGGACTTCCAGGTTAGTCCTCAAGTAGTCAGAGGCAGATTGGGGCTGCACTGCTGTTGGCATAAAATGACTCATGATCATTTTGCCTTCCTGCACATCATATGCAGACATGAGTCTTTGTTGATTGGTGGGAGCCATGTTCAACAGATGGTTATAGAGCTGTATCTTGATGGGCTCATTTCTCCTCTTAATGTCGATGAACTGCTGCTTAATGCTGGGTCCACCTTCTCTTTGCTGATTTGAGGAAATTACTTCTCCTCCTATTGCTCTATCCTGTTCCTGTTGAAAGGAACTTGCTGATGCTTCCCTGCTGGGTGGGGCCATACCAAAAGGCTGTCCTATTGGCATTTCTTCCCCTGAGAAGGGATTAATTCTCTGTCTTTTCTCCCCATGAGATGCTGATGTTGTAAGGGGAGTTTCTCTGTCCCTTTTCCTGCTTGTATCCTCCTTTTGTGGAGTTTGGAGGATTGATGCCTCAGCTGAAGTTTCTTGCCTTGGAGGCACAGTTTGTTCAGTGGATTTAGGGGCTTCCACTGTTTGCTCTTGCTGGACAGGCTGTTCCTGCCTTTGTTCTTCCTGTTGTTGCTGTTCTTCTTGCTGCTGCCCTTCTCCCTGCTGCTCCATTTCTTCTTGTTGCTGCACTAGGGTTTCCATTTGCTCTTCAGTCATAGGAGGTGGCTGTTCCACCTGCTTTTCTTTGCCTTTGTTGGCTGTCTGTGGAGTATTCATGGCAGCTTGCTGATGTGTTGTTGAGGATGAGGCAGCTGCTCCAAGTTGTCTTTTGTATGAGAGGGGGACCTGTCCACAAGTTTCTAAGTCAGTTTCCTTTTGAATATTTCTGGCCTCTCTTTCTAGCAGCTCTTCACTAGTGATTTCCTCTTCTAGGGTGCCCTCTTCCCAGCTCAATGCATTGGCATATTGCTCAATCTCAGGCTGCCTCACATGTGAATAGGTACCCAATTTGTATCTTATCCTCCTGAGGGAAACAAAATGATTAGGGTCATAGGGTATCCACTCAAAACTAGTTTGCAGTTTGAGAGCCTCTAGGATACTGTTTGCCTCTTTCCATCCTTCCTCTTTTTTGTTATATAGGAAAGGGCCCAGCTGGCTCCTTACCTTCAACTGTGCCTTCTTGTTCTTACTTTGGAAGTGGAGGTAGTCGGCATTCCCAAATTGCCTGAAGTATTCGAGGGCAAAAAGCCTCATGGGGACATACCTTGGCAGCCTAAAAGGCTTCAACTCACAGCCATATACTCTGATGACTGTGTGGTCTCGGTAAAGGTACCAATTACCAATGCTGTAGGTTTTGTTTATATGGAGAATTCTCCTCATGTCATCAGTTAACCTTGGAGGAGGAACACCATACAACAATGTCATAGCTGGATGTATGAATAAGTCTATGAACTCACAATATGTGTATGGTGACACAGAGGTGCAATGAAAAACAGAGGTCCAAAACACAACTGACCTTGGATTCCCCTGGGCATTAACTTGTTTTAGGGGAATGAGGAAGCTGCCTGGTTGATTAAACAAGAATAGATGATAAATGTAGGAAGTATATCTGAACAGTCTTTCCCTTTGCAGATTCATCAGCTGGTCATGGATCCTATCTGCAATATACGTGGCATAGTCATAATGTACAGCTGGAGGCTTTCCAGGAGAGAATATAGACAACATTGCCATTATAATTTCATCCACATCCTCCATTCCCTTGAACCCTAGGACATAGCTGATCAAATCCACTAGCATTCTGCCCAATTCATTCAAGTAAGCATATCCAATAGGAGGAGTTCTGATGGTTTCAGAGCCTGATTGTACAAACAGCTGGTTGATTTTGATGATCTGGTCATTTGACAACTTATTCCCCTTCTTTATCAAGTTCTGCATGTAGAGGGGGGTTAATGGTTTTGCAGTGTGGAAATGCAGCATCTCATTTATGCTCTCTGGGGTGATATGGAACAGAATTGAGCCTGTAGGGCTGAGAACAGCTCTTTGGCATGGATCATAGCACTCCTGGCATCTGTGGATCAACTCTGGCATAGGATTTACCTGGGGGAGGTTGTAGATGGGCAAGTTTGAGTCCCAAATCCCTAGGATATCAGCTCCACTAAGGTGCTGGGCTTTCAACTCATTTAGCATCTGAATATTGTATTTGGAGCCTAATGGAAACCAGTCTAACATTTGATAATCCATATCTCCCAGAGCTTTCCATTCCAACTCCCTATGAGGGGCATTGAGAGACTTGATGTTCAGTGCAATTGGAGTTTCCATGGTCTATTAAGCTTTTGACTTGTAGGTGAACTGGTTGAAGTAGGCAGAATGACACAGAGGTGATTACTTGCAGTGAAAGTGTGAATTTCAGGGACCAGAGGGTAAAGTGGGCACACAACAATTGAAATACTGTTTGAAGTGTAAATGAGACCAATGAGAGGTCTAAATCTGTCTTTTTCAGCAGGTGAATACAGTTTGAGTGAGTACTTTCACGTTTGCGTGAACAGAGTACCGTTTTCAGTGAAAATACGGGTAAACAAGGCTCGGCTATTGTTTTTCGAGCTCACAGTGGTAAATGGGGGCTAGGCACCAAGATTCACCGGTGAATTTTGAGAGTTTTATGTCGCTTAAGCTCTTTCGAGGGAAATCACAGACAAAGTAGGTATATGAAGGATTTTAATGGAGAATACCTGGTAAAGAGCGAGCAATGGTCACGGATGACTGTGGAAATGGCGCGCTGGACGTCTCCAAGTTGGCTTCAGCAAAGGTGGTGTAACTTGGACGTAACAATCATGCAGAGAAAGCAACAGTTCTGGCAGCAAAAGTACGAAAAAACGCAAAAATTGGCCTAAATATGGACTTTTGGCATTTTGGCGCGTTTTCTCGGATGACGTCAGCATGACGTGATAGGGTGGGGTCAAGCTCAGATGACGTCAGCATGACGTCATCGGGTGAGGTGGCGAGTTACTATTGGTCCATGGGGATGATGCGGTGGCAGACACGTTGGCACAGGGGCGGACAAAAGTGCTGATGCGATGGCAGGGTGGCGATGACGTGGCTCTGACGTGGGACCAGCAAACCGGGTGGTCAGCGCCCTAGTAGTTACGGTCAAGTGCCATAGCGGTTACGGTCTCCCGGAGCGGTTACGATACGGCCCTGGTTTTGTGAGAGGCCGCTCTGAGAGACCCGAGAGGGTGACGCGTGGCTGCGCCATGACGTATCCCTTCGTCATATTCTCGGGCGCTAATCGTCTGTCGTGGGGGCCGCTCCGATATCAATGAGGGCCGTCGGATCCCACAGGTCCGATCCGACGGTGGACGGGAGGGCGATGTGATCGGTGGATACGAACGCGGGCGGAGTATATTATTATTTGTTTTCGGGATCAGCGCTAGGCGGAAAACATTAGGATAGGGTATTTCCAAATGTTTTTTCAATGTATTTCGGAAATGTACAACACGGGCGGAACTTTGGTTTAAGCGGCAAAAGGTGGGTTTTTGGGTTATTTCACCATTTCGAAAGGGTTTATGGGTAGGAGGGGGGGTTTTTATAAGGTTTTTCAATGCACAATAATGCGGCCCCGATACTTAGGATAAGCGAATAAAGTGGGTGTTTGGGTTATTTTTGCAAATGAAGCGGGTATAGGTAAAACAAGGTCATTTATGAGATTTTCTTAGGCAAATGAATCTTTGTAGGGGCCAAATGAACTCAGAAGAGGGGAGGGGGTTAAATTTAGGTTCATCAAAGTGACCAGATGCCATTTGATCCCTGATGGAGAACTTATTGGCTATAATGCCAAGGGGAGGGATATTTATACAAAATTTGGGGTTTATACACCATGGTGTTAATACTAGTAGGGGAAAAGGTAATATAGGGGATTTACATAGTAAAGTTAGAGTTAATATGGGGGGAAGATGTGAATGAGGGGGGAAAATCACTAAGTTTATTTGAAACTTACTTAGTTTAGAGAGTAGATCAAAATGAAAGGAGTTTAGACAAGAAATGTGGCTTCTAAAAGGATTAAGAACCACCATGAAACCATAATCTCTTCCATGAATCTCAGCTGATGAGGGAGTGTTAGGAATGAAATGGAAAGGGGAGGAAGGGAGGTTAGACATGCTTCCTGCTTGCTGCAACTTGATGAAGAATGACACTTTCTCAATTCATTGATTTTGCTTTGGTAAACAAAGTTAGCACACATGCAACTGATAAGAAATGGCCCTTCTGCAACCCCAACTGCCTACCCATCTATTTGCCTAGCATTTTCTATTTCTTCTTAGAGGGTGCACTTGGACTTGCAGACCCTTACTTGCCTTTTCTTTTCTTTGGCTTTTCTTTTGTTTTTCTATCTACTTCTACCCTTATTTCTTCCAAGGTCCCAGATTAAGCTGTTGGGAGCCTTTTTTCTCTACCTAAGCTACTTGTTTGCCAAGATTAAACAGTTTGGACAGACTCCTTTCTCTATTCTACAACTGAAAATTTAAAACATGACATGGTCCAGATTAGACTGTTGGACCATCCATCAAAATTTGAGTCCATACCAAGCTTATAAGCACAGCTTGTATTCTTATGGAAATATGTGATCTTTGCATCATCAAAGCAGAGCATATTTGGACCCTTTCATAGCCAATCATGAAATATGAAACCTATTGGTATAGGTAGCTAACAGTGGCTCCACATGGGGATGGTGTTTCATTTGAAAGACCAAGAACAGCAGGTCAGATTGCCTTGCTCCTTGACTGCTTTTGCCAATCTAGAAGTTTGCTGCTTTGAAATGCCAAAATTGTGTGCTTCTCTTCTTGGTAGACCTCTGATTCTATTTACCTTTTGCTGGCAGTTTTAAGAAAACTTTGAGAAATTTCATATTTACATGTTACCAGAAAGTAATATATACATTTGGGTATGTACAATGGAAGCTCATGCTCTACTTATGGGTGGTAGTCAAAATAGTGCTTCAGCATCCTACCATTCACAGGACCTTCATCCAAGTCAGTTTCAGTTAGACTTTTAAGGAAATAGGTATTGTTTTCTTGCACTGCTTGGACAACAAATGGTCCTCTCCAAAGGGAGTCAAATTTTCCATGTTTTCCTTTCTCCTCTCTTCTTGCATCCCACTTGAGGACTTTGTCACCAATGTTGAAATCTTCTGCCTTAGTCCTTCTATCAAAGGCCTTCTTTAATTTTTCTTGTAGAACTTGAACTCTGCTGAAAACTTGGTCTCTAGTTTGCTGTAAACATATGATTTGATTGATTCTTCTTTGCATATCATTTGGTTCAGCTTGGCTTTCTTGAAGAAGTTTCATAACAGGCACCCCTAGTGATGAAGGAAATTTGGCCTCTAATCCATAAACCAACTCATATGGGCTGGTCCCAATTGATCTTTTGGTTGTTAGTCTATCTGCCCATAGGGCATTCACCAGCTTCTTATGCCAATTCTTTTTGTTCTCTTCTAGCACTTTCTTTATGATATTTACCAGACTTTTATTTGATGACTCAGCAAGGCCATTTCCTTGGGGATAGTATGCAGTAGAATGGCCCAAAGTGATGTGAAATTTATGGCAGAAGTTCACCATTTTCTTGGATCTGAAAGCAGCAACATTGTCTGTTATTATTTTGTCAGGACAGCCAAATCTAGCCAATATGTTGTTCTCCAAGAACTGAATGATAGTAGAATCATTTGCTTGTCTGCATGGAACAGCTTCAATCCACTTGGTGAAGTAGTCTGTTGCTGTTAAAATCCATCTGTGTTGGCCTGAAGATGAGGGATGAATTTCCCCAATGAAGTCCAAGCCCCATTGCTGAAAAGGTCTTTCTGTTGCAATAGGCCTTAAGGGAAGTGGCAGCAACTGTTTCTTTCCCTCGAACACTTGACATTTATGACATGAGGTGGTGAATTTCTTGACATCAGAGAACATGGTGGGCCAGTAGTACCCAGCCCTTAGTATTTTATCCACAGTGGACTTCTAGTACAAGTGTCCACCACAGTCACCTGCATGAAATTCCTTTATGATTTTGTCAGTTTCATTTTCAATTAAACAGTGCAGCAATATACCTTCATGGTTTTTCCAAAGCAGATTGCCATCCATCACACAAAATCTTGAGGTTTTCATTTTTAAGAATCTACACTTAGTTCTGGACAGTCCTGGGGGAGCACACAGGTTTTGTAACACATAACAGATATCAGAATACCAGGGGGATTGTTCAAAGGCTACATTGATCTTTGGAGTCGCCAACTCCGGTTCACTGTCCAGCTGGTTAATGTCTAAGGCTTGGAAATTTGTTTCTGTCATTAATTTGGCCAAGCCTTGCCCTTTTATTAGTTTTGTAGGTTTTATCTCAATGTCAAATTCCAAGATGTTGGCAATCCACTTTCCTCTTCTGCCCTCTAAATTTTCTTGGGTGAGAATGTCTTTGACAATAGGACTTGGCACATATGCTATAACATGGGAATAAAGGATGTAAATCCTAAAGTCTTTAATGGCTTTGACCAAAGCATAAGCTTGTTTTTCCATGATTTGATATTTTAAAGGTGCATCTCTAAGAGCTTTGCTAAAGAAAGCAATTGGCTTCTCATTTCCTTGGTCATCTTTTTGCAATAAAACAGCAGCAATCGTACGCTGGGAGGCAAAAGAGAAAATGATAAAGTCCCTGTCAAACTGAGGATTGGTCAACACCGGGGTTTGGGTAAGGGCCAGTTTTATACCTTCAAAGGCTTGATTGGCTTCAACAATCCATTTGACTTTTGAATCCTTTTTTAGCATGTTATTTAATAATCTGATTAGTTCTGCTAAGTTTGGGATAAACCTTCTTAAGAAATTGATTTTTCCCAAGAATCCTTGCAATTCTTTGACATTTCTTGGGTGGGGCATTTGTAGGATAGCCTGTATCCTATCTGGGTCAATTCTAATGCCATCTTTAGAAATGATATGGCCCAAAAGCTTACCTTCCTCTAAACCAAACAGGGATTTCTTGGGATTTAAGGAAATTCCATATTTTCTGCATTTTAGGAAGATCTGTCTCAAATGTTTTATATGTTCTTGGTCTGATTTTGAGAAAGGTGTAAGGTCATCTAGGTAAATGACTAAAAAGTCATGAATCTCTTTGGAAAAAGCAATGTCCATTGCTCTTTGGAAAGTTGCCCCTGCATTTTTCAATCCAAAAGGCATCTTTACATATTTGAAAGTTCCCCATGGGGTTGTAAATGCAGTTTTGTCTTGGTCATCAGGGTGCACCAAGATCTGGTTGAAACCTGAGAATCCATCAAGTAGAGAAATTCTGGAAGCCCCCACTACTCTCTGCAAAATGTGATCCATCTTGGGTAAGGGGTAATTGTCTTTGAGGGATACTTGGTTCAGATTCCTCAAATCCACACACAGCCTGATTTCACCAGTCTTCTTTCTTGTAGGGACTAAGTTGGAGATCCATTCAGAGAACCTGATTGGTGCTATGATGCCTGCCTTGAACATTTTCTGCACCTCTTGTTCCATTGCTGGGAGAAGCATAGGATTAATTCTCCTCAGTTTTTGTTTAAAGGGTTTTTGATCAGGCTTGAGAGGGATAGTGTGCTGGATTACAGAGGTGTCATAGGACTTTAGGTCCTCATAACTCCACGCGAAGACATCCTGGAACTCTTTAAAGAGGTCAATGTATTTAGGCTTTTGGTCAGGAGGTAAAGAAGCAGACAATTTGATTATTTTGGGTTTGTCAAGTGTACCTATGTTGCATTCTTCTATGGCTGCGTTTAAGGGCTGCATTTTTGGTTTTCTGGGAATATCATTTGAGTCAAAGATGTCTTCTAGTGGAGTTAGGCCTGTTGGAAGAAAATTGTCTTTCAGCTCTATGATTTCAGTTTCAGCATTGGACACTTCCTCACAATTGATTGATTGAATTTGCTGAATGCTGTCTATGTTGAAAATAGTTGGATTTAGTATTTGTTTTGCTGTTCTGGGTGATATTGGGTGAGCCATCTGTTGAAACTGTATTTGTGATGGACTTGCTCCATCAAGTATTTGTGATTGACTTGCTGTCTCAAGTATTTGTGATTGACTTGCTGTCTCAGTGTCAATATTTAATCCTGCAAATTCTTGTTGCAGGGTTAAAAACTGGTTTATTTGCTTGTCATCCTCAAATACTTGCCAATCATTAACATTGTTTGGAATGGAGGGTCTGTGTTTTACCTCAGCTGTAAAACAATGATGGGGCTCAAAAGGCAGCTTGCAGGTACTTGCAAAGGTGGCTAAACTATGAGCATGTAGATTGTGGGTTCTAGGAATTTTAGTGATTTGGAATTCAGAGAAAAAGTTTAGTACCTCAGCAACAGCAGACCTATAAGTCCTTAGTCTTTTGTCATTGGTGACAAAGTTTCCCTTCACTTGTTGAATATCCAAATCTGAATCACCCATGATTGAGACCCTGGCAGCTTGTAAGAACTTTACTAACTTGAGGCCTAGCAAAAGAGCTTCATATTCTGCCATGTTGTTAGTACATCTGAAATTCAGTCTATAGGCTCTGCCTTCTGCATGACTATTTTCTTTATTGTGTACCCAAACTCCAGCTCCTGCCCCTAATTTGTTGACTGAGCCATCAAATTCAAGGAACCATAGAATATCCTGTTGGGAAGGAGATTTAATGATCTGTTCATGGGCTGGCAATGTGAGTAGCAGTTGTGGTTTTTCCTCTAGCTTGTCTTCTAGGACAGTCTCATCGTTTGATTGGGTGTTCTTGACATTTAGAACAGCAACTATTGACTGTTGTCTCATAGGTGATAATTCTTTTGTTTGAGTCTTCCTCTTGTGTGAGTATCTTGGTGTCAACCTCACCTTTTAAGGGAGTTGTGGTGTTATTGAAGAGGATGTATGAGTCTATGTCTGAATGGACAGCATATATGGGAAAATTTTGAGGCTTTTCTTCACTACTGACCATGTACTTCATTAGTGTTTCTCTGTACAGTCTTTTTGGTTGCCCAAAAACAGAGATGGTGGCATATGACATGTCTAATTGCAGGGAACCTTGGAGTTTAGCTCCCCATGATCTTGATAACAGCATCCCATACTTAGGTGGAATATCAGCAACTACCACATCCATTAGGATTGTCTTGTTTGGGTATTGGACCAGAGATACACATAAATCTTTTATGAGACCTAGACACTTGACTTGGCTGGAGTCAAAGGAAAACAGGTCCTTGTATGGTCTTGTTATATCTAGATTCAATCTTTTCATGACTGCTTTTGGCATGAGATTGTGAGAGGCACCTGAGTCAAACATTGCATTATGTAATATTTTATCATGAATATGTAAACTGACATAGAAAGGTAATACCCCTGTTACTACTATTTTTCCATCCACTTCTAGGCCAAACAGGAGTTCTGGGGTGTCATCCAGCACATTGACATCATCTTTGTTACTAGTGAGTTGAAGGGACTTCTTGATCTGTAGTTTATAGATGTCATGCTTGGCTAGTTCCAAGAGAGGAATAGCTATCTTTATTTTGCCAATTTCAGTTTCTAGATCAAAAGATTTTTCAGATTGGGTCTTGGGGTTATAGGTGACAGTCCTCTCCTTATTCATTAAATCTTCTTCTTGATTTTTATCTTGATTTTGGGACTTATCCTTTTTACTCATCTCTTGAGGAGAAATAGTTGAATAAGGATGAGAAGGGGGAGTGACCATAGGCTGCTGTTTTAAGGACAGTGGTTCAGTGATCTCCTCAACAATCACTTCTTCTGTATGTGAATTTATTTTGTCATTAGGTTCTGTGACTATGACTCTTTCAGGCTGCTGATTATCCTTTTTATTTTCAGGCTGGTTAACATTCACAGTTCTGCTCCTCAGCTTGTATTGTTTATGGACTTCATAAACAACAGTGTCATAGCCTTGTTTGAAGTCAAAGGATTCACCTGATTTAGTTTGGAACAGTTTGATTTCATCATCCTCATGATCTTCTTGTGTTAAGAAAACTTGCTTTTCACCATCTAGACCCATCAAGTTAATCTCAGGATCTTCATTGGGCTCTATTGATGTGGAAGTTTCTGCATAATTTTCTTGGAAAGGGGGTCTTATGTCTTGGTCAGCACTGGGCTTGCCAATACCTGGGTTTTGATTTCTCCTAAAATTTGGATTCCTAGGAGGGTTGTTTTGTGGTGGTTCCCATGCTGACTTTCTTTCAACCGATTCCACTCTATCTCCTAATCTTTTCATTCCACTGAGAATTGCATCTAGCTTTTGATCAAAAGCAGAGGGTTCCTCTTTGAAAGCAGTCCTCTTTTCCAACCTTGCCCTGTTTCTTTTGGCAATAAGGTTGGCTTCCACTGTGACAGCAACCCTTTGGGCCTCTGCAAGGGATTGAGGATCTCTTTCCTTCAACTGATAGGCCATGTCAGGGTCAAAACCATCAGGGAATTTGTACAAGGCTAAATCAGGAGGAGGTCTTAAATTTTGTGGAATTGCATTATATACATTGTTGAATCTTGCACAATACTCCAAAACAGTCTCTTGGGGACCTCTCTTGATAGTGTCATATTCCCCACGTATGTGCAGAGGATCTTTCTTCTTTTCCCATCTACTGGTAAAGGCTTGATACAGTTCATCAGGAGTTGTGATGGAGTTTGCATTCAGGGATCTAAACCAAGTTATTACATCCCCAGTTAGGCTTTGAACAAACATCCTCATTCTGACACTGTCATCATCTATTTCATAGGTCTCAAAATGGTCTTGCATCCTCTTAGCATGCTGGACAGCTGTCAGAGGGCCATTGGAGTCAAAATATGAGATTTTGGTTTGGTAATCTTGGGGTAGAGCTGCAACATTAGCTGGTATCTGCAAAGGTGCATATCTGTTAGCCATATTTACAGGATTTAGAGGATTAACAGGGGCAGCTGGGATAATAGGAACAGTGGGTACCACAGGGGTGACAAGTAGGGGTGAACCTAGAGTGTTGGTAGAGGGGATATGTGCAGTGGATGAAGATGTGAGAGGAGGACTCTGAGATGTGGATGGTGAACTAGGGGAATTAGGGGTAGACCGGAAGAGGACCTTGCATGGGGTAGAGATAAGGCTAGGATGATCTGAATCTGAGGTTAAATCAGCAGGCTGCTCCTGCTTTTGCTGCCTCCTAATGTTTCTTGGGATGGTATTTGGATTATCAACAATGATGGGTGGATTAGGGTCAGGATTTGCCCTAGTGTGCCGTGGATTTTTCTTAGGAGCCAGTTTCTAACTGATTTTTTTTTTTTTGGATTTTATAGGAAGTTTTTATATTTGTAAGGACTGGATAAAGATTTTAGAATGGCTATATATATTTCAAACTAAGATGAAGATTCCCTAAAAAGCTCTTCCCTAAAGCTGTTAATGTGATACAAAAACAGATTAAAGGCCTCTTGACTGATTTCAGGCTTGATAGTAGCTATGGAAGATATATAGTAATTAAAAAAACTCAAGCAGTCCCCAGTGGAGTCGCCAATTATGTTATCACCCAGGTTGTTCCCTATGACTCCCAAGGGAATACGGCCGGGGTAACCACTAACCAATCTTTGGATCACAGTTTCTAGCCAAACTGTAATCAGAGAGGGCTCTCTCTTTATGATTTGTCTCTGTTATGATGGTGTTTTAGGCTAGGTATTATGCTCAGGTTTTGGTTTATGTTTTGGTTGAAGGATTTCTTTCAGGTCTTAAGATGTATTGTTTAGAGAGTAATATATCATTGGGAAATGGAGTCTGGAGCTGTGAAATGCTTTGAAATGCAGGAGTGGTGGTGTTCAAACTGCAGGGCCGATTGTGTATCTCAGACAAACAAATTTAACTTGAATGGTGAGGCATGTCAGCCAACAGAAAGCAATTAAGAATTCTCTATTAAGCTGGTGAGGTGAAAGTGAAACACGTTGCACAGGAGGAAACTTGAATTCCTGAGACAAAGGTCATTGTGAAAGATGTATTCTGAAAGTGCAGCAATTAAGAATTACACTTATCAAGATTACAGCAGAAGAAAACATTCATTAACAACACAGATTGAACTCAGGGTATTTCTTGAATAAATCCTGAAAGTTATTCTTTTTCCTTGTTGCTAAATATTCAAAAATTAGAAACATATATGGATTTTAACAAAACAAAAATACATAATAGAGAGAGTTACAGAGACTTATTGTATTGTGTAATACACAGGAATCCAACAGTTTTCAACAGACACCAGAACGCATTCAACACTTCAGAAATCCGAGAAATTCCATCACTTTCTTTATTAAACTTCTGAAAGGATTACAACATAAGAACTTCTTCAGGAGAAATCAACAACAAACCTTACAAAACTCATGCGAAGGGGACTTTATAGAAGTGTTTATACAAAATATCTCAGGCATTGAGTCATCTGAGAGAGAAAATATCTTCGTTACTTCGTACAGAAAAGTAGAAAAGAAGTTATTACAACTTTGAATGCAGTATAACTGCTCTTTAAGTCTGTCAGAGGATATTTTGACCTTTGGAGGTCAGTGAGTCGGTTGAACCGCTTTGCTTTAATGCTGGAAAATGTGCCTTTAAGTTTGCTGCGCTGTATTTTCTCGGCTCTGCCACCTGTGGTTTCCTACTTTTGCTTCGTTGGCCGAAATTTCTGCTGAGTTGGCTCAGCTCTAATTTTTAATGCATGCTGATTTTGTAAACTGTGCTTTACATAACAATTCATATTTTTAAAAACAAAATTTGGTGAATGACTCACTGTCTATAAAATTTTCTGTATTGTATTTGTCCACCAGTCTTGTGTAGGGAGTTGATGCCTGAGAATTGCATCCATAGTCTCCTCTGCCTCTGTGTACTTGTAAAAATTTGGAGCCACCTCAAACAGGTGATTGATCTCATTCATTATAAAAAATAGACTTTCCACCTTGTTGTAGATAGTCTGTCCTGTTGCTGGCCCTGTTTCTTCTGAGTTGCTGGGCTTCTCATTGATTTCGTTTGTGGCAAATGCATTCACTCTTTTGGCATAATGCTCATGAATGAGCAGTCTCCCTGCGCTGTTCAGTAAGCTAGGGAGTCCTCTGTTTTGCAGCACCAGGAATTTATCCATGAACCTTTTCACCTCGGTCTGCATGTCCTGGGTTCTTCTCTCCAATGTCTGCACCAAATTTCTCAATGTGAGAACCCTTTTGATCAACTGAATGGTCTCAGTTCTATTGGGAATTCCCATGTTTGCCAGCTGAGTACTTGTTCTATTATTCAGCACATTGATCATCCTGGTGGCAACTTCAGGCATGTTGCCTAGAGCAGCCCTTGAATTGTGAATTTCAGCTTGTGCCTTTGGG
This sequence comes from Pinus tabuliformis, assembly GCA_031772625.1. Taxonomy (NCBI): domain Eukaryota; kingdom Viridiplantae; phylum Streptophyta; class Pinopsida; order Pinales; family Pinaceae; genus Pinus; species Pinus tabuliformis. Next base: position 106,559,480 of record CM062810.1, on the reverse strand, counting down.
ATGAGCTCTAGCTGCTCATGGATTGTCTCTATATACTGCCATTGGTCAGTAATAGACTGGCCAATGTTGGCCCATAGCATTGCTTTAAGCCCAGCTATAACTTTATCTAATTTGAGCTCATTTTCTAGCTCTTTTATCCTGTCTTTGAGGGCTTTCACCTCCCTGCCCTTTTCTGCCACTGCTTGCTTGGATTTATCATATCTGTCATTTACCTTGGCCAATTTATCCCTGGTCTCATTCAGCTCTGCCATTTGAGCTTCCAGGGCTTGAATCTCATTTTTTAGCTTTTGCATGTCCAAGCTAGGGGCCTGTTCTGTTGGTGGAGGTGCTGAAGTAGGTGGTGCAGCTTGATCAGTCTGTTGGGGGGGAGGAACAGTAGTTGGGGCAGCTTCCTCAAGGTTTATGATTTGAGGAGGAGGCTGAGAGGTCTGCCCTTCTTCTCTTTGTTTTAAGGCTGCCTGTAGTGCTGTTTTTACAGCCTCCAATTCTCCCAGCTTTTCCTGAGTTTGGATTAGCTGTTTATACAGAGATATCAACAAGGTTGTGGCCTGTTGATCATGTCTTTGCTGGGCAACATCATCTGTTTGAGGGTGAATTGTGGCTGGGAGTTTGATCTTTCTCCTCAAGGCTGCCATGTCTGCATCCCTCAATTTTAATATCTCTTGTATGCCTTTGATATCTTTGGGATCATGCCCCATCTCTATGATGATGTCCTCTAAGGACCTTATTCTGTTGTCCTTTGCTTGGGATGATGCTCTCTCCAACTCTAGCTGAGAGGCTGTATTGTTAAGGCTATTTTGTAGCCTGTAGTTATCCAATGTTTGGTCTGCCAAGGAAGCGTAGACCATTTCACCCGTTTGCTTATGCAGTTCTATCTTATCCATAGGGTGGATATCCTTGGCAAGGACTTCCAGGTTAGTCCTCAAGTAGTCAGAGGCAGATTGGGGCTGCACTGCTGTTGGCATAAAATGACTCATGATCATTTTGCCTTCCTGCACATCATATGCAGACATGAGTCTTTGTTGATTGGTGGGAGCCATGTTCAACAGATGGTTATAGAGCTGTATCTTGATGGGCTCATTTCTCCTCTTAATGTCGATGAACTGTTGCTTAATGCTGGGTCCACCTTCTCTTTGCTGATTTGAGGAACTTACTTCTCCTCCTATTGCTCTATCCTGTTCTTGTTGAAAGGAACTTGCTGATGCTTCCCTGCTGGGTGGGACCATACCAAAAGGCTGTCCTATTGGCATTTCTTCCTCTGAGAAGGGATTAATTCTCTGTCTTTTCTCCCCATGAGATGCTGATGTTGTAAAGGGAGTTTCTCTTTCCCTTTTCCTGCTTGTATCCTCCCTTTGTGGAGTTTGGAGGATTGATGCCTCAACTGAAGTTTCTTGCCTTGGAGGCACAGTTTGTTCAGTGGATTTAGGGGCTTCCACTGTTTGCTCTTGCTGGACAGGCTGTTCCTGCCTTTGTTCTTCCTGTTGTTGCTGTTCTTCTTGCTGCTGCCCTTCTCCCTGCTGCTCCATTTCTTCTTGTTGCTGCATTAGGGTTTCCATTTGCTCTTCAGTCATAGGAGGTGGCTGTTCCACCTGCTTTTCTTTGCCTTTGTTGGCTGTCTGTGGAGTATTCATGGCAGCTTGCTGATGTGTTGTTGAGGATGAGGCAGCTGCTCCAAGTTGTCTTTTGTATGAGAGGGGGACCTGTCCACAAGTTTCCAAGTCAGTTTCCTTTTGAATATTTCTGGCTTCTCTTTCTAGCAGCTCTTCACTAGTGATTCCCTCTTCTAGGGTGCCCTCTTCCCAACTCAATGCATTGGCATATTGCTCAATCTCAGGCTGCCTCACATGTGAATAGGTACCCAATTTGTATCTTATCCTCCTGAGGGAAACAAAATGATTAGGGTCATAGGGTATCCACTCAAAACTAGTTTGCAGTTTGAGAGCTTCTAGGATACTGTTTGCCTCTTTCCATCTTTCCTCTTTTTTGTTATATAGGAAAGGGCCCAGCTGGCTCCTTACCTTCAACTGTGCCTTCTTGTTCTTACTTTGGAAGTGGAGGTAGTCGGCATTCCCAAATTGCCTGAAGTATTCGAGGGCAAAAAGCCTCATGGGGACATACCTTGGCAGCCTAAAAGGCTTCAACTCACAGCCATATACTCTGATGACTGTGTGGTCTCGGTAAAGGTACCAATTACCAATGTTGTAGGTTTTGTTTAGATGGAGAATTCTCCTCATGTCATCAGTTAACCTTGGAGGAGGAACACCATACAATAATGTCATAGCTGGATGTATGAATAAGTCTATGAACTCACAATATGTGTATGGTGACACAGAGGTGCAATGAAAAACAGAGGTCCAAAACACAACTGACCTTGGATTCCCCTGGGCATTAACTTGTTTTAGGGGAATGAGGAAGCTGCCTGGTTGATTAAACAAGAATAGATGATAAATGTAGGAAGTATATCTGAACAGTCTTTCCCTTTGCAGATTCATCAGCTGGTCATGGATCCTATCTGCAATATACGTGGCATAGTCATAATGTACAGCTGGAGGCTTTCCAGGAGAGAATATAGACAGCATTGCCATTATAATTTCATCCACATCCTCCATTCCCTTGAACCCTAGGACATAGCTGATCAAATCCACTAGCATTCTGCCCAATTCATTCAAGTAAGCATATCCAATAGGAGGAGTTCTGATGGTTTCAGAGCCTGATTGTACAAACAGCTGGTTGATTTTGATGATCTGGTCATTTGACAACTTATTCCCCTTCTTTATCAAGTTCTGCATGTAGAGGGGGGTTAATGGTTTTGCAGTGTGTAAATGCAGCATCTCATTTATGCTCTCTGGGGTGATATGGAACAGAATTGAGCCTGTAGGGCTGAGAATAGCTCTTTGGCATGGATCATAGCACTCCTGGCATCTGTGGATAAACTCTGGCATAGGATTTACCTGGGGGAGGTTGTAGATGGGCAAGTTTGAGTCCCAAATCCCTAGGATATCAGCTCCACTAAGGTGCTGGGCTTTCAACTCATTTAGCATCTGAATATTGTATTTGGAGCCTAATGGAAACCAGTCTAACATTTGATAATCCATATCTCCCAGAGCTTTCCATTCCAACTCCCTATGAGGGGCATTGAGAGGCTTGATGTTCAGTGCAATTGGAGTTTCCATGGTCTATTAAGCTTCTGACTTGTAGGTGAACTGGTTGAAGTAGGCAGAACGACACAGAGGTGATTACTTGCAGTGAAAGTGTGAATTTCAGGGTCCAGAGGGTGAAGTGGGCACACAACAATTGAAATACTGTTTGAAGTGTAAATGAGACCAATGAGAGGTCTAAATCTGTCTTTTTCAGCAGGTGAATACAGTTTGAGTGAGTACTTTCACGTTTGTGTGAACATAGTACCGTTTTCAGTGAAAATACGGGTAAACAAGGCTCGGCTATTGTTTTTCGAGCTCACAGTGGTAAATGGGGGCTAGGCACCAAGATTCACCGGTGAATTTTGAGAGTTTTATGTCGCTTAAGCTCTTTCGAGGGAAATCACAGACAGAGTAGGTATATGAAGGATTTTAATGGAGAATACCTGGTAAAGAGCGAGCAATGGTCACGGATGACTGTGGAAATGGCGCGCTGGACGTCTCCAAGTTGGCTTCAGCAAAGGTGGTGTAACTTGGACGTAACAATCATGCAGAGAAAGCAACAGTTCTGGCAGCAAAAGTACGAATAAAACGCAAAAATTGGCCTAAATATGGAATTTTGGCATTTTGGCGCGTTTTCTCGGATGACGTCAGCATGATGTGATAGGGTGGGGTCAAGCTCAGATGACGTCAGCATGACGTCATCGGGTGAGGTGGCGAGCTACTATTGGTCCATGGGGATGATGCGGTGGCAGACACGTTGGCACAGGGGCGGACAAAAGTGCTGATGCGATGGCAGGGTGGCGATGACGTGGCTCTGACGTGGGACCAGCAAACCGGGTGGTCAGTGCCCTAGCGGTTACGGTCAAGTGCCATAGCGGTTACGGTCTCCCGGAGCGGTTACGATACGGCCCCGGTTTTGTCAGAGGCCGCTCCGAGAGACCCGAGAGGGTGACGCGTGGCCGCGCCATGACGTATCCCTTCGTCATATTCTCGGGCGCTAATCGTCTGTCGTGGGGGCCGCTCCGATATCAATGAGGGCCGTCGGATCCCACAAGTCCGATCCGACGGTGGACGGGAGGGCGATGTGATCGGTGGATACGGACGCGGGCGGAGTATAATTTATTATTTGTTTTCGGGATCAGCGCTAGGCGGAAAACATTAGGATAGGGTATTTCCAAATGTTTTTTCAATGTATTTCGGAAATGTACAACACGGGCGGAACTTTGGTTTAAGCGGCAAAAGGTGGGTTTTTGGGTTATTTCACCATTTCGAAAGGGTTTATGGGTAGGAGGGGGGGTTTTTATAAGGTTTTTCAATGCACAATAATGCGGCCCCGATACTTAGGATAAGCGAATAAAGTGGGTGTTTGGGTTATTTTTGCAAATGAAGCGGGTATAGGTAAAACAAGGTCATTTATGAGATTTTCTTAGGCAAATGAAGCTTTGTAGGGGCCAAATGAACTCAGAAGAGGGGAGGGGGTTAAATTTAGGTTCATCAAAGTGACCAGATGCCATTTGATCCCTGATGGAGAACTTATTGGCTATAATGCCAAGGGGAGGGATATTTATACAAAATTTGGGGTTTATACACCATGGTGTTAATACTAGTAGGGGAAAAGGTAATATAGGGGATTTACATAGTAAAGTTAGAGTTAATATGGGGGGAAGATGTAAATGAGGGGGGAAAATCACTAAGTTTATTTGAAACTTACTTAGTTTAGAGAGTAGATCAAAATGAAAAGAGTTTAGACAAGAAATGTGGCTTCTAAAAGGATTAAGAACCACCATGAAACCATAATCTCTTCCATGAATCTCAGCTGATGAGGGAGTGTTAGGAATGAAATGGAAAGGGGAGGAAGGGAGGTTAGACATGCTTCCTGCTTGCTGCAACTTGATGAAGAATGACACTTTCTCAATTCATTGATTTTGCTTTGGTAAACAAAGTTAGCACACATGCAACTGATAAGAAATGGCCCTTCTGCAACCCCAACTGCCTACCCATCTATTTGCCTAGCATTTTCTATTTCTTCTTAGAGGGTGCACTTGGACTTGCAGACCCTTACTTGCCTTTTCTTTTCTTTGGCTTTTCTTTTGTTTTTCTATCTACTTCTACCCTTATTTCTTCCAAGGTCCCAGATTAAGCTGTTGGGAGCCTTTTTTCTCTACCTAAGCTACTTGTCTGCCAAGATTAAACAGTTTGGACAGACTCCTTTCTCTATTCTACAACTGAAAATTTAAAACATGACATGGTCCAGATTAGACTGTTGGACCATCCATCAAAATTTGAGTCCATACCAAGCTTATAAGCACAGCTTGTATTCTTATGGAAATATGTGATCTTTGCATCATCAAAGCAGAGCATATTTGGACCCTTTCATAGCCAATCATGAAATATGAAACCTATTGGTATAGGTAGCTAACACGTGCGTTAAGGCAAAAAGCATGACTAAACTTGGTTGGCGCGACTGTTGCTCTAAGACAGAGCGCCAATGGTCACGCCCTCTTTTGAGGATCTCCATGATTGGCGCGGGTAAGATACTGTGGACTTGCGCCAATGGAAAAAGAGCACTTTTCAGGGATAATCTGCAGAAGGTGTGTTCAGGGAACATGGAGTACATACTCAGGGGAACATAATGCAAGTGTTTTTAGACTTTGTCACTTCTTATAACTCCCGGGATGAGTCCTCCAAGGTACGACAAGAGGAGTAACAGGGATGGTGACAAATTACTGTGTAACAGGAGGGATTATTGACGTCACCGCTCTTGAAAAGAGGTATTGCCAGACTAGTTGTCCAATTTGTGGGGAGCCCTTGTTGTATGATGATGTTGAATATTTTTGTAATGTGAGGTGCAAGAATCTTTGAGCCCCACTTTAGATATTCTGCTTGGAGTTCAACTAAGTCTTTTGCTTTTCCAAAACCCAACTTCTTGATACCCATCTCTACCTCTTGTACTATGAAGAGATCAGTATCAGTATTGACCAAGGGGGGAGGGTCAACCTTGGGAACCTGCTCATAGAGTTGTCTTGCATAGTCAAACCATTTAGACGCTGTAATATTATTTCCAATTTATATATTTTTCGGTTGGAGCTCCTTCCAAAATAATTTGGGATTATTTTTCCCAAGGAAGATTAGTTCTTCCCTCCTCAAAACCATGAAATTGGCATTTTTCTTGCTTAATAACTACTTGTAAGCTTTGAGCTTTACGTTATCCTTGTTTGACTCTTTCCATATTCTCCTTGCCTTTTTGCATTCCTCGTCAAACCAAGCATTAACGAGAAAGCAATTTGTTTCAGACTTCTTAATTTTTGTTTTTTTGCACTTTGCAAGTGCGCATTGAATTAAATGTGTTAATTCATGACTATGAAGACTGTGAATTGTAATTTTTTCCTTCTTGAAGAGCCTCTCTAGTGTCATTTTGAAGGTATTACAATTTTCTGGGGTCAAAAGAATTTTACTCTATGGGAAATTTTGTTGGACAGGCTGAATTTGACTCTAATTGTTTCTTTCCAATCTAAGAGAAACATAAATAAATTGGCTTGTGATTTTATTTCAAGCCCCACAACTGATCTCCAATCAAAACTTCCTCCATGTTCTCACACAAACCATGCGAGCAAATTACATAATCTACCACACTTGCTTCATTGTAAGTATTGCAAGCGAAATTACTGAACTTTTCCCATCTAGTCAAGCCATTACAAATGACTAAATCAAAGGCCCCACATAGAGTAAGCAATTGTTCATCAAAGAGATTGCAGCCCTTGTCCTTTGAAATTCTTTCCCACTAATGATTACTTTCTTCTGTAAGCCAAATAGGTCACAATCATCTTTACAACAAATAATGCTAGCTTCCTCACTTGCAGTGCTAACTTTGAAATCACTCACTAGAAGGACTTCACCTAGCTGCGAATATGTTGCATTATCCGCTTTTAAGGCTGCAAATGGATCTTTGTGGTCAAGCCCTCTACCTTTGTAGATTTTTGAAACCCGCGGCGTAAAATAACACGCTGCAATTCTGATGTGGTTTCCATTTTCTGATATTTTAAACCAAATGAATTGCTTATTTTGAGTCTTCTTTTTCTAATTGAATGAGACGACCTTCTTTCTCCCTTACTAAAACCATGATACCCCCGTGCCCTTTGACATTCTCTGCTGCCTTGTTCCACACTGCCATCTTCCAGTATCCTTCAAACGAGGTGTCTTGTACCCTTCATGCTCATGTGTTTCTATGAGGCAAATTATGTCTCTATCTTCCGCAATAGGCCCTAACCCAAGTCCTCGTCTCCATGGGTAACCTCTGTAGTTCCAACAAACTAATCTTAAGGAAACTTGGATATGACTTGATTGCTATTTATTTTGATATGCAAGACTCACATTTGAGTCTTTGTCCCTGCTTTCCCATACTGAACTTGCTTTCTGATTTCTTGTTGAAGAGTTTGTTGCCTCTTCTTTATTACCATCTTGCTGCTATGTTTTAGAAGGAAGTCCAAATTGCGCTATCACAACTTTGCCTTTATAAATCCATGCTCTCTTGCCTTCATCTCTTGCTGCCCTAACCTTTAAAATTTCCTCCATTTTTTCCTCCTATTGTTTTATAGTTAAATCTTCTTCTAGGAAAAAACGAGAACCACTCAAGATATGTTATTACACAAGCTAGGCATAATTTTTTTTATCGGCTTGGATCTCTCCACGTTAAACTTACCCACCCTCCATGCTTAACATATTAGTTAACCACATATATTGCATTTTGTTGTGAAAATATCTTTTGTTATTACGAATTTGCATATAATTTTAAATTTGGTGGTATGTTAACATGCTTTACATGCATTTGTGGAAAATCTACGAGAAAGAAAACTAGAGTGCAGATTTTGCTTTACATGCATTTGTGGAAAATCTACGAGAAAGAAAACTAGAGTACAGATTATGCTTTACATGCATTTGTGGAAAATCTACGAGAAAGAAAACTAGAGTACAGATTTTGCTTTAAAGTGTGATCCATTTATAATTATTAAGGCTTAATCCATACATGCTGATAGCAGATGTAGCATTGCATTTATAATATTAAAGTTACTTTGGAATAAATATAGACATACAAAATGGGTTACAGTGAAAAAAAATGTTTATGTTTTACCTCTTTGGTTACTCCGGTGAATCTATATGGTTGATAACACTGAAAACTGAACAGATTTAAAAGTAATTTATAATAACTAATTTAATGTTATAATAATTAATTTAAATATTAAATGTAATACACATTTAATACATCTTACAGAGTTAGCATTATATTTTTAAATTTCACAAGTTAAATTGGAATTATAATTTTCTCGAATTGGAATTATAATTGGATTTGGAATTATAGTATAGAAAAAAGAATAAAGAGAGATTGGTAACTTATTTTGGTTTCCTGAACTATTAGAAAGATGTATAATTTTAATTTTTGGTTAAAATTATTTTTAATTTTTATTCTTATTGCTATGATGAATTTAGATATTTTGATATTTTCATAAATACTAAAATTGATCAAATTTAAAAACAATTTAAAAAAATTAAATTAAACATTAAATGCAATTTTTTAAAAGCATGGGGTTTACACTCATTGAGTGTAATAGTATGATTGTGCTTGTGCACATTGAGTGTAATATTATGATTATGCAATATTATTATTGTGTGTTTAATACATAAGCACAAAGTAACTTACTTCAATAAAAGTCCCCAAGGCTCAAACAAGGTAGGTTGCCATTGATATATAGTAAAGTGGTAGGTTAAATCAATGTGGGGGATAGAAGAGAAAGAAAAGCATTATGATAATTAATTTTACAAAGATAAAAAATTGTCTTTTCATTGGTGACATGTCTACAAGGAAAACAAAAATGTGGCAAAGATAATAATTACTCCCCAAAAATATGACAAAGATAATAATTAGTTCTTATGAGAGGATTAGACAAGATACAAAATATTTTGGCATGAAAATTTTTATAAAATCAATAAAGGATGAAAATAACTTTTTGGAATGTTCTAATATAAGAGGTTTTAGATTTACATCAATAAAAGTCTCAAGGCTCAAACAAGGTAGGTTGTTGTGGAAATATAGTTAAGGGGTTAAATCATTGTGAAGGATAGTAGAGAAAGAAAAACATTATCATTATTAAATTTACAAAGAAAAATCAAAGTGACAGGGAATTTGGAATAAGAGGATTGAATTACATCTAGTTATTAACACCAAGTTAGAAGACCAAAATGATTTGTCCATTGATGCCATCTCTATGAGGAAATGTTTCAAAGATAAGAACTAGTTCCCATGAGAAGATTAGACAAGACACAACATTTTGGCATGAAAAAATATGTAAAATTTATAAAAGAAGTAAAAGACGAAAATCACTCTTTTGGAATGTTCCAACAAAAGAGGTTTTAGATTTACATCAATAAAAGTCCTCAAAGCTCAAACAAGGTAGGTTATTGTAGTTGAGTGGTTAAATTATTCTGAGGGATAAACGAGAAAGAAAAACATTATGATAATTAAATTTACAAAAGAAAAACAAATTGTAGTAGGGGTTTTGGATTAAGAATGTTGAATTACATCTAGTTACGAACTTATATCCATCTTAACTCTGGATCTACCAAGCACCGAGAGGGGTCAAATTACTTTTCAATCTAAAAGAGGTTTGCATTTCAAGAGATTTGATCCCTCTCAACACTTGGTAGATCTAGAGTTAAGATGGATCTAGGCTGGTTTAATTATTAATAATCAATAACTATAATTTTTTATTAATAGTAAATTTTATTTCTATGTAATTTCATTGAGTCAAAATGTTTTATTTAACAATTATAGTTATTATTATTATTATTATTATTATAATATTTATTTTATTTTAAATTTTATTTTGGTTTTGATTTTTATGTAATTTGACTGTGTCAAAATGTTTACATAAAAAAGTAAGACATTACAACATCTCTTCCATACCGGGTTGGAGAGCACCTCTTGGCGCAATTAAGACCAAGTTAGAAGGCCAAAATTATCTTTTCATTGATGCCATATGAGGAAAACAAAAATGTGGCAAAGATAAGAACTAGTTTCCATGAGATGATTAGACAAGATACAAAACATTTTGGCATGAAAAAATTGTAAAATTTGTAAAATCAATAAAGAATGAAAATCATTTTTTTGGAATTGTTATCACTCCAAGAAACTCTCCTAGGTTGCAGCACGAAGATGCCTGGTAACATATAATCTTCAATATTGTTCTCTGAACTATTGGAATAAATGATGGTTTGGATCAAGCCAGATAACCATTTCAACTATGTTTTAACTCAAGACATGCATGAAGACCCTCAACTTACAAGGCTTTAGACTACTAATGCTCAATAGTTTGTAGATTCAATGAATGGATTGAGAGTACTGACTGTACCAACAGTTTGCATATATAAACATAAATGAATGGCTAGCTACAGGCAACAAAAGAGAATACTGATTGTACCGGCAGATGCATATATGACCACATATGAATGGCTAGCTACAAGCAGTAAAGAAGCTTGCAAACCTAATTCATCAAAGAAGAGATAAGATGACAGTTATCTGGCCTTAGACACAAAATAAAACATGAACAAACTGTTCAAGTGCAAGCATAGAACATAAGAGAAAATGGAATATTGAACATATAACAACAAAAGAAGCTTGTATTACTAATGAATGAAGATGAGACGCTTGAGTAGCAAAGTCTCTATAGTCTCCAGAAGTTTGAACCTTTATTACATTTAACTTTCAGCGTTTTATAGGCCTTTTACAATGATTCTGAGCCTACTGAGGCTCGAAGTCTTAATCTATCCTTTGTGTCCCTTTAACCGTTTGATGCCCTGACTAGGCAAGCATGGGCTTGGAAGATTATTCTTCTGACAACAGAGTAACTGTATTAAGATATTTTGGCTGCGCTGGCAGGACTGTTGATGCTCCATGATAAGTTGTTGCTGTGGCTGTGTTGCGCTATCTATTCTCAGCCTTTATGTTGGTTTGGGGAGGAGCTGCGTGTGTTGTGGCTCTTTCTATGTTTTAACGGTGCATGCTTTCTGTTAAAGCAGAACAACGCTACCCTAGTGTGGACCTCTGTTCAAAACAATGTATATTTATGTTTTAAACAGAAAACACAACAACATAGAGAATTCCCGCCCCTCTCTGTCCTTTTGGACCTCAAAAGGTCCTTAAACATGGCTTTGTGTTCTATCGGGTCTGCCCTTGTATTTTTCTTATATTTGGAAATACGTGAAAAACACTGAAAACCATGAAAAAATCGGCCTTGGCAGACTTCAAAAATTATGTATTTCCCTCCCCGGACCCTTTCGGGTCTAGGCTTCATTGCTATCGGCGTTGTCCTGCTTTCCTGTCTATTTCATTAAAACAACGAAAATACATGAAATACATTAAAATGGCCAATCCGCGGACTTGAAATAATATGTGATTTTATTTCGAAACCCATCGGGTCTGAGTCTTATCGCATCGCACACATATACATGTAAAGGCTGCGCCCCTTGGTCTTCCCAATTGTGATCTGCCGATGCGATGTGGGCCGTCGATCTGTGTGTGCGATCGATGGTCCACGTTGAATCAGCGATCGCTGTCGCTCATTCCACACAACCTGCGCCGATACCTGCGCCGATACTTCCGCCGATGCGACCCGCCGATAGCGATCATCGGCGATCGCTGGTTAGCGGTGTCCAGCTTCGATTTCCACTGTCTGGGACTGCCGATTTGCGATTTGCCGCTTAGCTCTGGGCCGTTGATCGGCCAGATCTAATGGCAACTGTGCGTTCTTGAGTTTTAAGCCTGTAATAAGGGTTTTTTCATGATTTTGAAGTAATTTAGCCTCTCGATAGTGTATTTCTACCCTTCCAAGGGCTCTCCTCCCTTGCTTGTTTCGATCAATGGATGATTTTAAGCACTTTTTAAGACTTATAGAGTGCTTTGGAGCATATTTGGATCCATTTTCATGATTTTAACCAAACTTTGGAGACTTTGGGAGTATTTTGGATCCATTTTTGGGCCAAATGCCAACGAAGCTAACACTGGATCCTTCTGGGGATGAAAGCCTCCCTGTGAGGTTTCAAGAACTACATAACAATGAATTTCCTGTAAAAAACAAGATCAAATCTTCCTCCTAGTGTTGCATTGGGCATAGAGTCTATTTAGCATGAAATAAAAACTTGAAAACAACATATTTACAATACCAAGGATTGAAAGCCTTAACTGAAATAAAGTTCGAATAACAACCCATTGAATGGGACATCAAAAACATCTCCTCCTTCCTTTAATGCATTCCTTTTGAGAAAACAACCACCAAACTGAAAATTGACCTTTTTTACCTTTCTATCAAAGGTTTCTTTCTCTTGGTCAATGTGCATATCAACAAAATCATCAAAGACTTGCAAAAAACTATTGATTTGATCCTCTACTTCAAAAACTTTCCAGCATTTGGTATTATCAGGCAGAGATGGTCTATATTTCACCTCATCTCTGTATGCTTTTAGCCTTGGATGTTTTGCTTGGAAGGTTTTGTACCCCTGCTAAATAATAAGGTCTGCTTCATACTTTGCTGTGTCATTTGTGACCTGAAAAGTTAATATAAAATATGGATCAATGTATTCCTCTGTGGGGGACACAAGAACTTCACCTGTTCCTGCAGTTTCCTTAGAACAAGCCCCATCAAAGAACATGTCCCAAATCTGTGGGCCTTCTTCCTCTGTGAATTGGAAAACTGGTTTTTTAAGCTGTGTAGAGGCCAACTGATAAGGCTTGGTAATTTCAAGATCGAGCTTATCCATGACAGCCTTGGGCATTGAATTATGGCTGGCTCCAGTGTCTAGAGGGCAATTGTGAAGGATTTCATCATGAATAGACAGAGAAACATAGAATGATGGGGAGCTGTCTTCACAATTTTCAATCATTGGGCTAAGAATAACAACTGGTTGGTCATCTTGCAGATTTACATAGTCAGTGGAGGCTTGGATGGTTTTAGGCTCAAGATCCTCAAGGATATATTTCTTGAAGGACTCATTCTTCACTGGTTCAATCAGAGGCATAGGTATTCTTGGCTTCTGGATTTCTGATTGAAAACTGAAAGAATAAGGGGACTTTTCAAGGCCTCTTACCTCTATGGCTGGAGCTTTGAAGATGATAGGATTAACTGCTGGTTGCTTCTTCTTACTAGCTTGCTGTTCTGCAGGGACATCAGCTTTATGAATAGGAGTTTCCTTGACATTATTCATCTTTGACTTCAGATTATATCTTTGCTAATCTTCAGTTTGTAGAACAACTTCACCATCCCATTCTTGGCTGATCTGGTCATTGAATAATGACTTCTCATAGGCAGCTTTGGTTAAAAAAGTGGCGCTGCCTTTGTCTTCCATACAATGGATCTCATCATCTTCCTCAAACTGCTCTTCTTCCATGACTGCATTTTGAAAAGGGGTCTTCACCCTTTGGTCTTCATTGGCCTCTTTGTTTCTTTGCAAAATCTGCAAATGCTCATTTGCTCTTCTATATGGATTTGGATTTGGAGGAGCAAAGGTATTAGGAACCCTTCCTTTCCCAGAATGCTGCTCAACCTTTAATTTGGAAACTTCAGAGGCTAATGACTCTATCATCTTGGCCATTTTATCGATCTTGGGATCTGAAGATGATGAAGGCTCGCTCCTCTGTCTCCTTTTATCAACATTACCTTTGAGCTTTTTTGCAGCGATGATGTTTGATTCTACTTCCAGGGCTGCATCTTGCATATCAACCAAAGAAGCACATCACCTCTCCCTCAACAGTAAACATAAGTCAGAATCAAAGGCACTGGCATAGATGAGTCTAGCAGAGGTAGTGGTGGGTTTTACTTCAGCTGGTATCTTGCTATACATGCGGTTAAATCTCTTATTAAAATCAGATAGCAGCTCACCATTTTCCCTTTGTAAGTTCCTAAACTTAGTGTGGTAGTAAAGGAGATCCTTCTTATCCCCCCAATGCTTTAGGAATGAATCATCTAAGGCCTCAATATCTTCTATAGATATTGGGGTTAGTTCTCTGAACCATTTTCTAGCCTCTCCATCTAGGCTTTGGACAAAGATTCTCATCTAGACATCATCTTCACTAATGTCCAGGTTATCAACATAGCTATAAAATGACTCAAGATGTTCTTCAGCTGAAACACCTTCAGTCCCAGTGAACTTAGGCATATACTTCTGATACTCTCCAATAGGCATAACATTCAAAGGAGTGGGCAGTATTAGAGGTCCATACCTAGCAGCTATGATTCTTTCCATTTTGGTTGGTGCTTGTGGACCTGCCATAGCTGTGGTGGCTAAAGAGTACTGGAAATCTGAATGATAGAGGGATGAGGAGTGACTGATAAGAATTAAGGAGTATGATGGATAGGAGGTGAGGTTTCCTTTGGGCATACAACAAAAGGAAAACCTAAAGAATAATGAGCTTTATGAATCTCTAAGAGTTTTTCTTCGCTGCTAGTATTAGAAGATATACTCTCAACATATATTTGTTCTGTTATAGGCCTTTCTTAAAGAGATATAGGAGATTGTTTAGGTTTACCTGAACCTGATGCTCCTTTCTGCAATACCTTTCTTTCTTTGATGATCTTTTCAGGGTAAGGTACTGGGTCAGCGTGTGACTTCTGAGGATTTTTCCGGTTATGCCTCACAAACTGAGCCAGAACTATTAAGTGGAGTCGCCAAGAGGTTTGGCCTCTGGTAGAGTTGCCAGATAGATGATTACAACCAAAAAGTGCCCAGACTTTGTCTATCATCAAAGCTGGATCTATGTCGTTTCCCAGGGAAGTTGAGCTTCAGTTTCCTCTCCTCGGAAACGACGCCAATTATGTTATCACACCAAGAAACTCTCCTAGGTTGCAGCTCGGAGATGCCTGGTAACATATAATCTTCAATATTGTTCTCTGAACTACTGGAATAAATGATGGTTTGGATCAAGCTAGATAACCATTTCAACTATGTTTTAACTCAAGACATGCATGAACACCCTCAACTTACAAGGATTTAGACCACTAATGCTCAATAGTTTGTAGATTCAATAAATGGATGGAGAATACTGACTGTACTAGCAGATTGCATACATAAACATAAATGAATGGCTAGCTACAGGCAACAAAAGAGAATACTGATTGCACCAGTAGATGCATATATGACCACGTATGAATGGCTAGCTACAAGCAGTAAAGAAGCTTGCAAATCTAATTCATCAAAGCAGAGATAAGATGACAGTTATCTGGCCTTAGACACAAAAGAAAACATGAACAAACTGTTCAAGCATAGAACATAAGAGAAAATGGAATATTGAACATATAACAACAAAAGAAGCTTGTATTACTAATGAATGAAGATGATACGCTTGAGTAGCAAAGTCTATACAGTCTCCAGAAGTTTGAACCTTTATTACATTTAGCTTTTAGCCTTTTATAGGCCTTTTGCAATGATTCTAAGCCTACTGAGGCGCGAAGTCTTAATCTATCCTCTCTGTCCCTTTAACTGTTTGATGCCCTGACTAGGAAAGCATGGGCTTGGAGGATTATTCTTCTGACAGCAGAGTAACTGTATTAAGATATTTTGGCTATGCTGGCAGGACTGTTGATGCTCCATGATCAGTTGTTGCTGTGGCTGTGTTGCGCTGTCTATTCTCGGCCTCTATGTCAGTTTGGGGAGGAGCTGCGCATGCTGTGGCTCTTTCTATGTTTTAACGATGTATGCTTTCTGTTAAAGCAGAACAACGCTGCCCTAGTGTGGACCTCTATTGAAAACAATGTATATTTTTGTTTTAAACAGAAAACACAACAACGCTGAGAATTCCCGCCCCTCTTTGTCCTTTTCGGACCTCAAAAGGTCCTTAAACATGGCTTTGTGTTCTATTGGGTCTGCCCTTGTCGCCATCACAAATCGCAAAAGGCCTGCTCCTGTGTATTTTCCTTATATTTGGAAATACGTGAAAAACACTGAAAACCATGAAAAAATCGGCCTTGGCGGACTTCAAAAATTATGTATTTCCCTTCCCGGACCCTTTCGGGTCCAAGCTTCATCGCTCTCGGCGTTGCCATGCTTCCCTGTGTATTTCATTAAAACAACGAAAATACACGAAATACATTAAAATGGCCAGTTTGCAGACTTGAAATAATATGTTATTTTATTCTGAAACCCATCGGGTTCGGGTCTTATCGGATCGAGCACATATACATGTAAAGGCTGCGTCCCTTGGTCTTCCTGATTGCGATCCGCCGATGCGATGTGGGTTGTCGATCTGCGCGCGCGATCGATGGTCCACGTTGAATCGGTGATCACTATCGCTCATTCCACACAACCTGCGCTGATACCTCCATCGATACTTCTGCCGATGCGATCCGCCAATAACGATCATCGGCGATCGCTGATCGGTGGTGTCCAGCTCCAATTGCCACTGCCTGGGACTGCCGATTTGCGATTTTCCGCTTAGATCTGGGCTGTTGATCGGCCAGATCTAATGACAGCTGTGCGTTCTTGAGTTTTAAGCCTGCGATAAGGGTTTTTTCATGATTTTGAAGTAATTTAGCCTCCCGATAGTGTATTTCTGCCCTTCCAAGGGCTCTCCTCCCTCGCTTGTTTCGATCGATGGATGATCTTAAGCACTTTTGAAGACTTAGGGAGTGCTTTGGAGCATATTTGGATCCATTTACATGATTTTAAGCAAACTTTGGAGACTTTGGGAGTGTTTTGGATCCATTTTTGGGCCAAACGCCATCAAAGCTAACATGCATGTTCTAGTAAAAGAGATTTTGTATCACGTTTTTAAAGTATTTGTAATGAAACAAAACTCCATGGCTTGTTAACTTATAGAAATAAATTGAAATTTATTAAAACAATTTGATAAATCAAAATAATTAATAATAGGTCCATTTGACCAAATTTGGTTTCGGTAAACGGTAATCATCGTTATCATCGTATTAATATATAGAGGTATTACTACTCATGAGATATTACAATAGGATTTGAAAATTCAGTAACATTGGGGAATGTTCACTAATATTAGCAAATATCTATTGAGAGGAAATACTAGATAAACCATGCATATATAAGAGTAAAAAGCTAGTCCATATGTGACAAGGGCTAAAGACAACTTTAAACTATTAAGTAGTTGTGATAAATAATTTCAGAGTAAGAAAAACAATGATGAAACTCTTTTGTTCCTTGCAAAGAACTAGAATATTGATCATAGAAAATTAAAAACCAATATTGAAAAGACACGTGATAAAGGCTATTATTGGACCATTGAATAACGTCAATAAATATTCTTTCATAGTAACAAAAGCAAGGATGAAATAATTTACATTCTTAATAGATATATCACAACAACCATAAGAAATCAAAATATTTCTTTTTAAGTTGCTTTCACATGGTTGTAGTAGGGTTTCCTTGAAGATCCTTAGTCACCAAGAGAGAATTTTTTGATCTCTTCATAGGGTCGTAAAAATGACTTAGGTAAAATGTTTTATAGACTAAAACCATAAACAAATAATATTATTATAAAAATTATGGGAGGAGAGTGGCACAAATCTAGAATGATTTTTTTGTTTTTACACGTTTTCCCCTAATCCCCTAATGCATTAGTTGTTTCCTTAACAAATCCTTCATTATTTAAATTTGTAACATTTCAAAACATACTCATTCTTGAGAAGTTTCCTCAAGCTATCTCATCTTCGTCTTTTTACCCTTTTTTTTAACAATAGTCTTCTTTTGGTTGCTAAAAATATAACCATATCCTCAAAAGGTGCAAGATTACCTAAATTCAACAGTGAATAAAATGGTTCACTAGGAAGATAGCTAATTGTAGTGTCTATTGTAGAAGATTTAGTTGTTGAAATTGAAGGGCCAATACTCTGAGTGGAATTACTTGGAGTGCCTCTTTCAATAGGTTTTGAAGGAGTTTGTAAACTTGGATCCTTTTGTATATGAGTAGATGAATCATCCGTTTTTATCTTGTCCACTTTGGTTGACATGCATTGTACTTTTGTTTTATTCTTCTTTCTTCTCCTCCTCCTCTCTCTTGTCCTATTCTTCTTTCTTCTATACCTCTTCTCCCTTATCCTATTCCTCTTTCTTCTGCTCTTATTTACCCTTGCCCTGTTCAACTTTGACATGTTGATTAGCTTGTTTGTCTCTAGAATAAATATTTTTACTTTGATTGGACCCTACTTGATGAATATTATAACTCAATGTATCTCCTTGTACTTCACTTATTTCTTTTACAAAAATATTCTAAAAGTTAAAAATTCAAATGCTTTTGGGTATTCTTTGATTTCTTCAAATATTTTGGTATTTTATTCATAATTTTGATCCCTCTAAAAATCAAGTCAAAAAGAGAGTCTTCACGAAGATAAGCTCTAAACTTGATTGTACAACAATGTCTTTTAACTAACCCTTTTGGGTCATGTATTTTCAATTTATCCTCTTCTAACCAAAAAGTTTCAAGTTCTTCTTTCAATGTATGTTGGGTATTTGATAAAGTATAAATTTATAATGGAATAGGAAAAGTTGACCAAATTCTCTTTTGATTATTTGACAAAGTAGCAGTAATACTAGTAACTTTATCCAATATGCTATTTCCTTGAATGCTAACTTGTGAGGAATATATATGGGAAGAAGGGAAAGGGTTTCCTTGCATCTATATACTTGATAGAAGAAAACTCCTCATCCACAAACCAATCTCTATTTCTTTAATTCCATTCATGACTTCACACATCACTGCACAAGTGATCTAGGAGGAATTTGTTTTCTTAATACAATATGTAGAGGGATCATGAAATTTCACAATTTTTATAAAAGAAATTCTTGTAGTTTCAGCCCATAACCTTGAGCAATAAATAGGCACTGAATTATAAGTAGGGGACCAATTCTGACACATTAAATAAATTTACCAACTTAATGAGAACTATGACTTCAAAACAACCAGTTTAAACAAGCGATGATTTCGCCCTTAAATGAATGGTTTTTTTGGCACAATTTTGATGAAATATGGCATTTTTTTTGGAATTCTAGGTTATAGCTATCAAGTTTTAGAATTTTAGGTGCTCTAGCAGTTCTTTATGGGTGGAATCCATTTCCACCATTAAAAAAATGATTCAAACACTCCCAGCTTCAGATTTTTTGAAAAAAAAAATCACCAGATTCCAACTAGAAAATCACCATCTGGGTGATATTGTTGCTTGCCTAGACAAGTCCTTTCAAAACGAGGACTCTAGCCTACAAAACCCATATTTTTGCATAGAAAACATGAAAAATCTCTCCAAAATCCGAATGTGGTGATGCAACATCACCATTTTTTTAAGGTTAAAATTTCAACATTTTTTAAGCATGACATTGAAAACCAAAGTCGTGATTACGAAAAAAATTAAAATAATTTTCAATCATGACATTAAAGACCAAATAAGATGACTGTGAAAAACCTTAAAACCAAATATCATGAGTACAAAATACCTTAAAATTTTAACATTTTTCAACCATGGAATTAAAAACTAAATATCATGACTAAAAAACATTAATAATAGACATCTAAATTAGAGTCATTCTACCAAGAGAAATTTACTTTTTAAAGGCTAAAAGTATGACTCATTTGAAATATTAGCTGAAGACAATTTTTTTTTTGTAAGTTGAAAGTTTTATTGGTGATTCAAAAAATTACGTCATGTTTACGATATATGTTGTATTTGGTCTGCGGTTGGGAAACCAGACTAAATACATAAGAGTATACATGCCGTAAAACCAAATTTGAAAGGAAAATATCATGACTTATCCAAAGAGATAGGAAACTATACTACTACCCCATAGTTGAGGAACTAACAAATGAATATAGTAAAAAATGTGGCACCAAAAGTCTGCAAGTTCAAGGAGGACTATCTAAAGAAAATTAAATTTGCTTCATATATGGGGAGGAAAGTGTGAAAATTCCTGAATCTAACATATCAGAAACCCCTACTGCAATTACTGGTTTACAATCTCCTACTTTCTCTTTACATTAACAAGTTATTTAATGGCATAAACATCGAAGTAAACACTATTGCAACCTTCACAAATATACAGATCATACACTGAAATAAACTGAGACAATAACACAAGGGACATCATTATTTTTGGACAATTGTCCCTGGAAAAACCCAATTTAGGAAAATCGGTGGAGCATATAGAGGGTTTGTATTATTAAGCAGATTTCATGAATACAACTAGGGTGCTAGAAATGGCTCACCCAACAGAGAATATCCCTGGCAGTAGTACCTCTATCCGGAGACAGATATTCCAGCAAATCAACAACCGGATGATCAAACCCCACAACGACTCTGGTTGTTCCCTATGATAGACAATGAAAGCTGCTCCAAGCACTGCTCAGGAACTGCGTTACTCCTCCAGGAGCTGCGTCACCATATCTCGACTCAGAATCTGCTGATATGCTCCCAGTCTGCCCATAGAATATCCCCAACGCTGCCTCTGAATCCCTCTATGACTTTTGCGTCAGTCTCTACGGCTTTCGTGTCAGCCTCTACGACCCTCTACGTCTTCTGGGTCAGATCCTACAGCCTCTGCATCAATCCTTCTAGGGCCTTCTTTGTCTCTCCCGACACTTCACTGCCTCTCTGCTATGTATTATTCAGCCTCAGATGGAAATCCATTGCTGAATTGCCCCTCATTGCAACTGATCACTAACTCGATTTCCTCAGCAAACCTCGCCCCAAAAAATCGAATTCTTTGATCACTTGGTGTATCTTCAACTGACCCTCAAGCCTCCTCTTATACTTTTCCTGTTGACTAATCAATGGCCGAGATTAACTCCCTAATCAATGGCTAAGATTAGAACTAGCTTGATCCTCGTCACTTAGAACTTTCTCACCCATATATTATTAATACACATTAATATTTTTATTTTCCTAAGTTTAGACCTAAGAACGCATTAAAAATATTAATTATTTTAATAACTCCTCATCCGGGTGGAATTTTTCCAAATGATTTCTGGGACTTGGAGATCTCATGTGTCTTTAGCCTCTCCACCAATTTTCAAGGCTAGATCACATCCGATGCTACCTAAAATCAACACTCCCTCTTAGCGAGGAATGTATTCTAGCAATGCTTCACCATAGAAGCATCACACTGATCCTCCGCAATGGTCCTCTGTGATGGTGCTTGGCCTGCTTCCCCAAATCCACTGCACTACTACCCATGACACTACCACTACCACTGCTACATTTGTACTGTAGCTCCCTCTCAACATGCTGCATCACGCTGCCCATAGCACTGCCACTGCTAATTGCTCCACTGCAACTTAGTTACCGAGAAGTAAGTAACTGAATTCACCCAAATACTGACATCCTGGTTAGTTTGGAAGCCTCGTGACACTGAAGCCACCTTTGGTGCTATCATGTGCTGCCTCTACTGCCACTGTGCTGTTACTACCTCTTCTGTGCCTCTCGCACTGTTGCAACCTCTACTGCACCGCTAGAGACTTCTACACTGTAACACTGCCTTGTCGCTCCATCACACCTTGCTCCACCCAACACCTGTCATCATGCTACTATATTTAAGGGTTCCCGTAGTTGGATGTGATCCAAGAGTTTGGGAACCTCAAGGATCTTGCCCCCTTTCTGTAGTCCTTTCAATTACAGCTCCATGTCTCCCTACCTCTTCCCTAGAGGCGCATGATCACTCATGGCACAATCGTCATCAGTCTCGACATCCTTCTCCGCCTTTGCTGGAGAAGCCTTTGAGTCGGAAGCTTCTCCCTTGCCTTTCTTCCTGGGGCACTAAGAGGCATAATGTCCCAACTCCCCACAGTTGAAGCACTTGACCTTGGATATGTATTTCTTCTTCCTCTTCTATACTCCCTGCTGTCCCGTTGATGCGAGAGTTGCACCCCACCCCCCTCCTCCTTCTTGATTCGAACTCCCTTACCACTACTCCTCGCCTTGGTCAATCTCCTGATCTCTTCCTGTCAAAGAGTTACCCACATCTCCTCCCAACTGGGGAGAGTCACTCTTCCCAAAATGCTTTGGATAAATGTCTCCCACTCCTTAGAGATTGCATTCAGGGCAGTCCTGACCATGAAATCTGGATCCGGTGTAGACCCCACGGAAGTAAGCTAGTCGTGAATCCCCTGTAATATGAGAAGGAAGGCATCTATCTCCTCTCCTTTATGCATCTGATATGACCTCAATTGATTCTCCAATAACTTCTTTTGTTGCATGGAAGAGCCCTGGTATAAGGTGGTCAGGGTCTCCCACATCTCCCTTGATGTTGAATTCTCAGCAATATGTGGTATTACATGATCCTTGACCCCATTTAGGATCATGCATTTCACCTTCGCCTAGGCCTCCTCATACTTCTCATTTGCATCAGGGTCAATTGTGACAACTACTGTTTTCAAGGCATATTCCTTGATGCGATATTTATCCAAGATTTCCAGGATCCTGGCCTTCCAGATGACAAAATTGGAAGCCCTGTCCAATCTGTCCTGATCCCTCAATCTGTTCACTACCATCTCTGCTCCTCTTCTTTGGACTCCTTTTGAGTCTTGATTTCCCTCTTATAAATTCTACGGCTAACTGTCGAATCACTCCTCTCTAATCTTCCTTTACCGCTGCAACCTAGATCTAGATTTCTTGGCTAGAAACCTATTGAGATAGTGCTTCCCTCTATCTTGGTTTAGTTTCCTTAGACACTATTCTAAAATGAAATAAATAACATCCCACCAACTCCTCAAATCGAAATCTTCTTAGCTCCCTTAGCCCCGACAATTGAAGAATCCGAGCCCCTACAGCTTTGCAAAATCACAGTGAGAGTTGGATCAACTCATCATGGTCATTGCGTCAATCCTTCCTTGCTCATAAAGATGATTTGGCACTGCGTAAGCCTGATCTACCTCCCTCTGCCTCTGCGCTGGCCTGGAGAGATGACACGGCTACTGCATGGGCTCCTCCCAGCTACTACGTCACCTTCACCTGGCTCAGAGTGTTGACGTAAGCATTGCCTGAGCCTCCACGTCACCTTCTTTGCACTGCTTCACTCCTCCTTTTGCGTCTCTGGCTCTGGAACAACACTGTCACTCGAGGCAACTGCTTTTCTGCTGCAAATTCTCCGGATTTCTTGGCTGGTGTCTTTAGTCACCTATGATTTGCAATCGCTCTGATACCATGTGAAAATTATTGAATCTAACTCATTAGAAACCCCTACTACAATTATTGGTTTACAATCTCCTACTTGCTCTTTACATTAACAAGTTATTTAATTGCATAAACATCAAAGTAAACACTATTGCAACCTTCACAAATATACAAATCATGCACTGAAATAAACTGAGACAATAACACAAGGGACACCATTATTTTTGGACAATCGTCCCCGGAAAAACCCAATTCAGGAAAACCGTTGCAACATATAGAGGGTTTGTATTATTAAGCAGATTTCATGAATACAACTAGGGTGACAGAAATGGCTCACCCAATAGAGAATATCCTCGACAATAGTACCTCTATCCAAAGATAGATATTCCAGCAAATTAGCATCCGGATGAGAAAACCCCACAACGAATCCTATTGTTCCCTATGTTGGACGACGAAAGCTGCTCCAAGCACTGCTTAGGAACCGCGTCACTCCTCCAGGAACCCCGTCGTCCTATCCCGACTCAGAATCTGCTGATATGCTCCCAGTCTACCCCATAGAATCTCCCCAGTTCAGCCTCAGATGGAAATCCCTTGCTGAACTGACCCTCACTGCAACTGATCACTAACTCGATTTGCTCAACAAACCTCGCCCCATAAAATTGAATTCTTTGATCACTTGGTGTATCTTCAACTGACCCTCAAGCCTCCTCTTATACTTTTCCTGTTGACGAATCAACGGTTGATATTAAGTCCCTAATCAACGGCTAATATTAGAAATAGCTTGATCCTCGTCACTTGGAACTTTCTCACCCATATTTTATTAATACACATTAATATTTTTATTTTCCTAAGTTTAGACTTAGGAACCCATTAAAAATATTAATTATTTTAATAACTCCTCATCCAGGTGGAATTTCTCCAAACGATTTCTGGGTCTTGGAGATATCATGTTCCTTAGCCTCTCCACCAATTTTCAAGGCTAGAGCACATCTGATGCTACCAAAAATCAATAGAAATCCCCCTATAGAGTTGACATAACTTTCCAAAAATTAAACATTAGAAATGATAAGAAAACCCCATGTTATGCAAGGGAATCCATAAAATATATTGACCAAGAGGTCAAAATCATTTACCAAAGGAGTTGGTTATTCAATGAATGGTTTGTTAGGATAGAGTTTGTTTTGATTGCTATGTAATGCATCAAAATTAGTTAATTGTCGTAATTTGTTTATTTATGCCAAGAATGGTCTATCCAATCCTATTCTTTGGATCTAAAGTGGCCTGAATGTATTCATATAAATATTGATTTAATTAAAATCAGAGAGAGTGGAGTGCAAGAGGGATTTTTCCAAATTTATGATAACTAGGCCTTCTGTAATCATTTCCATACCATTATATATATACAAAATTTTTTGCAGGGGTTTGTGTTATGCTCGTGCTTTGCTTTGTTCCTCGTATCCAGGGACATACCAGATTAAAGCATTATTTTCTGACTAAGCAAGTGGGAGGTTTGTAGGAGTGACAGAAGAGTTTAAACACATTACAGAGCCGAGTCGGAGCCATAGGTGAAGTACATAGGTGTAAATACGTTTTTAATTTGACGAGATTCCGTCACTTAACAGTGTTGGGAAACAAAACTTAAAAGTTTGTCGACATAATAATGTTAATGAACAATGCTGGGCTAATGTGTCCCAAAGGTTTTACCCTAGAAGGTTGAAAGGAGAGCATTTAAAGGAACAACCAAGATGACCGAGTGTCAACTTGACGTGTAAAGGTCGTCCAATAAGGAGGTTGGGATAATGTGGAGCATGAGTGGGACTGCAAAGTTATGCTGACTCCTCCCAAAGGTTAGTGCGTGCATGCTTTGAAAAGGAACTGTGGTCGAGACTTGACGGGAAAATACCGAAATCTGTCTCCCAGAGGATCCTCCTTGCAGGCACATTGCAACAAATTGGAGTGATGTAAGTCTGGGACGACATGTCCTAGCAGATAAATGCACTGCACATCAATGAAAAGGCCCAGAATTATGTGTACAAGCCGAAAAAATAAAGGAGAAAATCCCAAGTCTTGTGGTGTGGTCGTATTGCGAAGAGCGGATGGAAAGTGTAAGTGTTAGGAGCTATAGAGTGGTCATGTTGGTGGATTAATGTATAAAGCTTAGTCTCAATGATTGTTAATGAAGGCTTGAGCTCGATAGTTTTATAAAGGCAAGCCCCTTTCTATTTTGATTAATGATAGAAGGCTCGATTGCAGTGTTTCTTTGGGGATTTGGATATATTGCTTTTCCCTTGGTGTGTGTCTATATATATATATATTTATTTATTGTTATTTTTTTGTTTCCTCTATGATGGTTCTAGTTTGAGTTTTGGGACATTAAGGAGCATTTGTAGGCCTACCCCTAGATATATAAAAATTTGGAAAGTGAAGGCCTGCACGAGTTGGTATCAGAGCATATCCTACATCTGCTTCAAGAACAACTAATTGAACATGACACACAAAATTGGACTAGGCTCTAGAGGAGGCTGGAGAGGATAAAGGCCTGTAGCTAATGCTAAAGTAATGCAAGTTATGCAACGATTGGAGGAAAGCATGGAAGCCATAGAAATAAATAAACCAAGAGAAATTGAGGTTGGAGATGTGAGGAAGAAGAAGAATCTCTGGAGGAAGAAGAAATTGAAGATCCTGTAGAAGCCAGAATATGAAAAATAGTTCTAGGATCTATCACAAAGGTGAAACCAAATATATCTTCTTACACTGGTAGCATAAATCTAGAGGAGCTTGTAGATTGGATTACAGAGATGGATAAATTCTTTGAGTATGAAGAGATGAGTGAGGAGAATAAGGTCAAGTTTTTTGTCACCAAATTGAAGGGACATGAAAATTTATGGTGAGATGGTGTACATGTTGAGAGGAGAAGGAAGAATAAGAAGAAAATAAAGCGCTGGGAGAGAATGGTTGTAGACCATCCCAAGCAGTGGGATCACGTGCTTGCCTAGGATCAATTTTCCTATGATGATTCTCCAAACAGAACCACTGGTAAAATTCCTTTTTAGGTTATGTATGGGATGCATCCAAGAGGAGTACATGACCTCAAAAACTTGGGAAGAGCAAAGCAAAGGAGTGAAACCGGAGAAGACTTTGTTTCAGTGATGTAGGAGATCCATGAATAAGTGAAACAAAGATTGTATGAGAGCAACCTCAAATACAAAATTAGAGCAGTTTTGAAGAGGGAAGAACAAATCTTTGAAGTGGGAGATTTAGTGTTGGCAC
Organism: Pinus tabuliformis; assembly: GCA_031772625.1. NCBI lineage: Eukaryota > Viridiplantae > Streptophyta > Pinopsida > Pinales > Pinaceae > Pinus > Pinus tabuliformis. The sequence continues at coordinate 106,532,908 of CM062810.1, read as the reverse complement.
ATTTGAGGAAAGAAATATTTCCTAAAGGAGAATACAATAAACTAAAATTAAAGAAAATTGGTCCTTGTAAAATCCTTAGGAAATTTTTAGCCAATTCTTATGAGATAGAGTTTCCACCAGGGATTGGCATCTCTCCCATCTTCAATGTTGCAAACCTATACACGTATCAACTAGGAGAAGCAATATATATAACATATGACAGTGGTTAACAACCAATTCCGTGGCATAAATAGTTATAAGTAATAGAGCCTTTGTAACCAGAGAGGATTTTAGACAAAGATTGATTAAGAAGACTAGGGGCAAGGAATACTATGAGTATTTGGTCAAGTGAAAGGACCATCTAGTAGTTGAGGAAACTTAGATGACTGCAACATTATTACAAAAAAGTGGCATAATTGTTGAAGAACTCATGGGAAGGAGCCCATGAATTCTGTGTTCTTTGGGAGTATGATTTAGGGGCATTTGTAAGATCTATTCACTGAGAGGTCAAAATCATCTACTGGGGGAGTTGCTTCCTCAATGAGTGGTGTTAAAAATAGAAACAAGAAAATCCTATTTTAATTTGTCCTTGAACGAAATTAGGAATTAAATTGTAATTCTAATTCTCATAGAAACTTGTAATAGTTAATTAAGTTAATTTGAATTAGTTGGCTCAGTTAATTCTAGTTGGGAGTCTATCTTGAGTCATGTAGTGTGGTTCCTAAATTTTAGGGGCCCAGGTTGAGTTCTTTTGAGTTGTAATTATTTAATTAAGTTTAATTGAGTTAAATTAAGTTAAACTAGTTCTAAATGTTGGAGGAACTAGTGAGAGGTCAAGTGAATTAAATTGGATTTAATTCACATGCAATGATCAATCAGATAACTGATAATTCACTCATAAATAACTCATGCATGTCAGTTCTGAGAAAGACCCAATTGAGATTAGAGTTCAGGGACAATGTACTATCAGTTGTAAAATCATCTAAATTAAACCGATGATGCATGCAATCAGAGGAAGGCCTATGGATGGATTGTATAGTTATGAGTGAGGAATTTACCAATTAAATATGGCTAATTCCCAAGGGAATAACATAAGGAAGTAGGACTTTGGCAGGTAATATATTTGGCTAAGTATTGGCTTAAGTTGATTTGTGATGTAGAGAGATAGATTGTACTTGTTGAGAGGTTGTTCGGGTTGAACAAGCATTTCATTTTCTTCTTAGATATTTTGGTTAGTGTAATATACAAATAGCAGGGGTTTTTAGCTGAGGTTTTCCCCATAAAATTATTGTGTTATGTGTGATTGAAATTCTTCCTTTTTTGGTTCTTGATTTCATTGATCAATTTTTGTTTCCGCATAAGAGTAGAGTAGATTCAAGTCAATTTCTTTAGCATATCACAATATTAAGTCTGAATCTATAAGAAAATTCTACATGGTATCAGAGCTGAAATCACTATAGAAGAGGAGAATATGAGTTTGTTGTGCAGGTGAAATCGAATTTGTAGTTTCATACTTCAGATTTAGCAAGATGTCGTTCTACGGATTGAGACTTGAGTATGCTCTTGAGGGTAGCTCAAATTACATAGCTTGGAAGGACAAGATGGAGGCAGTGTTGGAAGACAACAGGCTGAAGGAATTCATAGATCATGATATCCCGAAGCCTCCAACATTTGATGCTAAAGATATGGTAGAATGGAGAAAGTGTGTGGAAAAGGCGAGAAGGATTATCCTAGAAGGAGTTCGAGATCATATTGTCTCGAATCTCCACGACAAGGAAAATCCATTTTCAATGTGGAAGGCATTGACATACTTGTTTCAAAACAACATTGACCACAAGAAGCTAGCACTGAAGGACAAACTTAGAAAGATCAAGATGGAGAAGGACGACTTGATTCTGAAGTACTTGACCAATTTCACCCAATGTCGGGATGAGCTTGGAAGTGTCGAGGTTACTGTTGCAGAAGAAGATTTGGTGAGCCTATAACTTTTAGGACTTCCCAAGAGAAGACACATCTACCAGGACTCAATTAATGGGAGTGAGAAGCTACCAGAGTGGGAGCGATTGTGGTTTGACTTGGTAAAAGAAGAGATTTAGTGAAACACCATATATGAATCCTCATCCAAGCATAATGATGAGGAGAACTGTGCCTTAGCTGGAAATGTGAAGAAAGGGAAGGGGAAGTCATCCCATTCCAAATTAGATTCCAGTCAGGGTGGAAAGAAGAAGGACATGTCGAAAATTAATTATTTTCATTGTCACGAGCTGGGACACTATGCTACAAAGTGTTCGCACAAGAAGGTCGGTAAGAAACCCTCAGGAGGAGGGGCAGGTGAAGCCCTTGCTTCACAAATAGAACTGGATTTCACCCTTATTGTTTGCATGGTGTCATCCGTGTTGGGTAGAGCCTCATTCCATATGACAGGAAACAAAGAGCTCTTCAGTAACTTGGAGGAGAAGGACCTCTAGATGCACATCGAGATGGGAAATGATATGAGGTATAACACGACCGAAATTGGTCCTGTTACCTTTTAGAGGGAGTCTGGTTCTCCCCTCACATTGAGAGATGTCATGTATGTTCTAGGCTTGAATAATAACTTGGTTTCTATTGCCATGTTGGAGGATCATGGCTATGATGTGATATTTACTAAGAGAAAGGCTTTCCTTCGTCACATAGCCATAGGACAGGTGAAGTGGATCGGGGTTCGAGTGAAGAAAATCTACAAATTGGAGGTAGAATATTACGCTGCTTTGAGCACTAAAGCAGAGAAGGCACAAAGCCGAGACATCGATGAGTTGTGGCATAGAATATTTGGTCACTTGCACCACAGAGCTTTGAAGATCATGCAACAAATTTCTACAGGACTTCCCAAGGGTACACTAGAGAAAAGAGACACATGCAAAGGGTGTACATTGGGAAGTACACCAAAGCTTCCTTTCATGATAAAGGTAGTCGAGCGCAAACAATCCTTGATCGAGTTCACTCAAATGTGTGTGGACCGTTCTCACCAACATCCTCGACCAAGTACAAGTATTATGTAATATTTGTTGATGATTCATTAGGGGAATTTTTAGGTTTAAATTGGGCCTCCTAAGGAAATTATAAAACAATAATGGAAATAATAAAATAAGATTAGATTACATCATCAAATTTTAGAGGGAATTTTTTTTTTTTTCAACTCGTATATTTTCAACTTATCTCCCTATGGGTTTACTCAAATTTCGTGCGGAACACTTGTTGGATGCAAAATTTTATTCCTCATCCAAGGAGTACCCATGTTGCATACTTTCAATGGACCCTACTACAGGAAAAATGAGAAATACATGAAAAAACATGATTAAAATCATGTTTTTTGATGTATTTCTCATTTTCCATGTAGCATGGTCAATCGAAAGTATACAACATAAGTACTCCTTGGATGAGGAATTAAATTTTGCATCCAATGAGTACTCCCGCTCGAAATTTGAGTAAAACCTTAGGGAGATAAGTTGAAAATACGAGTTGAAAAAGTAGTTTTATTATTTTTATTTTTTTACTCCAAAAATGGTGAATAATCCCCCATCGTTGAAATCATCATATTGAATCTTATTAGTTCTTGTGAATTTTATTTTGGTTGTATATTTTTCTTAGGAGGCCCATTTTAGACCTCAAAATTCCCCTAATGTTTTCTCGTAAGTGCTCGATTTTCTTCATGTAGAAGAAAGGTCAAACGTTCCCTAAATTTTGTGAATTTACAACACTTGTCAAGAAAGATACTAGAAATAAAGTTAAATCTCTCAGAAGTGATAATGGTGGAGAATGTGTTGAATGAATTCAAGAAATTATGTGCAACATAATGTTTATCAGTGGTTGTCATTGATGTCAACCCAAGCAGCACCAGGGGCTACCCCGATCTTACATAGGAATTTTTACTTGACAACCTACTCTATTCTGAGTCAAGGATCTTCTCTATGGATTCTGCTTGTCGAGATGTTTCTGTTGATATATGGTACACCTCCCAGTTCTTCACGGTTTGAGAGTTATTTGCGTTTGAAGTTAGTAACCCCCATTAGTGGGCTAAAAACTTATGGGGTTGTGGCATGGCACTCATAATTGGTTGTGGTTATTGAATAGACAATAATTAATAATATTTTTTAGGACCCTCTCAACTCAAGACATTCATATAAATAATGACCCTCATATCCTCCTCTTGTAGGGATTTTGTGGCTTCAAACAGGTCATTGTGGAATGTTCGCTATAACTTTTGTTCTGCGAAGCTTCAGAAGCTGAAATTAAAACCCATTTGAGACGAAATCTTGATGAACCTCGTGACCAAATTTCAGATCTTGGTTCACTATAGTTTCAGAGACATGATCTGAGGAAGTTAGGGTTTGTGTAGGCTCCCGAATGCCATGTCAAACATGTGACGTTGGGAAAATCGTCATAACTTTATCCTTGAGCATTGGATTAAAATTTCGTAAATAGTCACAGAAATATGACAGACTGTAGTTTGTTGAGTAGAATTTTCAGGGCCGAAGGTTATAATAGTGACACATGGAACTTAATACAAGTTTGCTCTACTGAACGAGGCTATAATCAGGTCATCGTGGGAGATCGGGCATAACTCTTTCTTGCAGAATCCAATCTTGATCATACCTGTGGGGTTTCAAAGAGGACTCAAAGGGCTACCATGGGATGAAATTTCAAATGTTGGAGATCCGAAATTATATAGATACAACATATTCAATATCGAGCTCCTAGAAGGCAAGAAAAAGCATGCATTCAAGGATCATTGCAGTAAGGACCACACATCAATTGTCAAGGGTAAGTCTCCTACAACAAGGTATGTATGATTAAGTGTTTACATTTAAATTTTGAGTATCATCTCTGACATATGTTTTTGCAAGACAATGTAAGTATATACAGGGTCTTGGTTATATCTCTGTCTCTATATGTCACAGTTAGTTTTGATACCACATTTTGGATGTCCTATTCTTGATACTACACATTTGATGCTACACCAAGTTTGCTAAATCTATATGATGTTGTAAGTTCATGTTACTTGTCTTGTCATAGTTAATAGAATGGTATCTATTGTTGTATTTAGAACTTGGTTCATCACAAGTCTAGGGTTTGTCATTAGTTTTTATTGTATATATCTTTAGGTCAGTTTTGGATATGGTCTTGCATAAGGTCCAGGCCTATATCAAGAGTGGGAGTCTTTGTCTACTGCTGCAAAAAGTCAACAAAAAAAGTGGAAAGAACATTTTAGGTACAGATTGTAATATTAATTTGTATTTATTCATTATTATGCACTTACATGTGTTATGTAGGCAAAGTTAAGTTGAAGGGTATTTTGTTTTTCCTTTTGAGATTGGGTTTCACTGGGCAAATTTGCATGCAGGTAGAAGAATATTCAAGGACAACATCAAACGAGCATTCAAGAGTTGAAGTATCAAATCAAAGGAAGCATTGCAGTGGGACATCCTTTAAAGACATGACATCCATCCGTATATTGTGAAGAAGTGTCAAGGCCAAGAGTCATCATTGTAAAGTTGCAAAAGAGTCATTTGTAAAAGTGTCATCATTGGAAGAGTTATTATTGTAAAAGAATCAATCTGCCTAGAGTCGAAAAGGCATTGTTGGGAGGTATAGGAGTCTTTGTTGGGATGAAGTCATGGTTGGGTTGCAAGTCATAGTGTGATTGGGTGTTTTGTCAAAGTCATTGTAAATCATATTTTATCGTGGATCATTGTACCTAGTACGAGAATCCACACTCTTGTCTCATTTCAGTCATTATAAGGTGGCAGGGAGGTGCTAGGCAGGTGCATGGAGTCGTCTACAGGTTGGAGCACGTGAACACTTCAAGGTGGTAGGTTGGTCTAGGATGTTGGGGAATCCATTCAATTGACTACTAAATAAAGCAGGGCGTTGGGGTGTCCTTCCAGTGGGAGCTGGAGAAGAATGCTTTTCTAGAATTCTAGGAAGTTCTTGCTTTCATTTCAGTTGGGGTTGAAGATTAAAAAATTTATTAGAAAAGTGTTGGGTGTTTTTTGACCCGGAGGGGGTTTTCCACCTAAAATTCTTGTGTCTAATGTGTTCTTTTATTTACTGTTATTACTGCATAAACATTAATAATAATTGAAGATTAACTAATGCTCTGAAATTATTTAAAAGTGCTAATTTCTAAGGAAAACCTGATTCACCCCCTCTCAATATTTCCAACAACAGAAGGCATTCGACGGGAGTTGATAGCACCTGATCACCCATAGAAAAATGGGGTGGATGAAAGGAAGAACAAAAGTATTGTGGGAGCGACACGTGCGATCTTACATGATCAGGGTCTACCATTGCACTTGTGGGTTGAAACATGCAACACAACTATTTATTTACAGAACAAAAGCCCTCATCGAATTCTTGGTATGGGTACACCAAAGGAAGATTTTTCAGGTAAGAAACTAGATGTGGCACACTTCAGGATCTTTGGTTCATAAGTCTACTGTCATGTAACCAAGGATGCACGGAAAAATCTAGAGCCAACAGTTGAGTTGGGCATATTTGTGGGGTACAATGATACACCTCACAACTATCGGGTGTACCTACCATCTAATAGGATGACATTGGTTTGTAGAGATGTGAATTTTGAAGAGAAGGCCATGAGATGTTCCCTTGAGAGGGAGATTCAGTTACATGCAGTTAAGGAGCTTTTAGTTCCAAAGGAGGAACCTTAGGATGATGTGGAGCAGCCACATGCAGAGGAGCAGAGAGTGGAAACACCCACTCATGTAGAGACTTCCAGAGATGGGAGAAAGTGCACCAGAGAGGCTGACAAATTATTGCATGATGCTAGAGAGAATGTGGGAGCACCCACATCACAACGCAGGCAGAGGAGGTCACCAGAGCGGTACACTGGATACATGGCTCTGATGAGTGAGAGTATAGAGATTGAGCCATCCTCATTCGAGGAAGAAGTGAAACAACCAGTGTGGGTTGATGCCATGGTTGAGGAGTATGACTCAAATATCAGAAACAATGTTTGGGAGGTGGTCCCAAGACTAACAAACAAGTCAGTGGTGAGTTCCATATGGATTTACAAGGTAAAGCAAGCAACAAATGGGAGTGTGGAGAAACACAAGGCCAAATTTGTGGTCAAAGGGTTCTCTTAGGTGGAGGGAATTGCTTAAAATGAGACCTTTGTTCCTGTAGCAAGGTACTGATCAATCAGATCTATTCTAGCACTGTCAGCGTAGATGGGATGGAAGATACATCAGATGGATGTAAATACAACATTCCTCAATGTCATGATTGAGGAAGAGGTATATATTGAGAAGTCAGAACAATTTGAGACATTCAACAGATAGTCACATGTTTGCAGACTCAAGCGAGCGCTGTATGGACTGAAATAAGCACCCCGTGCTTGGTACACAAGGATTGAAAACTATTTCACCATGTTGGGCTTCACCAAAAGTGAAGAAAATGTGAACCTTTACCATATTGTGGTTGAAGGTAAATTGTTGATTATAGTATTATATGTCAATGATTTGATTCTGATAGTTGATGAGAAGATGATAACATCTTGCAAAGAGGATATTGTAAGAGAGTTCGAGATGAAGGACCTGGAGCTGATGCATTACTTTCTTGGTATGGAAGTATGGCAAGGAGATGAGGAACTGTTTGTCTCTCAGGAAAAGTATGCCAACGAGATACTGAAGAAGTTCCACATAGAGAGCAACAAACCCATGGAGACTCCTCTAGCAGGTAACTGGAGGAAGGAGGATGCTAGTTCAGGTGAAGTAGTGGAGACTACTATTTATAGACAACTTGTGGATTCACTTATGTATTTGGTGAACACATGACCGGACATGTGTTTTTCATTTAACCAACTTAGTCAAGCCATGGTCAAGCCAACCAAACTGTATTTGAAGGCAAATAAACATGTGTTGATATACCTTAGAGGCACCACTCACTTTGGTCTTTGGTACATAAAGACAGAGGGAGTGAAGCTTTAAGGCTTCACAGATGAAAATTGGGTAGGGAGTCCATCCGACAGTAAGAGCACATTAGGGGGAATCTTTAGTATTGGGTCAACAACAGTGTCTTGGTACAACAGAAAGCAGAGATCAGTTGCACTAAGTTAAAAAGAAGCAGAGTACATGGCTGCTAGTCAAGCATCTTGTGAGGCTATATGGATGAGGAATATCCTTGTTGAGTTGTTTGGTTAGTAGATGGATCCAACAATGATTTACTATGAAAATAAGAGTTGTATAAAACTCTTTAAGAATCCATTTTTTCATGATCGGTCCAAGCATATTGACATCCGATATCACCATATACAAGATTGTGTGCAGAGGAGAATCATGTTGCTGGAATACATTCCTACAAAGGAGCAGGATGCAGATATTTTGACAAAGGCATTTTCAAGATGCAAATTCAAGTTTCACAGAGGCAGGATTGAGGTAGCAGATAATCCCTTTCTTGTTGAGAGGGAGTGTTAAAAGTAGCAACATGAAAATCCTAATTTAATTTGTCCTTGAATTAAATTCTAATTCTAATTCTCATAGCAGCTTGTAATAGTTAACTAAGTGAATTTGACTTAATTGGCTTAGTTAATTAGAGTTGGGAGTCTATCTCGAGTAATGTAGAGTGGTTCCTAAATTTTAGGGGCCTAGGTTGAGTTCTTTTGAGTTGTAATTATTTAATTCAGTTAAACTAGTTCTAATTGTTGGAGGAACTAGTGAGAGGTCAAGCGAATTAATTTGGATTTAATTCACATGCAGTGATCAATTGGATAACTGATAATTCACTCATAAGTAAATCATGCATGTTAGTTATGAGAAATACCCAGTTGAGATTAGAGTTCAGGGACAATGTACTATCAGTTGTAAGATCATCTAAATTAAACTGATGATGCATGCAATCAGAGGAAGACCTATGGATGGATTGCGTAGTTATGAGTGAGGAATTTCCCAATTAAATATGGGCTAATTCCCAAGGGAACAATGCAAGGAAGTAGGAGCTTGGCAGGAAGTAGATTTGGCTAAGTATCAGATTGAGCTGATTTGTGAAGCGGAGAGATAGATTGTACTTGTTCAGAGATTGTTCAGGTTGAACAAGCATTGTATTTTCTTCTCATATCTTCTGGTTAATGCAATATACAGATAGCAGGGGTTTTTAGCCGAGACTATCCCAAAAAATTATTGTGTTATGTGTGATTGAAATTATTCCTTTTCTACTTCGTGATTTCATCGATCAATTTTTGTTTGTACTGAAGAGTAGAGTAGATTCAAGTTAATTGTTTTAGCATATCACAATTTGCAGTCTGAATCTACAAGAAAATTCTACAAGTGGTTTTCTAGGATAGACTTTGTTTTGATTGCGATGTAATGCATCAGAATTATTTAATTGTTGTAATTTGTTTATTTATGCCAAGAATGGTCTATCCAATCCTATTCTTTAGATATAGAGCGACCTAAAGGAATTCATATAAATATTTAGCTAATAAAAATCAGAGTGGAGTGCGGGAGGGATTTTTCCAAATTTATGATAAGCAACCCTTTTGTAATTGTTTCGATACCATTATTTGTGTGTGTGTGTGTCTATATATATATATATATATATATATATAATTTTGTAGGGCTCTGTGTTATGCTTGTGCTTTGCTTTATTCCATATATCGAGGGACATACCAGATTGAAGCATTATTTTTTTGATTGAGCAAGTTGGAGATTTGCAGGGGTGACAAAAAAAATTTAAACACTTTACAGAGCTGAGCTGGAACCATGGGTGGAGTACAAAGGTGTAAATACTTAAGTTTTTTTATTTGATGAGAATCTGTCACTTCACAATGCCGGGAAATAGAACTTAAAAGTATGTCAAGATAATAACATTAATTAATAGTGCCATGATGACATGTCCCAAAGGTTTTATCCCAGAAGTTAGAAAGGAGAGCATTGAAAAGAACAACTGGGATGAATGGGCGCTAAGATGAGGTGTGAAGGTCTCTTACTAAGAAGGATATCAAGATAATGTGGAGCATGAGTGAGACCGCGAGGGTATGCTAACTCCTCGCAGAGGCCAATGTGTGTGTGCTTTGAAAAGGAACCAGGGTTGGCAATTGATGGGAGCCGAGGTCGACACTTGATGGAAAAATACTGGAGTCTGTCTTCCAGAGGATCCTCCTTTTGTGCACTTTAGAACAACCGAGGGTGTTGTAAGCTTGGGATGAAGTGTCCCAACGAATAAAATATCTGTGCATTAATGGAAAGGCCCAAGATGATGTGTACAAGCCAACAAAAGAAAGGAGCAGAGCCCATGTCTTGTGGTATGGTCGCATTATGAAGAGTGGATGGAAAGTGTAAGTGCTGGGAGTTATAGAATGGTAAAGCTAGTGGATTAACGTATAATTAGTCTCCATGGCTATTAATGAAGGCTTAAGCCCGATGGTTTTATAAAGGTAAGCTCCTTTCTCTTTTGATCACTAATAAAAGGCTCAACTGCAATGGTTATTTGGGAATTTGGCTATATTGCTTTTCCCTTATATATATATATATATATATATATATATATATATATATATATATATATATATATATATATATATCATATACGGTGGTTCTAGTTTTACTTTTGGGATATTAAGGAGTGTTTTTGGGATGCCATATATAAAATTTTGGAAAGCTAGGGCCTGCACCTCCATGCCTCAGGAGGATAAAAAAAGTGTCCAAGTTGATAGGATACTTCTTGACCTTATTAGACTAACCATCACCTTGGGAAAATGGAATTGATCCACTCAAGGTAATGGTAAGGGTTTCTAAGTTTACCAATGCTTATAGGTTTCAATGTAAATGGTAAACCTCCACATGGTATCAGAGCCTTGGCCCAGGTTCAATTCTCCCAAGTTACGTTAGAAGGGGGTGTTGGACTAACCACCACACCTCTTAGAATCAATCATGTGGACTAACCACCATGCTAGGAGCATGGTACTAATCACCCACTCAAGGTAATGGTAAGGATTTGGAAGTTTACTAACGCCTTTAGGTTTTGGTGTAATGACAAATATTAACACTTGCATGGCAGTGGAATGGGAGAATTGGGAGGCAATCCCATCTCAAGCTTCACTAATCTTTCTTCTATATCCAAAAGTAGATTCTTCATTTCATCTAGGCTATGCATTAGATTGTCCCAAGTTTGGAATCTATCCACTAGAACCTTACCAAGAAGAAAATTAACATGCTAGTAGGTATCCATCGTATGTAGGTGGTGGTTTTGATGTCCACCTGAATTACTGATGTTTGGTACCCATGGAGCAACTTGTACCATGACCTTTAGGTCCATAATTTCTTGTATATTGTAACAATTTTCCACTTCAACATTCTGAATTTCCTCTTGTATCACTGGTGGAGTGTGTTCTTGAAAGCTTTGTGCTGAGGCTTCAGTCCAGAGTGCACCCTTGAATCACCCACCATGCCTTGACGTCCTCCTCCCCTATGACAGTGGGCTCATTTTCACATCATGGCTACTAGAGGTAGAAAAACACATGTCAAACTAAGTTGAGATGAGCAAGAGAAATGAGGAAAGTGCTGGTAAAAGAATACAAAGAGATCATCTTTCCAAGAGAGCGATGCATCCAAGGTGGTCTAAGAAAACCCCCCTATTTCTGTAAAGGCCAACAGAGGCAAAGGAAATCTAGTAGAGAGAGATAAATTAGTAGCACTTGAGACACATAGCCTCGGTCGAAGGTCATGGTAGACACTAGGAGCAACTTGAGGAAGTGGTAGAGGAGTAACATTGAGGTCAGGAGGTTGCCAAGGAGGAGCATAGTTGCAAAGGTTCTAGATGTCATGGTCTAGACAAGGAGTAAATATTTCAGAGTGCACTCTACCACCTTCCTTGGTAGCTGAGACACATTAAAGGTTGATGCACGTGGTGGCATGTAGAGGGGTTGGGTGGAGGGAGGACCTATTCTGTCATCCCGTGCCCTCATTAATTCATTGTTAAAACCTCCATCGAGGTTAGCCTAGGACAACTTAACCCCCTTGTCAATGGGGCATCAAATTGCAAAAGAAATTAATTATTGTTTATAAGGTCATCACTAATGTAAACAAAATTGTAAACAACACCATTAAAAAAAAGAATTAAAATAATGAAAATATTTTAAATTTTTTAATAAAAGAATGAAAATAATAAAATAATAAAATAAAATAGTTGAAAACCCTACATTTAAAAAAAAAAAAGAGAAAATTAAAAAAATGATTAAAAAACTAAAAATTTGAAACAATTTAGAGCAACAATTTTTTATTTTTTTTACATGTACATACCTCAACGACTCCATAAACTTAGTCATGTACTCTTCATCTATCATATATCCCATCTTCAATTCGTATAAATCCTTAGAATTACTATCATAGTATCTCTTTGTTTTTTCCTTGAATTGATTTATATTACCTCAAACTTCGAGACATTTACATCATTCAACTCATCATCATAAACTCGAATTGTAGGGGTGGCCTCACCTCGCTCAACACGAAATCAAGTATTTTTGGCCACCTCCCTATCAAACAAGTGTTCCAAAATCTAAACATGTTTAGTGAAAGAATGAAGACACTACTAATAGCAAACATGTCTCAAAACTTCATCCAAAAACCTAACATGATGATATTCAAGAATTTTAAGGGGTGGACGGGGCAGGGTCCTTGGCACTTGAACCTGTCAGGGCTGTAGCGACAATAATGCATGGTATGTGACGCTCAATACAGTCCAGTCTTTCCTTCACCAATTCCAAACTAATATGCTAGTTGCACTACACCCTTATAACTTCCACCAATTTGGCATATTTATTGTAATTCTCCATTTATTCCTCGACTAGCACGTTGCCCAGCAAGGTTTTCATTTGCAAATACAAAGAGAGGCCAATGAGTTACTATTTTATTCTACCCCTTATGTTACTAGGGTTAGGGACCTAATATTCTAGAGCATTAAAAATCTTAGTCAGAAAAAGCCAACCTCTCTCTTAAAACTGAGGTTTTCATATCGCAGATTTATTCACGAGTTCCAAGGGGTATAACAATTTGGAAAGTTGCAACAACCTCCTTAACTTGCTGCTAGGCTCTATTTCGTCACTAAGGACTACATCCTCCCCCATCTACTCCACATATGTGCCTTTGCATCGTGACAAACATGACAAAGCTCCTTGACTCAAAACTGAACAATCTAGGGGACCAAAAACAGAAGCTAAGGAAATATACAATAAAACCACACAAAAAAAAAACACAACCCAAGATTTAACCTTCTGCAGATCACAAGTCTCAAACACAAGGACAAATTTCATTAAATTAAAAAGATTAAAAAAAAAAAATTAAAAATTATATATCTAAAAAGCCAAAGGCAAATAAAGCCAAACAAGACCACTAAAAAACACACCATCTAAATAAAAAAAATATAAATTAATTGTAAAACCTATATTTTAAAAATTAAAATAACAAACATTTTTAAAATAAAAAAATATATTTTTTAAAAAACTTAAAAATAAAAGTATTTAAAATTAATATTTTTTCCTTAAACTATAAATAAATAACAACCTCCCCCGATGGGGGTGGACATATGATGAACCAACTGGCCTTGTGGTTTTCCCCTCAAGGCACGTGACGGGCATGCTCCTCGATAGTAAGGGGTTAATGGGATGGGACAATTTCCGTTAGAACTCTCTAGAAGCAATGGCAAATGTTATAATGGTTTGCAGGCATAGTGGTATGGTTGACGAGAATTGGGCGATGAGCAGTGGGTGCAGGTCGGTGAGTTTGAATGTGGGTGTCCATGTGTGCTCGCCATGAAAGCTGAACAATCGACGAAGCACAACGACAAACCATTATGCAACAATTTGTTTAAGTGATGGCTCTCAGGTTTACATCTGGGGCCCTAAAGCAAACTTGATTTGTGTCTCAAACCTCCATGGTGGGTTTGGAACAGAGAGTGAGAGCTCCAACTTTTGTACGTGGTGCAAAGACCCTTCCGGCCTAGGCCCCTGCAAATTACAAGTAACCTATTCTCTTTGGTTGTGGTATTTTGCTGTGGTTCTTACTCCGATGGTATTAGGATTATGGTTGCAGGTGTGTATTATTCTGGGTGCGTGGAATTGGGCTTGCAGAAGTGATTGTCCGTGGTTAAGCACGTGATAGCACCTCTCAATGGTATTCTGTGTTTTGGTGGAGGTGATACGTCCCGTGACTCTTGGGTGGAAAGTTCTTTGTGTCTTGGGGGTCTGTTCCTTTTCTGTTGTTTGTAAGTCTTGGATTTTTTCTGTCTAGCCTCTCCTTGGTCTCGACTTCCAGTGTTTTATGTCTCAGGGCTTTAGTCATTATATATCGGTCTAGGTTGGTTAACTCTGTGTGCTATGTATTGACTTGGGGGGTGGGGTGGTCATGTTATTTGTAGCCAGTCTTTTTCTTTGTTGGCGGTGATAACTGCTTGGTGTCGGGAAAGCTTACAACCACCCTTGAATTGTGTGGGTTTTATCATGGTATTGTGAGTGGATCCCCTCATCTGTGTTTGGTCCTCGGGTCTTTTGTTTGGGCTTCGGCGGGAAGTGCCTTATGGAAGTCGTTGCCCCTTCTACACATCTGGTTTGGAATTTTGTTGAGGAGATAGTCATGCCTTGACAGAGAGGTCGACCTCTCCACGACGAAGGTCAACAAGGGCCAGAAGTGCACTCGGACATCAACCACAACTCTTCAACGACAAACTCGGAAAGTGTGGAGTGCGAGGGGGAGGTAGCCCATGACCAGGGCTTCTCCTCGGGACGTCGATGCGCCGAAAACTCTGGAATAAATATATGAGCAACTGCGAGGAGTCTAGGGAAATATGAATATCCTCAGGGAGCATAGATATGAGGATATGAATGAACTGGTGGCTTATATGAACGACATCCAGTTCAACCAAAATGAAATTCTAGAACAATTGGACAACATTCGTTTGAGCCAATGTCATACCAATGATCGCCTGCGGGATTTGGAGGCCCGAGTAGAGCATATTGACTTCCACATGCATGAGAGGGATTTGGAGGCCCGAGTAGAGCATATTGACTTCCACATGCATGAGAGATCTGACCTATTTGCAACACCTCCTGTGCTTCCTCCTCAACCACCTCTGTGATATGATGCTTACAGGTTCTCTGTTCATTTTGTCTCCTTTTTGGTTTGTATGGCTAATCAACTCGTCAGAAATAAAGGTTAAATGGAAACATCTTATGCATACTCTGACTCTCCTAGCTAACAAATCCGGTCGGAGTGAAGCTGGGGGAGCTGTTGAGGCACATTTTGTATTGTGTATTTTCATGATAATATAATAGAAGACCTTTGACTCACCAAAAAAAAAAAACCAAAAATTTAAAAGCAAAAAATATAATTTTGAAATATTAAAAAAAATTGAAAAACTAGCTGGGGATACCAATGCCTATATCCTATTTGCAATACATTTGCAACCTATGTTTTCAATTTATTTATTTATTTTTAATTATATATATATATATATATATATATATATATATATATATATATATATATAGTTTTATTACTTATTAATATTATTATTTTATATATAATTTTCATTTTTTAACATGAATGAATACATTCTACTTAGTGGAATCAGTAATTTGGTAGATACGGTTGCTACTATTTCACCAAGTAGAATGACTATTTCACAAAGGTCACAAGGGTCAACTTATAATGTGCCTATGGAGAATTGAACCCACACAATTGTGAACACGAAACTTGTGCCGTATTACTCTAGCTAAGTTCCTTCAATGCTTCTCTAAAAGATCTTAAATTTTTTGGGCATTGGGTACTGCCCAAGGAAGAAAGTCAACCTCCTTCTCAACCCGAAGGAAAGAGAGACAATATAGACTTACTTAAGAGAAAAATAAAGTTACTCATTGTTAGGCTAAATATTTACACTATTAATTCCCAACATTACTTTTTCAACCAGGGAGTCATAGACTTAGAGGTGCAGGCACAGGAAATGTAGGATTGGAGCCTAGTCTAGCCTAATCTAAAGCTGACGACAATATGAGCAAAGTAAAACAAACTGTAGGAAATTACCACTAAGGATTTATCACTCAGACACAGAAATAAATTATGCTATAAAGGCTTAGATCACAGTCTTTCATGTGTGATCAATCGTGAGTAGCTTACTTCAGTTTTTCTGTCCTTCAATGGATTCCTATAATGGTTAGCTAAGCTATGAGAAAACCAAATTAAACTAAATAAAACAAACTACAAGAAATGTTAGATATCACAAGAGTCTTCACTTAATGGCACATGCAGGTGAGTGGTGAGATATTTTGTCTTAACCTTTCCCATTCTTTAAACTATAAAACAATAATTCTAACATACAACCTGAGAAATAGAGTTTGCAAAGAAATCTATGATACTAGATGCATGCAAATAGAGCAAATAATAAATTTAAATTAAAAATACAATGAGCAACATATTACCAATCTTGAGGGGCCCTCCCAAGCTGACAATTTCTACTAGAGGCACTTCAAATGAACTCCAAGGATGCACCACAAATTTGGAATCAATCACCTTCCATATATTGAAAACTAAGCTCAAATTACAACAATGAATTATAAACTCTCTTCCTCCTCCATTACAATAGAATGATCATAATGACCAAAATTCTCCTTTCTTATAGCCCTATGAGGTCTATTTATAAATGAAATCCATGGAGGAATGAATAAAACCGAATTCCCTCTTTTGGTTAAGACCAATTTTACAATTTTTAGAAGGAAATCTCAAAAATCTGGTTTTTATGCAGAAACTACAAATTTGGGTCAAAGACCATTCAACACCTCCTTATCCTTTGCTAATTTTTAGAAACAATTTCTGGGCTTTGTATTTGGCTATGTTTTCGCAAAACCCATTTGGCCGTTTGAAAAGATATTTTTCCATTTGCACAAAAAATGTGGCGCAAGTTAGCAGTTTGAGATGTTTAATATTTCTTTTGCAGAAATATTCCCCCTGAGTTGAAGGTCTACACGTGCGAGATGGGTGAATTATGACCCAAGTGTCAGCATGTCGACGTCGTTCCCAACAAAACCCATGTCCCCGATTTTATTCTAGAAGCTTCCAAAATTTCGACTTTAATTCAGTACTAGATGAGTATAGTTTGTTACCAGATGAGCATCGAGCACAGAAAGAGGTACCAGATGAGCATAGTCTGGTACCAGATGAGTAAAGAGCATAGAAATAGGTACCAGATGAGAACATAAATAAGTACTGGATGAGTTGGAGTACGAGACAAATTGTAGGAACATGTTGCTTGGACATAGAAACATATAATTAAACCATCATCAACAAAACTATTGTATAATCATCATTTTAATCAACAAATATATGGAAAATTGTGTATTAACCACATAGGATAAATAACAAGAGATAATGGATGTTTATGGTGTAATTAGGGATATATTATTAACGAAATGCGGGGAGAAGGTGTAATGATGAGTGTATTTATATAACATAAAATATGACAAAAATGGAGCCCAACACTCCCCCAAACCCAAGGATTTGCATGTCCTCATGCAAACAAGGTGAAGAACTTATGATACTCTGCTTATAGATTTATGTGACATTGTTTCTTTTGTGTAGGTGTTGGTTCTTGTGGAGCGACACTTTGGAAACTACCACAGATGGAGGACAAGAAGTGGATAGGGTATCAGAGTGATGGTGAATGGTAGTCGTATGAACTTGGACGTCTTTATACTCTGTATCTTACATCAATTTTAAGACCAATATTTACTTTTTGGTTCTTTGTTTGGATAAGCAACAATGATTTCATCCTCTTTAAGATGACTTAAGACACTATGTTGCTTTGTATTTGTATACCACATATTTCGTTTTGGTTTTATCACCAGAGTATATTGTTCATTATGACAAGTGGAATGAAGATGGAGGGTTTATTGAGTAGTTGTGATAATGCACAATGGAGTGTGGAGTGGGTAATAATGGTTATACATCATGATTTCCAAGTTCTTAGTAAATTAAAAAGATTTGTACTAGTTTTACCTCAAGTTACCTTTGCTTTGAATTCTAATGCATGCTGAAGTGGAAACTATGTAGAACATGATGAAATGTCTGCAAAATCATGATGTGGACTGCTGAAATTTGAAGATGAAATGGAGCAAGGCTAAGAACTGATGGAAGCTGATGAAAGATGAAGAGAATAGAAGTTGATCCACTGAAGAGAAAAAGAATTGGTTGAAGATGCTAGAGATATTGCTAGGAATTTGAAGATCTGGAAGGGATCTGAGGATCACTTCTCCCCCAAACCCAAGAGTTTGCATGTCCTCATGCAAACTGCTACAAACTTTCTGATACCAATTTGAGAGTTGCTAAGAACAAAATCTAAGAGCTACTAATAAATTGTGAACCCACAATTTATGAGTGCTAATCCTGAACACATAGAAAGAAGATCATAAGATCATGAAAATACAAATTGATCATAATCAGGAATTACATCTAACGCCACATCATTTTAAATTTCCAATAAATATTTGGTGGCAATTAGCATGAATGCATGAAAATTGAGCAGTTTTCAAAAATCACTTGTGAATATTCATCCTCTATGTATAACCAAATTTTCTATTCTATAGCAGAGATTTCTATTTCCTTGCTTATACAAACTTCATCAAAATATTAGCAGCACTTATGCTCAGAGAGTCCTGTATAAATGAGAGTAGGGATTTTGTTCTTCTCCTTTAGAAAGGAAAATAAAAGAGTATCAACAGTCTCAACAAATGAAAACCCCATAGGAAACTGGTAAGCCCTTTTTCACTCTCAAAATATTTACATTCATTCAAGTAATAAAGATAAATTTCACAGTTGAGTATATTAGGCTTCTAAGATCATGGTCCCACTCTTAAGATAATACATCTTAGATATAGTATGAAAAACTAATGATAGAGGACTCAAGGTTACCTTAAGACCATTCTTTAGCAGCAAATTTATGGAGTTCATTTTTACCCTTGACTTCATCCACACATGCTTCTTTTATTGTAACATTATAGAGTAACCATCATACGTGTAGACAAAAAGACTTGGTTTGGTTGACACTTCTTTAGGTAGAAAGTCCCATTGCCCGCGAGTGTACATAACCCTGATGGGTTTACCTAGTGGTATCACAGGACAATACTGTTGAAGAAAGGGTAACTAGGTTCAATCTTCATGATGACATTGTAAGTATGATTTTTGTAAACAAGAAAATGAATTTATTATTATGCTTGCTTCATGGGTTTCATGAGAAATATTTTTTTTATTATGTATAAATGGCTCCCATTGAGAGCCTTAGGATTTATCTTTAAAGGTCGAAGAGTCAATGTCATGAAGAACCCGTCTTGGGCATGTATCGAATGTGTTTGAGTCACAAACACTGTCAAATAGCCCTCCAATGACAAGCACACATTCCTCTTCTAGTGTCGGACTCCAAAATAGTTAAAGAAGTCATGTCGGCTCAAATAAGGTGACACATCTATTCGTTGGTTCATGTCGACTAAAATAAGGTGACACATCTATTCATTGGTTCATGTCAGCTTATATACAAGGCTAACCACTATATATATGCAGCTATGGTCACCACAGAAAGCGCAGGAAAACTCAGATTCCTCTGAAATCTCGGAGAAGTACAGTAGCTCAGGAATTTCTGACAAGTATAGGAGTTCAGGTTTTCAGATGGGGAAGGATCTCTGTGTTTTTCGGTGATGTCTCAGCCTCCTCATAGTCTCAATGAAGCACTGTCTCGGCATGCTAAAACAAAATCCCAGTCTTAGCATATGGATGATGAAATACACTCTCGGCATACCTCTATCTCAACATACAGTCTCAACATTCCTGTAAAGAGGAGGATCTTAAAGAATCACTCTCAGTCTCGACATACATTTAAGATACAACTATATTTTGAGCATAGAAGTAATCATAAGACACAATCATAAGCATGATGAAGATCTCGGTATATATATCTTAGTATAAAGATCTCTATGTTATGGTGATAATCTGAATGAAGGGACAACAATGATCTTAGTGGAAGAATAACAATGATCTCTATAAAGGTGCTGCAATGATGCAACTATAATGATCTATGTGATAAAATAATGATGACCTCGGTGAAGCAGCAGTAATGATGATGATCTCAACAATGACAAAGAAGAGGATTGGTGTCTTGGTCTTGGAGTGGCCTAATAGGTCAAGGGTCATGGTCTTGGTATTCGTCAATTGGAATTTCTATAAGAAGATTTTTGTGTGGGTTTTCCTCTCAAAGGCTGAGAGATTTTGGCCATGGCAGAAAGCCATTTGTGTTCTTGTGTCTTTGTTTTGGTATCTATTTGATGAATATAAGAAGGCACACTCTAATAATAACAAGTGAAGATTGTGCTAAGAAAAAGTTAAAAATACCTCACAAATAGTTAAGTTATCATGATTAGAATAATCTCATTACTTCATTTGCTCTAGATTCTTCAACACGGTATCAGAGCTAAGGTGCTGAAGTCAAAGAAAGGGAAGCAAAAAGAGACATTCAAGGACAAACTTCAAGAAGGGCATCAAAGCAAGTTGAAGGGATTTGTCAAAATTGAAGGATAATTCTACAACAATAGTCTACAACAACAAAGGTTTTTGTGTATATAATCAAGGAGACCGTCTACAACAACAAGAGCTTTTATCTCCATAGTCATCATCAAAAGGTCACCAAGACCCTCATCAAGTTGTCTACAATGTAAGGTAGATCAAAGGACCTCAAAAACGAATATTACATCATCTTGGAGAAGGTTGAAACTCTAGAAGCAGTCCTGATCTACACTACAAAAGAAGGCAAAGCATATTGAAGGCAATAAGGCATGGTCATCTTCAAGAAAGATTCATCTCCTTGCCTTAGAAGAAGATCATCCGAAGAAGCAAAAAATCATCCTCACCAAAAGGAGCAACCTTTTCTGTTAAGGAAATAATCTCTCATTTGAAAGAAGATTATCCAAAAAGAAACCCTACTACATCTTCTTCAACCATCATCAAAGTGATCAAGTGGAAGAGTTCATCTTCACTTATCAAGTAAGTATCTTTTCATTCTATAATCAAGTTTGGTTAAATGACTTCATGTTTGCAAGGAGATCTATGAATCGATTGGGTCATCAAGATTCCTTGCATAAGAAAGGAGGATAGATATATTCCCTGGAAGAGAAGTCATATGAAATTAGTCCTATGTCCTCTCATCCCTATGTAGCAGGAGAGGTGACATAAAAGAGAGATATGAAATGCTAGAAGATGTTATCTCTGAAATGTAGACCTAATTGAAGGTATCAAAGAATGAAGGAACATCTTCATAAGATCTCTGTTGGGAAATGAAGATAATCATCATTGTTCTAACTAATAGTCAAGGTAACAAATGTCCATGAACAACAAGGTTACCTCATTCAACAATTTGTGGTCTCTATGCTAGATAGAGAAAGAAAGTTGATGGCAAAAGTATTGAAGATTAAAGGACTAAAACATGTGCAGAAAGGAAAGGGAAGTTTGGTCCTAAAACAAGATTAAATAGTATAGTTAAGATTATGGAAAGATTATGGAAGCTCATATCACCGAATATATGGAGGAATCCGAAGAAAAGGGCCAAGGAAAGAGGGAGTAACAAATCTCTACTATGATTGAAATAGTATCCCTCACAAAAGGGTCATACCATAAGCTTCTGTTATAGATATGGCCATGATAATAAGATGTGTCAAGGCATCATGAAAGCATTAGAATCAAGAGCTCGTGACATCACCATGGGAATCATGAAGGACAAAATCCATGGCAGTCAAACATGAAGGATATAGCTTGTTATCACAAAATTTGACCTTGATAGGATGCTGATCAAGCAGACTCTGAGTAACTCTTTCAAACCAATCTTTTGGTTGAGGCTTAGCCTCCTCAACCTGAGAGGGCTCTCTCAATAGGTTTAAGATTTTTGATTAATGATTAGATGGCTAACTTTAGGAAAAAAATGGACAAATGTATAATTGGTTGACTGGTTGAATCAAAGATTAGCAAACATCTATTGGGCTATGGAGTCAAGATGATCTTCAACAAAACAACATGATCAACAAAACATGGAAGTCAAGGCACTTAGAGTTTAGGTTTATAAATAAAACAGTAACACAATGAAGCAACACAATTTACAAGCATGTGAAGGAAGTTAGAGCATTTTCCAATGAATTCTAAGTATCACAAGCTCATACCATTGCAAATAAGTAATTGAACAAGGCCATAAGAACATCAAACACATAAAATCCTTGTGAATCTTGAGTAGTCAAACTGATCTCTGTGTTAAGTATGAAAACTGTTGAAAATGCAACAAATGGAGCTTAGTGAAAAGAAGTCGCCTTCACTAAGTGGGCCCGCAGGCTATTTTTTGTGCAAAGTCTATTTTTAGACTATGTCTATTTTTAGACATATGGATCATGGTCTATGAGTTGCAAGATGCTATTTGTGGATGATTGGTCATGTTGGTAAAAATATATGGACTTCTATTTTTAGACATATGGGCGGAGTCTATTTTTAGACTGCCAGGCTAAAAATAGAACAGTCGAATATTATTAGCTCTTAATAATATTTGGACTATAAACATTATCTTATCCTCTTGGAGCACTTCAGTTCAAGCTACGAATGTGGCACATGCAATTGTCAGAAGGAAATACACTTTTCTTATGGGTCAGTTGAGCCATTGCATGATGGACTTCAGTTAGAACTCAAGTGATTGAGTTTGGTGGAGTTGATTGAGGAGTTGATGGAGTTGTGTTTAGTTTGACTTGGTTGAACTAGCTGTATTTAGTCTAACTGCAGAATACACTAGTGATGAGTGATGTGAATTAATTATTAATTAATTCACTAATTATTAACTCATAAAGCAACTAAAGAATACATCAGTTAACTCAGTGCATGGACAGTTCAGTGGAGACAGGTGTTAGAGGTAAGTGAAAGGGCAAGACAGCTGTCAGTTGTGACTATAGTTGTGCATGAGATTTGCACAATCAATGGATTGAGTATTGCCAATGAGGATTGCGTGGTTCAGCCAAGGGAAATACGAGTTTGGATCAACCATTCTCATCTATTCTCATGCATGATTGCGTAGTGGAGGCAGGCAAGCAGCGGAGGAGATTTGAACCTGTGATTGATTCAGATCTGAGCTAGTTTGTGTGTAACAGGTGGAGATAGTACTGAGTACTTGTGAGGAGTATTGTACTATGTATTGTTACATGTTCTCAATCAATATAATATACAGATAGTTGGGGGTTTTCAGCTGTATGCTTTCCCCGTGATATACTGTGTTGATATGTGTGATTGATGCTTCAATGTGCGCATGTGATTGTTTCTGAATTCAGAAAAATTGATGATCAACGTAGAGGAGGTTATGTATTATGCATGCATTCCGTAATAGTGTATAATCAGGATAATCTCTGTGAATAAGTGTTATATTATTCAAAATTTCTACAAAAACCACAATTTCTTACAAGAACACAACTTTCTTTTGCTAATGAAATTACCAACCTCAAGGAATTTGATTCTCAAGCTTTATATAGAGTTTTACATCCTTGGATACTATGATCCACCTTTAGAGGAATTTGAATTCCTAACTTAGACACCTATCCATTCACAATCCTAATACAAATAGGAGTAAAACTCCTAAAACATGCTTTCAACAACCTTATCTGGGTCTTCAATACATTCTTTAATCAACTGCCAACCCATGTCTTCGAGCTTGATGATGTCCACAATGCTGTTGCAAAACCTGCTGAGTCATGACCTAACTGTCCTGAAAACTAGGAAACAGAGTTCCTCCTTTTAAGGTCCTTAACCCTTTATGCTTATCTTCAAACAGTTTTGCTGGTGTATAGGTGGCATGCATTAATAATCCCTTGAAACATCATTTTCCACCTGTGCAAAAAGGAAACTCGAGCATATGGTGTAAAGGATGAAACATGATTGTGCTACGAAAATACTCTGTTTTCGTAGCACAACCTTCATATTACTTATGAAATACTCCTTGAAGCTTTGCTATCTACACCACTGCCATCTGAGACTTCATACATGATCCCATGTCTACCAACAACCTCAAAATTTGGAACTAATCCAACCTTACCTCCGAAAAGCATCCATAAGTGCTAAATGATCATCTTTAGCAGTTTCGTAGTGCGCTACGAAACTGCTGTGTATGCTCTTTTTCAACACGACCTTCAAAAATCTGTAGTTTGGGAGTTTTTCAAAATTCCAAGAAGACTAATATGATCAACCAAAAATCAAAATCACTTACCCTTATAGATGTTCTTCTTCACAGTTGTTCTTCCTTTATATGCCAAAATTCTTTTTATGTGCCAAAACTATTTTAATATATCTCCTTCACTGCCCCTTTTCAACACCCTGTTTCATTATTGCTGTAGACCCTTTTCCAGATTTGGTTAGTTGTATTTCTAGGTCTTCAATTTGCCTCTTCAATCTCCTGTTTGTAGCTCTCAGCTGAGCATTAATCTTCCTTACAAATCTGGCTTCTTTGATGGCAGGAACAATCCAGGTAAAGTATTGAGTTTCACTGTTTACTACTTCTGGTTTGGACACCTTTTCAGCTTCCCAGAGAGCCTTCATCCTTTTGAAATTTGTCCTTTCAGCAGCATGCTCTCTTGCTCTCACTCTTAGTCTAGCAATTTCATTGTTGGCAACTTTTAACCTTTCTTCCATAACCTCATAACTGGCTTTTTCTGTTTGAGTGGCAGGAACTGTGCTTTTGTCACCTTTAGGTCTTGGAGACAGAATGTCAATCAATTCTTCTTGAACAACAGATGTTTCTTCTATTCTCCCCAACTCAATATTGGACTCTTGCATCTTCTTGGATTGCCTGGTTAAGGGTTTTCTGGGTTTGAAAACAAATGCTGTGACATCATCTTCAAATTCCAATTTCTTGGAGGGTTTCATTTTCTTTGACTTTCCTTGATCATATTTTATCACATCTGCCTGCACCAAAGGGGATTCTGCAATATCAATGGCTTTTAAAATATCATTTAAATCACCCTTCAAGCTGGAACCTTCTCCCAAGATCACTGTTTTACCTTTCTCCTTTGCAATTTGACTTCTAGTCAATCTCTTTTGAACTAGTTTGCTGGTTGACTGTTCTTGTGTCATTCCCTTAACCTCAGGCATATTTTCCTTTGTAGATTTAGGAGTTTCAAGGATGACTACTGGTGTTTTGCTTACTTGTTCTTTCACCTGCTTCCTAGGTTTCAACTTAACATACCTTTTTTCCCTGGACATTACAGACTTGCTGGTTTCTGTTGATGGAGTTCCTTTAACCCTAGGGCTAATGTCTACACCTTGTTTTTCTGCTCCAAAGTCACATAAAAACAAGAACGAATACCATTCTTTGTTGATCCTCTTGAGTTCATGTAGAACTATCAGTTTAATTAAACCATGATGAAATAGGGAAGTTTCACATCCTTGAGATTTCAACTGTACTTTATCTGCCATCTTAGCTACACTTCAAAATAAGAAGTAAGGCAAATCTAGAGAA
The DNA here is from genome assembly GCA_031772625.1 of Pinus tabuliformis. NCBI lineage: Eukaryota > Viridiplantae > Streptophyta > Pinopsida > Pinales > Pinaceae > Pinus > Pinus tabuliformis. The sequence goes on along the minus strand of CM062810.1, from coordinate 106,507,375 downwards.
ATCATACTAGTAAAATGTAATAGGAGCTTAAAATGATATGAATAAACCTTTTGATATCTGCCTTCACAGGTGAAATAACGTTGAATGTTGAAGAGCAAGTTGGTGTAGCTGTCCTTGATGTAGTCTTTGGGAACTGCCTTGGTTAAGTTAGTTTCTGAAAACTTTGGCTTTAGGAACACCTTACATGGTTCCATGTTGAATCTGAAGTTTTTGAACCATGTCTCTTGCCCCCTAGGAATTTCTGTCACCAACGCTATGACCTCTGGAGAAATTTGCAAGTTCAGCATTCTGACCTTTGTGCTGGAGCCAGTGAAATGTAGTGCAAACTCCTTTGTCACTTGAGTATGTCCTCCTTGCAATTTCTTACAAAACTTCTAACATCCTGCTTTCTTGAAGGCTTCTACAACTGCTTTGTCTCTGATTAAGACCTCAGTGCTTTTAGGCTTTGTTCTCAAGCAATGACTAGACCTATGCCATTTCTTCTCCTCTATCATCTTTCCTTCTGAATTCCTGTGACAAAACTGGCCTCTTTTGAAACTCTGTTGATCAGCCTCGCTTGCCAATGGTGGTCAGCCTCGCCTAAATTGTGGATGAGGAAAACCTTGGTGGAAAATTACCACAGCTTCGAAAAACTTCTGTTCGAGGGTTTGCATGCAAACTAAAATGATGAGACTAGCCAGCCCTTTTGAATTTGAAATTATCTTTCATAATGAACCCTAAATTTGAAATGATGAGTTTGGATGGTGGCATGCATAAGGATTGACTCCTAGCTGACACCTAATAATGAAAATTATAACGGAATATTAACGGATTGATGTTTGACAAGACTGTTCTCCAAATCTGCGCTTTCGTAGCGCGCAGGGAAAAGCGCTACGAAAAGAGCAGCATTTTCGTAGCGCAAAACAGACATTTTACACTGTCTGCGCTACGAAAACGTGGTTTCGGGGCTAATTCCAAAAATTTTCAAAAATGGTTTAAGCTATGAGTTTCTAAAAAGAATATAAGACTCATGAAACATGGAATAAGGTTGTTGGACTTTATTTGGATATAAAAATTGAAACCTTTGAGACTCCTAACCTATCACCTACCCATTAAAACATAAGGTGACTTGACACTTATCTAAGACCATGACTAAGAAAAATGTAAACCCTTGTTTTGGTGATAACATAGCTCTTGGGAACCTCATGAAGGAAAGGAAGAAGTCATCCAGCACAAGGCTCATCATACATCAAGTCAAATAGGAAAACATCTACCAGATGAGGATATGCAAGATTGCCAAGATTCTCTGATGGAATCCTCATCAGAGGATTCACTAATATAGAGAGGAAGCAAGTGTTTCATCAAAAACTCCAACTTATGGAATTCATGGGATGATGGTATGATGACATGAAGCAAATCAAGGGATTGAAGACCTTTTCAATAAAGGAAGTTGTTGGAAGAAGCCTAGATGTCCTAAAGGTAAAATGAGGTATGTATGCTTGTGTTTAATATTATAGTGTCATGTCATATGGTTGCAGGTAACATGGATCAATACTTCTACGTTGAGAATCATGATCAAGGGAAAAGGATCTCCTCCTCTGAAAGGATGCATGAAGGCATAAGTCACACTAGATGAAATCAACATAATATGTCCTCATATGAAGTATGAGGTGGTTGACTACAATTAAGAAACTCTGATTGAAAGCTCCTGGGAATGGAATGTGTGAGGAAGGAAGAGATCCTGAGATATGTGGCCATGATGAAGGAAATTAACATCTAAAGGACCAAGAGGACTTGACGAGGAAATATCCCAAAAAGATATGAAGACTCTGATGGAAGTATGAAAAAATGGAGACCCTTTACAGTGGATATCTTTAGGAGATGTGTCAACATGTATGAAGGATGCTGATACCTATAGGAAGATGTCATGATGAAGAGCCATATCAAAAGGTACTATTTGATTTAATGTTATGTTTTGATTTCTTGAAAAAATATATGGATGCGTTCATGCAGGGCTACTGGAACAAGAATTGTAAGTGCAAGTACAACTAACATTCATGTGGTGGATGGAAATTCCTGAAAGAAGCATGATGAGAAAGAAGTATCCATATGAAGAAGGTTCTAGATACATACCAAGAAGGCCACTTTCCATGAAGAAAAGATGACATGACGAACCAAGAAGGAAAGTGATCGATGGCCTAAATGCTATAAGGAAAAAGCTCGACTAATTTCATGACACCACGGAAAGAAAGTGATAAAGCAGCTAAAGGAACCACGAAGAAGAAGATGTTGATGAAAAAGGATAGTCCCTAGTTAAGAGGGAGCTTTGACAGGTCCCTGATTAAGAGGGAGCTTGGATTGGGTCACCCCTAATTAAAATGGAGTGACAATTATGTTTTTCTATTTCATGTGTCATGCACTAGACTAGGACTAACATCTGTAGGTCTTAGTGAATGCCATGAAGAGAAATGTAGACACATTATGGATGTATCCTCCCTAATTAAGAGGAAGAGATAAACACAACATTCTTGTCTTCACATGGGAATAAAGAATGGAGGATTGGGTAATCATCTGGCATACGATGCTCTTTGAGGATGTGTAGGAAATCCAATATAAGAGTAGGCAAGATGACCAATATTCTTTGAGAGTTGGGAACCCAAGATAAGAATATTCCTAGAAGGTCATACTCAGTGAACACCCGGATGGTAATTTACCTTGAGAGAAAATGATGAAGGTGTCTATAGTCATTGGTCTCGCCATCATTGTAGCTCATGATATTGTGGATATATGGAGTTGTTAGTCAAGACCTTGCACTGTGACAATGCTTGTTGATATGATTCTATACAGAAGGGATTATCAATCCGATTATTCTTATGATAAATTCTTCAGGATGAGAATGACCAAGTACCATTATGAATACCTCCGTTGTTAAGAGGGAGTGTTGAATAAAGGGTAACTAGGTTCGGTCTTCATGATGACATTGTAATTATGATTTTTGTAAACAAGAAATGAATTTATTATTATGCTTGCTTCATGGGTTTCATGAGCAATAATTTTTTTATGTATACATGGATCCCATTGAGAGCCTTAGGATTTATCTTTAAAGGTCAAAGAGTCAATGTCATGAAGAACCCTTCTTGGGCATGTATCGAATGTATTTGAGTCAAAACACTGTCAAATATCCCTCGAACGATAAGCACACAATCCTCTTCTTGTGTCGGCGTCCAAAATAGCTAAAGAAGTCATGTCGGATCAAATAAGGTGACCCATCTATTCATTGGTTCATGTCTGGTTATATAAAAGGCTAACCACTATATATATGAGGCTAGGGTCATTGTTGGCCCTCAGTTTTGGTCTATTTTTGCTTAAGGAAACTTACTTAATCCTTATATTTTCCATCCATTTTCCATCACATCCATCTCATTTTGATGTATTTTATGCATATTCTAGTATTTAATTTTAATTTTGTAATTTCTAGAAGTTTTTATGAAAATTGAGTTTCAAGTGCAATTTTGGACAGAATTAGAAATTCCCGTAATAGCTATGTGGATGACATATTTGCAGGACACTTGGGCTCGAGCTGGATGCATGAATGGAAAGCTTGGGAACTAGGATTGAACTAACTCCAACTGGTTTGGTCAGAACAAGCTTTATTAGGCTCGGTCAGGGCTGGTCAAACATGAGTAGTCACCCAGAAAATCCCTAGGAAATAGGGCAGTTTTATGATTTCATGGGATTGTCCATATTTGTAGTGATGGATTGGATGGATTCGACTTAGATAGATGGATATGAATAGATATAGTTGTTAGAGAGACTTTAGATTAGTTTGTTTCATGATCTTCTATTTAAGCCAAAACTTTGAAGGCTTATGGGATGTAATTTTTATATAACTTTATGCTGAGACATTTGAATATTGGAGATTAATTAGAAGAACTTGTTCTACTTTCATTTTGCTGTTCATTAGTGTGGATGAGTGCTTGAAGTTTCAGCATTTGATAGTAGCCTCAAGTGTGCAAGGCAAGGGTGGAGGGCCCCCACTCCAAGCTAAGTACACTTCATTGTTAAACTAGCTTAATTTTCATGAACTAGTTGCTTTAGATTTGTTTACTTGTTTTGTTTCAGATTTTCTTATTTGAATTAATGTGTGATGATTGTTGAATGGATATTGGTTTAATTCTAATCTACATATGAAGGGACACATAGGAATTTAAGTTAAATTCCCCTTCTATTTGATCTTGAACTAAAACTGAATTTCATTCTCCTTTTCTTATTTGAAGTTATTTATGCATTTCTAGTTTGAAGCAATGGTGATTATGATAGGGTAGAATTGTGAAGAAGGACAATCTGGTCCTCCTTAGTTAGGAGCCTTTTCTTTTACATCTTCTGCATCATAAACCATTGTTAATTAGTGATTTTAGATTTCTCTTCATGAAAGTAGTATTGCAGGGAAGGACAACCTGGTTCTCCTAAGTTAGGAGCCTCATCTCTCACATATTACATAAGTGAATTAGAAATTGTTAAAATAGGTTTATATTTGTAATATGTACTTCCTTAACTCTTCAAATTTTATCTTCTAAGCTTGGCTACATCTGATATCCATACACTGTGGATTTGCCTCCAAGTTTTACAAACCCGAATTGATAATTAAATACTTGTGTTAATTTATGTTAATAAATTAGCCCAACATTTTGGCGCCGTTGCCGGGGAGGCAATTATCAACATAGTCAAATAGAAGATAAACAAAAACACTAAAAATCTGATAATTTTTTTTAAGATACATTTCTCTTAGTTATGTTTCTTTATGCCTAGAAATAGAGATCCTAAAAGTAGATTCCCAAAACAAAACCCCCAACAAAAAAATAAAATTAAAAAATAACTACAAAATCCATTTGCAAGACAAGATCTAAAAAAATGATGTTAAAGAAATCATTTAGAGAAGGAGGGTATGTCACCAAAAAACTATTCTCAAGTCCTTGTCCTCAATTTAGAATGCTCACTAGGGATGAATCTTTATGTCAAAGGACAGAAAAGAAACAAAACATCCATGAAGATGATCCGCAAGAAGAGAATCTAGAACTTTCTTCTAGCTATCTTTGTGAGGAGGTGAATGAGTCATGGATCACATGCAATGAAGATCAAACATTAGAGCTAGAAATTGAAGAATTTCTAGCATGTATATCACAAGATCCCTTGTGCATACAAGATTTTGAACAAGTACCACAAGAAGAGTTTTGTGCTATGACAATTAATGAGAGCCAAGCAAACAAAGATCATCTTAAAACTTGGTTTCAACTAGTCATTAGGTCACAACACTACTCCATTCTTCAACATTCTTTCTCATCAAATCTTTATGATCAGATAAATTTTCATGTCCAAAAATTCATTAAAGTATATTTTTCAAATTTGGATGTGAGTTTACTCATGATCTTGTTACGAAAATGGATGCATTGGAAATTCTCTTATACTTGAGAGAATGAATTATTTTTCTAAAATAGAATAGGATAGAATAGAATAAATAAACAAGTAGAATGAATTCACAATAAGACTTCCATAATAATTTTGTTTCAAACTGTCATGAATATTTCTTCAAATCATTGTTCAATATTCATTTGAAAGGACTACATGGCAAAATGCAGTAAGAACAATCCTGTTTTGGGTAACCATATAGGATCATTTTTAAATCATGTTTTTTTTACATATCTCTTTAAATCTAGTTTTTGAATCCATTTTGAAATTCTCAATTTATATCACAAATAAAAATGTGATCAAAATCAAAACTAGGTCTCAAGTGAAATGTCGAGGATAGAGTTAGTACAACCTTGATTTGAGGTGTCTAATGGAAACATTTTTACATGAAATTCATAGGGACGATAGCCCTTGGAATCTAGTCTCCAAATCAATTTGAATCATTTCAATCAGGGATCATATGAAAAAGTTATTCTCGAAATACTAACTGTTTCTCGAAAAATATGCATGGTGACAATTCTGGGCCTTGACTGTTCATCGACATATTTGACATACCAAATCATATTCTTTTCAAAACCTGTTTATATGGGTGATATATATTCAAGTCTAGTTTAAGAAACAATTTTAATCATCCCATTTGGAGGTGAAATGAAAAAGTTATGCCACATTTAGTGACTGCATGTCTTCAAAACAACATAGTAAAACTCTGCCTCCTAGGTCTGTTCATCACCAATTTTGCGATATAAAGCCTAAGAATTTTTAAAACCTGTTTCTACTAGAAATATAAAATGAATCTACTTTAATCTCCAAGTGGAATCACATTGATCCGATCTTTATCGAAGAAGTTACACTTCAAATAGTGACTGTTGGTCTAGTTAAAAATTAACAAGCAACTCTATCAAACATGGCACTCCTTATAATTTTTACCATATCATTTTAAACCATTTTGAAAACCTGTTTATATTGGAGGTAGCCATATGAATTCACTTCAACTTGGCTTTTGAATCACTCTAATTGGATATAAAACGAATATTTTGTAAACAAAATACCGCTAGGAGGTCTAGGCTGGCCACCATTCCTCAAGGGGTAAATAAAAGCATATCATCTTTGGACTTGTTTTCTAAGAAATGTTTGTAATGAATTACTTATTTCTTGGAAGAATAGAGATTATACACCTCTCTTCCTCCATCATCTAATATAGTATTGCAGGCAAGTGCTATGTTTTTGCAGGTCATAGGAAGAATGAAGGAGTGAACTCCATGGATGAAGTATTTTTCAAAGTCAATTTTAAATTCATATTGAAGAATATGAATACAAATGTTCAAGTCAAAGCGAAGTGAAAATTCACCTGATGTTGAGTTCATCCAATGAAACTCAAACTCTTGAAGCTTGTCTTTAGTTATTGACCAACAACACCAACAAACCCTACGACATGATTGAGATTGAGGCAAAAGACATGAAGTTAATAATCAGAAGAAGAAGTCAAGTTCTGTACCATGTCAAGTCACATCAATTTCCAAAGAAGCCTTTCATAAGCCATATTGTTCATGATTTCATCCATCATCTATATTGTATGTTAAGCTCCGCGATCATGCATGTTGAAGTACGAACTTACTATCTATGCATTTACTACTAAATCATGACTTCAATATAACCTATTTTCATAAGCTTTTCATACTTCCCTACTCCATTACACCCCACCTCCATCCAGAAAAGAAAAGAATAAAAAAATAGAAAAAGATAAAAAATAATAAAGGAGTTTGGTTGTGAAAATCCACGAAAGTGGCACAATACAAACTTCATATCGGAAAACCAACTTGTTTGGCCAATATGAATTCTCTATTTTGTTTTACCATTTCTTCAATTTGATTTTGCAGGAATCATCCTCCAAAATAAACAAGACTTGAGGACAAGTCTTCCCATCAACAAGGGGGAAGGTCGCAAAAGAAACTTAATTGTGCAGCTGAATTGACGATGGAACTTGTATTGTTGGCAGTTGGGCCCTGAAATGTTAGAAAAAACATGTATATATTGCATAAAAAAAAGAGTACATGACAGAAGGGACCTGAGTTATGATAAATCAATTGTAGAGGGACCTGAACGACATCGACAATCAATGGACCAGAATCAATGAAGGATGCTAGAACAGAAGGCAAAAATAAATTCTATATTTCAATCTATCTAAGACATTTGATCAGAGGACATCATCCAATATTGTCAGGGAGTACAAGTATTGTGAGTACAAAATTTTTCTCTTGCAAATTCGAAATTTTTAGAAATTTTTAGAGCTTGTTAAAATTAAATTAGTACCTGAATGCATATTTTATATTCATTACATTACCCTCATCCTATACCCATTAACCTATACTTAATCCTAATTACATCCTACATTTATACATTCCATTCATATATTTCATATTCACTTCATAACTTTAAAATATTCCATAACCCTAAGTATTTTTCCTTAAAAGTAAAAGGGACCAAAATGAGGATTTAATAAGTCAAAACTACACCACAAATAAAACATTAGTATTATGGGAAATAATTTTAAACATGACCTAAATGGTCATTTTAAATTTAAAGAGATATATTACCAAACATAAGGGATATGTGCATTATGAGAAAACATACAAAATCGAAATGATTCATGTATTAAACCTATCATAGCGCATGAAAAGTAATACTATTGGGAAATGATAATACTATATGATGGTGTAAGGTTATCATGGCAAAGCCCGATGGTAATATTATACGATGGTGTAAGGTTATTATAGCATGACTGGTGGTAATACAATGAAAACCCAATGAAAAAATTGATGAATGAATATCCGGCGAAGGTGGAAGACAGGATAATAATTCATGCAATCGATGTAGCAACAAAGCAATACATATGACAGTCAAAGGTTAAGTCATGGCATGGTGAGATGGTATGCAGGAGGATGACCACGAATGGATTGGAGGACGGCTACAAATGAATCAAACATAAGCTAAGGTAAATAGACGGAGATATAATAAGTAAACCTAAGCTATAATCATAATAAAAAATGAATGCAAATCTGTACACGACATTCCAATCAGAGGACAACAAACAAAACGGTTGAAACATTTTTGAAACAACAGAAGATAACCTCCATGAAATCGCCAAGTTTGCAGTTAAAACGAAGTATTTGTATAGTGAAATTTAAATGCACAGGCAATGGGCTTAATTGCACAATCAATAAACTGTGACATAGCTTCAAGTTAATGAATGATTTATTAACTGTAGGGTGGAGAAAAACAAAATAAAACTCGACTGATAAGATGTAGATCTTCCACGAAATTCTGAAACAGAGTGTCTCATTAAATCTTGATTGCATGTTAAGTAATGAAATGAGGAATTTTCTTATAGTTTTGAAATGTGTAGCCTCTGAAAAATGCATAGCTAGCCAAGCTTAAAACTACACTTGTACATGTATTTTTTTATTTTATTTATTTTTTGTTTTTTTATGATCAGACAGTGTGATAAAAGACCAAGCTTCAGTTTGATTTCATAATGGAAATGATCAACGAAAACAGAGTATCCAAATGGGGATTTCTTGTACTTTGGTTGGGTTATCTTGACAAAAGATTTCATATCTCCTCATTCCCATGGAATTAGAGGGAGTTCCATATACTATTGGAAATGTCTCAGAATACACTATTTGGCTATGTAATTTCCTTTTTCACTTGGGCATACTTTGACATCAATAACAACCATTTTCAACATTTTCATCTTGCTCAAGCTTCCTAATTTATGCAATGAATTTTCCACTATGATTCTTGAGGTGGTAGATTTATTTGTTTTTATCTGCAATAACCTTGTCAATTTTGCATATTTGATGTTGAACTTTGATTTTCTTGAAAGATTACCTTTGAGATATCTTTAATGTTGCATATTTTTTTGTCATTGATGTAAAATATCCAAGTCCATCTAGCGTTCAAGTCAGCTCCTAAAGCCAATGTTCAATCCAAAAATCTCCAATTGTGAGTCAGACCAGTCTTATATGCCCTATTTCTACAAATACCATAAGGGTGAGTGCATTTAAAGTGTGTGATCAGATCAAATGAGTGGTGTGTTGATCTGAAGTGATTGGATCTAGTTGTGTAGAGAATGCATGGTGTGATTTGAAGTAAGTGAATCAAAGGAACTAGGTAGCAAAGGTGTAGTATGAAGTATGAGGAGTATTTTTTAGGTTTGATACATGAAGAGAAATTGAAGGCTCAAAGAAGAGTGTTAATTAGTGTTAATGGTATTGATCCATATCGAATGAATCAAATGAGAGAGAGAGAGAGAGAGAGAGAGAGAGACGAAGAGAGTGTGTGGAGATATCAAAGAAAGAAGAAGTTTGAGTGAGACCCTATAGAAGGAAATAGGTCAAGGTTCTAAGAAGAGGTTCCAATCCTCATCTTCAAGTGTATCAGATACAATATTATTTTGTAAAAAGTTTCCAAGTGCATGAATTGGTATTTATTGGGAAGGGACTCAAAACATGAAAAATCTGTATTTTCCATGTTTTTATGCTTCTTCTATTAATTGATGTGTTTGAAATGACAAAAATATTTCCAACTATTAATGTACATTCTACTGGCATCCAAACCATTATTAATGAGGTTTCATTGTAGAGTTATATATTGACACTCATTTTAGAATGAAACCATTTTTATTTCCATTTTAACTAATACATTTCGGTATTGTAGTTCCACTTTGAGACTCCACACTAGCCTTGATTGTCTAGCGAGTAATTCCTTTGGTAATATTTTTTGTGAAGTTCCAATATCCAAATATTTTTGTGAAGTTTTGATATCCAATGTTTAATGTTTTTAAATAATAGAAAGGAGGTGACAAGAATATTATCATTAATAAATGTTCCATTATATCAGTTAAAACCTATATCAAGATTTTTGTTAATAAAACTCCCAATATTGCTAACTACCAATATCCTGGTGGTTTGACAAGATCTATCATTCATTTCCATATACTAGGCTGATATCCTTTCATTGTTTTATTTAATTTATCCTCTACTATATTTTTGACATTGATTTTCTAATATAAGGTAGGCCCACTGGTGGCCTATACCGTTGATATGAAAAATTGTTAAATGCTAAAACTCTAGGTTCGTCGATATCTGATATGGGAATCTCAATGGTTCTAGTGCATGGTATTGTGCACATTGTTTGTGTTAGCACTTGGGATAAAGTTTTAAGAATTTACAGTTTGGGGTGTGATTTTAGTATTAAACACCCAATGATATATCTGAGTGTCCCGACAAGTGTGAGGGAACATAATATAATAGTTTGAGCCCCAAGTTTGAAAATTTTGGGATATCGTTGATAAGAATTTGGACAAGTCACAAGTGAGGCACGTGTGTAGCATTCTAAAGTACTTGAGTAGCCAAACAATACATATAAATAGATCCAAGCCAAAATCGATTCCCTCCTTCAGATCTACAAAGAAGAACCAAGAAAAACCCAATAAGTATATACAAACAAGTATATACAAATAGATGGAAATATATACAAGGTTAGAAGGAAATATATACAGGATCTATTCACAAATTAAAAAAAAAATGCTCTTCAAATAGCAAATCTATTCATTAAAGCTCTAAAGTAAATTTTGAAATATTTGAGAATATTTTAAATTTAGATCTAGAGAAAATGGTATGAAAAACCCTATTTTCTTATTTCGAAAGATAAGTCTTCAAGTGACCCACTATGGGTTTTTCAGCGTCTGTGCTTAAAAGTTTGTTAATTAAACCAATAATTTCCCCAAGTATTGTAGGGGCCTGATTCCTATTATTAGAGTCTCAATCTATTATAAACTAACAGATCTATTTTCCTACTGTTTTAAAAGTAAAAAAAAAGAACTTACTGACCTTCTTACATAGATTTAAACATTTAACATCTTATCACTTTATCATAAGAAACATAAATTAAGGTAAGCATTCCATTGATGTCAACTTAACAAGAGTGGTCCATGGAAAATATCTGTTCCGGCGGTTGATGATGATACCTTTGTCTTATAGCTCTTGCTGAACGCTCCTTCTCACTGACCCAACCGGATTTACCTCCCAGCCAACTAGGAAATAAATTCCTAGTCCAGGAAACCTCCACAGGTTCCCTAACCCTCCGTGCCTAAGTCCAACCAGATATAGTGTGTCCTCAAGAAGAATGTGCAAAACTAGATAATGATACTTTCCTCCTCTCAAACCCAAGAAACCTCCACAGGTTTCCAAGGTCTCCCAAAATCATGACAAGGCCAAACAATCACAACCAACCCCCACAATCCTAAGCAAGACTCCAACCCCCATTTTCTTCCTTTCCCCTTCCCTTTTTATACCCTCCTTCCCTTCTCCATCTCAACCACCTCTCATTAATGTCATTAACTTCTCATCCATCCTTACAATTGACTTCTCTTCTCCCAAGTAAGCTAGGGGTACATTTGGAAATGTGACATGAATATAAAATTGAGAATTTAATGGGAAAGGATCATGTTTTCTCCCAAGTAAATATGAAAAGTACATTTGGGAATGTGAGGTGAATATATATATATATATATTGATAATTAAATGGAGAGGACTATGTCTTCTCCCAAGTAAATGTGAGGGTACATTGGGGAATGTGAGATGTAATTACATGGAGAGGACCATGTCTTCTCCTTAGTAAATGTGAGGGTACATTGGGGAATGTGAAATGAATATATATATTGATAATAAGATGGAGGGGACTATCCCGGATGCGGGTGGTTGTTAGCTATACAGGGCCCATGGCTTGTCAGCAGGGCAGGTGTCCGCCCGGACAAGCCACGTACACCCAAAGGACATGCCTTAACCACTCCAGCATGCAGCATTCAAGGAGGGCAGTTAAATCTTGTTGCAGAGATGTCCCCTCGACATTCACTGCGTGCATTGAGAAGCTAACCATGGCTCTTCATAGCCGGAAGCTCTCGGACATTCTCCCGCATTTCTCGTCTGCACCTGTTCTGGTCTTGAAGGAAGTGGCGGAGGCTCACTGTTTCGGCTCTCCGTTAGGCTCTGAGAGCGACTGTGATGGTTCAGGAGCCATAGACTGGGGCAATTGGAAAGCTTCCAGGCAGTTTGGTCGTGAACCTGGTAGATTGGCGGTGCTGCAAACCTTCCATCCGCAGTCTGGCTGGGGGATTGGGCGTCTGGTTCAGGGGGACAATCTGTGTGTGCACGCTCGACATCCGCTCACTTTCAGAATGCAGCGTGAAAGGCAACGGGGCACCAGTAGGCGGGGCAGTTACAGTGGAAGAGCCCCTTCTCCCTCCTCCTCAATTGAAGATTCCTCTGAGGGTAGAAGACCAAGAGGAAGGCCTCCGGGCAGAGGAAGAGTCGCGGATCCTCCGGAGAGAATGGAGTGCGGGCATACTGAGCATCCAATGGTTAGATACCGCCTACCGTGCACTCTGTCCAATTCTACCTTCTTCGTCACTGTTTCAGTGGAGCATTGCCGAAATCCGTGGGGTGATGATGATGCTCCTCGTGCTGACCCTCCGCGGATTCCTGGGGTTGTCCCCACTGTGGACATGGAATTTCCGGCCGTTGATATGCTGAGGCCTGTTCATGATCCTGGAGCTGGTCCAAGCGAGCCTGTGCAGCGCAATGCTGGTAAGGGTAAGGCTATTCTCCAGCCTCCCTGTTGCAAGATGGAGGATGAGCCACAGACAACGGAAGAAGACTAGTTCGCGCTCCAGGTTTCTCTGTATGAATTTTCTCTCTGTCAGCTCTCTTCACGACCACATATGTATCTGCACTCAGTCATTTTGTACTTCTGTCCATCTTTGTTATGGTGTCGGTTATCTGTTACTTCTGTTATGGTGTCGATGTCCTCTATGTGTCTATGTTGTCTCAGTCCATGTGTCGGCTACATAAGTGTCACTCTGATTCCAGCTTTGGTAATCCTGGTATGAATACTCTCGTGTTTACAGTCGGTCCCAGGACCAGTTTTACAGGGCCGCGGCCCTGGTGTAATACTGATGATGTAATTTTGCTCTCGCTGTAATATAATTTAGCTCAGTCTTATTTAGAAAAAAAAAAGATGGAGGGGACTATGTCTTCTCCTTAGTAAATGTGAGGGTACATTGGGTAATGTGAAATGAATACATATATTTTGAAATAATGGAAGGAGACCATATCCTACCTAATATTAAATTTGAGAAGGTAAGTGGGGAATTTGAATAATGGAAATCATGAATTTTATATTAGACCAATATTTCTCAATATTTTTAGATAATGTAAACATTAACAAAATTTGTAGGATAAGATTTAAGTGGGTCATTACAAGTATCCAAGATATGATCAACAATATAAGTTCTACACACTTCAAAGATAATTGTTAGATCCACAAAGATTTGGGTAGCACGTTGATAAAGGAGTCTAAGGGTTTAACCGAAAACCAATAGATCTGCTCCACCTAGCGTGTTTTTCCAAATCTAAACAATGATGCAAGATAATTGTACACCAATGAATCTTCAAGAACTAATGGAAATAACAATATTAAAACACTAGTAAAAAATTAAGCATAAGAGATCTGAAAAATTATACCATATAACTGAAGAATAACACCATAGTTAAGCCCCAAAGACTTTTATTTTATTGCTCAAAAAAAAAATTACAATAGTAGTAGAGATTCACTTAGACAAGAGCTCAAGATTACATGTTGATGTTATGAGGAGTTTAGAGCTTCCTTAGGAATTAGAGCATGAGAGCTTCAAAGTAGAAAAAATTACTAGTTGACTTAATCCATGGCTTAATCCTCTTCAAATTAATTCAAACCCTTGATTATGGTTGCACAGATCTCTAGAAAAAATTAACTTCCTTGATGGATGTGCTAGATGGACCAATATTTGACCCTGCGGTGGTTTTGGACCACTGGAAAATCTTCAAAAATAATTTTCTTGGAATTTTCTCATTCAAAATAACCACCTAGACCAAAAAATTTGATTTCCCTTGAGAAAATATTTTCCTTCTAACCCAATGAATTTCTTGTGGGTCTTTTCTGCCTTGGAAATGAGACTTTTATGCTTTGGAAATGAGAATTTTCTCCTCTTTTAATTTGAACCATTTTTTTGAAAATACACATTCCCTTTTTAATTATTTTTCCACCTGGAGAAAAAATTATTTTCTCTCAATTTTATTTTTTAACTATTTTTTGGCTAATTATTTTGCTATTTTTTGCCAGAAAACAATAACAATGACTCTAGAGGGGATTAGAAATATTTTTCCACCCTTAAAATGTGTCTAGATAGAAATTTTAGAATTTTAGGTGTAAAATTAAGTACTCATCCCCTAGAAATTATATAGACAACATTTTTTACATCTTTACATCAGATATTACATTAAAAAAATCCAATCATAAGGGGAATTTTGACAATAAAAACATGACCTCTAGACTCAACCAAATTCTATGAAACTTTACAGATGATCTAGTATGATAGATTGCATAGACTCGATACACTAGGACTCACCTAATACCTTACCATTGAGCCCCATTGTAGATTTGGGGCATAGCTTGGGAGAAAAACTCAACCAATTATAAATGTTTAAAAGCACAAATAATTGGAGGAGAAAAAAAACTCCCTAGAGTGAAACTCCTTAGTAGAAATCATGGGCTTACCTAGATGTTTTACATGGTTTCATAAACATACTAGAATCATTTTTACATCAAGGTCCATTGGGCAGCAAAATTTGATTACATCATAATGACTAGAAACTACATGATGATGATGAAATTTGAATAGATTTTTACTGCTCTGCACTATTCTCTCCTCAAGGGGTGGTTGACACATGAGTGGTCAATACGCTGGAAGGTAGAAGCGAGCGTGGCATTGTTATTACATTTGTTTTGCAGGTTCCATCAAAGGAGAATTTTACACTGGGTTTTCATTCATCTGCATTATTGTAATTGACTGAAAATTCTTCAAGGAACTATATATATTAGAGTTTTGATAATAAGTTTCTTTTATTTGCACTACTATAATCGAACTGCAAACTTATTATTATTTCTTTGATTTCTATATTATCCTCGTTTTATTTATGCTAACATTAGTATTGTAACAAGTGTCATTAACATTATTGTTAGTCATATTTGTTTAATGCTACTCTTTATTTTGTTTAAAGCTAACTTTTTTCAAATTGGACAAGGTTGAAATCAGAAATTATAATGAATTCATGGGTTGTTTGTAGTGGAAAATAACTATTTATTAATTAATTTCAAACTTGTCTTGGCTTCCTTTAGATTGGATCAAAATGAACTATTTCTTTATTCAATATAAATCTCATATTGAATTCATCTTGCAGGATTGAAACTGAGTATATGCATGAAATATTTTGATAATTTTTTATTAAAATCATTTCATTGTATATTTGTTGGAAAAACTTGTTAATAATCACACTACTTGGATGGTTTAAGTGTTGAAAATAGCAACAAGAAATGCTAAATATGGAAGTGATAATAATAGCATTTCGGGATACATTCCAATTTTAGTTAGTCCCTGAACTAAAATTGAGAATTAAAATTCGAATTTGATCTTAGCAGCTGTTTGAAAAATAATTAATTAATTCATCTTGAGTTAATTAGTTGGAGAAAATCAAAGATGAAGTATATGTGAAGACATGCAACAATTTTCCCTTTGATTGAGGAAGTTATCGCTTAATTAAAGTGATCGGGATGAGTTGCACTTTGAGTTGTAATTAGTTAGCTCAGTTAACTGAGTTAAGTCCAGTTAGATTAGTTCCAACAATTTGTGGAACTGATTGTGAGTTCAGTTAGTTAATGCATGCATGCATGTAACTACTGCACTTCAGATAAGTGAATAGTATCTCATAAATAACTCATGCATGTCAGTTCAATCAGAGACCCAGTTGAGATCAGATGATGGGATAGTGTACTATCAGTTGTAGGAATATTCCATTGAGGATATATCTTGCATGTAGAAGGAATTCATTCCTTGGAGATTGCGCAGTTACTTCTGAATTTTGTAAGTTGTGTGAGAGGTGAATTCACATAGGTGGCAGCCAGAGAACCCAGGAAAAACTGCACAAAGAAATAGGAGGCTTGGAGTACTAAAGGAAGGCATATGTTGTGTCTATTTAGTCTATGAGTAGCATTAAGGGATTGTACTGAGAGCTGGATAGCTTGTGAGCTAAAGCTTTGTGTAATCTGGAGATATTTCCACTTGTATGATAATACAGAGATCAGAGTTTTTAGCTAAGGCTTTCCCCAGAGTATTCTTATGTGTTCATGTGTGATTAATTTCTCATTCTCTGTTATATGTGTTCTATTTGATCTTGCTCAAAATCGATTAAGCTTCCGCAAGTTTGTTTGTAGAAGTAGATCAAGTATTTTGCTTTAGTATATTGCATTATCAGGTGATCTACAGTGGGAAATTATACATGGTATCAGAGCAAAGGTGATCAAAGTGAAGAACAGTATACAAAGAAGGGAGAAGTTCGAAGTTTGAAGTTCCTGATTATAGAATTCGAATTCTTATCACATCTCAAATTTCACTAATGGCGTTCAACGGTTTGAGACTCGAGTATGCCCTTGATGGCAGCTCGAATTATATAGCCTGGAAGGATCGCATGGAAGCGATATTAGAGGACAATTGGTTGAAGGACTTCATTGATCAAGAAGTCCCCAAGCTAGCGGTTTCTAATGCCCAAGAATTGGCGAATTGGAAGAAATGTGTGGCTAGAGTGAGGAGGATTCTTCTGGAGGGAGTTCGACACCACATAGTCTCGAGTCTCCATGGGAAGGAGACATCATTTTCAATGTGGAAAACATTGAAGGATCTATATCAAAACAACAGCGATCAGAAGAAGTTGGCGCTGAAAGACAAGCTTTGAAAAATCAAGTGTTAAAAGGGCGACACGATCTCTACATATCTGAACAAGCTCACCACCTGCAGGGATGAGCTTGGAAGTGTAGGGATCATGACAGTCGATGATGACATGGTGAGTCTTGCTCTCCTCAGTCTTCCTAAGAGCTGGAATAGCTACCAAGGCTCAGTAAATGGAAGAGAGAAACTGTCAGATTAGGAACGACTTTGGTCAGATCTGATGCAGGAGGAGATAAGAAGAAGCACCAGAGATGGATCTTCATCAAAGCAAAATGATGAAGAAAATCTAGCCTTAGCGAGTAAGGCGAGGAAAGGGAAAGGGAAGGTGTCCCATTCCAAATCGAGTTCTTCCCATGGTGGGAAGAAGATTGACAAATTGAAAGTGAGATTCTTTCATTGTCATGAGGTGGGCCATTATGCTACAAATTGTCCATGGAAGAAATCCAAGAAGGGATCCTCAAAAGGATCAGATGGTGAGGCCCTGGCATCACAATTCGAATTGCATTTCACCCTCATCGCATGCATGGTTTCATCGATGGTGGGGTGTGTTTGGTACCTGGACATTGGAGCCTCATTCCACATGACCGACGATAAGAGTCTTTTTAGTACCTTGGAGGAAAATGATCTCCAGATGTGCATCGAGATGGGAGATGATGGAAAGTACCGTGTTTCAGGTGAAGGTACGATTGTGTTTCAGAGGGAGCATGGAGTTCCTTTCACCCTAACTGATGTAAAGTATGTGCCTGGTCTGAAGAAGAACCTTGTGTCCATCGCTATGCTAGAAGACAAAGGCTATGATGTAGTCTTTAGTAAAGGAAAGGCATTCCTGAGGCATATCGGCACTGGACAGACCAAGAGGATTGGGATTCGAGTAAAGAATCTCTATAATTTGGAGGTAGATGACTGTGCTACATTGAGTTCGAAAGCAGAGTTGGTGCAGAGCCAATATATTGGTGAGTTATGGAATAGAATATTGGGCCACTTGCACCATGGGGCCTTGAAGTTCATGCAACAGATTTCTACCAGACTTCCCAAGGGAAAACTGGAGCAAATGGATACATGCAAAGGTTGTACCTTGGGTAAGAATGCAAAATCTTCCTTTCAGGATTGAGATAGTAGAGCTGGAGAAATCCTGGAGCGAGTTCATACAGATGTGTGTGGACCATTCTCTACAGCCTCCACTGCTAAACAAAGGTACTATGTTATTTTTATTGATGGTTTTTCTCTTAGAAATTGGATTTACTTCATGCAGAAGAAGGATCAAACCTTCTCAAGGTTTTGTGAGTTTAAAGCCTTGGTTGAGAAAGAATCTGGAAAGAAAATAAGGGCCTTGCGAAGCGACAATGGTGGAGAGTATGTCTCCCAACAGTTTAAGGACTTCTATGCAGCAGAAGGAATTAAACAGGAGTTGACAACACCCCATAACCCACAACAGAATTGGGTGGCCGAAAGGAAGAATAGATCGATTGTGGGAGCAACTCGAGTGATGTTGCATGACCAAAGCCTACCACTTCATTTGTGGGGTGAGGCATGCAATACAGCAGTATACTTGCAGAATAGAAGTTTGCATTGTATATTGGGGATGAAGACACAAGTGGAGGCCTTTTCTGGGAAGAGACAAAATGTGAGTCACTTCAAGATCTTTGGATCATCGGTTTATTGCCATGTGACCAAATATGCCCAGAAGAAGCTAGATCCAACAGCTAAGTTGGGGATACTTGTGGGGTACATTGATACACCCCACAACTATCGGGTGTTCTTTCCTACCAGTTAGAGGACAGTGGTACGTAGAGATCTGAAGTTCAATGAGTAGAAATCCATGTGAGTGTCCCTTGAGAGGGAGCTCAAGTTGAATGCAGAGGAGGAACTTTTGGTTCCTAAGGAGGAGGAGCCTCAGACTGATGTGGAGCAACTGCATGCAGAGGATCCGGGAGTGGAGACATCCACTCATGCAGAATCTTCCAGAGATGGGTGGAAACGCTCAAGGGAAGCTGACATATTGATGTTGAATGTGAGAGAGAATGTGGGACAGCCATCTTCTCAACGTAGACAGAGGAGGTCACCCGAGCAGTACACTGGTTACATGGCCCTAGTTGGGGAGTGTGTAGAGACCGAACCTTCTTCCTTCGAGGAAGCAGTGCAACAACCAATCTGGGTTGATGCTATGGTAGACTAGTATGACTTCATCGTTTGGAGCAGTGTTTGGGATGTTGTCCCAAGACCAGAGGACAAGTCAGTGGTGAGTTCTCGATGGCTTTACAAGGTAAAGCAAGTAGTTGATGGCAGTGTGGAGAAACATAAGGCAAGGTTTGTTGCCTGTGGTTTCTCACAGGTCAAGGGGATCGACTATGATGAGACTTTTGCTCCTGTAGCAAGGTACTCATCTATCAGATCAATGTTGGCACTATCAGCACATATGGGTTGGAAGATCCATCAGATGGATGTGAAGACTGCATTCCTCAATGGCAAGATTGAGGAAGAGGTGTACATTGAGTAGCCGGAAGGATTTGAGACCTTCGATCGTGAGTCGCATGTGTGCTGACTCAAGAGAGCTTTGTACGAGCTGAAGCAAGCACCTCGTGCTTGGTACACTAGGATCAACAACTATTTCATCGGGTTAGGCTTCACAAAGAGTGAAGCAGATGCGAACCTTTACCACATCATGGTAGAAGGTAAGCCATTGATCATTGTTCTTTATGTTGATGATCTGATATTGACAGGTGATGATCAGTTGATCAAGTCTTGCAAGGAGGACCTTGCAAGAGAGTTCGAGATGAAAGACATGGGTCTTATGCACTACTTTCTAGGCATGGAAGTGTGGCAGAAGGATGGGGAAGTGTTTGTGTCTCAAGGCAAGTATGCCAATGAGATACTCAGACGATTCCACATGGAGAAGTGCAAGCCCATGCAAACTCCTCTAGCAGGAAAGTGGAGGAAGGAGGATGCTACTTTAGGTGAGGTAGTAGCTGCTACTGTTTATTGGCAGCTTGTGGGTTCATTGATGTATCTAGTGAACACACGACCAAATTTGTGCTTTGCGGTGAACCAGCTGAGTCAAGCTATGGTTCAACCTACCAAGCTATTTTGGAAGGCAGCGAAGCATGTGTTGATACACCTCAAAGGCACATCTTAGTATGGATTGTGGTACAGACAGATAGAGGGAGTGAAGCTTTAGGGCTTCACAGATGCAGATTGGGCAGGGAGTCCATTAAACTGGAAGAGCACTTTAGGAGGAATTTTCAACCTTGGTTCAACTGCAGTTTCTTGGTACAGCAGGAAACAAAGGCCAGTTGCACTTAGCTTAGCAGAGGCTAAATACATGGCTTCCAGTCAGGCAGCATGTGAGGCCATTTGGATGTAGAAAGTTCTAATTGGATTCTTTGGTCAGAGGATGGATCCAACTGTGATCTATTGCAATAATCAGAGTTGTATCAATCTCTCTGAGAATCCAATATTTCATGACAGCTCCAAGGACATCGATATCTGGTATCATCATCTTAGAGACTGTGTGGTGAAGAGGATCATGTTGTTGCTGTATGTTTCAACCGAGGAGTAGGATGCATATATTTTGACTAAGGCATTGTCAAAATGCAAATTCGAGTTCCACAGAGACAGGATTCGGGTGACTGATAATCCCTTTCTTGTTGACAGGGAGTGTTGAAAATAACAACAAGAAATGCTAAATATAGAAGTGCTATAAATAGCATTTCAGGATACATTCCAATTTTAGTTAGTCCCTGAACTAAAATTGAGAATTAAAATTCTAATTTGATCTTAGCAATTGTTTGAAAAATAATTAATTAATTCATATTTAGTTAATTAGCTGGAGAAAATCAAACATGAAGTCTATGTGAAGACATGCAACTAGTTTCCCTTTGATTGAGGAAGTTATCTCTTAATTAAAGTGATCAGGATGAGTTGTAATTTTAGTTGTAATTAGTTAGCTCAGTTAATTGAGTTATGTCCAGTTAGATTAGTTCCAACAGTTTGTGGAACTGATTGTGAGTTCAGTTGGTTAATGCATGCATGCATGTAACTACTGCACTTCAGATAACTGAATATTCTCTCATAAATAACTCATGCATGTTAGTTCAGTCAGAGACCCAGTTGAGATCAAATGATGGGACAGTGTACTATGAGTTGCAGGAATATTCCATTGAGGATATCTCTTGCATGCAGAAGGAATTCATTCCTTGGAGATTGCGCAGTTACTTCTGAGTTTGGTAAGTTGTGTGAGAGGTGAATTCACACAGGTGGCAGCCAGAGGACCCAAGAGAAACTGCGCAAAGAAATAGGAGGCTTGGAGGACTAAAGGAAGGCATATGTTGTGTCTATTTAATCTATGAGCAGCATTGAGGGATTGTACTGAGAGCTGGATAGCTTGTGAGCTAAAGCTTTGTGTAATCCGGAGATATTTCCACTTGTATGATAATATAGAGATCATGGTTTTTTAGCTGAGGCTTTCCCCAGAGTATTCTTCTTTGTTCATGTGTGATTGATTTCTCATTCCCTGTTATATGTGTTCTATTTGATCTTGCTCAAAATCGATTAAGCTTTCGCAAGTTTATTTGTAGAAGTAGATCAAGTATTTTGCTTTAGTATATTGCATTATCAGGTGATCTACAGTGGGAAATTCTACATTAAGCACATTTTTATCTCAGCTTCAATAACAAGCCTATCCCTTCCTCACATGTTTTTCTCTTGATTAAAAGTGAGGTTTTCCTGCTTTTGGTCAAGATAGGTTTTTCTTTTGTTTACTTGGTATTAGTTTGCATTTTCATCAAGTTATTTTATTCTTTAAGCCTCCTTATGTAGGAGAAAATCCCATTTTGGCGTGACTTAGCCCTAGTTTCAGTCACATGAAAAGGATCATATCATCTAAAGCAACATCATAGAGATGATTCCATTCCCTTCGATTTGTTAATAATATTCATCATCTCTTACAAACAAATTGAAAGCCATCATTGTGAATATTGTACATATTAGGTAGTTAAGCTAGGCTAACCCTAGTATAGGTTAGTCTTAGGATCCAAGTAATTGGAGACCCATTAAACCAATCAGGATTTCCATCTCAATGGAAAAGTGTCTAATTGGGACTCTGACCATGTAATTCCTCCCATGTTAAGACAGTACATTTACAGACTTCAACATAATTGGTGCTAGAAGGAGGGACACGAATTACTATCTATGTATAAATTTTATTTTTAATAATTATGGCTCATTCTTTGGGTCATGATTTTAGTTCACCTAAACCTACTAGGGTTTTCTCAGGAAGCCAATATAGTCCTTGATTAGACCAACATATGAAGGTGAGAATGGAGTTTCTGTTGCATCATATTGCACAATTTATGATTAAATGTATTTTTTTTAATATCACTAACAACAATGAGATATGCATGTTATTTTCTCTCACATTTAAAGGACGAATTCAAGGATGGTATAAAACATTTATAAATAAATTTGTACATTCTTGGGAAAATTTCATTGATATTTTTATTTAGCTCATTAGTTTTATGATTATGATAAGTTGTGCTTCGAAATAGGAACTCTTTCAATGCATGAAAATAATTCAATCGAAGAATTTTATGATAGATTTAAATCTCTTTGTTTTAGGTTCCGACTCGAAGATATTCCTTCAAAAGAGGATTTGTTACAATGTTTTCAATTTCTTATCTCTTCTTATAAACATAATGAATCTAACCAATATGAACAAGACAATGTTGATGCTTTCTCAATCCTGTTGAACTCTCATATGGTTTGGAGAATTGTTCAAGATCTCAAACACTTGGAGTTTCCTTTGCAAATCCTCAAATATTGGAAAATCATAATTTAAGTCCACCTTTGGAATTTGAGGATATATCTGACTTATCTTATAATGTTTGTGATCAACCTCATGCATGTTCAATAGGAATAACCACACCTCATGATTTAACTAATAAACATTGTGTTAGTACTTCTACGAAGGTAGACTTAGTACTAGTTCCTATTCCTCTACCAAAATATATATCATCAAATCAAATTTCTTGCCACATCCATGGTGAATAAAATCATATGAATGTACTTAATATGATATAATTTTGTGTTCACTATTTCTTTTACCCAGACCTCTTCATAGATTAGAATACAACCAATAATCATCTTATAGATCTTTATGATGAAACTTTCCCTTCAACTAATTCAAATTTATTTGAGGATCATACTTTTTGTGAAAAGGATTCTTTACCCATCCCTGATAATTTTCCTTTCTTCCCTTTTGTTGATTCTCTCAACTCAAATCAACCATATTATTTTCAAGAAAAGGACGTTAAATATGATAAAAGTTTTGATGATGATATTTTTGAGTTACCTTCGTCACAAAATGACTTTGATTTGGACCTGTTGATGAATTCTTCATGTATTATTTCCTTTCCTCTTGTAGATAAATACAATTTTTCATGCACTGGTGAATTGGAGCACTAGGTTTTCAATGATGTACATCTCAATAATGTTATGGAAATTGATTTTGAAAACGTTTCATTACCCATTATTAGTTTCAAATCAAATCATGTAAACAAGCCTTGGTCTTTTGGTTATCCTACTAACTTTAGTAAACATAGAATACATAATTTTAATACTAATTCTCTATGTCCACATGCTCTAACATCTAAAGGTACAACATGCATACCTAGTCAGTCATCTTCTTCCCCTTGGGATATTCTCCTGCTATGTTACCAACCTTTCTATACTTTATTTATTCTTCTTAACCTGCCTAAAGCTTTATTCCAAAGATTCCAATTTCAGTCTATAGATTCAATTACCCAGCTTAGCCATATGGTTATTCCTAAATTACTGGTTCAAATCCTAATTTTGCTTATGTCGGGGATCCAATTACTCTTATTCTCATAGTGGTGGGTGAAAAGTGGTAGGAATAAGGGACTAGTGATGGGAAGGAAAAGGCTAAGAATGATAGGGATGAGAAAGATTTATCTAAGTCTCAAGGGCAAGAAATGGCTCTTCAAGTAATGTCCAGTATTCATCATTTTTTCATTGATCCTTTTGAAATATACTTGGAGGATTCATTCCAAGGGAACATTCTTGCATATAAGTTTTTTTTCTAATTTAGTAAAGGTAGATATACATAGGTGTTTTCCCGTTTCATACAGTGTCACCCTATCATTTTTACTAATGCATGCTATACATTTACTTGCAGGGATAAAACTAATGAAATGGCTTCACTGGAAATATGTGTACACTTGATCGGTTTTACTTATGCATATTTTGTACATAATGTATATAGTAGGATTGGAATTAGTTTAGGATATTTTTTTTTGCTTTGTTTCATTCCTAAATAAAGTGATCATGGTAACTTTTGAACTAAGAGATGGTCATTATCAAGGTAATACTTGTTTAAAATTTAAGCACTAATCCTCAAATGCCTACTTTAAAAAGAGCTTATTACAAGAACCTAAGTATTTTGGTTATGATATCATAAGCAAATCTTGAGAATGATTGCATCTTAGTTAGGTTTTCCAGAAAGACCTTATAAATTATAACTCTACAAGACATCTTTATCACCATCTTGACCTATCAAAACATGTTTATGAATCTCTAAGTTGAGACTGTTTTATTTTGTCTTGTTTTGTTTAAGCTTTCTAGCTTTCTTAGGACTTAATTTCCTTTAATACTCTTTAATCTTGAGTTTTTTGTCTGCTTGAGCTTGTTTTCTTTTTTTGTTTATGCGGGGCAACCTTATTTTCAAAGTACTAATGTTTGGTCAACATAGGGACTTTTTACTTTGACATTTACATGGGTTTTCATTTACCTTAAAGGGACATATTTATTGAATTTTGAGTCCTCTCACATTAATTCTTTTCCTTTGGAGGAACATTTATCTTTTCCAAGAGATAGGGTTCATATTTTCAAGGAAATAACTAACTTGAGTCTAACTCAATGAATCTCACCCATCCCACCACTTCACCTAAAAGCCTTCTATAAACTTCCTATCTATAATTCTTCTGTCACTCACACGAGGTAAACTTAAAATTAAATATTTCTCTAAAAAAGTTGGGATTGATGGTTTTATACTTAAGTTTGTGTCAAGTACTTCTCTTTTTAAAACCTATATTGCTTGATATATTAATGTGGGACCCATGGGAAATATTTTAATGTTTGAAGACTTGATGGAATTCATCGCTTCATCCTTTTGATAAATTTAAACCCATTACTTCCAAAACCATATATAATTGTTCCTTCCTTGTGAGTCACAAGTTGTTGTGGCCACAACCCCCATAATTTTGTGCACAAAGTATGGGGTCCCTCCTAGATCCTAATTTTGCTTGCATTTGGTTTTTGATTGTTTGCGGTTCTATTCATGGTCTCCATTGGTCAAAAGAAGGTTATGTGGCACCTTTGATTGCCACATCAACTCACATTTTTCATTTAATTTGCTTTTTGGTGTCTCCTCCACATTACTTCACATTATATGATTTGGCATAGAGCCTTGCATTATTTGGCACCCCTTGCATTACATTCCAGAGAAAGAAAATCAAATTTTGTAAATATAAAATAATAACATTATATAAATATATTGCAAATAAATATCATAAATATTTAAAACAAAACAATATATATATATATATATAGGTTTATATTATAATAGGTGTATAAAAGTTTATCAAAATATTTCCTCTTATTATCAAAAATTAGAGCACAAGCCAAGATTAAGCCCATTCGACTAAATATATATATGTATAAAGGTTTATCAATATAATACTATATATATATATATATATATATATATATATATATATATATATATATATATATATATATATATATCTGTATAAAGGTTTATCAAAAATTATATTGATAGCCTCCTATTACAAGCCAAGGTTAAGCCCAACGACATGCTTAAGATCACAAGGCAAGGTTAAGCCCCATGGCATGCCTAGGATTTTCCCAGGCCACAACACAACCCTTCACATAAATTATACCTCAATAGGCATTGGAACCCCTGGTCAATATGAACCATCATTGTTTTAGTGCTATGGTGCATGTGGGATAATGCCCACAAGCACCAAAAGATAAAATGTGAAAATATTAATACATCACAACACCCATGAGCTCTATGCCTTGTGCACACCGCAAATCACATGTAGTCTAGAGAAATCCAACGACTAGCTAATACAACACCACATGACTTTGTCTTCTCGTAATCACTTCATATTTCTATCAAAACCCATCACAATTCAAAATAGTACTTGCTCTATTCTCACAAATCCAACAACTAGCTAATACAACACCACATGACTTTGTCTTTTCGTCATCACTTCATATTTCTATCAAAACCCATTGCAATTCAAAATATTACTTGCTCTATTTTCACAATAGATGTGGGTTAATACCCACAGGTGCCACGACAAAACCAAGTGGTTTTCACCTATACATAAATCCCAATCTCCTACAGACGATAAACTTGCAAACCATCCTACCTAACCATCAACCGCCAAGCCAACAGGGATATGCCAATAACATTTCACTTATTGTTGAAGCATGATGGTATTTTAAACGTTGTACTATCAAATCATAAATGAATGTGGGATATACTATTAATTAGAGGTGTGCCATTATAACAAGTTATGCTTCATGGCATGCCTGCTCTGTTTAAATGATTCCTCTCGAGCACTCTCATCTACATGCTTATAAGGAATACTCCATGCTAGCCTAATCCAATTTGCCCACTCAATTCTATAGCTCTATAATTTTTTTTAAAAATGGTTTTATTTTTCATTTTTTGCAAATAATACCATATTTGTGTTGCATGATTATATATTGGACAAAATTGAAAGCACGCCTGAGGGGGATTCGAGCTACTAACAAATATCTCTTATTTGCAAGTAGGTAAACGGTATATGCTTGTCTCTGTTCGCAGCAAACAAAATTGGTTCCATAGTTGGTCTCAGTTGCACATAAAATAGTGAGGAATCATGGCATCCCTACACCATTTACCCTCAGCCAAATGTATGTATTCATTGTTTGCAGATAGACAAGCCAAATTAGTTTCAAATCATTATGAAAAATTTCCAAAGTTGTAACCATTTGGCTAACTTTAGCATTGTTCGTGCTTATAAATATTAACTATAGTTTAATTGTTGATTTGAGGCTTTTGTGATCAGTATTTTGTGTGGTGTTATCTTCCGGAGTCATCGCATTCATGTTTTTTGGGAATCGATGTTTCGAACAAACCTGTAACGCCCCTACACCTGCGATGGTCTTTCAATCGCTTATAGCGAGGTGCGGCACTACCAATCGTTTTCTTTTCACCAATACTTATGATTGTAGACTACGCCTAACATTCCACTTATCCTACTTAGTTTTTGTTTGGAAACCAAGTATTATTAATGTGTTCCTTTATACAAGTGAAAGCCCATAACATTCACATAACATCATTATACAAGATAAATGCACAATAGTATAAAGGGAGGGGCAACTCCCTGCAATATGAGTCTGCCCGAATCAATATATTATACAATCTTCACTTTTACAAAGTACAAGTTAAATCTTGGGAAACCCCAAATTTACACTTAGCCAATTTTCAACTTTGGCAAACTCGGTTTCCCAGCTCGTCGGCACCTCCGCACAGTCGCCGCACGACTCACCAACCCTTTGTTCACCTCATTGCACAATCGTGTTGTTTGCCCAACCTGGGCGCGTATCGTCGTAACCAAGTCGCCACACACGGGCGCCTCTGCACGAATCGCACCTCCATTCACAATCTCAACACTTCACCAAGTCACACCGTGCACACTTGCACGACGGGTGGGCGCTCACCCAAGTCACCCAAGAACCCGTGCCAAGTCATCGCACAAACCGGGCGCCCACCAACGTTTCACCGTTGGGCACTCCTACACATCACCCGGGCGCCACACACTCCGGGCATGCCTTTCTCCAACCAGCGGGCGACCCTGCCCGCACCCTTCACCCAAAACCAAGATGTGTGTTCACCTCCATGTGGCCTTGCCCAAGAACGGGCGCATCTCCTAAACTGTGCCTTCCTCTTGCTGCGTCCACCTCTTGTTCTATGCACTTCACATGTTTGAGCGATGGTTGTTCGATGGTGGAATGAGCTCCAACGCTCCTCCAATATATATGAGCGTAGGGCGAGGTCGCAGCTACCCAGCTGACCTGCCCATGCCCACAAACATCATCGCAAATGCCTTCAAACTACATGTCAACCTTCCCTTCAAACGCCCTCAAGTCAAGTTGGCTTGCCTTCGTTAGTTGGTCGGCCCGTGGGTGCTCCTCCACGCTCCCACGCCTATAAACAGCTCGCCCTCCTCTTGCACTTCATTATAACATGATGTCTTCGTGTGCTAAGTCAAGGCTCGCTCCTCTACGCGTCGCACTTCAAGCCGGAGCGTGCGCATAAGGACTGCAGGTCCCTACACAACCTCTCTGGTTCATCATCAGGATTAGATCCATGAATGAATAAGTCAGAACTCAATAGGGTTAATAAATAAAGGTTAGGGTTGGGAAAGGAAAACAGCGGACAAGTTTGATGATGATACAATTCATGTTATAATTTATTTATATTTATGTTTTAGTATGTTAATGATTTTAGTTTTTTAGTTTTTTTAGTTTTCATTTAATATGCAGTTTCCTTTAAAGATTATTAATTAATTAATTTTTTTTATTTTTATTTTAATGAATGTTGGTGATTTAAATACAATAAGTTGTATGAAAATTATCTTTATTTAATTATAATGGAATGATTAAAATGTATAATAATTAATATCTAATGTTTAATGATAATTATAAACTAATTTCTTATTATGCATCATAAATTACTTTTTATTATTAATTTCAAAATGATTATAATGATTTAAATTAAATAGAATTTTTATTTTAAATTGAGGATTCTAAAGTTATTAATGCTTATAAGCTTTAATATATTGTTATAAATTATTATTGATTAATTGATGAAGTTTTTATTTATTTATATTAGGATTGTAATTGACATTTAAATTAACTACAATTTTAGTTATATATATCTATATCTATATCTATATCTATATATATATATATATATATATATATATATATATATATATATATTTCTTTTTCTTTTTTTTTTTATGGGAATTAAAGATTATTTATTTTTTATATTGGTTTTTATGTTAAAATGTTTGACTGAGTATAGGGAAGGGTTATTAAAAGGAAGATTATGGAGGCTAAAACAAGTGAAAAGAGGGTAGGGCACATCTAGGAGAAGGTGGAATTAGAGGTTAGTGTGGGAATCCAATTATCACTAATTTTCCAACCATTATCCCGGTTAGGGTTGTTAGGGTTTTTACCTATTTTGATAGCTTCTCTAAATTTCCTATGGTGATAATGATCAATTTTGGCCACAACACTAGAGTTTTCAATACAAATGTGATGATTAGTTTTACTTGAGTGCTCAGCCAAAGCTGAGGTTTTGGAGCGGTTATGCTTAATGTCAGTAGCATGCTCTTGAATCCTTGTTGAGATTGATCGACCAGTCTCTCCAATGTAGGTTTTACCACAAGAACAAGGAACGAAATAAACCCCTTTGTGGTATTTAGGATCAATAGGATCTTTTACCGATTTTAGGCATATGTTGATGGTGTTCATGGGTTTGAAGGAGGTTTTTATGTTATTTTTCTTTAATAAGAATTTTATCAGTGGTTCCTAATATGTAGGGTAGGTGGACCTTAATTGGTTAGCAAGACTCTCAGACAAGAGGATTGAACCCTTATTTCTCTGAAACCTACTTTAAAGAGAGCGTAGGCTCTCATTGACGGGGGGAGAAAGGGCAAATCCAATACAAAGAGGGTCGTTGTAAAAGTTTTGGCACATTTTCCATTTGTCTAGAGTCTGTAATGGGGCGTTTGAATCTAGAAGTACGAGGGGAGGATAGGGCTAGAAGGTAGGAGTGTGGCACTATTATTACATTTGTTTTGCAGGTTGCATCAGAGGAGAATTTTAAACTGGGTTTTCATTCATATGCATTACTGTAATTGATTGAAAATCCTTTGTAGAATATTTGAAGTCCTCAGATCTATAAGGGAGATGTTTTACATTATTGTCAAGTATTTAAAGAAGGAGCTCCAGTCTTCAAGGCACTGTATATATGAGAGTTTGATAATGAGTTTTCTTTTCTTTGCACTACTATAATCGAAATTGTAAATTTATTATTACTTCTTTGATGTTTTTATTATCCCGGTTTTATTTCTACTACCATTAGTATTGTAAAAAGTGTCATTAACACTGTTGTTAGTCATATTTGTTAAGTGATAGTCTTTGTTTTGTTCAAAGCTAACTTTTGCAAAATTGGGCAGGGTTGGAATCACAAATTATAATGAATTCATGGAGGCAAGTTTGTAGTGGAAAATAATTTTTTATTAGTCTTGGCTTCCTTTATATTGGATAAAAATGAACTATTTCTTTATCCAATATAAATCTATAAATCTCATATTGAATTCTTTTGGCAAGATTTAAAACTGAATATATGCGTGAAATATTTTGATAACTTTTTCTTAAAAACATTTCGCTATATATTTCTTGAAATAACTTGTTAATAAACAAACTACTTTGATGGTTTATAAGTACATTTTTATCTCAGCTTCAATAATAGTCCTATCTCTTCCTTCTTACATAGCTTGCTCTTGATTAAAAGTGAGGCTTTCCTATTTTTGGTCAAGATAGGTTTTGTTTTTTTTGCTTTATTGGTTTGCATTCATGTCAAGTTCTTTTATTCTTTAAACCTCCTTACGTAGGAACAAATCCCATTGTGGCCTGACTGAGCCCTAGTTTGAGTCACATGAAAAGGATCATTTCATCTAAAGCAACATCATACAGATGATTCCATTCCCTTCAGTTTATTAATCATATCCATCATCTCTTACAAACAAATCGAAGGCCAGCATTGTGTATATTGTACATATTAGGTAATTAAGCTAAGATAACCCTAGTATAGGCTAGTCTTAGGACACGGTTAACTGGATATCCATTAAAACAGTCAGGATTTCCATCTCAATGAAAAGGGGCATAATTGGGAATAAGACTAGGAAATTCCTCCCATGTTGAGCTAGTACATTTCCATGCTTCAACAAGTGGGAACTGCTAGCTCTAAAGGCCCTAGAAATGGATGCTTGTTTGTCTGTTTTATCTCTGAACAACTTTCTTTTGATATTTGTGTAAGTTTGATTTCTTTCATATGGGATTGATCAGAGGTGGGTCCAATGTAAGTCTACTACTTGAAGGGGGGAAATATTTGATTTTTGACCAGGGATGGAGTGCATAACTTTTATTTTTCTTGGGGGTTCAGGTAGGGAAAATGAGTGGTCTCGATGCATGGGAAAGGGTAGAAAGGGATTGTAAGACTTCAAGGTAGGGGATACAATAGTTGGAGAAAGGAGAAATTCCCAGAGTGTCCTCTAAGACATGAATCCTAAGGGAGGGGAGGGGATGGACCTCAAAAGGGGAGGAGGAAAATAATCTGATTAAAGAGGAAGGAGGGGAGCATGAGACCTTACTAGGAGAGGAGTCTATCTATTAAGTGCTAGGGGGGACTTGATCTGAGGAGGAGACTGACATGATCTTAGCTTAGGAAGGAGACCTCTATGCTAACCTAGGAGAAACACTATAACGAGAGGCCTTCAAGCTTGTGTAAGAACCATGAGCAGGATGAATTAGACCAACATTATTCCATTCCTTCTTAATATGCCCACCCTCATGGAATAAATGGCACTTGAATGGTAAATTTTAGTATTCCACATTTTGGTTCCATAGAACCTCGTCCAAATTGAGCTCCAATTCAACCACCAACCTATCCCTTAAGCTCACCTCAATTTCAATCCATGCTAGCCTACAATATTCCTTAGTCTTCCATGCATTCTAAATGCACAAAAAGGTGCCCAATTTATTTCTTATGGCTTTTAGAATCTCCAAATTCCAAAAATGTAGTGGTAACCCAAGAATAAGTGCCAAAATTTTCATCTCATCGAATGGCTCCCTCACAAGGTTGAAATCAACTTTCTAATTTCATAATGTCAACCCAACACAACCCTAGTTCTCATTTAGACTGAGGATGCAAGAGTAATCTACTTCATTATGGAAGGCAAAAACTAGCCATCCCCTAACTAGAATGTGAAATTGAGGCACATAGCTTAGGAGAGGTTGCAACGAATTAGAAATCTAGGACCCCAAGGATGAAGCTTTAATAGATTTCATTTTGAATCTACCTACCAAAGTCATACTGGCATAATCCATGACATGAGAGATGTCATTTCCTATGACCAGGATCACTAAACCTTTTCACCTACAAATGCACCTATTCCTCCATATTATAGCTTTTGAGCATACCGAGTAGAGGGAGGCGCATTCACAGAAGAAGAGATTTTCACAGTGGATGAGAAAACATAGGCAGAGGGAGTTGAAGGAATTTCTAAAGGAAATTTGTTTACATGGGGAGGGACATGAGAAAATAAGGTGGAAAGTTCTTTGAATGGAGGACCATGCAGTGCGCCATCTATCCTAGCTATAGCTATTTTGGAAGGAATTAGATCCCCTACCAAGACAGGAGTTGGCGATGTTGAGAAAATATTTGCTATTGATGTCAAAGAATGTCTAGTTGAAGAGGAGACTGGAATAGGGTTAAATATCACTTTAAGACCTTTCAAACAAGGTATAACATGCCCCCTGTTGTACCTCTGAGATAGTAGTAGGTCAGCTACCAATGCCAGAGCATCTAAAATAATTGTTTTGGGGTTTTGGTTTTAGTTTTTTGGAAGACCAATGAAAGAACACAGATGTAGAATTGAAATAATTAATCCTTTGGGTTATATTAATACTTCAGCCAAGGGCTGCAGTATTAAGGCTTTACACAATGATATAGATCAAAAATAGTGGTGAGTAGAAGACAGCAAAAAATATGATTATCACAGTTTCCAGACTGTAAAACAGAACAATCATAAACAAGAAAACCTTCTAAACTACATTCCAAAGGTTCAAGGTAGTATACTTAATCTTACACACGATGCTGATGATTTATTGATTAGAGGGGATTAGCTAAACAGACAGTTCATTAATCCATTCTCTTAATAGATGATCACTTCAGGAGCTTATAGGAATTAATTGAGACACAATTATTCCTACCTAGATATATCTATAAGTATTAAGCCTATGAAGAAAAACATAATGATTGATAACTAGAAAAACTTACAGGATAACACAAACTGTGTAAAACCAGATTCAGAATCCTCTGCTTTGTATTAAGGTTCCAGAAAGACTGAGTACATCAAGTATCTACAAAAGCTCCCTTCACAGGTGCAACCAGGTTCAAAGTAGAATTAACAGTCAAGACTTAACAAGCAATGAACTATGAATCTTGAACTCCGAACCTATAACATCTTGAGAAGAGAGTTATTTATACAATAATAAAACTAAGAAATATCCTAAAACTGATTAAGATTTATTCTAGGAAAGGAAAAGATCTTCATGCAAGAAGATAGGGGCAGCAATTGAACTGCTTCTTGTTGTCCCTTTTATTTAGGTTGTGTTGGCTTTGTTTGTCTGATATTTTTCCCTTTAAGCTGCTAAATTGTTTGAATCCTTTGCGCTGGTTGATTCCTTAATTTTGATCTTTTATCTGATACTCTTTAAACTCTATGAATCTCCTTTAACCCTGTTGAGTAACCTTTACTGTGCAATCTAGGTTTTTACTATGTTTTTCAATAGTAAATCACTTAAGATTTTATGTTACAGGTAAAGTAAATTGATATGATCTTCATATTTGTCTTCCAACTATACGCAGGCTTTTTCTCTGTAAGCCTGGAACATTGAGTCTTTACCTGCAAAACACAAAAACTGTTAAGAAAAACAATGGTGACAGAAGGTCTCCAATGGCTTTATAGAGCTTGAAAGGACATTGGAAGGAGTCCATACTATATCGGAAGGTGAAACAATGGTTTAATTGGTCACAGAGGCATTATGGAAGCTTCACTATGTAAAACAGGCAAAACAGAGCAAAATGGTCATTTTGGCGTTTAAACAGGAAAAACAGTTTTCTTTTGAAATATGGAGCGATAGTGAACAGTAACCATTTTGTCATTTTGTGGAAGGCGGTTTTCATTGCACCACTTATAAGGCGTGGGCGGTTTTAGGAGGAAGTCACCTGAAATAACTTGAGCCTGACATGTAGCAATGGAGGACGGTGGAATACCACTTTTCGGGTGGGTAACACTCGTACAGAGAGCTAACCCAAAATCGCCTAGGGTCGTTGGATCTAAACGCATTGGATCAGACAGTGGTGGAGTGAAGGAGCAGTACGGAGGGTACAAACAATTAAATATAGTGGTAATGGATTTATTATGGCTTAAAACCCAGATTAGCGGTGAAATGGAGGTTTAAGGTTAATTCTTTGTTTAAATCGTAAAAATGATTTAACAAAGAAAACCTTCACAAAATTTTATTAACTCGGGCGAATAATGATATCAGGTCTGGTCTAGTATTGCATATCGCAATCGGAGTTTAGCAAGGGATGGCCCATCGCAAGGAATGTGATAGGCGCCAGCTGTGACGTGGAAATAAACCATATATGATATATGATCGGGTTCGGGTCCCAATCGTAATCAGAGATCGCAATGGCGGAAGGTATGTGCTTTAGCCAGGGCTTGCGATAAAGGTGGATGCGATATGGCAATGAGTTATAATATATATAGCATTGGGTTTGGACCCATCGTTGATCGCATATCACAATTGGGGAAAATGGATGCACGTTGAAAGGCTTGTGATCCGCCAATATTGCGATGCGACATGAAAATACATAGTTTTATTATAAAACTAATGCTTTCGGGATATTTTATTAAAGGAGTTAATAATATATGGGAAAAGGGATTTTAGGGATTTAATACTATAGTTAATGTTAATATGAAAATATGATCGGAAAAGGGAAATACAAGTGAAAAGGGGAAATATAGGCAGAAAAAGGAAAATAGACTAAGTATAATGCCTTTTCATGGTTTATTTACTTTTCATATATGCATAATACTTAGGGTAAAACACATTTTTGTGGGTTTTTCGGGTAAAAAGGGATTTTATATGGTAAAAGGGATTTTACATGGTAAAAAGGGATTTTACATGGGATTTTCACTTTTCCTAGGTAAAAAAGGGTTTTGACCTTAGGAAAAGGGGTTTTTATGGAAAATGAATGAATTTGAATGTATGAAGGTAGGAAGGGGAAATTAGTGAATATAGGGATGAATGGAGATGAATGGAAAGTTAATTAATTGATCTAGTATACCTTCATTTTCTTTGTGTAATTGCATCATGGACATAAAAACATGATAAATGTACATTTTGTCCAATCAATAATCAAACTTCTGCAACCTTTCTCTACTTACCCTTTGCTTATCCTATCATTTTTTCTTCACTTAATGGGTGCATTTAAGCTAGCAAACCCCTTTCCTTTCTTTTTATTTTACAAAAGCAAACTATCTAAATCTACCTTTATAACCTCCAAGGGCTCAGATTAAACTGATGAGCACCTTATTATTCTCTACCTAACTACTGATCTTCCAAAATTAAACATCTTGGCCAGATCTTTATTATCTAACTATAACATCAAATTTAAAGCATGAAGTAGTCAAGATTAAACAGTTTGACTGTCATGGGTTGTGGCATTTAACACAAGTTGCACACAACCATTATTTTGTAGAAACATAGTAGTGGCATTTAGACTTGCTCACTTTCAGAGTTTATTTGTTTTCTTAACCCAACATTTTCTTTTGTCTTTATTGTTTTAGGACATCTAACCTAACATTTTCTTTGATATGAACATCATCATCAAGATTTTTTTTTTCACTAACATATTTATTCACTATTGTTATGTCCATATCCTAACTTAACATTATTTTAAAA
This sequence comes from Pinus tabuliformis, assembly GCA_031772625.1. NCBI lineage: Eukaryota > Viridiplantae > Streptophyta > Pinopsida > Pinales > Pinaceae > Pinus > Pinus tabuliformis. The sequence continues at coordinate 106,471,134 of CM062810.1, read as the reverse complement.
TATTTTTTATTTTTTGACTATTTTATTCTATCTTATCAAAACCAAAAAATGCTACAACATTGGCTCCATTTGGGGACTGCTTTCTCCTGTAGAATTCAGAGAACCTGTAGATCCATGTGCCTTCTCCTTGGGCTATGGAGTCCTTGCTGTAAAAAGATCACACTGACATCTTGAAAAGTAAAAGAAAACCAAAGTATTTACAATGAAACTATTTCAACTTAGTACTAAATATAATGTTTGAGAAACCTTCCATTTCCAGGATAAGTGGATTTTTTCCCCTCGCGATTCTGCAACACAAAAGTGTTGTTACCCTTGACTTCAGCAATTGCTAAAGGTCCAAACCATAGATTTTCAAATCTTCCATGCTTTTCTTTCTCTTCTCTTGTTACACAGTAATTTGTCACCATTGGTCACCGTCCCTGTTACCCCTTTCCCATACTTTGGAGGACTCATTCCGGGACCTGTGAGCAGTGACATAACTTAAAAATACTTGCATTATGTTCCCCTAAGTATGGACTTCATGTGCCCTGAAGAAACCTCCTGCAAAATATCCCTGAAAAGTGCCCTTTTTCCATTAGCGCGGGTCCACAATGTACTACCCGCGCCAATGAATGAGATCCTCAAAAGAAGGTGCGACCATTGGCACTCTGTCTTAGAGTAACACCTGCGCCAACCAAGTTTGGAAAAGATTTTTAACAAACGCGCGCCCAGATGTTTTTTCCCTTCAAGTCATGAAGTCTTTTGAGGATAAAGCTCATCTTCTAGATGTCGAGAGTCATCATCTATCCCTTACATCTATCCACAACGGCTTTTTGGAGATAATGCCAATCCATAATGGGTGTCTTGATTCATTGTATTTTCTTCCCCTTCTCCATCTATAAAAGTCTGTCCTCATGCATTTGACAAGCTAGTTTTTGAGTAGTAGTGATAATGCTTGTCTTGAGTGATAGTAAGAGTCTTGGAGCATAGGGAGGTTATGCTGTCGGAAGTCTGAGAGAGAAAGGTCTATTGCAAGACATATATAGCTGCTCGCCCAGCCAGAGGAGAGATTCAACGTCAGAACTTTGGTTGTATCTTTCTCTGTTGATTATTCATTAATGAACGACTATCATTATGGTTTCAATCTTATTGTTCGCTATGATAATGTTTGATCTATATCCTTTCTGACTGATATATAGTTGTATTTAGTGGATTTTATGCTTGTATTCGCTTCGTTCTTTGCATGTGCAGGTATCCATTCGCGGAGATCGTGAGGATCGTGACCTGCCGGAGCAAGGGAACGGGAGTATCAACTCTTCTACGACATTAGCGTTGGACTCCAGGTTGGTTCTCATAATCCACTTTCAGTTTGCAACTAGGAACTTGCATGGTAGCGTTAATTGATTGTTGCTAGACCCATTTTGGGCTAGTGGGATCGCCTCTGTCCGCAGAGGGGATTTACCTCTCCAACAATTTGGCAACTCCACTGGGGAGAAGCTATTTGTTGTTTGATTCATAAACCTTGGACGAAGCCTGAAGAACGGCCAGGCAGCCTTCGAAACGCTATTGCTTTGCATTAGCGAAGTAGATCAACACCACTTTAGTCAATCTCCGGTTTGGTTTATGAACCGAACAACTTGGAGTTTGTCTTGTATTTTGGTTTTCTCTTGCTTGCTTGCGTAAATAAGCTTTCTGGGTTGGTTTTCAAGTTGTTTCTTCCTGTTTGATCTGTCTGAATACTGTCGACCAGACCTTGGACTGCTTGTTTTATTTTTTACGCCAGCAAACTTTATTAGCGCGTTTTTCTGCCTGACAGTCGCGCCAGTTGGCGCATGTTGCACAAAATCAACTCGCGCTAATTCCTTAATAGCACTATTTACAGGCTGACAATCGCGCCAGTCCTGTGAACTTTGCCAGTTTGTTTGTTGGAAGCTTTTTAAACTCAGATTTATGTCTTTTTACATCCTTTTCAGTTACTGGAGTGTGTCAGAACTCTGTTTGACTGGTTTTTTACCTTTATCCTTCGGCTGTTTGCCTATTTCCATCGATCTTATATCTCAGCCCTAGAGCATCTAGTGGCTTTGTAGTTCGAACCTTCCGTGGGAGCTTTTGGTTCTTTGATTGTCCAGTCAACTCTTTGGTTGTTTTCTACACTTGTCTAGTGGTTGATTAAACTTTTTATTGTATGCTTCGAGAAATCTACTTTTGATCGTTTGGTTTTCACTTGACTTCCTTTTGGGCTTAGATCACATAGTTCATTGAGGTCTTTGTGAGCTTTTTGACAGATTGTCTTGGTGTTTCAGACTTGGTTCTACTTGCATTGAGTGAAATTTGTCTGTTTATGCTTGTTAATATTTCTCGGGATTTGTTTAAGTGCATTATTCCATTTTAAAAGAAAAAAAAACAAATGATCTTTTCGCATTATATTAGTTAAAATTTATTGTTATTGGCAATTAGTCACCTTTAAAAGAGAAAAGAGAAAAGTTTCATTTATTGCTATTAGCTGCATTAGGATTTTTGTTGATTGTTTGGTGATCATTTTGTTTGTTTGAAAAATCTTAACTCTTCTGTAGTTAGCATTCATTGAATGGAATGATATATTTTGGCATATAGTTTGCATTTAGGAAATTCTGAGAGATCACATACGGTAGGACCTAAAAACTGGAACCTAATTGAAGATCAACTGTAAAATAAACCGAATGAATCTAACAACGCATTGGAACCTAACACATACATTCTAGAGGTCTAGGCTAGAGACGTGTTCCGGCGTCGTTAAACCTAGTCACTGTTGTTTCACATTACGGTTGGGTGATTCCTCCTTTTGTGACTCGATAGTGGTCTAGCACGGACTTGAGCTCCCAGTACCGTCACGTATATAGGGGAGACCCCACTAGGTTATCATCCTTTATCCACAGGAAGCCGTGTCTGCCGCCTTACAAGCCGTAATGCACTGAACACAACATTCGGGAAGATTGACTGCCGTACGGGAAGTCCTTGGTTTTCATCTGATTGCCAAGGTGTATAAGCAGTTTTACGGATTGTTTGGTAAACCCTTTGCCTAGAGTCTCCAGAGTAGTCACTTTTGATCCTTTTCGGACTCCTTAAAAGAAAAGGTGCCAGTGAGCGTCTTGTCACTTCGTTCTCATTAAACATTCGAAGGAGACTAGAGTCACCTTTTTTTCCTTTTCTCGACTCTTAAAACATGAAAAGGTCAAGTTGTGTCTTTGTGTCATAAAATTTATTCGGCCACGATACACATTTACCTGGTTAGATTTTGTTTGCGTTAGTTTGAGTAGGGTTTAGTCTCGTTAGATTCCCTAGGATTTTGTGAAGTTTCATCCTGGTGGAATTACCAATTTCGTCATCCGAGATACCGGTTGTGAGTGCAACTCTTTCCATTGTTCCGAGTATACAACCGATTAGTTCTCGTGCTCCAGGCGACAAGACTTACGAGTTTCATTGGAACCCTGTTTGGGAACCTTCTGAGGATGGTATCCCTTTTTGGGAATACACTTCTCCTCGTGTTCCAGCCCCACCAGTTTCTTCCGACATGGAGGACGTATCCCCTACTTCGACTGACGAATCCGTTGCGACGAGCGGTGAAATTCCCACCGCAACGGAACCTACACTTGTTAGTAGCACTCCTACTACTGGGAGCCTACCTCCAGGCTATAAAGCATTAAGGGATGCTATGCCCTCTGGAACTCCTTTCACGGGTTCTATTTGGTCACAACTCGCTTTTCCCACCACGGAGCCTTTTACTCCACAAAGTCGCAGTACGTCTGTCACCTCAACCACAACCGCTCCAACGGTATGTGTGGCTTCTTCGACTCCTATTTTTAGTCATCCTTCGGCTTCTTTATTCGGAGTCTTCGATCCTACATCAAACGTCCCACCAGAGGGGCCATACGATCGATATTTGCCGTCTCAACCGATTGTTGAGATTTCAGTTCCGTTGTCAATTGATTGGGGCTCCACCTCTTTTCATGGTGGCCAAGTATCATCTGCGCAATCCCCAAGACCACCTCATCAAGACCAACAAGGGCAATCCTTCCAGGGAAACCCTTTTGCCGCTGGTGGTCCGTTTTTCCCCTCTTTTGTTCAACCTTCTGGTAACCCAGGTCAATCTTTTGTTCAACAAGCCCAACCTGGTATCCAGCAAGGTTATCCTACTGGACAAATTGGTCAATCATATGTTAACCCAAACCAATCCAATGTCCAGTATGGTCCAATATCTGGACAAGCTGCTCAACCACATGGTCAGCCTACCGTCCAGTATAGTCAACCTTCTGGGCAAGTCGGTCAACCTCAAATCCAATCAGGCCAACCAACTGCCCAGCCCACTCAGCCATCTAGTCCTTTAGGACTGTTACACTAAAAAATGTCACCTTGACTACTTACAGTTAGTATGGCTCAAATCAACAGTCATGCTACCCTCTTAGGCAAGTCTCATGCCTCTGTTATCCATCTCAAACTCAAAGAAGAGAGAAAGTCTTGTAAAAACTATGTTTATCTCTGGGGTCGCAGGTTCTCTCTAGCCTTACCTGCGGGGACGCTGACCATGTTCACAAAATCTGCGTCCATGGACGCTCTGTATGTTAAGGGACAGGTGCGTCCCTCTGTAAAAGGCAAAATGCGCGAGTTTTATCTTGAAAAAGTTACTTGTGGTTACTTCTAGAACATTCTAGAGGTCGGTTTGATGAAATGGATGCGCCTCCAGTTGGTTCATGTATCTCTATTAAGGGGGAACTTATCCCATCAATAAGGGAGCTATCCCACCCATAGAGGGGGATGATCCCATTGATAGTGGACCTGAATAACCTCTTTACAGCACTATAAATAAAGGCATTGAGCCAGAAGGAGAGGAGGTTGGAGCTATACATTTTCTTTGGGTAAATGCTGCAGGATTTAGGTCTTCCATTAGAGCCTTTGTGAGGAGAGATTGTCTTCACTTGATTCTACTTGGGAGAGGGTGAGCTTTGTCAAAGTAGAGGAAAACCCTTGATGGACCCTGGGAGGAACTTGCACAACACCAAGGCCAGGTTGTAAGAGTTTCTTTGTTTCGTTATTAATACAAATTGGTTTATTTTTCTCAATAGCTTGTGTTAATGAGTTATTTCATGTGTTCCTTGGTCTGCATGTTGAATATATGTTTTATTATATGAAATGCAAGTGCTTGGTAATTGTTTGATTGTTTGTGGTTGCAGGAATTGACTTGAAGGAGGAGCTCATCCGGATCGTCAAGAACGGACTTCAACAACAGCGTTTTGGAATAAGGTAAGCCTAAACACTTGTAGTTTTCATGTTGTAAAAGGCGTATTTAGAGAAAGATCACTCCATTTTGTCTTGTTTGTCATTAGAATGTCTTAGACTTCTAGGAAGGTCAGTCGTGTCCGCACCCTTGACAAATTCCGTGTGACAAGGACAACCTTCACCTGTGCAACAACAACTCCACTCCCAGCAGGTACAACCTTCTAGGCAGGGAGGCCAACCTCAATATCAACAAGGTCATCCTTCTGGCCAGATAGCCCAATCAACAGGACATCCTTCTGGCACTGCTCAAACCGGTTTTTTGCCCCAGGCTGGACCCCAGACCCCATCCGGTCTTCAAATGCAAGTTGGAGTTCAATCCCAACCAGTCTATCAAACTCAACCTATTTCTCAAACTCAGTTTGGAGTCCAGCCACCGTATGGTTACCAGCAACCTCAAGGGCAACCTTTGTTTGCCCCATATCAAAATTATCAACAACCGCAGGCGAATCCTTATCAGAATTATCCGCAACCATATGGTGCTCCTGCAGGATCGTTTGGTAATCCATGGAACGCTGGGGGGCAGAACCCAAATCCCTACGGACAAAACCCTATGGGGCCAAATCCGTCCGGAACAAGCCCTTGGGGGCAACTGCCAGTTGGTTGGAACCCTGGTGTTCCATCCCACCAGCAGCCCCAGATGTCCTTCAACCCTCAGTTACCTTTCTTAGTGACTTTAGAGTTACCGAATGTGTCCAAATTGACCAATGATCCTATTCTCCATAATCCATATTGGCCTCCGGTTCCAACGAAAATTCCCGGTGACTATCCAAAATTTGATGGTAAAGCTAATGAAGATCCACAAGCTCATGTTATGACTTATCACCTATGGTGTTCCTCCAATTCATGGCTTGATGATTCAATTCGGCTTCGCCTTTTTCAAAGGACTCTAACTGGCTCTGCAGCTAAGTGGTATATTGAGCTCAATCGCGGATCCTTTCAGGATTTCAACTCGTTGGCTATGGCATTTCTCACTCATTTTCAGTTGCCCATTCGATATGAAACGGGTACACACCTCCTGACATCCTTAAGACAGACAACGGCTACGCATATCTCTAATCATATCCATGAATGGAGACGGCGTAGACGTATGATCAAATTTTGGATTCCCGACCAACTTCTTACCGATTGGTTTACGACTTCGTTCGTTCCTCCAATAGCTCGGGACATTGCCATGGGGGCGTGTGTCACTGAAGAGCAAGCTATCGCGCGCGCTCAGTACCTTGACTTGGTGTATTCTCAGTCAGGTACATTGTATGATTATCTGCCTGACGCCCCGAGACCAGGAACATCCAAAGCCCCGCCAACGCCAACTGTTGACGGTATTATTGGTTCTGTTAATTCGTCCTCAAAGAAAAATTTCGCGAACCCTGGGAAGCAAAAATCAAATGCTTCGAATGAACCCACTTCTTAGGTAACACCCACTTCAAATATTACTTCCGAGGTCAATGCCGTCCAGTCCACCACGGCAGACAAAGCCTCGAAAGGAAAGAAGAAAGGGAAAGCGAAGAATAAGCCAGATCAACCTAAACAGGACTCCCCTAAACCTCCGCCCGAGGAAGGTGCCAAGCGCAAACCCAAGTATCCTTGTCTTATCTGTGATGAGGATCACTATACCAAAGACTGCCCTAGGCGATCCGAAGTTAGTCGTTTGTTGAAAGGCGCTCCCGGGACTCCTGCGGTGCTCAAAGAACCCTTTCCCTCACAACAAACTCAAAAAACTCAAATGGTGGCTGACCCCTCTCAACCTCCCTCTTCCTTCGGTTCTCAAGTGTTTATGGCTGGAACAATACCTGTCAATATCAGTACTCGAACGAAATATTATCCGTCATCTGCCGGGAAAGAGCCTAAGGTCCCCTCCAGTGCTCCTCCGTTCAGTTCAGGCCCACTCCACATAGAGAGACCTAGTACTGAGACGCCTCTTCGACCCCCTCCAAAAGGAGTACTCCGGAAATCTTCTTACAACCCAAATGCCCGTGCTGCACAGCACTACAATATCGTTGAGGACTTAGCTCAGACTCCATCGGCTATGTCCGCTTTAGAAGTTCTCCAGAGCTGCCCTTCTCAGAGGAAGTCCTTGCTATCCGCTATCGGTGGCATAGACCCGGCCGACTCGGATTTAATTACTTTTGACTTAGAACGCCATATGCAGAGACTGCCTCCCCAAATTGCATTCCTTATATAGGTTATTATTGATTCCAAAACGATTCATCGAACAGTCATTGATGAAGGTGCTTCTACTTGCATCATGTCTGTTGCCTGTTGGAAAGCTATTGGATCTCCGACACTGAGCCAGTCTCCCACGACCTTGGAAGCTTTTGATGGAAGAGCATCCCGTCCTTATGGTATACTCCAACGTTTGCCCATCTCTTTGGAAGGGAAGACGGTCGAAATGGAAGTTGAAGTTGTTGATGCTACTCTTACCTACAACCTCCTTCTCGGACGTAGCTAGATATACGCGATGAAAGCTGTAGCTTCATCTTTGTTTCGTATCCTCTGTTTCCCTCATCAAGGGAAGATCATTACCGTAGACCAGCTATCATTCTTCGCTTCCTCTTCGGAAGGAAACATCCCTTTTGTGGAGCATACCTCAAATTTATCTGAGAGTCTGGGAGCCGGACTTTTCAAAGATCCCGCCCTTATGGGTGTTTTTCCACTCCCCCCTCCTAACGTCGCTTTTGTTAATATGATTACTACTTGTTCTGATCCGTGGATTCTCCCTTCCACCGACCAAGTAGATTCTTGGGGTGACCGGATGTCGTTGAGTCTTGCCGAGCTTAACTATGTCGAAATCATTGCTGCATCGACTCCCTCTTCTGAACTTGCTCCTTCGAGCAAGGTTCTCCACTCGTTCGCTCCATCCTCAGGGTTTATAGATGAGACTTCTTTGGACCCTTTAAAAGAAACATTCCCTTTCGACGAAGCCATTATTGAGACTATGTCTCTCGAGGAACCTCCTTGGCATGATTTTCACCATCGTTCCTCGTTTCTACCTGCCCAGCAGGATATGCTTACTTGTTTCGAGCGGTTTGCTCCTTGTCTCCCATTTCAAATCCTTCAAACACCTATCCAAGTTTATCAAGTGTCCTCGGAAGGAAATATGGCGAACATTACGCAAACCCAACCCATCAACATCTCTGTGAAACCAGGGATTGTCGAGCATCTTCACATTGGAGTCACTTGTACTCCGGAGGAGATTCAACTTTATTCCAATCTTTTTCACGAATTTCGTGACGTCTTTGCATGGTCCTATGAAGAAATGCCCGTCATTGATCCTAGCATAGTGGTGCATGAGATAATCACGTACCCAGGTGCTAAGCCTGTTCGTCAACGTTTACGCCCTGTACACCCCAGAAAGGCTGTAGCTATTAAGGCCGAAGTAGAGAAGCTTCTTAAAGCTGGTTTTATTTATCCTATCCCGCTCACAGATTAGTTTTCCAATATCGTACCTGTGACTAAAAAACAGGGTACAATCCGTGTTTGTGTCGATTATCGTGATATAAATCGGGCCTGTCCTAAAGATAATTTTCCCACACCATTCATTGATCAAATTATTGACGAGTGTGCCGGAAGTGAAATGTACTCTTTTATGGACGGTTTTTCTGGATATAACCAGATCAATATCGCTCCTGCTGATCAACACAAAACCGCCTTTATCTGTCCATGGGGCACTTTTGCCTATAAGAAGCTCCCTTTCGGTCTCAAAAATGCCGGTGCTACCTTCCAACGTGCAATGTCCTATGCTTTTCATGACATTCGACACATTGTACAGCCTTACCTGGATGATCTTCCAGCTCATTCAGCCAAACGTCAGGACCACCCTACTCACCTTCGCGAGATCTTTCTTCGCTGTCGATACTACCGAATCAGACTTAATCCTCACAAATGTGTCTTCTGCGTTGAATCTGGCTGACTTCTCGGGTTTGTCGTCTCCCGAGAGGGCATCCGTTTGGATCCCCTTAAAGTCGAAGCTATAGTGAATCTTCCTCCCCCTGCTTCTTTACATCAATTGCAAAGCTTGCAGGGTAAAGCAAATTTTCTACGACGTTTCGTTCCAAACTATGCCGAGGTGGCCAAAGGTTTCACACGATTACTAAAGCGAGATGTCCCTTTTCATTGGGATACCATGGCTCAGGAATCTTTTGAGCGTCTCAAGGGTCTCCTTGTTTCTGCTCCATTGCTTCGTCCTCCGAACTATCATCGTGACTACACTCTGTATTTGGCTGCCGCCGACACCACTATCGGCATGGTTCTCGTTCAAGCTGACGATGATGGCACTGAACATGTTATATATTATCTCAGCCGCAATCTTTTAGATACGGAAACTCGATATGCTTATGTCGAGAAGTTGGCTTTGGCCGTCGTTTGTGCTGTCCAACGTTTGCGTCATTATATTCTGTTGCGCACCACTACCGTGATTTCTGATTGCAACCCCATGACGTATATTTTGTCACGCCAGTTGCTGGGGGGCAAGTACTCAAAGTGGATTGTCATCCTCCAAGAGTTCGACTTGGAATTTACCACTGCCAAGTCCAAGAAATCCCTTGTCTTTGCTGAGTTACTTTGCTCTTTGCCATCTTCTTCCCTGCCCTCTCATACAAAGGATCAAATTCCGGATGAGACTTTGTTTCTCATTAGCACCCTCGACCCTTGGTATGGGGATATCATTATATATCTGCAAACGTCCTCCTTTCGCCCTGGTGTGTCCAAAGACGCTCGGCGAAGGATTCATCATCAGTCTCAACCATACCGTATCATTGGTGACACACTCTATCGCCTCGGCGCCGACTCTATTCTCCGCCGATGTTTAACTCTCGAGGAAGCTGAGCGTGTCTTGAATGACTGCCACTCTGGTGCCTGTGGTGGTCACATGTCCGGATATGCCACTGCCCAAAAAATCCTCCGTGCTGGCTACTTTTGGCCCTCTATCTTTAAGGATTGCATTCTTGTCGTCCGCTCTTGTCATGAGTGCCAGATATACCAGTGGAAGATGCGAGCGCCTCCTGCTCCATTGCACCCTGTTGTCACCGTCGGCCCTTTTGCCAAATGGGGCATTGATTATATGACCTGTAACCCTCGCTCGGCCGGGGGGCATGGGTTTATTATCGTTGTCGTCGATTACTTTACTAAATGGGCCGAGGCGATGCCTACATTAACTGAAGACGGTCACACAGCGACGCAATTTTTATTCAACCATGTTATCTCGCGATTCGGTGTCCCTCAAGCCATCGTCACTGATCACGGGAAGCATTTCCGTAATCATATGATGTCGGAATTAACAACCCAGCTAGGCTTGCAACACGATAGTTCAACTCCATACTACCCTCAGTCCAATGGCCAAGTTGAAGCTGTCAATAAGATTTTGGTTACAATGCTTCAGCGTACCGTTGGCATGCATAAGTCTAACTGGCATTTGATGTTGTTCCCTGCCTTGTGGGCCTACCGAACCTCCATGAAGGACGCCACTGGTTTCACTCCATTTCAACTAGTTTATGGACTAGAGGCTACCCTTCCAATCGAATGTGAAATCCCTTCATTAAAATTGGCTGTTGAGCTACTTCCCAACACTACTCCGTTAGAAGAATGCCTTCTTTACCTGGAACGGCTAGATGAGACCCGTCGCCTGGCCTCTTTGGCCATTGAAACACAAAAGAAGCGAGTCAAGACTCACTTCGATCAGACTGTACATCCACGTTCTTTTGTTGAGGGAGATTTAGTCCTGCTGTACGATCAGGCAAAGGATAAATTAGGAGCAGGAAAGCTCGAGTCTATGTGGCTAGGCCCTTACATTGTCAAGAAAGTTTTGCAAAAAGGGGCCTACGAGCTAATTGATTATGAAGGGAACCCTCTTGGGAAGGCCTGAAACGGGCTGTATTTAAAAAAGTACTATGCATGATGCTTGTACATTTTATTTTGTACATACATGTACTCTAGCAAGTGTGTTGTATGTATGTGTGTTAGTTTTAAAGGCGCAACTACCACTTATTGTGTATTTCGCTTCTTGTGCAGATGTTTGATGCACCTTATGTTGGTTTCGCTGATGGTACCTGCCGCAGTACTCGCAACTTGTCCTCTGCGACGTGGGTGATCTATGATCCTCATGGCGAGCTGATAGATTTTCAAGGTGTGTGTTTGGGTCGTACCACTAACAATGTCACCGAATATTGTGCTGTAATCGAGCTACATGCTGAAGCAATTAATCTCGGCATTCGTGCATTGGTAGTGAACCTGGACTCTCAACTTGTCGTCCACCAGCTCAACGGGCAATATTCCGTCAGAGACCATCGCATTCTAAGGTTGTATTTATGTGTGAGATTGTTAGAAATTTACTTTGATTTTATCACATATCAACATATTCCACGACAATTAAACACATTATCTGACGCATTGGCTAATCATGTATTAGATAGACATTTGCGTAATTTGTAATCAAAACATTATACAAGCAAGCACATGAAAACACAATAATAAACCATAGGCATATGTATATATATACGTGTGTGTCATAATGTTTGCGCCGCGCGCATTACATAGTCCAAAAAATTAATACATGTCCGAATCTCATATGGCCGAAGACAACATGTCTCTCAAAAATATGCAAAAATGAAACCTAGGCGTCTAATCACGGTGATGCTCATGATAGCATGTCACCGCTCGCACCAAACGTCTCAGCAGACGGTGGACGCGAGTTGGTACTCCCACTGTGTGCCTCTGGTACGCGAAGGGCACATCCGCCAATCTGGCATAGTCTGGAATCCCTCGAGTGAGTCCCTCAAGGTTCTGTACTAGCTCTTCACCCACACTACCCTCTACCTGAGGTTCGGCTGCGGGTTGTACCCTTTGTGCTATGTGAGACAGATCAGCTGGTCGCTCTGCACCAACATCTGCATACATATATATAGCTGTTGTCAGAGACATGCATGTATTACAAAAAAAAAATTAAATACATAAAAAAAATCAAAAACACAAAGAGTTCTTACCAAGCTCCTCATCCCAGTCTTCTCCCACAGGCAATGGGAGATCTGGGTCTCCATTAAAATCGGTGCCCGCATAGGGCCAATCCTCTATAACGATCATCTGGTGATGAAGCCATATGAAGAACTCGGGCCTCCAGGCCATCTGCTGGCCCCCTCCTCCTCTGGGCATGAGTGCTGCCCATCGAGCCAACCTCGGTTCCCATGGCACTGGATCTGCCACTATACCTCCCTGAATCCGGAAAATCGGCAATCGCTCCAAGAAGAAGGATACCACAATCGATCCATACCCGAACTCTTTGTTGCCTCCACGCTTACACTTCGTAAGCTGTCTCTTGATGTTAAGGGTCACAGCTGTGGCCCAATCAGAGTAGGATGGAGACACTCGGTTGCCAACAGTAAATGATTCTTGCTGGCCTCATGGGGCGCCTGTACCCCAGCCGTCTGTGTGATAGTGAATAGTATCACCCGTAGCACTAGGTCTGGAACTATGACGATATCTACCTTGGCACTGTTCGATCCAAACTGTGCCCCCGGACAAACCCGTTCCATCACCTCCCCCATCTTTTCTCCGGAAGGCCTACTTCCAGTCAAAACGGGTCGTGCACCTCTCCGCGATAACCCAGTGATAAAATAGACATCGGAAACATCCAGCTCCAATGTCTGATCTTTCAAGCAGAATACCTGATCCTCTATGTCCCAAGCATCCACAACAAATCGTAGTAGCTCCGGTTGTGCACGCAAATAGGAGGTGAGGAAAAACTTCTTTAAGCCGCAGTCCCTCAAAGCTTCCATGCAAGCTTCATCCTCTAGTGCCATAGCATCTATAGCATCATGCTCTCTTTCTCTCCATTCTACAACCATTTTGACGAATCCCTGCAACCATAAAGTCAAAAATACCATCATTAGATCACTGGTGAAACCATAATTAAAGGAAAATTGCAAAGTTAACGGTTAAATCCACGGGAAAATTAGGTCGCGCGGTTGGCGCGACTATTTTCAAAACAGTCGCGCCAATGTCGCGCCCCCTTTGGGAAAATAATCCCATTGGCGCGGTCCCGAGTGGGAAACCCGCGCCAATGGCGCAACCCTAAATTTTGCAAATCCTCTTGCAGGGGATCCGTCTGTGGATGAAAAACTGAAAAAATGGAACGAAAATGAAGCTAAGGACAAGACCTCTTACCTGCTCCAGACGGCGGCTCGAATGCTTTCCTGGATTGATCACGATCGACGGTTGAAGTTTGCACCCAAAACCCTCCAATGGTAAACTCACAAGGTGAAAAGTAAAAAGTGAATTTGTTTTTTACCATTTCACTATTTTATAGCATTTTTTGACCTAAATTGCATTAAAAATATTATTTTTTAGGTTAAAATAATTTCTTTTAAGTGTATTTTTGAATATATTTATATCAAAATGGGTTTTACGCTGTTTTTGGTATGATGACAGGGGTTGGTGCAACTCAAACGACGAAACGAGCTCCTTTTTCTACTTTTTCAAGCTCGGTAAAACATGTGAAAAGGTTACTTTGAGGTCCGCTTTCAGCTCTTTTCTGACCGTTTAAAGACGAAAAGATTGCCGAGTTACTCCTCTTGACTCGTTAAACGTTAATAAGGGGCGGTCGTTTTAAGTTCTTTTTGTCGACCGTTAAAACATAAAAAGATTACCGCGTTTTTGTCGTTTCAAACTCGTTAATGGTTACGAAACGACATGGTTTTGATCGCTTTTTTACTTTTTCAGGTCGAAATCACTATTTATGAAAAGTACTCCTCGATCGTAATGGTCGGGCGGTTCTTTCGAGCATTGTTTTATACTTTTTCGGGCTCGAGAGACACAACTTCAGGGGTGATGGAAAGGACACCCCTGGAGTTTCCTTTTCTGCTGTCTTTTCAAACTCTCTAAACATGAAAAGACGCCGAGTTCTTCCTTTGTCAGACTCGTTAAAACCTGATGACATCGGATTCTGTCGAAATGACACACCACAAGCATATGCTATCCCCATCAAGCTTGTTAAAAATAATTGGGGTACTCGCCAGAAATGGCGGGGGGGAAAATGGAACCATATTATTGTCGTGTCGGCAATATGTCGCTCTTGAACATGGCACTTGTCTGCTTTCGTGTCTGGGTGGGGATATCTCATCTTATTTTTCACTTGCCTCCGTGGATTTGGGTAATCCTATTTGACCTCTCATCTGCTCATTGCCTTGTCACCATGACCTCTGATCCATTGATGTCAAATACTGCCAATTCCACTATCGTGTCGCTGATATGTTCAAGAGAAGTTGACCTCTGCAGAAAAACAACCTCCCCCTGATAGCTCACATAATCATGATTCACAACATTATCTCTCTGTCTCGTGTCGATGATGTGGGAAACATTATGGCCCACCTTCGATCAAGGTCACTTCTTGTCGACTTCAGCTCATTATCCAGGAAGCTGATCTAGAGACTCCCTTACGGTGCCTTGGAGCCTGCATGCCTCAATGGCAGGTTCTTCGTGTTCGACGTGAGGTTTTCATCATTGGCCTCCGATCGAATGATTCTATGGGTGTTCGACACCAGATCACTAATTCGCACGCCGTAGATTGTACCTATAGTACCTTGAGGGCCATTGTCATTATTGGTGGTACCTCTCGTGTCTGTTAACAGTTTTCATTATTGATTGGTAATCAGACGATTTTCATGCATGTCCGACTTCAGCTCATATATTCGCATGCTTGAACTTGTACTTTTGTTCGGGTCGAGATGGAGCGCAAGACCCTAGATTTTGTCTGTTGTAATCCAGGCGTGATTCTTGTTACATGACTCATTCACTGGATGGCTGCGACCATACCTGAGTCGATTCATTGATCCTAACCAGATGGCTGCGCCCATACTATGGATCTAGATTATTATGTACTCTCTTATGGATGGCTGCGACCATACCACATATATCATGTACTTGAGCTATCAGTTGTATCTCTCGATGCAGATTCTCGGCGGCAGCTACATGTGTTCTTGTAAAGCATTTCACCCCTCTCTCTCTCTCGGGCCTCATGCTTTAGGGGGCATCTGTTACACAGTAATTTGTCACCATTGGTCACCGTCCCTGTTACCCCTTTCCCGTACTTTGGAGGACTCATTCTGGGACCTGTGAGTAGTGACATAACTTAAAAACACTTGCATTATGTTCCCCTAAGTATGGACTTCATGTGCCCTGAAGACACCTCCTGCAAAATATCCCTGAAAAGTGCCCTTTTTCCATTAGCGCGGGTCCACAATGTACTACCCGCGCCAATGAATGAGATCCTCAAAAGAAGGTGCGACCATTGGCGCTCTGTCTTAGAGTAACACCCGCGCCAACCAAGTTTGGAAAAGATTTTTAACAAACGCGCGCCCAGATGTTTTTTCCCTTCAAGTCATGAAGTCTTTTGAGGATAAAGCTCATCTTCTAGATGTCGAGAGTCATCATCTATCCACAGCGGCTTTTTGGAGATAATGCCAATCCATAATGGGTGTCTTGATTCATTGTATTTTCTTCCCCTTCTCCATCTATAAAAGTCTGTCCTCATGCATTTGACAAGCTAGTTTTTGAGTAGTAGTGATAATGCTTGTCTTGAGTGATAGTAAGAGTCTTGGAGCATAGGGAGGTTATGCTGCCGGAAGTCTGAGAGAGAAAGGTCTATTGCAAGACATATATAGCTGCTCGCCCAGCTAGAGGAGAGATTCAACGTCAGAACTTTGGTTGTATCTTTCTCTGTTGATTATTCATTAATGAACGACTATCATTATGGTTCCGATCTTATTGTTAGCTATGATTATGTTTGATCTATATCCTTTCTGACTGATATATAGTTGTATTTAGTGGATTTTATGCTTGTATTCGCTTCGTTCTTTGCATGTGCAGGTATCCATTCGTGGAGATCGTGAGGATCGTGACCTGCCGGAGCAAGGGAACGGGAGTATCAACTCTTCTACGACATTATCGTTGGACTCCAGGTTGGTTCTCATAATCCACTTTCAGTTTGCAACTAGGAACTTGCATGGTAGCGTTAATTGATTGTTGCTAGACCCATTTTGGGCTAGTGGGATCGCCTCTGTCCGCAGAGGGGATTTACCTCTCCAACATCTCTCCTGGCATCCCATCTTAGAACTAGATCACCTTCCTTAGTGTGCCTCTCCTTGGCTCTTCTGTCAAACAAGTTCTTCATCTTATTATGATATTTATTCAATTTGTATTGAACTTCATGTCTGTTTTCATTAAGTTCAATAATCTGATTTAGTCTTCTTGAAAAATCATTAGGTTCATTTGTTGAATCCTGCAGGAATTTTAAAACAGGGAAGGCCAAATTGGTAGGGAAAATTGCATCTTTCCGATAGGCTAACTGAAATGGAGATTTCCCAGTTGATCTCTTTGGAGTAATTCTGTTTGCCCATATTGCATAAATTAGATGTGAATCCCAACTCTTCTTATGATCAGCTAGAGTCTTTCTGATTACCTTTACCAGACTTTTATTTGATAACTATGCAAGGCCATTACCTTGAGGGTAGTATGGAGTTGAATGATGTAACAGAATTTGATATTTCTGGCAAAAGTCAATCATTTTAACACTAGCAAAAGCTATTGCGTTATCAGTGACAATTTGAGTTGGGCAACCAAATCTAGATAAGATATTCTCCTCAATAAACTTAATTACTACTGAATCAGTAGCATTTCTGACTGGAATTGCTTCCACCCATTTAGTAAAGTAGTCTATTGTAGTGAGGATCCATCTATGTTTATTACTTGAAGTGGGGTGAATCTCTCCAACAAAATCTAATCCCCATTGAGAAAAAGGTGTTGAAACTATTGATGGAACAAGTGGAAGGGTTGTTAATTTTTGTTTACCAGCAAACATTTGACAAGGAACACAACCTCTGACCTTTGCCCCCACTTGCAAGAATAGTGTGGGCCAATAAAATCCTCCCCTCAGAATCTTGTATGCTGTTGCCCTCCAAGAATAATGTCCCCCACAAAATCTTGTATGAAACTGATCAATGATTCCTTCAGTTTTTGATTCTGTTAAACATAATAACAAAATATTCAGTGGATCTTTCCAGTATAAATTTGCATTTATAATGTAGTACTTGACTGATTTTAACTTAAGGGTTTTACACTGGGTTTTGGAGAATGATGTTGGGCACTCAAAATGAATCAAGAAATTTACAATATCTTGATACCAGTTTGACAACAAGAATTTTTCATCAATGTGTATAGGACTGATCTGCTCTGAAGGTAGAGGTTCTTGTGGATTCTCCCCTTCTAGATGAAAGGAAGGTTCTTGTGGATTCTTCCCTTTAGGATGAAGGGAAGGTTCTTGTGGATTCTCCCCTTCTGTAAGGACAAAAGGTTCTTGTGTATTCTTCCCTTGTATTTCTAAAACAGAATTGATTCCAAGTACTTTGCAGTTGGATTCAGCTAGAATCTTGGCTAATCCTTGACCTTTTACTAGCTTGGTAATCTTGATAGTTAGATCAAACTCTAGAATTTGAGTGATCCATCTACCTCTTTTCCCATCAATGTCTGGTTGGGTTAGGACAATTTTCACAGCACTATTGGGGACATAAGTAGTAATAGGTGAATGTAAGACATACATCATGAATTATTTCAGGGCTTGAATGAGGGCATAGGCTTGCTTCTCAATGATGTCATACTTAAGCTCAGCATCTCTTATAACCTTACTAAAAAAGGCTATGGGTTGGTCATGGGAATCTTCATTTTTTGTAATAGAACAGCAGTAAGGGTTGTTTCAGAGGCAAGAGAGAAAATACTAAATGGCTTAGTATAATCAGGTCTGGCTAAGGTGGGAGCTTCAGAGATAGCCTTTTTTATTTGTTCAAATGCATGCCTATAAGTAGGATTCCATTTGACTTCATGGTCCTTTTAGAGCATGCCAGTTATATTCTTTACAATCTCTGCATAATTTGGAATAAACCTCCTTAGAAAATTAATCTTGCCTAGAAAAGCTTGAATCTCCTTCTTATTTCTAGGTAAGGTCAATTTTTCAATGGCAGATACTCATTTGGGATCAATTACTACTCCCTCCTTTGAAATTATATGGCCCAACAGTTTTCCTTCTTTGACAGCAAACAAGGAATTCTTAGGTTTCAATGATATTCCAAATTTCTACACCTGTCAAAAACCTTCATCAAGTGCTTTAGATGTTTCTGATCAGATTTAGAAAAAACAGTTATGTCATCAAGATAAATAACCACAAATTTGTTTACCTGACCCACAAAAGTTATGTCCATAGCT
The DNA here is from genome assembly GCA_031772625.1 of Pinus tabuliformis. NCBI lineage: Eukaryota > Viridiplantae > Streptophyta > Pinopsida > Pinales > Pinaceae > Pinus > Pinus tabuliformis. The sequence goes on along the minus strand of CM062810.1, from coordinate 106,452,600 downwards.
CTCTGAAATGTTGCTCCAACATTGGTCAAGCCAAATGGCATCCTAGCGTACATGAATGTACCCCAGGGTGTGGTAAAGGTTGTCTTCTCTTTGTCTGTTGTATCAACATTTACCTAGTTGTAACCTGAAAAACCATCAAGCATAGAAAGTCTTTGTGCTCCTAAAACCATTTGAAGTAACTGATCCATTTTGGGCAAAGTATAATTATCTTTTAGTGATGCCTTGTTCAAATTTATAAAATCCACATAGAGTCTTATTTATCCATTTTTCTTTCTAACAGGAACTAGATTTGCAACCCAATTAGAATATCTAAGAGGGAGGATGATCTGACCATCTAACATTTTCTTAATCTCCCTTTCTACAGTGGGTAGAAGGGCTAGATTTATCCTTCTAAGTTTCTGTTGATAAGGTTTTGCTTTTGGCTTCAAAGGAATCTTATGTTGTATTAATGAAGTATCATAGGTCTTTAGATCAGCATAAGTCCAAGCAAAAACATCCTTATAATTTTGCAGTAACTTAAGATATTGAGCTTTGATCTCAGGGTCTAGAGATGCACATATTTTGATGTTTTTGATATCTTCATCATTTCCAATGTTAATATCTTCTATGTCATCTTTTGAAGAAATGGACTGAGGGTTTCGGAGGACATCATTTTGATCAAACAATTTTTCTAAAGGAATGAGTCCTTTTGGGATAAAATTATTAGATAATTGAATAATGTCATGATCAACAATTTTGGTTTTAAAATCTGAAGTATCATTTCCATCTACATTTTCATTTATTTCAGTTCTATCTTCATCAATTTGTAGAAATGAAAAATCATCTATTACTTGCAGAAATGACTTCAATTGTTCATCATCTTCGAATATTTGCCAATGTTTCATATTATCTGGGATGGATGGCCTATATTTGACTTATATCTGATAGAGTACATCAGTATGATCAGGAATTTTAAAAGAGCTAGCAGAGACAGCTAAGGCATCTACATGAATATTCTGACCTTTGGGAATATGAGTCAAATTAAAAGCATCAAAGAAGTTTTTAACCGAATCCCATACTTCATTTCAGTAGGACCTAAGTCTAGGGTGCTTGGTTTGGAAAGCATTTCTTACTTTCTTAACAATAAGTTCTGAATCAGTAAAAACACTTAAGTTTTGAACTTTTATGCTTTTGGCTAATTGCAATCCTGAAAGGAAAGCTTCATATTCAGCCACATTATTTGTAACTTCAAAGTCTAATTTACATGATTGGGTTATATTTTCTTTTTCAAGTGAAATTAAAACTACTTCAGCTCCTGCCCCATATTTTATGCAAGAGCCATCAAAGAACAGTTTCCAAATATCAGTTTGGTTTGGTTCAGGACTTTCAACTACCTCTTCAATTTTGGTTTGAGTTTTATGTTGGTTTGAAGTGAGTTGAAAACAACCAAAGTCTTGATCTATTGCATAAATTGGATGGTTTCTTGGCTGGTCAGTCTTACAAACAGTATGTAAAAATCTTACCTCTCTATATAATCTTAATTACTCTCCTCCATAAACAAGAATAGTAGCATATGACATATCCATTTATAGAGTTCCCCCTAGTTTGGCACAGCAAAACCTAGAAAGGAGCATTCAAAAATTGAGAGGGATATCTGTGACAACAATGTCAAGTACTACAATTTTCACTAGAATTTGGGCAAGGTTAACCACTAGATCCTTGATCAATCCTAAACAGGGAACCCTTTTAGAATCAAAGGTGTACAGGTCATGGTAGGATTTAGTTATGTCAAGCTTCAAATGGTCCATGATGGATTTTGGCATAAGGTTGTGTGATGCTCCTGAAACAAGCATACAATTATACAACATGGAAGCATTTGTTTTAAGAGTTACATAGAAAGGAGGCACTATCTCATCTATCATGTCTGAACTAGGGCCAAAAACTACTACCGGTTTTTCATCTTGCAGACTTATGAGATCACCTTCAACATCAACCGAGGTATTTTGCATCCATTTTGAGACTTGGCTTTTGTAACCAGGGTTTTTGGAAAGTTCTGATAGTGGAATTGGGATCTTAACCCTCTCTAATTATTTTTCAACACTAAATGTAGTCAAAATCTTTTTACCAATTTGGGTAGCATCAGTTGACTGATCTAAGGGCTGAATAAGAGTTGTTTGAGCTTCAGTAGTTTTGGTACGTGGTTCAATGATCATATTTTCCTTTGGGGGTCTCCCAGGACCAGGCCTAGGCCTAAAATCATACCTCTTGTTTAATTCTGCAATTAAAAATTCAAAGAAAGCATGATATTTAGAGACCTGTGAGGCTTCCTGCTCTTCTTGAACCTAATTTTGTTGTGAGAGGAATGATGGCTATTTGATTGGAAGAAGAATACATATTATTAATATCTTCAGTAATTGTCATAGTATTATCATCAGGTTGTTGGTCATCTATCAATAGAGAAGTAGGAACTTGTTGATCATTGCTGGGTCTTTGAAGAATTTGTAGTGGTGGATTTCTTTTACACTGACCTTGATTTTGGTTTTGAGGTCTAGTAACTGTTTGTTGTATTGTTCTAGGTTGAGTCTCAATCTTTGAAATCCTATTTGATAGGTTTCTAAGAAGAGATGTTATTTCAACTATTTTTGAGTCTTCTAATTTAGTATTAGAGGAACTAGAGGCTTCTTGAACATATTTGAGTTTTCTTTGGGGCTTTTCTTCCTTAAGTTTTAAAGAAGTTGAGGCTGCCCTATTTGATTCTACTTCTATAGCATTTGTTTGCATATCTTCAAGAGTTCTTGAAGTTCTCTCTCATAGCATAACAACAAATTCATCATCAAAAGCTTTAGAAAATCTAGACTTAGTTGCTGCTATAGGGGGCTTACAATCAGCAGGCATTTTGTGATAGATTTTATTGAATCTTTTGATAAAATATAATACTGGTTCACCGAAGTTCCTTTTAAGCTATTCAAATTCTGTGAGGAAGTAAAGAGGATCCTTTTTCACACCCCATTGATTTTTAAATATGGTTGCAAGCTCTTCCCAATTTCTAATGGTAGCTGCTGGTAACTGCCTAAACCAAATCCTCACATTTCCCTCAAGTGACTGTATAAACAATCTCATATAAAAATTTTCTTGTTCCATATTCATGTTGTCTGCAAAGTTTAGGAAAGCTTGAAGATGGCCTTCAGATGAGGGACCAATTTCGCCATTGTACTTTGGAAGGTATTTTAAATATCCAGCTGGGAATGCATCAAGGTTATTAGGTAAGACTAAGGCAGCATATCTAGCCTGTACAATAGGTTGGAAAGCCATGACAGCAGGTGGTGTATGAGGTGCTTGAGGTATATGAGGTTGTTGAGGTGTATGAGGTTGTCCAGGTGGAGTATGAGGTGTTTGTGTGGATGTAGAGGATGAAGAAGAAGTAGAGTAAGAATATGGTGATTTAGGGGTTGATGGACTAGTTGGAGGTGAAGGAGGAGATCTCCTGAAAGACTTCAAAGGAGTCCTAAGAACTAACTTTGGGACCTGTAAAGGAATACCTTCTTTTGTTTCAAAGAGAGGATTGGAATATATAGAAAAGGTCTCCTCAGATTGTTTGGAAGAAGAAACTTCAAGTCAATTAAAAATGGAAGGAGAATGATAGGTGGTAGGGGATATGAAATCTGTGGGTTTTATATTCTAGTAGATTGACACCCAAATTAGATTCAGTTTTAGGTGACCCTGATGGTAGTGTGGGTATTGGATGAGATTCTAATGAATGGATAAGGTAGGCTAACTTAAAATCAACTCCTTTATCTAGAAGTTCAGCAACCCTAGGTGATTAATGGGAGTAATCAAGATCAGTTGGGATATTACTATAGGGGTCAAATGATTCTAATTCTTCAGACTGTAGGACTGAAGAGGAAGAAGAAGATGGTTGTTGTCCCCTTTTAGAACTGGCTTTTCTCAGAAGCCTTTCAGGATCTAATAGATGTTTAACTATGTCAGCTTCTGAACGAGATCTGGTATGTTTATAAGGTGCCAGCTTGGGAGTGTGGAGTCACCTAGGTGAACGATTTTAACCTTTCTAAACCCTTTAATCACCTTTAAAGGATAAGAATGAATTAATATCATTGTCCCAAGGGAAACTTAAATGAAATTCGAATCCCCGGTAGTGGCGCTAGTCTGATGTTGTACCTCTGAGATAGTAGTAGGTCAACTACCAATGCCAGAGCATCTAAAATAATTGTTTTGGGGTTTTGGTTTTAGTTTTTTGGAAGACCAATGAAAGAAGACAGATGTAGAATTGAAATACTTAATCCTTTGGGTTATATTAATACTTCAGCCAAGGGCTGCTATAAGACTTTACACAGTGATATAGATCAAAAATAGTGGTGAGTAGAAGACAACAAAAAATATGATTATCACAGTTTCCAGACTATAAAATAGAACAATCATAAGTAGGAAAACCTTCTAAACTATGTTCCAAAGGTTCAAGGTAGTATACTTAAGCTTACACAAAATGCTAATGATTTATTGATTAGAGGGGATTAGCTAAACAGACGGTTCATTAATCCATTCTCTTAATAAATGATCACTTCAAGAGCTTATAGGAATTAATTGAGACACAAATATTCCTACCTAGATATCTCTATAAGTCTTAAGCATATGAAGAAAAAAATAATGATTGATAATTGGAAAAACTTACAGGATAACAAAAACTATGTAAAACCAGATTCAGAATCCTTTACTTTGTATTAAGGTTCCAGAAAGACTGAGTACATCAAGTATCTACAAAAGCTCCCTTCATAGGTGCAACCAGGTTCAAAGTAGAATTAACAGTCAAGACTTAAAAAGCAATGAACTATGAATCTTGAACTCCGAACCTATAATATCTGGAGAAGAGAGTTATTTATACAATAATAAAACTAAGAAATATCCTAAAAGTAATTAATATTTATTCCAGGAAAGGAAAAGATCTTCATGTAAGAAGATAGGGGCAGCAATTGAATTGCTTCTTGTTGTCCCTTTTATTTAGGTTGTGTTGGCTTTGTTTGTCTGATATTTTGCCCTTCAAGCTGCTAAATTGTTTGAATCCTTTGCACTGGTTGATTCCTTCATTTTGATCTTTTATCTGATACTCTTTAAACTCTATGAATCTCCTTTAACCCTGTTGAGTAACCTTTACTGTTTCTTTTTACCTTTACTGTGCAATCCAGGTTTTTACTATGTTTTTCAACAGTAAATCACTTAAGATTTTATGTTACAGGTAAAGTAAATTGATATGATCTTCATATTTGTCTTCCAAATGTACGTAGGTTTTTTCTCTGTAAGCCTGGAACATTGAGTCTTTACCTGCAAAACACAAAAAACTGTTAAGAAAAACAATGGTGACAGAAGGTCTTCAATGGATTTATAGAGCTTGAAAGGACATTGGAAGGAGTCCATAGTGTATCGGAAGGTGAAACAATGGTTTAATTGGTCACAGAGGCATTATGGAGGCTTTGCTGTGTAAAATAGGCAAAACAGAGAAAAATGGTCATTTTGGCGTTTAAACGGGAAAAACAGTTTTCTTTTGAAATATGGCGCGATAGTGAACAGTAACCATTTTGTCATTTTGCGGAAGGCGGTTTTCATCGCACTGCTTATAAGGCATGGGCAGTTTTAGGAAGAAGTCACCCGAAATAATTTGAGCCTGACACGTAGCAATGGAAGACAGTGGAATACCGCTTTTCGGGTGGGTAACGCTCGTATATAGAGTGAACCCGAAATCGCCTAGGGCCATTGGATCTAAAAGCATTGGATTGGACGGTGGTGGAGTGAAGGAGCAGTATGGAGGGTACGAACAATTAAATATGCTGGTAATGGATTTATTATGGCTTAAAACCCATATTAGCGGTGAAATGGAGGTTTAAGGTTAATTCTTCCTTTAAATTGTAGAAACAATTTAACAAAGAAAACCTTTGCAAAACAGATATGGCGCACTTGAAATTTTATTAACTCGGGCAAATAATGATATCGGGTTTGGGCTAATATCGCATATCGCAGTCGGAGTTTGGCAAGGGACGGCCCATCACAAGGAATGCGACAGGCACCAGACACGACATGGAAATAAACCATATATGATATATGATCGGGTCCAAGTCCCAATCATAATCAGAGATTGCAATGGCGGAAGGTATGTGCTTTAGCCAAGGCTTGCGATAAAGGCGGATGCAATATGGAAATGTGTTATAATATATATAGTGTCAGGTTCTGACCCATCGTTGATTGCATATCGCAATCGAGGAAAACGGATGCACGTTGAAAGGCTTGCGATCCGCCAATATTGCGATGCGACATGAAAATACATAGTTTTATTATAAAACTAAGGTTTTCGAGATATTTTATTAAAGGAGTTAATAATATATGGGAAAAGGGATTTTAGGGGTTTAATACTATAGTTAATGTTAATATGAAAATATGAGCGGAAAAGGGAAATACACGTGAAAAGGGGAAATATAGGCAGAAAAGGGAAATTAGGCAGAAAAGGGAAAATAGACTAAGTATAATGTCTTTTCATGGTTTATTTACTTTTCATATATGCATAATACTTAGGGTAAAACACCTTGTTGTGGGTTTTTCGGAAGGGATTTTATATGGTAAAAAGGGCTTTTACATGGGATTTTCACTTTTCTTAGGCAAAAAAGGGTTTTGACCTTAAGAAAAGGAGTTTTTATGGAAAATGAATGAATTTGAATGTATGAAGGTAGGAAGGGGAAATTAGTGAATATAGGGATGAATGGAGATGAATGGGAAGTTAATTAATTGATCTAGTAGACCTTCATTTGCTTTGTGTAATTGCATCATGGACATAGAAACATGATAAATGTACATTTTGTCCAATCAATAATCAAACTTCTGCAACCGTTCTCTACTTACCCTTTGTTTATCTTATCATTTTTTCTTCATTTAATGGGTGCATTTAAGCTAGCAAACCTCTTTCCTTTCTTTTTATTTTACAAAAGAAAACTATCTAAATCTACTCTTATAACCTCCAAGGTCTCAGATTAAACTGATGAGCACCTTATTATTCTCTACCTAACTGCTGATCTACCAAGATTAAACAGTTTGGCTAGATCTTTATTCTCTAACTATAACATCAAATTTAAGGCATGAAGCAGTCAAGATTAAACAGCTTGACTATCATGGGTTGTGGCATTTAAGGCAAGCTGCACACAACCATTATTTTGCAGAAACATAGTAGTGGCATTTAGACTTGCTCACTTTCAGAGTTTATTTGTTTTCTTAACCTAACATTTTCTTTTGTCTTTATTTTTTTAGGACATCTAACCTAACATTTTCTTTGATATGGACATCATCATCAAGATTTTTTTTCACTAACACATTTATTCACTATTGTTATGTCCATATCCTAACTTAACATTTTTTCAAAATATTTTTTTTTTTACTATTTTATTCTATCTTATCAAAACCAAAAAATGCTACAACACCCCTAATCCTCTCGATTGAGGAGAGATGAATTTTCTAAAAATAAAAAAATAAAATAAAAAAATAAATAATAATAAAAATAAAAAACAAAAAAACAAAAACAAACAAACAAACAAAACAAAAACAAAAACAAACAAACAAACAAAACAAAAACTTATCTTCCCTCTAGTCAAGTTGTCCCTGCTTATGAACAGGCATATTGAATGTTTTTATTTATGTTCTTGGATACGGGTTGTTGGACAGTTTTTGGATCAAATTTTGGAGCAGAATTTGGTCTATCATTGAAGTAGAATTCATCCTCCTTGTAGCACAGATTTTGGCTTCCTTTGTAGCACAATATTTCAACCTCTTTAGCACTTATATCAACCTACATTTGTGAAAAAATCTTGGCCAAACATCACCCTATGGAAGGAGAAGACCTCAGCCTATGGCAAGGTGTAGAAATAGGCCCCCTTGTGACTAAATTCAGGGCTATGGAAGGGTGTATAACTTAGCTTCCTGTGACATATTTTAGTCCTGTGGTAAGGAGAAAAATTGACCCCTCTTGTGGATAAAATTCAGCCCTAATTTGGGAGTAGAACTGAGACTTGTTTAGGAAAAATCTGTTGTGGCACAAAATTAGGCCCTCATTGAGCATTCATTAACTCAAAATTTGGCCTTCCCTTGGATACATTTAGGAGCATCCCTTGGAGACATTTTGGAGTAGTCTTTGAAATATTTTGGAGTAGCCTCTTGACGCATTTTGAGTAGGACTTGGAGACATTTTCAAGCAGTCCTTGAAATATTTTGGACTAGCCTCTTAAAGACTTCTTGGAGCACCTTTGAATCCACTTTGGATTAATTCTTGGAAACATCTTGAAGCAAAATTTTGGAACTATTTTCGTAGAGTTTTATTTAATTTTTTGGAAGTATTTGTGTTGATACCTAACCATTGGGATTGGGTGAATATGTAAAATAGTGTAAATAGAAAATAAGGAGAGATGGAATATGAAGAGACACTGGGAAATGAAGCCCAAGAGTCTCTCCCTCCATGTATGTATCTATGATCAGCGTTAATGAGAAATCACAATTCAGTTTGAGGAGCTACTTCCTAGCCTGACATGGTATCAGAGCCAACTCCATTTTTGGCTTCCCTCTCTACCCTTGTAACTCCCTCTTGCCCATGTTCCGTATTTTGTTTTACAGAAATTTCACCTTTGTCCTGCAATTTAAAAAACTTATTGTGTTTTATAACTCCTCATTAGTTTTTCTGGGGTCGTCTTTGTTGTTTTGGGAGACTAAAGAGCAAGAATTATTGGTTGCTCCGAGTTGTTGCACTGCCTGGATGTGTTGTGTGTCTCATGTTCAAGATTCAATGGCGTTTGTGTCTGGGGAGCCTATTTAGAAGCTTGTTTGTTCGATGGTTGATGAAGGAATGGCGGTATTATATGAAAAAGAAAAAGAAAAAGAAAAAAAACAATCCTGAGAAGTGAAATCGGTTTTTTTTTTCTTGTGTTAATTATCTGGCTTCATTACGGCAATGGGTGGCTGTGTTAATTAAAAAAATAATCAGGCTTTATTACATTGTTTTCACTACACGTTGGTTAATTCCTCCACTTGATTAATGCCTCCCAAATATACCACACTCCATACTACCTTCTATAAGACCTCCCACTCTTCCACAGATTGACCTCTCACCGCTTACCATCCACCATACACTGTCTCTCCCCTCTGCGCAGCGGAACTCCCAGTTTTTTTAACTGTGGTATAACCACCGCATACCACAGTCCTCTGTCATATGATACCACCTCTCACATAATAGTCTTATATAATGTGGTCTACCACCATACCACACTGCCATATAAACGTACGTTGATGTTACGTTGACCATTAAATTATTTATGTTACTTTGACTGCATACTCCATTCTAACAATACCAATCCCCTCCCAATTCCAATACTCCACGTTGCGGTGCGGTTTTTCAATATAACGGTGGTCGCCCGCATACTCCACTCCCGGTTTTTTAATACATTTCATTTTTAATATATTATTGTGTTTTTTAATACATATTGCCATTGTATATAACCAGTATCATACCTCCCACCGTCATTATCAATATACCTCCCTCCCATGTGCTTTAATATGTGTTTTAATATATAACATGTCGAACAGCCATATGTGTTTTAATATATAATGTATATTATGTGTCTTCATATAACCCTCACCATATAATCCCTCCCCTATATAAGCCTTCCCCTCATATAACGCTCACCATATAAGCCCTCCCCCATATAATCCCTCCCCTCATATCAACCTCCCCCATATATACCTCTGCTATATATATCATAATTGTATTTTTTTTACCTTCAAGGGTGCAATTTTTTTATATATTGGCAGAAAAGTACATTTTTAAAATGCATTAATTGATATATATTGTTGGAGTAGTTCTCCCTAGAAAAAAGAACTATCCTGAATGGTCACGAAAGATAAAATACACTCTCATTTTAAATTAGTTGTGGAAAGGATTTTGTGTAGGAAAATGAGATATTTCCATTTGGGAAAACAAGAACAGCAAGGCCTATGCCTTGATTGCAGCGTTTGTAAATGAATAGGTGAGTCACCATATTTCACCATTTTCAAATGCTTTTGAAGCCTTACAGAAGTTGAAGGAACTCTATGACTCACACTCTGAACTTGAAGTTGTCCAATTGATGATTAAATTATTTAGTCTTGAATGAAAAATGATGATCCTCTTGCTTTAGCATCATAAGTAAGATCTATTATGCATGATATCAAAACCATTGGTGTTCAAATAGACATTATTCTCATAGCTTATGTCAAAGCACTATATCCCACTTATTCAAATTATCTCGATTCATTGCAAGCAAGTGGAAACCTCAAGGAGATTACCTTTGACTCCCTTGAGAAGAAGTTTGCTGAGAGAGAGAAGGATTTTAGGAAGAAGACAGCTCCTCAGTCTTTTGAAGAAGTTGTGTGTCTTGCACATAAAGAGAAGAATCATGCACAAGATTCTTCTAGAGGAAGAGGTGGCCAAAGAGGTAGAGGAAGAAAGAATTTTAGAGGCGGGGGGGGGGTAGACATTTCCAAGAAGAAAAGTCAGATATGCATTGCATACGTTGCAATAGAGATGGACATGATGCATCCACATGTAAGTTTTCTTGGGACAGAATTGAGCAGGAAAGAAATGAAGCCAAAGGTAAACTAATGACAAAGGGAAATGTAAAGTGCATGAATCCACTCATTATGTTGTCGCACGTTGCAATATTGGAGTAACTGAAGACTTAACGCTTCACTTTATTCTTGGAAAAATGATTGGTTGCTTGATTTAGGAGAAACTTTCCACATGAATTTTAGAAGATATTTCTTTGAAGAATTTATTGACAATGTTGATGGAGCAGTATACTTTGGAAACAAGTCAAAACTCAAGCCATCGGGGCTTGGCACAATCAGGCTCAAACTTCCTGGTCTTCCGGACTTTCTTCTACATGATGTTTTATATCTCCCAGAGCTGAGGAGAAACTTGTTGTCTTTGGTCCAAATCCACTAGCAATGACACTCCATTCATATGTTTGATGGAAAGGTTGAGGTCAGAAAAGCATCAGATCGCTCACTTGTCATGACGGGGATAGAAGAAGAAAGATTTTTGAAGCTGCAAGGTACCTCTGCTCGTGCACAAAACTTCTCATACAATTCTCATTATGATGAAGGTACATTTCCATAAAGTCTTTTATGGCAAGCTATATTTGGACACTTGAATTATGACAGCCTCTGTATGTTGAAGAAAAGTGGTGTTACTGGTTTGCCTAAAATTCCTAGGAAATTTAAGCAATGTGATGCTTGTATCTTAGGAAAGCACAAAAAACAGTCTTTTCATGATTCACATTCCAAAGAACATAGGAAACTTGAACTTATTCATTCAAACTTATGTGGCACAATGCTTGTTCCTTCTGCAAATGGAAATAAATATATGATGAAATTTATTGATGACTACACCAGAATGTGTTGGGTTTATTTATTGAAGAACAAATCTGATGCTTTTCAAACATTCAAGAACTTTCATGCATGGATTGAAAATGATGCAAAATCTCATATTGGTTCTATTCCAACTGATAATGGAAAATAATACTCTTCAAATTAATTTGAAAACTATCTTCATGGGCATGGGATCAAACATCAAACAAGTGTGCCTTATAATCCCCAATAGAATCTAGTAGCTAAAATAATTAGCAAGACAATCTTAAATATGGTATGTTCCATGATGTTTTTGAAGAATGTAAATTTGATGTTTTGGGTTGATGCATTTCTATGTGTCATGCACATAAAGAATAGGTTCCATCTAATGCTTGTTACACTAAAAAATGTCACCATGACTATTTACAGTTAGTATGGCTCAATCAACAGTCATGCTACCCTCTTAGGCAAGTCTTATGCCTCTGCTATCCATCTCAAACTCAAAGAAGAGAGAAAGTCTTGTAAAAAATGTGTTTATCTCTGGGGTCACAGGTTCTCTCTAGCCTTACCTGCGGGGACGCTCACAATGTTCACAAAAGCTGCGTCCTTGGACGCTCTGTATGTTAAGGGACAGGTGCGTCCTTCTGTAAAAGGCAAAATGCGCAAGTTTCATCTTAAAAAAGTTACTTGTGGTTACTTCTAGAACTTTCTAGAGGTCGGTTTGATGAAATGGATGCGCCTCCAGTTGGTTCATGTATCCCTATTAAGGAGGAATTTATCCCATCAATAAGGGAGCTATCCCACCCAAAGAGGGGGATTATCCCATTGATGGTGGACCTGAATAACCTCCTTACAGCACTATAAATAAAGGCATTGAGCCAGAGGGAGGAGAGGTTGAAGCTATACATTTTCTTTGGGTAAATGCTGCAGGAATTAGGACTCCCATTTAGAACCTTGTGAGGAGAGATTGTCTTTGCTTGATTCTACTTGGAAGTGGGTGAGCTTTGTCAAAGTAGAGGAAAACCCTTGATGGACCCTGGGAGGAACTTGCACAACACCAAGGCCAGGTTGTAAGAGTTTCTTTGTTTCGTTATTAATACAAACTGGTTTATTTTTCTCAATAGCTTGTGTTAATGAGTTATTTCATGTGTTCCTTGGTCTGCATGTTGAATATATGTTTTATTATATGAAATGCAAGTGCTTGGTAATTGTTTGATTGTTTGTGGTTGCAGGAATTGATGTGAAGGAGGAGCTCATCCGGATCGGCAAGGACGGACTACAACAACAGCGTTTTGGAATAAGGTAAGCCTAAACACTTGTAATTTTCATGTTTTAAAAGGTACATTTAGAGAAAGATCACTCCATTTTGTCTTGTTTGTCGCTAGAGAGTTTAGACTCCTAGGGAGGTCAGTTGTGTCCGCACAAACGACTTTTTCCGCCACGACAAATTGGCGACTCCACTGGGGAATCCATTAATGAGAAAGTCTTTTCCTTTGTGTGAACTTTGCTCTGAGAAAATCATTTTTATTTTCTGGTTTTTGACTGTGAGAATTAGTATTTGGGTGGCTTAGCTTTAGATTTAGTTAGATTTGGTTTTTCTTAATTTTTCCAGAAGGACGCACCCTCTGAGTACTGCACAGTGCGTCTTTGGACGCGCTGTTGTCGTTTGCACAGAGCGGGCCCGCGCCTGTTATAACGGGTTGCCTGCGTCTTCCTGTAAAATTTAGGAAAATTCCATTTTTTGCTTTAATTGCTTTTAGATTTTGATTTTTCTTAGTGTTTTCTACCCAGATCCTTTAGTATCCTGTCAAAAAATTTCACCTGAACTTGTTTTGTGAGCTTTGAGTGTTTTAGTGGATTTCAACGAAGTTTAGGCCTAGGGTTTGATTTTTGCATAGGTCCTGTAGTGACTTTGACGGTAGAAAGTTGTCCAGCCTTAGATCTCTCTGGTTTGTCAGCCTTCTTAGAAGTCGGGCCTGTCGTAAAGTCTCCTTGTGTGAGCAGCTTGCCATTTAAGTTGTTTTGGGTCAAATTTCGAATTACTTGTTTATAAAGTGTTGATTTCCATTTTACAAAAGGACAAAAAGATTAGAGTTTTGTTTTGGCTAGTTTTTGGTTCTGCAATAAGCTAGTCCTTGATTTGATTGTGATCAAGTAAAACACCTTAGAATAATCATTGTTGGTTTTGGCCTCGTTAAGATTGCTTAGAGTAAATTTACCTTTTAGTTTGCTTATGAGTGAATTTTCGTAGATTTTAATAGTTGTTAAGATTGATTTTTGTTACCTTAGATTTATTTTCTTTATTAAAAGAAAAATACAAAAACATCTTCTTTAAAAGTCTTGTTTCAAGTAGCTTTTTGTTTTTGAAAGAGAAAAAGAGTTTTTTCGTGCATGTAAAGAGCGGTCATGTTTTTTATGCTTGGAAAAGACAAACGAATTGTTTCTTTGATTGTCTTCAATTAAGAAGTTGCTTTTATAAAGATTGCATTCTCTCAACTTTTTAGTTAAGCAATTCATCGAAAAAGTAAAGTAGTGGGTAAATCATCCTAGGTGCATTTTGTAGTGGTTTCGAGTCGAGTCAACACACCACTGGTTTCACTTCCATCACCTTTTGACTTAAGAAACAACCTTAAAAGTAACGCTTAAATTAAAATCAATCTAGTAATTTTTATTTTTCTAGGGCTCTGAAACACCAACATAGCTTAGGCTAGGGTCTTGGAGTAGGTGAGTACTTAACTCTCCAAGACTACAAAACCAAACAGATAGTTTATCTTGAGTAGATTAAATCCAATTGTTTCAGTTGCACTCTGGGAAAGCTCCTCTTAAAGGAGAAGCACGAGCTCGTGTCCGAACCAGTGAGGGGATCATTCCCCCCTCGTTGGGAACGACGCCAGACAGTACGTATTACAAACGGTAAACCTCGGATTAACCATTGTCGAGGAGCCAGGGGTCACTTATCGGTAAACCTTGGATTATTGTCAAGGAGCCGGTAAGGGGATTGAGCTTGTTACTCTGCCCTTGCGTGCTGTCGGAGTTTAGACTGTTCCCCCAGGTGTAATTGTTGTGATTGGTAACTTTAGTGACCATAATCTTTAGGGTTCTACCGAGGTGACGGTGGAGGGAAGGTCCCACTGTACCTGGAGCAGACGTCGGTTATACTCACTTGGATTTTCCGGGGGGTTCACTTCACTTCGAGACGGTTAAAGTGGAGGAACTTGTGCCGGTCTATTCATTAAGCAGGTTGTCGGGGTAACTGTTCCACCCGCCATTTCTGTACTGAATCCTGCGAGGTTGGGCCTAATCACCAACTAGCGCTTTTGGTCCGGAAGACTACTGTTTGTGTTTGGTTTGACGCTCTAGATTATTTAGGCGTGTGCTTCAAATTTGTTTGCTTCTTTAGAAGACTTTAGGTGGTTTGATTTGAAATTTTTACTTTGTTTTCGTGTGTTGTAGTTAAAAATCTTTAATTGTGGCGGAATTACCGAGACAGTCCCGTCGACTTCGGGGCAAGTCTCCTGAGATTGTTACCGGAATAGATTTGTTAAGAAAACTCCGTAAATCGCGGGGTGAATCTCCTGAAGACATTCCGGGTCAGTACGAAGGGTTAAAGGTCCTTGTAACTCCTCCTAGTGACAGTAGAGTAGGTTCACCTGAAGAAGGAGAATCTTCCTTGGTAGTCCATCCAGATTACCAAAGTTTAGAAACAGGTTACAATCCCGAAACTGTTACAGTTTCCGAGCTTGCTGGTAGTTTTTCATCTGCCAGTGAAACAGGCGAAGAACCTGAAATTTCCGAACCTGTTACTCCAACTTCTAGTGTCCCTGATTCACCGAGAATAGAAAGAATTATCACCGAAAATCTACCTTCTGGTTTGATTGCTATAGAAGAACTTGCTCCAGAAGAAGATATAGGTGTCTCTCACCTTGAAGGTCAACTTACTATTGATCTAAGGGAGCGTGAATCCATCTTTTACAGTCCTCCTAGAAGTACTTCTTGGTACCTTGCGTTAACCAATTTTTTAGACAACTCAGTAGGTTTTTCTACACCTCGTACTCCTTTTCCACCTGGAGGTATTCATACTCCTGTAAATATGTCTGGTCAGTCGTCCGTGTTTACACAAAGTCCTGAATCTTTTTTACACGGCGGTCCTTCTGTTCCCACTGGGTATCAGTCACTTTCTGGTACCTTTGCGGGGGCATCTCCTCAACCCGTTGATCATGGGTTATTTGCTGGAAACAGTGGTAATATACCATTGGGTGTAGGAGACATTTACATGATGTCAGGTTCAGTTCCCGTTTCCCAACCTCAAGGTGGCCAATTACCGCCTGGGGGGCAACCGCAGTTAATGCCTGGGGGGCAACCTCAAGGTACACAAATCGTGTCTGGGGGGCAACCTCAAATTCAGTATGTACCTATGGTGCAATACTTGCCTCAAAGTCAACCTCAGCCTCAATATGTACCCCAAGGTCAACCTCAGTATCAATATCAACCTCAAGGTCAAGGTCAACCCCAGTATCAGTATTTACCTCAAGGTTATCAACCTCAAGGTCAATACTCAAGTCAAGGTTATCAACCACCTCAAGGTCAGTCATATGTTCCAAGTATGGGAACTGCACCTTACAATTATCAATCCTACCCTCAATCTGGTTATGGATCTCAGTATCCTCAACCTGTTACGGGTCAATACCCTGGAATGTTAGTGTGGGATCCATCACAGGGTCAACAGGTGTTGCAGCCAAGTGTACAGATGGTTCCTCAAGCTGGACAACCCGTAGTTTCTGGTCCCACCCAGCAACCGCAACCTGTCCAGCCAAATGTTCAAACCTCTGTAGCTTCGGTAGTTACTCAGCCGTCAATTGCACCTAGTACTCCATCTCAAACGGCTGCTGCAACTACCGCTACATCTACCATACTTACTTCTGGAGTATCGACGGCTCCAGTTTCTACTGTCCCTGTTACCACACCTCAGACATCTTTACCGTTGTCTGGATCTACGATTCAAACCACGGTCCAGATGCCTGTAGGTCAGCCTGGTATAAGTACGGTTGTCACTACTCAACCTCAATTTGTTCAACCTCCGTACCAGGGACAGTACCAACCTGGGCAAGCTGTCCAACAACCGGTTTACCAGTATCAACCGTATCCTGGGTACACTTATCAACAACCTCAACAACCCCAGTACGGTCCGGTTAATCCTGGTTTTCCAGGAGGATATAATATCCCAAATGCGACTCCTGTTCCTAGTTATCCTGGATATCCTCCTCCTGGGGCTGGTATTGTGACCCAGAGTTTTAGAGATCCTAACCGGCAGTTACCGTTTATTGCAACTTTGGATTTACCCGACTTGACGCGCCTAACGAACGATCCAATTCAATATCTTCAGTTCTGGCCGCCAATGCCAAATAAGTTGCCCAGCGATATACCCAAGTTCGAAGGTAAGTCTGGAGAGGATCCGTCCAATCATGTGATGACTTACCACCTCTGGTGTGCTTCGAATTCTATCTCAGATGATTCCATCCGCTTACGTCTTTTCCAGCGTACACTCATTGGTCTCGCGGCCAAGTGGTACATTGAGTTACCACGGGCCTCTTTTTACAACTTTAGCCAGTTAGCTACCTCGTTCTTAACTCACTTTCAGTTGCCGGTCAGATACGATAACGGCACGGAGTTATTAACTTCACTAAAACAATCGACGTCCACGTATATTTCTGATCACATTCATGAGTGGAGACGTCGAAGGAGATTAGTGAAAGTTTTTATCCCGGACCAAATCTTAGCTGAATGGTTTGTCAAATCATTATTACCGAAGATTACTGAAGATGTAGCTAAGGCCGGAGTAGTTACTGAGGAGCAAGTCATTGCTCAGGCACAATACCTTGACTTAGTTTACACTCAGTCGGGTACGTTACACGAGAAGATTCCGGATCTTCCAAAGTCGAATCAAATCGCTGCTGCTCCTTCGGGATCTCATGCCGCTGATGGTATGATTGGTATCGTGACTACGAAGAGCAAGAAGAAGTCTTCCAAGGCTTCAACTACTCCAATTATCACTTTGCCTGATTCTCCGACAGGAGAGTCTTCTCCTGAACTCACCGCCGACATTCACGCTGTAGAGTCATCTACGGCCAAATCAAAAAACGGTGGAAAGAAGAAAGGAAAGAAGAAGGCTAAAGCAGACAAGGCTCCAAAGGAGAAAACTGAAAAGTCGGAAACCAATGACGAAAAACGCAAACCTCGATATCCTTGTCTTATTTGTGAAGAGGATCATTTTACGAGAGATTGCCCTCATCGGGCCGAGGTTGTGAAAATAGTCAAAGGTTCTCCCACTCCTGCTGTGTTAAAGAATCCATTTCCGGAGCAGGAGAATAAGATGATAGGTTCTTCTTCGAATGCCAGTGAAGAACCCATTTTGATGATGTCTCATGTGAGGATTGCGACTCGATCGCAAGATTATGGTAGTAAGGCTCCTGTTGATGGTAAGGAAGCAGAATCTTCTCACTCTAACCCATCAACCTCAGCTCCTGGTTCCGATCCACTACAGATCGAAAAACCTAACCCAGACTTAGTGATTAAGCCGCCCGCCAAGGGTGTACTTCGAAGGTCTGCTTTCAATCCACATGCGAGAGCAGCCCAGAATTACAACATTGTTGAGGACTTAGCTGTTTCACCTTCAGCAATGTCGGCACTCGAAGTGCTGCAATCATGCCCAGCACAACGGAAATTGCTTTTGTCGGCTATCGGAGCTGTCGATGTTCAGGACCCGAACCTAATGATCTTTGATCTAGAAAATAGTACGCCACGTCTCCCCCATCAAATGGCTTTCCAAATTCCAGTGATAGTCAAAAACAGGCCTATTCATCGGACTGTGATTGATGAGGGAGCTTCTACGTGTATTATGTCGATTCAATGTTGGAGATCGCTTGGTTCTCCTTCGTTGAACCAATCCCCCACCATCCTTAAGGCCTTTGATGGCCGTGGGTTCCGTCCGTTTGGTATTCTACAAGAATTGCCTATAGGGGTTGAAGGTAAAACCGTTAGTCTGGATGTGGAAGTGGTTGATGCCCCTCTAGACTACAACCTTCTTTTGGGTCGAAGTTGGTCATATGCTATGACAGCGGTCGTTTCATCGGTCTTCAGAGTAATTAAGTTTCCACATAACGGTAAGATCGTGACTATTGATCAGCTGACATACTTTTCATCCGACCCAGCCTCTTCAGAGAGTATCCAGCATGTCGGTAAGACGACAATCCCTTATAGGGACGTTGGTGTAGGTTTAGTTAAGGATTCCGGTTTACTGGGAACTTTTCCTCTCCCTCCACTCAGCGCAGATCCTTCGTTTGCAACAATTCATATGATTACATCAGAAAACATTATTTATGATGACCCTTGGTTCGTCCCATCTGACTCTGAGATAGACTCACTCGGTAATGCTATGCCTTTGAGTCCGTATGAAATTGCTTATGAAGCTCTCATGTCTTTTACCGACTTTCATTCAACCGAAGTCGACCAAATGAATGTGGTCAGTGAAGAGTCACTTTTCACCTCACCCTTAGAACGGATAACGTTTCCCGAAGTCGTGTCATCTGACGAACAACTTCGCGAAATCCTAAGTGTAGACGATCTACCATGGGGGGATCTCCATCACAGATCTTCGTTTTTACCTAAGGATGATGCATTTGAAAATGATTTTTCATCTATCTTTACCGCTGAATATGTCAAAGACGCTCAGGATCCAACGAAACATTCTGATTCAGAGTTGAATTTAGGGAATATTTCTCGTACTATTCCCATTGATATTTCAGTGAAGCCCGGAATCGAGGAAAACATTCATATAGGTGCCGCATGTACTGAAGAAGAAATCCAAACTTACAAGGCCCTATTCCAAGAATTCCGCGACGTGTTTGCCTGGTCTTACGAGGAAATGCCGGGAATTGATCCTGCCATTGTTGTTCATGAAATAAAGACCTACCCGGATGCTAAACCCGTCCGGCAACGGTTGCGTCAAATTCACCCTCGAAAAGCGGCTGCGATTAAAGCAGAAGTCGAAAAGCTGTTGAAAGCAGGTTTCATTTATCCGATCCCGTTAACGGATTGGGTATCGAATATTGTTCCGGTCAATAAAAAACAAGGAACAATAAGAATCTGTATCGACTATAGGGATATAAATCGAGCTTGTCCAAAAGACAACTATCCTACGCCTTATATCGATCAAATTATTGATGATTGTGCCGGAAGTGAAATGTTTTCCTTCATGGATGGTTTCTCGGGCTATAATCAAATCAATATTCTACCTGCCGACCAACCAAAAACGGCATTCATTTGTCCATGGGGGACATTTGCTTATTGCAAATTACCTTTTGGGCTTAAGAATGCCGGGGCTACTTTTCAACGGGCGATGTCTTATGCATTTCATGACATCAAGCACATTGTGCAACCCTATCTCGATGATTTGCCTGCTCATTCTTTACATCGAGCTGATCACCTTGTCCACCTACGAGCAATCTTTATGAGGTGTAGGCATTATCGAATTCGGTTGAATCCCCACAAGTGTGTTTTCTGTATAGAAACAGGTCGATTGCTGGGATTTGTTGTTTCAAAAGCCGGCATTCGCGTCGATCCCTCGAAAGTCGAGGCTATCATCAAATTGCCTCCTCCTTCGAGTTTGCGCCAACTCCAAAGTTTGCAAGGGAAAGCGAACTTTTTACGCCGATTCATCCCAAACTACGCCGAGGTCACTAAAGGTTTTACACGGTTGTTGAAACAGAACGCACAATTCTTTTGGGACGAGATTGCCCAACAATCTTTTGATGCACTTAAACACGCGTTGACCCATGCACCGTTATTGCATCCTCCCAACTACAACCAGGACTACTTCTTATACCT
This sequence comes from Pinus tabuliformis, assembly GCA_031772625.1. Lineage (NCBI taxonomy): Eukaryota > Viridiplantae > Streptophyta > Pinopsida > Pinales > Pinaceae > Pinus > Pinus tabuliformis. The sequence goes on along the minus strand of CM062810.1, from coordinate 106,432,317 downwards.
CGCAGCTTCGCATTCCACCATTGGAATGGTGTTAGTTCAAGAAGATGAATTCGGAGCGGAGCATGTGATATATTATCTTAGTAGGACCTTGAATCCCACTGAGCTAAAATATTCGCATGTGGAGAAATTGGCCCTGGCAGCCGTTCAAGCTGTCCAGCGTTTTCGTCACTACATTCTTCTCCGCAAAACTACAGTTATTTCGGATTGCAACCCTATGATTTATATTTTGACAAAACAACTGCTAGGGGGCAAGTACTCTAAATGGATTGTCATCCTGCAAGAGTTCGACTTGGAGTTCGAGAAGTCCAAGTCTAAGAAATCCTTAGTTTTTGCGGAATTGATGTGTGATTTCCCGAGTGCTGACACAGAGACTGTGGCAGAGGAGTCCATTGCGGACGAATCTTTGTTTCTTATCAGTACTGTAGATCCGTGGTACGGGGATATAATCATCTATCTCCAAACCCAAACCTTTCGGCCTGAAGCTTCCAAAGCGGAACGTCGAAAAATTCGGTTTCAATCCCAGCCATACAAAATTATTGGAGATACACTTTATCGCCGGGGGCAGACTTAGTTTTTCGACGTTGTTTAACTCACGAAGAGGCTGAGAGGGTTTTGAATGATTGTCACTCTGGAGCATGTGGCGGTCATATGTCTGGGTATGCCACAGCTCAGAAGGTGTTGCGCGCTGGCTATTTCTGGCCGTCTATGTTTAAAGATTGTATCATTGCAGTCAGGAAGTGCCACAACTGTCAAGTGTTTGATCGCAAGATGCGCGCTCCACCTGCTCCTCTCCACCCTATAATTGCCGTTGGTCCATTCGCCAAATGGGGTATCGACTTTATTACTTGTAACCCTCACTCGGCCGGGGGGCATGCGTATATCATCCTTGCGGTTGATTATTTTACTAAGTGGGCCGAGGCGATGCCTACATTCGACGCAAGCGGCAAAACAGCTGCAGTTTTCGTATTCAATCATATCATAACTAGGTTTGGTGTCCCACAAGCAATCATTACTGACCATGGGAGCCATTTTCGAAACGTCATGATGACTGAGCTTACAAGCCAGCTTGGTTTGCGCCACGATAGCTCTACTCCTTATTATCCGCAAGCCAACGGTTTGGTTGAGTCTATCAACAAAGTTCTAGTTATCATGATCCGACGAACCATTGGTGTTCATCGGTCGAATTGGCACAACATGTTATTTTCAGCGCTATGGGCATACCGAACCTCAGTGAAAAATTCAACAGGGTTCACTCCTTTCCAGCTAGTTTATGGCTTAGAAGCTGTGTTACCCATTGAATGCGAAATCCCATCACTTCAAATGGCTGTCGAATTACTTCCAGCTACTTCCGAAGAGGAGAAACGTTTATTGTACTTGGCTAAATTAGATGAGACTCGACGTGACGCTACATTGGCAATCGAGACTCACGCGAAACGAATGAAAGCTCAGTATGATAGAAATGTAACCCCTCGAAGTTTTTCGGAAGGAGACCTAGTACTATTATATGATCAAGCTAACGATAAGCTAGGTGCCGGAAAATTCGTTCCCATGTGGCATGGGCCCTACATTGTAAAGCGAAAGCTAGCAAAAGGGGCTTATGAGCTAGTTGACTTTGATGGGGACTCTTTGGGTAAACCCAGAAATGGACTTTACCTAAAGAGGTATTATGCTTAAATGATGGGTATGGAGAAATTTTTAGATAGGTTAGATTTTCTTTCTAGCTAGCAAGTGTGTTAGTTTAGTCAGTGTGCTTAGCTTAGAGAGTGTGGTTTTTCGTCGTTATTCTGGCTTATCTTGGTTTTACTCTTGATATTGCAGATGTCGACGCCTCTCCAAACATACATTGGATTTGCTGATGGTGCTTGTCGTAGTACACGGAATATCTCTTCCGCAGCTTGGGTTATCTATTCGCCCTCTGACGAGTTAGTTTCTATGCATGGGGTAAGCCTCGGTCAAACAACGAACAACATTGCAGAATACAGTGCAGTGATTGAATTATTATCCGAATCTATTTCATTTGGAATTCGACGTTTGATAGTGAGGTTAGATTCTGAACTTGTTGTATTACAGCTTAATAGAGTTTATGCCATTAGGAATCCTGTGTTATTAAGGTTGTTTTTGAGAGTGCGTCTCTTGGAACGTGAATTTGATTACATTGAATATCAACATATTCCAAGGTCTTTGAATACATTAGCAGATGCAATTGCTTCTCGAATGTTGGACAGACATTTACAATAATCATGCAAGTAAATTTAAAAACATTTCATCACATATGTTAAACAAGATAAGCCGGTAATAGTGATATATATAGATAGAAGTGTGTCAAAAATATATACATCGTCTTCGATCATAGGTTGAAAACACCTTATGATCGGCAAAATGATAGTACAAAAAGTCAAAATGTCACATGTGACTACAAAAGTGACTAGTCAATCACTGGTGGTGCTCTCTGTATGACACCACTGCGCGGGCTACCTTACGCAAAAATCTCCTAAACGGTCCAGGGACCGCGACTACGAAACGCTGAAGCCTGATAGGAATGTCGTCCATAGTAGTCTCAGGTATATCTGCCGTGAGACGCTCTAGATCATGCTCCAACTCAGCTAGTACTTCTGCAGCCGCGTCCTGTGGGGCCGGTACCGGTGCAGCTGGATGTAGTCTATCAAAAGGCCGGAGGTTGGCTGGACGCTGTGGACCAACATCTGCATTTTGAAAGTTTTACTGTTAGTTTTGAGACGATATATATGAAAAATAAAAAAATACATAATTAGAAAACTTGTGAAAATAAAAGTACCTCTGTCGTCCCATTGTTCTCCCTGTGGAAGAACCATGTCCGGATCACCTCTAAAATCCACTCCGGCATACGGAAAGTCCTGTATCGAAAAAACCTGGTCCTCTAACCAGTGAAAGTAACTATCTGAGAATCGAACCACTGTCGCACCCTCGTCAGGATGCCGGGCCATCACCGCAACCCATCGTATCAGCTTTGGCTCCCGAGGACCCAAGATATCAACAGTGAGTTGCTGAGGGATCAGCATTGGAACTCTCTCCAAGGCAAAGCTCACGACTAGAGGCCCATATCCAAAAGTCTTTAGTCGTCCGTTCTTTGCCTTGGTCAGTTGGCTCTTCATATGAGCCGACACAGCTTCACACCAGTTGAAAATGGTGCCTTGGTAACAGTCAATTGCCATCCGCATTTGGGATCCGGAAGCAATGTGTAAAGCGGCCGCGCCGCAAATTCTGGTAACCGTGAACGCTATGACTTTGAGTTCAGGCAGAGTGATGTGTTTTATCTCTATGCCTTTCGAATGGTGAGCCCCAGGTGTGCACCACTCGTCGCGGAGACTATCAAGGGATTGGCCACCCGGCCTAGTCCCCGCAAGACTGAGTTGCTCGCCTCTGTTCGGCAAGCCAGTGAGAAAGTATACATCCGAGGGCTCTATCTCGAGCTGGTGCCCTCCTATGTAAAAGCATTGTTCTTGAACGTTCCATCGCTCAACCAGCCATTCCAAGAATCTTACCTGGCCCCTCATGCCCGGTATGGTCCAATATTTGTATAATCCGCATGCTCTTAGGGCATCCAGGGAAGGTTGATGATTTATTGCAGCTTCATCTTCCTCTACATGCTCTCTTTCTCTCCAATCTAACATGGTTAATGCCCTGCACATCAGAAATAGCAATTAGAAATTGATTTGGGAATTTTTGGTAGTTTTTTGAGGGAGTTGGGGTTTTGAAATGCGCACTTCTCGGAAGACGCACCCCGGCTTTGTAGCACAGGGCGCCCGGACGCGGCTGGCCTGAAGGCGGGCCGCGTCTTCCGACCATTTTCCCGTATGAGAAAAAGTCGGGGGACGCGGGTCACCCGAAGGGCACCTGCGTCCGCCGAGAGGCGCATTCCAAAACCAAAACCCCCCAAAAAATGAAACTAAGACCTAAAAATTGATTCTAAACGGATAGAAATGCAGAGTAGGATGTGTAAAATACCTGGATAAGACGGCGTTCGATTCCGACGGTCAGATTTTCCGCAGCGACCACGGGAAGTTTCTTGTCAAAAGCTCCTTTTTCAACCTCAACAGTCAAACGGTAAAAATGACATGGTAAAAGGTCTTTTTATAGGTTTTTTGGATGAATTAGTTCATTTTTTACCATGAAAAGATGTTTTTCGATGTATTTTTGCCTATTTTAAACAGGTATGAGTAATGTGTTGCTTTTGTGCAGGACAAAGGGATTTCGAGGGAAATTGTAATTTTTCACAAACAAAAATATCAGAGTCATCTTTTAAGCCCTTTTCTGACTCCTAAAACATGAAAAGATCGCCGAGCGTTTCTTTTACACTCGTTAAAACGGAATTAAAAGACGGTCCCCTTTTAGCTCTTTTCTGACCGCAAAATCAGGAAAAGATTGCCGGGTTTTTGTCGTTTCAAACTCGATAAGGAAATAAAACGACGTGTCCTTGATCGCTTTTTACTTTTCAGGTCAACGACACTATTATGAAAGTACTCCTTGGTCGCAAGATCAAGCGGTTCCCCCAGGTATTATTTTATACTTTTTCGGGCTTGAGGGACACAAATATACGAAAAAGTTCAACGTGGAGTCTCCTTTTGTTTTTTCAGACTCTCTAAAATTGAAAAACGCCGAGTTTCTCCTATACTGGGCTCGTTAAACTTTTACAGTAGAGGACCTGTTCAATTACAAACAGGAACGAACCACTCCTTCCTAGGGTTCGAATTTAAACTAGGTTGGACTCGTCCGAAGGATGAGCTTATAATCAAGCATATGTTATCCTCCTCAAGCTTGTTAAAAATAAAGAGGTACTTGCCAGAAATGGTGGGGGAAAAGAGAGAAGAATGAACCTGTTTGTTACCTTTTGTCTCAAAAGAAACTTTATTACCACTCTTGAACACGACACTTTTTCATTCACCTGGGTTGGGAAATCTTTTACCTCACAGTTGATCAAACCACTTTGAAAGTCTTTAACCGGGTTCCAGGGATTAACTTTGAGTTATTCGTCACCAAGCCATCTGTCGTGTCGTTATGTGTTCAAGAGGTCTGCAAGCAAAACTTTCATCTGCAAAATACTTGTCATCCATTTGACCATCCCTGAGTCAGTCCTTACAGCAACATTTCTTCAACTTGAACAATGATTTCGTGTTGCGGGCTTGCCTGCAACGGGTCGCTTTCTATCGACATCGACACATTATCTAGAAAGATGACTTAGGAATCGACAGTACCTTGAAGTCTGCATGCATCAATGGCAGGTTTCTCGCCTTTGACGTCAGTTTACATCATTGACTTTCGATCAAAGGATTCCGTGAAGTGTTCGACATCAAAACATCTATTCACATTTCACGGGTTGTGCTTGGTACTTTGAGAACCATTGACATTACTGGTGGTCTCTCTCACGCTTGTTAACAGTTTACATCATCGACTGGTAATCAAGTGGTTTCTAACATGTTCGACATCAAATCATTTAATCACATGGCTAGAATCGTACCAATTCGGGAAGTAGAAGTGAAGACCCTGGATCTAGTTTCTACCATCCAGGCTGCGAGGAGTTTTGTATTCATTATCTATGTAGACTAATCATAAACAGATGGCTGCGTCCATACTGTGTCTACAAAAGTCTATAAAAATGATGTACTGCAAGATCATTCCTGTATCAGAGTAGTTAGTCCATTAGTTAAAGTTTTGAATCTGAGTATGGGAATGCCTACCTCAGTGATGATATAATCTTATACATGTATTTTGTGTTGAAAATTGCAGGTTCCAACTAGGTCATCCACAAGACAATCCTTGAAATGATAAAGCGCTTCACCCTTCCTAGAATTACAAAACCCTAATCTATTCCAGGCTTCGCACTTTAGGGGGCAATCTGTTACACTAAAAAATGTCACCATGACTATTTACAGTTAGTATGGCTCAATCAACAGTCATGCTACCCTCTTAGGCAAGTCTTATGCCTCTGCTATCCATCTCAAACTCAAAGAAGAGAGAAAGTCTTGTAAAAAATGTGTTTATCTCTGGGGTCGCAGGTTCTCTCTAGCCTTACCTGCGGGGACGCTCACAATGTTCACAAAAGCTGCGTCCTTGGACGCTCTGTATGTTAAGGGACAGGTGCGTCCTTCTGTAAAAGGCAAAATGCGCAAGTTTCATCTTAAAAAAGTTACTTGTGGTTACTTCTAGAACTTTCTAGAGGTCGGTTTGATGAAATGGATGCGCCTCCAGTTGGTTCATGTATCCCTATTAAGGAGGAACTTATCCCATCAATAAGGGAGCTATCCCACCCAAAGAGGGGGATTATCCCATTGATGGTGGACCTGAATAACCTCCTTACAGCACTATAAATAAAGGCATTGAGCCAGAGGGAGGAGAGGTTGAAGCTATACATTTTCTTTGGGTAAATGCTGCAGGAATTAGGACTCCCATTTAGAACCTTGTGAGGAGAGATTGTCTTTGCTTGATTCTACTTGGAAGTGGGTGAGCTTTGTCAAAGTAGAGGAAAACCCTTGATGGACCCTGGGAGGAACTTGCACAACACCAAGGCCAGGTTGTAAGAGTTTCTTTGTTTCATTATTAATACAAACTGGTTTATTTTTCTCAATAGCTTGTGTTAATGAGTTATTTCATGTGTTCCTTGGTCTGCATGTTGAATATATGTTTTATTATATGAAATGCAAGTGCTTGGTAATTGTTTGATTGTTTGTGGTTGCAGGAATTGATGTGAAGGAGGAGCTCATCCGGATCGGCAAGGACGGACTACAACAACAGCGTTTTGGAATAAGGTAAGCCTAAACACTTGTAATTTTCATGTTTTAAAAGGTACATTTAGAGAAAGATCACTCCATTTTGTCTTGTTTGTCGCTAGAGAGTTTAGACTCCTAGGGAGGTCAGTTGTGTCCGCACAAACGACTTTTTCCGCCACGACAATGCTATTAGAAACAAGACTCCTTATGAAATGTGGTATGGCCACATTCCTTCGATAAATAATCTCAGGGTCTTTGGTTCCACATGTTATGCCTTGATACCTAAGGAACAAAGAAACAAACCTGGAGCAAGGACTCATAAGCGTATCTTCTTGGGTTATTCAAATACCTCCAACACATACTGTCTCTATGATGAAGTTAATAAGAATTTTACAGTGTCTATAGATGTTATCTTTCTTGAATCTTCCAAGTCTGGCAATGTTGTTGAGAGGCAGCTTGATCGCTTGGATAGATTCAGACATGCCAAGTCCTTTCAAAAAATTGATAATGAGATTCCACATCTTGAAGGGGGGATTCCTATATTGTATCAATGTATGGAATCTTCTTATGAAGCACTCTCTCCCCCACATGAAGCTCCATCCACTGATGACACTTTGAGTGATGTGATTGATAGCATTGGGAAACTCAATCTTGATTCAACCCTAACTCAGTCAACTGAGCAGCCTGGACCATCTCAGAAAGGTCCTCCAAAATGGCTGACAAAGACACTTGAAAGTGTTCATCCTGATAAGGTTGGAAATACAGGAACAAGAAATTCAACCAGGAAAAATTAAGGTGATGTACATGATTCTGATTCACCTATTTATATGGATGTTTCCTATGATTTTGAACTGAATCTGCCTTCATATTTTTAAGCAACTTACTTCAAAGAAGTTGCTTCTCATGATGAATGGAAAGAAGCAATGCAAAAGGAATATGATGCCTTGATAAAGAATGGCACTTGGAAGCTGGTTGATCCTCCATTGGGAACCAAACCAATAGGTTGCAAGTGGTTCTAAAAGAACAACTATAAATTTGATGGCTCACTTGACAAGCACAAATCTAGGCTTGTGGCAAAAAAAAATTCACAGAAGGAAGGGGTCGACTATGAGGATACTTTTTCCCTCACAACAAAATGGGCTACCATCCAGACACTCTTTTCCTTGGTAGCTCAGAATGGTTGAAATTCCATCAAATGGATGTAAATTTTCTTTCTAGAATGGATATATGAAAGAGAATGTTTTTATATCCCATCTAAAAGGATTTGTTGTGAAGGGTCAAGAACATAAAGTATGCAAGCTTGTAAAATCCTTGTATGGCCTCAAGAAAGCACCGCGAGCCTGGAACAAGAATTTAACGGAGCATCTTCTGAAACTCAACTTCAAACATTATGATCTTGATGATGCAACTTTTTTTGCCAAGAAATTTTTCAAAACAGTTGTATATATTATGGTGTATGTAGATGATATTTCGATTATAGGGAACAATGAGAGCTATATTGCATCCATAAAGAAGGAATTGAGGAAAGGTTTTGAAATGAAAAACTTGGGATATGTTCACTACTATCTTGGTATTGAAGTAATTCAACATCTGAATTCTATATTCCTCTCTCAGAAGAAGTATATTGGATATCTATTGAACAAGTTTGGCATGGATGAGTGAAATCCTTTGACTAATCCAATGGAACAGAACTTAAATCTCACATCCATTGAAGGAAAAGAATTTGAGGATGCAACAAAGTATAGACAGCTTGTAGGAAATCTCAACTGCATGACTACTACCAGACCAGACATTTCATTTGTTGTTGGAATTCTCTCCAGGTTTATGAAAAAATCCTTGTGAGGGACATTGGTCTACTTCAAAAAGAGTTATAAAGTACTTGAAGGGAACACAAGACTTTGGACTTAAGTATACATAGGTGGGCGAATTCATCTTGATTGGATACTCTGATTCAGAATTTGATGGAGATAAAGAAACTGGGGTATCTACTTCAAGTTATACTATGAGTATTGGATCAGGAATTTTCTCCTGGAGGTCACACAAATAATCAGTTCTAGCAGATTCCACAATAGAGGCATAATATGTGGCAGCATCTGAAGCAACAAGTGAAATTGTGTGGCTCGGGAAAATTATGGAAGATTTGTAGGTGAAACAAGTGCATTCAACTCAGCACTCATGATTGACAAAACTTTTGTAATAAAGTTGGCCAAGAGCCAAAAGTTTCATGATAGAACAAAGCACATCAATACAAAATACCATCTGATTCGACAGCATGTTGAGGCCAAGACAATCCATCTACACCATTGTTCCACATATTAGCAGATTGCATACATATTCAACAAAGCGCTTGGAAGATAAAATTTCGAAAGATTGAGAATGGTGCTTGGACTCACCAACATCCCTTCATATTAAGGGGGGGAATGTTGATGCCTAATCATTGGGATTGAGTGAATATGTAAAAATAGTGTAAATATAAAATAAGGAGAGCTAGAATATGAAGAGACACCGGGAGATGAATCCAAATAGTCTCTTCCTCCATGTATATATCTATGATCAACCTTAATGAAAAATCATAATTTAGTTTTAGGAGTTACCTCCTGGCCTTACAATTTGTAAAGGTTGGAGCCTAAGGGGATTGGTGTCCTTATATAGATGATGTTGGTGCTTGAATTTTTGTAAGAGGATTGGTGTCCTCATTTAAGGTTAGGTCCTTGTAGAATTTAAGTGTTTTTCAAGGTTGGAGCCAAAATTTAAGGATTGGTGTCCCCATCTTTTGAACAATATTTATATGTTATTTTTATTTTATTTATTGTGTTTGGTATAACTTCTGCTTCAAATTAAGAAAAATATTAACTAGATAATAAACAATTGAAAGAAATATTGATTCACCCCCCTAGCTCAATATTTCCAACAATTGGTATCAAATCCAACTTCTTCAAGATCATCATAACAGTTGGAAGAAAGATTTTTTGAACTACAATGGAAAATAAGGAAGCACTTAAGGCTCCTCACTTGATGGAACAAATTTCACATTTTGGAAAAATGGGATGAAGTACTATCTGATGTCTCTTGGTGTTGAAGTGTGGCAATCAGTTACAAATGGATATAAAATTCCATCTCCTCTAACAATAGACTAGGACAAAAAGAAGGTGTATGTAGCAAATTCCAAGGCTTTGGATTCTATAAAAATTGCCTACAAATGGAAACCGTCTTCGGAAGGTGGTAGAAATCATTGATGTAAATATAGATGAGACTCTTTTCAAAAAATAAGTAGATCTAACAAATGAATAAGACCTTATCTTTACATATAGGGAAGAATTTGTAGCAAAAGAAGAGTAGGAGCTGGAAGATAAAAAGGAGGAACAAACTCAAACACCATCAAAGATAGCCTTCAAGTTTTTACATAAGTATCATCCAGAAGACCATATTATAAGAGATATGCACATAGGAATACAAACAAGAATAAGGTTGACAAACAGACTAAAAAGGAGTGATATCACCTTGTTGTCCCAAATAGAACTAAAGGATTTCACTCAAACAAGTAAGGATCCTATTGACGCTATGATCAACACCTCTAAAATTGTGCCTACACATGAATTTTGGACCCTATTGAGGATCTAAATATCTTTCATTCCATAATCACTTCATGATTGATTAATGTTACGCTAAGTGTTTAAGTCTTCTTCTTTGTTTCTAAGTGCCGAAGTCACTTGCTTACATATGTTCATTTTGTAACAAGTCATGAGTGCATTCCTTTACGCAAGCTCGAGCAGGCATAGCACAATTGATCGAGATGGTGCCTATGTAATATTCAATCTATGTCGACAGTCAGTGCACACTTTCAATTGGTAGTCTCTTACTTTTGGTTGTGATTGCACTTCTATTTGGTGAGTTTTTTCAACTGTCTCTTTTGTGCACCTTCACATTTTCATGTGTTTCTTTCATGTTTATGGTTGTCACTTTTTATTTCCTTCACTTTATTAAGTGTCATTTTCATGTTATATTTTCTCTACCATGTGTCGCTTTCAATGTCGTTCGCATTTTTCAAGTGTCATTTTCACTTTTCTCTAACCATCGAAAATGTCGTATTTTGGCATGGAAAGTGTTGCATATCGCATAGGAAAAGATGTGGTTCATTTCAAGAGGAAAATTTTGTACCAAAGGTTCCTATTTACCATGTAGACATGTACTAGACCCATCCTCAAAGTTTTATGCATAGTCGTACTAGTGTCACCATTGTCGTCGCAAAGTGTATCTTAAGTGTCTTACTTAGTCGAAAGGAGTTAGTTGTACATTCTTAAGGGGAAGTTATGATGTATTCTCCCACATTAATGTCTCCCATATATCATAAGAAAATACATCAGATATATTCCCCAATTCGCGGTCATTTTCTTACAAGTGTTGTCACTATTGTCACAAAGTGTACCATACATGTCACACTTGAAGGAGGTTATTGTATTGTTGTCTCATTGAGGGGGTCATATTCAATGTTGTGTCATCCATTATTATGAGTGTGTGTGATCATTCATAGTTTTACCCTGGCATCACTTCTACCTTACTAATCCCACACTTAGCCAAATCCTAAAAAATATTTCTACCTAACTAACTTGACCCAACTCAACCTCTTGAACTGTGCACTGCGTAGTAGCAAGGATCAAACTCTCCCCTTGCCTCCTAGAACTGCACAATGTGTAGTTCATGCCTCCAAGTAATACACATTGTGAAATCACAGTGATCAAGGATTGCTTCCATGCCCTCAAAAATTTTGCAATCCACTGATTAGTCCCCCTCCAAAACTGCACATTACGCAGTCTCAAGGCTCAAGACTTCCTCCTTGACCTCCACATCTGTGCATATCAGCATCCTAGTCATCCTTCTTCTACGTATTATGTAGTTTCAAGCCTCAAGATTCCAGCCTTACTCCTTGAACTACGCAATTACACAAGCCCTATTCCTCTCTCCCTCCATAATTGTGCAGTGGGAAAACTAGAGCCTTAAGAAAAATCCTTCCTCATTGAGCCCCTCAACTACACACTCACCCTTCCATAGCCTTCTTGAATTGTACAATGCATAGTCTCAAGCCTCAGTCCTATCTACATTTATGCAATCCCTGAGCCTACTTCTCATTCCAACACCCAGTTCCAGCTCAATCTGTGATTTACATGAAGCATGATAGACTAGCATTTTTCAGACTGATGTTGTCTTGTCATGAGTGGATTTCAGTTGTAGGTATTATATCTTGTTATGATATGGTGATGATGAAGGATATGAAGAAGGAGACCTTGCCAATAGACACATTTGTAGTTGCAAAGACAAAGTTGATCATTGAAGAGAATATTAAGAGACACTAGTTTTGACAGAAGGTCAAATATCATGATCACATGAAGACTCTATATCAATAATCCCCTTGGAGGATGAATACAAATAACATGCAAGATCGATCATGAAGATGCAAAGAAAGAAGCAAAAGGAGCAACTTGGCAATGCGAGATCATAACTAAGTTCCATGTCATCATTGTTAGAGTCATCTCAAGAGTCACGTGTCATAGTGCCTTGCCACATCATTTGTGGAATGTAATTATGTAATTCTCCAAAATGAGCAAATGTAAAATATGTGGATGACCAAGGGTCCCACATGGAATATTAAGAGTCAATATTTAGTTCTAAATTCATATAGAAGCTCAAAGGTCATGTAAGAGTTTGAAAATTCATTGTAGAAGCTCAAGAGTCATGAGGGAGGTCAAGAGTCACATGGGAGGTGAAGAGTCACCTAAATTGTTATAAATACACCCTCATAACTCAAGCAAAAGGACTTTTGGGACTTGAAATTTCACCTTGGCTTCTCTAACATTGGCATAGGAGAGAATATATTTCTTTATAGGAGCAATTGATGACTCAATGTTCCACTATTGAGGCTAGTGTGATGGCGTTGTACTTGTATATCTTGGCACTTCCACTTAATATATTAAGCTCAATGAACCAGAATATTTTCATGCATGTATCATAAATATAGTAAGACTATTCTTTATATGTTTTTGGTATATGTTTTCTCACATGTACTAATGAAATTGAACTATTTCAGTGGCTTTGGTACTTATCTTGTTGAAGGTGTGTTGTATTTGGTTTTATGATTGTGGTTGTATTGTGAACTACTTTGTGGAATAACTTGTGATCCTCTAACCCTTTTGTGTGTATATCTTATGATAGAACTATTACTTTTCTTCTAGAGGCTCACTCTCTTTCTCCCTATCTCAAAAGTACTTTGTATACATTACAATTGTATGCTTCACCGTGTCAACTTACTTTTTTATTCCAAATAATGTTGTATAACCTCTTATGTTATAATTGTATCCAATGAAAATCCTTAAGGATAATGGAAACCGATCATGTTTTCATTAGGGGTCCTACTCCAAATGGTGTGAGGTCTAGTTGGGACTTCACATCGGGGAGACCCGCTTGGTTGACGGATTTCCATCATCGTCAATAGTTGGTGTTAGAAGGAGTGAAAGATGATAATTTGTGCTCGTTGAGTTTATTTTAATCTCTAATCTTAAATGGATCTTTCCCAAATCGTAATCCCGAAATTTTTTTCTAACCTATCCCCTGGTAAACTTTTCATCTTCGTGGAACAGTTTCATGACTTGTCCCAATTAAAGTTTGATGGTGATTACTAGTTTAACATATATCAGATTTTCTTGGTTTTTGTAAATATAACAAAATTTATGATGAAGATATTGTTTATATATTATTCATCCTCACTCTTAAAGGTTGAGTTAAAAAGTGGTGTCAAACTTTACCATTTGCTTCCATTCATTCGTTTGATCAATTTCTCAAGGAGCTTCATCTAGCCATTGACAGGTATGATTATCAAGATGTATGTAATAGGATTGATATTCTCATAATGAAATATGGTGAATCTGTAGAGGATTTTCTTAATCGGTTTTTTCATATTTTCTATGAATTTTCCGAGGGAGTGATTAATTCATATTTTATCAATGAAAAGTTTCAAATCTTGATTCTTCGCTCCTTGAAATCTTTTGAATATGAACCTCTGGATGATGTTTCTCCTCCAATTTATGCTAATCATGAGACACCCCAAAATTGTGAGGAGGAACCTACTATTATATTTGTTCCTTGTCCTCCTCCTTTTCCAATACCAATTTGGGTGCCTCTTGGTGATGATGTTAAAGTTGGGAAATCTGAAATTCAAATTGTTTATCCTCCATTCAACCTCCACCCAATTCCCATGATTTAGATCCTATTAAGGAGAACTTGGAATGGTTTAGATATTACACAAATCCTAAAGAAAAAGTTGATCCCTTACTTTTTAAATATCGCATTTATGTACATCATCCTAATCTTGAAGTTGATCCAATTGAAAACAGAATTTCCTGAAGGGTTACATTTCAACCTCTACCATTTATATCTCATGACTCCTTGTTTCATGATACACTTGATTAATCTACTTCAGCTTTTAATGATGTTCAACTTTTTGTTTCAAGTATCAATCCAGAACAAGGTAGTTGCATTTCAAAGGTAGAGGAGAAAAGTGTCGAAGATATGATTCATATTTCTTCCTTCTTTTAGGATGAAAATCTCACATTCTCATCTAATCATGCATTTTGTAATCTTGATAACCTATCAAATTATTTCAAATCCTTCATTCATGTTGATACTTTGGACAACCATCACCATGACATCCTTCTCTCAATTAACACATGTGGTGATGGATATCCAAGTGCATCAAATGATATTTTTCCTTTTTCTGAATACTTGGATTTGTACAAAATTGATTTGGAACATATTTCTCATAGCTTGCAATCTTCATTTGTGTGATGGGACTCTCTTTCATTTCATAATGAAATTTATTCAATACATGCATATTTAGATATCAAATCTGAAGAAACAAGTTGTTAGGCTTTTGAATCATTGGTATACCCTGTTAAAAAAAAGCAAGATAAATCTAAAGTTGCATTGGTATGCCTATATTCGATCATTACAATGATGAACATAATCTCATGGGACATATCTTGCATGTTGATTCGTTTTTTTTTACAAGCTCAATCTGATTTTACAACTAATCTTTATTCGCTTGAGTCTTTTAATCTTTCTTCGCCTTTATCACACCACTCATTGAAGCGAGATATGTGCGATAAGTTTATTATACCAGCAATCTCTGTAAATCCTTAGATATTTATCCATCTAGTCATGGATGCAATCAGGTATGGAATGGTGTGGTCTTATGATAAAAGGACAAAAAGTTAAAATATTTTATTCTTGATCAATTCAATTGTCGATATTTCATATGTCAGGAGGAATATGTTACAATTCTAAATGATCAAGGGAGTTTTTCAACTGATTTATCTCAATTTTATGTCCATCAATAATCTGATATGTTTAATCTTGAGTCTGATCGAACTAGTGGCATTAATTGTGTTTTCATTGATACATCTGATGACAGTGGTGTATATCTTCCTGTTGATTTTTCTAAGCCACCCAAATTTGATGATCCACGATCAGAAAGTTCAGAGACTTGTCAAGAAGTCAAGGCATTTCAAACCCCATTGATGGTCATGTCAGGTTATCAGAACCCCATTGAGATCTCCAAACTGAGTTGGATCCCGATTCTCACGCATATTTCTTGATTTAACATCTTTCCACTGGCTGCGAGTTCATTCTTGAAGGAATTTTGATATTTTCAAATTCATCTTCATTATCTTCAAGAGATCATTTATGATCAGATGAAATATTATTGTTTGGTTGATATTTCATCATCATGTGAATCCCTTGCATGGCACACAGGGTTGGAAATCACAGCTCTCATGAATCCCCATCATTTCAAATCCTTTCATTCTATTTATCAAGATAAAGGGTGTTCTGATTTGAAGGATATATTTATCAAACATTTCCGAGATCAGTCACCTTCTTTTCACTTTGTGTATGTCATGGATCTAATCTTCTTTTTCGCACAAGTTCTCTTCATGAGTGATGGTAAATGCTTGAGTCATTTGGCGAATCAAGACCCTTGTGTTCTTATTAATACATATTTTGATTTGGCCCTTGCTTCCAATATTTCACTAACCTAGTATCTTAATTGGTTTCCTGAATTTGGGATGTCATTAATTGTCTCAAATAACTTATGCTTTCATATTTCTAGCGTGATATCTAATCAAACACAAAGGTAACTAATGTACAATCGAGGACCTTATAGTCACCAATATGGTCATAGTCGTTTTATATTGATTGATTTTTTTGAATCCAATGATCTTCATGGTTTATCATTTCACGTTTCATATGCATGTCAGATAGTTGAGGCACCTCAACATGAGCTTATGGCTATGTTAAGTTCTCACCTTCTTGGTAGGACTTTTGAACAAGACTAGATCAAATTCCCCTCAGAATATTATCTTTACGATTTGAATTTGATAATTGAAAATTAATTTTCTAATGAACATCAAGGTTTTCAAATAATGTTTCTAAATAAAAATATCCAATCACTGAATCGTTAGAGACATCTTACATCACAAGCTCTGTCGCAAATAACAAGTTTTGATCTTTCTTGATGTTTACAAAAAATGAAAACATGGATGAATTTACATCTGTGAGTAGCGTTCAAGGTTTGTATGATCGTCATTTCAATCAAAAAGGTAGATCTCGAAACTGGTTAAATCTAGTAAGTATGGCACATCTTTCTGTTGGTAAGCAATAACATTGATTCATTATGTAGGTTTGTCAAGTTGTAGTCTTTTCTTTTGCACAATTTTTATATCTGTTGGGCATGGAATCCCCCCCACAGCATGTTTTGGGGCTCAAAGCCCAAGTTTTGGTCAAAGGTTTTGTAAGACTACGCGAATTACAGGCGTGGAGCACGAAGTAGAGGTTAAGTCATAGGGTTGTCCGCCCTAAAGTAATGTAATGTAACGTAAAGTCATGTCGGCCTTATAAATAGAGAGAGACTCTAAGTTGAAAAGGTAGTAGAAGATAGAGTGAGTAGTGAAGGAATGGTTCAAGCTTAGAGTAGGATTCTAAGTGTATTGGGTCATAGTAGTAGGAAGAGGCTCTACAGCTGAGTGCGTAGAGGCCTAGTAGAGTCTGCAGCTGAGTGCGTAGACCCCTGCAACTGAGTGCGCAGGGCGGTGTCGAGTCTGTAAGCGGGATTGAAGATTAATAAATAAAAGTTGATTCTTACTTCTGTGTATTTGTTGTTCATTATCTTCTTTATGTTTGTATTTTTTTATGTATCGCGCGCACTGGTATGATTGCTAAATATGCTGCAATAACCATAAATCTTACACACACAAGTTAAGTAATCAGTTAATTAGCAAAGAACTTGGGTATTATATGGGTCGCACCCTGAGTAGGTCTGCGTGGAAATAGCAACACGAGTTTTGAAGGACTACCAAGTACACGTAGTGATGGGTCGGACCGCGAACCTCTAGAAACCCATCAGACATCCCCAGGGTGCAGAAACCTGGTTCTAGCACCCTCCCATACTACTTCGGGTGCGACCTCAGTCTGCGCTCCGTGGACTGTTGCCAAAAGGGCTAGTAGTACCGGGATTTGCTTGGTTAAATCACCTCTGAACCTGGATCAGGCCCATACAAGCCAATAAATGATTCTGTTTCCAAGACCAGGATTTGCATAAAGGATGTCTAATGTCGCGCCACTGGAATCCAACGAAGAAATAAATTGAAGAGCGGTTGGACAAGAAAATTCACGAGTTTGCGGCGCAGGAAAATAGAAATCTACGAGTATCTAAGGAACAATGGTTGGAGCGCTACTTGTACACAAAAATCCATGAAATTTTCTTGGCATCCTTTCCTTCTGAGCTATATGAGTGGATCGTGAAGTTAGTAGACAGCCAGGGAAGGTGTAGGCTCAAAAAACCAATAGTGTGGACTCTGGAATTAGTACGCAGACTAGAAGCATCAGAAGATAAGATAGCATGAGTTGTGGACCACTGGCTCGACCAAATAATAGGAGGATTTATCACTGAGTTCGCAGTAGACATGACCGTCAGCTATAGTGAGGCAGAGCGACGTTTTCTCAAGGGATCGCGAGGTAAGTATATTAAATCTTTGAACACTTGGATTAAGATGCTATTGTGTGAAAAGCAAGTTATGCGAATAAATTAATGTTTGGGACTACGCGAAGTGGAAAGATCTACAGAAGCGGAAGTAGTGAGGAGTTGGAAAACAGTCCCTTAATTTCACCCTCGCAGGAAAGCGAGGAGGAGCTTGTGAAAGTTTCTCCGAGAAGCGCGATCAATTTGATAAGACAGAGAATTCCACATTTACCACCCCCACCCACACTGCCACCCATTTCACCCCCCTCACCTCCATCTCCACCCACTCCACCTCTGCCACCACCGCAGTTCAGTATGGCAAGTGCGATCAAACTATTGGTGTTCAGAGGAGTAGGAAATGAAGATTCGAACCAATTCTGGTTCGTGGTAAGAGCAGTATGGGAAGCACAAGGCGTCATGGATGATAATATTAAAAAGGCTACCCTGGTGAGTGTGTTGCAGGATCGTTCATTAACGTGGTATATCAAGCATTCTAATGACCACCCAAACACAGGAATTGCAAAGATCCAGACCGTGTTGAATAGGGAATTTAGCAGGCAAAAACCAAAGACACAATCAATCATCGGGTTTAAGGA
The DNA here is from genome assembly GCA_031772625.1 of Pinus tabuliformis. Lineage (NCBI taxonomy): Eukaryota > Viridiplantae > Streptophyta > Pinopsida > Pinales > Pinaceae > Pinus > Pinus tabuliformis. Next base: position 106,413,913 of record CM062810.1, on the reverse strand, counting down.
GATCGCGATGCTCCCAGGCGAGACCCCCTGGGATCTGGACCAAAGGCTGAAGGGTGCGATCCGTGAAGCCAATATAACGTTAACAAATGCATAGCAATGCACATGGTTTGTGGCCTCACTTACGCCACACTTAAGGACAGCGTTGTCACAGCAAAAACTTTCCACCCAGGCTGAAGCGTTGGAGATGGCAATAAGATTGCATGAGACCCCTATACAAGACCCTAGGTTGGGAGTCCAACAAATCCACGCGCAACTACAGATTCTGTGTCTAGAGATGCAAAGTTTGAAACAAGACAGGACACCTCGACCGAAGGTGCGCGAGGAAGTATGGTGCATAAAATGCAAAGGCAAAGGGCACAGGAAGGACCGAGCGCGGCGTCTACATTATGGTGCGTGATCTGCTAGATAGGAGGAAAGCACACCACGGATAATTTTCATCTGTTGTAGAAGCATACGCAGACGTCCCAACAATTATTTTGTAATTTCTGCAGGTCAGTAGGCCATAATGAATGCACCTGCCGAAGCTATGAACTAATGATGGATTGGACTCCTGCCTACAAGGTACAGGGTGAAACGTGAGCCCTCAACCCAAATGTAGGGATGGCGCACGCTGGCTTTCAGGGCCGCAGTCGGGGTCGAGGTGGAATGGGACCAGGAAGGAGTCGTGGCCAGATAATTAACTACAATTGCGGAGGGCCAGGGAATTATGCCCGCGATTGTACAAACCCAACTAGGATATCATGTTGGTATTGTAATCAGTTTGATCATGAGGCAGAAGATTTCCCTTCGCTGATAGCGAAGATGTGCAAAAAGGGGGTACTCCAACCCCCTCCGACCCAGAATTTACAAATGATGAGGTCTGAACCACATGAAGAAGACCCAAATGTAAACATGATGCTCAGGAGTGGTATGACCACGGGAGATGATAAAGGGAAGCAACCAGAAGAAAGCGCATGGGTTTGCAAGGCTCCTACAAAGGAACCTGAGTTTGACTTAGAACGCGTGAAGGAGACATTCATGGAAGCTAAGAAGAGCTTCACGGAGGCCTCCACTTCAGGTAGTAAGGATCAACTAGAACCAGGGATGGATCCTTCAATGCTCACTACCTTTCTGGAGACATGCATGAAACTGTTGCGTGACAGCAAGGCAGTCAAAGGGCTATAGGAACTTATCACTAGGTGCACGAGGTCAAGAGAATCACACGTGGTCCAAAAACTTGGAAAGCATGCATTGCACACAGGAAGGGAGATGAGGTTGACTGCGCAAATACGCAAGTACGAAATGGATTAGGTAATCATGGATCTAGGTTCGGACACAAATGTACTACCAAAGCAAACATGGGAACGCATGGGCAGACCCGTGTTACAATGGTCCCCTATTTAGTTACGAATGGCGAACCAATAGAATATTTTTCCCATGGGAATATTGCAAGGGGTGACATTGGATATTGAAGGCATGAGCACGCAAGCGGATTTTGAAGTGATAGAGATTGTCAATGATAGCAATCCCTATCATGCGCTACTAGGAATAGACTGGGCTACCGATATGAATGGAGTCATAAATCTAAAGAAGCGCAAAATGATCTTTGAGAAAAATTCACTACACGTGGTAGTACTGCTAGATCCAGCCGAAGGAGCGCGATACACTGAACCGGTGCACAACGACGATAGTGATGATGATCTCGATTGTATTTACAAGATAACTATGCAAGGCAAGGTTTGGGTGAATCCAACTGTGGATGAAAGGATTTCATGGGAGCTTGAAAGCTCCTACACTTTGGATTCAGATGAAGAGATAGAGCAATGGCAAAATTGGCTGCACGAAGTAACAACATTGAATTGCAACATGATGATCAGGTCATTGCAACAGAGGCAAGGGAGCTGCCGACATATGATGGATTGTCAACGATGGACGAATTTCTGGGCAAATTTGAAAGCGTCATACCAAAACAACAACAGTTTTATGCATTGAAGTGGGCACTATGTGCAACACCCGCACGATGGTGGGGTACACATCAAGGAAATTTTGAGGACTAGCATGGATGTAGAAGGATGATGCGCCTACGTTTTGGAAAACCACAAATACGACAAGTAGACAAATATGACGGATGAGATGATCCACGCACACACCTCGCGAAATGGACCAAGGCCTATGGAGAAGATCCATAGCCTAAATGGGTACATTTATTCTACCATACCCTGGACGTCATACCCATGAATTGGTATATTGAGACAGAGCTACGCCATGGTACGGGTGAATGGGATGTCTTGCATGAGGGATTCTTGTTAACGTTCACATTTGAAGATCATTGGTTGGATACTGTTGACGATGCTCTACAATGAGTAAAAGCCTCTATATTTAAAATACCATGGGAGCCAAGGGGAGTACTTCATCCAGAATGGGCAACACAGTTAAGCAGTGCACTGGAGTGTTATAACGTGAATGTTGAGGAGGATGATTAGGACCCACGGAACATTAACATTTCAGAAATAGAAGGCTCTCGCGAGATTCGCAAACCATCACTTGAAGACCCCGACATCACCGCGCCACTAAAGACGAAGCAGGTCAACATTGGAACGGAGGTAGAACCAAAATACACAATGCTTGGGGACTATTGGGACGATGTCGCGGTCGATAAGGTCACTGAGTTACTCCGCAAATACCAAGACTTGTTCCCGACCAAAATTACGGACTTAAAATGGATTGTTGGCGATTTAGGGACAATGAAGATCACCCTGAAACCCGACACGAATCCAGTTAAGCAATGGCCTTACCGCTTGAATCCAAAGTATAAAGAAAATGTCCACGACAAATTAGAAAAAATGCTCGCAGCCAAAATTATTGAACCAGTGAAAGAATCTGACTGGGTGAGTCCTATGGTAGTACAGGAGAAAAAATAGAAGGGTGAAATAAGAATATGCATAGACCTTGGGAAGCTGAATGATGCCTATGTACACGATCCATTCCCAACACCATTCACAAATGAAGTACTAGAGAATGTTGGCGGTCAGGAAGCATACTCATTCACGGATGGGTTCTCAGGCTACCATCAGATCAAGATCGCACCAGAAGATAGGAGCAAGATGACCTTCACAACAGAATGGGGATGCTTTCAATACACTGTAATGCCATTTGGACTAAAGAATGCGCCAGCTATATTTTCGCGCATCGTGGTAGCCGCGTTCAAAGAATACATCCACAAGTTTTTGGAGGTCTATCTGGATGATTGGATTGTTTTTGGATTAGTTAAGCACCATGTAGTGAGCTTACGTTTGATGCTGGATACTTGTCGTCGACACCAGATTGCGCTGAACCTGAAGAAGTGCACATTCCTCGTTCCCTTTGGAAACCTGCTGGGACATGTGGTCTACAAACAAGGACTGATGGTGGACCCTGTGAATATTGTCATTATCCTCAATTTGGAAGCACCGCGAAGTGTTAAACAACTACACGCTACCTTGGGACACACTAGATACTATAGGAAGTTCATCAAAATTATGCCCAGATAACCACGCCAATGGAAAAGCTATTGAAAAATGTGTTACATATTGCTGGAATGATGATTGCATGAAGAGTTTGGATGTCTTGAAGGGGAAACTAGCCTCCGCGCCAATCCTGGTCTTCCCGAAATGGGACGTGGAATTTCATGTACATGTTGATGCGTCGTGTATCGTGTTGGGAGTCGTACTCACACAGGAAGGTGTGGAGGGTGTAGATCACCCGATCGCATTTGCAAGTTGAATATTGTCCAAAGCAGAAAAGAACTACTCTACCACCGAGTGGGAGGGGTCGGCAATGGTGTACACACTCCAAAAATACCGACACTATTTACTGGGAGGATATTTCAAGATGTATATTGACCATTCCACGTTGAAGTACCTGGTGAACAAGCCTATGTTGGGGGGGTGCATATGAAGATGACTTTTACTGTTTCAAGAATATGATTTTGAGGTCATAGTCAAGCCGGGATGCTTAAACACAAGACCAAACCACTTGTCACGAATTAAGACGGGCGAGGAACCAACATATTTGGAGGAGGGACTACCGGATGCATAGCTCTTTGCAGTGCGCGTCGCGGATAGACACTTTGAAGATATAATCCATTTTCTAACAACAGGGACTGCGCCAAAGGAGTACTCAATCCAACAAAAGAAGGAATTGGTGGTGCGCGCGGTCCCACTAAATCCCCAAATGACACTGCAGTCATTTGAGAACTGGGCGATCAACTTCATGGGTTCGATCAAACCTCAGGGAAAGACAGGTGCGTGCTACATCATCACCGCGACGGAATACCTAACACGATGGGCGAAAGCACAGCCATTCAAGTACTGCACAGCCACTATGGCTACAAAATTTTTGTTTGAAAACGTGTTGACACGATTTCGCTGTCCGAAAATCTTAATGAGCGATCGAGGAACACATTTATTGAATGAAACCATCAGCACGCTCACAGAAGAGTTCCAGGTGTATCATCAAAAAAGTACACCGTACCACCCATAGGCCAATGGAACAATAGAGGCATTCAATAAAATACTAGAGACTGTGTTGACCAAAGTATGTAACGCGTAGCAGAACGACTGGGACCTGCACGTACCCACTTTGTTATGGGTGTACAGGACAACATGCAAGAAATTGATGGGATAGACACCATTCTAGTTGGTCTATGGTACGGAAGTAGTCATGCTGATTGAATACATCGTACCTAGTCTGCGAATAGCAGCACTCACAGGCATGACCATAGTTGCAGGAAGCGCCCCCCCCCCCTTGGATCCTAGGCCGGAATCGCGTCCCGTACGGAAGCGTTCCGGAAGCGCCAGCCGAAGCGCGATTCCAGTTTTTACGAAGCACGGTTCCGAGTTTTTGGAGCGATTCCTGGTTACACTTACGTGCTTGTGACACTGGGGTTACACTTTCGGGTTGGGTAGCCATGAATATTTTATTGTCAACGTTTATTCTTATACAACTACATGTATAAATTTCGTTTCGTTAATGTGATGTGGGAAAGAAATTACGCGTAGCCCAATTACGTAGAGCTTAGGGCCTTTTAATAAGACTGTTATAGTTATCGTTATTTATAGTCATGTGTTTAAACGGAGACTCGAAGGTATAATTGATACGAAAATCCATTTCTTATAAATTAATGCTTAATTTAATTTCAACTTCAAAATTATTGTTATAGTGTTATAAATAGAAAAACAATATATCACGATTATATTTATATTTTCATATAATCTTAATGCTTTTGAAAGTAATAAAATAAATAAATTTTTATAATATATATATATATATATATATATAATAAATTTTTTATTAGATATCATTTTTTGGGATTCAACTGCGTTAAGTAAGTCATTCAAACGTATGACCATTTCCATGAGAGGTAGTCGTAACTGACTAATTTCTCATGATTTTTGAATAGTTCACTTATCACTCATTGCATCGGGTGATGCTCACAGGGGTGAAGAAGTGGGATTGAAACTAGTGAAATGTGGAGAACGAATCACATAGCATCAATCATCACTTCCGGGGCTTGCACCCGGTAACCAGGACTTCCCAGGAGGTCACCCATCCCAGAACTCCTCTGGCTCAAGCGCGCTTAACTGTGGAGTTTTCCCACAATCAAGCCCACTTAGCTTGCTACCCCATTTGCAAAACCTTAGCAAGTATTGTGCCTCATGAACCATTCAAGTAGAGATCCCTTGACTCTTTTTGAATTTAAGTATGGGGGATTCAAAAAGAGTCAAGGGATCTCTACTTGAATGGTTCATGAGGCACAATACTTGCTAAGGTTTTGCAAATGGGGTAGCAAGCTAAGTGGGCTTGATTGTGGGAAAAACTCCACAGTTAAGCGCGCTTGAGCCAGAGGAGTTCTGGGATGGGTGACCTCCTGGGAAGTCCTGGTTACCGGGTGCAAGCCCCGGAAGTGATGATTGATGCTATGTGATTCGTTCTCCACATTTCACTAGTTTCAATCCCACTTCTTCACCCCTGTGAGCATCACCCGATGCAATGAGTGATAAGTGAACTATTCAAAAATCATGAGAAATTAGTCAGTTACGACTACCTCTCATGGAAATGGTCATACGTTTGAATGACTTACTTAACGCAGTTGAATCCCAAAAATGATATCTAATATAATGCACTGCGTAATCCCCCATACTTAAATTTTTTATTATATATATATATATTCGAGTACAAAAATAAATATATTTAACAATTATTTATTTATTATATTACATAAATAAATTATGAATATATTTAATAATTCTTTATTTATTATCTTGTCAAAACATAATCATTTTTAATATTTTAAATGGAGAAGAAGTGAGTAACATGTTGCAAAGTATATAATACCATTTAAATTTATGATCCAGATTCTAGAACAAAGTTTTTGGAATAATAGCGCCATATTAATAGAACAAAGTTTTGGAATCATGGATGCCATATCTATCTTGATTTATGCAAAAATATGCATGTTTTCATGTCTTCTACAATTAATTTGGTATTTGGGATGTTTGTTTTGAGTATAAATGCAAAAAAATATAAAAATATATATATATAGCAGACGCTTCCGCGGACGCTTCGCTTCCTAGATTTTTGGAAAATGACGCTTCCGCGCTCCCGCTTCCGCTTCCGCTTCGCTCCCGCTTCGTGCAACATTGGGCATGACGGACCGCGAAGCTCTAGAAGAAAGGCTTGTGCAATTAGAAGAACTCGAGGAAGAATTTTTTTTGGCTGGATTTCATCAACAGGTACAAAAGCAGCATGAAAAGGCCTGGCACGGCCACCATATCAAGTTGCGCACCTTCAAGGTAAATAACTTAGTGCTACTGTATGATAGTAAGTTTGAAAAATTGCTAAGAAAATTTAGAATACACTGGCTGGGACCATATGTGGTAAAGGAGGTCACAGACGAAGGAGCGGTCTAGTTAGTTAAACTTAATGGAGAACCCTTCCCAGGAAAAGTAAACGGTAGTCGCCTGAAGCCCTACACAGATGGTCCGGCTATCTGACTAACCGACCGAAGCACAATCTTCACGGCCCGAGGAGCTGGACAAGGTTGCGGGACTATAAACACAAACACGAGAATCTGGTACCAAATAAAGGACACAAGTCAGACACAGATGATTCAGAAGCAGGAATGCAGCAGGTCCAGCAAACCGTAGAACAGTGCGCCACGGACCTTTGGGCAGTACGGGAACAGTTGAAGGGGCTCCGTGCCAAGAGCGCCGCACCAGTAGAGTGACTCGAGACGAGTCACGATGATTGTGTTGGGGGGCTATTGGGCATGGAAGTCCCCCTACAACATGTTTTGGGGCTCAAAGCCCAAGTTTTCGTCAAAGGTTTTGTAAGACTCCGCGAATTGTGGGCGCAGAGCGTGAAGTAGAGGTTAATTCATAGGGTTGTCTGCCCTAATGTAATGTAATGTAATGTAATGTAAAGTCATGTCAGCCTACCCATGGTCCACAAACCATGGGATTGTATAAATAGAGCGAAGCTCTAAGTTGAAAAGGTAGTAGAAGATAGAGTGAGTAGCGAAGGAATGGTTCAATCTTAGAGTAGGATTCTAAGTGTATTGGGTCGTAGTAGTAGGAAGAGGCTCTACAGCTGAGTGCGCAGAGGCCTAGTAGAGTCTGCGGCTAAGTGCACAGACCCCTGCAGCTGAGTGCGCAGGGCGGTGTCGAGTCTGTAAGCAGGATTCAAGATTAATAAAGAGAAGTTGATTTTTATTTCTGTGTATTTGATGTGCATTATCTTCTTTATGTTTGTATTAGTTTATGTATCACATGCACTGATATGATTGTTGAATATGCTGTAATAACCATAAATATTACACACACAAGTTAAGTAATCAGTTAATTAGCAAGGAACTTGGGTATTATATGGGTCACGCCCCGAGTAGGGCTGTGCGGAAACAGCAGCACAGGTTGCAAAGGACTACCAAGTACGCATAGCGACAAGTCGGACCGCGAACCTCCAGAAGCCCATCAAACATCCCCAGGGTGCGGAAACCTGGTTCTAGCACCCTCCCATACTACTTCAGGTGAGACCTCAGTCCACACTCCGCAGACTATTGCCAAAAGGGCCAATAGTACCGGGATTTGCTTGGCTAAATCACCTCTGAACCTGGGTCAGGCTCATACAAGCCAACAATATCACTTTTTAATTTAATATATATTTGTGATTGCAGGTCAGGAGAGATTACAGTGGCTACACTGTAAATTTAATTATACTTAGCCCTGACCTTCTAGCCCATTAGGTTAGGAGTAGGTTTAGGTGCATTTAGTCCCCTAGTTACATTACATGATTTTGCATTTCACTCTACACTAGTCCTTGCATTTAGTTTGTTTTTTGTCTCTCATGTTGCTTAGTCAAGGTTTACTTCTACTATGTTTTGCTTTTGTCTTCTTTTTATGCCTTTTCTTGTCTTTCTTACTTTTGTTTAATAAGACTCTGCATGAAAATGCTATTGCTTGACTCAAAATACAATGTGGAAAAAGTTGAAAAGGGAAATTGTGATGATGAACAATGCTCGGATTATTTGTTATCCTCTTCTCTATATTGGGTTTACATATCTTTAAATTCAATTATGTATGAATGGAAAATATGATCCTTTCAAACAGAAAGATTTTGGTTGAACCCTAAAGCCCGTATCTATTCTAGGATCTCCATTCCTTGACTCGGTGTTGTAATTAAATGGAACTCTTCTTTTTTATCCAATCTAGTAGAAGAAAGGAAGGGGAAAATCAGTAGTGAGTAAACCAATATCAAAGGTATATATAACCTTCTCTAAAGGAACAACCTCTTCTTCTCTCAATAAGTCGGGATCCCTCTTCTGCCCCATGAAATAATAAGTTTCGAAACACAGTTATCTACATTAATAAATAAAGGGACAAAGAAGAGAAAGGCTTCCTTCGCAAAGAGAGGTGAAGAAAGTAACATTTTGGGGTACTGTTCATGCTCGTTGGCAGTGAAGCAATTATTTTGTTCCTATAGTGACTCCGTCGGGGTATAGTCCAGGCATGCTAGCAGTGGAGAAACACCAGAGATGAAAACTAATATTATGATTATCTTAAACTCGCAATTTATATTACCCTTCTCTTGAATTGAAACAAATGTGATATGGAAATATTTGTGAATGTGTTTAGCCTATGAAAGGAATAGAGGAGACTATATCCATATCAGTTCAAATTGGGAAGCCAAGGTAATCCATGTGATGAATTAATACTTCCTTAAAGACTAAGACCTTGTAATTAAAGATAAAACCTGAACAGAGAAGTTGGGGTTCTACCAGTGTGTCACCAAGTGTTGATGTTGCGATCAACACCCTCCAAAATTTTGCGTACACATGAATTTTGGAGCCTATTGAGGATCCAATGATTTATCATTCCATAATCGCTTCATGATTGATTAATGTTACACTAATTGTTTAAGTCTTATTCTCGGTTTCTAAGTGTCGAAGTCACTTGCTTACACATGTTCAGTATGTAACAAGTCATGAGTGTATTCCTTTATGCAAGATTGAACATGCATAGGATAATCCATCAAGATGGTGTGTGTGAAATTTCAACCTATGTTGGCAGTCAGTGCACACTTTCAATTAGCAGTCTCTCACTTTTGGTTGTGATTGTTGGCATTATGACACAGGTGTTGTCCTTGATGACAACTCACTCAGATGAAAGATCATATTTTAGACTCACAGTTTGAAGAAAGAGAGGTATATGCAAGTTCCCCATTGACCAAGCCGCGTGTACACGTGAGTTAGCAAACCAAAAGGATTGTATAGCGTACACACGCACTTTCACAGAAGGAAAGGCACGTACATGTTGGAAAACTAAGTTTTGGTTTGTGTTATTTGGTCCATGGTATTTTGATCCATGGTATTGGTCCAAGGTATCTGGTCCGAAGTGTTGACCCCAGGTATTTGGTCCAAGGTATTGGTCCTAAGTGGTTTTGGTCCATGGTATTGAGTAAGGCCTAAGATTATAAAACTAGGAGAAGATCATTAGGCAAAGGCACTCAAGTATTGAATATCTAATGAAGAGAAAGATCTAGAATATAGGTTATTGGGTTATGGTGCATAGCTGGATCTGAATCAAGGATGAACCTTAGCGCTTGATGAAGGATAAGATCTAATGATGGGTCAATATCTTAAGGCTTGAAGTGAAGTATCTTTGTGTGGTTTTGATCTTTTATCTGAATAACTACCGCATGTTGTAGTCTATAAATATGATGATCTGGGTATAACTGAAGTTTGGAATTGTTGTAAAGTGTAAATCATCATTTACAGATCTGTACGCAGGTTCACTTTAGAAAAGGCGCGTATACACGTTGGTTTTGCATATCCAAATAGCGTATACATCTTAAATTTGATTTGCAGATCTGTACGTAGGTTCACCTTGAGAAAAGAGCATATTCACATAGGTTCGATACATGGAAGTAGCGTATACCTCATAAAATATGTTTTTGTTGCTTCTGTTTGTTGTTTCCATGTTCTGAGTGTCGGTTATTGTGCTCTGGTTACTGTATTCTGGTTACAGCATTCTGAAAAGTGATTGATTAATTCAATTGTGGTTGGTGCAAAGGATATTGGTTGATGTAGATATATTTGATGTTTGAATGATGTTATTGATGGATCTAGTCTGAAAATTTATCAAACGTGGTCCCTGGAAGAAAAGAGAAGGTTGTAGCCTTCTGTAGGCCGACACCTACGTACTAGTAAACATATCAACTAGTACAAGATAGGGGATTGTACCTCCCTTTCAGGAGAAGCTGGAGAACGAGAGAAGGTTGTAGCCTTCTGCAGGTAGAAGCCTGTGTACTAGTATAAGACTGCACCAGTACAAAAATTGTAAAAAGAAGTTTCTTATTAAAAAGAAGATAGAGATGATTGCAGCAGGTGGTTTTCACCCACATTGGGTTTCCACCTTATATCTTGTGTTCATGTGTGTGATTGTTTGTTCTATTTTTACTGCACTTGGTTACTGTTTATATGGTTCTGATGCATTGATTAAAGATCAACATATGATGAATTAACTGAATCATAAGTTTGCAGGATATACGCTAGTTGCCTTAAATACAGTTGCGTATACACGCAAGTTCCATTAACTGAAGTAGCGTATATGAATCTGATTATGGAAATGAAATATTATTGACTTGCTAATACTGATTCACCCCCCCTCTCAGTATTATTTCCAACAGTGATTGCACTTCTATTTTTGTGTGTTTTTCCAATTGTCACTTTTGTGCATCTTTGCTTTTTCAAGTGTTGCTTTCATGTTTACAACTGTCAAATTTTATTTCCTTCACTTTAGTAAGCGTCGTTTTCATGTTATAATTTCTTTGGCATGTGCCACTTTCAATGATGTCTACATTTTGCAAGTGTCATTTGCACTTTTCTCTATCCGTTGCAAATGTTGTCTTTTGGCGTGGAAAGTGTCGCATATCGCATAAGAAAATTTTTGGTACACTTCAAGAGGAAAATTTGGTACCAGTGGGTCCTATTTACCATGTAGACCTGTACTAGACCCATCCCCAAGGTTTTATGCATAGTCATACTAGTGTTGTCATTGTTGTCGTAAAGTGTATCTTAAGTGTCACACCTAGTCGAAGGGAGTTAGTTGTACATTATTAAAGAGAAGTTTTGATGCATTATCCCACACTATTGCATCCCATTCATCATAAGTAAATACATCAGATATATTCCCCGAGTCTCGATCATTGTCGTACAAGTGTCTTCACTTTCTTTGCAAAGTGTACCCTAACTGTCGCACTTGAAGGAGGTTGTTGTATTGTCATTTCATTGAGGGGATCGTGTTCAATGTTGTGTCGTCAATTGTTCTGAGTGTGTGTGATCATTCATAGGTTAACCCTGGTCTCACTCCTATCTTACTGAGCCCGTACTTAATCAAATCCTAAAAACTATTTTTTCCTAACCAACTTGACCCAACTCAGCCTCCTAAGCTACGCACTACACAGTAGAAAGGCTCAAGATTTCCCCTTGCCTCTTAGAACTGCACAATGTGTAGTTCCTACCTATAAGGACTATAAATTTTGTGGTCATAGTGCTCAAGGATTTCCTCCCTTCCTTTAGGAATTGTAAAATCCATTCATCAATCTCCCTCCAGAATTTCACATCGCACAGTATCAAGGCTCAAGACTGCTTCCTTGACCTCCAAAACTATGCAGATCAGCCTCCTAGTTGGCCTTCTTCTGCACATTTCGTAGTGTCAAGAATCAAACTTTCATCTTGACTCCTTCAACTGTGTAATTGTGTAAGCCCTAGGCCTCTCTCCCTCCAGAACTATGTAGTGGGAAACCCCAAGCCTCAAGCCTCATGCCTGCCTCCTTGAGCCCCCCAACTGCACAGTCACCCTGCCTTGGCCTCCTTGAAATTCACACTACGTAGTCTCAAGCCTCATCCCTAGCCCATGACCTCTTGAGCTTCCCAACGATGCAATCCTTGAACTTGCATCTCATTCTAGCAAATAGTTCGAGCTCCGTTTGTGATTTTCATGAAGCATAATAAACAAGGCGTTTTCGAACTGATGTCATCTTTTAATGAGTAGATTTTAGTTGCATGTATTATATCTTGTTATGATAGGATGATGATGAAGGATATGAAGAAGGAGACCCTACCAGAAAACAACTTTTTAGTTGTAAAGACAAGGTTTATGTTTGAAGACAAGATGAAGAGACATTAGTTTCGACAAAGATCAAATATCATGATTGCATGAAGACTCCATATCAAACATCCCCTTGGATCCATGCAAGATCCATCATGAAGATGAAAAGAAAGCAGCAAAAGGAGCAACTTGGCAATGCCACATCATCATGAAGTTCCATGTCATCATTGTCAAGAGTCATCTCAAGAGTCACATGTGTCATAGTGTCTTGCCACATCATTTGTGGAATGTAATTATGTAATTCTCAAAAATGAGAAAATGTAAAATATGTGGAGGACCAAGGGTCCCACATGGAATATGAAGAGTCAATATTGATTTCTAAAGTCATATAGAAGCTCAAAGGTCATGTAAGAATTCAAAAATTCATTATAGAAGCTCAAGAGTCATGAGGGAGGTCAAGAGTCACATGGGAGGTGAAGAGTCACCTCATTTGTTATAAATACACCCTCATAACTCAAGCAAAAATACTTTATGGACTTGATCTTTCACTTTGGCTTCTCTATTATTGTCATAGGAGAGAAGATCTTTCTTTGGAGGAGCAAGTGGTGACTTAATGTTCCATTATTGGGGCTAGTGTGGTGGAATTGTACTTGTATATCTTGCCACTTCCACTTAATGTATGAAGCTTGATGAGCCAGCAGATTTCATGCATGTATCTTATATATAGTAAGACTATTATTTATATGTTTGCAGTATATGTATTTCTCACATGTACTAAGGAAATTGAACTATTTCGATGGATTTGGTACTTATCTTGTTGAAGGTGTGTTGTATTTGGTTTTATGATCGTAGTTGTCTTGTGAAATACTTTGCATATTAACTTGAGATCCTCTTATGCTCTTGTGTGTCTCTTTTAGGATAGTACTATTACTTTTCTTCTATAGGCTCACTCTCTTTCTCCCTGTCATGAAAGTACTTTGTATACATTGAAATTGTATGCCTCATAGTGTCAACTTACTTGTTTGTTCCAAAGAAGGTTGTATAACCTATTATTTTAATAATTGTAGAAAAGGAAAATCCCTAAGGACAATGGAAATTGGTCATGTTTATGGTTGGGGATCCTACTCCAAATTGTGTGAGGTCTAGTTGGGACTTCACATCAGGGAGACCCCCTTGGTTGACAGATTTCCAACACCGTCAATAGATCCACATTGGATAAAAGAATTGGAAGAGGAGATGAACCAAATTGAAAAGATTGGAACATGGGAACTTGTACCTTGTCCAAAGGATAATAATTTCAAAGGAACCAAGTGGGTGTTCAAGGAAAAATGAATAAACATGGACAATTCATTAGAAACAAGGCAAGATTTTTGTGCAAGGGGTATACTCAAATTGAAGGAATTGACTTTGAAGAGACCTTCGCTCTAGTTACTATAATAGAGGCCATAAGGATGTTTTTACCATTTTCATCTTCAAAAGACTTCAAAGTCTATCATATGGTTATAAAGTCGACCTTTCTAAATTGTGACATAAAAGAAGAACTAGAGATGGAACAACAAGAAGGGTTTGACTTGTCATAAAATAAAGACTTCATATGCAAATTGAAGAAGTCCTTGTATGGATTAAAACAATCTCCAAGAGCTTGGTATGATAGACTTGATAATTATCTTCAAAAACAAGGATTTAAGAGAGGAGTTTCAAGAAGCAACCTTTACATGAATATGGATAAAGACAATCTGCTAATCACAATAGTATATGTGGATGATCTAGTTTTTGGCAGCAATAATGATGAAATGAGTCACAAATTTTCCCAAGAAATGTCAAAATAATTTGAAATGTCAATGATTGGAGATTTGTCCTTATTTCTTGGACTTCAAGTAATTCAAACCAATGTTGGAATGTTCATAACACAAACAAAGTACCTCAAGGAAATGCTTAAGTGATTTGGGATGGAAGAATGTGTTGTTGTAAGCACACCTATGATTACAGGTTGCAAGTTGAGTAAGGATGATGAATCTCCTATAGTAGATGCAAATCTCTACATATCAATGATTGGAGGTCTTCTATATCTGATAGCTTCATGACCAGACATCATGCAAGCAGTAGGTATGGTGACAAGGTTCCAGTCAGTCCCTAAGGAATCTCACATGCAAGCCATAAAAATTATATTCACATATCTAAAGGGTGCCCCTAATTTTGTATTATGGTATAATAAGACGACAAATATTAACTTGAAAACATACATTGATGCAGACTATTTCAGAAGAATCGATGATTGAAAGAGAAACAATGGAAATGAATTTTTCTTAGGAGATTAGCTTGTATCTTGGTGAGCAAGAAATAATCATCCATATCTCTTTCCACAAGTCGAATATATTATAGTAGCAGACAATTGTACAAAAATAATTTGGTTGAAAGAAGCCTTAAATAATTTCAAAATAGAACTAAATAAGCCCATCACTATCTTTTGTGACAATACCATTGCAATTTGTCTCTCAAAAATCCTATCCATGCACTCAAAAATGAAACATATTCCAATCAAGGACTACTTTTTTTGAGAGCATGTGGTTAATCAAAACATCAAAATGGAATATGTTAGCATTAAGGAAAAGATTGCATACATATTCACTAAAATTCTGCCTCGATAATTGTTTGAATACTTTCATCAAAATATGGGTGTCACCTAGTCTCTTCCATCCCAATAAAGTATCCCTTTGCTATTGATGTCAAAGTGGGAGTAGCAGGAAGTCAGGGGGAGTAGCACGATGTCAGGGGGAGTAGCATAAAAATTGGAGCTTAAGGAATGTTTCTATCAATATAAAATGGGGAGATTGTTGAGAAAATAATTATTATTGATGTCAAAGGATGTCTAGTTGAAGAGGATAATAACATATGTGTAAAGATCATTGTAAGCCAATTCCAACAAGGTACAACATGTCCCCTAACTCCTCTCCATTGAGAAGAAATGAATTTTATAAGGAAAAGAAACCACTTATCTGCCCCCTAGTTAATTCAACCCTGCTTGAGGACAAAAAGATTGAAGGTTTTTATTTTTTCTCTTGGTAAAGGGTTATTAGAGGGTTTTTGGATCAGATTTTGGAGAATTTGGCTTGTCATTGAAGTAGATTTTGGCCTCCTTGTAGCACATATTTTGACTTCCTTTTTAGCACAAGAGTTCAACCACTTTAGCATACATTTCGACCTAAATTTGTGAGTAGACCTTAGCCTAAACTGGGCCTACGGAAGGAGCATACCTTGGCTTGTGACAAGATGCAAAACTAGGCCCCCCTACGACTGAATATAGGCTTGTGGCAAGGTACAGAACTCGGCCCCCCTATGACATATTTTGGTCTTGTGGTAAGAAGAAGACTCAACCCCTCCTAAGGAGAAAATCTAGCCCTAATTTGGTAGTATAACTCAGAATTGTTTTAGGAAAAATCTCATATTTATATTGGTAAAAAATTAGGCCCTCATTGAGGATTCATTAACTCATATTTTGGCCTTCCCTTGGAGACATTTAGGAGTAGCCCTTGGAGACATTTTGGAGCATCCCTTGAAATATTTTGGCATAGGCCCTCGAATGCATTTGAGAGCGCCTTGGAGACATTTTTTAGTAGTCCTTGAAATAATTTGGACCAACCTCTTGAAGACATCTTAGAGCAGCCTTGAAGCCACTTTGGAGTAATTCTTGGACTTATCTTGAAGCAAAATTTTGGAACTATCTTGGTAAGTTTTATTTAGTATTTTTGAATTATTTGTAAAGATTGGACCCTAATAGGATTGGTATCGTCATGTAGACCAAGTTGGTGCTTGGATTTGCTTCAAAGGATTAGTGTCCTCATTCAAGATTGGAGCCTTAGAGAATTGAAGTGTTTGTAAACTTTGGAGCCAGAATTTGAGGATTGGTGTCCTCATAATTTGAGTAATATTTATATAAATTATTTTTATTTTATTTCTTGTGTTCTAGCATAACTTGTTCTTCTAATTAAGAAAAATCTTACTTGGCTAATAAACAATTGAAAAAAATAGTGATTCACCCCCCTTCTCAGTATATCCAACAGGCAGAACATTATGGATTTTTGTCTAGTCTAGTTGGAGGCAGAAGATCAGGTTCTGATGTGGAGTAGGCTCATAGTCCACCTAGTCCTCCCACCAATAAGCCATGTGTAAAATCACAATAGGAAACCCTTAGAAATACAACATAACCGACATTGCATGGGAAGGTATGAGAGCAATGGTGCTTCGAGATAGGTGGAGGGTAGGAAACAATACTATCAACTATGAGTTTTTGAGATATGTGATGCCCATTGAATGGAGGGTGAAATCGATAACACTAAATAATAAGATCATAACAAAACCAGAGAGAGAGAATTCAAGGAGACTAGGTATGTTATCCAAGAGGTTGTCGACTTCCACTATATATTTGAATGAAAACCCAAAGCTTAGAAGATTCTCTAAAACCAAGAAGATAACCAATAGTTTATAGACTCCACCTCCCCTTGAGAACCCATTCATCCATGTGGCAAATAATTTTATCGGCTCATTATCCATAAGGATACTTTTTATTATAATATTTGTAAATAAATTGTATTAGAGGGTCTAACATGGGTCTAGGCCCAAAAACTTATCTAAGTGAAAGAATTAATTTGAGATCACCTCCAACAATAATAAATGGGTATGCCAACGCACCTTCTGAGGCCAAATATTCCAAGAAAGAAACACGATCAGAGTATGGACAATATGCATTTAAAATATAAATGGGGTTGACATAATCTCTAATTTCAAACTTCAATAAAATGGTAGAAGGTAGAAATGAGAAAAGGCCTTGCAAGTTGGTCTCCAACTAGAGATCAAACCCCAAGACAATCCAACTGCATCCACATGACAGAAGGTCCAATTATTTAATATTAGTTCTACAGATTGCCTAGCTTTTAACCTTGAGCACATAGTCTCCTAAATTAGGATAATATGAGGGTTTTTTCTTGCAATGAGCCTTAGGGATATTTTTAACAATCAGCCCCAAGGCCCCTTTCATTGAAAGATAAAATGATCATATCCCCACCTTGGAGTGGGCACTGCTAGCTTCTTTAGAAATGGTTTTTTATTTGCCTTGTTTTATCTTTAGAACAACTTTCTCTTGTGATTTGTGTAAGTTTGATTCCCTTCCTACTAAATTGATCAAAGGCGGGTCCAATGCAAGCTTGTCGTTAGAAGGGGGAAAATATTTAAGTTTTGAATGGGGTTGGAGTGCATAACTTTTATTTTCATAAGAATCTCAAGTAGGATACATGAGTGGCACTCATGTAGGGAAGGTGGAAAAAGGGACTCAAGGACTTTAGAGTAGGGGTAGAATAGCTAGAGGAAGGGGAAGTTCTGAGAGGGACCTTCGAAATGGGAATCTTGGGGGAGGGGATGTGATGGACCTCAAAAGGGGAGGAGAAAAATAAATCGATTGAAGAGGAAGAATGAGGCAATCCCGAGACCTTACCAAGATAGGATGGGTCGATCTGTCGGGTGATAGGGGGGCCTTGATCCGAGGAGGAGACTGATATGACCTTAGCTAATGAAGGTGGCTTGTATGCCAAGCATAGAGAAACACTAGAAGGAGAGGCCTTCAAGCATGTGTAAGAACCACGAGTAGGGGTGTTTATACCTAAACTATTGCATTCCTTCTAAGAATCCCCAACCTCATGGCATTAATGGAAATTGAAGGATAAATTTTAGTAATCCACCTTTTGGTTCCATACAAACCTGTCTAGGTTGAGCTCCAATTTTTCCACCAACCCATCTCTTAGGCTCACCTCAATCTGATTCCATGCCATCCCGTAATATTCCTTAGCCTTCTAATCATTATAAAGGCACACGAAGGTGCCTAATTTGTTTCCTATGGTTTTTAGAATCTCCAAATTCCAAAATTGTAGGGAAAAACCAGCAAGAGTTTCCCAAAATTTAATCTCATTGAAGAGCCTCTTTACAGGGTCAAAAAATTGCCTAATTTCATAGCGTCAACCTAGCATGATCCTAGTTCAAATTTAGACTTAGGATGCAAGAGCATTTTGTTGCATTCTTGAAGACAAAGGATAGCCAACCCTTAACTAGAATGTGAAATTGAGGCACATAGCCTAGTAGAGGTTGCAATGAATTGGAAATATAGGACTCCAAGGATGAAGCTTTAACATAATTTCCATTGAATCTCCCTACCAAAGTCATACTGCCATAATCCATGATGTGATAGATTTCAATGTATTTACATATGACTAGGCTCATCGAACCTCTTTTCCTATGAATTCACCTAATCCTCTCATTTAGATCTTTTGAGCATACCCAAGTAGAGGGAGGCATATTCACAACAGAAGAGACTTGTGACAATGGACAAGAAAACATAGACAAGGGGAGCTAAAAGAATTTCTGAAGAAAAAAAATTACATGGGGAGGTATGTGAGCAAAGAAGGTAGTAGTATATTCGAATGTAGGACCATGCAACATGCCTTTTGAACTAGATACATTTGTTTTGGGAGGTCCTAATTCCTCTACCGTGACATAAGTTAGTTAAACATCAAGTCTTTTTGTCTAGTCTAGTTGGAGGTAGGAGATCGGGCTCTAAGGTCAAGTAGGATCATATTCCACCTGGTCCTCCCCCAAATAAACCATGTGTCAAATTATTGTGAGAAACCCTTATAAATATGACATAACCAGAGTGGCATGGGAAGGAATGAGAGAAATGGTTCTTCAAGATAGATGGAGGGTAGGCAACAACAATATCGGTTGCCAAGGTAGGCAAAAACTCTCTCTAATATTTGTATGGGCCCCAAAAATTATCTAAGTGAAAGCATTAAATTGATATCACCTCGAATAATGGTGAATGGGTTTTCCAACACACATATTTAGGCCAGATATTCTTAGAAAGAAAAATGATCAGACTATGGACTATATGCATTTAAAATAGAAATGGGGTATACAAAATATCTAATTTCAAACTTAAATAGAATGGAAGAAGGAAGAAATGAGTAGGAAAATGCCTTGCAAGCTAATCTCCAACCAAATATCAAACCCCAAGAAAATCCAATTGCATCCACATGAAAGAAGGACTAATTACTAATATCAGTTCTATAGACTACCTAGCATTTAACCCTAAGCACATAGTCTCCTATATTATGATAATATTGGGATTTTTGCTTGAAATTATCCTTTTGATGGTTATTTTTTTACAATCACCCCAAATACCCTTTGCGTTGAAAGAAAAAATGAGCATATCCCCACCTTAGATTGGAAACTACTAACTATAAGGTCCCTAGCAATGGATGCTTGTTTATCATTTTTTATCTCTAGAACAACATTATCTTGTGCTTTGAGTAAGTTTGATTCCTTCCTACTAGATTTATTAGAGGTGGGTCCAATGCAATCCTTCCATTAGAAAGGGGAAAGTATTTGAGTTTTGACTAAGGGTGGAGTGCATAACTTTTATTTTCCTCAAGGGATTGGATAGGGTAAGCATGTGGCACCGATGAAAGGGAATGGGGGAAAAGGGACTCTAGGACTTCAAGTCAAGGGATAGAATAGTTATAGGAAAGGAAAGTTATGAGAGGGACCTTTGAGACAGGAACCCTAGGGGAGGGGAGGGGATGGACCTCAAAAGGGGAAGAGGAAAATAATATAATTGAAGAGGAAGGAGGGGGCCTTGAGACCTTACCAAGAGAGGAGGAGACAATATTCCAAGCATTAGGGTTTCCTTGTTCTAAGGAGGAGACTAACATGACCTTAGATAATGAAGGAGGACTCTACACTAATCCAGGAGAAACACTAGAAGGAGAGGCCATAAATATTGTGTAAGAACCATGAGCAGGAGGAATTAGACCTACAATATTGCATTTATTTTGAATATTCCTAACCTCATGGCATCAATGGCACTTGGAGGGAAATTTTTAGTATTCCACCTTTTGGTTCCATAATACCCCTTCTAGATTGAGCTCCAATTCGGCCACCAACCCATCTCTTAGGATCACTTCAATTTAAATCCACACCAACTTGTGATACTTCTGATCCTTTAAATCATTCTCAAGGCACACAAAGGTACCCAATTTGTTTCCTATGGATTTTAGAATCTCCAAATTCCAAAAATTCATGGGAAACCCAAGAAGAATTACCTAAACTTTCATCTCATCAATTGGCTCCCTTACAAGGATCAAATCAACTATCCAATTTCAAAGTTTTAGCCTAGCATGACCCTAGTTCCAATTCAAACTCGGGATGTGTGAGTGGTTTGCTTCATTATGGAAGAAAATGCTAGCTAACCCTAACCAAAATTTGAAATTAAGGCACACAAACTAGGAGAGGTTGCAATGAATTGGAAATATAGGACCCAAAGGATTAAGCTTTAATAGACTTGTCAATGAATCTCTCCAGCAAATTCATATTGGAATAAAATCCATAATGTGAGATATTTCAATTTCCTTTCCTACAACTAGGCTCACCAAATGATTTTTCCTATGAATGCACCTACTCCTTCGGCTTAGAGATTCTGAGCATACCCGAGTAGAGGGAGGTGCATTTGCAGCAGAAGAGACTTACACAGTTGATGAGAAAACATAGATAGAGGGATTTGAAGGAATGTTTGAAGGAAATTTGTTTACATGGGGAGGGACATGAGAAAGTAGCTGGCGAGCTCTTCAAATGAAGGACCATGCAGTGTGCCATTTGTCCTAGCTACAACTATTTTGGAAGTTCTTAGATCCCCTACCACAACAAGATTTGGAGGGACATAAAGGCTTTTTGTCTAATTTGGTTCAAAAAATCGAGCTTAAAAGTAGAGTAGGCATATAGTCCACCTACAACCTCACCCTAATAATCCATGTGTCAAATTACTGCAAGAAACCCTTATAAATAAGACATCACTAGGGTCGCGGAGGAAGTTATGAGAGAAGTTTCACTTCTAGACAAGTGGAGGGTGGGCAACACCACTATTAGCTATGAGTTTTTCATCTTTATGAGGCTCCCCTCTTGAGAAAACAATTCTAGTAGTAATTAGGGTTTCGTTCCTTTTCTTTGATAATTACTTGTTAATTATGTTGACTTATTTTACTCCTTTATTATTGATCTAAAATGGCAAATTAGTAATGTTGTGTTAATTCCCCATTCAGAATAAAACCCAAGATGCTTATAATTTTCTTATCAAGTACTTAAGGATTTAATATTATTGCTTAATTAACTAATTCCCCTTAGAGTTTCTTATGTAAATGCTAGAAACAATTTAACATAAAACATATGTTGTACATCAATAATAGCAAATAACATCAAAATACAACACACAGCAAGCACATGATAAAGGAGTTCACCCCTCCTGGCTACATCTCCTTGGTCCAACTTCCAATGGCTTGGGCCTCGCTATTATGCTCAAATTACAACAAAAGTATGTTTTCAATGCTCAAATGCCTCTAAAACCTGTCTCAATTAATTCAGAATACTCAAAATTGGCTATCTATCCTCTTTTTGCATCCCGTTTGGATAATAACTGAAGAAGTTATGACTTCTCCCAGTTCTCCCACTATTTGTTCCACAAATTGCTCCAAAATTGATTAATCCCACAAATTCAATCCAAAATCCATTAACTGGATGAGAATTTGGTCGAGCTGCGGGCCATAACCTGTCGACTATATCGCAAATCGCAATCGGCAAGTCTTGTGGGCTCTTATGGTCTGTGAATATAAAATGGGTGATTTGCGATTGCGATATTTTGGACCCAATGAGATATTAAATCGCATCCGAGGACTATCACATTTCGCAATCGGCATAAAATCCCAGTGGATGGTATTGTAAACAAAGTGGAATGTTGCGATAGCAATATCGCGGACCCGTTGGGACATTAAAGTGCAACATATAAAATATCGTGTCTGGGGTCTTATCGGTCATCGTAATCATCAATCGACACAGGAACATAATCGGTGATATGGCAGACCTACTAGGACATTAAACTGCAACACATAAAAGTATCTTGTCTCGGTAGTATATCGCAATTGGAACTTTATCGTTGGTAACTAAATATCAGTGGGGTTTTGGTGCAATATGCGATTGTGATTATCACAAATTGCAACCCAACCTTCCGAGGCCGATTCTTAACCTACGTCCTCTGTTTTTCCCCACTATGCGATATGCAAGACCCAGTGGAAACCTGCCACTTGGCGTTGTTGGAAATAATACTGAGAAGGGGGGTGAATCAGAGTTATCATATCAATAATTTAATTTTCTAAACAGATTTGTATACGCTACTTCAGCTAAGTGAACTAGCGTGTATACACGACTGTACTTAAAGCAACCAACGTAGATGCAGAGAACTTTTGATTTACCCAATTGATCATGCATTGAACTTTAACCAGTATATCAAATTAGACAGTGCAGTAAAATCAGAATAAAGCATCACACATAAGCAACACACATGATCACCAAGACATAAGGTGGAAACCCAATGTGGGTGAAAACCACCTCTTGCTGTCATCTTTGTCTTCTTTTAATAATAATAAAATCTGTTTACAATTTTGTACTGGTGCAGACTTATACCATTACGCAAGCTTCTAACTGTAGAAGTTACAACCTTCTCTCGTTCTCAAAATTCTACTGGAAGGGAGCTACAACCCCCTAACTCTTGTACTAGCCGATATGTTTACTAGTACATAGGCTATGACCTACAAAGGGCTAAGACCTTCTTTCTTCCTCCAAGTGTCGCGTTTCATAAATTTTCAGACTGGATCCATCGACAACATCATAACTATAATTCAATCATCAAATACATCTACATCAACCAATCACTTTCTGAACCAACCACAACCAAATCAATCAATCACTTTGAAAACCCATCAATCTAATCATTCAGAATATTGTCACCAGAATACAGTAACCAGAACCCAAAACTCTGCAACAACAAACAAAAACAACTGAAACATACTTTATAAGGTATACGCTACTTCCATGTGTCGAACCTACGTGTATACGCACTTTTCTCAAAGCCAACCAACGTATACATCTGCAAATATTAATTCATAATTTTGCAGCTATTCCAAACTTCAGTTATACCCAGATCATAATATTTACAGAACAACACATGCGTCAGTATTCAGATCTAGAATAAACATGATCAAACCATATAAAGATAATTCATTTCAAGCCTTAAGATCCTGATCCATCATTAGATATTATCCTCCATCAACCGCTAAGTTTCATCCCTGGTTCAGATCAAGCACAACACTATAAGCCAATAACCTGCATCCTAGATCTCACACTCCATCAGATATTCGATACTTGCACACCTGGCCTAATGATCTTCTCCTCCTTTTATAGTTTTAGGCCTTTCTCAATACCATGGACCAAAACCACTTAGGACCAATACCTTGGACCAAATACCTAGGGTCAATACCTCGAACCAAATACCTTGGACCAATACCATGGATCAAAATACCATGGACCAAATACCTTGGACCAAAAACTTAGTTTTCCAAGATATACGTGCTTTTCCTTCTATGAAAGTGCGTGTGTACGTATACACTACTTGTGTTCAGTGAACCTGCGTGTATACGCACCTTGGTCAAGGTGAACCTACGTATACCTCTCTTTCTTCATTCTTTGTAGTCTGATCTGTAATTCTTTGTTGTTAACCTGTTGTACTGTGATCTTTCATCTGAGTGAGTTTCCATCAAGGACAACACCTGTATCATAATGCCAACAATCTCCCCCTTTGGACTTGATGGCAACAACAACACCAAGTCACTCTCCCCCTTTGACATCAAGGGAAAAGGGTCATGCTCCCCCTAAGTACACGTTGAATTCTCTGATATGCTAAAATATACTGATTGAGCTCCCATGATTGAGTCCATGCTCCCCTGGAGCACTAGCAAATTCTACAAGAATATTTTCTAAAAGAATAACATGACTCTATAAATCAACTATTTGACGATGACCTTCTTATCACCAATGACTCATACATCCATCTCCCAACCAACTGGGGATATACCAAATTTGACTCATCCACCCAACCAAGTGGGGATATACCAATTGTTTATACATGACAAAAACAAGAAATATTACATCATACATCCCATGCATAGTGGGGTTACAAATTAGGTCTTTTCATGACCTTTACTTTAAATGATATACATGAAATTTATAATAAGGAAAATTGATTTAAACAAGACCATGATAATCATCAGAAACTATCATACACCATATATGATTTACACCATCAGCAACATCAAGATCAACAGCCTGTATATTTCCATCATCAAAAGAGTCACCTGAATCAAAACAATTATGCGGATCTGTACCAAGATCTTCTAAGATAATGCCAACAATGCATTATTAGAAGCATATGCTCCCCCTGAACCTATGCCAGATGTTCACTGTCAGATCTGATTATTGCATATATCAGTAAGAAATATCAAGGCATCATCATCAATTAGATATACATCAAGTTATCAACAACTTATGAGGACCAACATATTTCCACATGTTATCAACAAATTGTAACCATCATCAAACAGAGCAGATAATTGGCAGAACCATATCAGACCCCCTTTTTCTGAGTCTAGCCCACTACTTTTCTTCAAACCAACATATATGCGACTGTGCCCACAGAAACCTGCGTATGTACGCAACTACACTTCATGAAACTCGCATATAACAACCTTTCTCTAAAAAATAGGATTTAACAGCAGGATGATGCAGCAACTACTCCTAGATTTTGTTTGAAAAATTCAAATGTCTCTCTGGGCAATGGTTTAGTGAATATATCAGCAACTTGTTCTTTGGAGGGAACATACTCCAATTTGACCTTTTTTTCAAGCACTTGTTCACGTAGAAAATGATATTTTATGGGTTATATGCTTGGTCTTGGAGTGCATGACTGGATTCTTTGAAATATTGATGGCACTTGTATTATCACATAGAATGGAGATGGATGGAGTACATGTGATCCGAATGTCTTGTAAGGTTTGCATCATCCAAAGTAGTTGTGTGCAGCAAGATGCAGCAGCCACATATTCTGCTTTAGCTGTAGATAATGCAATTGAAATTTGTTTCTTGTTGAACCAAGACACTAACCTGGAACCCATATAGAATGCACCACCACTAGTGCTTTTTCTGTCATCAACACCTCCTGCCCAATTTGCATCTGTATATGCATGAAGAGTAAGATCTGTATCTCTAGGATACCATAAACCAAAGTTTTGTGTTCCTTGAAGATATTTGAAAATCCTTTTTACTGCCTAAAGGTGTGATTCCTTTGGATTTTCTTGCAATCGTCCAACTATTCCTACTGCATGCATGATGTCTGTTTGGGTACCTGTTAGATAAAGCACACTGCCAATCATGGATCTGTAAGTTGGTTGATGTACTGTTGTTGATTCATCATTTGAGCTGAGACTGCATCCTGTTACCATTGGGGTACATACTGGTTTAGAATCTTCCATGCCATACTTTTTCAAGATCTGTTTGAGATATTTGGTTTGTGAAAGAAAAATACCATCTTTATTTTGTTGAACTTGTAGACCAAGAAAATAGGTAAGCTCACCAAGCAAGGACATTTCAAATTCTTGCTGCATTACTGAAGCAAAATTCTAACTCATGGATTCTTCATTGCTACCAAAAATGATATCATCAACATAAACAACAATTATTAGCAATTTATCAGTGTCAATATTTGTATATAGATTGTTATCTGTTGACCCCTTTGAAAAACCCTGTTGATGGACATATTTGTCAAGACGGTAATACCAGGCCCTTGGAGCCTGTTTTAGACCATAGAGAGCCTTTCTAAGTCTGCATACAATTTTTGCATCATTTCCAAAAATGAATCCTTCTGGTTGTTCAATATACACTTCTTCTTCTGAGTCTCCATTAAGGAAGGTAGAGTTTACATCCATTTGGTATAATTTGAATTTTTGACAACTAGCAAGAGCAAGAAACATCCTTATGGCTTCAATTGTAGCAACAGGTGCAAATTTTTCTTCAAAATCTATACCTTCTTGTTGAGCATATCCTTTACAAACAAGTCTAGCCTTGTTTCTAATAACTTCTCCATTTTCATTCAGCTTGTTTTTGAATATCCATTTAGTTCCTATAATATTCTTATCATGAGGTCTAGGAACTAATTCCCAAGTATTATTCTTTTCAATTTGCTCAAGTTCTTCATTCATGGCCTTGACCCAACATTCATCTTTTCATGCTTCATTACATTTTGAGGTTTGGTATAGGATAGTAATGCTAGATAGCTTGAGGTTTCTGTAATAGTTCTTCTTGTCTGTTGATCTAGAATTTATCCAGGACAAAGAATTAAAGGTATTATAGACTCATGTGCATGGATGTGCCTATGTTACTTTATGCAACGGATCGATAACATTGCGAAATACATAGATACTGAAGTAGTTAGAGAAAACACAACAGGAAAACATGTAAAGACAACAAGATTAATAAGGATTTCACCCAATGCTCCTAGGCTACGTCTCTTGGTCTAGCCTTCAGTGGTGGCCTCTCTATTATGTTTTCAAAGCAGAGTTTTTACAACAGTGAACTCAATTTGAGTCTCACTCAACAAATATGAATCAGTAGGACTGGAGTACACAGACTCTCCTTACTGAAACTTGACCTCTATTGGTCACAGTGGTATGAGCCCAATTTGAGACTCATACATGCCAGGCATATATAGAGGAGTTCGCTTGAACCTCTCAAGCCTTCTCTGGAGTACACAAACTCTCTGACTCTCTCTGGCTCTGCCTCAATGCTGCCTTTGCTCCGCAGGTCAGCTCGAATTACTTTCTTTGTTCTCTGCTCTTAGCTTTGTTACTCGCTTTTCTCACTGCTTTCTAGCTACTTGCTTTGTCTCTGTCAGTTTGTGGCTTTAAAGCCAATCTACTTTCTAACTGTTCGTTTCTGCTTCTCGGCGTTCTGGTTCTTCTACCTCTGTCCATTTGAATTCCCCTGTTCTGCGTCATCATCACTGTGTAATGCTTCACATGGAGGTGGCTACATCTCCTGGTCCGGCCTTTCACTACAACAAAACCAGCGATTAGCGTCCCTTTTTACTTCTTTTTTTGCATCTAGAGCCCATTTTTGGTGCTATTTGCATCCATTTATCAAATATGGTGCAAAACTTGACACAAAATTTGCATCAAGTTTTGCACCAAATCTTACACCAAGTTTAGCACCAGGTATTGCAATAGGTTTTGCACCACGTTTTGCACCAAATTTTATGCCAAGTTTTGTGTCATCCTTTACACCAGGTTTTGTTCCAGGTTTTGCATCAAGTTTGGCACCTAATTTTGTTTGACATACTTTTGCATCCTCATTTGCATCCACTTTTTGCACCTACACTTGCATCAACTTTTGCATCGACTTTTGCATCCTTTTTTACATCCTTTTTTAAATCATTTTTTGCATCCATTTTTTCAACCATTTGTGCATCCCTTTTGCGCCAAGTTTTACATCGAGTTTTGTGTCTAGTTTTGCATATAATTTTGCATCTACTTTTGTTGCATCCACTTTTCCATCTTGTTTGGCATCCATATTTACATCCTCTTTTGCATCTATTATTGTACCCACTATTGCATCTAATATTTTTGTGCCACAATTAGCGCCTAGTTTGGCACCTCCTTTTGCACCCACTTTTGATTATAATTTTGCATCCATGTTTGCATCCTCATTTGCGTCTAGGTTTTCATCAACTACTACATCTATTTTTGCATCCCTTTTCGTATCCAATTTTGGACCAGGATTTGCATCGGGTTTTGTGTCTCATTTTGCATCTACTTTTGCATCGACTTCTATTGCATCCACTTTTGCACACAATTTTGCATCCACTGTTGCACCCATTTTAAATTTCACTTTTTGCATCCCTTTTTACATCTTCATTTGCATCATACTTTGATTCTTTTTTTGCATCTATCATTACATCCACTTTTGTTATGCCACAATTTGCACCATGTTTTGCACTCACTGTTGTATCCACGTTTGCTTCCAATTTTGCATCCATGTTCACATCCTCTTTTGCATCAAATATTGCATCTATTTTTGCATCCACTTTTGTGTCAGGTTTATGCATTGGGTTTTGCATCTCGTTTTGTATCTACTTTTGCATCTACTTACATTGTATCCATTTTTTGCATCCAATTTTGTTTTGCCTGTTGCATCAATGTTTGCTTCCACTTTTACATCCATTTTTGCATCTTATTTTGCATATTTTTTGTCTATTGTTACATCCACTTTTGTTGCACCATATCTTGCGCCTACCATTGCAACCACATTTGCTTCCACGTTTGCATCCCCTATTGCATCCACTTTTGTTTCATCCATTTTTGCATCTGCTTTTGTGTCCGTTGTTGCATCCACATTTGTTTCACCACAATTTGTGCCAAGTTTTACACCCACCATTGGACCCATGTTTGCTTCCACTTTTGCCTTCATGTTTTCATCCAAGTTTGCATTGACAACTGCATCTACTTTTGCATCCACTTTTGTGTCAGGTTTTTCATGTTGTTGTGCATCTACTTATGTTGTATCCACTTTTCATCCAATTTTACTTCTATTGTTGCCCCCATTTCTATGTTCGCTTTTGCATCCCTTTTCCAACACTCATCATATTTTCTGCATTGATGATATTCCTTATGGCATTGACAATTATGAACAATTGATGACAATGTCAATAATATTGACAATGATGAAAATGAAGATGATGGCGATGACATGAATTGTGATTATGATGATAAAGACGATAGTGGTTACAATGACAATGATGATGATGGCAATGATTATGATGATGACGATGCTAATGACGTTGGCGAATCTTCCCAATTTTAGATGTTGTCATTGTCATAATCATAAGCATTATCTTTGGTGTCATCATCATCATTTTCATCTAGGTCATCATCAAAAACTATAATGGCATGAATGATGATGATGATTACAACAATGTCGATATAAATTACATTAATGATGATGATGGGGATGATAAAAATGACAATGACGATGATAATGGTGGTGATGATGATCATCATCGATCATCTCTCAAAAATAGAGTTGTTATTTCTCTTACGTATATCAATGTGTCCTAAACAACCCTTTTCTAGCACTGATCACATTTTTTGGGTTGATGATATTTCTTACAACATCTACAATTATGAACAATTGCAAACAATGTCCATAATGATGATGATGATGGCATGAATGGTGATTATGATGATAATGTAATGATGGCAATAACAATGACAAGGATGTGATGATGATGACAATGATTATGATAATGAGAATGACCTTACAATCTTATGGATTCGTGAACAATTACTAGTTTCAATACCATCTTCTGGATACGTATTACTATCATACTTTTTAGATTTTCTGTCTCTCTTGAGGTATCTTACTATAATGGTGTTTTCAACACTAGAAAGATATCTTGTTGTAATGGTGGTTCTAATGTTAGCACTAGCAAAGTTTTTGTTAAATTTTGGTTAAAAAAAACCGATTTATGCAATTATTTTGACAATCTATGTAAAAAAGTAAATAACATCCAATTATTTTGACTGTAGTCCCATTGATTATCATGAATTCACCAGTCTGAAGACCATCTTCTACATACATATTATTATTAAACTTTTTGCATTATATCCCTCTTATATCTTGTTGTAATGGCAGTATTAGCACTAGAAAAATATCTTGTTGTAATGGTGATGTTAGTATTAGCACCAAAAAAATCACTAAATTTTGGTAAAAAAAAGTTTATCATTTATTTATTTTTAATTTGGGAAATTTTTGTTTTTATATTTTTTGTTTTTAATTCTATTTTTATGCAATAATATTTTTTTGGTTGAATTTTGGTAGTAACTAGTTTTTGGTCTAATCATATGTATTAACCATGTTCTTTATGCTACAAGTCTAATTGTTGGGACAAAATTGCTCTTTCAAATAAGTTGCAAAAAGCATATAAATGGAAGAATAGCGATGACAACTATTTTCATTGTCCAACTGTTCAGTATATCATGTATGAAAATATTCAACATTTTTATAAACAATGGATTAGAGGTGAGTCTGTAATTGTACATAATGTTTGGATGATACATAAAAACAAAGTTTGTTTCATTGATGTGGTTAGGATCTACTTTGGATACGAAACCCTAGGTTTGGAAGTATGCAAATAATGAATTTGGTTTACCTTTGATAACAAATGAAATTTTATTTCTTTTTCCTCGTAAAACCAAGGAAGATATGGCAATAATTCTCGTTAGAAAACTACTTCTTGTTGAAGGTTTATAATTGGTTGCAAAAGTTCAACAACTGGGTATAGAAGTTTTTAGTTGCTATTAGGGAAACAATGTGATTATAGGTTTTAGCAAACATAGATCATTCTTGGTATTTGATTCACTTTGAGAATATAAGTACACCAAAGTGGATTAGGTTATGAGTGGATTGGCAAAGCAACCCTTATTTGTTCCTTTTAGTTTTTGAGATATCTCAAGTTCAACTAGTGCTAGTAAATGGTTTCAAAGATGTTTGCTAGGGTTTTTCAACAAGGTCACTAGGTCCCAATGTAACATAGATACTTCATATTTGTTGAAAAGTAAAACCCCCACATAGCACTGAATAGATCATTAATGACTACCTAGAGAACTTAGACTAAATTAATCGTGGAAGTAAAAATTACAACCAAATTAATCATGAAAGTAAGAACTACAATTGAAAAAAACACACTTGGTAATATACTAGAATTCATCCTCGCCAAATCCAAAGTTGATGAATAATATGTTAAATCTTTAATGAAACTCATGAAAAATAATAAGCATGTTATCGATATAAGAGTGCATGAACTTGCTTAATGTATATTTGTTAATTGGAGATGATGAATATCTAAATAAAGTTGATGAATAATGTGTTAAATATTTGATGAAACTCATGAAAGATAATAAGCATGTTTATCCATATAGGAGTGCACAAACTTTCTTAATGTGTAGTTTACGAGAAATTTTTCCAGCGTAAATCACAAGATATATCATTTGTTTAGGCGTTTCGAACCAACCAGTGTGGTTCATCGTCAGGACAAGTTGAAGAATCAGATCCAACTTTGCATGTTAAATAGTTTGAGTAGAGGGGATATTTGTACCTTAGCCTTAACAACCCTTGCCCAAGATGAATCTATTTAATGGACTAGCTTGGATATGTTAGGTCTTGGATTTCCAGAGTACCCAATCAATGCTTAACTCCCTAGTCCTAGCCAAAATTCACTCCTATTGAAGAGACAACTTGAACAATCTTGCTAATAAGATTAACAAGTTCGTTCCTTTTGATTGATTTACAACAAACCTTAATGCCTCTCTTTTCTTATCCTCCTCTTCCATTCTCCAACAAAAACTTATTAATCTTATATCATAAACACTTTATATAGGTAAGCATTGTAATCATTTTCCTCAACTCACACGGTACCTTTACACCTCAACCCATATAAGTGGACCTAAGTCCATGGCACAACCCATCACACTCTAAGATGGTTCTAATTGTCTCCTCAAAACTAGGACATAACACACCTTAAATGCCAAATGGTTAAGTCATCCCAAATTTGTGGGATTTTTTCCTTCATGGAACACATTCTAGCTAGTGTTGATCAAACACAATGCACTAACACCACTAACACACACTAAAAGTCCTAGATACCCTTACGCTGTGGCATGCACCCAAGCACTTCGACTGCACCTTCAACTTTGGATGTCCCAAAATAGTAATATCCTAACCCAATATGGCCTACTTGTTAGATTTGTGTAGTTCCCTCCTTATCAGATCCTTGCACCTCCTTGCACTCCATGGTAAATCTACTCTAATGGTCACCTTCCAAGTTCCAACACTTCCTTTCACATCATGACATAACCACCGATATACATTACAAAAACCTTCAACTTCTTTAGTGGGTTGCACATCTATTTCACATTTCTTCTCCATATTACAAAGTGGTAGTGCCAAGGAGAGAGTATCAAGTTGAATCAAGGATTGCTCACTTAGTACCACTACTAAGTTGCCTTCGTGCAACTTGTCAAATCCCTTAATTTTGTTTCACAACTTCTCATAGGGCTTAACTTGCTTGTATACACTTCTAAGTGAGACTACAATCCCCCAACCTCTCCTCTGCAACCCTTGTTAGAGTCTTCTTAGACGTGCAATCATGCCTCACGCTGAATATAACACTAGCATCCCAAATGTGCATGCTCATTCCATCTTTTAATGCTTCGCTGAAACCACATTATGACACTGCTTAAAATGAAATGTTTACATCTTAAGACAATGTACCTACTTTGCTTATGACAATATAAACTATGCAAGTGGCTAAGAGAGGACTATATTTTCCCAGGATGAAAATATAGGGTCTTACAATCCCATTCACACAATAATTTTAATATATTTCACCCGAAAAAAGATACATACCCTACTCCTTTCAAATTTATCATATAATTTTAAGAAATTAACACTTGTTATTTTTTTTTTAACTGAAACGTTTATAGGATTTTTATTTATCTGAAAGCAAATGGGACTTTTTTGGGCTGTCCCCAAATACAATGCAGATTTCTGAACTCTGCCTCTTTTCCTTGATTACAAAATTCAGGGCATTTGGACAAAACTATTTTTGTTAACAAAAATAAGCCCTTTCATAATAGCGCTGCCTTTGTTAGCCATTTGATCCGCTTCACTGTTTAAGTTTCTGAGAATATGATAGAATTTGCAGCTGTCAAAATGTTGAAGAACTCTTTTCAGCCTTTCCATCGTTTTGTTGAGGCTAGGATTATTGAATCGATTCCCCATGATTAAGTTTTTTATTATTAGCTCTGAATCTCCGAAGACTTGCAGTTTTTTCACTCCTTTGTCTCTAGCAATTTGGCAGGCTTTGAGCAGCCCTAGGAGCTCTGCTTGATTGTTGGACTTCTAACCTAGTCCCCAATAAAAGATGTCTTTAGAGTTACCGTCCGGGGAGTAGATGACTCCCCCTGCTCCAGCTGTCCCTGGATTCCCTTTAGACGCCCCATCAAAGAAGGCTGTTGAGATTTTTTGTGTCCTCCACCAGTTTTGAAAATCTTCCTCTTTGTCTCTTATTCGCCAATCAAATTAACACTTGTTATTAACTATTAAATAGACTTACTATATATTCTCCTTTGTTTGCACCCACCTTATATGTAAAAACATATAAATATTTTCAATACAACCAAATTAAAATCATATTTTTCCATTTAAAAATTATTAAATTGAAATTAAAAAAAATTACACCTAATAAACTTAAACAACAACCATAAAATTATATTATTATTATTATAAATATTTTATAACCTAACCAATAACCAAAAACATTATATAGTTACTTCTTTAGTGATGTGAAAATAAAAAAAATGTATTTATTGTTTTAATAACACCTAATAAACTTAAACAACAACCATAAAATTATATTATTATAAATATTTTCCAACCTAACCAAGAACCAAAAACATTATATAGCTACTTAACTAGTGATGTGAAAATAAAAAAATGTATTTACTGTTTTTCACTATGAAATTAGCATTTTTGAAAAAGGTAAAGCTTTACTTTTCTTTACAAAAGCCCTCCCAACCCAAACTTCGTTTACGTTCTAGAACAAGAAGGAGGATCTGTTCTCTTTTCGCAGGGCGGGAGCGAAAACGAGATTGCAGAGATTTGCGAATTAGGGTTCACCAGTAGCAGACACTCGAACCCCACGATCGGTTCTTCAGTCCATTGACGGCGCCAAGGTATGTTCCATTTTTAACTTCAATGGATTTCCACCCGCACATTCAGTCTTCCACACAGAGAGGAGTACACGCATTTCAGGTTTCTGGTTCAAAATCCAGTGTGTTTTTAGCAGCCACTCTTGTATGTTTAGGTTTTAATCTCTGTGCTGCAATCTGTTACTGTTTGCAGGGATGGCGCTGGCATTTGATGAGTACGGGAGGCCATTTATCATAATAAAGGAGCAGGAGCAGAAGACCCGAATCAGAGGCTTAGATGCTCAGAAGGCCAACATTGCGGCCGCCAGGTCCGTTGTGAAAATCCTCCGCACCTCACTCGGCCCCAAGGGAATGGACAAGATGCTCCAGAGCCCCGACGGCGATGTCACCATCAGTAAGCTTCTCTTCCATTTATTGAATCTCTATTTCTGGGTCGGTAAAACCCCTTAAAAATCTAAAAATCTGAAACTAAGTAGAATTTATTTTAAAAAACTTATGATTCGTAAGTAGCAGTTACTTTAAAAAATTTATAGGTTTTCCGAAAGGAGTGAAATAAGAAAATACTCTGCGATCTGCTTACTCTTCCTCACAAACTGTGAGGCCCGCCGAGCTAGATGCTCTACATACGACGCTGACTGCCTACGAAAGCTCCCGAATGGGTGAATGCGTTGAGATGTCACTAACATTGAGAGATAGACACTTTCCAGGGATCTACTTGGCGTAGAGGTACTTTTGGCGGGCTTTTCACTAACCAAGAAACTTCTTTTACAAATTATTTTGCTCAAAATAACACCAATTGCTCGACAGCAGAAGGTTCATAAAGAAATGGAAATAATAATTTTAAGAAGAATTTCGGAATAAAGAAATGAATTATATAAATGTCCACAAATGATGAAAGGACATTAGGTTAATGGGACTAAAACTATATATTGATGTTGGAGTGCTTAAAGGTATTCGCTGAAAAGGAGAGACTACAAATAAGATTTCAGATTTAACAGAATGACGAATGATAAAATAACAAAGGGGTGATTATCTCAATTGTTTGTAGCCAATGTTGTTGAGCATCTGGCTGGTTCTGGTTACGTGTTAGTAGGTAACCAGTTTAAATCCCCCAGATTTAGGTGCACTAGTCTATGTCAACAGTTTTACGAAGAATGCCATTCACAAATATGGAGAAGCATCTCTTGGATTTCCTTATCAGATTTTCAAGGGTTATAATAACAGATAAACCTGATACAATGAAGACGAGCATCTGGCTGGTTCTGGTTACGTGTTAGTAGGTAACCAGTTTAAATCCCCCAGATTTAGGTGCACTAGTCTATGTCAACAGTTTTACGAAGAATGCCATTCGCAAATATGGAGAAGCATCTCTTGGATTTCCTTATCAGATTTTCAAGGGTTATAATAACAGATAAACCTAATACAATGAAGACGAGACTAATAGCAGAAGCCTATAAAATAAATAAGTCCTAATTTATCTAAGCGTCAAAGGAGAGGTATGCAGGGCCATAAACCAGGCTGGATTCTATCCTGGCAAACTTTATTGAAGCTCATCGGACTGCAAAGTTTGACGGATTACGTGTGGAAGGGAGAACCCTGGTGATGGGTGTCTGTCTAGTGTCTACAAGATATAAGCTGAGAATTATAGCTTTTGTAAGATAGCATACCTAGATGGCCTTGTGGATTATCTGGATGATCTCAACTGTGCTTGGTAAGGGTGCTTCTGAATCACTGATCGTCTGTTATTTTTGCTCATGACTGGTGCATCTACCGGGTCATCGATGCTTCATCCAGCTGAAAAAATGATGCAATCAATCTAGTGGATCTGGGTCTGGAGGACTCATGCATGTCCTGCTCTTAGAGTATTTGGTTCGCTTTACTTTGTTCTTGAATAATGAACTCTGCTTTCACTATTGTGGGGAGATTCCGGTCTTAATGGATTTTTTGTTGTCATTTCAAAATTTGTAGTGGAGATAGTGGATAAAAGCCATGCACTGCAACAATGCTCCCAGCCAGATAATTTCATTAAATTTTGGAATCTAATAAGAAAAATCGAAATCGAGTAATAGTTTGTGTGGGAAGCAAAGAAAGTGAGAAAAAAAATCTCTTAGCTTTGAGCTTCATTTATGTGTACTTTGTATAATGGCTACTTGGTTAACTTAGTAGGTCAGTCTTTATTATCTAAAATATGCATATTGAAGATTGGATATCACGGCAGTTTCTCCCTCTCATCGCTATTGTCAACATGGTCATCAGTGAGCATCTCTACATGAACAGAGGATCTATTTGTCCTTTTAATGTTAACAAATTTATAGTTAATTATATAATAAATATTTTGATGTACATGTACATGAGGACTGATTGGCGCCGTGAGCAAATCCAGGCAAGGGTAGGGGGTTCAAGAATTTTAAGGAAGGTTGCCTCTTGTTCATAATTGTTGTGACAATTTTTCTGATTACTGGAGGTTCAAGAATTTCAAGGAAGGTTGCCTCTTGTTCATAATTGTTGTGACAATTTATCTGATTACCTTGACCTCCCTGATTTTAGCATACGTGTAACTAGGAATGGCTATAAACCATAGTAGCAAAATTTGAATCCGAATATGTATTCAAATACAAATCAGTATGGAAAATACCTAATAAAGAAATGCAGCATGGTTCCAATGGAAATCTATATTTCTCAGTATGAAAATAAGCGTTTTGTTCCATATTTTAGAAGAATTTCATCCTCAGAACACACTAAAACCAGAAAAAGCAATTTATTCTTTGAAAATTTTGCAATGTAGTTTATTTTTAAGTGTTTTCTTACTTTTATTTTTATTTTTTTGAGGTTTTTGCTCTGTTTTTTTGGGGCTTATATGTTGATGGGTATCAAAGACATTATAAGGTAAGTGAATTGTTCTGTATCTGCATTGCAGTGAAAACATACTGAATTTTGTACTGTTGCCGAATTTCCATATAATAAAGAGCAATATGACCAAATCTTGCTACTATGCTATAAACTAGATTTCCAACATTGAAATCCCCTTGTGTATTCAGCTATGGGTCCTGTGGGTCATCTCGACTCCCTCCATGATAGTCCTTAGAACATATTCAGGTTTGTATTTGTTCAATAGAAATGTAGGGAAACAAATATTCCTTTCAAAGGTGTAAGACTCTGTCACCAAGCAATATCTAATGTGCCTAAACATGGTTCTATCAACCCTATGGTTGTCTTGTGGTTTTCTTGCTTCTCTGTTCTACACTACTTGGACACTCCATAACATTTTTCTACATTTTAATCATGCTAATTATAGAATGATTGTTAATTTTAGATAACAATGGTATGTTCTTATGCTTTAGAGCAATTTACGTCAATTTTCCTTATTAGCCCAATATAAATTTCCAGATTAGCAATCACATAAATATTGAGAGTATTTGCAGATAGAACATAAACAATAAGAATAAGACAAGTCAAGACAAGAGGGCACAATATTTGGCGGATGCTAGAGAAAAACCCCAATGTGGGGAAAACCCTTTGATCAAATCTTCTTATTATTCTTCAAAAGTTCAGCACAGAGAGAGAGAGAGAGAGAGAGTACATCATACAAAATTACTTGCCCAATCATTGTCAAAACAGTCCAGCCAAACAACAGTTAACAAGATGTTGTAACCAGAAAGTTAATGCTAGTCAAACCAACAAAAATCTCCTCCAAATGAGCTCAGCCAAACCCAATCAATTCGGCCTCATAATAAGATCTTCATCTTCCAAATTTAGTTGAGATTTAATTTCTACACAGCTCAACTTCGTAGCTTCATTGAACAGTAATAGCAGAGCTGCTTGGTATGTTGTTACTGCCAAATCTATTACTGATGGCTCTTGGCTCTACACAGTTCATATGGCTCACGATGTATAAGACTTTGTTCCTCTGCATTATGTATAACATTAACACACAGGTCGACTGACACGTTCCTCTACAACAAAGTCAGTTTGACTGAATGGCATCAATCTGCATTGCTTCTCTGCGACATATTTTGGCATTGATGCATAGTTAATATGGAATCGATACTCCATATATATGTAATCTAACCAATAGCGTCAAAATGGCATCATCTTATATGACCATGGAAATAACTCCTAATGAAGACTGTAATATTACAGAGACCAGCATAAATAAACATGTTTAGTTTAAGATACATAAGGCACCGTTGAGTATTTTTTAAGTGACAAGACACCATTGTTGAGAATTCGATGTTTATATCTAATCTAACCAATAGCATCAAATGGCATCATCTTATATGACCATGGAAAGAACCCCTAATGAAGACTGTAATCTTACAGAGACCAGCATAAATAAACTTGTTGAATTTAAGATCCACAAGGCACTGTTGAGTTTTTTTTTTAAGTTACAAGACACCATTGTTGACAATTCGCTGTTTAGATTCAAGTCTAGGGCATATAGTTGGCATAGTAAGAAAAGATATGTTTCTCCCTCAGAACTCACTGAAGGAACAAAGCTCTATGATACCAAAGATCATCTGACTTCACTTCTAAGGAATGTCAGACTTTTGCAGTGTCTTCAATCTCCATAATAAGTCCAGGAGTATCCACCGATCTTCATTCTCTGAAGCATTGATCTATCTCATTGGTATAATTTCCTTTGCCTATCTTCAATATCATAATCAAGGAAGAGCATATGCATGGGCAGATTGTTCTGGCAGTCAGTGATATTGTTGACATCCACTTTCAATACTATTAGCATTTCAAAATCAAAACTATCTTCTACACTTGGGGTTTCAGACGAAGCAGGGTTTCAAATCATAACCAGTCTGAAAAACCATTGGAGTTGGGGGCTCTTTGACTAGGTTCTGAAAGTGCATGCTATTTGTAAGATTGGTGTAATGAAAGGAAGGGTAAAGAGGGTATAGCCAAAGTAGTTGATAGGTTTCTGGTGGACACCAAAATTAGGCTATACCTACCTTCAGTGACAATGGAATTCACAACCACCAAACCCAAATTTTATATTTTTTAGGCACTAGCTGGAGTAGTGGATAAAACCACCACTCCTTTAGATCCAAATAATTTTAACTTCTATATCAATCCATCGCCACTTTATGTTATTTCCTTGTAGACGAAGGGATGGAACTCCCTGTCTGAAACATAAAACAAAATTTAAGGAACAGTAGCATGAGTCGAGCAGTGTTCTCTCCTCTGATGAGTTGTGGCACAAAAACCGTGCATTATCTAAGTCCCTCCTCTTTAAGGTAGAAATGGGTGACTGATTAGCTGACCTGGAAAACTTCTTCATCCTCTATTGCAAAACAGAGTATTTCTATGTTAGTCAGTCGAACTCACATGGAAAATCCAATCTGTGATATGTTTTATTTCTCTAAAATAAAACAAAATTAACCATATGTTGCATTACAGATTTATTTTCGACTTGCATCTCAATCAGCGATATTAGGCTATATATCTCAATAAATTACTGTTTTCATTGTCACGTTCCAGGTACTCCTTTGAGATCAAGTCCTGAATTCTGGATTTTATTGCTTTAAGTTCGGGCTTGAATGTGCTTTGGAATTGTTCAACACACTCACTCAATAGTTGTTGCTGAGGTAAGATTTTTCTAGCCTTCATGATGAGAACTATTGTTGAATCTATTCAGAAATGTCTGTCTTCTTTTACATTTTCAATCACTCTATTCCTCTCATTTGCATTCATATCTGTAAGTGGAATCTTAATATTTTTCAACTTGTGTGAAAAGGGAGGATTGAATTCAAAATTATCACTTGTAGATATTGTTGCAGTGCTAGGTTCCTTTAGAAGAATCTCGATCTTGCCACATGAAACTAAATACAGAAGTTGAATAAGATCTTCATCTTCCAAATTTAGTTGAGATAGTATTTCTACACAGCTCATCTTCGTAGCTTCATTGAACAGCAGTAGCAGAGCTGCTTGGTATGTTGTTACTGCCAATTCTATTACCGATGGCTCTTGGCTCTACACAGTTCATATGGCTCACGATGTATAAGACTTTGTTCCTCTGCATTATGTCTAACATTAACACATAGGTCGACTGGCACATTCTTACACAACAAAGTCAGTTTGAATGAATGGCATCAATCTACATTGCTTCTCTGCGACATATTTTGGCACTGATGCATAGTTAATATGGAATCGATACTCCATATATATGTAATCTAACCAATAGCATCAAATGGCGTCATCCTATATGACCATGGAAATAACTCCTAATGAAGACTGTAATCTTACAGAGACTAGCATAAATAAACATGTTGAGTTTAAGATCCATAAGGCACCGTTGAGTATTTTTTAAGTGATAAGACACCATTGTTGAGAATTCGATGTTTATATGTAATCTAACCAATAGCATCAAATGGCATCATCTTATATGACCATGGAAAGAACTCCTAATGAAGACTGTAATCTTACAGAGATCAGCATAAATAAACTTGTTGAATTTAAGATACACAAGGCACTGTTGAGTTTTTTTTTTAAGTGACAAGACACCATTGTTGACAATTCACTGTTTAGATTCAAGTCTAGGGCATATAGTTGGAATAGTAAGAAAATATATGTTGCTCCCTCAGAACTCACTGATACTTCTCACTGGCACTAGCTAGTAAGGTGCCTATGAAGAAGTGAAAGGAACAAATATCGATGATACCAAAGATCATCTGACTTCACTTCTAAGGAATGTCAGACTTTTACTGTGTCTTCAATCTCCATAACAAGTCCAGGAGTATCCACTGATCTTCATTCTCTGAAGCATTGATCTATCTCATTGGTATTACCTCCTTTGCCTATCTTCAATATCATAATCAAGGAAGAGTGTATGCATGGGCAGATTGTTATGGCAGTCAGTGATATTGTTGACATCCACTGTCTGTACTATTAGCATTTCAAAATCAAAACTATCTTCTACACTTGGGGTTTCAGTCGAAGCAGGGTTTCAAATCATAACCCTGCAAAAAGTTTTGAATAACAGTAAGAAGATCTTCATCAAGTTTGAGCTTTATCTAGCAGCGGGGCTGCTCCATTTCAGTAGTATGAATGACTTGTTTCAAGTATGGTAGTAAGGATGACCAGGAAGAACAATCTGTACAGAATGGAGCTGAAGAGACACAAGAATTCAAAGTTGGAGAAAATATACAACTTGTGAAAGTAGACACAGTGGCTAGCAACCAGGAACCTTCTAACATGGGTGCTCCATTGAAGATGCCTATGCTTACAGAAGGCCTTGATATGTCTTCTTGCTTGAATTCTTTGTTTGGTACTGGACTTTAGTGATCCATTAGATAAGCCAAATCTTATGGAGAGTAATGATGCATTATTTTGTTCAGGTATTGATGATTCTCTTCCAGAAAATATCTCAGAGATTTAATTTAATTTCTACACAGCTCATCTTCGTAGCTTCATTGAACAGCAGTAGCAGAGCTGCTTGGTATGTTGTTACTGCCAATTCTATTACCGATGGCTCTTGGCTCTACACAGTTCATATGGCTCATGATGTATAAGACTTTGTTCCTCTGCAATATGTATAACATTAACACACAGGTTGACTGACACGTTCCTCTACAACAAAGTCGGTTTGAATGAATGGCATCAACCTACATTGCTTCTCTGCGACATATTTTGGCACTGATGCGAGGAGAGATACATTATAGAGCTACTTAGAGGGCTAGAGGTGGATTATTGTATAACACATATGCTAGGGAGTCACACCACAATCCAAGCTTTCTCTTTTAGTAGGCTTTAGTGTGTTACTGCTGTGGCATGCATTATGGCGATACCATCCCTACAAGAGCTATGGTCATTATTAGAAATATTTCTGGTGAGCTTAGTATGCATTGATACAGTGGTTTTAGGAGATGGTTTATAAGGAGTGCAATGCAGATGTTGAGTGTAGAAACATACAGATCACATATGGAAATTTCATTATGGCTTTCTAGTGGGAGTGATTAGCTTGTTGGAGACCAGAACTTCAGATGCTACCGAATACAGAAAACACTCTGATTTTCTTTTTTTCCTGCCTTTCTCGAAACCTCGTTCTGGATAATCCACTCATCGGAGGTATGAAAGTGAAGGACTTGAAATACCAACCTTCATCTCCCAGATGCTGGGAACTTGGGAGAGAATGTTGGATGGTTTCAAGATCTCACTTCTGTGGAATATGGTTTCAATATTTTCATGCTAATCCTGAGACCCCGAGTGAGCAATCTGTCATTAGCAGATCCCAGTCTTTAAGCAGTTAGTCCTGTTTGGACACTAGGAGATCCCTCTTTAGCTCCTTTTACTGCTTTCATGAACCCCACCCATCTTAGTGACTAGTTCCTTAGCTCCTTTCGGTCGCAAGAGAGAGGATACGTTACGTAACGAGTCTTTATGTGCAAGATTGGTCAAGCGAGATTCTTATTCCCGGTCAAAAGATCTGAATTCCGGGATGAATGGGGAACTGGTATTAACGTCCTCCTTTTATATCTAATTTGGCCAGTAGGTGGAGCACCGGTGTGCTGGCTGATTGCTCCTGGAGCGGTAGGGCCCCTCACTTTCTTTTGTTCGGCTTTCCCAGGTGATTGGAAGATCTGGCCATAGCTATAGGAATAAGCTGGGGGCGCTCTTGCCAGCCATTGTGGATTCGGTAATTGCTTGCCATTGTGAAAAGGTTGGAAGAGCTCAAATAAGAATAGGGGTCGCCTAATAATAGTAAGTAGGGCGACGCACTAATCTGAACCTATGGATGGAATCAGCCCAATCTATCTATCCTGTTGGCCCCGATTGGAATCCTGTAGGAAAAAACTGGCTTAGTCAATCAATGCTTGAGCAGAAACATCCCTCATCTCGCCGCCCATCCGATACAGCTGGGCATCCGATCTAGGTCAGACCTCATCAAGGTGTCGAGCATCCATAAGGTAATCCGATCAATAAGCGAGAACGAGCGCATGAATGAACCCTTTATAAGTCAGGGGCCTGCCTGTCACTTCAAACATAGAATTGAGATTGATGTGCCTGGATGGATGATTTGGACTAGCTAGATGCCGGCCCACCTCTCCGCTGGCACTACTCCCGATATAGGGATTCGATCCAGCCAAAGCAGGTGCAAGGAAGAATCCAACCAGGCGATTAGTCTTTGTGTTATGAGCTTTCTTGGTGGAAACATGTACACTGGTCTATGTGCCTCACTGATTAGTAATGTTATACCATCCTGTAATAAAGAGACTATAGATATGAAACCTACTCACTATCCATGGTACTTGTTGGCTCTCTCCCTCTTTCACACTGATCTAGCCTCTAAGATCTTTATAGATCTTTATATGAAACCAATTCTCAGACAGAGAAGAATGGATATCATGAAGAAAACCTAAATTTTATGGCTATAGAGGATGCAATTCCCAGAGGCCAGGCCAACAAGCCCTTCTGGGCTCATGGGGTTGACTTATTGGGATATTCTTTGGGGTCTAGGAGGCATGCCAATTTGCCATTTGAAGATCCTAATTCTCCTCGCCATTCGCAAATCGTTCGTCTGTGCTTATGCTTAGAGAGGATAGCTCAGCTTGAGAATGGAAGTTGATAATCTGTACTGATAGATTTATAGATAGTTTTGTAGCATTGCTGCAAGTCAATATCCAATATTGTGTATTGTTTGATTTAGTA
Source organism: Pinus tabuliformis (assembly GCA_031772625.1). NCBI lineage: Eukaryota > Viridiplantae > Streptophyta > Pinopsida > Pinales > Pinaceae > Pinus > Pinus tabuliformis. The sequence continues at coordinate 106,369,893 of CM062810.1, read as the reverse complement.
GTGTCAGAGAAGTCATATGGGGAGGATAGGAATTATGTTATGCGGATATGAAGTCCATAAGGTTTATTTCCTAGTATCTAGGTCAATGAAGAGGATAGGAATTGTTCTGTAACTGTGGATAGGAAGTCCATAAGGTCTATAGCCTAGTGATAGCTAGGCCATAAAGTCTATTATCTTCCATGTTAATAGAGTTTATTGTCCACAAAGAGTTTATAGTCCATGAGGTCTTACATTTGTGCATTGTTAATGCCAGTAAATGCACACTAGGTTTTGTTCTCTACGTTATATCATTATAAATTAATGAACTATAAGTTCTATGATTTCATGAGTATCAATTTTGATGTTGATGGATTGCCATCACAGGTTTGCAAGACAGAAAGAACAACAATGTGTGGAGCTTTAACAGCAGCTGGGCTTAAAGCCACTTCCGTTCTCAAGGAGCTTGGCAATCGCTGGGAGCATTACTCTGTCATAACTCTGGTTGACTGCAGAAGCCTCGTTGGCAGCAGCCTATCTGATCATAGTGTTGGTAAGGTTTTTCCAATTCCATATTTGCACATTGCTTTATTTTATTTTGAATTACCACTGCTGCTTCAAAGTTTTGTCTAGTTTTCACAGTATGTTTTTGTATTTATTTACAGTTATCGGTTTCTGTAGGTTTAATTTATTTATGGCATGATTTCTTGCACTCTATGAACTGGGTTTTTCTAGTGTGAGCAGTCATGTTGTTCATGGTATATATGTTGTACAGATACACTTGTATTCAGTAAGAAAGCAATTGTGTGTGGTTCTATCAGCTACAAACAGTATTAGTATATCTCAATTTGTATACCCTTTATTTTTTTATTAATTTTCTTCTGATCAGTTGTGTGAATATTTGTATTACTTCCCTTGACCCTTATTTTGGTTTCTTGTGGGCACGAAGGTTTCTACCATTCTACTATTATGAATACCCATCATATCAATGAAACAGGGGACTTTTGGGAGCTGGCCAGACAATGCTCAAATGCACTTGATACATCTATGAGGAATCGAAAACATTTCACAGACATGAGTGATGTCAACTTCCTTATGTGCCAAGCAATTCAACATCCTTATTTAACTCCATCATCTTCACTTCGCACTTCACTTATTGTTGTATTTGAAGGTCCCATGGTGGACGAAATGGATGAATTGAAAAGGGCAATAGGTTTAGAGGATTATATGGGATGCTCTTCTGTTCATGGAGTAGGACCTTCTCTTGCAGTTTTTGATACAGTCAGAAATGGAGCTTTGGATTGTGCATGTGTATATCCCGCATCTTTGCATTCCAGAAAACAAATGCAAACTTTAATTAACTGTATGAAGAGTATCCTCATTGGTGCTGCTAAGCTCTGAGAGAAAGTGTCAGGTGCAAACCTTGACAGAAACCTGACTGTGCAAATGGGATAAAGGATATCATCTAGGAAAATCTTATGTAGCCATTGTTTTCGTTCATGCAAAGCAGTGTTTTTTTGTAGCACGGACTTTTATCATTAAATACTACCATATGATAAACAACGATCTTATCTATCAATTTGCAAGTATTGTTTATATTTTTCCCTCGTATCTTTTCAGAGTGAGAATCCCAATTTCAATTTATTGAAAATAAAAATACACAAGTGTGGCCAAGCTCGGAATCCTATTGAGACAATAAGATGCAAGAGAATACACTGAGTCCTTATGTCCTTGGAGCACCTACTACATGAGAAAATAAAAAATAAAAAAAAATCACCTAGTTAATTCAAGGAAAATGATATAGCCTAAATCCAAAGAAATGCAGAGGTTCCATCTTTCCATAGGCGCATAATAATATTGTATGCATAAGAGATAACATATACATAACACAAATTTTCTCTGCTTTCTTTTATCTGTTGTCACCCAGATGGCCCTGGTTAGTTTTGTAGTCAAAAGTGGTCAAATCTTGTAGTCAATGGCTACAGAATTATTTGATGTTGTTGTCTGACATAAGGTTGTTTGCCTGTGCTGTAGTTGATCTATAAACTGAAGTATAACTAGAGGTGTTCTAGTTTTCAGCGGATATTTTATAGTATTTGAGAATTCATATGTATAGCACAAAGAAGTTCAATGCAATTCTTCACTATTAAGAAATATGTTAATAGATAGTAACCTTGTTTTCCTATTAGTGAACAAACATTTACATTCAGTCGATATACATATTACAGGATTTCAAAACAAAAGGCTCAGAGTCTTTATAGAAATTTCACATATGGAAATTTCATTATGGCTTTCTAGTGGGAGTGATTAGCTTGTTGGAGACCAGAACTTCAGATGCTACCGAATACAAAAAACACTCTGATTTTCTTTTTTGCCTGCCTTTCTCGAAACCTCGTTCTGGATAATCCACTCATCGGAGGTATGAAAGTGAAGGACTTGAAATACCAACCTTCATCTCCCAGATGCTGGGAACTTGGGAGAGAATGCTGGATGGTTTCAAGATCTCAATTCTGTGGAATATGGTTTCAATATTTTCATGCTGATCCTGAGACCCCGGGTGAGCAATCTGTCATTAGCAGATCCCAGTCTTTAAGCAGTTAGTCCTGTTTGGACACTAGGAGATCCCTCTTTAGCTCCTTTTACTGCTTTCATGAACCCCACCCATCTACTCCTGAACCTGGACCACCTGTAACTCCTGCTACTGATCTTTAGTCAAATCCATGAAGGGAGCATGCCAGGAAAGCATTTTTATTGTTGATGGCATAACTGCTGCAGGTCCAATTAGAGAAAAATTCTTTGATATGGACAGCAACAGAAAACATGAGGGATTCATTGACCCTGCCAAAATTGAGGGAAACAATGGCCAGGAAGCTGGAGAGAACCAAAATTTCGAAGTTGGAGAAAATATACAGATTGTGGTGAGCAAGTAGGAACCTTCCCAACTGGATACTCCGTTGAGGATCCATGAGGTTACGTCGGGATATAATATATCAACCTGTTTAAGCACCTTATTTGGCCTGGACTCTAGTATTCGATCCAAAAATTCAGAACTTAGAAAAAGTTACAATATATCCCCTTGTTTAAGTATGAATGAATCTCTTCTAGAAGACACAAAGAAAAGTCGGCAATGAGAGCATTCAGGTATTGAATTTTTCATTAAACATTATTTAGAATGTATTAATACTTATAAGTATCTTAAACATGTATTTGTGTGAAAATAAATTGAATTGGTTTATGTTTAAGGACAAGGCATCCAAGGCGAGGTTAACCAAGACAGAAGTCACTCATCGTAGTGGCCAGAAAGGTTTAAAAGCACTGATAACAACCTTTGTAAGTATATTAAACATGTGATATTTTTTTAATAAATTTTGTACTAGAAGAAAGTCATTGTTATCTAATTTCTCCCTATTTACTGATTGATAGGAACTAAAATATGGAAGACCTCCAAATCATTTGGAAAAGGAGGTGCTGCAGGAAAAGAGATGGGTTGAATTTGTTGTTTGGATGGACTCCATGGTATGTAATCTTAGTTGGATTTCCAATATACTTTTAAACCATATTTTCATTTTATTTTTTAGTACTATTAGATATTATATCTTACTTCATTTTATGGTTAACATTGTATAACAAAAACATGCATTGTGTTATGTAATTAATACTAACATGTAATATTGATTTTTTTTGTCAGAATGCTATAGGTAATGATTGCCAAGACGATGATCCAAATTATGTTCAACATATATCAGGAGATGATGAGGATGAGGATGAGGATAATGGTGGTGAAGGAGGAGATGATGATGATAGTTGCGGTGTTGGTGATGATGTGGATCGGAGTAATGAGGATGGTCAAGATGATCATGAGGATGATCTTGGTGGTGGTAGCTAGGCATGCACATGCATTGTTTTTTATGAAGAAATTATTGTGTAGAATGACATTGTTATGTTTAGATGGGTGTTGTGAATTTACCCTATATCAATGAGACATTTTGATTTTGTAATCATACGATGAGTTTGATTTATGTATGTTGTTAATTTATCGTAGAATAACGATATTCATGAAATATTTTGATTTGTTAATCATATTTGAATTTTACTTGTTTTGATTAAAAATAATACTAATTTTATTAGTATTATGTTGCTATTTTATACATGTTTTGAAAGTTGTTAATGACACATTGTTATTTTTTTGGATGGATGTTGTCAATTTCTCTTAAATTTCTTTACAAATGATTTTGAATTGTGATATCTGCTTTAATGATATTTAGAAACTATCATATATTTCACTATGAATCTATAAAGGGGGTCATATATGTAAAGAAAAATATACTCTATATAAGAAGTCAAATGCGGATGTAACCATGGATGCAAAATTGAAAGTAAAATTGGATGTTAAACTAGGAATTAATACAAAATGCAGACAATTGACATACAAAGTGTTTTAAATTAGAAGTGAAAAATTGTGCAATAGTTGACACAAAGAAGGGAACAAAACATGGCATACAAAAGGATATCAAATTGGGCAAAAACAAGGACACATAAATGGGCACCAAATTAGATGCAAAAAAACACAACAACTAGATGTAAAATAAGATGCAAAGTTGAACGTTAAAAAGAAGCAAAAAACGTTACAAATTAATATTCCAAATGATGATGCAAATAATGGTGTAAATTTGGGATGCAAACTTGGGTGCAAAAAAGGAAAAAAAAAAAGATGTAAGAAAAGACATAAAACAAGATGCAAAATGGGGCTGAAAAAAGGTGAAACCAAGGATGCCATATTGGATGTAAAAAATGATTCCTAATCACATGCAAATTTAGGCTCGAACTCAGACACAAAATTATATGCAAATGTGGACACAAAATGAGGCAAAAAAAGATGCAAATTTGGATGGTGAAAACGATGTAAAACTAGACACCAAAAAAATGCAAAATTGGATGAAAAAGTCGGTGTAAATAATGGTGCAACATTGGACACAAGTAGACACAAAAAAATGGTGCAAAAAGGGGCATAAAATAGCTTAAAATTGGATGCAAAACTTGGTGCAAAAACAAATACAAAAGTAGACGTAAAAAATGGCTCTAAATTGAATGTACCATTAGACACAAAATAAGATGCAAAGGTGGACACAACACATGACTCAACATAAGATGCAAATATAAATGCAAATTTGGATGCTCAAAATGATGTAACATTAGATGCAAGAGATGGTGTTAAAAATGATGCAAAATTGGATGAAACAAATGACGCAAAATATGGTGCAAAATGAGATGGGAAAAATGGAGACAAATCAAACATAAATGTGGATGTAAAAAATGGTCCAAAAAAAGATGCAAAAATGGGCACAAAAATGGATGCAAAATTTGGTGCTAAATCAAATTCAACACATGGTGCAAAGATAGGCACCAAAGCTGGTGCAAAAATAGAAGCAAAAACTAGTGTAAGACTAGATACAAAACCTGGCGTAAGACTAGATGCAAAAACTGACACAAAATGGATGCATAAAAAGACGTTAAATTGGATTCAAAATACCGTGTAAACTTGATGCAAATGATGGTGCAAAAATGGAAGCAAAGAATGACACAAAATAGGAAGCAAAAGAGAATGAAAAATAGATGCAAAAAATGACACAAAACTAGAAGCAAAACCTGTCATAAAATAAGATGCAAATCTTGGTTCAAAATTTGACGCAAAAAATGATGCATAGTTTGGTGTAAAAAATGATGCAAAATCTAGCGTGAAAAAGGATGCAAAATCAGGTGCAAAAAAGGACGCTTTAAAAATTGTACAATGGAGCCAGATTTAACGCCAGGTTGCTCATCACAATTACAAAAAAAATGCACTAAAATCTGGCGCTAAATCTGGCGCAAATCGCTGGTTTTGTTGTAGTGTTTCAGTGGTGGCCTCTCTATTATGTTTTCAAGCATATTTTTTACAACAGTGAGCTCGATTCAAGACTCACTAAACAGAATGAAGTTAGTGGGAATGGAGTGCACAGACTCTCCTTACTGAAACTCGACCTCTGAGGGTCACAGTAGTATGATGGGCCTATGCCGAGGAGTTTCCTTGAACCTCTCAAGCCTTCAATGGAGTACACAGACTCTCTGACTCTCTGGCTATGTCTGGATCGATGTTGCCTTCAGGTCAGCTCGACTTCTACTCTCTGTTCTCTACTATTAGCTTCTTGCGTCTCTGTGTTGCCCCCCTTTCTACTTCTGTCAGTTCATGGCTTTAAAGCCAGTATGTTCTTTGACTGCTCGTTTCCGCTTCCCGGCCTTTTGGTTTCCTTTCCTCTGTCTGTTCGAATTCCTCTGCTCTGCATCATCATCACTGGGTAATGCCTCGCAGGGAGGTGGCCACCTGTTTGCTAATGAATTGGGTGTCAAATTCCCTGAATCATATTCAAATGGTCATTAAATATGTTTGCTTCAAGATCGCCCATGAACACGAATCATTTGCCAACTCATCATCCACGTCGGACTTCAAATCCCCTGTCATCTTGCTTTTTGACCTGTCAAATCCGGTCAATCATCGGGACGTATCTCCATCGTTGATCTGGACCCCCCAGATCCTACGGTCATCCTTCATATCAGGCGGAAAAGTTGCACGGTGTTTACCCGTCCAATGAGGGCAGTTTTCTCTCTCTTCCGCTGGATGTGTGTCACTCGATGTGTGGCATCGGGCAGGACTCAGTCAAAACTGCTTACTGCCTCGAAGCCTTCTGATATCCTGCCGATTTGGGGAATCCCGCGCTAAGGCACCGAAACAGTTACTTTTCATAATTTTAGTGATTTTGGGTCCGAGCGCTTCAGGGGCTTTCTTTCACTGAGGAGGGATGCCCTGTGATACGCGATTAGCACTTAGCACTAATCGCGTATCATAATCCACCCCTGTTTCTTGAGCTGGCCTCTGGTTTTGCTAGTTTTGTGCCATTGCGCTTTACCATGGGCCAACGGTCTGCGCGCTTGACCGAGGGTCCTCGTTGCTCTGCTCTAGCCATAACTACAATTGTTATGAGGATTCCTTCTGATAGATTTGACTTTCCTAGGACTTGAATCTTTTAGCATAATTTGAAACAGTCATGAAAACTTACAGAGTTTTTAGGATCCAATTCGGATCACGACCTTCCTACTGAAAAAGCTTTTGGACCACCAAAAGTTGGTTTTCTTTTAAGCATCAATCAAGTGAGGGTATTGCTTCCTCGCTTGCTCAATTTCTATTCATTTCGCACTACTTGGCTTTGAACCTTTGAGTCCAATCTTGAGGTACTCAACATTCCCTCTGCGTGTATTTCTTACCTTCCTGTCCAGAACTGTATCCTCTTGCAACTCATTAAGATATTCAGGTAATAGATCATCAATAGAAGGCAATTGACTCTGCTCTTTGGGATCTTCAATTAATGAATATTCAAATAGTCTCAAGTTGTCTGCATTAACAATTGAGTAGATGTGCATGTAAGTTGGTAGATCAAGGCGAATATCATTCTCACCAATTTTCTCAAGTATCTTGAAAGGTCCATACCTTATTGGCTTCAGCTTCTTACCTTCACCTTGCATCCTGTCTTTGCTGATATACAGCCAGACTTGATCACCAACCTAGAAACTATGCTCCATCTGATGCTTGTCATGCCTTGCCTTGTACTTGGCTTAGCTCTTTTCCAGTTGTTCTTGTACTACCTTATGAATCTCTTGGTTTTGTTCAATGAACTTGGTTGCCTTGTCGACATCATTATGTCCATCAACTGCTATGTCTTTACCAAAGACAAAATCCAAGGGAGACCTTGGTGTGAAACCAAAACAGGTCTCAAAAGGAGATCTCTATGTAGAATAATGTTTAGCTTGGTTATAAGCATGTTGCACATAACATAAATGTTCATCCCAGAGTTTGGGATGCTTGTTGCAATAGCCTCTGAGAAACTGGATCATTGTCCTGTTGACCACTTCTGTTTGGCCATCTGTTAGCGGATGAAAAGCTGTGCTTTTCTTCAACCTAGTGTCCATCAATTCCCACAAATTTGACCAAAATTTCCCAACAAATCGGGTATCTCGATCAAATATTATGGAAGTGGGTAATCCAAAATGAACCCATACATGCTGAAAGAACAACTTTGTTGTTTGTTCAGCTGTAATTTGTTTGTTACAAGGCATTAAAATACACATTTTGTTGAACCTATCCACAACAACATATAAATAGTCATGACCTTTCCTATATTTAGGCAGTCCTCCAACAAAGTCCATGGAAACACTTTCCCAAGGTACACTAGGCTTGCTTTTAGCACACATGGTACACCCTCTTACATATCTAGAAATTGTCTCGTTCATTTTCGGCCAATAACAAAATCTTTGCAAATATGCAACCATTTTACTTACCCCAAAGTGACCTGATATTAGAGAAGTGTGTGCTTCTCGAATTATCTTTACTCTCTCAGTTTGTGGAATGCATAGCTTCCCATAATGATACAAGAGTTGGTCCTTAATATGATAATCCAATTCTTCTACTCGTTTGCCTTGACTTAAAGTTGCATATATCTCTTTAAAATCTATATCTTGAGCATATTGTTCAATGTAGCTCTCCTGCAATACTGAATTATCCTTAAGTATAATAGATGCATTTATAATTGGTCTAGATAACATATCTGCAACTTTATTTTGTATTCCCTTTTTATATCTAATGACTAAATGAAACTGTTGTAGGAAACTCATCCATCTATAGTGTCTTGATTGCTGCAACTTAGTTTGGGAGTGTAGATATTGAAGTGGTTGATGATCAGTATGTATATCTATCTCTTCGTCCATTAAGTAATGTTTCCACTTTTTCACACTCTGTACTAATGCATATAATTCTTTATCATATGTGGGATAGTTAACTACTGCAGAATTAAATGTCTCAGAATAATAACATATGGGTTTACCGTGCTGCATCAACACTGCTCCCATGGCATAGTCACTAGCATCTGTTTCAATCTCAAATGGTCTTTGAACATCGGGCAGTGATAGTACTGGTGTTGTACTAATCTTTTCTTTCAAGCTATCGAAGGCTTTCTGCTATTTTCCTCCCCACTGAAACACCTTGCTCAATCCTGTTAAAGCATGTAAGGGAGTTGTAATTAAGGAAAAGTTAGAAATAAACTTTCTCCAATATTGTGCTACTCCTAAGAAGCTTCTAACTTCTGTAGCAGATTTGGGTTTAGGCTAGTTTACAATGACTGCAACCTTAGAGGGATCTATCTTCAATTCACCACCCCCTACTATATGTCCCAAATAATTCAAAGATGTTTTGCCAAATTCACATTTTGAGAGTTTAACATAAAGTTTTTCTCTTTTCAAAACATCTAGTGTCTGCTTAACATGCTTTAAATGTTCTTCCCACGTTTTGCTAAATATAAGAATGTCATCCAGATATACAATAACAAAATCATCAAGAAAAGGTCTGAGTACATCATTCATTACTCTCATGAAAGTAGCAGGAGCATTAGTTAAGCCAAAAGGCATAACCAGCCACTCATAAAATCCTTGCTTTATTTTGAAAGCAGTCTTCCATGCATCTTTCTCTGCAACTCTGACCTGATGATAGCCACTATGCAAGTCTAACTTGGAAAAATAAACAGCTTCTTTCAACTGATCTAATAGATCATCTATGCGAGGAAGGGGATAATGAATTTTTATCGTTATCTTATTCAATGCTTGGTAATCAATGCACATCCTCCACGAGCCATCTTTCTTTTTCACCAAAAAAATTGGAGACCCACATGGTGATGTGCTAGTTCTGATGAACCCCTTCTCGAGCAGCTCCTATACCTGCTTCTTGATTTCTGCATTCTCTAAAGCGGACAACCTCTACATTCCGATGTTAGGCAATGGAGCATCTATCTGCAAATTAATATCACGCACTATTTCCTTTTTGGGTGGCAGACCTTTAGGTTCTTGAAACAATACATCATATTCTGAAACAATTTTTTCTAAATCAGCTTGTTGTTTAGCATCACAGCCCTCAAATACATTGGTTTTATCAGGTTTCTTTTCCTTTACAACCATCAGTAAAAATTGTTTGCATGAATTTACAATTCGTTTCATCTGCCCTGAGTTTATGAGAGTATAATTATTCTTGAGCTTATGAGCTCTTACAATATATTTGATTCCATCTTTAACGAGTAGATACTTGTTCTCAGCTCTATAGAAAATAGCTTTTCTATCATACAAGTAAGGACTTCCTAAAACAATTCCACATATATCCAAAGGAACTATATCTAACTCAACCTCATCTACAAATGCTAACCCAAAAGAAAACTTAAGTTTACATTGTCTAGTCACTTGTAGCTTTGCTTTATCACATAGCCAACCTAATGGATATGGTTCTTGTGAGGTGTGGTCAATAATCCCAACTTCTTTACAATTGCTTCAGAAATTAAATTTACTTGTGAGCCACTATCAAACAAAGTATCAATCTTTTGATGATTGGAAATAACTCGAATATGAAAAAGCTCACGTCTTTTTCTCTCATTTTCTTCATTATCAGTAGATTGTGCAGAATTCCTAGTATATGCTTCAGAATTTTTACCTTTTATCCATGTGGCTGCTATTCTTGATTCATCTCCTGAGTCTGACCCCAAATCCTTTTGAATAGTTGCAGCAGTCTTCTTCTTCTTGCCCTTGAACTTCTTAGGTTTCAGCTCCAGATGAAAAATCCAGCAGTGTTCATCATCATGCCCATCCTTCTTACAGTGAGTGCATGAGGACTTTCTCTTCTGTACAGTGTTTGTCTTCCTCTCTTTCCATTTTTGTTTTCTTTTCTCCTTATTTTTGCTTGCAGTGGGTTGGGATGATCCCCCAACTTCTGGGTTCCCATTTTTACCTCTAGCTTCTAGCTGCATAGCCTGAACAGATACCTCATATATGCTAGTGGGATTAAACATGAGGATAGTGTGCCTCATGTAGATGTGTGTACCACCTATATACTTCTACAGAGTCTCAAGTGAGTCTAAAGAAATTCCTAGAATCAGAGCTCTTTTCCTAAATTCTTGGGTGTAACCTTGTACACTTTGCCCTTTTAGTTGTCGAAGAGTTTGCTAACTCATCATGGCTTGCTGCATATAGGCTAGTGGATAGAATTTCTTTTTAATTGCAGAAACAAATTCACTCTAGACAGAAAGAATCTAACCATGTTTCTTCATTTCAGCTTGTGTCCTGCCTTCCCACCATACCAAGGCAGTGCCTCCAAGGCGTAGGCTGGATAGCTGAGTCTTACTCTTATCTGAGTCAATGCTCTACACTCTGCAATAAACATCAATCCATCTGATCCAATTATCCAGCATCTCTCCATTCAACTCTCCATCATATATTGGTAAATCAAATTTAACATCTAATTTAATCAAAGATGTCTTCTTTTTATTTTCAGGGCTATTAGGAGGCATGAGAAATTTTTCTTCTTTCCCTTTGCCTTTAGAGTGGTCATGGAGGAGAGATTCTTCTACTCCTTTCTCTTGTTTGGAGCTTGATGAAACTTCATCTCTATGTTTCTTAAATTCCCTATACATTTCCTCCACCATGGATCTTAGGGTCATAAAACTATCCATGAACTGGGGGTCTGATTCCAAGGGATTTTCTTTTGACATTTTCCTCTCAAAATAGACTCTTCCAATTTCCGGGTTAGTTTCAGCCAATTCTCCTTCTCCTAATTTTAGCTTTGATCTAGTTAGCATTCAACAACAAAATCTAGCACAAGCTTGTCTAACCTTAGTAAACCTAATGCTTTGATACCACTTGATTTGGAATTTATCTAAGATAAAGAATTAAAGGTATTATAGACTCATGTGCATGGATGTGCCTATGTTACTTATGCAATGGATCGATAATATTGCTAGAATACATAGACACTGAGGCAATTAGAGAAAACATAACAGTCAAACATGTCAAAACAAGTTTAATAAGGAGTTCACCCAATGCTCTTGGGCTACGTCTCCTGGTCCAGCCTTTCAGTGGTGGCCTCTCTATTATGTTTTCAAGCAGAGTTTTTACAATAGTGAGCTCGATTCGAGACTCACTAAATAGAATGAAGTCAGTAGGAATGGAGTGCACAGACTCGCCTTATTGAAACTCGACCTCTAAGGGTCACAGTAGTATGACAGGCCTATGCTGAGGAGTTTTCTTGAACCTCTCAAGCCTTCAATGGAGTACATAGACTCTTTGACTCTCTTTGGCTCTATCTAGCTCAATGTTGTCTTCAGGTCAGCTCGGCTTCTACTCTCTGTTCTCTTCTATTAGATTCTTGCATCTCTGTGTGTTGCCCCCCTTTCTTCTTCTGTCAGTTCATGGCTTTAAAGCCATTCTGTTCTTTGACTGCTCATTTCTGCTTCCCGAACTTTTGGTTTCCTTTCCTCTGTCCATTCGAATTCTTCTGCTCTATGTTATCATCATTGGGTAACGCCTCACAGGGAGGTGGCCACCTGTTTGCTAACGAACTAGGTTTCAGATTCCCTGAATCACATTCGAATGGACATTAAATCTGTTTGCTTCAAGATCACCCGCGAACATGAATCTTTTTCCAACTCATCATCCATGTCGGACTTCAAATCCCCTGTCATCTTGCTTTTTGACCTGTCAAATCCAGTCAGTCATTGGGACGTATCTCCGTTGTTGATCTGGACCCCAAAATCCTATGATCATCCTTCATATCAGACAGACAAGTCGCACGGTGTTTACCTGTCCGATGCGGGTGGTTTTCTCTCTCTTCCACCGGACGCGTGTCACTCGATGTGTGGCATCGGGCAGGACTCAATCAAAACTGCTTACCGCCTCGAAGCCCTCTGATATCCTGTCGGTTTGGGGAATCCCGCGCTACGGAACCGAAACAGTTACTTTTCTAAATTTTAGTGATTTCGAGTCCAGGCGCTTCAGGGCTTTCCTTCACTGAGGGGGGACGCCCTGCGATACGCGATTAGTGCTTATCATCGCGTATCAGAATCCACCTCTGTTTCTTGATCTGGCCTCAAGTTTTTCCAGTTTTGTGCCATTTCACTTTACCATGGGCCAACGGTCTACGTGCTCGACTGAGGGTCCTCATTGCTCCGCTCTGGCCACAACTACAATTGTTATGAGGATTCCTTCTGATAGCTTTGACTTTCCTAAGACTTGAATCTTTTAGCATAATTTGAAATAGTCATGAAAACTTAGAGAGTTTTTAGGATCCAATTCGGATCAAGAGGGTGGAGGTTTGTCTCCATTCCCATTGCCTCCTTTTCCATTACCGCCTCCTGAAGAGCCTTCTCCTTTGGGAGGTTTGGAATTTCTCCTTGTGACATGTTATTCCTCTCTTCATAGAGGACCTTCACCATATTTTTCATATCAAAGAAAACCTTTAGAAAGGTCCTCTCATCCTCTGCCATGTTTGTAGGTTCTCCTTCATGAGACATGGTCTCTGAAAACTCAACTGCAACTTCTGCAACTTGAGGATGTATTGGTGTATAATACTTTAGCAACCTTTCTCTTCTTCCCCTTGAGCCAACTATAGGGCTTTCAATGAGATTCCCTTCTCCTCTTTCCAATTTTAACCTTGTAAGCATGACATAAACTTGCAAACAATTAAATCCTTCTTTCACAAAGCAAATATAGTAAGAAAAAATCAGTGCTCTGATACTAACTTAATCTAAAATGGAGCAGATTAGTAATTTTGTGCTAATTCCCCATTCAGAAAAAATCTGAAGATGATTATCATTTCTTATCAAATGCTTAAGGATTCAATATTTTAGCTTAATTAATTTATTCCCATGATATTTTCTTATGTAAATGTTAGAAACAATTAAACATAAAAACATATGTTGTACAGTAGTGAAATAACAACAAAGAACATTAAAATACAACACATAGCAAGCACATGATAAAGGAGTTCACCACTACTAGTCTACGTCTCCTTGGTCCAGCTTCCAATGGCTTGGACCTCTCTATTATGCTCAAATTACAATAAATTTGTGCTTACAATGCTCAGATGCCTCTGAAACCTGTCTCAATGAGTTCAGAATACTCAAAAATGGCTATCTAGCCTCTTTTTGCATCCCATTTGGATAAGAACTGAATAAGTTATGACTTCTCCTAGTTCACCCGCTATTTTTTCCACAAATTGCTCCAAAACTAACATAATCCCACAAATTCACTCCAAAATACAATAACTGTGTGAGAATTTGGTCGTGTCACAGGCCATAACCTGTCGATCGTATCGCAAATCGCAATCGGTAAGTGTTGCGGGCTCTTATGGTTTGTGAATAGAAAATAAATGATTTGTGATTGTGATATTATGGACCTGACAAGATATTAAATCATAACCTATAGTGGCATCACATCCGGGGACTATCTCACTTCGCAATCGGCGTATAATCCCAGCGGATGGTCTTGTAAACAAAGCAGAATGTTGCGATAGCAATATCGCGGACTTGCCGGGACATTAAACTGCAACATATAAAATATCACGTCCAGGGTCTTATCACTCATCGTAATCGTCAATCGGCGTGGGAACATAATCGACAATATGGCGAACCCATCGGAAAATTAAATTACAACACATAAAATTATCACATCCCGGCAGTCTATCGCAATCAAAACTTTATTGGTGCTAACAAAATATCAGCGGGGTTTTGGTGCGATATGCGATTGTGATTATCGAAATTCTTAACCTAACCTATCGAGGGTTGATTCTTAACCTGCGTCCTCTATTTTTCCCCTATATGTGATATGTGGGACCTAGTGGCAACCTTCCACTTGGCGCTTCCCCATTCGCTGGGACCTTTTCCATGTCATCCAATCTTTCCCGTGTCCAAGCCAAACCTGAACTTTAACTTGCTCTAACTTCTGCATATGAGCTCGGATTTGAGTGTCTTTCACACTGTTGAATTCAGAATGACGGCTCTTCGATCTAAATCTTAGTTTAATAAAATTATGACACTTTGAGTTTTGATCATAAACTTGATCACCTGATCACTCCTACCCACTGGAAGCCTTTTGGACCCCAAAATATTATATTCAATTGTTGAACAGATGATGGTATTGTTCCCTCACCTTCCCCTCTTCAATCCATTTGGCCATTGATGGATTTGTACCTTTGAGACCCACTCGAAGATAATCAAAATTTCTGGTCTTTGATGACCTTGTTCTTCTGTCAAGTATGGTGCCTTGTTGAAGCTCATTAAGAAATTTTGCAGAAAAATCTTCAATTGATGGAATCTGTACACTTTGTCCTTGATCTTCAATTAATGGAGGGTCATACAATCTAAAATTTTCATCATTAACAACAGAATAAATTTGCATATATGAAGCCAAATCTAGCTTGAAAGCATTATTACCAATCTTTTCCAGAATTTTAAATGGGCCATAACATATTGGTTTCAGTTTTTTACCTTCACCTTGAAGCCTTTCCTTGTTAATGTATACCCAAACTTCATCACCTACTTGAAATTGATGATCCACATGATGCTTATCATGCCTTGCCTTATACTTTGTTGGACTCTTTTCTAGTTGTTCTTAAATTGTTAGGTGAATAAACTGAATTTTATCAATGAATTTATTTGCTCTATCTATGTCACTATGTCCATCTACAGCTACATATTTCTCAAATATGAAATCCAAAGGTGATTTAGGCAAATAACCATGACATTCCTCAAAAGGCAAAGTTAGAGTAGAAGAGTGTTTTGCTTGGTTGTAAGCATGTTGAATATAATGCAACTATTCATCCCACAACTTAGGATGTTTGCTGCAATATCCTTTTAGCAAATGAATAAATGTCCTGTTAACCACTTCAGTTTGGTCATTTGTTTGCAGATGGAAGGTTATACTTTTCTTCAACTTGGTGTCCATTAAGTTCCATAAACTTGACCAAAAATTCCCAACAAATCAGGAATCACGATCACTTACAATAGAAGTAGGTAATCCAAAATGAACCCATACATTTTGAAAGAAAAGTTGAGTTGTTTGTTCAGCTGTAATTTTATTTTTACAAGGCATTAATATGCACATATTGTTCAACCTATCCACAACTACAAAAAAATAATCATGACCTTTCCTTGATAAAGGAAGACTTCTTACAAAATCCATAGAAACATTCTCCCATGGACATGAAGGCACTAGAAGTGGTGTGTACAATCCTAGCTTCCTATTACTAGATTTACTGACTACACACAATGAACAACCTCTGACAAAACGTGACAAACTTCTAGGCATACGATGCCAGTAAAAACACCTCTGAAGTTTTTCCACTATTTTACTTACACCAAAATATCCAGCAATAAGAGGAGTGTGTGTTTCCCTTGTGACATTTACTCTCTCTCCCTGTGGAACACAAAGTTTTCCCAAACAATACAATAGATTATCATGAACATGGTAGTCTAATTCCTCAACTTGGTGGCCTTGACTCAAGTTTAAATATACCTCTTGAAAGTCAGCATCATGTGCATATTGCTCAACATAACTTTCAGGAAAAACAGAATGATTCTTAAGTAAAATGGTTGCATTAGCAATCAATCTAGAAAGAATATCAGAAACTCTCTTATAAATAGCTTTTTTGTACCTGATTACCAAGTGGAAATTGTTGTAAGAATCCCATCCAACGAAAGTGCCTTGATCGCTGCAATTTTGTTTGAGATTACAGATATTGCAAAGGTTGATGATCGATGTGAATAATGATTTCTTTTCCCATCAAGTAATGCTTCCATTTCTTCACACCTTGAAGATAGATATGAAAACCTCCTATATATTTCAGCAAAGTATCATGTGACTTCAAGTTTACTCCTAGCATAAGAGCTCTTCTCCTAAACTCTTGAGTATACTCTTGCACATTTTGACCTTTTAACTATCTGAAATTTTACCAATTCATGAAAGCTTTTTGCATATGGGCTAAAGGGTATAATCGGATTTTTATAGCGGCAATTAAATCATACCAAGTAATAGAGATCTTACCATGTTTTTTGATCTCATCTTGAGTCCTTTCTTCCCACCAAATGAGTTCTACACCCTCCATTCTCAATGAAGCCAACTGAATTTTGATATCATCCTCTTGAAGGTTCTGAATTCTACAATGCACCTCCAACTTACAAATCGAATTATCCAGCTTCTCTGCATTATTTTACCATTGTACATAGGCAACTCAAATTTAATATCAAGCTTTAGAAAAGGTGATTTACCAGTTCCTTTTGCATAATGATGATGAGTATGAGTGTGGGTTGTCGTAATGGAAGAGGGTGAAGATGCTTGCGAAGTAGAATATGAAGAAGATGTTGGAGAGGGTGGAGGTTTGTCTCCATTCCCATTGCCTCCTTTTCCATTACCTCCTCTTAAATAACCTTCTCCTTTGGGAGGTTTGGAACTTTCTCCTTGTAACCTTCTATTCCTCTCTTCATAAAGGACCTTCACCATCTCTTTCATATCAAAGAAATCTTTTCTGAAGGTCTTCTCATCCTCTGTCATGTTTATAGGTTCTCCTTCATGAGACATGGTCTCTGGACACTCAACTACAACTTCTGCAACTTGAGAATGTACTGGTGTACAAGAATTTGGTAACCTTGCTCTTCTTCCCCTTGAGAGAACTATAGGGATTTCAACTAGCTTCCCTTCTCCTCTTTTTATTTTTAACCTTGTAAGCATGACATAAACTTCCAAATAAATAAATCCTTCTTTCACAAAGCAAATCTAGTAAGAAAAGACCAGTGCTGATCCCAACTTGATCTGAAATGGAGCATATTAGTAATGTTATTCTAATTCCCCATTCAGAATAAAACCCAAGATGCTTATCATTTGCTTATCAAGTGCTTAAGGATTCAATATCTTTGCCTAATTAACTGATTCCCATGAAAGTTTCTCATGTAAATGTTAGAAACAATTTAACATAAAACATATGTTGTACAACAGCAAAATAAAATCAAATAACTTCAAAATACAACACACAACTACCACATGATAAAGGATTTCACCCCTCATGGGCTTCGTCTCCTTGGTCCAGCTTCCAATGGCATGGGCCTCTCTATTATGCTCAAATTACAACAAAAGTGTGTTTACAATGCTCAGATTCCTCTTAAACCTATCTCAATGAGTTCAGAATACTCAAAAATGGCTATCTAACCTCTTTTTGCATCCCATTTGGATAAAGAACTAAACAAGTTATGACTTCTCCTAGTTCTCCCACTATTTGTTCCACAAATTGCTCCAAAACCGACATAATCCCACAAATTCGCTCCAAAATCCACTAATTGGGTGAGAATTTGGCCATGTCGTGAGCCATAACCTGTCGTCCGTATCGCAAATCACAATCGGCAAGTATTGCGGGCTCTTATGGTATGTGAATAAAAAACAGGCGATTTGCAATTGTGATATTGCGGACCCAACAAGATATTAAATTTCAACCTATAATGGCATTGCATTCGGGGTCGCATTTCGCAATCAGCGTAAAATCTCGGTGGATGGTCTTGTAAACAAAGGGGAATGTTGCGATAGCGATATTGCAAACCCGTCGGGACATTAAATTACAACATATAAAATATCTTATTTGAGGTCTTATCTCTCATCGTAATCGGCAATTGGCACGGGAACATAATCAGTGTTATGGCGACCCGTCGGGACATTAAACTGCAACACATAAAAGTATCGCGTCTAGGTAGTCTATCGCAATTGGAACTTTATCGGTGGTAAAAAAATATCAGTGGGGTTTTGGTGCAATATGTGATTGTGATTATCACAAATATCAACCCACCCTGTCGAGGCCTGATTCTTAACATGTGTCCACTATTTTTCCTCAATATGCTATATGCGGGACCCAATGGCAACCTACCACTTGGCACTTCCCCTTCACTGGGACCTTTTCCATGTCATCCAATCCTGCCATGTGTCCAAGTCAAACCTAAACCTTGACTTGCTCGAACTTCTACATATGAGCTCGGATTTGAGTGATGTTCACACCATTAAATTTACAATGACGAGTTCTTTGATCTGAATATGAGTTTAACAAAATTCTAACACTTTGATTTTTCAGCATAAACTTGAGCATCTGATCACTCCTCCCCACTATAAGCCTTTTGGACCCCAAAATAGTATATTTAGTTATTGAACAGATGAGGGTATATTTCCCTCACCTTCCCCTCTTCAATCCATTTGGCCTTTGATGGATTTATACCTTTGAGACCCACTTGAAGATAATCAAAATTTCCCCTCTTTGATGACCTCATTCTTTTGTCAAGTATGGTGTCTTGCTGAAGCTCATCAAGAAATTATGGAGAAAAATATTCAATTGATGGAATCTATACACTTTCTCCTTGATCGTCAATCAAAGGAGGCTCATACAATCTCAAATTTCAACATTAACAACGGAATAAATTTGCATATACGAAGGCAAATCTAGCTTGAAAGCATTATTACCAATCTTTTCCAAAATTTTAAATGGACCATAATGGATTGGTTTCAGTTTTTTACCTTCACCTTGAAGCCTTTCCTTGCTAATGTATACCCAAATTTCATCACCTACTTGAAACTGATGATCCACGTGATGCTTATCATGCCTTGCCTTATACTTGCCTTCACTCTTTTCTATTTGTTTTTGAATTGTTTGATGAATCAACTAAATTTGCTCAATGAATTTCTTTGCTCTATCTATGTTATTATGTCCATCTACAGCTACATCTTTCTCAAAGATGAAATCCAAAGTCGATTTAGGAAAATAAACAAGACATGCCTCAAAAGGTGAAGTTAGAGTAGAAGAGTGTTTTGCTCGGTTGTAAGCATGTTGAATATAATGCAACTGTTCATCCCACAACTTAGGATATTTGCTACAATATCCTCTTAGCAAATGAATAATTGTTCTATTAACCACTTCAGTTTGACCATCTGTTTGCGGGTGGAAGGTTGTACTTTTCTTCAACTTGGTGTCCATCAAGTTCCATAAACTTGACCAAAAATTCCCAACAAATCGGGAATCACGATCACTTACAATAGTAGGTAATCCAAAATGAACCCATACATTTTGAAAGAAAAGTTGAGTTGTTTGTTCAGCTATAAGTTGCTTTTTTTGTGCATTAATATGCACATCTTGTTGAACCTATCCACAACTACATACAAATAATCATGACCTTTCCTTGATAAAGGAAGACCTCCTACAAAATCGATAGAAACACTCTCTCATGGACGTGAAGGTACTAGAAGTGGTGAGTACAATCCTAGCTTCCTATTACTAGATTTACTGACTACACACAATGAAAAACCTCTGACAAAACATGACACACTTTCAAGAATACGAGGCCAGTAAAAATACCTCTAAAGATTTGCCATTGTTTTACTTACACCGAAATGTCCAGCAATAAGAGAAGTGTGTGCTTCCCTTGTGAAATATACTCTCTCTCCCAGTGGAACACAAAGTTTTCCCAAATGATACAACATATTATCATGAACATGGTAGTATAATTGCTCAAATTTGTGGCCTTGACTCAAGTTTAAATATACCTCTTGAAATTCAGCATCATGTGCATATTGGTCAACATAAATTTCAGGAAAAACATAATGATTCTTGAGCAAAATGGTTGCATTAAAAATTGGTTTAGAAAGTATATTAGAAACTCTGTTATAAATACCTTTCTTGTACCTGATTACCAAGTGGAATTGCTGTAAGAATCCCATCCAATGAAAGTTCCTTGATTGTTGCAATTTTGTTTGAGATTGCAGATATTGCAAAGGTTGATGATCGGTGTGAATAACGGTTTCTTCGCCCATCAAGTAATGCTTCCATTTCTTCACACTCTACACCAATTCATAAATCTCTTTATCATACTTAGGCTAATTAATAACAACACCATTAAAAATTTCATAATGAAATGAAATGGGCTTACCATTTTGTAAAACAACTACACCCATGGCGTAGACACTTGCATATGTTTGTATTTCAAAGGGTTGTTTCAAGTCTAGAAATGCTAAAACTAGGGCTGAACTGATCTTTTCTTTTAAAGCATCAAATGCTTTTTGTTGTTTGCCTCCCCATTGGAAGACAACCTTCACGTTAGTCAAAGCATGTAGTGGAGCTGCTATGGAAGAGAAATTGGCAATGAACTTCCTCCAATATTGCATTTCTCCCAGAAAACTCCTTACTTCTGTGACTGATTTGGATATTGGCCAATTCACAAGGACCGAAACTTTAGAGGGGTCAATCTTCAACTCACCTCCTCCTATTATGTGGCCCAAATACACTAAGGAAGTTTTCCCGAATTCACATTTAGACATATTTAGAAATAATTGTTCTCTTTTCAAGACATCCAACACATTCTTCACATGCTTGACATGCTTTTCTCGTGATTTGTTGAATATCAAAATATCATCTAAATATATAATCACAAACTCATCAAGAAAGGATCTTAAAACATATTTCATAACTCTCATGAAAGTATTTGGAGCATTGAAAAGACCGAAAGGAATAACCAGCCACTCAAAAAATCCTTGTTTGGTTTTAAAAGTAGTCTTCCAAATATCCTCCTCAGCTATTCTAACTTAATGATATCCACTTCTCAAGTCTAATTTAGTGAAAAATTTTGCATTCTTCAACTGATCTAGAAAATCATCTATTTTCGACAATGGGTATCGATTCTTTATGGTAATTTTATTCAAAGCTCGATAATCTACACACATGTGTCAGGTTCCATCTTTCTTGGGTACCAAAACAATTGGTCAACCACATGGCAGAGTAGAGGGACTAATTACACCTTTATCTAATAATTTGTGGACTTGTTTCTTAATTTCTAAACTTTCTAGAATTGACATTCTATAGATACTGATATTTGGGAGTGGACAGTCTTGTTGTAGCTGAATTTCATGTTGAATTCCCATTTTTAGTGGCAATCCCTTTGGTTCTTGAAACATGCCTCCATATTGATTGACCACATCAACCAATTCATCTTTCAGCTTCATGTCACATCCTGCAAAGGATTCATGCTCGGTTTCATTCTTATGCTTGATCATAAGGAGCACGATATTCTTGATGTAATTGATCAGTCGCTTCATTTTCCCTGTGCTTTCCAAAGACATATTAAGATTTATGTGATGGGCTCTCACAATATACTCCACTCCATCTTTGAACAAATGATATTTTTTCTCAAATATATGTAAAACAGCTTTCATGTCATACAAATACGGGCTTCCCAACACAATTCCAGAAATATCCAGCAACACTACATCTAATTCGACTTCATCAATGAAATTGGCAATAATTTCAAACCTAAAAATGCATTTCTTTGTGACCTGAAGATTTGCATCCTTGGTTATCCAACCCAACGGATACGGTTTATGATGAGGCACGGTTTCCAGATTCAACTTCTTGACCAAGTCTGTAGAAATTAAATTTTCCTGAGATCCACTGTCAAACAATGTATCAATCTTGGTGTGTTTGGAAATAACTCTGATATGGAACAGCTCAATTATGTTTTCCTCATTTGAAGCATTATTGGAGTTATTTTTTGCGTTGGTGCTTTTTATGGCTTCCTCTCTGCTTGCTTTTTCCACGGCTTTTCCTTTAGTGATTGTGGTTGCAATCTTTGCTTCATCACCTGAGTTGAAACCCAAGTCTTGTTGTACATCAGCATTTGTCTTTTGTTTCCCTTTATTTTCATATTTCTTCAGTCATAACTCTGGATGAAGCTTCCAGCAATGCGCTTCATCATGGCCCTCTACAATTCTTGCACACGGGTTTCTCCCCTTCTTTCTTAACAAAAGCATTTTTCTTATGATTTCCTTTTAATTTCTTCCCTTTTTCACCACTCTGGAATGGCTTCCTCTTACCTTCTTCTTTTACATTTTTCCCTCTTTCTTCGAGGTGTGTAGCTTGAACACAGACCTCATCAATATTTGTGGGGTTAAACATAATAATGGTATGTCGAAGATAGCAATGCAAACCTCCTATATATTTCAGCAAAGTATCTTGTCACTACAAGTCTACTCCTAGCAGAAGAGCTCTTCTCCTAAACTCTTAAGTATACTCTTGCACATTTTGACCTTTTAACTGTCTGAAATTTTACCAATTCATGATAGTTTTTTGCATATGGGCTAAAGGGTATAATTATACTTTTATAGTGGCAATGAAATCAGATCAAGTAATAGATATCTTACCATGTTTTTTAATCTCGCCTTGAGTCCTTGCTTCCCACCAAATGAGTGTTGCACCCTCCATTCTCAATGAAGCTAACTAAATTTTCATATCATCCTCTTGAAGGTTTTGAATTCTACAATACACCTCCAACTCACGAATCCAGTTATCCAGCTTCTCTGCATTCACTTCACCATTATACATAGGAAACTCGAATTTAACATCAAGCTTTAGAAAAGGTGATTTACCAGTTCCTTTTGCAGAATGATGATGAGTATGAGTATGGGTTGTCGTAATGGAAGAGGGTGAAGATGCATGTGAAGTAGAAGATGAAGAAGATGGTGGAGAGGGTGGAGATTTTTCCCCATTCCCATTACCTCCTCCTGAAGAGCCTTCTCCTTTGGAAGGTTTGGAACTTTCTCCTTGTAACATGTTATTCCTCTCTTCATAGAGGACCTTCACCATCTCTATCATATCAAAGAAAGCCTTTCTGAAGGTCTTCTCATCCTCTGTCATGTTTGTAGGTTCTCCTTCATGAGACATGGTCTCTGAAAACTCAACTGCAACTTCTGCAACTTGAGGATGTACTGGTGTAGAAGACTTTGGAAACCTTGCTCTTCTTCCCCTTGAGCCAACTATAGGGCTTTCAACCAGCTTCCCTTCTCCTCTTTTGAGCTTTAAACTTGTAAACATGACATAAACTTGCAAACAATTAAATCCTTCTTCCACAAAGAAAATCTAGTAAGCAAAAACTAGTGCTTTGATACCAACTTGATCTGAAATGGAGCATGTTAGTAATGTTGTGCTAATTCCACATTCAGAATAAAACCCAATATGCTTATCATTTTCTTATCAATTTCTTAAGGATTCATTCTTTTTTATTAATGAACTGATGCCCATGAGAGTTTATTATGTAAATGTTAGAAATAATTTAACATAAAAAAAAAAAATGTTGTACAACAACAAAATAATAGAAAATAACATCAAAATGAAACACACAGCAAGCACATGATAACGGAGTTCACCCCTCCTGGGCAAGGTCTCCTTGGTCCAGATTCTAATGGCTTGGGTCTCTCTATTATGCTAAAATTACAACAAAAGTGTGTTTACAATGCTCAGGTGCCTCTAAAACCTATCTCAATGAGTTCATAATACTCAAAAATGGCTATCTAGCCTCTTTTTGCATCCCATTTGGATAAGAACTGAAGAAGTTATGACTTCTCCTAGGTCTCCCACTATTTGTTCCACAAATTGCTCCAAAACCGACATAATCCCACAAATTCGCTCCAAAATCTACCTAACTGGGTGACAATTTGGCTGTGTCGCAGGCCATAACCTGTCTGTCATATTGCGAATCGCAATCATCAAGTGATGCGAGATCTTATGGTCTGTGAAAATAAAACGGGCGTTTTGCGATTGTGATATTGCGGACCCGACGGGATATTAAATCGCAACCTATAGTGTCATCACATCCGGGGACTACCGCATTTCGCAATCGGTGTAAAATCCTAGCATATGGTCTTGTAAACAAAGCGGAATGTTTCAACAGCGATATCGCAGACCCACCAAGACATTAAACTACAACATATAAAATATTGTGTCCAGGGTTTTATCGCTCATCGTAATCGACAATCAGTGCAGGAACATAATCGATGATGTGGCATACCCGCCAAGACATTAAACTACAACACATAAAATTATCGTGTCCGGGGAGTCTATCGCAATCATAACTTTATCGATGGTAACAAAAT
Source organism: Pinus tabuliformis (assembly GCA_031772625.1). Lineage (NCBI taxonomy): Eukaryota > Viridiplantae > Streptophyta > Pinopsida > Pinales > Pinaceae > Pinus > Pinus tabuliformis. The sequence goes on along the minus strand of CM062810.1, from coordinate 106,345,083 downwards.
ATCAGCGGGGTTTGGTGCGATATGCGATTACGATTATCGCAAATCGCAACCCAACCTGCCGGGGGCCGATTCTTAAAATGTGTCCTTTGCTTTTCCCCAATATACAATATGCGAGACCCGGCAACCTGCCACTTGGAGCTTCCCCATTCGCTGGGACCATTTCCATGTCATCCAATCCTGCCATGTGTCCATGTCAAACCTGAACTTTGACTTTCGCTAACTTCTGCATATGAGCTCGAATTTGAGTTTCGTTCACACCATTGAATTTAGAATGACGATTTCTTCGATTTGAAGCTGAGTTTAACAAAATTATGACACTTTGATTTTTGAGCATAAACTTGAGAACCTTATCAATTATGTTGTGTTTCATTAAGCAATTATCAATTTATGTGTGAATGAATATCACAAGAACAAGAGGTACAAGATGTAGGCGAACAGTCAGGGGAAAACCCAGTTAGAACTCTTCCTTCAGTATATTCAAAGACAACATGAGATAGTCCAAGACTCTTTTGACTTAGAAATAGACTTCCTCTAATCACCAAGTCAGCCCTTCCTTCTTCTTCAAGTCATGTTCTCTAGTAGCAACTTCGACCTAGAATTTTGATCTAGTTGCAACATAATTTTAGCCTCCCAGTAGCAGAACTTTGACCCCAGCAACAGAGCTTCGACCTGCAGTAGAGTTCAAAATTTCGGCCCTAGAAAATAGCCCAACAACTTCGCACGTGTCAGAGAATGATAGCCCAAAACTTCGACTTTGTCTTCTTCTTCAATATTCTTCCTTCTCTTGGAATTTCACACCTTTTTCTACCTCTCTTTCTTGTGTATCGAACTTGTTGAGCGAGTGAGTAAATGGATTGAACTACTTGTCTATATATAACCTCTTTTCTGGGTCGAATCGTCCTAATGTCACTGAATTCGTCATCATAGGGTCGACTTAGTGTGGAGGTTTCAAATGACCTATTTGACTCAAAAATAATTATTTTGACATGATACAAAAGCCCAAGAAGGGTCCAATAAAATTTACAATGACTCAATATAAAACCTAGAAGCCTACAATGGAGGATTTGACCTATAAACATGATGAACCAAACATGAAACCCATGCTTTAATAAGTCATTATAAATTTCCTTTTGACAAATAAATTACATTATACAATTATGAAGACCGGATCTAGTTACATTCTTCAACATCCCCGAATAGAGGGAGAAACCCATAATGCCAGAAGAATAGGATCAAAGTCAAATAAGCAAAAACCATATATATATATATATATATATATATATATATATATATATATATATATATATATATATATATATATATATATATATATATATAGTTGATGTTTTTTCTAGCTTTGGGAGGTCTTCTACATGAGATTGGTGTCTTAGCATGTACGAGATGGTTGATGACCTCTTTAGGTGTTGGCTTGTTGGAGTAAGTGATTTCTGATTTTTTTCGTAAGTCTAACTTAATAAAAGTATAATAATTAAATTCAATTAATTATTGTGGACTATTAAGCCAAAATACAAAGGATAAATAATTTAATCTTAGATATGATCTCAGCTATTGATCTTATGTGAGGTGAGATCTAATATCAATTGTCAATCACTTAGGATCTTAGGGTTAGGGATTAGTTTTACTAAAGTTATGAAGTAAACCTAAGAGAGAGGTGAAGACATACAAGTGGAGGCAGTGATTTTCTCTAGAGCGATAGGCTCAACTAGACTGAAGAGAATGGAGAAGTGCAATAGGGAAATTCGGGAGCGTTTCCTGGAGGTCGATTTTAGGAAATCAAGAGCCCAAGTAGTTGAAATATGGAGGATGTTGAGTTGTGGAGAGGTTGATTTATCTAGTGGGTCAATTTTTATTAAGTGCGGAGAGGTTGTACAAGCAGAAAGGAGTGGGTTAATTTATTGGCGGTGAATACTAAGTTTGTCCGAGGCCATATTCTTCAAAAGGATGAATTTTTGGTGGGCTAAATTTCTTCAGCCAATTTTTCCAATGGGGGTCGAGTTACAGGTTCTAAAAGTGCATTTTTCTATATATTTTTCTTTTTGGGTCTAGGCCCGGATTTTTGCAAGGATTTTAATGAAGTAAAATTGTTATCGGTGTATATTTATTGTTGTAATGTGATTCATATCTTTGATTTTGTTTTTTCGTTGCAATTTTTTTTTAGGCATTAAATACCAATGGTTTTATTTTCACAACAATTCATAATTTTATTTAATAATTTTTTGGGGAATAAAAATTTTGAGGTATAAATAAATTTGTACTAGTGTTAGAAATTTAACACACACACACATATTCCTTAACCCATTTAAATAACCTTATTGCCTTTATATCATAAGGTTAGCTATTAAATCTTTAATTATCAAAACTTATACCTTAGATGCAAATATTCTTCAATGACTCTTTTGAATTTAAAAGAAAATAAATAATCCTTTTATGTAGAAAATTGTTGAAACCTTGCAACTTCTAATGAGAGAAAACATATCACAAAAGACACAATATTTCTCTACAAAAAAATTGCAGAAGGAAAACAATGAATAGAAATACAATCACACATAGAACACAAAATTTATTTAGGGAACCCAACTAGGAAAAAACCCTTTTGCTTGTATTAAATCAGCTAAAAAATCTAATGTATTACATAGAATCTTCTTCTAGCCTGAAGCTCTCTACAATACAGATCAACTCTCTCTCCAATATTTCCCAACACTTAGGCAAATAAGGCCTACTAGGAGCTCCTATTTCCTAGTGCAAATCTACCCCTAAAAACTAGGAATTTATCCTATTTCCTTGCGTAAATCCCAAGAGAATTAGCTCGACTTGATCCTCAATCCCTCACACAAAAACATGTGTACAATAAATAAATACAATAGTGCATTCATTCAATCTCAATATGAAATTCCAATTTCATGACCTACTAGGGATAAATTTAGCAATTGTTGTTGTTAACTGATAGTTAGTTGATTTAACACAAATTCAAACTACTCAACTAAACTCAAGTCTATCTCCATTCTATAACTAGAGATCAGTTAACTGACATATACTAGAGTTAACTCCACTAGATAGCCAATTTTAGCCATATACTAGTCCACAACTCATTGCATGCCAACTCGAATTAACTGTCTATAAATCAGTGATAGGTCACATCACACATGTTAACTGAAATCTAACTCAAGCAACTATGAGACTGAATTCGAATTGGTATCTTCAACTAAGGCACAAGTCAAAGAAGCCATTCCTTGCTACATTTTCAACACTCCCTCTTAGTGAGGAAAGGATTCTTGGAATAGTCTTGTCCACCTGGATTTCTCTTCGACTCTACCAAGTTCTTTGTTGTTGTAGCTACTCCCTATGAAATAGAAGACTCATTTTCTTCCTTATGTAAAACCTACTTTGAAGACCCATTCTTTCCCACCATGCTCTATGATTTCACCACATTAGTCATAAGTGCCATGTACCATGTGTACCTAGGTGTCTGCTTGTTAATGCTGGGAGTCTCAACTATCTTCTAAGCTCCCTTAACTAAATCTTCTGCCCACTTGGCTCAAAATTTCCTTATACTAGAATTATCTAACTGAGTGGATGCCTCCACTTGCCCTAGGTTATGGTCCTCATCATCATTTCTAGCTGAGACTCCATCCCTGGTGTTCCTCCTTATTTCTTCTTGCACAAGATATGACCATAATCTCTCCCAATCAGGGATCTTATCTTTGCCATTCAAAACATTCTGGAAACTTTTCCAAGATTTGGGAAGCCTAAGAAAATCCATGATTACGAGATCTGTTGGTGGAATTTTTTCTCCAACACCTACAAGTTCATTCTTCACTTGATCAAAACTAGATAGGTATGAAATAATGAGCTCATTCTTTCCCATTCTAATGTTCCTTAATTTTTCCTTCAAATCTAGTTTTCTAGCATCACTATTGCTTTTTAAAAACTCAATAAGGGCCTTCCACATATGGAATGGTATCTTGTTCCCATGCAAAGAACAATATGATCCCTGACTCCTTCTAGGATCATCCTCTTAGCTTTGGCAATGTCCTTCTTCCATTGAGTCAGCTGATGTGCATATGATGCAGGAAGTTTAGGAATATCAATCTTTATGTATTCCAAAACACCATTATCATCTAACACAACCTCCATTTTTTCCTTCCATGCACAACAATTCAAAGTCCCTTCCAGTGCATGCTCTTTCCTCAATCCATAAATTGGCATGATCCCTGCACTTGTAGAATTCTTACACTAACTGATCTCCTCTTCAATGTGCTTTGAATCTCATCAAGGAACTTTATCTCTATATTTCTTTTCTCCTCTGATACCATGTAGAAAATTCTTGAAACCTTGAAACTTCTAATCAAAGCAAACTGATCATAAAAGACACAATATTTCTCTACCAAAAATTTGTGGAAAGGAAACAATAAATAGAAACACAATCATACATAGAACACAAAATATATATGGAGATCCCAACTGGGAAAATCCCCTCTTGCTTGTCTATTACATATAATTTTCTTCTAGCCTAAAGTTCTCTACAATATTGATCAACTCTCTCTGCAGGATTTCCCAACACTTAGGAAAATAAGCCATGCTAGGAGCTCCTATTTCCTAGTGCAAATATGCCCCTAAAAATAGGAATTTCTGTTATTTCCTTCCGCAATTACAAAGAGAATTAGCTCAAATTGATCCTCAATCCCTCACAAAAAAACCTGTGTACGATGAATAAATACGATAGTACATTCATTCAATCTCAATAGGCAATTCCAATTGCATGACCTACTAGGGCTAAATTTAGCAAATTTTGTTGTTAACTAAGATTTAGTTGAGTTCACACAAAGTCAAACTACTCAACTAAACTTAAGTCTATCTTTATTCTAGAACTAGAGATCAATTAACAAATAGACACTAGATTTAACTCCACTAGATAGCTAATTGTAGCCATCAACTAATCCAAAACTCATTTCATGTCATCTAACTCGAATTAACTGACTATAACTCAATAATAGGACACATCACACATGTTAACAGAAAGCTAACTCAAGCAACTATGATACTAAATTCGAATTGTCTTCTTTGACTAAGTCACAAGTCAAATAAGTCATTCCTTGCTACATTTTCAACATTCCCTCTTAACGAGGAAGGGATTCTTGGAAGAGCCTGGTCCACTTGGATTTGTCTTCAATTATACTAAGTTATTTGTTGCTACAGCTGCTCCCTCTTAACTAGAATACTTCTTTTTCTTCCTTTTTCAAAACCTTCTTTGAAGACCCATTCTTTCCTACCATGCTTTGTGATTTCACCACATTAGTCATAAGTGCCATGTACCCTTTGTACTTGGGTGTCTGCATCTTAATGTTGGGAGACTCAACTCTCTTCTGAGCTCCCTTAACCAAATCCACTGCCCACTTGGATCAAACTTTCCTTGTACTGGAATTCTCTAACTAAATGGTTGCCTCCACTTGCCCTGGGCTATGGTCCTCGTCATCATTTCCAGCCGAGACTCCATCCCTGGTGCTCCTGCTTATCTCTTCCTACACAATATGTGACCACAGTCTCTCCCAATCAGGGAGCTTATCTCTACCATTCACAGCATCCTGGAAACTTTGCCAATATTTGGGAAGCCCAAGAAGAGATAGACTCACAAGATTCATTGATGGAACTATCTCTCCAACACCTCCACGTTCATCACTCACTTGAGAAAAACTAGATAGGTATGAAACAATGGGTTCATTCTTTCCCATTCAAATGTTCCTCAATTTTTCCTTCGAAGCTATTTTTCTGGCATCGTGACTTTTGAACAAGTTAGTAAGGGCCTTCCACATCTGGAATGGTATCTCCTTCCCATGCAAATTTGGAACAATATGATCACTGATTCTTTCTAGGATCATCCTCCTAGCCTTGGCAATGTCCTTCCATTGAGTCAGTTGATGCGCATATGATGCAGGACGTTTACAAATAGCAATCTTGATGTATTCCAAAACCCCATTATCATCTAACACAACCTCCATTTTATCCTTCCATGAATAGGAATTCGAAGTCCCTTCCAATGCATGATTTGTCCTCAATCCATAAACTTACATTACTCATGCACTTGTAGAATCCATGCACTGATTGATCTCCTCTTCAATGTGCTTTGAATCTAATCAAGGAACATGGTCTCTATCTTGTTCTCCTCTAATACCATGTAGAAAATCCTTGAAACCTTACAATTGTTAATGAGAGCAAACTAGTCAAAAAGACACAAGATTTCTCTACCAAAATTCTGCAGAAAGAAAACAATGAATAGAAACACAATCACACATAAAACACAAAATATATATGGGGAACCCAACTGGGAAAAAACCCTCTTGCTTGTATTAAATCAACTGAGTAATCTAATATCTTACATACAATCTACTTCAAGCCTAAACCTCTCTCCAATATTGATAAAATCTCTCTCTAGCCTTGCCCAACACTTAGGCAAATAAGACCTGCTAGGAGCTCTTATTTCCTAGCACAAATATGCCCCTAAATAATAGGAATTTCTCTTATTTTCTTTTGCAAATCCCAATAGAATTAGCTTGATTTGATCCTCAATCCCTCACACAAAAACTTGTGTACAATGAATAAATATAATAGTGCCTTCATTCAACCTCAATAGGAAATTCCAATTGCATGACCTACTAGGGCTAGATTTAGCTATTGTTATTTTTAACTGAGAGTTAGTTGAGTTAAAACAAGGTCAAACTACTCAACTAAAATCAAGTCTGTCTCCATTCTAGAACTAGAGATCAGTTAACTCCAGTAAGTAGCTAATTTTAGCCATCAACTAGTCCACAACTCATTACATGACATCTAACTCGAATTAACTGACTATAACTCAGTGATAAGCCACAACACACATGTTAACTGAAAGCTAACTCAAGAAACTATGAGACTAAATTCGAATTGGCATCTTTGACTAGGGCACAAGTCAAAGAATCCATTCCTTGCTACATTTTCAACATTTTATAGCCTTGAGTACTTTTTCCTTAATATAACTCCCTCTTGTTAGCAATTAATTAATGATGATTTCAGCAATAGGGATATGGACGCGACCATATGGATTGGTGTGGGACAAATTGAATGATGAATTTTTTATTTAAGAAGGGTGACCATATGAGGGGCATAGCCCCAAGGGTTAGCTTAGTTGGTTGAGTTCTTGTTGTTAAAGCACCTCTATTATTGAGAGGTCACAGGTTCAATTCTCTCGACACTCTCGAGGTCAAGCTCTGTGGTTGAGCAGCATGAAGTGATCCATTCTAGTGGAATTGTTTGGTAGAATATTTTGTGGACATACCAGTCACCAATATTTGAGGACCGTGAACCACTTTGAAAAAAAAACTATATGAGGGGCATGAATTTGTATGGATGACATAAATAGCACAAACTTGTATAGACCCATTTAATTTCAATTATATGGAATGCAATAATTTTTGTATGGACTACAACAATTTGATGACTCATTGCTATAATATAGCTAGCGACTAACTCATTGCACGAACATAATTTGATGGCACATCATTAGAGGATATGTGGACCTTTCATTAAAAAATATCATGTCTGCAAGAGTTAAGCATTATGGTTAACACTACAACTAGAGGTTGGTTAGGTTAGAATGTAACTCGGTTTGTGCTACCCTTCTTATACTTAATGTTCAAGTGGAATAGTTGCATGTGGATGGATCACCTCTGATGGTGGTTGTTTTGTAACTTTCCCTACATTTACATGAATTATACAAGTTTTTGGTTAGTTTAGATGATTGTTTCCTTCCCCATAAGATAATGCTTCCATTGTCGACATACATCCACAATGGACTATATATCCTTGTCATCGGTGGGATACTTGTGAAATGTGTTAAAGAGTGATTTGACATGGTAAGCCATTAGATGTCCATGTTGATTGAGGACTCAATGGAAGAATTTGATTTGATGTGCATCTATAGTGTGTGATCCTCTTTTCGTGGGATATTTAACAAAGCAGTTATCTTTTCTGCATAGCTATCATGTGGACTGCATTCTTTCCTGGTTAAGCTCTTGGAATTCATGCACCCTCTCGAAACAATCGTCTTATGTCAAGAGACCTGAAGCTTGAATTTGAAAAAGAGTTGTAGAGGAGGAGTAATGGCTAACTTGGATTCTCATTATTTGGAGATGGAATTGTGTTGCTATATGGTTGAATGTGTAGGTTGGATGGTTAAGTGAGTATGTTTAGTTTTATTCGGAAACGTGATTTGGTCTCTTATAATAGAGGGCATTTTATCATTTTTGGTGGTAAATTTTATGTTATATATAAAAAAATATAAATATTAAACTTAGTAATTCAATATAATTTTATAGTGATTGTTAATTAATCTAACAACAAATGTAGAATCAATATTGACCATAAACATCAAAAATAAATTGTGAAAGATAAACATTAAATGCATATGTGGAAGATCCAAGAAAAAGACACCAAATTTGTTCATGATTTCAAGAGAAGACAGTATTGTTGTCATTGTCTTATTAACCCTTGTTAGTGTATGTAGTAATTCTACAATACTTTTGCGATGTAAAATCATTCCTTAATCTTGACAATAAGAAGTGTAGTAGTCAGAAATGAGTTCTAGCTACGTGTTTTGCTGCTTGAACTATTCGTTGAATGGCGCATAATAACTCCTAATTAGTAAGTGCAAAGAATGTCATGTCAAGTTGGATACATCTCGTATCTAGACTACTTTCCCATAAAACTAGTGATTAAAGCATATGGCACCCATGTATCTTAGTAGATAGAAGTAGGTATATATGACGATTAGTTAACCTACATGGTCAAATTGATGTTAGGCCTTGAAGTATAACAGGTTCTCAATCAATCTGAGGTATTAGTAGTACTTAGGTTTGCAATTGGTACATGATGACAGTTCTTCAAGTGAAGGAATGAGCATGATTACTTATGTGTTTCTAATGTGGAAGCGCATTGCATTATTCATACTTGAGAAACCAAGATTGATCGCAGGATGAACTCTTGAAGAGAAATGGTGAGATTGCAACAAGGAGGAAAAGAGGCCCTCGATACAGCTGAGAGATATTTGGAATGTGGTACAAGAGAAATAGGCATCAATTCTTGTGGAAGTGCTATGACACCATAAGATATTGGTTGTGGTATAAACAAATATTGGATGGTGTACAAACAAAGGAAAAATTGTGAGTTGTTCAATAAGGCAAAGTCATAACCATATTCACACATTGTAATTGTCGCAAGTCTATGATGTTTTTGATGTAGTAGTACTTGGTGTCTCGTTGAATTGGAGTGTGTATGTACCTACATATATGTAACATGAAAAGGACATAATTGATGTAATACCTAGATATGCATGCTTACCCCTTTATCACATGTCCTTGATAATGACTTAATCGCTTATCTAGTTTAGTTTAGTAACCTCTATCTGAGAGTTCTCTAACACTTGGGGTGGGCCATGTGTTCGCTCGATACTCTATGAGTGGACTATATTGTTGATTGTAAACTCTAAGAGATGAAGTTTTTACATTTAGTGGGATTTCATCAATAAGTTGAATGAACCATGTACATGAAGGGACATCCTAGTAAACCAATGGTTGCAGCAATTAGGTTCCCATCCATTCTAGTGGATTATTGTTTATTTATGTGGACATTGACAGTTTGATGATGCATGAATAGTACCAAGATGAACCATATATGGACTTTGTAACTAAGGAGGTTATTCAAGTCATAGTGAAGCATTCAATGTAGACAGGAAGACATTGACGATCTCAACAAATAAAGATTAAGACAAGTATTCGTTACTCTTTACTTGGCTTAAGTGTTATCATTAGTTTGAGAAGTAGCATGTTCCTAGTTTGTAGGAGGTTGTTGAGGCCTAGTTGGATGTGAGAGATTCTCTCTAACTAGATAGATTCCTATATTGGTGTGTGGTTGAGATATTCTCTCAATTGTTGGATTATATGTCCAAGATAGTTTTCTTATCTTGAGACTAATTTCATGTATTTATATTGGCATAATTACATTTGTTAATGTAAACTGCTCAACAATTTTGTGTGTACAATAAAGTTCTACTCTCCATAACTTAATAGGCATACCCAACCACTAAAAGAGACCTTATTTCAATTTGAAGGTTGTCTTCCATGCATCGGTTTGCTCAATTTTCGCCTAGTGATAGTTTATCTCACTAAAAAAATTGGCACATTTGAGCCAATCGATAATGATTGTCAATTTGGGGGATTGGGTATTTGATTTTTTACACTATGATTTTTTAAAGGGCTTCATAATCAATATAAAGTCGTGATGCCATATACTTCTTCTGAACCAACATAATTGGACTTCAATAATGTGAGGATCTTGATCTGTTAACTAATCCTTCGGGATATTGTAACATTATTAGATTAGAATTGATAGTTAGGCAGTTTTTGTTTTACAATTAGCAAAACCAAAAGACAGTTGAGGTTTGGAAATTGTTCTCTGATTGTATAAATACTTGATGATTTCACTTAATAAAATAACAATTCATTGTGGATTTCAATGGACTTGTAACAGTGGTATCATAGCAGCGAGGTTTCGAAGCATCAAAGTGGTATCCAATCTGTGTACAGTTGAAATCCATTGGCATTCAAGTGTGACTATGTGACGTGGATGATCCAACAGTGGAAGACGGTGGCAGAATTAATATGTGGGTTGACCGTACGTTGGGAGGTTTACGATATCACTGCTAGCAGTATTTAAAACCCACCTTTGTGCCCCCATACTCTTTATAGTCGTTGATCAAGCGATTGACTGTTTTCTTGAAACCTTGCCACGGGACCACTTGTCTCGTTAAAGTCCAGCAAGTTTTGTGTTGTCGTGCGTCGTTGATCTGTCCAATCGTTGATTGAACTGGAATGTGTGGTATTCTCCTTTGCAGCCACAACCAATTGCGACGCCTTTCATATGTCGTAAACGTATAACGACTGTTTCGCTATCAATTGATGTCTGGTAATTTGTTAACAATCGGTTGGATTTCGTTAAAAAAAATATATTGTGAAGGCCTTGCCACGGGACCGTCAATCGCATACTATGGTACTATCATTTTTTTACGGGCAGTGACATAATTTTTTGCAATTCATCCGAATTATTAAAAAAAAATCATTTAAAGATGACATTCATAATTTATTTAGTTGGAGTTGTTCTTTCTAGGAAAGGAAATTACCCAAAATGGATAAGAAAACTCAATAATGCATTGATTTTTAATGATTTGTGGCAAGATGTTTGCCAAGGAAAGAAAGACACAGAAGATAAAGAAATTGCACCAGAAGATGAAAAACAACGTGTTATTTGGGAAGTCAAGAACAATAAAGCCTATGCTATGATTACAACATCATTCTCATAAGAGGTAAGAAGATACATTCATTCTTGTAAGATAGCATATGCAGCGTTAGACATTTTAAAGGAACTCTATGATTTGCATTCAGAATTAGAGATTATTCAGTTGTTATTGAAGTTATTTAATTTGGGGATGAAGGACAATGATCCAATGAGACTGGCTTATGAAATAAAGGTTATTTTCCATGATATAGAAGCAACAAGTGTTAAAGTAGACTTACAATTAACTGCCTTCATCAAGGCCCTACACCCTAAATACTCTTATTACTTGGAATCTCTCCAAGCTAGTGGACAATTAGGGGACATTATTTTTGATAAGTTAGTGAATAAAATTGCAGAAAGAGAAAAATATTTTGGGAAGAAAGAGTATATTTATATTGCCAATACATAAACCTTGTGCCATGCACAAAAGGAACATATATCACAAAATGAATCTTCCAGAGGTCGAGGTAGAAGGAACTTTAGAGGGAGGGGGGAAAACAATAACAACAATCAGGGTGATAGACAACATAATACCCAGACACAGAAAATTTTGCAGTCTAATAAACCAAATATCAGATGTTATAGGTGTGGAAAAATTGGTCATAGTTCAGTTAATTGCAAGGTTCCTTGGGAGAAGATTAATAATGACAAGAAAGAGCCAATTAATGACAAGACAGAGCAACCACCTTCTAACAAAAGTAAAACAAATGAATTTTCTCATTATATAGTTTCTCACTGCAATTTCAATATTGATAATGTTTTTAATACTGCATTTTCTTCATGGGAGGACAGTTGGATTTTAGATTCAGGTGCTACTTGTCATATGACATTCTGAAAAGATCTTTTTGAAAGTTTCAGTGATAATGTTGATAGTGTTGTATATTTTTCTAGTAAATATGAAGTTAAACCATGAGGAATTGGATCAATTATATTAAATATTCCACATTTAGCATATTATATATTAAAGGATGTTCTTTATATACCACAATTTCATAGGAACTTAATGTCCCTCATTCATATCAGACAGCAAGGACATTCAATCCATAATTTTGATGGAATTATTGAAATTCGTAGAGCGATAATTTAGTAATTATGATTGGTGTTGAAGAAGGTGCATTGTTGAAATAAAATAGTCATTCATCTATTACACAGTTTGCTACAAATTCAACTCTATTAGTGCAGCAGAATAATCTTTTGCCTTCTAGTTTATTATGGCATGCTAGATTTGGTCACATCAACTATAACAACATTATAATTATGAAAGAGAAAGGCATTAAAGGTCTCCCCACTATTCCAAGAAAGCTCACACCATGTGATGCTTGCATCTTGGGGAAACACATTAAACAACCATTTCATAGTTTTGTTTCTAGATCTTCCAGAAAATTAGGTCTCATACATTTTGATTTATGTGGACCTATGCTTGTACCAACTGCAAATGGAAATAAATATATACTCACCTTTATTGATGACTATTCGAGGATGTGTTGGGTTTATATTTTGAAGGAAAAGTCACAAGTTTTTGATATGTTTAAAACATTTCATGCTATGGTTAAAAATGAAATTCAACATAATATTGATACCTTATGGACAGATAATGGAATCAAACACCAAACTACTACTCCATATAATCCTCAACAAAATGGTGTTGCAAATGATGAATATGACTTTGCTTAACATGGTTATATCAATGATGTTTTTCAAAAATGTTAAATTAATGTTTTGGGGAGAAGCAGTACTTTGTGAGACATATATTAAAAATAGATGTCCTTCTTTTGTCATCAACAACAAATCGCCATATGAAATTTGGTACAATAGGTTACCAGCAGTTTAATATTTTAAAGTTTTTGGATCTACTTGTTATGCACATATTCCTAAGCATCAAAGAAACAATTCATTGTGGAGTTCAAAGAAACAAATTAAATGCCAAAAGTCGAAAGTGTATTTTTCTAGGATATTTGAGTACTTCAAAAGCATATAGATTATATGATGAAGAAAACTAAAAAATTATTCTTTCCAGAGATGTCATTTTTTTAGAATCTACAAAAGATTTCTCCACTATTGATAGACAACTTGCTCATTTAGAGAAATTTGCATCCAATAAATTTATTTTGAATTTGAAAATATAGTTCCACATACTAGGGGGGGGGGGGGGGGGGGGGGGGGGGGGGGGGGGGGGGGGGGGAGTGGGGGGGGGGGGGGGGGGGGGGGGTTGGGTGGTTCCCATCTTGGACCAGTCTGTGGGTTTTCCATCTTTAATTCATGAAGATATTTCTGTTGAGTAAATTTTGGAGGATAATGTTGTTTTTGCATAATCAAAAAGTATTCCTAAAGAACCTGTACTTCAGGATGAGCAACCCTCACAACCACCTCAACAATCTTTGAGAAGATCCACTTGTATTCACAAATTTCCAAGCAAATATGATGATTATGAGACAGATAGTTCTTCTACAGGTAATATTTCTCATGATTGTAATTATTCCATAATTAGTGAACCTAGTTGTTTGAATAAATTACTAATTGTGATGAATGGAAGGATGCAATGAAGAAAGAATATGATGCCCTTATTAAAAATGGCACATGGCGGTTGGTGGATCCTCCTACTAGCATCAAACATATTGGTTGTAAATTAGGTTTATAAATTCTAGTATGAAGGAGATGGTTCACTTGAAAAATACAAGGGCAGACTTGTAGCTAAGGATATGCTCAGAAGGAAGGTGTTGATTATACAGAGAATTTTTCCCCTACAGTGAAATGGGCCACAATCATAACTCTATTTTCTCTTGCAACACAAAAAGGATGGAAGATACATCATATGGATGTGAAAACAACATTTTTGAATGGAAATTTGAAAGAGTGTGTCTACATGTTTCAGCCTGAGGGTTTTGCTGTCAAAGGCAAAGAAAATAAGGTATGAAAATTGGTCAAGACATTATATGGACTGAAACAAGCATCCTGTGCTTGGTATGAAAAATTAACTGAACACCTCCTTAAGTTGAATTACAAAATATTTGACCTAGATGATGCAACTTTATTTGTCAAAAGGATTGGAAAATATGTTGTATATCTAGTTGTCTATGTTGATGATTTGATGATTACAAGGAACAATGATAATTATATAGTGTTTGTTAAAAGGGAGCTGCAGAAAAATTTTGACATGACAGATTTGGGTTTGTTGCATTACTATTTAGGAATTGAAGTTGATCAACAACCCAAACATATTTTTATTTCGTATATTGGATAGTTATTAAACAGGTTTGGAATGAAGGATTGTAACCTTGTTTCTACTCCTATGGAGCAGAATTTGAAACTTACTTCCACTGAAGGAAGTACATTTGATGATCCAACAAAGTACAAGCAACTTGTTGGAAGTTTAATTTTTTTAACCACTACTAGACCTGACATTACTTTTGTTGTAGGGATACTTTCCAGGTTCATGCATCAGCCATGTGAAGGTCATTGGAATGCAGCAAAGAGAGTGTTGAAATACTTGAAGGGCACTCAAACTTTTGGCATCAAATACTCCAAAGTTGCATATTTCCATCTCACTGGATATTCAAACTCTAATTTTGATGGTGATAAACATAATGGGGTCTCTACTTCTGGTTATTTGATGAATATTGGATCGGCATTCATTAATTGGAGGTCATGCAAGCAATTTGTACATGTTGATTCTACCACCGAAGCCAAATATGTTGCAACAGCTCAAGCCACAAAAGAAATCATTTGGCTTCACAAGATACTTGAAGACTTGCAAGAGAAGCAGAAAGATTCAACTCCTTTATTTGTCGATAATTTCAATTCAGTTTGCCAAGAATCCAAAGTTTCATGATCGAAGCAAGCACATTAACACAAAGTATCACTTGATTCGACATTATGTAGGGACCAAGGTTATTCATCTGACACATTGTCCTACTTCCAAACAGATAGCAGACGTATTCACCAAAGCACTAGGACGAGAAAAGTTTAAAAAATTCAGAATGTTACTTGGCATGTGTTAGGTCCCTATACTACTAGTGTAACCCCTTAGACTCCTATATATAGAAAGGAGGTCTTGTCATTTGCATCATCGAAGAATTGTTCATTTGTGTAATGTAAAGGAGGTTTCCCCCTCGAAGAGGCTTATTTCTAAGGCGTTGATCTATCTTTTCTATCTTTTTGTGAGCTGGTTTCATAACATTTCGTATTAGAGCTTTGGATTCTAGGGTTTCCCTACTCCAAACAGGTCATCGTGGAATTTTCGCTATAACATTTTTTATGCGATGTTTCAAAAGCTAAAACAAAAACCCATTTGAGCCAAAATCTCACTGAACCTTGGGTCTGAATTTCAGATCTTTTCACGCTACATTTTTGGAGATATGATCTGAGGAAGTTAGGGTTTTTGCAAGCTTCAGAATTCCATCTCAAACAAGTGTTAGCTTAGTGGGGCCTGACCCAGGTTCGGAAGTGATTTAGCCAAGCAAATCTCGGTACTACTGGCCCTTTCGGCAACAGTCTACGGAGTGCAGACTGAGGTCACACCCGAAGTAGTATGGGAGGGTGCTGGAACTAGGTTTCCGCACCCTGGGGATGCCTGATATGTGGTGAGTGGTATGTGGTCCAACCTTCACACTTACTGCGCTACGCGCACCTGCGGATGCCCACGCCCTGTGATATTGTCTTCACGCAGTTCTAGTCACAGCGCGACCTAGGTTATTTACCCAAATCTTCCTTAATTAGTCTCTGTTAGCCGATTACTTAGATTAAATTCACTTATAAGCAATCATACATGTAATTATCAATTGCGCGCAGTAAATAACAGAGTAAAGTAACGCATAACATCAATATATAGGTTCGAAAATAGATGCACAGAATAAACTTCTCCTTATCAGCTTTCAAATCCAAGTACAATCCACTTACAGACCCGACTCCGCCCTGCGCACTCAGCTACAGGGGTCCGCGCACTCAGTTGCAGACTCTACTAGGCCTCTACGCACTCAGCTGCATAGCCTCTTCCTACTACTATGACCCAATACACTTCAACTCTCACTCTATGCTCTAACCATGCCTTCACATCTGTCTATTACTTTCTTACTTCCCCAAAAACTAACTTTACACTTAGAGCCTCACTCTATTTATACAATCCCATGGTCTGCGAACCATGGGTAGGCCGACACAACTTTACATTATTTTACAATTCTTAGGGCGAACAACCCTATGACTCATCCTAGACTTTCGTGCTCCGCGTCCGTACTTCATGGAGTCTTTACATTACATTGACCAAAACTCAAGCTTTAAGCCCAAAACCTGCTGCGGGGGATCCCATGCCCAACAGGCCCCCAACACAATCATCGTGACTCGTCTCGAGTGACTCCATTGGTGTGGCGATCTTGTCACGAAGCCCCTCCAACTGTGCCTGTGTTGTGCAAAGGTCTGCAGTGCACTGTTCTGTCGTCTGCTGAATCTGCTCCAGTCCTGCTTCTGAATCATCTGCGTCTGACTCGTGTCTTTTCTTTGGTACCGGCTTCTAGTGCTTGTGTTTATAGTCCTGCGCCCCTGTCTAACTCCTTGGGTCGCGAAGACTGTGCTTCGGTCAGTTATTCAAATAGCCGGCCCACCCGTGTAGGGCTTCAGGCGACTGCCATTTACTTTTCCTGGGAAGGGTTCTCCATTAAGTTTGACTAGCTGGACCGTGCCTCCATCTGTAACCTCTTTTACCACATATGGTCCTAACCAATGCATTCTGAATTTTCGGGAAATTTTTCGAACTTACTGTCATACAGCAGCACTAAGTCATTTACCTTGAAGGTGCATAACTTGATATGGCGGTCGTGCCAGGCTTTCTCACGCTGCTTTTGTACCTGCTAGTGAAATCTGGCCAGAAATCGTTCTTCCTCGAGTTCTTCTAATTGCGCGAGCCTTTCTTCCAGAGCTTCGCGGTCCAACATGCCTGTGAGCGCTGCTATTCACAGACTAGGTACAATATATTCCATCGGCATGACTGCTTCTGTACCATAGACCAACCGGAATGGTGTCTGTCCCGTCAATTTCTTACATGTTGTCCTGTACGCCCATAACACAGCGGGTACGCGCAGGTCCCAGTCGTTCCGTTGCGCATTACATATTTTGGTCAACGCAGTCTCCAGTATTTTATTGAATGCTTCTACTGTTCCATTAGCATATGGGTGGTATGGTGTACTTTTCTAGTGATAAACCTAGAACTCTTTCGTGAGCGCGCTAATGGTTTCATTCAAGAAATGTGTTCCGCGATCGCTCATTAAGATTTTCAGGTAGCCAAATTGTGTCAACACGTTTTCGAACAAAAATTTTGCAGTCGTGGCAGTCGTGCAGTCCTTGACCAGTTGTGCTTCCTCCCATCGTGTCAGGTACTCCATTGCGGTGATGATGTAGCACGCACCTATCTTTCCCTGAGGTTTGATTGGGCCTACAAAGTCGATTGCCCATTTCTCAAATGGTTGCAGTGTCATTTGGGGATTTAACGGCATCTCATCCCTTCGTGATGGTTTTCCCGTCCTTTGACATATATCACAGGCCTTACAATGTGCTTTCGAATCCTGGTGCAGGGTCGGCCACCATAACCCTGCATGAAGAATCTTTTGTGTGGTCGCACGTCCTGCATAGTGTCCTCCTACAACACCCCCATGTGCTTCCGCGAGGATCTGACGTCGTTCAAATTCAGGTACGTATCTTCAGAATATCTCATCATTGCCCAACTTGTAAAGGTGCCCTGCGATGACAAAAAAGTTTGTCATGTGCACCACCAATTCCTTCTTCTATTGGATTGAGTACTCCTTTGGTGCAGTCCTTGTTGTTAGAAAATGGATTATATCCTCGAAATCTTTGTCCGTGACGTGTACTGCGAAGAGTTGTGCATCAAGTAGTCCCTCCTCCAAATTTGTTGGTTCCTTGCTTGTCTCAATTCGTGACAAGTGGTCTGGTCCTGTGTTTAAGCGTCCCGGCTTGACTATGACCTCAAAATCATATTCTTGAAACAGTAAGAGTCATCTACATATGCGCCCCCCAACACAGGCTTGTTAACCAAGTATTTCAACGCGGAATGGTCGGTATACATCTTGAAATGTCCTCCAAGTAAATAGTGTCGGTATTTCTAGAGCGCGTACACCATTGCCAACCCCTCGCGTTCGGTGGTAGAGTAATTCTTTTCTGCTTTGGACAATCTTCGACTCGCAAACGCGATCGGGTGATCCACACCCTCCATGCCCTCCTGCGTGAGTACAGCTCCCAGCGCGATACACGATGCATCAACATGTACATGAAATTCCACGTCCCATTTCAGGAAGACCAAAATTGGCACGGAGGCTAGCTTCCCCTTTAGGACATCCAAACTCTTCATGCAATCATCATTCCAACAGTATGTCACATCTTTTTTCAATAGCTTTTCCATCGGCGTGGTTATTTGGGCATAACTCTTGATAAACTTCCTATAGTAGCCAGTGTGCCCCAAAGTAGCGTGTAACTGTTTGACACTGCGCGGTGCTTCTAGATTCATAATAACAGCAATCTTCGCAGGGTCCACCATCAGGCCTTGTTTGCAAACCACATGGCCTAGCAAGTTGCCAAAGGGAACGAGGAAGGTGCACTTTCAAACTTGCTCAAGAATTCATCCACCACTGTCAATCCATCATATGTTGGCAAATCTCAGGCCTTTGTTGTTACGCAACGCAATGATCTAATCATCATGTTGCAATTCAACATTGTTACTTCGTTCAACCGATTCTGCCAGCGTTCTACTTCTTCGTCTGAATCTGAAGTGCAGGAGCTTTTGCGCTCCCACGAGATCCTCCCATCTACAGTCGGATTCACCCAATCCTGGTCTCACATAGTTATCTTGTAAATACAATCAAGATCATCGTCGCTTCCATCGTCGCGCACTAGTTCAGTGTATCGCGCCCCTTTCAGCTGGGTCTAGTGGGACTACTACGCGTAGCGACTTTTTCTCGAAGATCATTTTGTGCTTCTTCATATTTATGACTCTGTTCATATCGGTGGCCCAGTCTATTCCTAACAACACAAGATAGGGATTGTTGTCATCAACAATCTCTATCACTTAAAAATTTGTCTGTGTGCTCACGCCTTCAATATCCACTGTTACCCCTTGCAACCTTCCCATGGGAAAAATCTTCTGTTGGTTTGCCATTCGTAATTGAATAGGGGACCACTGTAATGCGGGCCTGCCCATACGTTCCCATGTTTGCTTTGGTAACACATTCACGTCTGAACCCAAATCTAGGATTACCTGATCCATTTCATACTCACTAATATGTGTAGTCAATCTCATCTCCCTTCCAGTAAGCAAGGCATGTTTTCCCAATTTCCGAACTACGCACGGTTTTCCTGACCCCGCACACCTAGTGATCAGCTCCTGTAGTCCCTTAACTGCCTTGTTATCGCGCAGCAGTTTCATGCTTGTCTCCAGAAAGGTAATAAGCATTGAAGGATCCATTCCTGGCTCTGGTTGATCCTTACTACCTGAAGTGGAGACCTCCACGAAGCTCTTCCTAGCTTCCATGAACATCTCCTTTGCACGTTCTAAGTCAAACTCAAGTTCCTTTGCAGGAGCCTTGCCAACCCATGTATCTTCCTCGGGCTACTTCCCCTTATCCTCCCCCGCGGTCGCACCGCTTCTAAGCATCATGTTCACATTCAGATCTTCTTCGTGCAGTTCAAACCTCATCATTTGTATATTCTGAGTCGGAGGAGATTGGAGTACCCCTTTTTCGCGCATCTATGTGATCAACGTAAGACAATCTATTGTTTCATGATCAAACTAAGCACAGTACAAACAGGATATCCTCATCGGGTTGGTAGTGCCCTAGTCCTCCGCAGTTGTAACAGATTAACTGTCTGCGGCCCCTTCCTGGTCCCATTCCTCCTCGTCCTCAACCTTGCCCCTGAAATCCAACGCGCGTCATCACCGCAGCTGGGTCGAGGGCTCACGTTTCTGTCTACATCCTATAGGCTGGGGTCCGATCAATCATTAACTCGTAGCTGCGACAAGTGCGCTCGTCGTGGCCTACCGACCTACAGAAATTACAAAACAACTGCTCGGGAGTCGGTGTATACTTCTGCAAAAAATGAAAATTATCCATCGTGTGTTTTCCTCCTATCTTACAGATCGCGCACCATAACATGGGTGTCGCACTCAGCCCTGCCTGTGCCTTTTCCCTTAACGGCATTGGCCCCCCTCCTGCCAAGTAGTTTGTGAACACTGAACAGTGATCCTTGTCATGGCCCTGGCCTTTGCATTTTATGCACCATACTTCCCCGCGCGCCTCTGGCCGCAGTGCCCTATCATGCTTCAATATTTGCATTTCCAAACACAGATTTTGTAGTTGCGTGTGGATTTGTTGAACTCCCAACCTAGGGTCCTGTATCGAGGTTTCATGTAATCTCATCGCCATCTCCAACGCTTCGGCCTGGGTAGAAAGTTTTTATTGTGACAGCGTTGTCCTCAAGTGTGGTGTCAGAGATGCTACAAACCATGCGCGATGTTGTGCATCCGTTAGTGTCATATTGGCCTCGCGGATCGTACTCTTCATCCTTTGGTCCAGATCCCAGGGAGTCTCACCTAGAAGCATCACGATCTCTTTAAACCCAATGATTGACTGCGTCTTTGATTTAGGCCTGCTAAATTCTCTGTTCAACGCATTCTGGATCTCTGCTATCCTTGCGTTTGGGTGGTCGTTAGAGTGCTTGATGTACCACGTCAATGCGCGATCCTGCAGCGCGCTCACCAATGTAGCCTTCTTAATATTGTCGTCTGTGACACCTTGTGCTTCCCATACTACTCTTACCATGAACCAGAATTGGTCTGGATCCTCATTCCCTACTCCTCTAAATACCGGTAGTTTGATCGCGCTTGCCATACCGAACTGTGGAGGTGGTGGAGGTGGAGTGGGCGGGGATGGAGGTGAGGGAGGTGAAGCAGGTGGCAGGGTGGGTGGAGGTAACCGCGGAATCCACTGCCTTATCAAACTAACCGCGCTTCTCGGAGAAACTTTCGCGAGCTCGTCCTTGCTCTCCCATGAGGGTGAAATTAAGGGATTGTTTTCTAATTCTTCACTGATTCTGCTTTTGTAGATTCTTCCGCTCCACGTAGTCCCAAACATTAATTTATTTGCATAACCCGATTTTCACATAAGAGCATCTTAATCCAGGTATTCAAATATTTAATATACTTACCTCACGGTCCCTTGAGAAAACGTCGTTCTGCCTCGCTGTAACTGATGGTTGTGTCCACCGTGAACTTAGTGATAAATCCTCCTATTATTCGATCGAGCCAGTGGTCCACAGCTCGCGCTATCTTATCCTCTGAGGCTTCTAGTCTGCGCACTAGCTCCGGAGTCCACACTATTGGTTGGTTGAGCCTACACCTCCCCTGGCTGTCGGCTAACCTCGCGATCCACTCATATAGCTCAGATGGAAAGGATGCAAAGAAAATCTTGTGGATTTCTGTATACACGTAGCGATCCAGCCACCTTTTCTCAGATACTTGCGAATTCTATTTTCTTGTGTCGCGAACTCGTGAATCTTCTTATCCAACTACTCTTCAATTTCCTTCTTTGTTGGGTAGTAGTGGCACGACTTCAAACATCCCTTATGCAGATCTCAGTCACGACAACGGAACCATTTGTTGGCTTAGTGGGGCCTGACCCAGGTTTGGAAGTGATTTAGCCAAGCAAATCCCAGTACTACTGGCCCTTTCAGAAAACAGTCCGCGAAGCACGCACTGAGGTCTCACCCGAAGTAGTATGGGAGGATGCCGGAACCAGGTTTCCGCACCCTGGGGATGTCTGATATGTGGTGAGTGGTATGTGGTCCAACCTTCGCACTTACTGCACTACGAGCACCTGCGGACGCCCGTGCCCTGTGATACTGTCTTCGCGCAGTTCTAGTCGCAGCACGACCCGGGTTATTTACCCAAACCTTTCTAAATTAGTCTTTGTTAGCCGATTACTTAGATTAAATTCACTTATAAGCAATCATACATGTAATTATCAATTGCGCACAGTAAATAACAGAGTAAAGTAACGCATAACATCAACATATTGGTTCGAGAATATATGCACAAAATAAACTTCTCTTTATTAGCTTTCAAATCCAAGTACAATCCACTTACAGACCTGACTCCGCCCTGCGCACTCAGCTGCGGACTCTACTAGGCCTCTACGCACTCAGCTGCAGAGCCTCTTCCTACTACTATGACCCAATACACTTCAACTCTCACTCTATGCTCTAACCATGCCTTCGCATCTGTCTATTACTTTCTTACTTCCCCAAAAACTAACTTTACACTTAGAGCCTCGCTCTATTTATACAATCCCATGGTCCGCAGACCATGGGTAGGCCAACACAACTTTACATTATTTTACAATTCTTAGGGCGGACAACCCTATGACTCATCCTAGACTTTCGCGCTCCGCATCCATACTTCACGAAGGCTTTACATTACATTGACCAAAACTCGGGCTTTAAGCCCCAAAACCTGTTGTGGGGGATCCCATTCCCAACAACAAGTCATCGTGGAATTTTCTCGATAACGTTTTTCTACGAAGGTTCAAACTCTGAAATTAAAACCCATTTGAGCTGAAATCTTGGTGAAGCTCAGGCCCGAATTTTAGATCTTGTTTCGCTATATGTTCGGAGATACGGTTCAAGACATTTAGGGTTTTTGCAGACTCCCGAATTACATTCCAAACAGGGGATCTTGGGAAAATCGTTAAAACTCTCTCTGAGCATCAAATTGGAATTTCGTAAGAAGTTTCAGAAAGAGGACGGACTGTCCTTTTTTTTTTATTGTTTTCAGGTCCGAAGGTCGAAAAAATTACACGTGGAACTTCGTACAAATTCGCTCTATTGAACCAGTCTATAATCAAGTCATCATATGAGATTTGGCATAACTCTTTCTTGAAGAATCCAATATTGATCAGACTGGTGGGGTTAGAAAGAGGACTCAGAGAGCTACCATAGGACGCAATTTCAAAAATTGGAGATCCGAAATTACAGAGTTACAGTCATTTCAAAATAGAGCTCCTAAAATCAAGAAAAAGCGATATGAGGAAGTTTGATGGCAAGGACCTGGCAAATTGGATACTACAGATGGAGCAATATTTTGATCTATATGATGTACAACTGTTACAAAAGGTACATATTACATCTTTATATTTAGAACCGAATCAATTTTTATGGTATAAAGGACTTTTTTCTCATAAACCACTTGTCACTTGGTCAATTTTCACGGAGGAAATGATAGCACATTATGAGGATACAAAGAGCAGCACCTTCTTTAGCCAATTGATAAATCTCAAACAAAAAGGGTTCAATGGGAGAGCACATTGAGAAATTCCAAAAATTGAATATAAGGGTAAATGATATCCCAGAGAAGCAGAGGATTAATTTCTTCATAGGGAATTTAAAGGATAACATTAAACATGAGGTTCGCCTTTGGGAACCTGATTCATTGGAGAAGGCATTCAGGCTTGAAAGAAAAATTGAAAGCAAAATTATGGCAACAAAAAATCCTACAACTCATAATTATAAATATGGAAGTGTTGTTGCTCCTAGCCTTCCACAACCTACAAGGTGGACACCACAACAATTGGAAGAAAAAGGAGAAAACGACCTTTGTTACAGTGGTGATAGAAAATACACTAAAGGTCATAAGTGTGCTGAGACAAAATTATTTTACAATGATTGTGAAGAGGAGGAAGAAAAGGATCAAGAAACGTCAAAAGAAGAGGATATACACCAGAAACCAACCCTAGAGAAAGAAGAAATGAATTCGACCATATCTTGTAATGCATTGGCAGGAATTACCACTCCTCAAACTCTCAAGATAGAAGGACATATCAAGAAGAAAAAGGATAACCTCACTTTTGCGCAGAATCAAATGAAACAACAAGAAAACGAACATCGCAGTGAAAGAAATTTTGAAACAGGCGACTGGGTATTTTTACAAATACAACCATACAAACAAATGTCCCTCAAGCAAGCTAAGAAAGATAATAAATTATCACCAAAATACTATGGTCCTTACAAGGTGTTGCAAAAGATTGGTAATATGGCATACAAATTGGAGCTTCTTGCATCTTCTCGAGTGCACCCAGTTTTCCATGTTTCATGCTTAAAGAAGGTTATAGGTGAGAAGATCCCAGTTCAAACAATATTGCCAGAACTTGACGAGGAAGGAAAAATCATATTGGAATCGGAAGCAGTCACAAAAACAAGAAATCGACAGCTACGAAATCGATCAATTTTAGAGTATCTCATCAAGTGGAAGAATTTACCCGCTGAAGATTCCACATGGGAGGATGAGAATTTTATACAAAAGCATCCAGAACTACTCAAGTGTTGAGGACAACACTTTTTGAAGGAGAGGGGCATGTTAGGTCCCTATACTACTAGTGTAACCCCTTATTGTTATTAGTGCAACCCCCTTATTGTATTATTGTACCCATATAGTCCCCATGTTGTTATTATTATACCACATAGAAGCCCACTATTGTTATTGTTGTGTCCCTACAATATTATTGTTATATAGGCTCTGATTATATTGGGACCCCTTAGACTCCTATATATAGAAAAGAGGTCTTGGCATTTGTATCACTGAAGAATTGTTCATTTGTGTAATGTAAAGGAGGTGGCCCCCTAGAAGAGACTTATTTCTAAGGCATTGATCTTTCTTTTCTATCTTTTTGTGAGCTGGTTTCATAACATCATGTCAAATGTCCCTTCGGATTAAAGGGGGGAACGTTAACTAATCCTTCGGGATATTGTAACATTATTAGATTAGAATTGATAGTTTAGGCAATTTTTGTTTTACAATTAGCAAAACTACCAGACAGTGGAGATCTGGCAACTATTCTCTGATTGTATAAAAACTTGATGATTTCACTTAATAAAATAACAATTCATTGTGGAGTTCAATGGATATGTAACATGATCTATAGTAACCCTCTTGAATAGCTCTTAAATCCATTTTTTGTCAAAACAATTGTACGATTTCCATAACAGTGCAAAGTACCCCTATGAGACAAAAATTATATGTATGCTTCCACCATCTTGTACACATAATTGTGTTGTGTAAAGAGACTTTATATGGGGGCCCTACTGATTGCAATGGTCTTCTCTTTGCATTCCAACTAAATCATAAAGAGGATAAAAATTCCGATTTGAAATATTCCCTTCCTACACTTATTTCTTTGAGATCAATAAGATCGCAGTGGTTTGAATTACCTCTAGTAGCCTCTAGAGCTAACTTCACAAAGCAATGATACAAAATGGTTGAAAATCATAAACAACATGCTTCCACATATATCAGTCTTAAAATAACATCGCAAACTATATAGGCAATATCACATAGTACCTCATCTTTGAGAGGTTTGATTTCATAGTCTATGTGACATTTCTATCTAAGATTAATCAATTGTCCCTAGCTAAACCAACTAAAATTTGACAATATATAATTGCATTAAAGTATGTTTTCTTGCACCATGTGAGAATATGGTAGGACTATGAATATAATGAGTATTTAATGTGCCTCGTGCGCCATTTTGTATATATGTCATGTTAAGTTGTTGGACAAACATGGTGAGCACTAGTTATTTATGTTTTTAATATTTGTTTAATTGTATCCAACATAAATGCAAAATTGTGTTGTGTCATTAGTTTTTTATTCTCTACTAATGTATTGCTCCTTTATGCATATTTCATGATACTTCAATATTCAAAGCACACTCAATACTATAGAAAAATCTCCACTCAAGCAAAGAGTTGTGGACTACTTCAATGACATGGTTGTGATCATACCTTGTAAGAGACGTTTCAACATGATGGTTGGTGTAATTGTTCGTTGAATGAGTGTGCGTGCACTTTGGCCTACCATCACCAATCATTTTGCATTGTGAAAGGAAATTTCTCAATGACTTTTTGCAAGCATTGTGAGAATTGATGTACACCAATCTAAAAATCAATAATAATTTCCCTCCACAAGTGAATGGAAAAATGAAGGAAATAAATAACACCATTATTCAATTGTGAAGTTTCAATCATAAACCTTTGAAGACATGGATTGCCAGCATCGCATATTTGCAATATAGTCATGATCATGCAATGCACAATGTGATAAGAACTTTACCTTTTGGATTGCACTTACGATGTTTGTCAAAGGATTTGTTAGTCATTCTAAACCCATTTCCAATGGGATTATGATGAAGAAAACAATTGAATATAAATCAGTGGTTGACCATGCCTACAAGATTCACATCGAGTTTGAGACATTCCACATTAAAATTAATGGAAGCATAAGGACAGGAAGATCAACATTCTGTAGACCATCAATCTCACAAAAGAGATAAAGTTTTGGTTTACCTTTATAATTAGGACATTAAGAAGAGAGGCAAAAATCTCATCTCGATGAATTGTGGCCCTTACACTGTCATCAAATAGAATGGAAAGGAATGTGTTCAAGTTGGATCTACTAGTGTACACACCATCCACCCAATATTCAATTAGGACTATCTAAAAATTTAGAAGCCATTGACATTGGACAATGATGAAAAAGTATCTATCAAAATAATCCTTGAAAACTTATTAAGTTCACTAATAATTGGAAGGTGGTCACAATGAAAAGGGTAGCAACTAACCAAGCTATCCTAAAATCAATACGGTGGCATCATCAATGCAACATCCACAAATCCACATTGCGATGGGGAAATGATGGATTAAAGAACCAAATTAACAGTATATTTTGAATGTGATAATAATCTCAATAATGCAATTCCACTTGATCACAAAATCACAACTCATACATGCTAATTATTGATGTGGAAACTTAGGGCACTAATCTTGTTACGAACAAATAGGTCCAACCAATGCAACAAATTGGTGTAGATAGACAACTTAACAATTCTCACACAAGCAACAATCACAATGAATCATCTTCTTTATTTCTCTCTTACTAAATTTATGTACACCTTATAATTTTAAAGAATATCAATAAATGGAGAGTGAAGGAACCCATATTCCTTTGGTACATATTTATATGTAACCCCCATTGAATTGTGTTGATTGATGAGTATTGTATAAGCTTCATGTTGATAATATTTTTGTTGTAGGGTTTTATTTAATTAATAAAAATTTGAAAATGTACCTATTACTCGACTTATGACACCAAGATGTGATTGATATTTTACTTCATTTGTATTGGACTTAATTAAATTATTTTTTGTACAATAAATTATTAAGTGCCATGCGTGTGAGTCAAGCTTCTTAACTTGTCATTGTTATTGAACTAATTGACCACATTGGTGTGGATAAACAACTATACAATTCTCACACAACCAACAATCACAATGAATCATCTTTATCTCTCTCTTACTAAATTTATATACACCTTATCATTTTAAAGAATATCAATAAATGGAGAGTGAAGGAATCCATATTACTTTGGTACATATTTATATTTAACCCCATTAAATTGTGTTGATGGATGGGTATTGGGTCAAGCTTCATGTTTATAATATTTTTGTTGTAGGGTTTAATTTAATATTGAAAAAATACCTATTACTTATTGATGACACCAAGATATGATTGATATTTTACTCTATTTGTATTCGACTTAAATTATTTTTTGTACAATAAATTATTAAGTGTCATGCATGTGAGTTGAGCTTCATGACTAATTGACCTAGTGCACTCTCACAAATTTTTATTGGCTTGACATACTTGCTCTTTGAGTGCTAATTATGGAGCTATAACTCTCATCTTCACTATTATGTTCCCTAAAGAAACATTTATGAGAAGTGTTGATGTTTATTTTTATCTAAGCAACCTCTTAATGTGATTTACCTCAACTATTTGCGCAAAATGTGCTTCTCACATCCCCAACGATAAATACAACACCAGTTATGATCTAACAAGTAACTTAATAGATTACAATCTGCATGCAAAAAATAGTGAGCTCTAAGGCACATAATGGTACCTCCAATGTTATCAAATCCATAATGTTAACATTATTGGTGAAGTGAATTAATTAAAATTTATAAAAAAAAATTGAAATTGCATCTATTACTCCAATTGTGACACTAAGATATGATTGATATTTTACTTCTTTGTATTGGACTTAATTTAATTATTTTTTGTACCATAAATTATTAATCATCATGCATGTGAGTTGAGCTTCTTAACTTGTCATTGTCATTGTGGTTGAACTAACTGACCTAGTGCATACTCATTTTTTATTGGCTTGATATGCTTGCTCTTTGGAGTACTAATTGTAGAGCTATGACTCTTATCATCACTATTATGTTCCATAAAACACATTTGTGAGAAGTGTTGATGTTTATTTTTATCTAAACAGACTCTAAATGTGATTTACCTCAACTATCTCACATCCCCAATAATAAATACAACTCCAATTATGATGTAACAAGTAACTTAATGGATTAAAATGGACGTTAAAATACCATTTCATTTCATTTTATAACATCACATTTATAATAGTATTTCTACCCGGGGCTAGAGCCCAAATAAAGTTTATATGAAAGGAATTTATACAATGTGGACAAATGAAAAGCATCACGAATATGCAAGCACATTGACAAGTGTGCTTGTTGCATGTTTCTAATGGTGTTTATCTACGCAATGGCAAGTTTTTTTATATGGAAGGAATTTACACAATGTGGACAAATGAAAAGCATCACGAATATGCAAGCACATTGACGAGTGTGCTTGTTGCATGTTTCTAATGGTGTTTATCTACGCAATGGCAAACTTCAAGTATGTTGTTAGATATGAAAGTGTGCTTGTTGCATGTTTCTAATGGTGTTTATCTACGCAATGGCAAACTTCAAGTATGTTGTTAGATATGAAAGCAGGCTTATCACGATCTCTTAAGAAGTGGCATTATCTTCTTTAATGATCATCATCTATGTCGAATGGAAAAACACATTATTACCCATTAGTTCTAGAAAGTACCTTCTAGTGTGAGCCTTGTCACTGGCGAACATTATACACCCTTGATCCGAGTTGACTCAACTCCCGGATTTAACCAAGATCTTTTGCTTTCATGATGTGATTAGAATTGCATTTAAAATAGCATAAAGGAACATAAATGCACACTGTAAAGAACAAGGAATATGATGAGAATCAGCGACATAAAAATACAAGACGTTGATAACGGAGTTTGTCCAGGAGGGACTACGTCTCCGAGCCCCGGTGTCCAGATGGTGTAGGTCGCTGCATTAAGTGCTGTCAATAGTGATGATGTACATAGGTGGTGACGTCGCTATCATACAAGGAAAATGCCCTCACGCAGGAGTGGCTCCATGAAATGTTCCGCTACAGTGACTCTCAGTAAAAAAGGACTCCTATCAGTATGACATAAACTCACATATGACAATAATGAGCATCCCGCCAACATGGCATCAAAGGGATCTCGATTCAGACATACATGGCGACAACATCAATATCCCATCAACATGACGACAAAGGGATCTCAATAACAATATAACAAAAAGTACATCTCACAAATGATTCCGCGTCACATCAAACAAGAATCATGAAACAAGTGAGAAAACAAGATCCCACATCAAACATCAAACAGGGATCTATGTAGCACAATGCATCTCATAGCAAATAGAAATACATGAACACACTGCATATACCTCACATCTTGGGGCCATCTGAAGAAAAGGATGTCAAACTATTGAAGTTGGTCGTACCATCAATCTCGCGGTGTCGAATCTCATGGAAATGGTTGCTCGCACATGAACGTTGACACCTGCACTCCACTTTGAAAAGTGTCTGAAAGATTAAATGATCAAATGGAAAATCTGAATGCACCATCAGATTTGTGGCATCGAATAGTGTAAAAATCAACTGTCAAATTTCTGAATTCTGAGAAAATGAAAATCTAGGGCTTAAAGAATCTTTTAGATTCTCCCTAGATTCCTCAAAGATTCCCTGCTCTGGGTCATCTGCAGATCTACTGCTCAAATCAAAATTATGACTGCGCCATCAAGTTTGTGTCGCTGAGGTATAGGATCGACATAAAGTTTGTCCAATTTAGACACTGGCAAAATTTCGCTTAATCATGGTTCCCCTTGTGTTTTTCCAAAATCATGGTTCCACCTGCAAAAATTAATTAAAAATTATGTCTCAATCCACATGCACGCTCCTCCGCTCCTCCATGCCCAGCGCACTAAGAAAATGAAGGTTTATATAAGATTCCCGGGTGGAAATATCAATGAATGTCGTTTGGCGTTGTGGTAAGGCAGAGAGGTCAGGGGATCAAATCCTGACCCCTCCAAAATTACACATAACAGTTATATATATATATATATATATATATATATATATATATATATATATATTTGTATTAAAAAAACGGTGCGGTTTATTTTAATACAGAACCATTTTGGTAACCATGTTGGGAGGGTGGTTACGTATGGGCGCAAATAATTTAAGTTTGGGTTGGTGGTCCATTGAATACGGCAAAGTGTTTTGGGTGTGACCATTGTATGGAATGGGGCCGCCGCATGGTGGCGGGCGACCCACATGGTTGGCGCGAGTTCAATACCCGTCGGCTCCGCATTTAATATATGGCATGACGGTTGGGGTGTTGCGTGTGGGTCGGGTCCAGTGTAGGTGGCCCACCCAACCCTTTTAATATTGATCATATGTGATGTGCAGTGGGTTCGGTTGGACCGGCGGGGGTCATGGCCTGTCGGTCCTTTTTTTTAAATTAATTTGTTATGTGGTTGGATTGGGGGGCCGGCGAGGGTCATGGCCCGTCAGCGATATTTAATTAACTTTTTTTTTATATTTAGTGTTGGATCGTTGGGGGGGTGGCAGGGTTGGTGGCCCGCCACCCCATAATATATATATATATATATATATCTATATATATATATATATATATATCAAGCACATTTTTTTGAATTTGTCTAATATAGGGGATATTAGACAAATTAACGATCCAACAAATTCACCCGCTTTTGGGAGCTAGGTTTCATGCCCCGGGGTCGATCAAATTGTAAGACACTTAAACCTGGCCCATAATTCAGCGTTGACCAAAATTTTGACTAGCTCATTCTCCCTCATACGAGCTCGGATTGACGAACCGTTCAAACTGTTGCGATCAGGATGATGAGATCTACACTCTAGTTCTGGTTCAAAATCATTCTAAACACTATGATTTTTGAGCTTCCATAAGCCCTCTGTCATGTGTGTGTCCCTAGAGCCACCTGGATCAACCCTGCACCATTGCATTATGCAATATATATTCTGAGTTATACAGTGTCCAATCTCAGGAACCTCAAATCATACCATACATGTATCCTGGGATATACTGCGATCTATGTAGCATTATCAGGGACTTGTTGATTGCCCTTCTCACTACTCACTCCTTTCAACGATCAAAGAAGTTAAGAACAAAATAAATGCTCGTATTGTAGTATAGGACTGTTGGAAAACAAGATTGTCACTCGAAGAAATTGTACGACTAATTTCACAATTTCAGTTTACCACATAATTCATTGTGACTTGAAGAACCTAGATACCAAGTTGAAAGAATTTAATTATTTGCAATATCTTCGTCTTATGAATCGTTTGAGTGTCCAATCTTTTTTATATAGATTTTGCAGTAATACCAGGTGATCATTTGTCCAATCTTCTTGATATAGATTTTGTAGTAATACCTACTGATCATTTTGAGAGGGGCTCAACAGAATATCTTACTATGTGGGTAGTATGTTAGTGCACAAAGTGATAAAATTTAGATGCCAATTTTTACATGTGGTGAGATGAACTGCAAAGACATGCTCCAAATCATCTCTCATCTCCCTTGATATACAAAACTCACTAATTCACCTTGATGTGCTCAAAGGAGGTAGGCCCCAACCGTACATATCTTGGCTTGTCCAATTTAGCTCAATTATTGACATGGTTATGTCAAAATTCTTACTCGTAAATAAGCTCATAGTAGACCTCCACGGTATTCATACAGACGCTTACACCATGGACCTCAACAACCTCCGCATCATAACTAAAAAATGCAATCATACATCATTATATATCATAGCTCACAACAAACTTGCAAAAATTATTGTTTTCTACAACCACCAATTAACCACAGAATAGCTACCTCACATAAACATGTAATATATAAAGTTTCGCAACTTTCAAAGGCATATATGACCAAGGATGTTCAATTACGTGCAATGGTTTGAGAGCAGCTCAAACTTCTTCTACAACCACATAGCCCAGTTAACCACGGAATAACTACCTCACATAAACATGTAACATCCAAAGTTTCACAACTTTTAAAGACATATATGACCAAGGACGTTCAATTACGTGCAATGGTTTGAGAGCAGCTCAAACTTCTTCTACAACCACATAGCCCAGTTAACCATGGAATAGCTACCTCACATAAACATGTAACATCCAAAGTTTCGCAACTTTCAAAGGCATATATGACTAAGGATGTTCAATTACGTGCAATGGTTTGAGAGCAGCGCAAACTTCTTCAAGGAAAGATATTGATTCATTAATAGGCTTCAAAATCACAATAGATTGGAAAAGAAGAAACTACCAATTTGAACCAAGCACGTATAAGAAGAAATTGGAGACGCTACATCAAAGAAGAAGAAGAAAATTATTATTATTATTATTATTATTCAATTTTATGGTCACAGCCAAGCTAGACACCAAATTGGTGTATGAGACCCCATTGTTTGTGGGACAAAGATCTCACTTTCGTGCAACGATTTGACTGATAAGTCTACAAAGGCATACAAACTTTAACCCCCTTTGGTTTTGAACCTGTGAACTATTAGGAGGAAAGACATACTCTTAACCATTAAGCCCACTCACCATTGTGTAGATAACAGTGTTCCCCGAGGACGCATCCCCCAAGGATGGGTGTGCGCACCCCTCGCACCCGAGACGGGACGTTTGGGGAAACGTTTCCCACGTCCCCCTTTTGGGAGACGCAACCTCACACTCCACGCACCCGAGACGAGGGGATGTCTGGGGAAACGTTTCCCCACGTCCCCCTTTTGGGGAGACGCAGGGGGGGATGTTTCCCCAGTGGGGGGGACGCGACTCCCCAAAAGAGGGACGTCTAGGGAAATGTTTCCCCACATTCCCCTTTTGGGGAGACGCAGGGGGGAATGTTTCCCCAGTGTGGGGGACGCGACTCCCCAAAAGGGGGACCCCTGGGCATCCCCCCTCAAAATGGGTTGTGTCCCCCCATAAATTTACTTGTAAACAATGATTTATCACAGGGAAAACCTAGTATTTGATCATATTTCCATACTAATGTTATGCACTTCATGGTAATGTTAAATTCTTAAAGTAAAAGTGACATTCTCCTTTATCTTTTATTTTCATCATTTTACTTAAATTTTTAACATTACCATGAAATGACTCAAGATGTTTGAGAGTGGTTCTGACCTCATTAGATTTCGATATGGAGAAAGTAGAATTTTAGATCTCACTCAAAATCCAACAGGCTTAACAGTTTTTCAGGAATTCAGATTTTGATGGATTGCAATGTTTCCATTGCATTTTA
This sequence comes from Pinus tabuliformis, assembly GCA_031772625.1. NCBI lineage: Eukaryota > Viridiplantae > Streptophyta > Pinopsida > Pinales > Pinaceae > Pinus > Pinus tabuliformis. The sequence continues at coordinate 106,311,110 of CM062810.1, read as the reverse complement.
TCATGTACAAAGGTATGGAATTAGTATTTAATTAAGAGCACCAAGCCTTTTGTGTACTTTAGAGTGACTTTTAGATTCATCACTACACTGTTTTTGAGTTATAGTTATATCAATTTACTATTCTAGTCTTCAGATTTCAGTATCTATTATAGTCTATTTTTCTTAGTACTAACTAAATTCTAGAATAATGAATTTTAATTTTAAATCAATTTAGAATCTAAAATGATGAATTTAATTTTTAAATCAATGTAGATTCTAGAATGGTGAATAATGAATAATGAATATGGATCACAGTATTTCATTATTGAATCTCCTGTCTATGGATGAATCATGTAAGGATAATGAGTATGGATCAATGTATTTCATTATTTAATTCAATTATGTATGTATCATTGTATTTAGGCTTTCATTATTGAATATGAATTTGAAATATATATATATATTAAAAAGGGAAAAAACTTATATACCCTAGCGTCCCCGTCCCCCCTAAATTTCCCTAAAATTTGAGGGTACTCCCACACGTCCCCCTTGTGCGTCTCACACCGACCTGCGTCTCCCCGTCCCGGAGTCTTGGTGGAACATTGGTAGATAAACATCATTAGAAATTGATAATACAAGCAAAAGGAGTGCCAGAAACATAATAGAATCCCCAAATAGATAAAAAAGTATGAAACATTCTCAATTATAAAGGTGAAAACAACGTACCTCCCCACACCAAACAGACACCTGATCAAGATCAGAGCAGTGTCCCAAAAGAAAATCAAAAATGACGCAGTGGGCAAAGCAAGAAAGTTGGAAGTGCCGATTGCCCTAAAAGGACAGAATTAGTTAAATCTCTCTATATATACAACTCCCAAAGACCAGCATTTAACTTTTTGCTACAGACGGGGGAGAGCTAACATATAAAAAAAAGACATGATTTACAACAAAATAAACAGTGGAAACATCTGGGCAGTTAAAACAGCCTCCATATCACAAGTTCACTCTCCAATACAACTCTCGTCTCAGAAAAAACTCCACTAACTTTGTTTAAATCACTTTTCAAATAAACAAAACCCAAAAAGTGACTCCAGGATCAAGATAATGGGGCCACGTTACTCCACTATATACAACTCCCAAAGACGATCATTTAGCTTTTTGCTACAGACGGGGACAGCTAACAGATAAAAAAACACATGATTTGCAACAAAATAAACAGTGGAAACATCTGGGCAGTTAAAATAGCCTCCATATCATAAGTTCACTCTCCAATACAACTCTCGTCTCAGAAAAAACTCCACTGACTTTGTTTAAATCACTTTTCAAATAAACAAAACCCAAAAAGTGACTGCAGGATCAAGATAATTGGACCACGTTACTCCACTATATACAACTCACAAAGACAAGCATTTAGCTTTTTGCTACAGACGGGGACAGCTAACATATAAAAAAACACATGATTTGCAACAAAATAAACAGTGGAAACATCTGGGCAGTTCACTCGCCAATACAACTCTCGTCTCAGAAAAAAATCCACTAACTTTGTTTTAATCACTTTTCAAATAAACAAAACCCGAAAAGTGACTGCAGGAGCAAGATAATGGGACCACGTTACTCCACTATATGCACCATGAATCAATTCAAAGCTTCTGCCAGTAAAATGTCTACACAACTCATGGCTTCATCGACCCTTCAAAAGTCAGAAGTGGGAACATGAACTACAACCTGGGAACGAAGCTCGATTTATACAAAAAGATGATAAATAAAGGAATTGATAAATAAGAAAGAGGCCGGAAAATGCAGGTGAGAAGAGAGAAATTTTATCCTAATAAGTGTTTATGGCTCTCCATGACACAACATATATCTTATTGCTGTGGGAGAACATTTTCTATGTTCGTTGGCTTAAAAACATTGAATCCATCAGAAGAAGTAGACATGAGTAATCCTGGAATTTGAGCATGCCAATGCACCTCCTTGAGATCCTTTTGGCCCTGTAATTAACAACAGCATCCAGATTACATACTATGAAATCAGAAACATTACAAAATTTCAAAATTAACTAAAGCACATTAGGCCATATTAAAAGTTTCAACCTGATGAACAAAAAGTAATTGTGGAGGTAGATCTTCCGGTGCATTAACTTTCTCTTCCAATGCAGCTTTAAACTCTGCTTCTTCTTCTTCGTCACGCTCTAGTGATAGGTCCCAAACACTGACACACAAATAGTTCATTGTTTAGAACAATAATTTATTTGACTAAAATGTGGATCAACTTGGGCCCCAGATTCCCTAGATGGACCCAATAAAAACAAAATCGATATCTGAAATCAGGAAAGCCTTAGAAACTACTAACATCATTTGCTTGGACTCTGCAAAAACTGATTCACTAGCAATCTGCTAGTCCGCAAATTTTTACAAATAAAGTGTATGTATATAAGCAAAAAAAAATAGAAGCAAAATGCCATACGTGAGCTGATTGTCTGCTGATGATACTGCGAGGGTTGAAGCTTCGTGAGGACTCCATTCAATGGATGTTATTGGCTGCTTATGGTATTTAAAATGAGCTACAAGAGAATCTTCCTGAAATATTTAACATCGAAAGTAAGTATCCTGGCCAATGAAACAAAAGCAATTGACTAGGATTTGTATTTCATGCATCACGATGAACGTTGAACTCACATCCCAGAATTCACATAATGATGAAATACATGACTTGGCAAGACATAGCAGATTAATAGCAACAATCACCATATTTGTCACTCAATATAATTACTAGTAATTATTTTATAGGTCACTGGATAGAAAGGGTGTCATGAAAAGGCATATGCCAATTAACATTCCATGAATAATATAAACATCGCTCAATTATAATTTTAGTGGATTTATACATTTTACAACTAAGTGTTTGCTTCATGACATCGAAGTTTTCTTGTGCCTGATAATCTTAAGTCTCTATCCATTCCATCAAAACCTCGACCATATCTTCATCCCTCCATTTTTCTCTATATTCCCTGTTTATTTCTTTGTTTTTGAAATATTTTCTCAAGAAGAAAAATTTGACATATGCATCGATACAGCTTTCCCTAAAGTTGTTAACACATTTGCAGACAGTTGACCAAGTGTTGACTTATCATTGACTCTTGCACTATCCCATTTTCTCTGAAATTTCACATACAACCTTACCTTTTCTCCTAATCAATTATTTATTCTAAACTGAAAGTCTAATTTAATCTAGAAAGTGCTGTATTGAGAATAATTTTTTAATTAAGCATTTTCCTGAATCTTCAAGTCAAAGGATCAGACAATAATAGATAGTTAGCAATGTTTTCAGAACAGGGAAATGGGAGGATACATCCCAACTTGGATAGAGCGCACCCCAAAAAAATTAAAAATTTCAGGGGACAACAGGTTGGGGATGGCAATAATATATATATATATATACACACATTTGGAGTTGACTGTAAGCACAATGCTTACACTGGAACATAGGGTACATGGACTTTTTTTATTTTTGTGCCCCTGCAACAGAGATAATCTTGTAACCAACTCAAGGCCTCATCATTGGCCTTGATAAAGAGGATCCGGGTTTTCCTAGAAAAGTCATCAATGAAGATCACATAGTGCACCCTACAATGATGTCACTGACATTGGTCCACTCACATATGAATGCATAAGATCCCCATAGACCTACTCTCACCACTTGGAAAAGCAGCCTTGGTATTCCTTCCCAGTGCATACATGCCCTACTGCTCAATACAGAAATCTGGGAGACTGGTGACAATCTCCCTCCAGATTGGTAACACCGTATAGTACAAGCGTCCCATCCTCCTGTGACATAGCTCTCACACAGATTGTCACTGTTATGTACCAATGCCTGAATAGGCTTACCCTACATCCGGTATAAGTTGCCCTTTCTAACCCCCAATAGCTATTGTTGTGTCAACGCTAGAATCCTCTAGACAAATGGGAACTTGCCCATTCCTAAGTGTGACTACGAAGCCCCTGTCCTCCATAACTGCTACTGAGAGCAAGTTTTTCTTCAGTCCTGATGCATAGAGCATGTCTTCGGCCTCCAATGTTCTTCCTGACTCAAGTTGGAACAAGATAGTTGCCTCTCCTTTCACTGCATACTCATCATCATCACCAAGCTCCACATGAATCCCTAAGACTTTCTACATCAGACTGCTAAACAACTCACATGCTTATGTCATATAGCGTGATGCACCATTGTCCAAGTACCAAGCACTGTTGGCGATGGTGCTGTTAGAAAGACAAAAGACTAATAAGAAGTCCCTGAATTTCACTACATTGTACAAACTCATCTAGTTGTGTCATTGTTGACGTTGTTGTCTACTGCGAATTCCCCTTCCCTTTCTTCTTCTTTAGACATTGCGATGCATAATGCCCATTATTGTGGCAAATGTAACACTTAACCATGCTCAAGTCTTTCTTCTTCCCTATATGAGAGATTGCCCCCCCACTGTTACACTCGGAATCCTTCCCTTCGCCCTTCATGGCCTAACGGACCATGACCAAGTTATCTTCCTTGTCTCTCTGCCTGACGGCTTTAGACTCCTCCCGAGCCTCTTCCTAGATGCAATCATCCCAAAGCCTCTCCCAATTGGGAACTTTCTCCTAAGAGAAGAGTCCCTCAACAAATGGTTCCCCTGGCTTGGTGAAACCATTCAGTGCCACAATGACGAGTTCTACATCCTCCACTTTCTCCCCAATGGTTGCAAGTTGATCACGCATCTATGTGATCCTCATTGACATATGGATGGATATGAGCTCGTACCTCAAGATCATCTTCCTGTTCATGTTGTCACTCTGGAACGGGTCCACTAGAGCCTTAAACATCTCTTTGGCCCACTTCTTCTCCACTAACTGAGGCATCAAGTGATCCTTCACAACATCTATTATCACTATTTGGGCTCTAATGTCCTCTTCATGAGTCATCTTGAGTGTTGCATCTATAAGTGCAAGAACAATCTTTTCTATAATCACCCAAAGGTCATGCTCCTTACAAACCAATGTTACCCTTACCTTCTAAAACATGGATTTAGATGCTCCATCCAAGTGGTCTTCAAACCTAAGACTACTTGTTGCCATTTCTAGATCTGATAAAAAAATGTCATGTGCTTATTCCTTCAAGCACCCACAAGAATAAAACACATGGTTGGTTTGGATCTATTAAGATCTCCTTACAGATATGATATATCTGCTGCAAATTTCCACGGATCCATGTTTTGGTCTTTTAAAACACCCACAAAAAATTAATTTTTGCCAACCTTTGACTAGCATGGCGTCTCTCTCTCCCTCTGAAGTATGGCCTCCACCAATCCCACTGTTGACTGATCTATGTAAGTCTTTGAAATCGGACTCCCTCTCAAAGTGTGAACTATGATACCATGTTAGTTGTCCTCAACCCCAGGAACTGACAAATTTATTTTCTAGTAAATTTCCTTGTAAGTTAATTAAAAATTTCAGCTTTGCGTAAACAACATTGTTGGCATTTTCACAGTAAATAAAAAATAAATCAAGGAAAGCAAAAATTAACCAATCTCAGACATGCAAAAGGAAATTTTCACCCTTCAAATATGTTATTCATTAATAAATTTTTATAGCATACAAGGGCTTCCCAATCTAGGAAATAATCTGTCCAATGAGAAAATCACAAGCTACAGTGAACTAGGCAAACTGTCCCTCAAGAAAAACATGTTTTCTGCCTGTTCGACCCATTGCATGCGTGATTGTATGCCCTACCTACACCATGTTCTGGGCTGCCCATGCAGATGTACGTCTACTCGTGGCCTTGTAAAGTTGCCCGGGCAGTTGTATGTCTGCCTGAAATTTTTTCTGGGCTCCCTGCAGCCTACTGTGGCTGCCTTGCAGCTGTAAATTGCTATCCACGCCCTATTGTGGCTGCCCTGCAGCTGTACACTGTTGCACACACCCAATCATGGCTACCCTACGTCTATACATTGTTGCTTAACTACTGTACAACATTGCCCAAGCCTTTGCACTGCTACCCTCTTGATATATGACCCTCTCTGTCTGCTCACAGTTGCTGGGTTTGCTGCAATTTGTTTGCACTCTCTTCCGTTTGGCTGATCTCTAGATGAAATTAGTTCTTCACCCTCACTGAGATCTCCTTGAGTCACAGTCATCCATGTCTCAAACTCTATTTCTCGTCTATCTTCCTCCTACCTAGAGTTGTTTTTATAAGCTTGAGTTGTTGACTGAAGCCACAACCCTGATCTCCAAAGTGATTGATGCTTGAGATTATATCTCACCTCACTTGAGAATCGAGATCAAATGGTTGAGATTCATCTAATTCACTGATGGAAATAACCTTTGCATTTCATTAGATTTCACTCACTTATTTTTAAAAACACTACACTTTAATTATTCCTTTAATTAAAGTAATTTTGCAAAGGTTAAAAGCCTTAGGCTACTTCCACACATCTAGCCACTTAGATTTGTGCTGAAGTACCAGTTCAATGCTTCTACGATTCATTTGATGGAAAATTGGGCTTCCAAATTAGAAGAAAGAACCCTCAAAACCTTATAGAAACCCAAGAATCAGACATTAACATCTAGAAGAATATGACAAGTTCTAAAAGCTCAAAGCACCCTAGTTCTTCTAGATCCCACACAAGAATTGAGACAAGATCGAGAACAATTAACACAATTGAGCGTGCACCTAATGCCATAAAAGCATTAACTGAAGCAATCAAAAGAATGGAAACCACTGTTACCCGACAAAACAAAGCTATGCAAAACATATTGGTAAAACTGGAAAGGCTAAACAAAAGTATCCAACTAGGGGGAATGATGGATGGGAAAGAAAAACAGGTCTTCCAATTCAAAACTAAAACCAAAAACTCCCTGTGCCTTTGAATCCGAGGAATGTTAAACATGAGAAATTGCCTTAGTGTAGAACTTGTCAAAGATTCCCATGATGAGAATGCATGTCCATTGATCATACAAATTAGAGAATCAAGCAGTAATTCATCTAAATTTGAGCACATCAAAGGAAGGTGTCCCATGTGAATGAAAATCAAATTAAACAGATCAAAGGAAAATGTGTTGATGCAGATATCATAACTAGAATGTATGGATAGATGCCATCCCAAGAAGAAACAAGGAGAGGAAGGAAGAAAGAGTGGAATAAATATCAAAAGAAAAACAAGCAATTCCTCCTCAACATATTAAAAATCAAATTCCACGAAGAGCTCCTGAAAACACAAACAACAGGAGCCACCAAAGAGCCTAACATTGAAAACCATCACTGAGCACAAATTCAGAAATGATCTTTGAATTGACCCATGTGCTCTCAATTATCTATCGGATTCTGTTAATTTTTGGTATGTTCTATGCTTAAGAGCAATTTACTTCAATTTCTTTATTAGCCCAATATCAATATATCCAGTTTAGCAATCACATCAGCATGATAGTAAAATGCAGATAGAACATAAACATAAACAGTAGAAGACAAGCGAAGACGAGGACACAAGATGTGGCACCAGCCAAGGACAAACCCCAATGTGGGGAAACCCTTGATCAATTCTTCTTATATTCTTCAATAGCTCAGCAGAGAGGGATAGTACAAATTTACAAATCTGATCATTTATGACAGCAGCAGAAAAGCACTAACCAGAAAAGTCAACGCTGGTCAAACAGGGCAAAATTCTTCCTCTAAGCAGCTCGGTAAAACCCAGTCAACTTCGGCCTCCAACAGCAAACCCAAACAGTCCAAAACAGTCCGAAAAAGTCCAGTCAAACGCTGGTAAACAAAAGTCAAACTGCAGGCAAATCTAGGGCAGTCAACGTTGATCAAATGGGAGGTCAAATCACCTCGATTTCAGTGCCCAAAACTGCAGCCTGCCAAGGAGAAGATGTCTCACCTAATGAGCAGTCAAAAGGAGGTCAATGCTGGTCAACAGCCCAAAATACAGCCTTCTGAAATTCGGTCAACGCAGTCAAACAGCCAAACAGAAAATGTCCTTCCTTCGCACATGTGAGAGATTACTGCCCAGATTAGCGTACCCAATCAAGTGAGGAGAGAGAGATGTGATGAGATGAGATGATGAAAGAATGACTTGAGGTCTCCTCCTTTTATATGCAACGTTGAGGATGAGGCTTGAGCTGGGGGTTAAAATCCCTGTTTTGCTCGCTGGCCCACTGACAATTTGTCAATAATACAAATAAATTCATATCTTCAATTTTACATGTCGGAATAGGACGATCTTTAGATCAATCCTACACCTCTCAGAGAGAGGAATCCAAGAAAAATATCAGCTGCCATAAATAAGATGACCCATGTGGAGTTTGGCCCTAGTTGCCAATTTTAACACTCCCTCTCAACTAGGGAGAACTCCATCTGCTAATCCATTTGCCAATCGGTACTATCTCTGCCATCAATGCACTGCTCTACTCTGCACTATGAAGAAGAAGAAGTGATCGAGAATGTATCATACCATTCTCTACTAACCCGAAGTCAGTCCCAGATAAAAGAGAGTGTCTCATACCACTCTTACTGACACGAAGTCAGTTCCAATCAAAAGAGAGTGTGTCATACCACTCTTATTGACTCGAAGTCAATTCCCATTGATCCCATATCAATATCGGTCATCCTAGCATAGGGAGTACAGTAGTACACAATGCGTCCATCGATAGTACTATGGTCCCTATCCTCATTTCCCTACTCATTGGCCAGATGAGATGTACTTCCCATGAGTCCCAGACTGCATGGGTAGGATGTCTCAGCAGGAGAAGGATGAACCACTCAGCGTGCCTACATGTCGCCACGGGGTGTCATAGGGGAAGGCTGAACTACTCACCCTGTACACAACAAACAACTAGGGGAGGCTGAACCACTCACCCTATAGTTGCTCATCGCTCCAAGAAGTACCCCAAGCCCCCCGGATCTCCCAGAGCTCAATGTCCATATCATACAGGACCCTCAGAAGAGGGTCTCTCCACGACTCCAAGTCGTTCTCGGAAGGCTATGAACTTGACCTTCCCCAAGGGCTTTGCCAGAATATCGGCAACTTGCTCATCAGTCCCAATGTAATGGAGCCTTATTGGTCCTCATTGTACCATATCCCAGATAAAATGGTACCTGATATCTATGTGCTTGGAGCGATCATGAATTTCGAGATTCTCTGATAATCGGATCCCACTCTGGTTGTCGCAGAGGATCACGGTGGTACCCAACACACGTTTGGTATCCAACACACGTCCAAACAACTCACTGAAGAGCTTCCTCAACCAAACAGCTTCACAGGAGGCCATACTCGCAGCTATGTATACGGCCTCAACAGTGCTCAAGGCAACCGACTTTTGCTTCCTGCTCATCCAGGATATCAAAGCAGAACCCAAACAGAAACAGCGCCCAGAAGTGCTCTTGCGATCCACCACACTGTCGGCCCAATCAGTGTCTAAATAACAACCATGCAACCTCACATCTCCGGCAGTGTATCTCAATCCATGAGTGATTGTGCCCCGAAGATATCTCAAAAGATTCTTGGCACCAATCCAATGTATATGATGAGGCTCAACCATATATTGGCTCAACGTATTAACTGCAAAACATATATCCGGACAGGAATTCACCAAGAACATCAGTGCTCCTATGAGTTGATGATACTCAGAAGCATTTCTCAATTCAGGTCTGGCAGCACTACCACATAACTTCTTGAAGTTAAGTTCCATCGGGGTAGTCACAGGCTTACAGTCTACCATCCCAAATCTTTCCAATATCTTCACAACATATTTTCCTTGAGATAGGAAAATTTCTCCTGGCTTTTGCCAGACCTCCAACCCTAGGAAGTAGTGCATCAGTCCTAGGACCTTCATCTTAAATTTTGAAGCCAACTCCCTCTTACATTTGTGAATGAGAGGGTTTGCATCTGTCAGAAAGAGGTAGTCCACATAAAGTACCAGTATGAGAGGTTTATAATCTTCAACCTTAAAGTAAAGGTTCAGATCGGCTTCACTTCTAGTGAATCTCAGCTTCATCAGATAGCTATCAATCCTCTCATACCAAGCCCGGGGTGCTTGCTTCAAGCCATAGAGAGTCTTCTTCAACCTGCATACATGAGATTCTTGGTCATGAACCTCAAACCCCTCGGGTTGTTCCACACAGACTTCCTCTTTAATCGAACCATGCAAGAAAGCAATCTTGACATCCATTTGATGTAGGTTCCATCCTTGCGAGGCAGCAAGGGCTATGATCGAGCGGATGGTGGTGTATCAGGCAACAGGTGCAAATATCTCATCGTAATCTACACCTTCCTTTTGAGAGAAGCCTCGAGCAACAAAGCGAGCCTTGAACTTTTCTACACTTCCATCAGCTCCATGCTTGATTTTGTAGAGCCACTTAGAGGTGACAACCGATTTGTCCTGGGGTCTAGGGACCACATCCCAGACATCATTCTTCATAATAGACTCGTATTCTTCATTCATAGCATCCTTCCATACTTGTTGCTTCTTCAAATGATGAAGGCTCATTTTGAATGATAGTGCTCATGACGGTCAAGTATCCTTGATACTTGTTTGGCTTCTTGCTTTCACGGAAAGTCCCCCTTGGTGCAATATGTCTCTCGGCATCTTCTAGAGTCTCCCTAAGCCATGAGGGTCTCCTTTTGGAGGAGGAGGGGTGTCACGATGCCGGAGACGACGGTAGTCTTTCAACCACGCTTGGCGAGGTGCGGCACCACCGAACACTTTCTTTTCACCAATACTTATGTTCGTGGACTACGCCTAACCACTTATCCTACTTAGTTTGTGTTTCGCAACCAAGTATTATTAATATTTCCTTTATACCAATGAACACCCATACACATTCATTATCAACAGCAATTATACAAGAGAACACAATTGCACAGTATTAAGGGAGGGGCAACTCCCTGAACAATGAGTTTGCCCGAATAATATATTATGCAACTTTACAAGTTTACAATGCTTTACAAGTATACTTGGAAACTCCAAGTTTCATACTTAGCCAATTTACAACTTCATCACACCTCCATGTGGTAACCAAGATTTCCTTGCCCAAGTCGGGCAAGCGCACCCTCACACGAGCTGCCTTCCGCACTTCACAACCAAACCTTGTTTTCGTGCACGATGGGCGGGTGACTCCACCAAGTCACCAAGACACCCTCTTCCTACGCACAACCGGCTTCACCAATGTTCCACCGTTCACCCGGCTTCACCAACGTTCCACCGTTTTATGTTTACACGACGGGCGGGCGCTCACCCGAGCCACCCAAGAACCCGTGTCAACCTTCAAGCGGCGGGCGACCTCTACCCGCGCCCTCACCCAAAACCGAGACAATGTGTTCTTCTTCGTGTAGCCTCGCCCAAGGTTGGGCGCATCACCGTTCTGCGTCTTCCCTTTTATTGCTGCGGCTACCCTTTGTTCTACGCACTTCTCCTTGTTGGATGAGCGAAGTTCGAATGAATGAATCCGCTCCACCATCGCATATAATATATACGATCCTTGGATGGTCGCGCCACCCCTTGGCCGACCTCTGTTTCATGTTAAACCAACGCCTTTCCATTGCTATTTTGCTTGGTCGTCCCATCGACCAATGCCCGGACAGCGATCTTTCCAACATCGGCTTGTCTTGATGAACGCCCTCGTCCATGCTTATAAATATATGCAACTGCTCCTTACTTGTACGCGCGCTCCAAGTGTTATTCAGTCGTCTTCGTTAGCTCGCGCGCTCGGTTGTTGGACCAACTCATCGCCAAGCCTTCGCACTTCCATCGGCGGTGAGTTCTTGGACCGCAGGTCCTTACATCCTCCTCCACCTGAAGTCGTTGTCGTCCTCGACAACATACCATCCTGGTAGCCATCCACCAAGATCAAGATTTCCATATCCGAACAGTCTTATCCATGATATCAACTCCTCCACATACTGCAAACATCCCTGCAACATATGTAGAACCACTGTCTCCATCATGTCTCGTCCTCATCCTGTAGTCTTTCATCAGATGCCAACACACTTCCATCATGTGCCAACATTGCCTCGTCCTGATGCCAACATACCTCTGCACACTGGTACCCCTCATGACTCGAACTAGTTGGGTAGCTAATCCAACCATACGCCCAAACCACAAGAATGCACATCCTTATGCCACCATCAGTCTTTCCCTGACTTCTGCTACATCTCGGACTCATCAAGAATCTGTCCAATTCCCATGCTCAGGTCCATGGAAACTCCATCCCATCTGCAACATGTTCAGCCCATGGCCTTGTTGCACAAGAGTGTACAACCTCTCCACTGGCTCATACATCTCCATGTCACAACAGCATCTGCACAACATCCTTTGCTTCGGCATTCCCCATAGAATGTCCATGAATGACACCTCTATCCATGCTCCTGCATCATGTCCCTACATGCTCATGCTCCATGTCTCCAACCTGATGTCCATGACTCTAGTTGTCCATGATGTCCAACCCATGTAGACTCCATCTCAACATCTGGCCATCTGCATCCAAGTCTGTAATCCGTCATAAAGAAGCCTCCTCCCAAGGCGCCTTGCTTAAGTTGGTGTAGCCCCTCCCAACCAAGGTCCCTACACCAACCCTTCTCCAAGGTTGTCTATAGAGAAAGGAGGGCCAGGAAGTTTCCTCCCTGACTCTCATCCACCCATGTATCAGATTGACGTTGTGTCCTCAAGTATCTGTGCACAGCCTCAATCTCCTCACATGTACATCCAAGCTTACCTAGCTTGTCCTTCGTCAACTGAAAGTCATATATGCCCATAGCATATCTACAAAAGTCCACTATACCAGTCGGATCTCTACCTGCATAATCTTCTCCAACCACTGCTTCTGAAGTAGTACTCGGACTCCCTTCATCTGCAACTCCATTGTGAAGATCATCAGTAGAAGATGTCTCTGTCAAGTGCTCCCTGATTCGTGAGATTGTCCTCTCACTTCCTTCCTTCTTCCTCGCTCTTGCAACGAAGTCAATCACCTTTCCTTCCTTCGTTGTTTGAGTCATACTCCCAAGTCCTCTTTGCTCCACATCCTCATGCTTCACATTCGGATCTTTGGGATACAAGGTCATAGAATTCATCCTCGATCTATATCCCAAGCAACTCCTTCTGTTCATCGGAACCAACATAGTTCTTACTTCAGCTGTGATCAAGAGAATGCCCGGTCCACCATCGGTATGGCTTGTGCAAGCTTCATGAAATCTTGCCCCAGCACCATAGAATGATCATCCATGTCCACAATCCTCAAGTCCAACTTTCCAAACCACGATCCCACTCTCACCTGAGTGTTTTCCATCACACCAGTAACAGCTTTCATGGTAGAGTTGACTGCTTTGAAAGCACTCCACTCCCTCTCCATTTCAGCTTTCTTCCCAAAAGACTTTGTTGCCTTCTTACTCAAGAAGCTATGTGTAGCTCCCGTATCCACCAAAGCTGCAAATCTCTTGCCCTTCACGGTTACCTGCACAAAACTCAGCTTCAAGGCATCACCTCCTTCTGTCGGCTTTATCTTGTGTCTCACATCAGCAACCTTCTTCAAAAACTCGACCTCAGAAGTGTCCATTGGCTTGTGCTCCAATTTGACATTCCTCCTAAGTTACTTCACTTCCTTGCTTGGCTCCTCTAAGCAACCCAATCCTGGTCTAGCTTGACTCCCTTCAAGCTTGTCCTACATCGACTTCTGCTCAAGTGCACCAACCAAGTACCCATTGACTACTTCCATAGAACTAAGCTTCCGAACATCCTCTGGATTGTCTCGGTAGTGAGTTCCCAGCCTGTCAATGTAGTCGAGCTCTTCCTGCTCAATTACAACAACCTTCTTACCAAGAAGTTTCTTCTTTATCTCGTCCTCAAGTTGCTTGATTTCGGTCTCCACCATGGCACTTTCCTTCCTCAACCGGGCTCTTTCATCCAAGAGCTCTTGAAGATCAAGTCCATTCTGTTGGATCTCCTTGTCAAGTTCCTTGAGTTCATCATCCATCGTACCTTCGCATTGGGACTTGAGTTCTTCAAGTTCCTTCCTTAGCTTCGAACAGCTTTCCCGAATCTTCATATTCTCAGCCTTCATCGAAACCCAGTCAGAACTCCATCTACTCATCTGTTCCAACACTTCGTACCAGAAGACTTCACCTGCATTATGGCTAGATTCACCTATCGTAGGTTCATCCACCATCTTTGCCTTTCAGTCTTCTCCAAGTTCCCTGCAAGACATGAACCAGCTCTTGTTCCACTTGTATGTGAAACAGCTTCCTTCACCTGCAAGTACCTGTCACGAGCAACCCTGCTCAATCACCAACTGTCAAGCTTCTTCAACCCTGAATCAGCTTCAATCACCGGCTCCAACCGAGCTCTGATACCAACTGTCACGACGCCGAAGACGACGGTAGTCTTTCAACCGCGCTTGGCAAGGTGCGGCACCACCGAACACTTTCTTTTCACCAATACTTATGTTCGTGGACTACGCCTAACCACTTATCCTACTTAGTTTGTGTTTCGCAACCAAGTATTATTAATGTTTCCTTTATACCAATGAACACCCATACACATTCATTATCAACAGCAATTATACAAGAGAACACAATTGCACAGTATAAAGGGAGGGGCAACTCCCTGAACAATGAGTCTGCCCGAATAATATATTATGCAACTTTACAAGTTTACAATGCTTTACAAGTATACTTGGAAACTCCAAGTTTCATACTTAGCCAATTTACAACTTCATCACACCTCCGTGTGGTAACCAAGATTTCCTTGCCCAATTTACAACTTCATCACACCTCCGTGTGGTAACCAAGATTTCCTTGCCCAAGTCGAGCAGGTGCGCCCTCACACGAGCTGCCTTCCGCACTTCACAACCAAACCTTGTTTTCGTGCACGACGGGCAGGTGACTCCACCAAGTCACCAAGACACCCTCTTCCTACGCACAACCGGCTTCACCAATGTTCCACCGTTCACCCGGCTTCACCAACGTTCCACCGTTTTATGTTTACACGACGGGCGGGCGCTCACCCGAGCCACCCAAGAACCCGTGTCAACCTTCACCCGAGCGGCGGGCGACCTCTACCCGCGCCCTCACCCAAAACCGAGACAATGCGTTCTTCTTCGTGTAGCCTCGCCCAAGGTTGGGCGCATCATCATTCTGCGTCTTCCCTTTTATTGCTGCAGCTACCCTTTGTTCTGCGCACTTCTCCTTGTTGGATGAGCAAAGTTCGAATGAATGAATCCGCTCCACCATCGCATATAATATATACGATCCTTGGATGGTCGCGCCACCCCTTGGCCGACCTCTGTTTCATGTTAAACCAACGCCTTTCCATCGCTATTTTGCTTGGTCGGCCCATCAACCAATGCCCGGACAACGATCTTTCCAACGTCGGCTTGTCTTGATGAACGCCCTCGTCCATGCTTATAAATATATGCAACCACTCCTTACTTGTACGCGCGCTCCAAGTGTTGTTTGGTCATCTTCGTTAGCTCGCGCGCTCGGTTGTTGGACCAACTCGTCACCACGCCTTCGCACTTCCATCGGTGGTGAGTTCTTGGACCGCAGGTCCTTACAAGGGCTCTTGGGGAGGAGGATCAATAGGATCCATATGTTCATCAACATCAGGCATCATCTCGTCCTCTTTTCCACCCTGTTTTCTGGTGTCAGCTTTTTTGTCCTTCCTTGGGATAAGAAGGTTGTTGATCTTGCTGAGGGCCATATCTTCGTCAAAGGTGACATCATGACTTATCTCAACTTCCCTTTGACCAGCCACATAAATTCTATAACCCTTAGTATTTTCGCTATAGCCCACAAAGATTCATTTCTTCCCTGATGCACCCAATTTGCTTCTTTTCTCTTCCGGCACATGAAAATATACGGGACTTCCAAAAACTCTAAAATGAGAGACATTGGATTTCTTACCAGTGAACATTTCTTAGGGAGTCTTGGAGTCCAATGCTTGATGAGGGCATCGGTTTTGAACATACACGGCGGTATTTATAGCTTCAACCCATAGGAACTTCGGAAGCCCTTGATCATGAAGCATGGCATGAACAGCTTCTACAATAGTACAATTCTTCCTTTCAGCCACACCATTCTGCTCAAGAGTGTATGGTGTTGTAGTCTCCCTCTTAATGCCAGCTTCTCTGCAATAATCATGGAATTCATTTGATTCGTACTCAGTCCCATTATCAGTCCTCAATATCTTGATTCTCTTCTCGGATTGATTTTCGATCATGGCTTTGAAGTGATGGAACCAGGTGAACACTTCATCCTTCTTTTTCAAGAAGTAGATCCAGGTCTTGCAAGAATAGTCATCCGTAAAGGTGAGATAATATAAGTATCCTCCCAAAGAGTTTACGGGCATCATACCAGATATGTCGGAGTGGATCAACTGCAATATATCGGTGGTCTTGCTATTACTTGAGGGGAATGGTCCCCTTGTAAGTTTTCCTTCGGCACATTCCGAACATACCTGTCACCATCTATCTCACATCGGGAAGAGCCTTATAATGAAGATGGGCAAACCTTCGGTGCCATAGTTTAGATTGTAGAGATGTGTCGCAAGACATGGCTCCCAATGGACTTCCTCCAACTTGATACAAAGTGTCAACCCTGAACCCAAGAGTAAAAGCATCTTTAAAATTCCTTTTCCAAACATGTACCTTTCCATCGATGAATGCCACCTTGTATCCTTTGTCTTCCATTGCCGAAATGGACACCAGGTTCTTCTTGAGATCAGGTACATATAAAACTTCTTGTAAATGAATCATGTTACCTTGATTCAATTGAAGGGTAACATTCCCTACTCCCTTCACGGGATAGGTGGCATCGTCTCCAAGAATAATCTCCAAGTTTGTCTCCTTCTCTATCAGATTAGAGAGAGCTTCCTTGTATCCGGTGAAGTGCCTTGAGGCACCACTATCAATTGGCCGATTCCCCAAAGAGTCCGAAGGAGAGGTAGTGGAGAGGGCCAATATAAGATTGTATTCATTTTTCTTATTGTTAACACCATTTCATTCTTCATACCTGGAGTTCCTTGCTTTCTTGGAGGGTTGACCATTTCCATGATGTCCCGCATTCCTTTTTCCTTTGCCAACAAACCTGCCATTCCTTTGATTGTTGTTGTTGAAGTTGCCCCTAGAATGATTGTGATCATCATCATGTGATGTGTCCCTTCTATTTGGACACTCCCTTGCATAGTGGCCAAACTTATTGCAAACAAAGCACCTGCCCTTCCTTCCACCCTTAGATCCAGGCTTTCCATTGAAATGACCTTTAGACCCTGCATTATTTCTCCTTTTGGAATGAGCGGAGAAAGCAATGGGGTTGCTTCTATTAGAAGGCATCTCTTGCTCCACCATTCTTGTTTCTTCTTGAATGCATCTCAACATCAATTCTTCAAACCTTGGAATTCGATCATTATTGAGAATAGTGGTTCTAAATATATACCACTCGGGTGGGAGTCCTCCAAGGGTAGTGATAGTAAGTTCCTTGTTAGGAATGACCTCTCCAATCGACAGAAGATCATTCTTGATCTCAGTGATCCTTAAGAAGTAGGATTGAATATCCTCGTCCTTGCCCTTGATTTCGAGTGAATCGTGAAATTATGTTATATACTTAATCACTTTATATCTACCTATTCTATATCTATCTAGATATATCCTTCAACTTATTTTTGAGAAATAAAATTTGATTTGCATCACTAACCTTGAACATGTTGACCAACCTGTCGTAGATCTCCTTGGAGGTGTTCAAATCGGAGATGTAGGCCACTAGACGCTTGTCAATGGAATCTCTAATAATCTTCTTCACTTTGACTTCAGCCTTATTGTACTTGTTCTTCACAGCAGCCGATGCATTTGAAGAAGGCTAAGGGATTTTCCCCTTCACATAATCCAACACTTCTTGTTCTTCCAATGTGAAATCAAGAGACATCTTCCATCCATGATAGTCAGACTTTTCATGGAGCTTGTCTTCAGCTAGGAAGTGGGCTGAGGGACCCATTGAGCCTTTTGCCCTTGTCCAACTGTCTTCGGTGATTGCTCTTTCACTCTTGCTTGGGCTTTGTCTTCACCTCAGCTCTGATACCATGTTAATTTTTGGTATGTTCTATGCTTAAGAGTAATTTACTTCAATTTCTTTATTAGCCCAATATCAATATCAAGTTTTGCAATTACATCAGCATGATAGTAAAATGCAGATAGAACATAAACATAAACAGTGGACGACCAGCGAAAACAAGAGGACACAAAATGTGGCACTAGCCAGGGACAAACCCCAATGTGGGGAAACCCTTGATCAATTCTTCTTATATTCTTCAACAGTTCAGCAGAGTGAGATAATACAAAAATACATATCTGATAATTTATGACAGCAGCAGAAGAGCCCTAACCAGAAAAGTCAAAGCTGGTCAAACATGGCAGAATTCTTCCTCTAAGCAACTCGGTCAAACCCAGTCAACTTCAGCCTCCAACAACAAACCCAAAGAGTCCGAAAAAGTCCAGTCAAATGCTGGTCAACGAAAGTCAAACTGCGGCCAAATCTAGGGCAGTCAATGCTGGTCAAATGGGAGGTCAAATCACCTCGATTTCAGTGCCCAAATCTGCGGCCTGCCAAGGAGAAGATGCCTCACCTAATGCGCAGTCAAAAGGAGGTCAACGCTGGTCAACACAGCCCAAAATACACCTTCTAAAATTTGGTCAACGCAGTCAAACAGCCAAACAGAAAATGTCCTCCTTCCTTCGCATGTGTGAGAGATTGCTGCCCAGATTAGAGTACCCAATCAAGTGAGGAGAGAGAGATGTGATGAGATGAGATGATGAAAGAATGACTTGAGGTCTCCTCCTTTTATATGCAATGTTGAGGATGAGCTGGGGGTTAAAATCCCTGTTTTGCTTGCTGGCCAACCTTGACAATTTGTCAATAATACAAATAAATTCATATCTTCATTTTTACATGTTGGAATCAGATGATCTTTAGATCAATTCTACACCTCTCGGAGAGAGGAATCCAAGAAAAATATCAGCTGCCATAAATAAGATGACCCATGTGGAGTTTGGCCCTAGTTGCCAATTTTAATAGATTCTCCCTAGAGCAAAAGTCCCAATCACACCAAGGGCAGAACCTAATGATACTAACAGAAAAGCCACCCACTGTTACCTCGACAGCCTTGCCCCTCACTTATAGGTTTCGAATGTGTGGTTTTCCTAGCCTAAGGGGGGGTTTCCCTATGTTTGATTCCAGTTCTAAATTTGTCAGAGTATGATGTGACCTTGTTGATGCTTCCCTAAGGTTGTGATATGATGATTTGATTGTTGATTCTTTCATACCAAACATCAATCAAATGAATTCACAGTACAGATAAAGATGCATTTATTTCAAAACCATGACTTTAAAATGTTTGTTTGAGTGGTGTGAGTCATTAGTGCGCTTTTTCTGAGCAAGAAATGGCTCATAGTACGAGTGTGCTTGTTGCCATAGCCCTCAAATATACTTGACATGAGGTCAACACAAGAGAGTAACCTTCCCGAAAGTTGTTTTCGGTGCACTATGACAATCAAGCAGGCGAATGGGTGGCTTTGAGATTTTCCCTAGGGCGACTTCTGATATACTCAAGGTACGTGGAAATGGTGTCCATGTTCAGTTCCATCTAATGTAATATTACTCGAATGGGTACCAGCTGGGGTAAACTAGACCTCCAACAAGGCATAGCCTCAATGAGTAGCCTCCTGAAGTCACAAGTTTTCCCTGCATGTATGAATCAAACCGCAGTTTAGTGGCTTAACGACAGATCATGTTGTTATTTATAGACTGTTGAACACATCTCTAGCCTAGATCACTAAGGGAATTTCTTGCTCAAAAGATATATGTTAAGTGTGATCGTGTAGAGTATTTGCATCATCATCCATTCAGATAACTGCTTGAGTCAAAATGACAAAGACCGTCTCTCGTGAATATTCCAAAGTAACTTTCAGTAATCCAAATATGTGAAAAACTAATGCAGTTGAGACATTTATAGATTCCCATCACCATGAATCGATTACACCAATTTAAGAAAATGTTTCATCATAAATTCCATCACATATACCACAAGTTATGCTATTTGCCACATAAAATATTGTAATTCTATCATGTTCATAAATAAGAAATCTAAATTATACCATGGTAAGTATTGAAATGTAATGCCATAAAGTATATATGTCAACCAATTTATTAAATATCACTATTGAAGCACATTGAGTAATATGCGTACTAAGCAACTTAAAATCAATGCTAGCCATGATATTTTAAAGGATGAAATTGACATATAAATAACTCAGAAATGTTCCCAAATTATGATATTTGCATTTTGAGTGGCATGCAAGTTTAACAAATTTATTCACATAACAATAAACTTTACCCATTGATTCAAAATTCTGTTCATGGAGAGATTGGTGTTCCCTGTGTTAAATGCAAATGTAAACCCTAGAAACCCTACTTGCTATGATTTGCTCTAGAGAGTTAATAGCAGGTATTTTTAATGTTCAAATTCATGATTCTTTTAGATGCTCGTAAAAATTTAGCTCTAATCCCAACCCTGTCTCTCAAATTAATTTTAATATGACTGGCAGCATACTTAGCAAGAAAATTATGAGTGTCCCTGGACAAATCGTAATGCAATCAGCTCTGTCTAAATCGCATAGAATTGGGTTGTTGTAACACAGTATTTATTTTTGTTATCCATTAGAATTTATTTCAAGTAAAACAAATAAAAAAGGTAATTTTTTTTACCTTCTTAATTTTTTATTTGTTTTACTTGAAATAAATTCTAATAGATAACAAAAATAAATACTGAGTTACAACCACCCAATTCTATGTGATTTAGACAGAGCTGAGTGCATTACGATTTGTCCAGGGATACTCTCTGATATATATATATATATATATATATATATATATATATAAAACAATAAAAGAAAGCATAATTAAATTGAAAAAAAAAACAAAAAACCAAAAAATAAATACAAAGGCAAATGAACTAAATAATACTAATGGGCTTTGAGCCACTACAGTCAAGCCCACAGCTCAATCCAAGGGATAGATGGTTTATTCTATAATTGAAGGGACCCAAGAGTAAAAATCCCACTCAGAACGAGCACCTCCACGCAGCAGCCAACATTAACAAACCCTGCACGTATTTGGGAGGAGTTCAAATTTTTTGGGTAATTCGTGGCTTTAGCACCCCGCATACTGATATCCACATTGAATGAGCCCAAGTTTGTCTCAACAAATAGAAATAGTCCATGGCCAGAACCATTTCGAAACTAGGGCACAATCTTCTGCTCAAATGAGACATAACAGCCACCTCACTAGCTAAATCCGTAGCTGAATGTTGCAGGTCAGGATTTCTGGGTTTCTCCCACAGGTTTGCGGTTGTTTCTAGTTCATAACACTGAATTTTCGGGCCCAGTTTTAACACTAACGTGACGATGGCTAGAGCAGTTACAAATTTATTGACAGGTGGTCAAACCAGTTCAAGTTACAGGCCATCAAGCCGCATCTCTCTCAAAATCGTGGTTGTAATACACAGCCCGCATCCCATGCGCATTTACAGTTTGAAAATTTGATTCTGAGCCGGTTATTTTCAGAGCCTTCGTGATTTTACCTTTCTTTAAGCCAACATAAACCCTTGGCCCTACACACTGAATTCCCACAACCTGATTCTATGTGATTTGGACAGAGCTGAGTGCATTACGATTTTTCCAGGGACAGTCTCTCATAATTTTCTTTCTGTAAGTATGCTGCCAGTCACATTAAAATTAATTTGAGAGACAGGGTTGGGACCAGCATCTAAAAGAATCGAGAACTTGAACATTAAAAATACCCATCATTAACTCTAGAGAAAATCACAGCATGTAGGCTTTCTAGGGTTTACTTTTGCATTTAGCACAGGTAACACTAATCTTTCCATGAACGGAATTTTGAATCAACTGGTAGAGTTTAGTGTTATGTATATAAATTTGTTAAACTTGCATGTCACTCAAAATGCTAATATCATAATTGAGAACATTTCTCTAGCATTTATACATTGATTTCATCCTTCAAATATCATTGCTAGCATTGATTTTAAGTTGCTTAGTACATGTGTTACTCAATGTGCTTCAATATTGATAACTAATCAAATTAGTTGACATATATACTTTATGACATAAGTACATTTCAATGCTTACCATGGTATAATTTAGATTTGTCATTCATGAACATGATAGAATTACAATATTTTATGTGGCAAATAACATAATTGGTGGTATATGTGATAGAATTTTTGATGAAACATTTCCTTAAATTGGTGTAATTGATTCATGGCTCAACTGCATTAATTTTACACATATTTTTGGATGATTGAAAGTTAACTTTGGAATATTTGCAAGAGATGGTGTTTGTCATTTGATTCAAGCATATATATGAAAGGGTGATGATGCAAATATTCTACACAATCACACCTCACATATACCTTCTAAATTCTAAGAAATTCCCTTAGTGATCTAGGCTAGAGAGATGTTATGACGTCTATAAATAACAGAAGGATCTGTCATTAAGCCACTAAAATTGTGGTTTGGGATTCATACACACAGGGAAAATTCATGACTTCAGGAGGCTACTCATTGAGCTTAAGGCTCACTTTGTTGGAGACCTAGTTGACCCCTGCTGGTATCCATTCAAGTAATATCGCACTAGACATAACTGAACATGGACATAACTTCCACGTACCTTGATTATATTTGAAGACACCCAAGGGCAAATCTCGAACCTCCTTAACTACTATAGTGCACCTAAAACAGCATTCGAGAATATTACTCTCATACTGGCCTCGCGTAATGTATATTTGAGGGTTATAGCACTAGGCACACCCGTACTACAAGCCATTTCTTGCTAAGTTACCAAGATGCGGATCCAGATCCGTATACAGTAGGAAACAGCAAGTACAAATAAATATAGATATATTTTTATAATTTTTAAAACTTAAAAATATGTATGAATATCTATATCTATATAATATTTATAATACATATATTTGATAATAATTTTTTTTGTTTCTCAAATTATATATTCATTTTATTTATATAATAATAATATATAAATTATATATATACAAGTACTATAGAAAGTTACATTAATATAAAAATATAATGTAAATTACATTTATCTCACAATTTATTTAAAAGTTAATTTTAAGATAGTCATGACAAGAACATAGTGTGACGGCAAACTATTTTTAAACTTAGTTGTGGCTAAAACATAGTGTGTTGGCAACCGCCATTGTTGATTTATGAGAACCGAGGACGCATTGGAGCATGGCGTCGGACAGACATCACGGTGAATTGACGCCTGAGGGCACACTCCAGCAGGACAAACAGCACATTCACAGCACAACATAATGGACAGGCTTGAGGACACATTCATTGCATAACACGACGGACAGGCTCAAGGGCACATTCTAGCGTGAAAGACAGAGCATTTGATAGCATAACATGACGAACAGGCTCGAGGGCAAATTCTAGTGCGAAAGACCAGCATTTGAGGAAAACCCCTGGGCACTTTTCATGGCATGACCTTCGGACCCATCTAAAAACACGTGAAACAGAAAACTATTAGAATCATGCATTCCGACCGAATCTAATGAACTTAATCGAAATTATGCGACCTTTCTTCATATGCGTAGAATTCTGAATTTTAAGAATGAATTTCTGCAAATGGGTTGACTTAGGCCAACGTTAGTTTTTGTTTTACGTAAAAATTTGATGTTTGTACGAATCCTGAGCGGATCCGAATCCGAATCCAAATCCGTATCAGATCCGGGGACCCACATTTCCAACACCTGAGCCTGATGGATCCGGTTACTTAGATTTCTTGCTTAAAAAAACATATTGATGACTCACACCACTCAAACAAACATTTTAAAGTCATGGTTTTGAAATAAATGCATCTTTATCTGTACTGTGAATTCATTTGATTGATGTTTAGCATGAAAGATGTTGGAAACTTGGAAAATACATTTTTTTTTGGGGGGAGGGGGTGAATCAGTGTTTTATAACTTTTATCAAGTTTAGCCAATTTCTTTAACAATGAGCCGAGCTATTTAAATATTCAGCAATTAATCATGAAATCAATACACAGCAATACTATCAACATCACACACATAAGCAGCACATAGAGACACTGTATGTACGTGGAAACCCATAAAGGGAGAAAATCACCAATCTTTTTGTTTTGATGTAAATGCAAGCACCAACTTCTTTTTACATCATATTATGTAGGCACCAACCTACAGGAGGCTCCAACCTCTCTTTTTCTTTGCAAGCACCCACTTGTTGGAAGCACCAACTTCCACTGTTCACAGGCACCAACCTGCTGATCTTTTTCAGGCACCTACCTAAAAAGGACACCAATACCCTAATAAATGACGCAAATAAATGTTCTGGCACGTTCTCATGATCTCGTTTCAACAGCTCTCTCTCTGTTTCTTATCCTCTGTACTTTTCTTTATAGCATCTTCAACTTTCACCCAATCTCCTCCTACAGCCTCTGTTTTTGTCTTTTTGTTCTTTGTATGCTTCAAACTTTTGACATTTAACAGCTTTTTCACTAGATTCTTGTGTCAACAATCTCTCTCTTTCTCAAATTTTTTATTTGATCAAAATAAGAGCCAAAAATCTTAATTGTGACTTGAAGCATCACTTTATATCAGTCTCAGCTGTGTCTTTTTGCATTCACAAAATATCAGAAATCAAATCGCCTTAGATCATGCCTTTTTGAGCTTTGTTGGTTTCTTTGTTTCAGATTCACAACGAACGCAGCACCAAATTTTGAAAAAAAAACAAAGCGAGGTCAGCACCTTGGTCCATAGGACCTGATGCAAGAACCAAGTGGCTTAACCTTTTTAACACACAATCCAGTTTCCGGGTCTCTTAAGACTTTTCATTGTGCAAATTCTCCGCACCCCCGAACTTGTCGGGATTACTTTTCCGAGCTCCTGAGGCTTTTAGTTGTATTTCATATGACCAATCGATGGGACCAGGTGTGCGTCAGATATCTAGGAGTCCAGATCATTTCTCATACACCAAATCTGCTCAATAACTGGATGCTCGAAAGACCCTTTAAGTCAGCAGATCTGGGCCCACTGCCTTGTCACCACACACTTTTCAGGAATTCCTTAACACAAACACAAAATGTTGATTTTTGATGTACCTTGGACAAGTGGTTTCCCATGGGTTAGTTCCCTACCTAGGGAAAAGTGTCCAAAATAATCATTTTCCTAAGTGTGACTTTATAAAGTGAAAGTGACTTTATAAGTGGTAAAGTCAATGTTAAATTATAAAGTAAACTTTAGACATAAAGTACAACGTGGGTACTTTATTTAATGGGTGAGTTAAAAAATAGAAAGTGAGAATTAAATGCACATTTATTCTCATCCCTTGACCTAAATGAATCTGAGCCATTAGATCATAGGGTTGCCCAAAAGTCATTTAGGGAACCAAAGGGGGAAAAGAAAATAGAGACCGCATTCATTCTTCATGAGTAGATTGGAGAAAGGACACTGAGAGCTGGAGAAAAGTTCTAAAAGAGAAATTTGTTGCAACAAGCTGAAGGAGTGATTTCTAGGCAAAGCTGGGCACGGAAATCAAGGCATAGAAGACAGCAGAAGGTACAAAATGTTGTGAACTGCACGACATTCGAGAAAAGTTTGAGAAAAAAATTGGAAAAAAGTCCGTACAATGGTACAGAAATCCGTACAGTACAGTCCGTTTAGTCCGTATTCACACCATACATATTTTCAGCGTCAAGTGGGCACGGTTTTCAAGGAGTTTTGGGCTGAAGAGATAAGTTGTATTTTGCTGTTTTGTTTTGTCTGCAAATGTATTTTTTCCTTAACTTGAAAGATAAATAAATTTGAAAAGCTCTCTAACAGGTTTTCCCCGGAGAAGATTGAAGGGGTTTTGCAGGGAGAGTCAGCGAAAGCAAGAGTCATAGTTGTAGCCAAAGACAAACTCATGATCCATGAGCATGATTTGGTTGGTGGCAAGCTTTGAACCACTGTCTGTGTCCAGCTTTGAAGCACTGTCGGTACAGGACTTTGGCTTCTACTACCCATCTCATCAATTTGTGGTCATCTTTAAACCATCATCAGGGAGCACTTCCACTTCATAGAAGACTTCAGCTTCTAGCCAGATTCGAAATTGTTCAAGGAACTGCATCAAGCCAAGTTTCAAGGCTTCGGCTTCTGCTACCTCACCACCCATAGAAGGCTTCGCCTTCTTCTACCTCATTTGGTTTGTGCTCTTCCTTAAACCACCATCTCACTGAACACATCCAATCATTGGCTGGTATACACCTTTGTATTTCAGTTCTATTCTTGGACTCAAATACACCCTTTCGGATTAAAAGGGGGGATGTTGGACACCTAATTCATTAGGGTTGGTGTGGAGGAAGGCCAACAGTCATAAAAGTCTAAGAGACCTCTTTGACGATGAAAACCAAGGGTCACAAAATGTATTAATATGTGTACCATTTGAGTAATAAGGATCACACGTCCTTCGGATTAAAGGGGGGGATGTTGGACACCTAATTCATTATGGTTGGTGTGGAGGAATGCCAACAGTCATAAAAGTCCAAGAGACCTCTTGGACAATGAAAACCAAGGGTCACAAAATGTATTAATATGTGTACCATTTGAGTAATAAGGATCACACGTTTATCCAAATTAGTCTATTATTTGGTGAGTGTGTTCAACAGCTGCCACAACTGTGAAATCTCCTCTCCTTGTGTGTTATCCCACAATGATTGTGAGGGTTGGTCTATGGCAGCATATATGTCCCAACATGCCATGATACTCATGCCAATTGGGGTAGACACAAGGGAGTGATGTCTCCTACTAACACGATAGGTGATTGGTTGCAGGGTGAGTACGCTTGCTTGCTCCACCTTTCACTCCTCTTCTATAAGACGTGTTGTGTCGATGCAAGTGTAAAAATCAGTCAGATAAATCTATCTTGTGGAGTCTTGGAATAGCTTCCACAACCATAAAATCTCCACTCCTCTCCCTCTGCAAGTATTCTGCATTTGTGTATGTACAAATTTTATATTTGATTGATAACTTTTGATAGAAAGAATGAGTCCGTTGTGGATTCTATCAACAGTTCAAATCTCCAGTGAGAATACCAAGAAAGTATTATAGGATACTATAGGTCTAAAACCATGTTAAAAGTTTCACTTGTCTAAAATAAAGGGGGAGTACCTAAAGATTTTGCAATAGAATCAAACCATCCCTCAAACTAATTAAATTCAATGTACAATTTTGCCAGTATTCATCACATATTTACTCTACATGACGATATATGGAATTCTCAATCTTCCCTATAAAAGATCTATGAGTCATCTTTTGGCTAAACAGTAAAGACATCCAGTGCATCTTCTGTCCAATATCAAAATACTAACAGCAGTAAGAATGCATAATTGGCTGCAAAGTGCAAATAATAGTATAACGGGAAGTCAAAACCTTGAATGATCTAAGATCCCAAATGGAGAAGCTTCCGTCATCACTTCCAGAGGATATCATGCAACTTGCCAGGCTGTTGCAAGGAATCCAAGGTAATAAAGTCATGTCCATTGACAAAAATAAACATGTGATATATTAACTGCATGGTCGAAATAATTTAGTGTAAGCAGTACCGGTTCCATGATATAACATTGACATCTGCATCATGTGCCTTTATTGAGAGTGCTGGTTGTTCCCGAATTCGGGCATCCCATATAGCTATCTTTCTATCAACAGAACATGAAGCAAAAACATTGGCTTCTGTTGGGCTCCACTGATAAAAGAGACAGAAAACATGTTAATATAGAAACAGACTACTTTTCCATGCAAGTGGCATATTCTATGGCTCACAAGACAAGAGCATTGGAATGTGGTAGTGGGCCAAAACAATAAATATCAGCAATGAATTGTTTTGTTATCAAATTGACAACCAATTCACAGATCTAACACCTGCAGATCCTCAACACTATCTGTGTGGCCCTTGAAAGGACTTTTGTCTACAGTCCATTTTCCACCAGATGTAGGTTCCCAAAGATGTATGCAGCCCTTGCAATCACCTGTCAAGAAGTTTAAAAAGAATCTAGTTTATTTTTGTTGAAATAGAAGCAATAATAATTATGTTGTATTGCATGGAAACTGATAGAATATTCAGAACATCACATACCAGAAAGAAGCCTTGCAGGTGTCACGGGACTCCAGTCTATTGCATAACCCTCATCTTTGTGTCCACCGAAAATCTGTAGGGGAGCCTGATGAATAGCAGCACTCAATGCTGTGCTTACTCTGGGATCGGATGTTGCCAAAGAGCTCAAATGTGTATTAAAATCCCAGATCTGCTTGAGCAGCAAATTAAAAAAAACTCAATTAGAACAGAATATGTTACTGATACAAACTCAATTAGAACAGAATATGTTACTGATACAAACTCAATTAAACAGAATATGTTACTAATACAAAACTCAATTAGAACAGAATATGTTACTAATACAAACTCAATTAAACAGTATATGTTACTAACACAAACTCAATTAGAACAGAATATGTTACTAATACACCACGAAGAAAAGACATTTTCATTTAACTTAAATAAGTGACATGAATTATAGATTTGCCTCTCCACACCTTAATTTGAAGATGGGCAATTAGTTATAACATTAGTGATAATTAGCCCTTCTTAATAATGTTAAGAATGTGAAAAAAATACCTACAGGACACAGAATTAGAGATGACTAAAAGACTTGAAATGGAAATTTGCAAGAAGATTGAAGAATTAAGTACTGAAGATGTCAAATCAGAAATGCAAACAAGAATTGAATAATGATGAAGAAATCAATGATCAGTATCATAGTGTAGCTTCGAAGGAGAAGGAAGTGAAGATAAAAGGTCATGAGAAAAGACTTTCAAAAGTTGAGCTCCATGTTGAGAACATGAATGTCAAATATGATGGTATTATCTCAACAGGAAGCACTAAGAAAAACACAGAGTGTCAGAGGCTACAGAGTATCATTGTACTGAAAAAGAATACTGATGATTAGGGTGCCAGAAAATGAAGTCAAACAATCAAAGGTAGAACCCTATCAATATCCTCATTACAAGGGAAAAAAAACAAGATACTTAAAGAAAGAAGCAAAGGGAAAGGCCAAATACATTCATGGAGTGTGGCATCAAAAACTGTTAAATAGCATGATATTATCAAAGACCAACTACAACAAATTGGATAAGTTACAACAATTAGTGGACTAATATGGCAAAAATACTGTGACATAAAGACAAACAACGATTGATACTGATAAGAATCATGGATGCATAGATAATCAACAATGGCAGCAAGAGTAAAAATTTTAAGAAATCTTCTGATTTGGTTTCATCATATGTAAATCCCTTAATTACAAAGCTTGGAGAACAAAGATTTTCAAAGGTGGGTACTATGTTGCTACCCTAATGGGGCATATAAGAGGTCGATTGTATATATTGACCTGTCAGTGCGAGGGCCTGGGCAATCACTGAAAATTAGTAAATCGAAAAGATGAACAGTCATTATTGTACACCTTGGCTTATGTTAGTGCAGTTCGATATATTTGGGTTACTTAGTACATTGTCTGTATGAAGGTTTATCATGCTTTATTGTGTATTGATATCATAACTGAGGCATAGAATCTTCACCGTCCTTGTTGACCTTATTCTCTCTTTCGAAATCACGATGCAATTTTGTAGCACCATTTGTCATTTCAACTCTCTTTTTGTCCTTTTTATCCAGGAA
Organism: Pinus tabuliformis; assembly: GCA_031772625.1. Taxonomy (NCBI): domain Eukaryota; kingdom Viridiplantae; phylum Streptophyta; class Pinopsida; order Pinales; family Pinaceae; genus Pinus; species Pinus tabuliformis. The sequence continues at coordinate 106,281,296 of CM062810.1, read as the reverse complement.
GTTTCTTATGCTCTGGTTCTATTTCCCATCTAGTTAATACTTTTTTTTCCACCAAATTTGTAATGCCCCACCTTCTGACCCTTCAATTTGCATACTAGATCCTTTTGTTGATGTCCGATGGTATTATGCATGAAAGTCATCAGCTTGTTGAGGCCCAGTTATATTATGCATGAAAGTCATTAGGTGGTTTAGGATTGCCTGTAAAACTCGAGCATGAGTGAGGCGACTCGTCACCTTCTTACTTACACCAACCTAGTGCTTTATGGGTAGGGCTAAATACTCCCGTGCATGTAAAATAATCTATGTAGCACAAGCGTTTGGTTTGTATGTTGCACATGGCACAAGTGTTTGGTCTATGTGGTGCATTTACATAAGTGTTTGGTTTATGTGGTGCACATGAGACAAGTGTTTGGCCTATTTGGAACAAGTGTTTTGTGCTGTAGGTGGCACAAGTATTAAATGGTGCATGTGGCACAAGTATCTGGTATGGGACAGTTGTAGTATAGAGAATTGAACATACAAAAAGGGTACATGATGGCATGCCAAACTCAAGGAAAGATACAAATGTTAACCTTGCACATTGTCTAAGGCACCCTTGTTGCATAAGATGCCTCCTTAACATATAATGCAATTTAGCATCATGTTTTCGCCAAAAAAACAAGGAAGGCTTCTTGAAGTTTGATAAGAGTAAGATTTTCTCAATTGTGCAACACCCACCTTTGACCTCATACTTTGCTTTATATGATCTATACTTGCTCTCTTTATTAAGGACAGCCACTTTGATTTGAATATAGCGGCTGCCTTCCTTTTTAATTTTGATTTTTTTTTAAATTAATTTTTCTATTTTTTCCCTATATAGAAGGAAGGAAGCCGCAACTGCCTTGACAGCGACAAGCCACCATATTTGCTGCCTCCACCGCTGGACTTTGCCACAATCGCCACTGCCTACAGGTACTATCGTCGCTATATGTATATATATATATAGATATAGATATATATATCATTTTTTTCAGTTTTTTTAATTGAACTTTGATTTCTCTTTAATAATACATCGCTACCCTCTTTTTTTCTTTTTATTTTTTCTAAATTATTATCTTCAATGACCAAGGGCCTAAGCATCAACAAGACCATTGTGTGTGTGTGTGTGTGTATATTGTTTTTTTTAATTGAACTTCAATTTTTTTTAATAATATATTGCTACTCTCTTCTCTTCTTTTTCATTTTTTTAAATCATTATCTTCAAGGGCCTAAGCATCAACAAGACCTGCTAAATGGAGGAACTCCAGAAAACTGTGTGGCTACAAAAATGAAATTTTGCCCAAGGGTCAATGGCCAAAGGCCAAGATTGGAGAACGAGCCTCTAATACCAAATGTTAGTCAAACTTAGCTCACAGCTAAATAATCCACAAGACTTGATAAGTAAAAATATATTGAATAACGTATGAATGAATTGATATGGTGATTATACAATGACGGGCCCTGTATAAATACTAGGCAGAGTGCCCTTTCATAAGAGCCATATCTTTTAGTTAAGATATGAATCATATCTGGAAGAAATTAAATCTACAGGCCCAGTTTTTGTCACTTGTGTTTGATGGGCTAGTCATAGATATTAGCCTTAGAACAGGATAGCTTTGTTAAAATTAGGAGCCACCTAACCTAACTATGGTGAACTATCCCTCAATGAAAAATATGTTTAGGCCGATAGGCCTTCCTTTGAAAGGGACTTTCGTCGTCCCTTTGTTTCCCAGGCTGACACCTGGCGTCTGGCATAGAGCGGGCATAAACCCTCTAACCACCCAAACCTTTATCCGCAGAATTCTGAAAGCGAGCGGTCATATGTTGGCTATGCGGGGAATATGCCCTCCGTGCTCGTCGCTCGTCGTGTATTCATGGATATTCATGAAGGCGGTTCTGCGGTTACCTAATTTTTAGTTGGAGTTTGAGACGTTTTGTTCGGAAGCTTCAGCGTTCATAAGCTCCAGTAGTAATGGCGCATATGAACTCTCAGTTTTGGCATTTCGCTCTTCCTGTTACGCTTGCCAGGGTCGATCCCTGCACCTTTCAAGAGATCCCCGTCGCCCTGTGCTCCGATCCCGAACGTTGGAACTATCTCTCATATCCCGGACTGGGCCGTTTTCATCTCTTATCGAAACCTATCCGAACCTGACTCTCGCCAATTAGTCCGTGCCCAGGAGGAAGTGCCTTAAGGGCAGTGCCGAGAGACAGTCTCATTGACAGGAAGGAGGTCAACATTGCTAGCCAGGAAGTGGTGGTCCATTGTCATAGGGTTAGCCCATAGCCGATAGGAATTGCTTGAAGGTCATTACTCATAGGATAAATAAGTTTATATTATACCTACATTAGGTTAAAGAAGTTTGTCAGTCCGGTAGGGTTTCGTCAGGAGCGGAGCGGAGCAGAGCAGAGCAATGGGTTTGAACGAGCCAATGAGGGTGTTTTTGAAGAGGGAATTGAACAGAAACTGGCCATTTCTGGTCGGTTTTGGCATTACATTCACCATCGTAACCAAGATGTCCCTTGGCTTGACAGGTATCTTCCCTGATCTCCGTTACGTATTCCTTTGCAGTCTTGCCTGAAGTAAAGGAGTAGTTGTCTATCTGTATGTATTTACGGTTTGTTGATCGTTTGATTTCACAGAGGAGGATGCAAAAAATTCCCCTTTCGTGCAGCGCCATGGAAAGAGGTACTGTATCTTACTAATCCAAATTTCAAAATTTAGACTTTCAGATCCCCGTAGATCCCCCGGTTTTTGAATATTATTTCCTTTCCAGTTCATGTGGATTTATTAGTGATGTGCTAATTGGAATTTGAATTTTGCCATTTAGAAGGATATTGAGATTTTGCTTACAACTCGCTGCAAATCCATAGGCATAGAGACAGTGATTTACGTTTTCACAGCGAATGTTTTGGTTATTGCCTATGAATCTTTTGTGGCTACGGATTTTTGTTGTTGAATAAAATTGCTTGACTTTTAGGGCGGCACTACTGTATACCATCACACTGAAACAAATTCATAATTAATAAAGAAAAATTTGCAGCCGTTGACCTGCCATGAGTAAACAATTCTCCTTCTCGCCAATATATATTGCCATCTCGCCAACAACATGGTGAACTCTTATACATGGATGCTCTGGATTCAGCCAAGCAAACATGATACCCTTGTCAGCGGTAGCATTTTGGAAGAGGCAACGATCTAGAAGAAGGTTCACGTAGCTTTGCCCAATGGCCATGTCCATTAAATGGTTCCCCTGTTTGCTTCTCACAAGACTCTCTGCAAATCACATCTGCACTAATTCCTGCACAGAGATTTTTTCATTTTCCGCATACATGGCACAATATAGGAAGCAATTTTTGATGTCTGAATTGGACAATGCATCATAACACCATCTTAATAGTGGATAGAGTTGTGGTTCAATGCGAGGATGCAGAGTATCTGCAGAAGAAGAAGAATCTGCATTTTAATGGAAGATAAAGAAGTCTCCCATTCATCTACTCTGCTTTTTCCCCTCATTGCTGCGGCCACTAAGGTTATGGCCAAACCAAAACCTTTACACTTGTCTGCAATATTCTTAGCACACTCCTGTATATCCATAGGAGGAGCAGGGTTGTCTTTGAAAGCAATTCTTCTGAATAACATCCATGCTTCATCTTTAGAGAGTGGTTGTTCTAGCTGTTCTGCTTCATTTGTACACCCTTCTCTTTCATCCCTAGAGGCTTCTGCTTCATCCATAGACGCTTTTGCTTTATATGCAGAGATTTCTGCTTCATCTCTAGAGGGAGGTCGCCCTGACTCTTGTGCTTCATCTACGGAAACTTTTGTTTCATCTTTGGGGAGCGGTCGTGTTGACTCTTCTGCTTCATATGTAGAAAGAGGTTGTCCTTCTCTGGACTCTTGCACGCTCTTGAATTCCATTTGGATCAGATCCCTATTGATAATGAGGTGTGAAGTAGAAGTAACAAACATTGAAAATTCTTGTTGAAGGCCTTGAAAGAGGAAATTAAAAGGTACCTTCCATTTTTTGTCTTGTTCAGTGGATCTCCCGCGGTTGCCAATGAGACAGTCCAGATGTCGTCCTTGTCGTTGTGATGGACTGTAGGTATGGAGTATGGTATTGGCCTCTGTAAGGGATTTATGCAGCAGTTGCAACCAAATCTTGAGGTGCTCAGGGGCGGCTTTCTGTTGATCTTGGACAATGCTTATATCCAGCAGAAGATTGTGGACATGCCTCAACTCGTTTCCTTGGCCGTTGGCGTTCTGCAACCTCGCTCTTCTGGTGCTCGAGGTGAAACCTACACTAGCACACCACAGGTATCTTTTTCCCCCTCGGACTTAGAAGCCGTTGCAAACCCTCCTTCAGTGTTACAAATCCTCTCTCTGAGGTTTTCACCAGGAATTTTGTTTATCTGTCTTGGATAAATCTTTCCCAATTTCACTTGGATCTTAGGTTCAGTCAACAGAACCGTAAGGTCTTCCTGGAAAGTTTTTCAACATTATCGCCCACTATACGGTAACCCTCGCAGGTAAGGCCCTTGTTGAATATATGATGTTTCTGTTATCATAGGTCTTTTGTTTTGCATGCTCATCATCGTATACAACTTACTTTTCCCCTTCTTTGCAGGGGAAAGCTACAGGTCTATACTGTCGATGGCTTCCACAGTGCAACCGTGGCGGCAACAATTTCTCCTTACCCCGGAAGTGAACCAGGTCATTTTTGTGGCTATGTTTCCTCTAAGCTTACTTATTATTAAATTCTGTTATGGTTTTTCGAGAAGAGCGTCTTTTCTCTGTCGACTTGAGGGTTTTAAAATTATTATGGATGTTGAGCATTTTAGCTCTAGCCGGAACCAAAGTCAGTTGTTTTGTTTTCGTTTTTGTTAAGATCCAAATTACAGTGTTAAAATTTCTCTTCATAATTTACAGTGGTTATATTCTCCACTGAGTTTTCTATTGCCGAGAATGTAAGTAAATAGGTTTGACGTTATCCTTTTCCTGTACTGTTGGTTGCACAGGTTACTTGTAGGATACATATATGCATTTTGGTATTTTATGGCTAAACACTTGGTTTGAAACAGTCCTGCAATTAAATCTTGCATGTTGGGCATGCCATTCCTCTTGTTTATATGGTAGTAAGTTCACTGTTTATTGTAGTTCCGACTCAAGGCGAAAACTATATTGCTTATATTCTGTTTATCTTAAGATAGATAATTGTTATTTAATATTTCCAGTATTGTGATTACAGTACAATATGTGTGCCTCTTTGTAAAACATGCTAAAAATATAACTGCTTAGAAGGTTCTTTAGTTGATAATCCCCAAGGGGTGGTTTACTTTTTCCTTTAGTTTAACAATTTCTGATAAATACTTCTTCTGTAGAGTAAAATCGGTCTGCTGGGTAGTCTATCTCATTTATGAGTTTTAGTTTTTCCTGTTATTAAGACAAACATTGGAACAGTTAGATCCAGAATATCCTTGCATGATTTTGTGTGCATTTGGAATTTGTGATAGTTATAGCCATATCTTTGACAGTTGTTCCCTTTCATGCATTCCTCATTGCAGTTGAGAGCACAAAAGCCCACTTGGGAAACTGGATCATCGTTTTCCCTAAAAAATAAAGCTGTGCAGAAACAAGAGCGTTTGCCTAAATCTGACCCGTTGGGCGTAAAGCTAGACATGAATGATGATTTGGAGGATCTGATAGATGAAGAAAGCCTTCTTTCTGAAGAGGATTCGAAAAGATCTTCATTGCCCTCTGGTTAGTAACAGGGGCTGGTGGCTGTTAATGTTGGTTTGCAGTTTATCCATTGGAAAGGAATATATATGATAGAATCCTCTTTAATAACGTTACAAACTTGATCAGCTTGGTCACTTTTCCCATCTATTCTTTCAATCCATATTTTGTAATTTGTTTTGTTGTGCAGCCAATGACTATGAAGTTAGTACGAAAAGAAAAGCCTGCAAAAATTGTACCTGTGGCCGAGCTGAGTTGGAAGAGAAACAGACGAAGTTGGGCCTGACTGCAGAACAGTTGAATAACCCACAATCTGCGTGTGGAAATGTATGCTGGTTCTTTTTAATCTTTTGCTCTTATTTCATTTCTTTCTCGGGAAGAAGTATTTGCAAATTGCCATCCCTATTTTGTGGAGAAAGGTTGCCAATTTATTTAACCTTTTAGTTACTGTTTACGAGTATAATTGTTCTGTATAAAAGAACAGAATGCTGCGTTGATATCTGTCAAACTTCCTTTATGTCTCTCTTAATATACACAGCTGTGTTTTTTAATGAAAACTTGAGTTTCCATCTCCATTTTTGAAGGAGAATCTTGGCTGCTGGGATCTGCAGCGTATACTATATTACAGTTACCCTATTTTATATTCCAAACTGTGAACAAGGTCACATACTGTAGGAATCAAAATGTAATATAATATTTGCTCATTTTTCTGATATAATGGATGTCTTGATTTTGTTAGTGTGGACTCGGGGATGCATTCAGGTGCAGTAGTTGTCCCTACAAAGGACTTATCTCCTTTCAAACTTGGGGAAAACTTAAAAGGTATATATACCACATACATATTGTTTTCCATCTATTGCGCCTTCTATTTTTAACAAGTTTGTTCTGACATATCAATTCCTCCATTTGACTAAAATGCTTTTACAAAAATTGCAGGTATCTCTTCCTGGCACACTCTTGACTGTTGATATGTGAGCAAAGTAGTGCTTTGAAGAGTTAACAATTAGTCATAAACCCTCAATCATTCCGTGCCATCCAAGTGATGGGTTGCTTACCTTTAAGCATTTCTAATGTAATTTCCGTTCAACCATTGAGTGCTTAAATTAAGCAATGGTGCAGCCTTATTTCTAGGTATAAATTATAATATAGTGTATGACAATCACAACTATTGCTGGCGTTATTAGGACTGTTAGTGTTACCTATCTACTTTTGTATCTGTTATATATGACATATGAAATGATGAATCTGGCCAGGGAAGGAATGTTTATAGCATCCCAACATTGCTTCCTTGAAGGAAATGAGTAAAGTACTTAATATTTGTTTATCAAATTTAGGATAAGTTTGATTTGCTTGGCCAGCTCTTTTCTTATGCTGTTTTTTCAATTACAACAGTCAGTAAGGGCTATTGTATTAACTATACGCACGATTTGTTAAGAAGTAATCGACCTAATTAAAGACATTCCCAACCATTCATTTGGGAAAATCTTTCATGACCATTCATTTGGGGAAAGCTCTCAAAAGGATGATAAATTGGTTTCCAGATCGGTTTTCTTTTGCCTTCCATTTGGTTGAAGTTGAATAGAATCACAAATTGACTCTCCCTGCCCTAAATGTGAATTGTATCCCATGATATCTTTCTTGCAGAGACACCTTTAACGACTGTAGCTTTTACAAATGAAGTTAGACCAGATTTGTTCTTTTGATCGGTTTATTTTCCATTTGTAGCAAGAGAATACATCTTATATTACTTTGCAAAATAAGTAGATTACATCATGTGTCATGAGGGAGGACCTGGAGACTGCTTCATTTTGCCTCTTCCCCAGCATGGGTGTTAACACCCTTGTTCGGTGTATAGGGTCATTTTACCCTTATGGGTTTGACTAAACTTGTCTAGGCTTCCAGCCTCTTAACCGGGTTGAACTTTGTTTAGGCTTCCCAACGTTTTAGGCAGGTTGGAAATCCTAAATCCTTTTGTTACAACTTACGGATGACTCGTTTAAATGTTCTGCTGCTCGTCCTTCTCAAATTTATTAGTGGAGTTATCATTTTGGTCTTACAAAGCATAACCTATCTTCTCAAATTTATAAGTAGGGTTATCATTTTGGTCATACAAAGCATAACCAATCTTCTCAACCGGATTTGTTCTTTTGATCTGTTTATTTTCCATTTCTAGAAAGAGAATACATCTTATATTACTTTGCAAAATAAGTAGATTACATCATGTGTCATGAGGGAGGACCTGGAGACTGCTTCATTTTGCCTCTTCCCCAGCATGGGTGTTAACACCCTTGTTCAGTGTATAGGGTCATTTTACCCTTACGGGTTTGACTAAACTTGTCTAGGCTTCCAGCCTCTTAACCGGGTTGAACTTTGTTTAGGCTTCCCAGCGTTTTAGGCAGGTTGGAAATCCTAAATCCTTTTGTTACAACTTACGGATGACTCGTTTCAATGTTCTGCTGCTCATCCTTCTCAAATTTATTAGTGGAATGATGAGTTATCATTTTGGTCTTACAAAGCATAACCTATCTTACAAAGCATAACCTATCTTCTCAAATTTATTAGTAGGGTTATCATTTTGGTCATACAAAACATAACCAATCTTCTCAAATTTATTAGTACTTCTCAAATTTATTAGTAGGAGTAGGGTTATCAATGATCATTTTGGTTTTATAAGAATAAGTTAATAACCAAAGGGCATAATAAGCAATGCATTAATTTTGTTTTAAAACTTTTCAATATCAATAAAAGGAAAGAAATCCTTTTAGATTAAAAAGTAGATTTTTGTAATTCACTTGATTGACAAATTAATCATTTTAGTAATTGAAAATTATGTGAACAGATTTAGAAATTGCAAGTTAATGATCAGATAATTATATTAAAAAAATTAGAAAATTCAGAATTACATAAAAAGAATTGTTAGGATATTGGAAACCTAAGCAGTTTGGAACAATTTTCTTTGGGAAATGCTTTGTTGGAAATGCTGCCCTGTTCTCTAGGTCACTTGAGCAGCTTGAAGAAGTTGTGGGTTTGTGATTGTGCAGAATTGAAATCTTGGCCCAATTCGTTGGGACTGTTGACTCAGCTGTCAACGTTGTGGGTTGGAGGCTGTGGAATACAGCCCTTACGATCAACAAATTCAGCCTCAGTCTTGATGGATCTGAGGCATCCGATAATATCATGGTTTCTAATGGAATCAACTTTTTCATAGCAATATATCAATATGTTTTGTAATATTATGTTTTGACTTTCTAAAAGCAATTATGGTTTTCAATGAAATATATTGGTAGGGGATAGTCATGGTGGTTATTGCCTTGGTCACTAGCAAGCTTCGTATATGCTTGGCCATCTATAGAGATTTTTTGATTTTGGGTAATTAATTTACTCTAAAATGAAATAAGACATTCAATGTGTTCTTTGTAATATAGATATAAATAAAACATCTAAAGAAAAGTAATTGCACAATGATCCAGGCCCCTTTCAACCTTTTTGGCTTATTTTCTTATATCAAACATTTGCAGGTTTCAACCAATTAACATTTCATTGAGTATGTATTTACAAAGCAATGATTTTGGGATCAAATCCCACAAAGCAATCCTATACTTGCTTTTCAAATTCCTTCAAGCTTTTGAAAGTAAAGTAAAACCAATGAATTATCAATATAATTTTAACATAATAAAAAACAATTAGAAAGCCTTTAGCCAACTCAAATTGCTCATTCGTGCTTGAACCAACATCTCTTCTAGAAAATTCAACAATTCCGATTTAATAATCCTATCGGCCTCTCTTTGTACCTTTTGGGACAATTGCTAGTATATATTTTTATGGATAAGCTTTGTTGACAATTATGTGTTTATGACCCTCTTGTTTAGAGTCAGCCATGGCTTTCATATTGGTGATTTAATGTATCTCCTGACTCTTTGTGGGTTTGTGCAATCAGAACGAGGGTATATAGAGTTGTATTCTCGTAGGAATTGCTTAAGAGACTAGGTTAGGCCAAGAGCAGTGCCTGTACTGCCTTGGATATTTCAGGGCCTGAGTTGGTGTCCTTCTCAAGAGTGCATCTAGTTGTTGATGCACTACATTCCTACTCTGTCTTAAGTTTATAATTTCCTTTCAAACTCTGGATTTGCAGATTTTCTGTAATGTAGTTCCAGACTATATAATGGCTGTGAATCCTTCTAATCAGCTGAATTTTACAGTTGCTATATCTAAAATATGCTGCACTGAAATTGCTGAATTTATTTCTTCTAGACCAAGAGGAATTTATTCTGTTATTTCAGTAAGATCAGACTATATTACAAACTCAGGTTCATAACACACACCACATGCATTTGTTTATAAAATCGAGCTTACCTGCACATAGCCATTATCAGCCCATGTTGCAACAATAGACGGCTGCTGTTGCATTGAGCGGATGCGATTTACACAACCTTGATGAGCCACCATACGTACCTGCGTTGTAACTAGAAATCAGTATTATGGAATATATCTAGTTCAAACAGCATTACTACAGGCAAAACAGCTGCCAGTTACAGTTTCAGGCTGATGAGATAAATGAGCATGAAAAATTTGCTATTAACAGAGGACATGCATAAACAAAAGTTAGATGCAAGTCTACCTGTAAGGTAGGCTTCTTTGACTCAAATCCCAAATCATCATCTTCATCATCGTCATCACTACTGTTATCACTGTCATCTTCCTCATCATCTGAGACAGCAGGCAGCAGCTTCCGCTTTTTGCCGCTGATATTTGACAGCTTGACAACTCCAATTGCATTATCTGCTGCATTATCTGCCTGGAGTTCAATGATAAGTGATTTTTAAGATGTGTAATATAAATGTTGAACACTATACAAAAACCTCATCTCTGACTCAGCTTCATCATTTCATACAAGACCACTGCTAAAGGCCACTCATGGGGTTTTAATCAGACTATTTTTCAAACTGTGTTAAAACTTTATATAATCCAAATATTCCATGATTAAGAAAGAAGGTTCTTCTCTGGATAAGTGCATCTTAAGATATTTTAATACGAATCTAAGAACAAAAAAAAATAGAACCGGTGCATAATAAACTGGAAGTATATATTAGATAATCTTTAACACCTTTAGAATAAAAAAGGTATACTGCACATAAAATAAAACAAAAATTATTTTTCCATATGCCTCAAGCATTTGTGGTCAAGTGCTGGGAATTCAGTTTAACCAAGAGTATACTTCCGGCAGTAGCAGGAGCTTAATCTTCAGTTGCATGCATGAAAGTCCAATGCATACCCAAAAGACAAAGACTCATTGATATGAATTTTAGGATTTTTGCGAGCATATGCCTTGAGCATTTGTGGTCAAGTGCTGGGAATTCAGTTTAACCAAAAGTATATTTCCTGCAGTAGCAGGAGCTTAACCTTCAGTTGCATGCATCAAAATCCAATGCATACCGAAAAGACAAGACTCACTGATTACTGATATGAATTTTAGGATTTCTGCGATTTCAATTATTATGAAATGCACATTGACTATCCAAAAAATGGCTTGCATCCACCTTGCTACATACAGACCTAAAAACTCTTAGCCACTTTCTTCCCATTTTTATATGTATCGTACATATTAAGAACCAGAAAGAACCAGTCAAAATGATAACCGGTGCTAACATTGACCACAAACAAACTGAATACATCTGTTCTCTACAAAAACAACCACAACTGTCATAAACTATAGAAATACTGAGTGCCAGACCACAAATCAGCTTAAGACAGTATCCATCTAAAGTCAAAAAGCACAAATATCCTTGATGTTGTTTGGACCTTTCTGAAGGGATGAAAGGATAATTCGTAAGTTCAACCAAGTACCAAGTTACCAAAAAATAGAAAAAACCAATTTGAATATTTGGGATTAAGAGAGTATGTGTCAAAATAAGGATAGGAGACTGAGGGGTACTATGCTGCAGACGTAAAGACAGCAAAACTCTCCTGGCAAGGCATCTTTTTTATGGGCTGCTCAGACATCAATGATACAAAATGCTCCCACAAAGGAGGGAGATATTAATATATGCTTATTAATTTGAAAATATTGATTAAATAGAGATAAAAAAAATTCTGGGCACAGCATAGACACAGATGCATTTAAATCTGCAAGCAACACTTCTGCACATAGTGATTTTTGAAAACTCGGCTTTTATTGGAAAGGTTACATAAAAATAAATATAGAGTGACAAGGATAATGGCATCAGTATCCATATGGCTTTTAATTTATTAAGGCCAAGCATCCAACAAGAGCAAGCACAGCTCAAGATAGAAAAGGCAAAACTAGAACGGACAAGGAATGTACAACACAATCCCTCTGGAACTGTGATCAGGACAGTCTGATTAAGACAACAATAAAAAAAGGGCCAAGACACCCATTACCATTTTAATACTGGACGAAACTCACAGAAAGACCTGGACAAACAGGTCCCTATCAGCAGCTGCCAAACCCTTTACAAGACAAAGCACAAGCAATCAAATTATCAAACACACAAGGTAGGAACAATCCATCTAAAAATAACAACTATTCCAAACATAAAGACTTGGGTAACTCATAAAAATAAATGACATAAGTTACTTGTGCTGCAAGTGATATACAAATCTATTTATTAGATGGGCTCCAACTGTTGTGTAACTTCATGAGAATATTAAATTTGTACAGAACCAAAAAAATTCACAAAAGGAAGTGAAGTAATAATTATGAGAAGGCAATATAGAAACTGTCCAACTCCAAAATGACACCATAATTTGTTTTGATCTCTACACTTATAAAATATCTATATAGTATCTTTCTTTGTTGTCCACATTACTGCTCCATCCAAATATATCAGTGAAGGAATAATATTATAAATGTGTAATGCCCTTTTGCTTTCAATGTATGAAGTTTTCAAAAGTGGAACATTTTGCAACATCACTGTACATTTAGTGTGGCATTGCGAATACTCTAGAAATTGTGGTAACCCAATGTTTATCGAAGACACTATAAGAAGGCATGGATAATGTTGACAACCAGCAGTGTATATTGCATCTACATGAAGTCACAAGTCGGCTTTTTCCAAAATCAAGTGATGATGCACCCAACACATTCTTTTGTGTTGTCAGCTTACATCATACAAAACTTCATATGACATATCGAGTACTTAGGTTACTTCAGTTGAAAAGAACAACTTGGAATAAAGTCATCTTATCATGACTTTAGTTTAACTTAGACTTTTGATTAGTCTCTAATTATGGAATTCAAAGAGTCACTTCATGTACTCAGACAAAAGATGTGTTTTCAAAAATGAAGCTAATGCTATTCATATGTATCTCTCTCATTCCCTGCTGTATTTGTTTTCAACTTTTCTACTATTGTTCTATGCAACTATCAACGTCGTATCAGAGAGACATAGTAGAGGTAGACATCTAGGAGACATTAGACTCTCAGATATCAATCAATACATGTTACAGACATGGATGATTGTAATAAAGAGATTTCCAATCCTCATTTGTCGTGTGTATCAATTGAAGTGTTTTAAAATGAACCGTGGTTTCTTTATTCTCAACATGTGGAGGTTGGAGAAGCAAGACCAAAGGACTGTTTAAGCATATCACCGAGGGATTGTAGCCACGGGAATGATTGGCAGAAATGGATTCAAGCACAGACTTTGGGGAGACACGCACAAAGGCAGAGAAAACCCAACAAGGTCTGCACTGTGTGAGAGTGGTGATACAACGAGCAGCCACAGACCTGTAACAGATCCTGAAATTAGTGCATAGTGTGCAAGAAATCAAGCTACAGAGATCTTGAACAGGAACAATCCGTCCACAAAGGCCAGAAACAGCACGAGACAACATGTAATGATTCAGAACTGACTTGTAACATGGAGAACAGACCTGAAACAGCATGAAACAGCATCTAATGATGCAGAACAGAACTGTGACATGGAGAACAGACATGAAACAGCACAAACCAGCATCTAATGATGCAGAACAGACCTGTAACATGGAGAACAGACGTGAAACAGCACAAAGCATACCCATCACAGGGCATAAGAGATCTGTAGCCATGCAGAATAGATCTGTAACAGTGCAGTACATAGCTGAGACAGCATGAAACAGCATGTCAATATAAAGTGGAAGACTGAGTCTGCAAGTGTCATTGCCTACTTTCTCCAACACTTCAATGAATACATATCTAAAGGCCTTAGTTTTATTCGCTGGTCCCTGTAAGCTTTCCTTGTTAAGGTGAAAACAACCTGTCTCGCACTTTGAAAGTCTTTTCAACTTTCTGCTGATAGTTCTTGGCTTTGTACTTTTTCTGAGAGTTGGAATATTTGTCAGGTCCTTGGATGTTTTTGATTGTGACCTCTCATATACTGAACTGGAGTCATATTCATTACCTCCACCAACCCATTAGTGTGCAGGCTGAAGGTAATGGATCTCTTGGATCTAGTATCCATTTTTTTGTAGAAATTGCCCAAACCCGGTTTCAGGTTTTAGGAAATCACATCAGTTTAATGCCCAACCCAACATATTTTTATGCTGTTGTCATAACATGAATATTTTCCGAAAACATGAAACACATGAACCTACTCTACTCTTTCACCTTTGCTGAAAATAAACGCAAATGTCACACAAATTTTACACAGGTGATTTTTTGGTACACTGACCCTGGAAAAACCTGGAAGGGAAAAGTTAAAACCAATGAGAGAGAGATTTATTATTTCAGACAGAAATTATTACAGCTATTAAATACAACATACAGTCAACTTATCTCCCAAATCTCATGCTCACAATTCCTTGGGAAATGTGCCGACAGTTTTCATTTCCCGTACCAAACTTGCCCAGAAATTTGTGCCTCCTCAGCTCTGTCAGTTCCTTGAAAACTGTGCCTGACTGCTCAGAACTTGTGCCCTCCACCTCAATTTCTCCACTGCTACAGAAGCTCTGACATCCAGCATTAATTGCCTGTCAGACTCCTCAAAAACAGTGTTTGACACCCTTGAAAGGCATGCTGTTTTAGACAAAAATTAATGACTGTCGGTGCATTGAATTTCAGTCCAGGCAGCTCCTCTATTTTCAGCCCAGGCAGCTCCTTGATTTTCGGCCCAGCCTACCTCAAACAGCACGCTGGTGCTCAGGCAAATTACCAGGAAGATGTCTCCGAATTAGTGCCTCTTGTCCTTGGAATGTGTGCTGATTTCCTTGCTGCTGTACCTGCTGTACCTTGTCCTCTCAGCCTCCTTTTCTCCCTTCTCTTCTCCAATCTCATACATGAAGAATGAATCTCTCAAAGTGCCTTTTCCCCGTTTTTGTTCTCATAATGAAAAGAAAGACCAACTCGAAGATCAAGACTTAGCCTCTCTTGATCAAGCGTGGAGATCTAATCTCACGTTGACCAGCCCAAGTCCCCCTTTTCATTAATTGACCCTCCTAGTCACTTTAATAACATGAAAGTGTACCATGTACTTTATGTCACAATGTAAATTATCTCATAGTCACTTTAATGATAACAAGTACAATATACTTTCATAATCTCATAAAGTAACCAATAAAATGTCGCATGACGTTAATAAACTCATAAAATCACTTTTTCTTCAAGGGGTTCACTTTACCACTTTTCCTAGGCTATGCACAAAGCACTGGGAAACATCTCCTTGGTACCATTTCTCAACACTCCCTCTTACCAAGGAAAGTGTTTCTCACCACTCCCATCTTGTCCCTGAAGTAGACGTGCTTGCCGCTTGGCAAGGACTTGGTGAGAATGTCTGCAACCTGCTCATCAGTGGTTGTGTACTCTAGCTTCACTGCTCTCTCTTAACATAATCCCAGATGAATTGGCATATAATCTCAATATGCTTTGATCTGTCAAGAAATACTGCATTCTCTGTGATTTAATACAACTTTGATTATCGTAGTATATCACTGTTGGTCTTAGCTGTTGACCAAATAATCCATACAACATCCTGCAAAGCCAAATAACCTCACAATTGGCCTACTAGCTACCATACACTCCGCCTCTGCGATACTCAGTGCCTCCAATCTTTGCTTCATGCTGAACAATGACACTACTGTCGAACCCAACATGAAATAGCACCCTGATGTACTCTACCTGTCACTAGCACTACCTACCCAATCTGAGTCTATGTAGACAGTCAACCTGACCCCATCCCCCTAGATATAATCCAGTCCATAATCCACCGTGCCTTGTAGGTAACACAACACATGTTTCACAGCCACCCAATGCACCCTCTTGGGCTCCACCATGAACTGACTCAATATATTTACTACAAAACAAATAGCAGCTTCTTCCAGTTGGTAATCATAGGCATGGCCATGGGCCAAAAGCCCTCTATATGAAATCTCCTCAGTATGTTTGTTGCACCTTTGCCCTATCCCAAAAAGATATGCCCATCCTCCTGCCAAAACTCCAACCCCAGAAAATAGTACATCAGTCCTATATCGGTCATTTGGAACTCTGAAGCAAGGTCTCTCTTGCAGTGCCCAATGAGTCTCTCCTCTCTGGTAATAAACAGATCGTCTACATACAGTACAAGAATGAGCAGATCCTTGCCAACCATAATGTAATATAGGTTTGGATCCGCATCACTCTTCTCGAAACCCATCTGCTACAAGTAGGAAACAATTCGTGTCTACTTCAGCCCATATAAAGCCTTCTTCAACTTGCATACATGAGAATCTCTCCCATGCACATCAAAGCCCTATGGATGCTTCATATATACCTCCTCCTGTATGATCCCATTGAGAAAAGCGGTCCTCACATCCCTCTATTGGATCTTCCAACCCATCCATGTTGCAACAGAGATCATTACTCTAATCAAAGTGTATCGAGCCATTGTTGCGAAGGTCTCATCATAGTCAACTTCCTCTACCTATGAGAACCCCCATACCACAAAACAAGCTTTATACTTCTTGATGCTGCCATCTGCAGCATAATTGATCTTGTAGAGACATCTTGAAGTCACCATTGATTTGCCCTCAGGCCTAGGCACAATCTCCCACAAATCGTTCTTCATGATGGAAGCATACTCTTCCACCATGGCAACCCTCCAAACCTACTAACCTGCAACTTCCTTGTAGCTAGATAGCTCCGTCTCCACAATGTTACTCACCATAATAGCCATCAAACCACTCTAGTGGTCTGCTCTCCCTAACTTACCACTTAGGCTTTGCCACTGCATCTGGAGCTTCCTACAAGGTATCATGAAGCCATTTAGGCTTCCTCTTCCCTGAAGTATCCAACTATATTGGGATGGGTATATCCTCCTCTGTAATCAGTACCCTTGATGATGATGCCCCTGTGGTCTACGGTGAACCTGTACTATGGGAACATGTGCCCCATGACCCAGTAACCTATGGACCTGTCACCCCTGGAGCTCGTGATCCTCCAGACCCTTGTGAACCTATACCTAATGGTCCCATACTTTATAGTGGACTCTCCTGGTAAGAAGTTTGTTGTTCTAGCTAATCCATGTCTCTTGACCTCCTCCTAAGTCACCGGATTCGCCGTTTTTTATGCATAAAATTCGAAATTCGGCGAATTTGAAGGTCAAACGAATATGTTCGTTCGAGTTCGCCATTAAATTCGGCGAACTCGAATTTCATGCCGAATTCGAATTTTAGCCGAATAAAATCGCCATTAAATTCGTTTCGATGCGTTGAAATTCGCCGGCAGCAGATTAAATTCGTTTTTTTTCGCGCCCGCGGGTATGAGTGTTCCTGTTTTAGGTTTCATTGGTTTCAACTTTCATTGACTCGGGTTTCGTTGTTTCAAGTTTTCATTGCCGCCGCTGGTCATTGCAGACGCCATAGACTACACCTTGACGGGCTCGGGTTTTTCCAGAAACAAAGACTCGTATCTCCTGAACAGGCATTGATATCTCCCAAATCAGTGTAAGAGAAGTTTGTTGGAAGACAAGGCGTGAAAGAAAGGGTTGTTCTGGGCATATCTATCTTCTGCTATATCAGTTTACCAGGCCGAGAGGCGAGAAGTTAGAACTCAGAAAACTGCCGCGTGTGCATCTGCCATCCTGTAGGCTGTAACTTGTAAGTTTTCTTCTCGTCTTCTTTGAACTTTCCTTTCCGTCATAGTAATGGAACGAACCATAATGTTACAAATTATTTGTTTGCTGGTGGAGTTACTCACGTCCTGTGCGGCTGTGCCTCTGTCCAAAATTTAGCACCGAGACCTTGTCACTGCACCGAGACCTTGTCATTGTGGCAGCACTGAAACTTTGTCACTGCATCTAGACCTTGTCAATGTGGTAGCACCGAAACCTTGTCACTGCACCGAAATCATCTCTGCAATTTACAATGAAGTCATCTCTTCATTATACTATGCCTTCACGAAATTCTGTCTCTTTGAGATCACCAAAAAACTATATCTGAGATCACCGAAATTCCTCTCTGAAATCTGAGCTCTGAACTGTGCTTGATGCGAAGTCCTTAGGCTTGTATATATAGTTGTTTGTCCATCATAAATGAGCCGACACATGTTTATGAACAATTGTCTCGAAATAAAGTTAGGCCAACTTGTAGGCTCAAATGAGTCCTTCATTACATTGCTTCGCATGAGTCTTTTCTCAAATCCTGATTTTGTCTCTCTGAAATCTGGGTATGGCATTTTTGCTTTTCCATAGTCTGTCCCATGAAGTGCTTGCACTGGATAGTTCCCTTACCAAGTTACCTCCTGTGCATGCCACTTAAGTAAATAAGCTATCATTTCCATACTGTCAGATTATAAGACTACTACTGCAGTTAACAAAATGTTTTAGTGGGCTGAGAGTACCCAAAGGACAATTTCTTTTGGATCATTATTTTCACCCCTTAATTTACATATGCTCCACTTTTTCTAGGCTCTAGGCTCTAATTATGTTCTCACTGTGTTGAAGGCTGAAGCCTGGTTTGACTGTGTTGAAGACAATTTTCTTTATTCAGAACTACCCAAAACCTCCTTACTACCCTCAAATTTGTTGTCAATAAGTTAGGCAATCCTTAAATAATAAAGACTGTTATTCTTTGAAAACTGTTATCAGCTCTTTATCAGATCTTTCATCTGGAAAATTTATCCTTAAATAATTTATAACAGTTTATAAATTATAACAGTTTATCCTTAAATAATTTTCCAGATGACAATTTTCAATGAGAGAAGACTGTTATTCTTTGAAAAATTCTGGCTTGCTTACTGTTCGTTGGATGATCATGAACATTTGCTTTACAAGTTTACATGACTAACGAAAATGTAATTTCAAAAAAAATTGCAGGCATTTCAGACATTGAAGTGTCAGACATTTCAGACTTCTAAATTCCAATGGCACCCCCAAAATCAACTGCTGTAGCTTGGAATTTTATCCAAAAAGATGGTTTTAA
The DNA here is from genome assembly GCA_031772625.1 of Pinus tabuliformis. NCBI lineage: Eukaryota > Viridiplantae > Streptophyta > Pinopsida > Pinales > Pinaceae > Pinus > Pinus tabuliformis. Next base: position 106,262,158 of record CM062810.1, on the reverse strand, counting down.
TCTTTCATGTCAGCTGTGTGGACATAATTTCAAGGGCACTTTGACTAGAGCAGTGGATCACCTTCTCGGTATTAGCAATGGAAGTGGAGGTGGTGTTGAAGCCTGCACTAAGATCACTGATGAACAAAAAGCCAAAGTGGAGAAAGACCATTCCAGTTCACAGATGCAAAGGCAGAAAAGGGTGAATAAGAGGCAGCGAATTGAGAGGGAGATTGCCATGTCTTCCTCCAACACCATTAATTCAGTTTCAAACATTGGTGGATCTAGTTCTACAGCTCCTCAAGCAAAAACAGGTGGGCCGAAAACATTAAATCAATTCTGGAAACCTGTTGAGAAACAGGGAGTTGATGACGTTGTTGCTGAGTATTTTTATGCATGTGCAATTCCCTTTAATGTGGCGAGGAGTCCATATTTTAAAAATGTAATTAAAAAGGCCATTGATTTTGGGAAGGGCTATGTTCCTCCTGGATCTGAAGCTTTAAGGACAACTTTGCTAAAGAGAGCGAAAGACAGAGTGACAAGAAAGTTGGTTGATATTAAAGAGTCCTGGAAGCTTACAGGATGCACAATTTTGAGTGATGGTTGGTCAGATTTGTGTCATCGCCCATTGATCAATGTGCTTGTTTATTGTCCTCAAGGGGTAGTTTTCTTGAAGGCAGTGAATGCAATGGATCAAGTGAAGACATCAGAATTCATTTTTGGAATTTTGGATGAAGCGATTCAAGAAGTTGGGGTGGAAAATGTTGTCCATGTTGTTACAGATACTGCATCAAATTGTGTTGGTGCAGGGAAGCTGATTATGGAAAAATATGGGCAGATTTATTGGACCCCTTGTGCAGCTCATTGCTTGGATTTAATGTTGCATGACTTAGCCAAATTTCCTTGGGTCAATGAAACAATCCGAAGAGCCAAATCAATTTCAAACTTCATCATCAACCATCGTCTCACTTTGAGCATATACAGGAAGAATGCATCAAAAGAGTTGTTGAGGCCTTGTGATACAAGGTTTGCCACTTTTTATATTACTCTGAAAAGAGTTGTTGAGGAAAAAGCGAGCCTAAGAGCTGTTTTTTGCAGCACTGAGTGGGAGAGATCTACTCTCTCAAAAGAAACTAAGGGGAAAAATGTTGAACAAATAGTGCTCAATAATGGCTTTTGGGAAAATGCAAACAAGGTTTTAAAAATTTGTGGCCCAATTGTTAATGTGCTCCGCATGGTTGATGGTGACAAACCTTGTATGGGTTTTGTTTATGAAAGCCTTGATCGTTGCAAAGAGGCCATTGCAACTGCTTTTGATAATGTGGAAGCTGATTACAAGGAGATATGGGATTTAATTGATCATAGATGGAAGATGATGCATAGTCCATTACACGCAGCAGCATGCTATTTGGACCCTAGATTGTTTGGGTTACCAAGACATAGGGACGAAGAAATCATGAATGGACTTATCCAATCTATTGAGAAGCTAAATCCAGATCCAGAGATTGCAGGTTTGATCAGAAGTCAGTTGAGAGCATACAGGTAAATGTCTTGCAATTATATTCCTTTGCATGCAATTATATGAATCTTGTTGTTAATGTCTTGCAATTATATGAATCTTGTTGTATATGAACTGATTGAGACTCTCAACTTGAGAGCATACAGGTTAGAAGAAGGATTATTTGGAACAGTATCAGCAAAGTATGATAGGAGCAGAAGTGATCCAGCACTATGGTGGGAATTTTATGGTTCAGGGGCACCAGAATTGCAAAATTTTGCAATTCGTATCTTAAGCCAAGGAACAAGTGCATCAGCATGTGAAAGGAATTGGAGTTCCTTTGACCACATTCATTCCAAAAAAAGAAATAGACTGTCATCTCAAAAATTAGAAGATCTTGTTTATGTTCGTAGTAATTTGCAGTTGGCATTGAAGAATGTGGCTAAAGAGTCATCCAATTCTTCTACTCCGTGGATCGATCCTGTTCCAAATGCAACAATGGATGATGCTGATTTGTACATTGATAGTGACATAAACACTGACAGGGAATTCGCTGATGAATCTGGTGCTGAAGCATCTAGCGGATTCACATCTCATACTGCTCTTGATGACATAGAACTTTTTGATATAACAAGTGGGCAACAGGAACGTCAAGAATAAAACTTGTGTTCCTGTTTTAGATTTCTAGTTTAGTTTTTGCATGAACAATTTGCTAGAGCCTAAAACTGCCAAGCTAGCTGCTACTTTAAAGTTTAAACTTTAAACTGTCTTTTTATCTTATAAATTATAATGCAGAGTTTTTCATTGAACTGCCAAAAGAATATATATTTGCTGTTCATTAATTAAATATCTTAGAAGTTAGCATATATTTGCTGTTTTTGTATATTTTTTTTATGCCAATCTATCTTTAAAAAATAGTTATGAATGGTTGCTTACAAAGTTACAGCCTACAGGATTTCTTATAATCATGTTTTAATTTTTTTGGGATATTTTCTAGAATCTGTGCTTGTTTTTCATGCCTTGAGGATTCCTACGTTTCAAAACTGTAAACTTTCTAATTGTGATTCAACACTTCAACAAATATCACAAGCTGGCTAGTTTTGTACATGTACTGTTTTGCTGTTACTGTAAATTGTAATATCAGGGAATTCTCTTTTGCTGTTACTGTTTTGCTGTTACAAGCTGGCTGCTGTACTGTTTTGCTGTTAGTGTTTTGATTATTGTTTTGATATATCAGGGTAACACTAAGGTAACCCTGGCTAGTTGTGTTCTCTTTTTGTCATTATTGTTCATCTATGATCACTGATACTATAAGTTTCTTCTAAAACAGAACAGAAACAGCTATACTAAATGCATTTGAAGTTGCCATACCATTTCTCATATGCATATGATATATCTATCTTTAATATACATTTTTTTTTTCGAATTTCTATATGTCGAATTTTATCGACAAAATTTGAGTTGCCGAACTTTATTCGAATTTCATGGTCCTCGAACTCTAACTCGAACTCGAACCTGGTGACTTAGACCTCCTCAAGGCTCCCTCCTCAAATCTCACATCCCGCCTTAGAACAACCTTCCTCTTGACATGAATGTATATGTGATAGGCCTTGCAAGCCTCACTATACACCACAAAAATACCCTTCTCCATTGTGGGTTCTAGCTTTGTCCTCTTCTCCTCAGGGACATGTGAATAGGTTAGGCACACAAAAATTCTAAGGTGCCCAATCTCAGTCTTCTTCCCCAAAAAAGCCTCCTTAGGAATCTTGCTCCCCAACACTCTGTGTGAGCTCATGTTCTACAGATACACTGCAATGCTACAAGCCTCAGCCCATAGAAAGAATGGTAGCCTCTAATCATGGAGCATGGTTCTCGCTACCCCAAAAATGGTCGTGTTCTTCCTTTCTGCAACCCCATTCTATTGTGGGGCGTAACGAACTATCCACTCCCTCTCAATGCAGACTACTCCTAGAAGTTTGTGTCAAGCAGCCCCTCGATTTATGTGCTAATAGTTCTAATTTTTGTGCCAAACTTGCCCAAAAATTCGTGCTGACTCAACTCTGTCAATTCCTTGAAACTTGTGATTGACTGCTCAAAACTCGTGCCCTCTTCCTCAATTTTTGCACTACTACAACAACTTTGATAGCCAACATTAATTGCTTGTTAGACTCCTTGAAAACAGTTCTTGACACCCTTGAAATGTGTGTTGTTTCAAACAGCAGTTAATGACTGACAGTGCCTTGAATTTTGGCCCCAATAACTCCTTGATTTTCGACAAATCTTGCCTCGAAAATCGCACTAGTGCTCAGGCAAATTACCAAGAGATGTCTTGAAATTTGTGCCTCCAGTCATTAGAATGTGTGTTGATTTCCTTGTTGTTATACTTGTTGTACACTCCTTTCTCCTATTGTCCTTTGTCTTCTCAACCTCCTTTGCTCCTTCTCTTCTCCAATCTCACACGTGAAGAATGAATTTCTCAAAGTGCCATTTCCCCCTTTTTGTTCTCATAATGAAGAGAAAGACCTATCCCTAAGATCAAGGGCTAAGATTAGATCTTAGCCTCTCTTGATCAAGGGTGCAAATCTGATCTCACATTGACCCCCTCAAGTACCCCTTTTCATTAATTAGCCCTCCTAATCACTTAATAAAATGAAACTTTGAAAGTCTACCATGTATTTTATGACACATAAAGTAACTTTTCTCATAAAGTCACTTTGATGATAAAAAGTACAATGCACTTTCAAAATCTCATAAACTAATAAAAAGTCACATGACTTTAATAAACTCATAAAGTCACTTTTTCTTCAAGGCGCTCACTTTACCACTTCTCTAAAGCTAGGCTCAAAGCACTAGGAAATAACTCCTCGATACCATTTCTCAAAATATGTACTGAGAAATCTTGTATCTCTATCAAAAATCTAAAGACCCGGGAACTCCAAAGTCCACCCAAACCCTTTTCCAAGAACTAACTTGCAGCTTCATGTCCTTTGACAATCTTCTTACAAGTCATCAAAACACATCTTATCAAACCTATCGACTACCACAAATAGTTGGTCATGCCCTCTTCTTGTCCTTGACAATACCCAAACAAATTTGTGGGTATACTTTCCCATGGCCTTCTACAAACTGGAAGTGGACTATATAGTCCTTGTTTCTTGTCTCTAGGCTTGCTAGTATAGCATAATATACAACCTCTTAAAAACCTAGCTATCATGCCCTCTTCTTGTCCTTGGCAATACCCCAACAAATCTACAAGTATACTTTCCCATGGCATTGTAAGAATTGGTAATGGATTATATAGTCCTTGTTTCTTGTTTCTAGGTTTGCTGGTATAACATAATATACAACTTCTTAAAATCCTATCTACCTCTTCCTGCATCTTGGGCTAATAAACATACATCAATAAGTTAGCCATGGTCTTCTCGACACCAAAATGCCTAGCAACCTTGGAGGTATAGGCCTCCATTATCAACTCTACTCTTTATTCCTTTGGTAAACAAAGCTTCCCCATTTTGAAGATGGTATTCAACATCTACTTGGTCCTATTGACCCTGCAACCATTAACACACCCTTGATATCCTTGTGATTTTTGATGCTAATAATCTTATTAACAGATCAACCATTGACCAACTCATTGGCAATACATTTCCTTTTATTTAATCATTACATGAAACTATTGCAGAAATCCCATCCATTTAAAACCCCTTTGCTTGTTGAAGGTTATTTTGAGTCTACAAGTATCATAGAAGTTCCTGATCAGCATGGATGATAGTCTCCTTACCCAATAAAAACAGCGTCCACTTCTTCTTTGCCTGCACCAAACCATAAAGTTCCTTGTCATATGTAGCATAGTTAGAACTTAGTACTACTCCACGGGAATAGCTCCAAATGATATAGATCAGTCTCCCCCTTGCACTAACACTGCACCCACAACACTGGCATCGAATTCTGCTTCAAATGACTTCAAGTTAGGTAATGTGAGGTTTGGAGCTTGCTAGTTTTTTCCTTCAATTCTTCAGATGTTTTTTGTTTATTCTTACCCCACTGCAAACTCTTACTATTAGTTGTTATAGCATGAAGAGGTGTTTCCATAGCTTAAAATGATGTTATTGACTTTCTTAATATTATGTGTTGAAATTCTATGGCAAGTGCAGTAGAATACAATTTTCTGCCTAATAATTACTTCTTAATGATTTTCAAACAGTATTTCTAATGCCAGTGATATCATTGAACAATTAAACAGAAAATTTCAACTGTAAATACAATGGAAACAATAAAGATCATAGAAAGACATCCATGCACAGTAGACACAAAAATTTTATCCTCGGAAACCCAACCTTGGGAGAAAACCTAACAATCTTTTCTTAAGGAGAAATTGTCTTTCAGCAAGGTTTACAAATCAAAATGTTGTCTAGAAATCTAAGCCAACTTTACAAGTCAAATACCAGTCAAACCTGGTCAAACTTTAGCAAGTCAATGTTAGTCAAACCAACCAAAAATAATCAAAAGTCAATCCTAGTCAAATTGTCAACTCTATAATCAACTCGCTTGGGTCAACTACAATCTTGCAGTCAACGATCTACATCTAGTCAAACTGCAGTCAAATCCACACATGCGACCTCCAAAAATCAGTGAAACGGCTCGGTCAATTTGGTCAAAGTCAGTTATATCAACTTTAGTCAATATGGCCTGGTCAAACTCGTCCTTCTCCACACATGCAACTAGAACAACAGAGAGATAGAAATGATAAAGATGATCTCTAATAGATTTCTCAGTCAAATTTCTCCTCCACTAGAAAAGGTCAATTGAGCTTTGCTATGTTGATCATTTGCATCTCACATTCTCTTTTATTGAGCTCTAATGTTGAGTGGATACCCATAGAGGTGGCTCTTCACCCCCTCGCTTGTGGAGCCTACATGACAACTCAATATTAAACTAGAATTGTTCAATGCACTGTTGGGTGAAAAACTCCAACCAATAAACAATTCAAACCCACTCTATAAAAAATAAATCACTCCATCCTAGAGAACAATGTGATACTGTTAAATTTGGACAACTAGGTCCAAACTCCATGTTCTGATGCTCAGATTAAGAGGCTAATATTTTTGTTGGATTCCTCTTTCTGAGGTGTAAAATCCATATAAAAATAGTCTTAATCCGATGAGCAGAACTTATATTTTGAATTTATTATTCTTAATAAATTATATGTGCTAGGTCAGCCAGTTTTGTAATGTAGGCTCACATGCCCAACAGATGTGTCACACACCCTCATTGATGGATATATATATATAGGAAAAGTTGGAGAGAATTTGATCACAACACAACTCACATCTTCCTCTCTCATCCTTAAAAGTACGAGCTACCTGGAGGACGAATTTCAGCCACACGTGGGAAGGACGAAGAGGATTTTTCTGCTGCTAGGGTTTCGCAGAAGTTTGACCAGCGTTGACTTTGGTCAACGCTTGGTCCAAACAAGCTGAAAACTTGTGGGAGGTTCGATTTTTTAAGGCCATACTACCTGGCACAACAATCGAGGTCAAAGGGTTGACCGTTTTGCTGCTGCGTTGACTTTTAGCTTGCTGCCCCTGCGTTGACTTTTCAGGACAGCGTTGACTTTTGTAGAACTGACTTGGGTTGACTCATCTACTGGTTGGAGGGTTGTTGTGACACATGCTGGGCTGGCTGACCAAAGGAGACTTCGCTGGTTGAAGCATCCTGTTGACCGCCGAAACAAACACATACATTTTTCTTGTTTCTGATTTGTCTTCTGTAAGATCTGCTTATATGTTCTATTTGCATTTTGCTTATCTACTTGTATGATTGCTGTGAGAAAAGTGAAATTGCTCTTAGCATAGAACATCTTCAAAACTTAACATGGTATCAGAGCTGAGGTGAAGACAAACTCTATCTATAGCAATCATCATCGAAGGAAATGGATTCCTCTAAGCTTGAATTCAGGGAGAATGACAAGTTGACTGAAAGTGATGACTTCCATGCCTGGAAGATGTTATTAGATTTCAAATTAGAAGATCATGATCTCCTAGATCATGTGACAGGGAAGATTCAAGAACCTCCATCAAATGCCTCTGCTGCTGTTAAACACAAATATAAGAAGGGAGAAATCAGAGCAAAACTGCTGATCAGGGAATCCATAAATAAGAGTCTGGTTGCCTACATAGCTGAACTAGGCACATCCAAGGAGATGTATGACAAACTGATACTTATGTTCCGAGTAAACAATGTGAACCAAGTGCTATTCCTCAAGAACAAGTTGAAGAATATGAAGAAGGGCCGAGACGAGTCTATTCAAACTTTCTTTATGAAGTTGACCGAAACCAGGAACAATCTGCTAGCTATTGGGGAGACAATAGCTGATCGTGAGATGGTTCTCACCGCACTTGGAGGACTTCCATATGAATGGCAAGTATTCACAACTACCATTCTCAACAATAATACCATCCCTAACTTTGATGAGCTTCTGTCTAGATGTATGCAAGAAGAAACAAGGATGAAGGAATTTGATAATGAAAGAAATGCTGCCTATGTTGCTCATTCCCGAAAGAAGAACTCTGGTGGTTCCAAGGACAAAGAAAAGAGAAGTAAGCTGGAGACTCAAAAGAAGAAGGGAAAATGTTTCACCTGCCATAGGACTGGACACTATGCTAGAGAATGCCCCTTCCAGAAGAATTCTCCCGATAGTGACGACAACAACAACAACCGAAGGAATGGGAATCAAAGAAATGACAAATCCAAAGGAAAGAGGAAGGCTCACTTTGAAGGAAACCATCCACCTTCTAAAAGGACCAGAAATACCAGGTATGAGGAGTCTAATGTTGTTGATAAAAGAAATGAGTATATTCTAATATATGCTCTCTCAGCTGCATCTCCGCCCGACACTATGGATGTCTGGCTAATCGATAGTGGTGCCTCAAGACACATCACCGGATTCAAGGAAGCACTTTCTGACATGGTTGAAAGGGATACTAATCTAGAAATTACCCTTGGGGATAATGCCACTTATCCTGTGAAAGGGACCGGGACTGTGACCCTCCACTTGTCTCAAGGACAAGTCCTCCATCTACAAGATGTACTCTATGTACCCAAATTGAAGAAGAACCTTGTGTCTGTATCTGCCATGGAAGACAAAGGATTCAATGTAACTTTCTCTGATGGAAAGGTACTCATGTGGAAGAAGAGCTTCAAGGAAGCTATCTCAATTGGTTTTAGAGTTGGTACACTCTACCAGGTTGGAGGGAGTCCGTTGGGAGCTATGACTTGTGATACTATCCGTCAAACCGAACTATGGCACCGAAGATTTGGACACCTTCATTACAAGGCTCTTCCCGAAGCAAGGAAGGTGGTGACAGAGGGATGCCTGATTTTGGAAATAATCATAAAGGTGTATGTAAGGGCTGTGCTGAAGGAAAACATACAAGGGGACCTTTCCCCTCAAGTGTCACAAAGACATCTGAGATATTGCAACTGGTCCATTCTGATCTTTCCGGTATGTTGCCTGTAACATCCCTGGGGGGATGTTCTTACTATATGACATTTACTGATGACTTCTCTCGCAAAACCTGGATATACTTCTTGAAGAAGAAGGATGAGGCTTTCATGTGGTTACGTACCTTCAAAGCCTTGGTGGAAAATATGACCGGAAAGAAGATCAAGATTTTGAGGACTGACAATGGCACTGAATATGAGTCAAATGAGTTCAAAGACTTTTGCAGAGAAGCTGGCATTAAGAGGGAGACTACCACTGCATATACTCCTGAGCAGAATGGTGTTGCTGAACGCAAGAATAGGACTATTGTGGAAGCTGCCCGTGCCATGCTATGTGACCAGGGTCTTCCAAAGTTTCTGTGGGGAGAAGCTGCAAATACTGCTGTGTACATTCAAAACCGATGCCCTCATTCCGCTTTGGACTCCAAAACTCCCGAAGAGGTTTTCTCTGGTAAGAAACCTGATGTCTCACATTTTAGAATTTTTGGATGTCCTGTCTATTTTCATGTGCCGAAAGAAAAGAGAAGTAAGCTGGATGCTACTGGGAAGAAAGGAATGTTTGTGGGCTACAGTGAGACTTCTAAGGCATATAGAGTCTATGTACCTGGTCAAAGGGAAGTAGAGATAAGCCATGATGTCACTTTTGACGAAGATGCTTCCCTGAAGAAAGTAGTAGATCTTCCTAGATCTGAAGAAAACCATGAAGAAAGACCTGGAAATCTGGAAGAACCCCAGGATGAGACTATGCCTGATGTTGAAGAGCCAATGGACCCTATTGATCCTTCCCCTTCTCTAGGAAAGAGGCCATCATGGCTCAGGGACATCCTCGAAGATGCTGAGGGTCATGCTGCCCCAAGGGGAACATTCCGAGAAAGCAAGAAGCCGTGTAGATACCAAGGGTATCTAGCTGCCATGAGTACTATTATACAATCTGAACCTGGATCTTTTGAAGAAGCCATCAAGCATCAAGTCTGGAAGGATGCTATGCATGAAGAATATGAGGCTATTATGAAGAATGATGTCTGGGATGTGGTCCCGAGACCGAAGGACAAATCTGTTGTCACCGCTAAATGGCTCTACAAGATTAAACATGGATCTGATGGGAGTGCTGAAAAGTTTAAGGCAAGATTTGTTGCCCGTGGCTTCTCTCAAAAGGAAGGAATTGACTATGACGATATATTTGCACCTGTGGCTCGATATACCACCATCCGATCCATCATAGCCCTTGCTGCTACGCAAGGATGGAGTCTTCATCAGATGGATGTCAAGACTGCTTTACTGCATGGTGCAATAAAGGAAGAGGTGTATGTAGAACAATCTCTGGGATTTGAAGTTCAAGATCGAGACACTTATGTCTGCAGGTTGAAGAAAGCCCTCTATGGGTTAAAGCAAGCACCCAGAGCTTGGTATGAGAGGATGGATAGTTACTTGATGAAGCTGGGCTTCACTCGAAGCAATGCTGATCCAAACCTTTACTTTAAGGTTGAGGAAGGAAAGCCTCTCATTCTAGTGTTGTATGTGGACGACCTCTTCCTGACAGGTGATGACCCTCCCATTCATCAATGTAAGAGGGAGCTTGCTGCTGAGTTCGAGATGAAAGACCTAGGGCTGATGCACTATTTCCTAGGCCTGGAGGTCTGGCAGAGACCTGGAGAGATTTTCCTTTCTCAAGGAAAGTATATTGTGAAGCTTCTGGAAAGATTTGGGATGGTGGACTGTAAGTCCGTGTCGACACCAATGGAACTCAACTTTAAGAAGTTGAGTGGCAGCGCTGCAGGGCCTATCTTGGCCAATCCTACTGAGTATCGTCAACTCATAGGAGCTTTGATGTTCTTAGTGAACACCCGTCCGGACATATGTTTTGCAGTGAATACTTTGAGTCAACAGATGGTTGAGCCTCATCATTTTCACTGGGTTGGTGCCAAGAATCTTTTGAGATATCTTCGGGGCACGATAAACCATGGGCTGAGATACACTGCCGAGAGTGTGATACTCCGGGGATATACTGATGCCGATTGGGCTGGCAGTGTGGTGGATTGTAAGAGCACATCTGGATGCTGTTTCAATCTTGGTTCTGCTTCGATCTCATGGATGAGCAGGAAGCAGAAGTCGGGGGCTTTGAGCACCGCGGAGGCCGAATACATTGCTGCTAGTATGGCCTGTTGTGAAGCAGTTTGGTTGAGGAAGCTCTTTAGTGAGCTGTTCCAACATGTGCTAGATACCATTGTAATACTCTGTGATAATCATAGTGGGATTCGTATGACTGAGAATCCTGTGTTCCACGACCGATCCAAGCATATTGATATCAGGTACCACTTTATCCGGGATATGGTACAGCGAGGCGCCGTAAGGCTCGATCATATAGGAACTGATGAGCAGGTCGCGGATATTCTCACTAAGCCCCTGGGGAAGGTCAAGTTCCTAACCTTCCGTGAGAGTCTTGGTGTCGTGGAAAGACCCTATGATGTGGGTCCTGTTGGACGATGAGCTCTGGGAGCTCTGGGGGCTTTGGGGATAGCTTCTCGGAGCTATAAGCACTCATAATGCTTTTGCCCCACCCTTGTGATTATTGAGCTGGTTCGCCACTCATTTATCTGTGCCCCGTATGCATCCTACCCATTGAGTTCAGGGCTCATGGGAAGTACCTCTCATTTGGCCATTGAGGTGTGGAAAATTTAGAGACTATTAGCAAAGACTGATGGACGCATCAGAGATTGCCGTACTCTCTATCTAGGATGGCATGGTCCAACCACTTGATCTGGGATCAAGATTTGTGAGGTCTGGGACCTCTGGACTGACTATGTCAGTCGGGGAATGATGTCTTTGTGACTGACCCACTTATGTTCTGAAATAAAGAAGCCAGCAAAGCAAGTTTCGGCGGGATGACTCACGATGTTGATTGCACTAATAAATGGAGTTCTCCCTAGTTGAGAGGGAGTGTTAAATTTGGACAACTAGGTCCAAACTCCATGTTCTGATGCTCAGATTAAGAGGCTAATATTTTTGTTGGATTCCTCTTTCTGAGAGGTGTAAAATCCATATAAAAATAGTGTTAATCCGATGAGCATAACTTATATTGTGAATTTATTATTCTTAATAAATTATATGTGCTAGGTCAGCCAGTTTTGTAATGTAGGCTCACATGCCCAACAGATGTGTCACACACCCTCATTGATGGATATATATATATAGGAAAAGTTGGAGAGAATTTGATCACAACACAACTCACATCTTCCTCTCTCATCCTTAAAAGTACGAGCTACCTGGAGGACGAATTTCAGCCACACGTGGGAAGGACGAAGAGGATTTTTCTGCTGCTAGGGTTTCTGCTGCTAGGGTTTCGCAGAAGTTTGACCAGCGTTGACTTTGGTCAACGCTTGGTCCAAACAAGCTGAAAACTTGTGGGAGGTTCGATTTATGAAGGCCATACTACCTGGCACAAAAATCGAGGTCAAAGGGTTGACCGTTTTGCTGCTGCGTTGACTTTTAGCTTGCTGCCCCTGCGTTGACTTTTCAGGACAGCGTTGACTTTTGTAGAACTGACTTGGGTTGACTCATTTACTGGTTGGAGGGTTGTTGTGACACATGCTGGGCTGGCTGACCAAAGGAGACTTTGCTGGTTGAAGCATCCTGTTGACCGCCGAAACAAACACATACATTTTTCTTGTTTCTGATTTGTCTTCTGTAAGATCTGCTTATATGTTCTATCTGCATTTTGCTTATCTACTTGTATGATTGCTGTGAGAAAAGTGAAATTGCTCTTAGCATAGAACATCTTCAAAACTTTACAGATACCATGGGTCATTCACCCCTAACCAAATCAGCACGGCCCCATGGGTGAATGTATCATTCTCCCTAGTCAAATCAACATGACCCCATGGGAGGATGTCTGCCTCTGGGCCATTCACCCCTAGCCAAATCAACATGGCCCCATGGGTGAATGTATCATTCCCCCACTAGTCAAATCAGCATCACCCCATGAGAGAATGTTTGCTTGATGCTGCAAAGACATCAACACTCCCTCTTAGCGAGCGAGACATTCTGCATGACGCCAAGCTTGTCTTTCAAGTATACAAACTTCACTCTAGACAGAGGCTTGGTGAAAATGTCTGCAATATGCTCGTCTGTGGATATATATTGGAGCTTCACTACTCCCCTCTGCACCATGCCTCAGATGAAGTGATATTTGATCTCAGTGTACTTCGACCTGTCATGAAATATTGGATTCTCTTAAAGCTTAACACAACTTTGATTATCACAATGTATCTAGGGCATCTCTGGCTCCTGATCAAATAGCCTTGCAAGTAGCTTCTGAAGCCACAATACTTTTGAACTTGCGGCACTAGCTAGGATATACTCTACCTCTATTGTATTGAGTGCAACAAAAGTGTGCTTCCTGCTAAACCAAGATATCATAGCTAATCCCAAGCCAAAGCAGTGCCTCGAGGTGCTCTTTCTGTCCTTTGCACTCCCAACCCAATCTGAATCATTGTATCCCTGCAGCCTCACTTCACCACTAAAGACATATCTCAAACCATATCCAATTGTACCTCGCAGATACCTCAACACATGCCTTGTTGCAACCCAATGTACATGCCTTGGCTCAACCATATACCAAATCAGAGTGTTCACTGCAAAGTAAATATTTGAACTAGTGTTAACCAGATACATCAAGGATCCAATCAACTGCTTGTACATAGGGGATCCACCAAATCTAAATTTGAAGTGGAATCGCTCAGCTTCTTCAAATTTTCACCATCAGTGTAGCCATGGACTTGTAATCCATCATGTTGAATCTCCTTAGGATCTTAACAAAGTACTTCCTTTGTCCGAGAAAGATCTCATCGGGTCTTTGTCACACCTCCAATCCTAAGAAATAATGCATCAAGCCAAGATCCTTCATCTCGAACTCTGAGACCAACTCCCTCTTGCACCCTACAATAGACCTCTCTCTCCCATTAAGGAACAAATCATCAAAATATAGCACCAAGATCAAAGGATCACCATAAACAACCATGATATAAAGGTCAAGATCCGCATCACTCTTAGTGAAGCCCAAACTCAACAGGTATCATTTAATTTGGGAATACCATGCCCTTGGTGCCTGCTTGAGTTCGTACAAAGCCTTCTTCAATCTACAAACATGGGACTCCTTCCCATGTACCTCAAATCCTGGAGGTTGTTCTATGTACACTTCCTCTTCAACACCATCGAGGAATGCGGCCTTTACACCCATCTGATGTTTCTTCCAACTCATAACAGAAGCAAGAGAAACAATACTTCTGATAGAAGTGTACCTAGCAACTGGAACAAAAGTCTCATCATTGTCCACTCCCTCTTTCTGGGAGAACCCTCCCGACACAAACCTCACTTTGTACTTCTCAATGTTGCCATTTGTTGCATGCTTGATCTTATAGATTCACTTGGAAGTAACTACAACTCCCCTTCAAGTCTCAAAACTATCTCCCACACATCATTCTTCGTGATGGGCTAATGCTCTTCCATCATGGCATCCTTCCAAACCTGTTGGCATGTTGCTTCCTCATAACTAGAAGGCTTGAAATCAATAATGTGGAGCAAAAGTCTCATCATTGTCCAATCCCTCTTTCTAGGAGAACCCTCTCGACATAAAGCTCACTTTGTACTTCTCAATGTTGCCATCTATAGCATGCTTGATCTTATAGATCCACTTGGAAGTCACTATAAACTCCCCTTCAAGTCTCGGAACTATCTCCCACAAATCATTCTTCATGATGGATCAATACTCTTTCATCATGGCATCCTTCAAACCCGTTGGCCTATTGCTCCTCATAACTAGAAGGCTCGAATTCAATGATGTGGCTCATCAATGCCATATAACTCAAGAACCTTTGTGGTCATCTACTCTCCCTGAAAGTACCACGGGAAATAGTATGCCTCTCTGCATCTTGCAAAGTTACACGAAGCCATGTTGGCCTCTTCCTAGTCTATGCAACATATCTAGGTGGGTCCACTAGCTCAGTTGGCTCTATTAACTCCTCCCGATAGTCTGAAGGGTGATCTATTGGAATAGAGGAACCTGTACCTACATCCTTCAAAGCCTCCTGCTTCTCAATCAATTTACATGTGGGATTCTCTAGACATCGTGAAGGCTACTTCCTCATCAAAAGTAACATCACGACTAACTTCAATCTGATGTTGTCCTGGAATGTACTATGTAGATCCTGTAGGCCTTCAAAGTCTCGTTGTATCCCACAAAAGTACCCTTCTTCCCAGAAGGTTCTAACTTCTTCCTCTTCTCCTTGGGCACATGAATATATACTAGACAACCAAAGATCCTCAAATGATTGACCTTTGGCTTCACTCCAGTGAATGTCTCCTCAGGATCCTCAAGAGTCTTGTTCTCCAATATTTAGTGAGGACTCTTGTTATGAACATAAACAATTGTGTTGGATGCCTCTACCCATAAGAACATGGGTAGATCTTGATCATGAATCATTGCCTTCATCGCTTCCACAATGGACCTATTCTTCCTTTCCGCAACTCCATTCTGTTGAGGGTTGTAAAGAACTATCCACTCCCTCTTGATCCCTGCCTCCTTGCAGAAATCACTAAAGTCCTTGAAAGTATATTCTCCTCCAATATCTGATCTAAAAACTTTGATCTTCTACCCTGTCAATTTCTCTACCTAATCCCCGAACTCCTGGAACCTGTTGAAGACCTCATCCTTGGTCTTCATGAAGTAGATCCAAGTCTTCCAGGAGAAATCATCAATGAATGTCACATAGTACAAGTAGTCACCCAAAGACGATACTATCATCAGCCCGCATACATCTGAATCTACTAGATCCAAGATCCTCTTGGATCTTCTATCAATGCTCGGAAATGATCCATCAGCATTCTTACCAAGTGCACAACCGCTACAAACACCTTCATGCTCTACCTGAAGCTGTTAATTTTAGGCAACAATGGTATGTTCTATGCTTTAGAGCAATTTTACTTCAATTTTTTTATTAGCCCAGTATAAATATTCAGATTAGCAATCACATCAACATGATAGTAAAACGCAGATAGAACATAATCATAAACAGTAGAAGACAAGCCAAGACAAGAGGACACAAGATGTGGGGAAACCCTTGATCAAATCTTCTTTTAGTCTTCAATAGTTCAGCAGAGAGAGATAGTACAATTTACAAATCTTATAATTTATAACAGCAGCAAAAGAGCCCTAACCAGAAAAGTCAACGCTAGTCAACAGGGCAGATTTGACCCTCAGCAAATCGGTCAAGTTCAATAAACTTCGGATGAATCAACCCTCAAAACAACCCAGTTAAAGCCTGGTCAAACAGCCCCCCTACGGTCAGCCCTAGCTACAGTCAACACTAGTCAAACTGTCCTGAAATTTCGGCCTCATGAAATTTCGGCCTCCTTCAAATTTCGCTCCTGAAATTCGGCCTCCTGAAATTTCGCTCTCCTGAAATTTCGAATGTGTGGAGAGAGAGAGGCCCAGAAATCCATACCCAATCAATAACGAGAGAGTGAGAAGTGTGAAGATGAGTGTGTCCAAATCATTGTTTTACGAAACAGCCGTACCGAAACGGAAACGGCCGTTTCGATCCAGGTTGATAAAAAAAATTTCAAAACGGCCCTTTGACCCGGCTCGGTGACCGGGTCAGCTATGACCCGGCCGAGTCAGCCAATGACTCGGCCGGGTCATAGCTGACCCGGTCAACCCGGCCGGGTCCCGTCAAAAAACGGCCGAGCCAATAGGAACCGGCTGGGCAGCGATTTCAGTTAAAAAAAATTACTTTTTTGCTGATTTGGAGCTGATTTAGTTAGGGTTTGTGGACATGAAAAGGTTTATGTGATTAGTTAAATGCATTTGGGGTCCATTTCCCCCTCCCAAACTCTATTTAAGACAGCCAAATGCTCTCATTTCACTCACAGCAGTCTTATGCATTTGAGTGAGAGTCTTCTTTGAGAGTTAGTGAGCAGTTCTTGAGCTTGTTTTGGAGCAGCAGTGAGGAGTCTTGGAGGAGCATTGTAGCTGGAGTGAGGAGCTTCTTGGGCAGCCATTTGGAGCAGCATTGAGGAGCTGATTTTTGGAGCAAGTTTGAGGAGGCAGTTTGTGCCTGGAGGTATTTTTTTCCACCTCTATAAATCTGTTTTTACTTATTAAATTTTAGGTGCATATAAAGATAGCTTAGAGAGTGTTTTTAGTCAAATAAATGAACATTGAATCAATTTTTATTTTTATTTTTCATTTTCAGATTGTTTTCCTAGTCAAAAAATGGCACCTAGAGCAAAAGATGCTGCTTGGGCATATGTTGAAATGGTTGATGATGAGATGTGTTGCAAGTTTTGCCATAGGAAAATTAAGTCAGGTCCTGGGGGGATTCATAGGCTGAAACAACACTTGGCAGGGATTAAAGGCAATATTACTGCATGTAAATCCCCCGAAATTGGGGAGATTAGAAAGACTTTGTTGGAAAGCTTTGAAAAATTTCAAGAAGAAAAGACTAGGCAAAAAGAGATACAGGCTGAAATTGGGAGGAAGAGGGAGATACAAAGAATGATGGCTGCCAACCCCCACTATGAGTTTGAGGGTTCTTCCTCTATCCCTCAAACTGATGCATCAAACCCTTTCCGTTATGTTCCTCCCTCTTTTGCTTCTGTTCAAGATAAGGGAAAGGGTAGAATGAAGGGTGATGGGACTATCAAAAGTTTTTTCACTCACTCAGGCTCCTCTCCATCAGATGCACATGGTCCTGAAGTTAGTAAAGGTCTTTCTCAGCCCACTTTAGATGACCATTGGAAGAAAGAATTGAGGGAGACTGCTTGTGACTGCATAGCTAGATGGTGGTATGATGCTGATATCCCCTTTAATGCTGCTCGTTCACCATATTATGAGCCTATGTTTGAGGCCATACATGCTGCTGGAAAAGGCTTCAAAGGCCCTACTATGCAAGAGCTAAGGGGGTTTCGTTTGCAGAAAGAAATTACATCAATTAATGAGTATTTGCAAGATTTCAAGGAATCATGGGCAAGAACAGGGTGTACCATCATGTCAGATGGATGGACTGATCAAAGAAACCGTACCATCATAAACTTTCTTGTCTTCTGCCCACAGGGAACCATGTTTTTAAAATCAGTTGATGCATCTGATAAGGTAAAAGATGGCCACTTGTTGTTTCAGCTATTGGATGAGGTTATTCAGGGTGTGGGGGTGGCTAATGTTGTTCAAATCATCACAGACAATGCCTCTAACTATGTTCTTGCTGGTAGACTGTTAGAGGAAAAACACAAGACCATCTTTTGGACCCCATGCGCTGCACATTGCATAGACCTCATGCTTGAGGATATTGGGAAATTAGATTGGGTCAGAAACACTGTAGATAATGCCAAAAGCATAACAAAATTTATCTACAATCATACACTGGTTTTGAGTATCATGAGGAAACACACTGGAGGCAAGGATATTATTAGGCCTGCCATCACTAGATTTGCTACACATTTTTTGACATTGCAATCTATGCTTTCCCAACATAGAAACTTGCAAAAGATGTTTTCCAGTGATGATTGGAATAATAGCAGTTGGTCTAACAAACCAGAAGGCAGAGAATTGAGAAGGAAAGTCCATGATGAAACTTTTTGGAGAAAGGCAACAGAGATTGTGAAGGTTGCTGAGCCACTAGTTAAGGTGTTGCGGTTGGTGGATGGGGAAAGGTTGGCTATGGGCTTCATTTATGAGGCTATGGATCAAGCAAAGGAGCAAATAAAGGCAGCATACAAGGATAGAGTGGCAAAGTATGGGCCCATTTGGGCAATCATTGATGAAAGATGGAACAATCAACTCCATCGCCCTATACATGCAGCTGGGTATTTTTTGAACCCACGGTATCATTATAAAGCTAAGGAGTCAGGAGCTTTGAGGGGGGAGGTCAGAGATGGACTGGTTGATTGCATTGAGCGCATGGTCCCATCGGAGTCTGATCAGCTACTGATACATCAGCAGGTCACATCCTTCAGCAATGCAACAGGTACCTTTGGGAAGAACCTAGCAAAGATTGCAAGAGAAGCAGATGAGCCAGGTAAACAAAAATTTCAATTTTCAATTTCTCAATTTCAAGTTAGATATAATTTGTAATTTTGTTGAGCTTCAGCCTTCATCTAACTCATAATTCATTACACTCCTATGTTTTTTGCAGCACAATGGTGGGAGGCCTTTGGTGGCCAGTGCCCTGAATTGCAAAGGTTTGCAATTCGTATTTTGAGTCAAACTTGCAGTGCATCTGGGTGTGAGCGCAATTGGTCTGTCTTTGAGAGGATTCACACAAAGAAGAGAAACCGTTTGGAGCAAAAACGGTTGAATGATCTAGTTTTTGTCCAATACAACCTTCGGCTCAGACGGAACCAATTGCTGAACAAAAGACCTGATTCAGATCCCATTGTGTTGGAAGACATTGATCCAACATCAGATTGGGTAGTGGAGAGTCGTCTACCAGAGTTTGATCCTGATGAGGATCTTGATGAAATTGATGTTGGAGATCCACTGCAGCGTGTTCAGTTGAATGCAGATCCCAATCCACCAGCCTCAGTCTCACAGCCAGCTAGTAGGACTCCAGTTGTAGGTGCTTCGCCTTCCTCTGCTCAGCCACGACAGAAGCGCAGCCGCATTTGTACTCTATCTCAGCTTGCATCTGCTTCACAGCCTAGTGGTACTGGTACTGGCACCACTTCTACAGTTGCAGTTGGAGACGATGATGATGAGGAGGAGCCATGGGGCCCCTTGTCTGGCTCTGATGATGATGATCCAGAGATTGGTCGAGATGATCTTGGCTCCTCTGGCAGTAGCCAGTAGCTACTAGCCTCCTTGGTTATTTGTATTTTGTTTTGACTCTTGAGTCTTTGATCATGTATGACAGACTACAGTTGACTATGTATTTACTATTGCCATTGGGTACACCGTACCATTTTGATATAATGGATTGGTTCATGAGCCTACTTTGATCATATGTTGTCTTCCATGTATATTATAATGTTGTGTGTTTGGAAACTTGAATGAAAATCTTTAAAATTATGTTTAAAATATTTAAAATTATGTTTTTTTTATAAAAAAAATAAATATTTAATGTATTTTTTACAACGACCGAGTCATTGAAATCGAGCCGGCCGAGTCATTGCCGTTTCCGTTTCCGTTTCCGAGTCGATCCTCGGCCGAGTCCGAATCCGAGTCCGTTTTGTAAAACATTGGTCCAAATGAGGCTAAGCCACCTTCTATTTATATGCAACGTTGAGGATGAATAGACGTGATTGTTGGGCTTCTAAGCCTACATAGGTTTGCTAGCCGACCTTGACAATTTGTCCATAATCAAAGTAAATTCATAACTTCATTTGTACATGTCGGAATCGGATGATCTTTAGATCAATCCTACACCTCTCGGAGAGAGGAATCCATGAAAAATATCAGTTGTCATAAATAAGATGACCCATGTGGAGTTTAACCCTAGTTTTCAATTTTAACACTCCCTCTCAACTAGGGAGAACTCCATCTGCTAATCCATCTGCCAATCTTGTACTATCTCTACCATCAATGCACTGCTCTGCTCTGCTGAACTATGAAGAAGAAGAAGTGATCGAGAATGTATCATACCATTCTCTACTGACCCGAAGTCAGTCCCAATCAAAGGAGAGTGTGTCATACCACTCTTATTGACCCGAAGTCAGTTCCAATCAAAAGAGAGTGTCTCATACCACTCTTACTGACCCGAAGTCAGTTCCAATTGATCCCAGATCAATATCGGTCATCCTAGCATAGGGAGTACGGTAGTACACGATGCGTCCATCGATAGTACTATGGTCCCTATCCTCATTTCCCTACTCATTGGCCAGATGAGAGGTACTTCCCATGAGTCCCAGACTACATGGGTAGGATGTCTCAGCAGGAGAAGGATGAACCACTCATCTGCCTACATGTCGCCAAGGGGTATCACAGAGGAAGGTTGAACCACTCACCCTGTACATAGCAAACCACTAGGTGAAGGCTAAACCACTCGCCCTATGGTTGTTCACCACTCCAAGAAGTACCCCAGGCCTCCCAGCACTCCTAGAGCTCAATGTTCATCTCATACAGGACCCTCATAAGAGGGTCTCTCCACAACTCCAAGTCGTTCTCGGAAGGCCAAGAATTTGACCTTCCCCAGGGGCTTTGTCAAAATATCGACGACCTGCTCATCAGTCCCAATGTGATGGAGCCTTATTGCTCCTCGTTGTACCATATCCCAAATAAAAAGGTACCTGATATCTATATGCTTGGAGCAATCATGAAACACGAGACTCTCTAATAACTGGATCCCACTTTGGTTGTCGTAGAGGATCACGGTGGTATCCAACACATGTCCAAACAACTCACTGAAGAGCTTCCTCAACCAGACAACTTCACAAGAGGCCATACTAGCAGCTATGTATTCGGCCTCGGCGGTGCTCAAGGCAACCGATTTCTACTTCCTGCTCATCCAGGATATCGAAGCAGAACCCAAAGAAAAACAGCAACCAGAAGTGCTCTTGCGATCCACCACATTGCCAGCCCAATCAGCATCAAAATAACCATGCAACCTCACATATTCGGCAGTGTATCTCAGTCCATGAGTGATTGTGCCCCGAAAATATCTCAGAAGATTCTTGGCACCAATCCAATATATATGTTGGGACTCAACCATATATTGGCTCAATGTGTCAACCGCAAAATATATGGCCGGACAAGAGTTCACCAAGAACATCAGTGCTCCTATGAGTTGACGATACTCAGAAGCATTTCCCAATTTAGGTCCAGCAGCACTACCACATAACTTCTTAAAGTTAAGTTCCATCGAAGTAGTCAAGGGCTTGCAATCCACCATCCCAAATCTTTCCAATATCTTCACAACATATTTTCCTTGAGAGGAAAATTTCACCTGGCTTTTGCCAGACCTCCAACCCTAGGAAATAGTGCCTTAGAGTAACAGACTTCAGAAGTAAAGATGGTCCTCAACATATATATATATATATATAGCACTTAGATGTGCTCTTTTTATTTGAAAGATCAGCAGCATCCTTTAGATAATCATAATGAGCAGCTTATCAATATATGCAGCTTGACCATAAATCAACTTAGAGTCTTCGAATCAAGGTATACCCCAATGTCCCCGTGCGTAGTCTACAACAACTGCAGCATTTTACCAAACCTATGATGCTTAGAAACAAAGCTAGATCTTACATCTTAAAATTACCTCTTTTATTTGAAAATGAGAGGATCCTTATCTGATGGACAGGCATCATTGAAACATTACAGCTCCCTCTGAATCCTTGCTTTAAGAGATCATCAAGCCTTTGTCAATCTGCACTTCATCATTAAGATGAGACTTTATCATTCTTTGATGTCATAACTGCAATCTTCTTCCTTACAGAAAGGAGTGCCACTATACTTTTGATTTGAGGGTAATGATGATAAAGCAGGTGTTGATACACATTCAATTCTGCAAGGTAAACATTCTTACTGCCATGCAGACTTTGATGTAACTATGGATGTTACAAACATTACTACTAGAGCCTCTTATTGCAAATTTGAATATTGAAATCCCTACTTAAGATGACATCTTGATTTGTCTACAAGAGTTGAACACTTCACAACAAGTCATAAACTCTAGCTAATTGATTTGTTGTTTCTTGCATACCTCGACAAATGATCATCATGAGATGATGCCAGGACCCACTGTAGCTGCTTCAAAGGATAAGGAATCCACGATTTACATCTGTCTTGTTCACAACTTCGATTGTGAACAAGACTATAATACTGTCATCGACATACAGGGTTTGCATAATGTTGAACAGACCATAAGAGATGTTGAGCTGCTATTCATAGAGTATTGCCTCACATAGCAGTCCTGGAGTCATAAATAATAGTGATGTTTAAAGTTTCAGATCTTCAAACTTTCAGGAGGATTATTTTTATTGACATAATCTCAGCTCCACCACTTCAGGTTTCTTCTTAAAGCTGAAAGTGGTTTGATTCTGTTACAAGAATCAAATGCTTCCTCCGCTTGATGACTGTTGCTATCCTTAAAAAAAAGGTTTACAGGAGATTGCAATGGGATTTCTGTAAATTAAAAAAAACTTCACAGATTGGCTCAACTGATATAAGAAATTCAAGTTGAGTATGTCTCTATCAGCATTCTCTTTTCTACAGTGCCATATCCATATGCCCATTCCAATGTTGTTCTACCATACCACTGTTATTCTTGTACTGGGGCATATGCTCTATCGCTGCAATGTCACTTCTAGAATATATATCCAGTAGTGAACCATTGTCATTAACTATTGGGATTGCACTAACATGAGTTTCAAGAGAAAGAGCAGAACTAAGGGATTCAATTGATCGAAGCATGCCAAAGGGCGATCACCTCCATTCCCTATTTCTGGTATCCATGTACCTATGGTCAACACATAAATGGGTTGTTGCAGCAGTGCCATAGTACTAGCAGCATGTCTGAAATGTCTGCATATACATTTTAGTATTTCAAAAAGAGATGTAAGGTGTAATAGTTGTGGACATGAGCCATCTTGTGTTGGAGAATAGGTACCGTAGCAACCTTATTTTGCAAAATTATGTGTGTCACATCCTTCAGAGAATCATAAGGACTTACATAAGAGATCTCTGAAATGGTCGCATAGACTGATCAGATTGTGGTTTCTTAATAAACATCTTTTGATCTTTCCAAGCAGCAATGGTATATGACTCAAGCTCTTCCTCTGAGAGAATTGCTCCATAATTTCCAAGCGCTCTTAGGATTGAGATAAGTCTGCAGTACTGAGCATACCTACAAACTCTCCCTTGCTGAAATCCCATAAAGGAGCCACAGAAATACCCTATTGATAAAGTGCATGGAATGCTTGCTTCATAGGCAAACTAATATCCAGAGCTACTACCTTTCCTGACTCGGGAAGCAAATCGTAAGCAGTGCATGTAGATAAAATATCTGCAATTTGGCGTCGAAAAACTTCTATCTCAGCACCTGATATCCTTCTGGGCTGGCTCCACCTTCTGAAAGACATTAGGATCTACATCCATGCAGGATCTTGATATCAATATCTCTGGACTTGCAGCTGTAGGTAAAAGTTCTAGCCCAGTAACAAACAAAACATTGTTGGCAGTCCCAAAGGTAGGTGCAAAACCATATAGGATGCTAAACAGTGACAAAATTATCTCCGAAATGTAAGCTATAGAACCGTGCCAACTGTGCAAAGTCATCTATAGGGAGAACGAGTCAATCTGAATCAAATCATGTACAAAAGGACCGAACTATATGAGATTAGTTGATACCTTTTGATTATGTCAATTGAGGAATGACATATAAAACATGGTTCCATGAAGTGCGAGAATCTCAAAAAAAAGAACATCTCCAACGCTATCCCTTATGGCCTTGTTGACCTCTACTGGTCAACTAGCCATGCAGTACACCCCCTTTTCTTGCAAAGAAGGGGCAGCACCTGATCAGCGTGTCCGTGCCATCCTGCAGTCATCAGCAGCTTGATCATCTTGATTGTAAACCCAGTCTGCATGTATGAATTGTAAATAATCTTAGCAGACATGAGTCGTGTATGTGTATTGCCTAGGTGGACCTAATTTTCTAATGGTAATCTACGTCCCGGAAGGTTTTTCGTCTCACCGATCCATGGATCGGCAGAGTTTTCCTTCAAACCTGACCCCAAAGCCGGGATGCATTTATCATTAGAATTTTAGGAGAATCCTAGTGTGTTGATCTGCTAGATTATAGTGGTGTCGCAGAACTGGGTGTTTTGTGAGGGTCTGTATTAAGTGGGTTTGTCCCCTTGAGATGTAAATTGTAAAAAGTCATCATGAAATGTGTCTTGAGGGTTGAAAATGTTTTAAATCCCCTCGTGAGTCCTAAGTCCTAGGTCCTAGGTGATGTTTCCAAAGGCTTAGTTCGATGATCCATTTAACAAATGAAATAAAATAAATAAAAATTAAGAAATTTAAAAATTTAAAATAAATAATAAATAATAAAAAAATTTAAAAAATGAAATAAATTAAAAATAATAAAAAAATTAAAAAAATAAAATAAAATAATAATATTTTAAGTGAATACATCGACGGATGAGATCAAGAGATGTCTTGGTCCTCATCAACGGTCGAGATCATTTCTACATGGATCATTCGAACTAACCGTTGGGATCATTTCCTTTATATAGGGTCTTAGGTGGTCATTTCAGATAATGGGATCTGTGAGTCGAAGACTGAAGAAGCTCTCTTGTAAATCTGTTTCTGGTTAATAAAGGAAGACTTTGGGGTCCATATCTTGCTGGTGTTACTCTCTTGGAATGCTGTGAGATCATTTCATTTTCTGCATATGTTATTTTCAGCCATTAATAATAGCTTCTTATAGAGTATTGTGAGCACAGGTATCTTGTTCACTTGCTGGGGTTTGGGTGCTGTTAGGGTTTCTGAAGTAATGGCAGGTATCTCCATTACTTCTTGAGATCTAGCAGCATTTTTGCCCTCTTTATTGACAGTTGTTTTGAGCTGTGCAGAAAACATCATTGAAGGAAATTTTGTGGGTGTTCGGGGAAGTTCTCGGCTGAACCAGCCAACTCCCGCAAGCATTTTTTGCTGAGCCCAGTTGGATCGGATCCTGGGTCCATCATTCGGTTTATTTTTCTAATTTGCATGAGAGACTTTCTGAAGTTCTTCACAGTGAAAAATCTGAAAATCTTTATTTCTTTAAAATATTTCTGTGCCTACTGCTGAATCTGGCTGTTAAGGGGCCATATTTGTAAATTAATCAGCTGTGTTAGGGTTTCATTTTTTCTGTTCTAGGGTTTCAAATTTATTTTTTGCAGTTTTCATTAGGGTTTCTTCTGAAGATTTGATTAGGGTTTTCAGTGAGCTTGTCCTTTTCAGGTTGCCAAAAACAATGACATGAACCTGTGAGAGCCTGCAGATCAACTCAAATCCGCTAACCTGTGGACATAAATACGCAGCATCTGTCAAAGCTCTGATTCAGCATGATTATCTGCGTGCTGGATTAATTTCGCTTATTTACGCCCTTGGTATCATTGATCTGTACAGCATAAAAAACTGTTACGGTTTTGTATGACCAGATTATTTACAGTTGTTTCCTCAGCCGTCACCCGCAAAGGCTGCCGTCACGCAGCCTCGTCTGAGGCCGTAAAACAACGCGCTGAGTTATCCTGGGCAATTTATTCATCGGTGTTTTAGCGTGCAAGCATTTCGTTTAGAAGAAATTGGATGCTGTAAATTCTTAACGTCAACTGAACAGTAAACGCATTGAGGGCAATTTCGTTGGTTTGGCTAGCCCAAGACAGTAAGGACGCTGGTGTATTTTTACGCACACGATAGCTGGCTCTTGGAAACGGAGAGCGAGTATTTCCACGCTAAGCTGTCGCTGCATTCACGTAGGGAGCAGACTTCTAAAACCACCGCTGTCAGCTTCATCGAATTTGTTCACCCAAGATTTGCAGTGTTACGATTCCTCATTCTAGCCGCCGACAGGATCAAAAAAGCTGTTACGGTAAGAAGATCTGATCTCGATTAAGTCAATTCCATTCGGCATACTTCAGGTAATTTCAAACTGCGTTTCCGTTTTCCTTGCTCAGGCTTTCATCGCAGATAAACCTTCGACATTTCGTTACCCTTTGCAAAAAATTTCGAAGGAATTTCAGCGTGTTTTAAAATATTTGGCATTGAACTTACGGTTTTAGAATAGTTTTAGGATTTAGACGTAGTCAAAAAATTTATCATTTGCGTAGATTTAGTTTAGGATTTTAATCTTTTGTTATGTATTTTAATTTATTAGATTTTAAATTTTTTTTTTTTATATATAGTTTCATTTTTATATAGGTTTATAAAATTAAAAAAATAAAAATGTTTGTATTTTAGTTTTTAGTTTTGTATAGTTTGTTTTTTATGTTTTAGTTTTTAATGTTTTAGATATTAGTTAGATTTTAGTTTTAGATTTTTCTTTTTTTTAGGATTTTTATAATATTAAAGAAAAAAAAAAAAAAAATCGAAAAAATAAAAAAAAAAAAAAATTGGAAAATTTTCTTCGTCAGATCCAGTCATTTTCGGGATTTATCATCTTTCATGCTGAGATCTAAAATTTTCAAGTCGAGATACGAATACGATATCTGGTTAATGATTTATGACTCGTGGGGGTTTAAAGCATTCATCTTTTTTTAAAATTTTCAGTTGCTGGATATCATTTTATGAGCATTGTGATTTAGCTGATGATAGATGATTGCTGTTCATGGTTCATGTTTCTATATCATTTAACAAGTAATCATTTTTACAACAATCTCTTAAGGCACTGGTCTGCTAAATTAATCAAATCCATCGAGTGCTTTTTATATCGTATCTCGTGTCTCCCAACCAACTGGTTGACAGTTGGTCTCATCATCTCACAGGGACTACCCCCCTTAGCTGCGGGAGACAGGCTTAAAAGGAGGGATCGGGGATCAGAGTGACAGCCCCCGCTCTGAGCGTTGTCGTGTCAATCCGCGCGACAACATTTTTTGGCGCCGTTGCCGGGGAAATTGTTTTCTCAGCGTTTCAACGACAATCTTCCTTCTCATTTTTATCTTTTCATCTGGCCCGGCAGCGCCAACATTTTTTGGCGCCGTTGCCGGGGACAGAGTTTTTCTGTTCCTGGAGTTTCATCGACATTCACCTTCTCATCTCTCATCTCTCAGTTGAGCTGGCAAATTCAATATTTTTGGCATCTTTTCATCCCATATCAGCAACATCTCTTGGGTTTGTTTCTTGTTTGGGTGGCGACTCCATTTTCTCATTTTTCCCAGACAAGAAGCCTCTTGCATATCTGTTTGTTGATTACTTCTTGGATCTTAGAATCAGATTTATTGTTCAAGTGGCGACTCCACTTCTTTCATCTTTTGATTTTCTTGAGCAGAGATCTAGTTCTATTATCCATTTCATCCCTTACTGTTCATCATGGATTATTCATGTAAACCATGTCATTTTACTGATAATCTCCATGATCTCCCGAAAGAGGCCATTTCTAAATTATTTAAGTTCTCGGGTGGTGATTCGGTCACTGTTAAACAGCATTTAAACATGTTTACTTGTGTAATGATCTTATATTGTAGATTTCCTCAATATAATCATGAAGATTTCAAGATGCGTCTATTTGTCCATTCTTTAGAGGGTGATGCCTTGAATTGGTTTAATAATTTTCCTAATGATTTTTTCACTTCTTTACAAGACATTCTCAATGCTTTTAAAGATAGATATGATAGTCCAAACAGCTTGCCTTCTGCCTCTAAAATTGTGCAACAGAAAGATGAATCTTCATATCAGAATGTGTCTTCCACCGAAAATATTGCAGATCAGGTTCATGATAGTGAAAAATCAGGGACAAATGACAATGAAAGGGAAGAGCAAAAACAAATTTTACGAGATCTAATGATGTTGGTAAGAAATATGGAAATCAATCAAACTAATTATGTCAATGATGTGAAAACTTTATGTATTAGAATATATCTCTATATCTCTATTTAGTAATGCTCAGTCTTTTAGATGTTTCTATTCTTATTCTTTTAGCAGTTTCTTAGATGAAACTGTTTGTTCGATATTCTACATAGAAACCTGATGTTTCTATTCTTGTAAATATCTTTGTATTATCATTGAGCTGTTTGCTCCATGTCAATTAATTCATTCAACATTCTTTTATGGTATCAGAGCAAGGTTAAGAGATTTTTTCTTGAACAGTATTTCTCTTTGCATCGAAATCTCTTGAGTCCTTTCTAAGGTCGAGCCCTCTGTAAGCCAGGCAGCCTTCACTGAGTCTTAGCCTCGGCTTTGCTCGCTGTGATAAAAGCTTACAGTCGTCCATCTCGATACAGAAATGGATTCTTCTCTTGCATGATCAGTTTATTAAAGAAATAACTTTGTGGCGGTGAATATCTTCGTGGGTGCGGGATTTTTTTTACTGGCCAGTTTTGCTGGGAATCGTGGATTCGGCTATCTTCTTCTTCACCTGGCAGCTACTCGACCACATCAAGGAATTTCTCAGCATTCATGATCCAGGTGTTTTCTCTCAAAACTCACTTGTGTTTTTTGAAAGACAGAATCGTGGTTTGAAAATTATATCTGCGGGCAAATTCGTGATTATTAGCTTCAAGACTGTCAAACCAGTGGATACGCATTTTTTTTTAAAACTCGTGGATATTCTTTCTGAAAGCCCGAGGATCTATATTTGAAGTCTGTGGATTCTCATTTGAAATCTGAGAAGATATATATTGGAGTGGATATATATTTCTGAAACCCCGTGGTTATTTAAATTTCCGAATCCCGTGAGTATATTTTTTGCAGTCGAAATCCGTGGTGATTATATAATTCCACATCCTGTGATTATAATTTTTTGCAGTCGTTCTGACCATATGCCGTCGTGATAACCCAAGGATATACAGTTTGTGAATCCGCGTATATACCGTTTTTGAAACCCGTGGATTTATCAGTCAAACCCGTGGAAGTATATTTATAACCAGTGGTTCATTATATTTCACGTCACCTGTTTCTTGTGAAATCGCTGTATCTTGCAAATATTATGTAAACCCCGTGGTTCATTACAGCTCTGTCATACGCATCCGTATCCGTGTTGTTCACGTAATCTGTGTAGTTCCCGTATCCATGGTGATTATATAGATCTGAAAACCGTGATTTATTTCCAGCCCGTATGTGATAAACCGTGTCAGGTGTTTTTTGAAAAATCCGTCTGTTGCAGCCCGTGGCAGTTGAAACACGCTGAGACGTTTTCAGTTGAGACGTAAAGCCTTGATCGCTCACGTCGGCCATCATGGTTAGATAGTGGGAGTTAAAATTATCAACGTCACCAATCCGTGGTGTCTGCCGGAAATTGTTTTCCGTGTTTTTGGTTGCCGGCATTCTGTAGAGGAAATACGCAGCCAGCAGTTGAGAATAGCCCACGGCCTGAGCTGACATAAGGGAATATAACTCCCTTGTGACCAGAACTCGAATTCTGTTAGCAGAAGCTTGCTCCAGCAGTCTATACTTCACTCAGCTATCAAGGGAGGCAACTCGACTCTTGTCTACTTCTCAAGAAAAACTCGACCCAGCTAAGAGTCTGTCCAGCAGAGAGAGAATTGTGGTTCCAACGCTGAAATATCACAAGAACTCATCAGCAGTTCCGGTTGTTAGAAATTTTATCAGCGGATTTTGTTTGGTATCCTGTGGAAAATTTGCATGCTCCTGTGGGAAAATAAAATTCTCAGAAATTTATATTTTTTGTGCTAGCGGGATTATCATTGATTTAGACTGGAGAGATACCTCTGTTGAGTAAATTTTTTTTAAAGGACAAATTCTGTTCTCTAATTTACATCAGATAAACAGTCAGCTACATTGTTCTTGTGTGTCATACTTCTGTAGTTTCCTGGTGAAAATGGCCACACTTACCAATCTGATGTTAGAAGGAAATCAACGGTTTAATGGCAGCAACTATAACATTTGGAAACAAAGACTGCTGACCATTTTTGAGTACAGGCGTCTTGATCAACTCATTTTGGGAAAAGAGATTCGTCCAGGAACAGCCGGGACCGATCAAGATAAATTTGATGATCGAAATCGAGAGGTTGTTATGCTTCTCAAGCTCTCTGTAGCTGATGATCAGTTACCACAGATCCCTTCTGGCAAGACAGCTGCTGAAATCTGGGAACAGTTGAAAGAATTGCATGAGACATCTGATAAAAGCAGAGCTTTTTTTCTCAAAAATCAGTTGTTCTCCATCATGATGGATGAACATATGTCTTTACAGGAACATCTCAACAAAATTAAAGACATTCGAGATCAGCTCGACGCCATTGGTCGGACCATGGAGGAAGAAGATATGGTAGTCATTACCCTGAAGAGTCTACCAAAATCTTATGAACACTTCATTGAAACACTCAACATTACAACTGTTGATCTGAAGTTTTCAGATTTATGTACCAAACTTCTGCAGCAAGATAGGTGGAAACAGCAGTTTGGTAGTGGTACTTCGTCAGTGCCCTTGGACAATGCATTTGCTGCAAAATATCAGTCCTCTCAGTCTTTTCAGCAGAGAAGATCATCTCAGTCTTTTGATCCTAACAGGAAGAAAAGTGTACAGTGTAATTACTGTCACAAGTTCGGTCACATGAAGAAAGACTGCAGGCAGAGGATTGCTGCTGAACAAAAGAAACAGGGAGGGTCACATCAGACAGCGAATGTTGCAGAACATTCCGAGCAGACAGATTCTGCCTTTTACGCCTTTATGGCTAAAAGGTCTTCAGAACATGTACCTTCTTCTGCATGGTACATTGATTCTGGTGCATCACGCCACTTCTCTCACAGGCGTGACTGGTTTATTGACTTTTCACCTTTCAGTGATTCAGTTGTATTTGGTGGAGGTGAAAAGTACACTGTTGCTGGCAGGGGTACAGTTCAAATACAGTCTGGTGGACGCACGCTCATATTTCTAAATGTATACTATGTTCCTGGTATGGAGATTAATCTGCTCTCTGTCAGTCAGATTATGAGGAATTCTCCTCAGCTTGATGTTATGTTCAGTGCACACAAATGCTCCATCATTGATAGGGAGACCAGTCTAACAGTTGCTACTGGCCTCGAGGACCATGGTCTATACAGGCTACTTGACACCGGTGACTTTCCAGAAGTGGCACTAGCAGCTCGTGTCTCTCCCATCAGTACTCTATGGCATCAGCGATATGGGCATCTCAATATGCAGTATCTCTCTCAGCTCTCTCGGGAGGGACTTGTGTCAGGATTACCTGATATTCAGACTCAGCAGTTGGGGGTATGCAGCGCCTGTCAAGCGGGAAAGCAACATCGGTCATCATTCAAAAATGGAGAATCTTGGCGCGCATCCCAGGTACTTCAGTTACTTCATGCTGATATTTGTGGTCCTATGAATACAGCTTCTATAACTGCTTGCAAATACTTTTTACTTATTGTAGATGACTTCAGTCGAAAGATGTGGGTGTATTTTTTAAAAAAAAAATCTGATGCTCTTAGTACCTTTCAGAAGTTTAAAACTTTAGTTGAAAAAGAATCTGGTTGTAATATCATGACCCTTAGGACCGACAATGGGGGGGAATTTTGTTCCTCAGCTTTTGCCAACTTCTGTGATATTCATGGCATCAAACGTCAATTCACCACACCTTACACTCCCCAGCAGAACAGTGTTGTCGAGCGTCGCAATTGCACGGTTGTTGAAATGGCTCGTTCCATGTTACAACACCGGAATGTTCCAAACAAATTCTGGGCTGAAGCAGTATTTACTGCTGTTTACCTTCTTAACCGATCCCCTACTCAGGCTGTTAAAGGGAAGACTCCTGAAGAAGTGTGGTCTGGTCGTAAGCCTAAAATCAGTCATCTCAAAGTTTTTGGCTCAGTTGCATATGTTTGGATTCCATCTGCTAAGCGATCTAAGTTGGATTCCAAAAGTCAGAAACTCATGATGACAGGATACAGTGATCATCACAAGGCTTATAGGCTGATAGATATAGCCACTGGTCGACTTAGCTTCAGTCGAGATGTAGTATTTGATGAAGACAGAGGATTCTTTCAGTCTTCTTCTTCTGAGCAGCGTTCTGAGGATCCGCCTCACAGTGTTCTTCTTCCAGTCAGTTCATCTGATGGGAGGGATGATGTAGCATCAAGATTTGATACTACTCTATCTGAGCTTCCTCCAGAAGCTAATCCCCCTCTTGCTATCCCTATTGCTCCTGAGCCTGCTTCTCTTCCTCCTGATATTGGTCCCTCTAATCCTGATATTGGTTCTTCTTCTCTTCGACCAAAATGGTGGGCTAAAACCATAGGTGATCTCCGGGATGATGAGCTCCTTGAAGGTAGAACTTCTAGGCATAAGAACAGACAACAGTCTTCAGTCAATTTTGCTCTTATGGCTAACCTTCACAGTACTTTTGAGCCTCAAACATATTCAGAAGCTAAGGGTATATCTGAGTGGGAACAGGCTATGGAAGCAGAATTTCAGAGTCTTCAGAAGAATCACACATGGGCTCTTTCTGATCTTCCCGCAGACAAAAAACCCATAGGCTGCAAATGGGTGTATAAAGTCAAATACAAAGCTGATGGAACCTTAGACAAGTATAAAGCTCGGCTTGTGGCTCGAGGATTTTCACAGCAGGAAGGCATCGACTATGAGGAGACTTTTGCTCCTACAGCCAAGATGAGTACTATCAGGCTTGTGCTTGCCCTAGCAGCTCAGTTCAATTGGAAAGTTCATCAGATGGATGTAAAAAGTGCGTTCCTAAATGGTGATCTCCAAGAAGAAGTCTACATGACGCAGCCTCCAGGATTCAAGGTTGCTGGTCAAGAACAGAAAGTGTGTCGGTTAGTTAAAGCCATTTATGGATTGAAACAAGCTCCTCGGGCTTGGTACATAAAAATTGATCAGTATCTGACAAATCAAGGTTTTCAGAGGAGTCCATCTGATGCAAACCTGTATATCAAGCATACTGATGATGATATCTTGTTTGTAGTTGTCTATGTGGATGATCTTATCATTACTGGCAGCTCTGCACATTTGATCCATGGGATCAAACAAGATCTATGCAGAACTTTTGAGATGACAGACTTGGGACTTCTTCATTACTGTCTGGGGGTTGAAGTATGGCAGACTGAAAATCAGATCTTTCTTTCTCAGTCCAAGTATGCCAAAAATCTTGTGGAAAGGTTCAGAATGCAGGATTGCAAACCGGCCACGACTCCTATGGAACCAGGGCTCAAACTTTCAGCACAGTCATCCTCTCCTCTTGTGGATGAAACTTTATTCAGGCAATTAGTGGGCAGTCTCATCTATCTTACTGCTACCAGACCTGACATCAGTTTTGCAGTAAGCTACATTTCTCGCTTTATGTCAGCTCCTAAAGCTGATCATTGGATAGCAGCAAAGCGGGTGCTACGATATGTGCGTGGTACTTCTGATTACGGCCTCTTATATACTCACAGCTCCACTTCTACTCTCAGTGGCTACACTGACTCTGACTGGGCCGGTTCGGTTGATGACCGTAAATCTACAGCTGGGTATGTGTTTAGTCTAGGATCTGGAGCTGTTACTTGGACTAGTAAGAAGCAACAGGTTGTGGCTCTCTCCTCAACAGAAGCAGAGTATCGGGGAGCAGTTAAGGCAGCC
Organism: Pinus tabuliformis; assembly: GCA_031772625.1. NCBI lineage: Eukaryota > Viridiplantae > Streptophyta > Pinopsida > Pinales > Pinaceae > Pinus > Pinus tabuliformis. The sequence goes on along the minus strand of CM062810.1, from coordinate 106,227,955 downwards.
TGTGAGGCAGTTTGGCTTCGTCGTATGCTTGCAGATATGCATGTTTTTCAGACAGGGCCTACTTCTTTGTTTTGTGATAATCAGGGAGTGCTCAAACTTGCCAAGAATCCTGTCTTTCATGAACGAACAAAGCATGTGGAAACTCACTGCCACTACATTCGACAGTTGGTTGAAGATGGCTCAGTTCAGTTGCACTATGTTCCCACCACAGAGCAGCCCGCCGATATCTTTACCAAGCCTCTTGGTCCTGATAAATTTGTAAAATTTCGCGGGTCTATTGGTGTTGTAAATAGATTGAGCATTAAGGGAGGGTATTAGAATATATCTCTATATCTCTATTTAGTAATGCTCAGTCTTTTAGATGTTTCTATTCTTATTCTTTTAGCAGTTTCTTAGATGAAACTGTTTGTTCGATATTCTACATAGAAACCTGATGTTTCTATTCTTGTAAATATCTTTGTATTATCATTGAGCTGTTTGCTCCATGTCAATTAATTCATTCAACATTCTTTTATTATGCACCCACCTGGAAAAACGTAATAGGGAGATTGAGGTCACGCAAAATCAGCATGCTAAAGAAATTGAGGCCATGAAAACTAAATATGAAACAGAAATTGGAAACATGCATAGCAAGATGTCAGTCTTAGAGGAAAATATGGTGACCATGAAAGCTGATTATGATAGGGAAATTGACTCTATGCAAAATAAGTTATTCACTATGGATGAGGAAATGACTATCATGACATTCAATCATAATAATCAGTTGGCTGACATGCAAGCGAATCACAGAGAAGAAATAAATTCCATACAGCATTGCTTGATGAACATAAAGGAAGGAAATGTTAAAGTAATAAAAGATATGCAAGAACACCATGCCAGACAAATTAGCGCTATAAAGGTTGAGCACTCTAGTCAGATAGATGCATTTAAAATACAGGTTCAAAGGTTTCAGCAATTGGAAAATGAGAGAAACCAGGGAACATCAATAGATCAGGAGCCTTCTCACTTGCTGCAACAAGCCCCATCTTATTATGAGGAGGTTATTGATTCAATTGAAAGATGGTTAATTGAAGGTGATCCGGATAGACTTAAGAATGATAAAGATCAGATGCAGGACAAAGAAAAACATATCACGCATACTTCATCTGATAGTTGTGAAACAGAAAGTTCCAGGTCATCAGTAATTCCACCTGCCAGAAAGAAAAAACGTAAGAGAAAGAAGATGAGACGAAGATTTGATACATCAGACGGCCGCGAGCAGCTTGATTTTCGGATAGGAAAGAGTCCTACCATATGCAAAATTGGACATGGCACATCCGACAAGCAGCCGACAGATTTGCCTGAAAGCAGGCAAATGCTCAGTATGCACTATATTGAACACATCTGATGCCGTAGGGCATCCTTTGTATCGTATTTCTAACCCTACTCCTTGTTTTTTCCGCATTTTCGTTTCTGCTTTAGATAGTTAATAAATGAAGAGCTTTTACCTTTATTGTGCTTAATGTATATGATGATTTTGGATGGACGCTACTTATTTTTGTGTTGTATGGATGCAGATTCTGGATTCTCACATTCCTGCAAGCAGCAACGTGTCCCCAAGTAGAGGCAGATGTTGACCTCTACTGGTCAACTAGCCATGCAGTACACCCCCTTTTCTTGCAAAGAAGGGGCAGCACCTGATCAGCGTGTCCGTGCCATCCTGCAGTCATCAGCAGCTTGATCATCTTGATTGTAAACCCAGTCTGCATGTATGAATTGTAAATAATCTTAGCAGACATGAGTCGTGTATGTGTATTGCCTAGGTGGACCTAATTTTCTAGTGGTAATCTACGTCCCGGAAGGTTTTTCGTCTCACCGATCCATGGATCGGCAGAGTTTTCCTTCAAACCTGACCCCAAAGCCGGGATGCATTTTATCATTAGAACTTTAGGAGAATCCTAGTGTGTTGATCTGCTAGATTATCGTTGTGTCGCAGAACTGGGTGTTTTGTGAGGGTCTGTATTAAGTGGGTTTGTCCCCTTGAGATGTAAATTGTAAAAAGTCATCATGAAATGTGTCTTGAGGGTTGAAAATGTTTTAAATCCCCTCGTGAGTCCTAAGTCCTAGGTCCTAGGTGATGTTTCCAAAGGCTTAGTTCGATGATCCATTTAAAAAATGAAATAAAATAATAAAATAAATAAAACTTAAGAAATTTAAAAATTTAAAATAAATAATAAATAATAAAAAAATTTAAAAATTTAAAAAAATAAAATAAAATAATAATATTTTAAGTGAATAAATCGACGGATGAGATCAAGAGATGTCTTGATCCTCATCAACGGTCGAGATCATTTCTACATGGATCATTCGAACTAGCCGTTGGGATCATTTCCTTTATATAGGGTCTGGTCATTTCAGATAATGGGATCTGTGAGTCGAAGACTGAAGAAGCTCTCTTGTAAATCTGTTTCTGGTTAATAAAGGAAGACTTTGGGGTCCATATCTTGCTGGTGTTACTCTCTTGGAATGCTGTGAGATCATTTCATTTTCTGCATATGTTATTTTCAGCCATTAATAATAGCTTCTTATAGAGTATTGTGAGCACAGGTATCTTGTTCACTTGCTGGGGTTTGGGTGCTGTTAGGGTTTCTGAAGTAATGGCAGGTATCTCCATTACTTCCTGAGATCTAGCAGCATTTTTGCCCTCTTTATTGACAGTTGTTTTGAGCTGTGCAGAAAACATCATTGAAGGAAATTTTGTGGGCGTTCGGGGAAGTTCTCGGCTGAACCAGCCAACTCCCGCAAGCATTTTTTGCTGAGCCCAGTTGGATCGGATCCTGGGTCCATCATTCGGTTTATTTTTCTAATTTGCATGAGAGACTTTCTGAAGTTCTTCACAGTGAAAAATCTGAAAATCTTTATTTCTTTAAAATATTTCTGTGCCTACTGCTGAATCTGGCTGTTAAGGGGCCACATTTGTAAATTAATCAGCTGTCTTAGGGTTTCATTTTTTCTGTTCTAGGGTTTCAAATTTATTTTTTGCAGTTTTCATTAGGGTTTCTTCTGAAGATTTGATTAGGGTTTTCAGTGAGCTTGTCCTTTTCAGGTTGCCAAAAACAATGACATGAACCTGTGAGAGCCTGCAGATCAACTCAAATCCGCTAACCTGTGGACATAAATACGCAGCATCTGTCAAAGCTCTGATTCAGCATGATTATCTGCGTGCTGGATTAATTTCGCTTATTTACGCCCTTAGTATCATTGATCTGTACAGCATAAAAAACTGTTACGGTTTTGTATGACCAGATTATTTACAGTTGTTTCCTCAGCCGTCACCCGCAAAGGCTGCCGTCACGCAGCCTCGTCTGAGGTCGTAAAACAACGCGCTGAGTTATCCTAGGCAATTTATTCATCGGTGTTTTAGCGGGCAAGCATTTCGTTTAGAAGAAATTGGCTGCTGTAAATTCTTAACGTCAACTGAACAGTAAACGCATCGAGGGCAGTTTCGCTGGTTTGGCTAGCCCAAGACAGTAAGGACGCTGGTGTATTTTTACGCACACGATAGCTGGCTCTTGGAAACGGAGAGCGAGTATTTCCACGCTAAGCTGTCGCTGCATTCACGTAGGGAGCAGACTTCTAAAACCACCGCTGTCAGCTTCATCGAATTTGTTCACCCAAGATTTGCAATGTTACGATTCCTCATTTCTAGCCGCCGACAAGATCAGAAGAACTGTTGCGGTAAGAAGATCTGATCTCGATCTGGTCAATTCCCTTCGGCATACTCCAGGTAATTTCAAACTGCGTTTCCGTTTTCCTTGCTCAGGCTTTCATCGCAGATAAACCTTCGACATTTCGTTACCCTTTACAAAAAAAAAAAGGAATTTCACGTGTTTTAAAATATTTGGCATTGAACTTATGGTTTTAGAATAGTTTTAGGGTTTAGACATAGTCAAATTTTATCATTTGCGTAGATTTAGTTTAGGATTTTAATCTTTTGTTATGTATTTTAATTTATTAGATTTTAAATTTTTTTTTTATATATATAGTTTCATTTTTATATAGGTTTATAAAATTAAAAAAATAAAAATGTTTGTATTTTAGTTTTTAGTTTTGTATAGTTTGTTTTTTATGTTTTAGTTTTTAATGTTTTAGATATTAGTTAGATTTTAATTTTAGATTTTTCTTCTTTTAGGATTTTATAATATTAAAAAAATAAAAAATAAAAAATAAAAAAATAAATTTGGAAAATTTTCTTCGTCAGATCCAGTCATTTTCGGGATTTATCATCTTTCATGCTGAGATCTAAAATTTTCAAGTCGAGATACGAATACGATATCTGGTTAATGATTTATGACTCGTGGGGGTTTAAAGCATTCATCTTTTTTTAAAATTTTCAGTTGCTGGATATCATTTTAAGAGCATTGTGATTTAGCTGATGATAGATGATTGCTGTTCATGGTTCATGTTTCTATATCATTTAACAAGTAATCATTTTTACAACAATCTCTTAAGGCACTAGTCTGCTAAATTAATCAAATCCATCGAGTGCTTTTTATATCGTATCTCGTGTCTCCCAACCAACTGGTTGACAGTTGGTCTCATCATCTCACAGGGACTACCCCCCTTAGCCGCGGGAGACAGGCTTAAAAGGAGGGATCGGGGATCAGAGTGACAGCCCCTGGTCTGAGCGTTGTCGTGTCAATCCGCGCGACAACAGGCCTCATTCCTATTACATGCCCGATGATGCAGTCCTCCAAAACAGGTACTTGAATCCTTCAAACAAGGTACCACAGTAGATTCTGATTTTCAAAGCAAAATGTTCTACCACAAACAAATGCACAGAAGAGTCAAATTCGGCTAGAAATGAAGAGACTTAGTCCTCCTAAATAAGCACAGAGTTGCTTAAGCAAACTAGTGACTGTCCTGAATTCTTATGCTGGAGGTTTGAAGATGGGTAGAAGACTCGGGTGAAGGACAAGAAATTGTGTTAGATTTAGCACCCTGCAATAAGACCGAACTTTCATGTGACCAAAATAAATAAACAACACTATTCCTCTGTTGATGCTTGCGTTACAGCTCCTCAGGGTTACCTGTAGGTCTCGATAAAGATCTCAGCTTTGAAAGATAGTTCTCCTTCTTAGAAAAGGGATTCTTGTCTTGGTATTGTTATAGCTGAACACTTCAGACTTGCAAAGAGAGGAGAACATGTAGATTTGTTCACAGGTTTCCCTTAGTGATTGCTTTCTCTTCCTTGAGCTTGTCCTCACCTGAGCTCTGATACCATGTTAATTTTAGGCAACAATGGTATGTTCTATGCTTTAGAGCAGTTTTACTTCAATTTCTTTATTAGCCCAGTATCAATATTCAGATTAGCAATCACATCAACATGATAGTAAAATGTAGATAAAACATAATCATAAATAGTAGAAAACAAGCCAAGACAAGAGGACACAAGATGTGGCACCAGCCATGGACAAACCCCAATGTGGGGAAACCCTTGATCAAATCTTCTTTTAGTCTTCAATAGTTCAGCAGGGAGAGATAATATAATTTACAAATCTGATAATTTATAACAGCAGCAAAAGAGCCCTACCAGAAAAGTCAACGCTGGTCAACAGGGCAAATTTGACCCTCAGCGAATCGGTCAACTTCAGTAAACTTCAGCCTCCAAACAGCAACATGAATCAGCCCTCAAAATAGCCCAAAAATAGGCTAGTTAAAATCTGGTCAAACAGTCCACATGCGGTCAGCCCTAGCTGCAGTCAACGCTGGTCAAACTGTCCAGAAATTCAGTCTCTTGAAATTTCGACCTCCTGAAATTTCGGACGTGTGGAGAGAGAGAGGCCCAGAAATCCATACCCAATCAATGAGGAGAGAGAAAAAAAAGTGTGAAGATGAGTGTGTCCAAATGAGGCTCAGTCACCTTCTATTTATATGCAACATTGAGGATGAATAGACGTGACTGTTGGGCTTATGAGGCTACATAAATTTGTTGGCCGACCTTGACAATTTGTCCATAATCAAAATAAATTCATAACTTCATTTGTACATGTCGGAATCGGATGATCTTTAGATCAATCCTACACCTCTCGGAGAGAGGAATCCAAAAAAAAATATCAGTTGTCATAAATAAGATGACCCATGTGGAGTTTGGCCCTAGTTGCCAATTTTAACAAAAGCTCTGGAAGATCTGTAACCATCTTCCTCAATGTTAGCACAACTTTGTAATGCAAGTGAGCAAATCTTTGATGCCATAACTCACATAAATTGATATTGTCATGTACCAATGCTTGGGTCGGACGTCCTATTAGTCTGTATAGTCCTCCTTCTCAAACACCGATCACTTATGTTGGGTCTAAGCTCGAGCCCTTAGGGCATACAAGAACCTAGCCATTTACAAATGCAACTTTATAACCTCTATCCTCCAATGTTGAGATAGAGTGTAGGTTCTTCTTCAATCCTGGTACAAACAAAACATCTCTCATGTGTATAGAATCTCTAGATTCTAGCTGAAATGATGTTGTTCTAACTCCTTTCTCTACATATTCAGCTTTATCTCCAAGTTCCACCTGCAATGTCGAATCCCCCATAGCAGTACACCCCTTTTTTCGCAAAAGGGATAGTGCCTAATCGATGTGTTTGTGTCGTTCAACTATCATCATCACCCTGACCAAGATGTTATAATGTAAACCCATTTTGCATGTATATGATGTAAATAATCTCAGTAGATCTGTGTCGTGTATGTAATTGCCTAGGTAAACCTACTTTTCTGGTGACGATCTACATTCCGGGAGGTTTTTTGTCTCACCAATTCATTCTCGGATGGTCGGCAGAGTTTTCCTTCAGTCTTACCCCAAAGCCGGAATGGATTTTGTCACTGGGATCTTAGGCGAGTCCTAGTGTTCTAGATCGAGTCTATGTAAAAGTGATTTGGGAATAATCCTAACTATTTGGTTAAGTTATTTTATTACAAATTACTTGGTCTGTTGGATTATATTTGTATCGCAGAAATGAGTAGTCTGTGAGGGTCTTTTAGAAATGGGTTTTCCCCTTGAGATGTAAAAAATATGAAAATCATGATATAAAGTGTCTTTAGGGTTGGAAAAATAATTTATCCCCTCATAGGTTAATTAATTAAATTTTCTGGCCAAAAATTAATTAGAATCTTAAACCAGAAATTTAATTAATTCTAAGTCCTACGTAAATTTAAATTCTCCAAAGGCAAAATTCGTAGGTCTTTAAAAATCAAAATTTAAAAGGTCCCGGGACTAAGATAAATTAATTATTTTGATAATTTTAAGCCTTTGATCCATGGGGTTAAGTCAAAGTCAAAATTTTGGCGAAATTAACTCAAAAATTAATTTTTGAGTTAATTAAAATGCATTTAATTGAAAAATTCGAATTTCTTCAAGAATTTAATATTTCGACGGATGAGATTAAAAGAAATTTTAATCCTCATCAACAGTCGAAATTGCTTTGATGAGGATCACTCGAACTAGCCGTTGGAGGATTTATTTTTAAATAGGAAGTCATTCGTCAGTCAATTCATCTGACCTTTGAGTCGTGTGCTAAGCGAAAAGCTCTTGCGTAATTTTTATTCGGATAATAAAAAAAGACTTTGGGGTTAATCTTCGCCAGTGTTACTCTTCATGGAAATACTGTAAGATGTGTCGTTTTTCATGCATAAATTTCTTTTAGCCATTGATGATAGCTTCTAAAAAGTGATTTGAGTACAGGTATCTTGCTCAGTTGTTGGGGTTTAAGTGATAATTTAAATTTTGAATGTAATAGTAGGTATCTTTATTTATCTGAATTTTATTATCATTTTCTCGCTCTATTTTGATGGTTGAATTGAGTTTTGCAGGAAAGTCTTGATTTTTAGATCATTGGGCGTTCGGGGAAGTTTTCAGTTGGACCAGCCAACTCTCGATCCGTGTTTTCTAAAGAGCCCAACTTAATTGATCCCAGGCTTATCATAAGATTTTTATTGATGATGCATGAAGCGCTTCGAGCTAAGCACCTCCTTTAAAATTAAACAAAAAAAAAAAAAAAAAAAATTCTATGTGGGAAATTGATAGATCTGGCTGTTGAGAGCCTTAGATTATCAGATGTGGGAGCGGAGTTGGACTCATACTCCTCAGATCTAATAGATCTACCATTTTTGTACATAGATCTGTAAATTATTTTTGGTTTTCTGGCTTGGGTTTTTCTAGATTTTAGTTTTATCATTGTATATATCATTTGGGTGTTTCTTGTTGTCTTACAGCTACAAATCTGAGAAAGAAACCCGCGTAGAGTCCAAATCTAGGCCCTGGAGGGTAAGATCTAGATCTCTGGGGTTTTATTTGCATAGTTTTGCAGGGATATTATTCAAAAGATTTTGCAGTCCAAGGTTTTCAAAAGGTTTTAAATCTACAAAATTTTATAAGTGTTCAAATAAATCTGAAGTAGAAGGATTTAACATTTTAATTAAGATTTCCGGAAAGTTTTCAAAGGGTTTCTGGGCTACCATTTTGTTAATTGGTTTGTTGCCTAGGTTTTTGGGTTCACTGTGCAATTTCGAAGAAAAAAAATTAAAACCCTTGCTGCCATATATCAGATCTACGTTTTCCTCCTTCAAACTGTCACTGCTAAACCTGTGTCTTCGCCTCAAACACATCCCTCTTCTGCTTGCAGCCCTTGATTCTCCCTCATTCCATCTAATTATCCCCACGCAGCTCCATCTGCGTCTAGCATCTCTCCCATCGTTGCCTTTTCCGCCATTCATTAACCCGTCAAGCAAAACCTTGGCCTTCACTCCCTAACCCTCTAACCTCCGTCACTCCCTGTGTGTCCCTTCCCATTGTTCCGTCAAGTTGCCTTCACCGCCGCAACCCTACATACGCAACAAGAAAACATTCGATATATGCATTTTTACGTATTAGGTTAGGCTAGGTCTTGTTTTTTTTAGTTTAGTTAGTCCATTTGTATTTCATTTGTATATTTGTAGGAGTTAGGGTTTGTTAAACACACACATGGCAGAAAGAGTATGAAAGATAAAACATGAGAGTACATTTTTTATTAACAAATGATATACATTTATAGTACATGGTTTGACCGTTGGGTTCCACATCCCAAGGTCTCTTGGACTTCCTTAGTCTATTCCGCTTCCACACTAACCCATAGAGGATTAGGTGTCCAACATTCCCCCCCTTAATCCGAAGGGTTATGTATGAGTCCAAGAAGAGAGCTGTAATACAAAATGTGAAAAAATGCATGGCAGCACTAGGCTAAATGTGCTCTCTGAAATGTTGGTATAAAGGGCGGTGGTTTAAGGATGACCACCAACACTGGAACGCTTAGTGCAGTTCCCGGAACTCTTCCAATTCTGGCATGAAGCTCAAGTCTTCTGCTAGAGGAAGTGTTCCTGATGTTTTGAAGAGGGAAACCTTCAACCATGAAAGGGAGGTCTCACCCCGCATAAAAGGGAGAATCTCAACCTGAAAAGGGAGGTCTCAACCTGTGATGGTTTAAGGATGACCAACAACTCTAGAATGCTTAATGCAATTCTTGGAACTCTTCTGAAACTGGCAAGAAGCTAAAGTCTTCTGCTAGAGGAAGTGTCCCCAATTCTATTCCTGGAATTCTTCTGAAACTAGCAAGAAGCTGAAGTCTTCTACTAGAGGAAGTGTCCCAGATTCTTTGAAGAGGCATTACCAACTGAAGGCATGCTCAAGGGCATCTTTGTCTCTGGCTACAACTCTGAAACTGGTGTGGCAAGTTGTGGCTCAGGCTCGCTTGATGTAGCTTTGAAGCTTGTAGATGACCATCATTTCCCCCCTGTCAAATACAAGGTGAGATGATGGAGAAAACTTAACTGCAAAGACTGTTCAATACTCTTGAACAAGTTCTGACATGTGATTGAAATATCTTCTTGGCTGTTGATGCCCATTGCCAAGAAGCGATCCATCCAAGATGAATCTTTGTTCTTGTAGGAGGTTTGTTTTTGAAGCATCTGTTTGAAGAATGATTGGTTTTATGACAATGCTTACATGGATGAAGATCAAAACAATGATCTTTCAGATGGCCAACTCGGTCACAGTGTTGGCATTTCACAATCTGTTGTTGTTGTTGTGGAAGAGGAGCAAAATCTGGAACAGCTGGAGGTGAACTGTCATGAAGGAATCCAACACTTTGAAACTGAATTGGTTTGGAATAGTCTGGAATATGAAAGGACACGTCCTTGTCATATCCAAGACCAGTTTTGTGCTTGTTGTGGACAAGTTGTTCCCAAGGTCTAATGATGGGCTTGGGAAGTGCAAACTGAACTTCTGCATCTGCATGTACAACTACTGCTTTATGGGAGTCTGTTTCAATCTTTTGAACAGAAACAGGTTCAGAATGATGACTCCTCTGTTTTAATTCTTCTTGCTATAGCTGAGATTCGAGCTGCAAAAAATCAATTTTCTCTTGTGCATTTTGTAGACAGCCCTGAATGTCTGTGAGAGAAACTTTGCTGATTTTTAATGTATCATGAGTAGTAGACAATATCAGAGTTTTGAGGAACTCTAATACTTCATTAATTCTGACCATTTTTTTTTCAATGTCAGAATTACACCATAAAAAACTAATCATAACTACTACTCAATGCAGAAAAGTAATACCCACTCACAGTACACAGCAATATCCTTTATAAATGTGCAACAAATGACCAGTGTGCAACCAGCAAGCACCAATTACAATCCATTACATAAAAATAAGAGTTTACTCATGACCAGCGCTATGTTCTGACAATACAATCGACTAAACTTTCCTCCACAAAAGACTACTTTTAATTGTCAAAACAATCATTGCCTTTATACAGCGCACCAAACTCTTATGCAGCAGTCGAAGTAACAAGGAATCAATGCATATATATGTAGATTGTGATGGCGGACAACCCTACCAAACCCAGAATCACAATTTCCCGATGCGTATAGAATGCATCTCAGCATTTTCCCAAATCAAAATCTCAATACTTGGCAAATTCACACTCAATATATGCCCTTTAAACTTAATCGAGATTGACATTCACAATCGCCACCAGCGCATATGGGATTACTAACCTTCAAGGTTTATTCAACATACAATTTCTACAATTCAAAAGTCGACTTTTTAAAATAAAGACCATATAAGTTGAAACCCATACCTGGCCTTACCTTACTTCTATGCTTCTGATTGAATAATCAATTACAATGTAATTGGTCTCAATTTCAACGGATCGGTTTCAATTATTGTGGCACCTCTACGATTTCATTCGATTTTAAGAATCGAACAGGCTTAAGACATAAGCTCTGCGCCTAATTCCAATACCATTCAGTCCTCAGACAGAGTTCAACTCATTCTTCATACGCTTCTGCATTGAAGCTTTGATACAATCGTTGTTGATGGTTACAAATCGACATCATTCTCATGTAGGGTCCGCTGGCAAACATCACTGCATAGTTTCCACAGAATCTGCAACTCCACTACACTCCACTTTCCAATCTACCACTATGTAATATCGATCGGCGTTCACAAATTATTAGGATTGAATACCACTTAACCATCGCTGATTCCACCCTTCCGATCTGATACAATCTCTATACTCCGATGCGATTGCAATCGGCGATCGGAGATAGCTGTTCAACACCAATCGGCGATCACACTGGGCTATAATACATATTGCTTAACAACTGATCCGATGCAATATCCATATAATTCCACAACTCCCATGCACACCGATATGATATCAATCACTATTTAAAGCGATTCAAACTCTGACATACGCCGATATATATCAATTGGCGACCCCAATCTATGTGATTTAATATCACCACCAGCTATTTGCAGTTTCATTAACTCCGATCCGAAGTTATCGGGATATCGAAGATCACTGGGTTTCCAATGCTGCCCACCATAAACTTGCGATATATCACGGGCCCGAAATCCTTATAAACGATCTTTATGATTCTTCGCGTCCACTATCCTTTGGAACTGTATGCAATATTTGATAACTCTCTCCGACCCGAGGCGATGAATTAACAGACCCGACGAATTCCAAAATCAATACATATCATTTCAAACTGCTCAAAGGTTCCACGAAGTATTTCTTTACTCCAATTCTCTGTGTAACGGGTTTTTTTTTTGCCTGCTCGTGGTCGCAACTAAGGCAGGCTTGCGTTCATTTGGGAATTCTTACAATTAAAACAAAAAACACACACAGATCATCATCAATTCAACCATTTCACAAGAACCCCATATTCTAGCTCCACGCGCATTATACAAAGAGTCACAAAATATTTATTTTATTCATAATACACAGAAAACAGAGTCTCGCATTGCCTCAATTACATAAGGAAAAATCCTCTATCAAACAAAACACAGTTCACACACAACGACTTCTGAGCTTTCGCTCCACACCAAGCCACACACTCACTCTAACCAATCTAAAAGAATCCTCTCTCGCTCATTACAATTTTCCTCTATTTATTATCCACTCGAATAATTCTCCTAAATTATCTAACAGAGTTTCCTATTTTTTTCAAGAAAGAACAGAATTCTTCTATTCTGTTGCTTTTCAAGCACACCTAGACTAACAGCTCTATCTCAAAATCCAAAATAAGCTAATCTCCCATTTATTACAATAACAAACTATTTGAGGAATCCAACTTCCTCAGTAAATCGATTTTGACTGACAGTCAGTGAATTTCACTCTGTTTTAGCCACAACATGTGACCATTTCATCACATTGCTGGCTAGGTCTAGATGCTCCTGCATCAGATTGTGTTTGTATCCCTTCGACCTCCAAATCTACAGGTTGCTTGTATTTCGCATGACACACAAGCGCCACAAAATTATGTTAATTGAAAATACTGCAAGTATACAAACTTTAAGCCTTCTGCAATGTCTTGAAGCATACCAAGAAGCAGCTTAAGTATTCATTCAACACTATAATTCTTTCTTTCCCAAAATTTGCAAGGAGCCAACAAACTAGACAATGCAGATTGGTTCTTATTGAAAACTTTTATATCTCAACACCTGTTGCAAACAAAAATGCCAAAATACCAATATGTGTTCCTATTGGAAAATCCTTTTATTTGCTGACTTCACTCTTTGAATGGCATAAATTTGTTCAAACTCAGAACCGCTCCTACAACTGTGACTCTTCTACTGACATAAATTTGTCTTCAATGCACATATAAAATTTATTGAAACCAAATCACATATTTAACTCCAAAGTATAGCCAGCGCACATATAGTCATATAATCTCAACTGATCCAATGTATAATAAACTTTAATATATCAAAAATTATAAAAATATTATAAATCTAGTTAATTCATATCAGAAATTATAAGAATATTATAAATCTAGTTTATTCAAATCATTAGGCTGGTCGGCTCACATACTTGACATCTCAACCCTAACCCTATTTATCTCTACTGTCTCTCTGCTTTGTAAATCAAGTCCTGATGATGAGTCTTGGTCTAGACTTGAAACATCGACAATGCAAAAATGAAAACTGTGGAATATCCGAGTGTAGATTCTAAAAAATCCTAACCACAGAAATCTACAATCCATTAACATATATGTAATTAAAGGCATATATGTTCACCACATTCAATTCAATATATATCTTGTTGAGAACACACATAACCAATTCAACGCTTTGAATGGACCAGTGTCAACAAACAACGCATAAATATATAGTTTCAAAGAACGCCCAGGTCCCGCAACAGACACACAAAGAATGAGACAATACAATGTATATGGACAATGTTATACTTATGGACAGTGTTCAACAGCGTATATAACTGGACAGTTAATGTATATAACCTAGAGCAGCCTTCTTTGCAGCTGGCTTCTTTGTTGGGGCAGCTGGTTTAGTAGCCTCTTGTATGCTCTTCACAGCCAATAAATCACTTCATAATATCGGTCCCTTAGTGAGGTAGGTTCAGCTTCACACTCAGAATTCAATATGGCTCTCAACAGTGATAGAATCTCGTCCCTTCAGCCAGAAACTCAACTTAGAACTAAGGTGATTCTTCCCATGATAAGGGTAATGTGGTTTGTCCTTTGTTTTCAGAGAACCACATCCAGACCGTAGCAAATAACTGCACTGATACAAGAGGGAGATTAGATTTCATTTAATGGAGAACTTGTGCCATTAGTAACCAGAACTCAGCCTTGTCTATTTTCCCAAAATACGACCTCTATTCTCAAGATTCGACCAGCAAAATAAGAAGGGAACTCGTTCTCTTTCCAACTGTGGCTGTGGCTCAGTTGTGGCTTGAGTCTTCTACCTTATAAGTCTGCGGAAAAGCCCTGCGAGTCAACAATGTCAAAATATATGTTGAAAGGACGACCTCTCATCTAAAGTCTCTAAAAATTAGGTTGCGAGGATAACGTCTTGCAGTTTACTACCATCATTTTATTTTGTATCAAGTCACATCAGGCTTCAATCAGGTTTTCGTATTAAAACAACTACTATGGGGGAGATAGATCTCCAAAATTAGGAAGCCCAGACATCATTCACGGATCTGGCTCGGCTGACAGCATTAAAGTTCATTTAGTCCTCAGTTCCCATCACATGATTCTTCCTCTTTACTATGGAGAATGTCGTATTCCAACCTGTGAATACTATTAAACTCAACTGGAAATCCCTTGCATACACAGGCTTCTACATGATTGTAATACACAAGACCCCATGCACAGAGAACTGATTCAAACTTAACCAATAAATTATACACACAAATTCCGCAGATGGATCTAACACTGCTGATCCAAAGCGCTATCGCACCTAAGCTTGTATAGTTCTGTGAACTCCGCTGGCTTCACACAGCTCGTCATCCTTTTGGCAAGGCATTAGCAATGTCTGTTGGACGAAGTAGTTAAAGGACGTAAGTTCCGAACTGATCGAATTTTGCAACACTGGCATGCTTTGAATGGAACAATGCTGGAGCCTGCCAGGCTGGAGTATGGCTCTTAACAACAGAGGCAGCGCGATAATACCTGGAGCGTTATATTAGAGCGGATTCATATGCCAAGGGCCGAGGTATCAGAAGACTGTGTATGGAGAAGGGCCGTGGAGGAGGGTCGTGGATGGAGTAGTGAGTAACGCAGTGTGGAGGTCCGAGTCGCGACGTGTCAAGCGAGGAGTTGAATGAGCTGCCAAAGTCAGTTGGTCAGCTTCTGGGTTTTATGATTTGGTCCGCGAAGATCACCGAGGGCACTGCCAAGAATTCTCAGCCAGAGCCCAACTCGCAGAGTATGGAAACAGACAGGGGCATGCCATGCAAAGGCTGGGCTACGACTCACCTACTGTTGCAGTGCAAATATGGTCGAAACGCAGCCATAAACAGGATCCGAGAGCCTCGCCTAAGCCTCGTAACAGATGGTAACCAGAGCCTCATGTACGATTACTCCGACCCATGTCAGATTGAATGCGAGACGTTACAAAATTGGCAGAAAAATGCAGGATAAACTTCTGAAGAAATGGCAGAAGGGAGTTACAAAATGGAGCTGGAAGCCAAAAATGGCGTTGGAGAAATGACAGAGGTTGCAGCTAGAATTTAGCTGAGAAAATATTCATGAAATGCATACTGATAGCAGAAATGACCTGCACAGAAAGGCCATAAAAACAAATGGCTCAAATATCAACAGGGCAAGATATCACCCACTCTGATACCATGTTAAACACACACATGGCAAAAAGAGTATGAAAGATAAAACATGAGAGTACAATTTTTATTAACAAATGATATACATTTATAGTACATGGTTTGACCATTGGGTTCCACATCCCAAGGTCTCTTGGACTTCCTTAGTCTATTCCGCTGCCTCAGATCAACATTTCTACTAGTTGGGGACTACCTCAAATCAGTGATTATGCCCATGATCGAGCTTCTCTTTGTGAATGGCCCTTGACCATTACATTCTCAAGTGGTTTTTGCTTACCACAAACAATACATTTCTGTTGACCACAAACCTTTCTTTGTCATGACAAGTGGTTTCTAGTTTACCACAAACCATTCACTACAAAGTAGTTTTTAGAGCACCAAGAACTTTTCAACATAACAATTACAAGGGTATACTTGCCACATGAGGCCCATATCAATCATTTGACTAAGGTAAATACAATTTCAACTTTGTATTTGAAGCTATTCCAACCCTTGTACAAATATTGGACCAAGACCATTTATTTCTAGTATTCAAAAACATTATTTAAGTAGGACCACTAAATTGGTTAGGATGTCATTTTTCATGGATACACTATATCTACATCTCAATTTTGAACACATGGTAGTTTTATTCTTACCCTAGTTCACTTCCTTCTTATCTTTGTTGCATCAAACTTTTTTTATTTGTCCTTGTTTTGCCCTTCTCTTTTGCTACTTCAAAATTCTCTTCCTTCTTCTTATCTCTTTAATATGCCTTTGTCATTTGCTTCTCTTGCATTTGCTTCATTGTTCAAACTCGAGATCCTATAGCATCTGCTTCTTCTACTTCTTCTTCCCAAGATCCTCTAAAAGCTTCAATGTGCTCACCACCGTCTTCTCTTTCAACTCCAATGTGCCTCTTCTTCCTTAGCAATTCTTTCTCACCTTACCAAATACCTGACATAGGTTGTCTTTTTTGCTTAACCTAGTCTTTCGATATTTATGATCATTCACCTTGGACCTTCTTTCTAAGCTTTTATCTGCTCCTCACTCTTCACTTTTCAAGCTTCAATAGTTTTTGGGCTTCCTTCTTTCACCAAATTCCTCTATTTCTTTAGTCTTCTTCTTTTCGGCACTTTTCTTGTCATTTGCTCTGCTATGGAGTCAACATCTTCTTCTCTCTTCATCAATCTTTTGTCTTTTGTTATCCTGCTTTGGCTACATCATGTGTTAAATTTTGCTTCTTTTGTCTTCAACTTACTTCACATTTTCATTATGATATTCTTCATGTCTTCATCACATTTTGTCTGCTACTTTACTCTATTATGTCTTTGCCCATCTAAGTAGTAGTATGTTATGAGAGACACTAGAGAACAAAACAAAACAAAAAAACTAGATGGTTTAATCATCCCTCATGCATCCTTAGGGGAATCGTTAATTCTCTCCTTCCCCGTATGGATGGATAATAGGAACATTATATCTCTTTTCAAAAATTCTTGAGTATCTCCCATTGAGACCTCTACGAACAAGATGGGGAGTTTACAGGCAAAAAATGGAGAGCATAGTGTACATGGCATAGTACAAGTTGAGAAAGAGATGGAGTGTGTCGAATAGGGATGATGGTTTCTGCAAACATCGTCTAATGTTGGAATGCCCAATTCCAACCTAGACTCATACTTGTGACACTAGTTGGCCAAACTAAATGTCACAAAAATGACAACTCAGTAATAGACTTACATCAATGTTTCTTCATGAAATGGCAATCTTTAAATATTTAACTTGACTTCGATTTTGAGAAGGACTTAACTATGACTAAAATCTCCTACCACATTTGCACTTGACACTCAATCTTTAACTTGACTTCATCGCTTTATATTTTTACATCAACAGTTGCTTTCCACCTCAATCTGACTCTCAACTTGACTTCAACAATCCATGGCATTGCTAAGGTGGTCGTCTTAGTGTACGTGTGGATGCCTTTTCCTTTCATCTGTGATCTTCTTCACACATTCCAATATCTTTGCTCTAGAATTCAATGCTCTACTTTAACTCGCCCCGAGGAGATTTATAGGCATAGAGATGGCACCCTTCATGAATGTGAAATACTCCTTCATCAATCATATGTCTTAGGCTTGCCATCACTGAAGCTCATCATATGTTTTTCTATCAAATTGAAAGTAAATTTCTTGGATTCGAGTTGTCCACATAAGGGGCACTACTCCATCTTCTCCCATGGTTCAAGTGTGAGAAGCGTGTGTTTCTCAACACCACCCAACAAACAACTTGCTAAATTTCGGTTAACAAGTTCTTTGCTTAAGACAGTTACTTAGTGATGATCCTTATCAGCCCAATTATTTGATCAATTACATTTCCATTAGCATTCACATATGACAATAATTGAAGAAAGAACATAAATGAAAAGTGTTGAAGACAAGCCAAGAGAAGAGAACACAAGAATATGGCACAAGCCAGGGAAAACCCCAAGATGGGGAAAACCCTTGATCAATTCTTCTTATTATTATAATCAAATGCTTCGACAGAGTGAGAGAGAGAGTACAATAATTAAAAGGTCGAGATTGGCTTGCCAATTAGGAGATCCATTAACACTGTCTTCCATTACAGTTGCAATTTTGGTGCACTCAAGACGTACCCTCTTAATATGGTGACAAACAGTAGAAGAACCTTGTTCTTGCTAGGGCTACTAACAGATCATCAAGAATCTGTAAGGATTAGTCAACCAAAAATAAGAAGTGTTGGAAATTCACCGTTGTTTGGATGTTGCTCCTAGTTAGGGCATCAAACACAGTTTCAATCCTCACAGAACCATTCAAAACAGACTTCTATAGTTGCGGCCTCCCTGCAGGATAATTTGTCCTCTTCATGTCACACATCTAGGCTCAATCCAACCCCAAGCTAGCCTCCATGAATACTTGCCTTCACCAAATTAGGGTTGCGGCCTATCTGAACAGATACTATCCCTTTCAGTCCATGGATTTGCAAGAAGAGATTTGTGGCCTGCTTGAGAAAGGCTACTAGAAGCTACGGCCCATTTAAGAGAGATTTCACACCATGAAAGTACACCCAAAACACTTTAGCTCTGCGGTCATCCTTAGGAATAGTTCGGACCTGCAATAGGAGAGAGATGCCCAAAAACAATCCTCACATAAGCCCAGACCTGATCTTAAGAGACTCGACCTTCTTCTCAAGGGACTCGGCCCATCAACCAGCCCTGACATGACACCAAACAAGCCCTTCATCCTTCGCTAGAGATACCTTCCTTCTGTGGCCATTTTAGAGAGAGAAGAACATGAGATCGATGTGTGAAATGAGGTTGAGGGCACCTCAATATATACTAGTCGTTGGGGTTGAAGGGACGTGACTGTAGGGCTTGATGAGCCGACATATAGGAGAGGTCGACCTTGATAATTGCATGTGAGAAAACAAAAATTCAAAATCACACTTCCGCTTGTCCAAATGAGACGATCTTTATATCGATTTTGGTCCTCTCGAAAAGAGGAATTCAATTGAATGATTATCTCCATAAACTAAGTTGTCCAAAGTGGAATTTGGCCCTAATTGCCAATTTTAACACAACTCATTGTGAATGGTGATTTGCACACCTTTTGCACCAATCTCTTAGGCTACTCAAATTCGACCCAGTTCTCTTGCAATCCAAATCCAATTACCAGCCAACAAGCAACAACGAATACAAAGTCTTGGAAACTCTTAAATACAAACATCCACTCTCATCGAAGGCTCACCAAGAGCCACATAGATGATGCAAAAGCCAAGAACATTCTCCACCAAAACCTTCTTGTGACCTCAACTCCAAGATCAACTCGAGCTACAACCAAGAACCACATGCCTTGCATGAGAAACATGCACCAAACAAAGTTGTTCATGTACCATCAATGCCCAAATAGTGGATCACCCACTTGCCACACATTCACTCAATTCTTGAGCTTCTAAAGTTGTGCTTCACTAAGCAGAATTCCCAAGGCAATTCAATTAAATTTGGAGCCAACAACAGCTCCCATCTCTCGCACACTTTCATCACAATAAACATCATAAAAAAATTCATGGCCACAACCAAGGCTCTAATACCAAAAATGATGTAAATCAAAACCGCAGCACATAAACTCAAACATATATGAAGCAAGGAACATTGGGAAAATATGCTCCAGAACCCCTAAGGGGAAATGTTCAGTGTGTGTGTCTAAAGTAAAAATGGTCACAAGTAGGAGTTATTCCTTCATGATAATTAGGGATGTAGTAGAGCAGGACACCTTGGCTATATATAGCCCTTAATTTCTCATCAGAACTGCCCTCTATGAATGACCACATAGCCCAAACAATAAGGCACTAGTTATTCCCTTTCATCCATCACCTCCAAACCTTTTTTCCCGTTCATTTTGATTGTTGAGAAGCCCCCCTTGAATTAGGTCCATCTTTTGTCGAAACTGCAGAGGAAAGTTGATGGGGTGGCATTGGCCAACCTCCTTGTTCCACAAGTCTTCACCAAGGTACAAGAACTTTACATTTTTGGGTGTGAGATTGTAGTAACAGACCCTATCCAGCAGAAACTGGCAGAGGAAAACGCAGCCAAAACCATGAGGAGGGTTGATGAACAATTAATTGCACCAGTGTGGCCATGACCTGAACAAAACTTGGATCTACAGGTCGAAAGGAGACCACCCCTCTTGAGTGATTGGATGATATGTTGAGAGCGTATTTACCTAGTGTTAGGGTTCCTAATGTATTGCTCAATATTACACATAACAAATGATATAATCACCCGTGAGCCCATCCCTCGTTTTCAGTGAGGTGTTTTCTTTGGTTATGGGCATGGAAATTCTTGTATAAGACGATGAAGGACATACCTTGTAATATTGAATTTTTGTACCTCTCACAATTAAATGAAATGTCTAGTTACTTCCTGCATATATATTACAGACCTGTGTGCTTCCCATCGCATTCAGCTATGAATGAGTTGTTCCTTTTGTTCCTGGGAATTCAGAATGTACTATACAATGAAGGGGGTTTTAGCTTTAGTAAACTGGGTTTTGCTGTGCTTTCTTCCAAGCATGTAACATGGTCCAACAAGTGTCATCTGCCTATTTACATGTATAGCAAAAGATAGTGCCAGTAGATGGGCCACCATAACAGCAAAGTTACACTTTTTATGTTTCCTGTAATGTAAGAATGTCTCTGCTCAAATAAACCTTTAAAATATCCTTTGTGCATCAAAATTGCCAGTTACCTGTGTCCCAGCTATGCAATAGACAGTATGAGGAAATTCAGTGCGTACAAGTCCTAGGGAATCATGTATTATGTCAAAACTGCACCAGTCAAACACAAACAAAGCAACTAATCAGTTCTGTGTTTTAAGGCAGCTGTACAATGATTACCAACAGGACAATCGATGTGGTCAAATATCAAGGATGACAACGGTGGCCCTAAAGGCCATCTAAAATTTTGATGTCATTCCCTAAACTTGCATGAACAAAAGTAACAAAACAAATAATGCCTCTCTGTAATTGCACCTCAAACAAGGCCACCCGATATGAAAGGCATGTAAACAATCATAAGCTGATGTATCACACTGCAGCTCTTCTCCTTCCTCCAATCTATCAACTCCCGGCTGCCAAACCTGTTATCCAGAAATCAACCAGTTTTACTCAAAAGTACGTCTGATACAAGCTCTTACTCCCGAAAAAATTTGGAAACAGCAAATACATCCATTTTCTTTACAAGAAGTAACTCGTGCTCAAAATTCAAGCAAATGCTATAAATTTATGATTTGTTCATTTTCATGATAAAGCTGTTCAACCACAGAAGCAAATGCTAAAAATTTATGATTTGGTCATTTTCATGATAAAGCTGTTCAACCACAGAAACGAAATTTTAAGATTACAGCATTAATCAATTTTCAGACTGAAATCATGTTTTTGCCAATGAGGTCATAGTTCAGCGGTGAAGACAAGAGTGTGTGACACAACCCAGCAAGATTAAATCCCTCTAGACGCACAAGGAAGCAGTCAAGTTAGGCGCAAGATCTGGATGATTTTGACAGAAGAGTACCCCACTGTCCTGGCAGCTTAGCCAAACAGAAGTGCTTGTGTTAAGTGGTTCATACCTTTTCATCCGCGCATGTGAACATCCCCTTGGGGCCAGCAGTAATGCTTTTCTTTGAGCTAGAAAAAAACTACTTCCGAAATAAATAAATAAGAGGAAAAAAGAGGAAAACTGTGAACTTTCTACAATCTCAAGTCTCCACACAGTACATCTACAGATCCTAGGTTTCGGAGAGATGTCATCAAAAGGTCCAAATGGCAAAACAAACAACGGGGCAGGTATTAGATGCATAAGTTCTAATTTTATAACTCAGGAGCTTAGATTAACATCCAAGCAGAAGATAGTCTGTCGGGCTGTGATGTAGCAGCAAAGTTGGAGTACTTACCACGAGAATGACCCAGATTCAAAATCTGGTGGTAGTACTCCCCGTGATTATACATATCAAGGTATGAAGTCATGTTAATGCGTCAAAATCCGTTTCCCTGATAAAGTGGGGGTGCTGTTAATGATATTTATGTCCCCTCAGTGGCAACATCGTAGCCAGAGGCCATTGGATTCTAAATCCAATATTGTTAAGGAGTTCTCCCCTCAAATAAATAAATAAATAAGACCAAAACACTAAGAGCTGCAACAGCTAACGCCAGCAATCGGAGGAAGAAGCCATGAAGTAAACCAAGCACAATTTAACTTAAATGGAACCCTAATTACCCCCCTCATATCTTTGACCGACAAGCTATATCTGTCACAGTGAAATTTACAATAGACAATGATTCAAAGGGCTAACCTTGGCATCTTGCTGCGTCGTCTTTGAAGTTCCCTCGCCTTTCTTGGAAACCTGCAATTAACAGCTCGTCGTTGCAAGTTAAATTGTGTAATTGTCGCCAGGAAAATATGAAGATTTTGAAAGTATTGAATGCAGGATTACCTTGCGCGTCTTCGGAATTCTCTTCTTCTTCTTCAGATTGCGAGCCATTGCTGAAAATGGAACCTACCAGGGAGTGCCTCCAAAGCAACAAAAAGAACCACACAATCGAAGGAAAAGGAAATTTGCATTAAGGGGGTTTTACGCAGGGCGGCTCAACACGAGGATGCGAACGTAGGGTTTAAGGATATAGTATAAAAAAAAATATCTGCAAGCGTTTTTCCATTAGAGGTTGCAAACAAGGAATAAAATTCCCAACTTTATTGATAATTGAATAGTATATTTCTACTTAAGATAGTCTAACTCTAAAATCAACAGTAACCAATGCACCAAAATAGATACTCATCTGGACAGGCAATTATTTGAACGACAGATTATTAATTAAACCTCGTGCTTTTTGAAGGAGAGGCAGGCGAACCTTGGTTAATCCTAGTGTGTAGTTACATATAATTGAACCACCTTAAGGATATGGGTGTTGGGTTAAAGCACGTTCATCTTTTCGAAAAATTTCTTAACCATCCCAAAAACAGAGCTTGTAAAATTTAATGATTAAATATAGTTTATGGAAGTATGTGAGTGAATAACAATGTTTAGCATGTATCTTTATGCATGAGATCAAAAATCCTCCGAAGAGCATTAAGAATGTATCAAATTAGTATTACTTTTTCCTATATATCAAAACAATTTAGTTTGGAGTGTGAGAAATGGGATATAGTTAAAATTAGGTTATGATTGAATTGTAGAGGGTTGGAAAGTAGTTTTACTTTCTCCAAATGATTTAGCCTAATTATAAGGGGTTGTGTTATTTATATTATGATGAGGGTAATGTACAAATTTTATCTAATTTTAATGATGGAAATTAATACATTTTTGGGATTTAAAAGGTGAAAGTGAAATTACATGGAATTTGTTAATACCAGAGCTAAGAAAGTGTAACACATTCCTTCCACATCTATTTAAGCAACCGGTTACCTGGGGTAAACATGTGACGATAGGCTATTATGATTGGATTCAACCGCTTAGGTGACTTAAAGGAAATGGAATCGACGGAAACACATCATACAGACCTTTCACATCAGTTACAGGACCCCTAAGAATTGTCCCAACACTTCTGGTAACCAACCCCTGGGTCCCACTGAGGTTTTAGACCTCTTGACCTTTGGACGCTCCCATGCTATGGGCCTGACAACGTCCATGAAGCTCTCGTCGCTCTCATGACAAGGCATGCCAGCATCCAGGGACTATTTTGCTCAATGTTGTGCCAGCATCCCCAGGATTTGAGCCACTTTTTCATGCCCAGAGCCCACGTCACGGCCCATAATAAATGACACCTTCAAAAAAAAAGATAACAATGAAACAATGATGCAATTGCAAATACTTGAACAAGCCCTTGACTAGACCCCTATTAGCCATGACAGACATTTTGTCAAACATATCACAAATATGTAATCTACAGGTGTAAACAACATATCTAAGCATAGAGATCTCATACTCATCTGAGAATCGCTAAGAAGCATTGATGCCTCGACACATTAGCTGTAGTTTCATCCATTAGGTCATAGATACATTGTCCATTCATTTACAAGTAAAAACATAATGAGATCCCTACATAGCTACTGTCATAAAACATATACATAACCAACATAATAGCAACAGAAATGCCAAGGAAATCACAGCCATAGGATCCACATATTCACCAATATAATACTCATAGAAATACAAGGAGAAATAACCTCATAATGATGATGCAAAATCCAAACCCGGGATAGGACTACCACGTTCCACCTGACCATATAATGGCTGAGTCAAATCTCTCTTCAGTCATTCAACCCCGTGCCATATTCCAGCCATGAATGTGGGATCTTGTAGAACACATCAATCCAAAACCATCCAGAGCTTCTAGAGGCCAACCACCTCAACCCATCAAACATTGATTCCACCTCACGGTCGGACAACACAAAACCATCATCAAATTGGTCTCTACCCAAGCCTTCCATGGCTCCAGAGTGTTTGTTCCAACCAAGGCTTCCAGGACTAGTAACTCAACCCACAGTTTATTTTGGGCTTCTATAGCGTTTGTCCAACCAGGGCTTCCAAGACTAGTAACTCAACCCACCTAGGGCTTCCAGACCGTTTGTCCAACCAAGGCTTCCAGGACTAGTAACTCAACCCAAGCTGTTATAGGGCTTCTAGACCGTTTATCTAACCAGGGCTTCCAGGAATTAGTAACTCAACCCAAGCTAAGGAAACATGAGAACCAACCAGAAAAACAAAGAAATGAACCCACAACACCATGGCTATCTAGGAAATGGAAAGGCTAGGCAAATCCAAAGTCAATCCAGGCAATCCTCCTTTCCAGTGACAGATCATGACCAATAAACTGCATGCATGCCAAAACTAGTGAGGAAACATACATGCAACTCGATACCTTTAAGCAAAACCCGTTGTAGTTGCTGATCCTGATGTCCTCTTGCGCTTTATGTCTCTTCTCGTGCCTTCTTGCTTCAAAACTCCAAGTATGCCACAGCCTCCAAGAGTGCTCCAAGAAAACTCTAAGTAACCAAGAGTGAGAGAGAGAGAGAGAATAATGAGAGAGAGCTCCAAAACCGAACTGACCAGGCTTACCCACTAATCCTCTTAAGCCTTTTTATGAATGAGGCCTCTATTTTCTTCATTTTCCATTATTTTCCTTCAATTTCCTCCTCACATGCAACCTGTGACCTTTCACCTTCCTTTTCTCCTAACTTCGTTTATTTTCATAAATAAAATGTCAATAAATGCATCATGCCTTTCCAAAACCGTTGTTATTGTCTTTGGCAATTTCCTTAACCATAATAACAAAAATGAACACCCCACCAGCATGTTTTTCCCACCATTCAGCTTGGAATACGTGTCCCATGATCGTGGTCTTATATATTTTTACATGAATTTTTAACCATGGTTGTTATAGAACCCACCCCTTGGGGGAACGTTGTCTTTGGTGTTCAATGACACCTGTAACCAACAAGACTATTGAAAATAAAATATACTGCCCATGAAACTTTATAACACGGCTCATTGTAGTATTTACAATGGCCATCTGCTAAAACATGACAAAGATACCGTTTACTTGAGCTTTATAACATAGCTCATTACCGTATTTACAATAACCACATATGCACGTTTTCTAAACTAGAAATTAATCATATTGTCTATGGAGCTTTATAAATCCAACTCGATACAATATTTACAATGATACACACATATGCACATATGCACATTTACTCAACCAACAAATAAAAGGATATGATGCCTGCATCCGCAATAAGGGAATCTAGAGGCTCACACCTCCACCCCCAAAGTAATACCATGATTCACCTCCTTCCCAGGAACTCAAGAATCCACTGTCATAATCAAAGCTGCATCCAATGTCCAGCGCTACAATCCAGCGCCAACAGTTATTGGCTCATTGTTCCAGGGCGAACTCCCAATGTGCGTTTGATTCCATCTGGTAATGCTAATGACCAAAACAAATCCATCCCCAACCTTCCCTTCTCTGCTACACAGTCCCTCGGGCAATCCGGTCACCCCCTTCTGTGCAGTCACACACCTTCCAAGTTCCATTGGCACCCCCATATTGTGTAGTCCATCCCTAGGCAAGGCTTCCTTGCATAAGAAGATACAAAAACCAAGGCATATCGTTGCTTTAAAACCATCATAACGGTCATAACATGCTCATGGAAATCAATGGACACTATTGGGTACCAATGTCCCATAATGGCCTTGCTCTTGAAGTACTTTACCAACATACTATTGCATGTTCTAATTCTTCTTACATTTGCTAATTATTGCAGTTGATTTCAACCACACAACCAGGCATTTCCATGCTTCCTGTACCAAGCACATAACTTCCATTAGATACAAAATAAATTGAAATAACTTCAAATCATACCTCATTAGTGGCCTGTCAACAAGGTACACTTGCAATCCTGTTTACTTCTTGTCACCACAAGTCAAACTAACATCTTTGACCACATCATCATGGATAAACATATCACATCAAGTTAGCTCAAAACATAACCATCATAGATCAAAATCATAAATCACATGCAATCATCGTAAACTATAATCATAGATCACATGTAATCAACATAGACCAAAATCATAAATCACATGCCTAATAAAATTGAAATAAAATGTTGATATGTATCCCTTAATCAATCCTTAGCTTCTACCTTTGCCTTTATTCCATACACGCTCTGGATCGGTTGCCACACCCAACAAACACCTAGTGCCTTCTCCTCAACCATGTGCACCACACACATACAACCACACACGACATGCAACACCATGCAATACATGCACCTACACCTAACATGCCACACATACACCTACACCTAGTGTACAACACAACACAATACATACTCCTACATACGGTGTACACCACCACACAAAATATTCACTTACACCTAATTTACAACACAATACATATACGTACACATCGTACAACACAATGAATACACATGTCACGATGTCACGACTACACGATGCACATACATAGTACCACATGTCCGCAACGCAACATGTACGATATACACACAATACCACATGTACAGTATGTACACAGTACCACCTATACACAGCACCATCTGCACAACTTGTACATAATATCACATGTACATGGCACCACCTGCACAACGTGTACATAATACCACATGCACATCGTACCACCTGTACAACATGTACACAACGCCAGACATACATAGCACCACATGCACAGCATGTACATGACACCACATGTACACAACACCACATGCACGACATGTGCACAACATCACATGTACAACATGTACACGACACCACATGCTACAACACCACTTGTACAATCATGCACACAACACCATATGTACATAGCACCACATGTACAACATGCACACAACACCATATATACATAGCACCACATGTACAACATGCACATAGCACCATATGTACACAACACCGCATATCCAACATGCGCACAACACCATAAGCACACAACATCGCATATCCATCATGTGCACAATACAATATGTACACATCACCGTGTATCCAACATGTACATAGCACCATCTATACCCAGCATTGCATATGCAATACTCGCACAACACTATTTGTACCACCCTGTGCATAACATTGCATAAACAACATGTACACAAACTACATATACACCGCACGTGCACAACATCACAAATGCAATATGTACAACATATACAACATATGCACAACAGTAGTACCACACATCCAAAACCACATTGTCTATGCCAAGCAACCTTGCTTCTAGTGTCTTATCCATGCTTGTCCCAACATGTTGCAGACCACACTGCTTTCATTTCATTGATGTATCCCTCAGTATAGCATGTCCATAACATAGACATAATATAATCACAAAATATCAACTCATAACCACATGATACCGACCTTCTATATTTGTCATGACTACCCTTCCACTTGATCCGTCTTAAACCAGGAACCTCTTCATGTCATTCACCTGCATAAGCAATCATTCCTTCACAAGAATGATTCCCAACGACCCTATCAGGTAACAACACACATACATACATATATATACATATAAATACTAACATTAAACAATCATGAGTATGCAAGACAACATCATATGTAAAAAAAAATCATTTCCCACCCCGTTTTCAGTTTCACCTTATTTCTCCAAAATAGTTAAATGCCCTTTCCCATATCCATACATTCAACAACTGGAAAATAATTTTTGCTGAAAACACAAATTCTGGAAATATAACAGAATGCTAGAAAATGCAGAAATAAATATCAGCACATACAAACAGCCATTTAACACATTTAAACACAGTGATTTTTGGTCAAGGTGACCCTGGAAAAACCCCCTACAACTCTTGGGGAAAACCAGTTCAAAAGCTCCTTCTTATTTCTGGAAAATGCTTTTACAGTAAGAGAAATATTCAACAAAAATCAGCAAAAAAACTTTTACAACTTATCTCATTTTCCGTGCCTCTCAGCCAACTGGAAAAACTTGCAAACAGCAAAACAGAACAACAATAAATGTTGTACGGCCTCCTCGATTTTTGTGCCCAAATTTCAACCTTAAATGTTGCTGTACAGACTGCCTAGAAAAGCGTGCATGCTACCATAAATGATGATGTACAGTTTTCCTCGATTTCTGTGCAAAAAACAACAGTACGGCTGTACATATTTATGCCTAGAAAAGCGTGCCAAGGTACAACCACTTGTTGTACGGCCTCCCTTGAAAAATGTGCTAGCAACCTACAGATTGTCTGCTCATCGATTTCTGTGCTAACTTGCTGTACGACCTCCTTGGAATCTGAACCAAAACTGTTGTATGGACTTTCTAGAAAAACGTGCCCAAAACCTGCCTTTCACTGTGTGCTAACTCAGCTGTACGGACTTGCTAAAACGCTGCCTTGGAATGTGTACCAAGCTGCTGCCTCCTTCTCCTCACTGTCCAGAAATCTCCTTTATTCTCTTGCTCTCCTTCTCTCAATCTGCTCATGAAAGAATTAATGACCTTTTTTCCTTCTTTCCCTCCTTTAATCTAATCCTAAGTGACTTTTGGGGAATCCCTAAATCCAATGGCTGAAATATATTGAGATCTAGGGCTGAGATTAAATGTTCATTTAAATCTCACTTTCTATTTTTTAATTCACCCCACTTTAATAAAGACCCACTTAGTCATTTATTTCCAAAGTCACTTTTCCTTTCTAATTTTACATTGACTTTATTAAAGCCACTTTAAAATTAGACTTTAGTAACTTTATCACTTAAAGTCACTTTTAAATTAGATTTGACTTTATAAAAATTATAAAGTCACTTTAAGAGAAAAAATAAATTCTTTTTAACGTTTTTCCCTAGGCTAAAGATCAAAGCCTTAGGGAACCACCTGTCCTCTGGTACCAAATTTCAACATCATACATACATACATATATGGTGGCCTTGGTGCAGGCGATATGGACAACCTCTCAAACCTGGTTACAATTTCATCAATATCAGGCCAAATTTCTCCCTCTGCTTCAATTGGTGTATCAGTCATTTAATTGACAACTTCATGGATTTTCCTCTGATCACCAAAACCCTTGTTAATTGACAAATAGGGTCTTTGTTCCTATCGGAACTGTAATTCCCAAAGAATTACTTTAAACACTATCGGCGGGCTTTTAGTGTGGAATTCATACAATACACTATCAGCGCTTTATCAAAACATTGTCATGGATTATAAATAGTCTTGGTGTAATTCCAAAGGAATTACACTATCGGCGCTTTTATATTCCAAGTTCTGTGTTATACGCAATATACACTATCGGCATGTTTAATGCCCTTCCTCCTTCCTTTTCCCGATGCGATAATCGGCAATCGCTATCGGCGGCCTCCAAAGCACCAATACTTGGTTCCTCCCACCTCCAGGTTTGTGATGCGATCGTCCTTGTGGACCTGACGCCTCTTTCTGCCCTTCTCTATAATGTTTCGGTTCCGAAACGTCAGGGTTTCGCACTTCAGCAGTTCCAAAGGCTCTCTACTCCACTTGCGCTTCTCTGATGCGATATTGGTTCGGACCCGATATGGGCATGAACCAAATCCAATAAGGTTTCAAGTCCAGAACAATGTTCCACTTAAGAAAATATCATGATTTCTCTGTGTAAACAGAGTTTGCCCACAGAACTCTGTAAAACAACTTAGAAAGCCTGCACACGTCGATATGAAGGGAAAACGATCCTAAAGGCTTCAGTCAAGCATCACTTTGGAAAAATAAGGCGAATTCATCCATTTTCAACTCAGAAGAAAGCAATTTAACAGATACACGCATACCATTATTAATTAGCAGAAGGCCATTAATTCAGATAAACAAAGAGAGAAGTTTTCAAGGGATAATGCTTCCGGGCACGCTCTTCTCTTCTAAGAGTCCCGTTGTCTCTTATTTATAAATAATTGATAAAGCCTTCTATTATCCTTTACAAAAGCATGCTTTACATAGAATGATTTAAAGCGTAAAGCTTTATTACAGCTTATCCATAAGCAATATAATTAGCATGTTTTATTCTTAATTCTATTCTATCTTGAACTAGAAAAGCATGGAAATTGCTGGCTAAAGGACCCCACTCCCTTGCCTGTAGATTTTTTGGATTTTTGGAATATGTTTGAAGACTTTTTCCCTCTAAGTCACATGCTCTTGCATCAGACTCCTGAGGATAAAATTCTTCACGGGCTCATGTCCATGAGTTCATCTACAGAACTGCCTAGTTTCTGTAGCATGTCTTCTGTAACCCAAGTAGCTTTAGCGGTTGGCAGATCCTTCCATTTTACCAAATATTGAAAGTACTCTCGTCCCCTTGTCTTCTTAAATACCTTCTTGTCCAGAATTCTTTCTAGCTGCAACTCTTTTGTTGTGGGTAACTGTTTTACCTAGTCAATCTCTTGGATCTCTTGATCTTGTGTTGTATCATCTGTAGTTCCACTTTCATACTTGTACAGGTCTGCAACATTAAAAATTGGTGATATCCCAACATCAAGGGGTAGCTCAACCTCATCAGCATTTGCAGAAAATTTCCTCAATACTTTGCACGGTCCAATTTTCTTGAATTTCAATTTATTATACTCCCTCTTTGGAAATCTCTCCTTTCTGAGATGTGCTAAAACCAAATCCCCAACTTCAAAGTTCACCTCTCTTCTCCTTATATCTACTCTGGTTTTATACTTGATGTTGCTATCCTGCAGCTGCTGCTTCACTTGTTCATGTATTCCTTGCATTTCTGAAGCAAAGTCTTCACCCTCCGCACTTCTCATTTCTTCTTTTTGCAAGTTTCTTAATTCAAATATTCCTCTTGGATGCATTCCATAAACAATATGGAATGGACTCTGTCCTGTACTCCTGTTATGTGAGTCATTATATGCATACTCAGCTTGTGCTAATACTTGATCCCATTGCTTTGGATGTTCTGCAGTAAGGCTCCTTAAAAGATTGCCTAAACTCTTGTTCACCACTTCAGTCTGCCCATCAGTTTGTGGATGATAGGTAGAATTGAAACTTAATTTAGTTCCCAGTTTCTTCCATAGTGTCCTCTAGAAATGTCCAACAAATTTGGAATCCCTGTCTGAGACAATACTTTTGGGCAACCCATGCAATCTTACAATCTCCTAAAAAACAAATTAGCATTGTGAGAAGCATCACTAGTTTTATAACATGGAATAAAGTGTGCCATTTTTGAAAATTTGTCCACTACAACAAAAATTGAATCATTACCTATTTGAGTGTTTGGTAAGCCCAACACAAAATCCATACTTACCATATCCCAAGGCCTATCTGGAATTGGTAATGGATATACAAACCTGTGTTTTGGCTCCTTCCCTTTGCATATTTGTAGACTTTGCAAGTTTTCACATACTTCTCCACTTCAGATTTCATTTTCGGCCAGAAATAAAATCTGTTTAGCTATTCATAAGTATTCTCTATGACAAAATGTCCTGCAAGTCCTCCACTATGTTTTTCTTTAATTAAATTCTCCCTCATTGAACAGTTTGGTATGCACAGCTGATTTTTCTTAATTAATAGTCCATCTTGTAAGCAGTAATCCAACCATTTACTTCTATCCATCAAAACATGATTTTTACAAGCCTCAAATGCCTCTTTAAAATCTGAATCGGTCTCATACAATTCTTTAAGAAAATCAAAACCCAACACTTGGATTTGACTCTCTTGAAGCAATACATTTCTCCTACTTAAGGCATCTGCAACTTTGTTTGACTGCCCATTTATATGCTTCAAAACAAAATGGAAACCTTGAAGATACTCTACCCATTTAGCATGTTTCTAGCTAAGCTTTGGCTGCTGCATTATAAACTGTAATGCATGGTTATCTGAATAAAGAATAAATTCTTTTGACATTGAATAATGCCTCCATTTCTTCAATGACTGCACAACTGCGTAGAACTCTTTATCATAGGAAGAATACTTCTTTTTGGAATCATTTAGCTTTTCACTAAAAAAAGCTATTGGTATATCTTCTTGGCTTAAAACACCTCCAATTGCTTCTCCGCTGGCATCACACTTCACTTGAAAAGGTTTGTTAAAATCAGGCAAAAGCAAAATAGGCTTTTCAGTGATTTTCTTCTTTAACAACTAATTTTTTGGTCTATCTTCTTGGCTTAAAACACCTCCAATTGCTTCTCCGCTGGCATCACACTTCACTTGAAAAGGTTTGTTAAAATCAGGCAAAAGCAACATAGGCTTTTCAGTGATTTTCTTCTTTAACAACTGATTTATTTTATTTTATTTTTTTTGCCTTCAGCAGTCCATTTAAATGGTTGTTTGTCCTTCTTTATGGTCTCAATAATAGGTGCATTAATCTTACTAAAATTCTTGATAAATTTTCTATAAAATCTATCAAGACCATGAAAACTCCTTACCTCAAAAATACTCTTGGGTGAAGGCCACTCCATAATTGCCTTAATCTTCTCTGGATCCATCTTTAGCCCTTCAGCAGAAATAACAAAACCCAAGTATACTAGCTCTTCTTTCATGAATGAACACTTCTTCAAATTCAGCAATAATTTCTCTTGTTGTAGCCTTTGTAAGACATAATTCAGATGTCTCATGCGCTCCTCTTTAGACCTGCTATAGACTAATATATCGTCCAGATATACTATTACAAATTTACCAATGAACTCTTTAAGAACTTCATTCATTAGTCTCATAAATGTACTTGGTGCATTTGACAACCCAAAAAGCATTACTCTCCACTCATATAGTCCCTCATTTGTCTTAAAAGAGGTTTTCCATTCATCCCCTTCTCTTATTCTTATCTGATGATACCCGCTTTTAAGATCTAGTTTTGAAAAATACTTTGCTCCACTCAAGAAATCCATTAAATCTTCATTTCTAGGCAATGGAAATCTGTACCTGATTGTGATTTTATTGATGGCTCTTGAATCTGTACACATTCTCCAGCCTCCATCTCTCTTTGGGCTCAGCACTGTTGGTACTGCGCAAGGACTCAAGCTTTCCCTAATCAGCCCTTTGTCAAGCAATTCTTGCACCTGCTTTCTAACTTCTTCATTTTCTATAGGAGTCATTCTATAAGTTGCTTTGTTAGGTAGACTTGCTCCAGGTATCAAATCTATATGATGACTGATTCTTCTAATGGGTGGTAATTCATTAGGCAAATCATCAACAATAATATCACAATATTTCTCCAACATTTCTTGAATTTCAATGGGTAAATCAGAAACTTTAGTAGAAGTCATTATTACCTTGGGCTTGCAAATTATAGCAAAATTTACCTCATTTTCTTCAATCTGCTTCAAGTATTCCTTTCCTCCAAGTAACAGAGTTTTTGGATCAGTCTTCTTTCCTGGTATATCTTCTTCTTGTAGAGGTGGCAACGTATGATTGACACCATCCTTTCCAAACTTGTAGGTGTTTCTTTTTCCATCATGCATGGATCCTCTGTCATATTGCCAAGGTCTTCCAAGCAATATGTGACACACATCCATTGGCATCACATCACAAACAATTTTA
The DNA here is from genome assembly GCA_031772625.1 of Pinus tabuliformis. Taxonomy (NCBI): domain Eukaryota; kingdom Viridiplantae; phylum Streptophyta; class Pinopsida; order Pinales; family Pinaceae; genus Pinus; species Pinus tabuliformis. Next base: position 106,193,785 of record CM062810.1, on the reverse strand, counting down.
TCTTTATACTTTCCCACCTGAAATTCCACTTCACACTGTTCATTCACCAACAGTAGATGTCCCTTTTGCAACCATGACACCTTGTAAGGTGTTGGATGTTTCATTGTCCTCAGCTTCAATTTCTCCACCACTTCTATAGAGACCAAATCATCAGTGCTGCCACTATCAATGATCATCTGGCAACATTTCCCTTGGACTTTACACACTGTCCTGAATAAAGTCTTCCTTTGTGATGGTTCAGCCAACTCCTTTGCTGGCTTGAGCATAATTTTATTAACTACCAAAGGTTCTCCTCTCTCTGGTATATTTTCTTCTTCTGTTATTGCTGCCACTGGTGCTTCTCCCTCAACTGGAGCAAGAATTGCATTCCTCTAATTTGTTTTTGCATTCTCTGGGCACTCAAAAGCTCTGTGTCCCAGCTTGTTACATCTGTAACATCTTATTTCTCTGCCTCTTCCTCTACCTCCTCTTCCTCTATAAAAACTCCCTCTGCCTCTTGCATCACCTCCTGTGGGTGCATGTTGGGTTGAGCTACTGCTAGCTCCATCTTTAGGTGTTATAGATCTTCCTCTACCACCTTGACTTCCCCTTCCTCGGAAAGTACCTCTCCCTCTGGCAGACTGCTTCCTCATGAGTTTTTCTTCAGCTTTCAGTGCTATTTGATAAGCTTCCTCTATTGTTTTAGGAGACAGTAGACTTATCTCATCTTGAATGTCCATCCTGAGGCCATTCATATATCTAGCCACCTTCTCATCTGTATCATGGGCTTCTCCAGCTCTTATGCTTACCTTGTAGAACTCCTCTATGTATTCTTTCACTGTCAAAGATCTTTGTCTAAGATTTTGCATTTGTCTAAACAAGGTTTGATGATAACTACTTGGCAGAAACTTACCTCTTAGCTTTGCTACCATCCTACTCCAATTCTTGATTGGTTGCTTGCCAAGTCTCTTCCTTTCTGCCTACACACCATCCCACCAAAGCACAGCATGGCCTTTTAGCTTGGTGACAACAAACTTCACTTTCTTCTCATCTTCTGTTTCTTCATAGTCAAAGAATTTCTCCATGCCATTAATCCAGTCTATCAATTCTTTTGGATTCAATCCTCCTTCATATATTGATACCTTGATCTTTGGCTTGGCCATGGATCTCAACACTGACTGAAAGAACCTCATCTCAGGAGTAACTGCTACAACTTCCTCCTCTGCAGCTTCAACTTCAGGTTCACTAACATCTCCATCATCTATGTTCCTGCCTATTGTTAATGCATCCAATCTAGCTTGCATCTGTTGCACAACTTCCATTACTTCAGCGTTTGCAACAGGATATCTTCTTCCACCACGTCCTCGTCCTCTTCCAAATCTGAAAGCCATAGTAACTTTCCTTCTCCTGCTTCTAAGATTTAATCCAATGTCAGCTGGCTGCTCTGATACCACTAATGGTGGCCTGGGTGCAGGCGATATGGACAACCTCTCAAACCTGGTTACAATTTCATCAATATTAGGCCAAATTTCTCCCTCTGCTTCAATTGGCGTATCAGTCATTTAACTAACAGCTTCATGGATTTTCCTCCGATCGCCACAACCCTTGTTAATTGACAAATAGGGTCTCTGTTCCTATCGGAACTGTAATTCCCAAAGAATTACTTTAAACACTATTGACGGGCTTTTAGTGTGGAATTCATACAATACACTATCAGTGCTTTTATCAAAACACTGTCATGGATTATAAACAGTCTTGGTGTAATTCCAAAGGAATTACACTATCGACGCTTTTATATTCCAAGTTTTGCGTTATACGCAATATACACTATCGGCATGTTTAATGCCCTTCCTCCTTCCTTTTCCCGATGCGATAATCGGCAATCGCTATCGGTGGCCTCCAAAGCACCAATACTTGGTTCCTCCCGCCTCCAGGTTTGCGATGCAATCGTCCTTGCGGACCCAATGCCTCTTTCTGCCCTTCTCTATAATGTTTCGGTTTCGGAACGTCGGGGTTTCGCACTTCAGCAGTTCCAAAGGCTCTCTACTCCGCTTGCGCTTCTCCGATGCGATATTGGTTCGGACCCGATATGGGCATGAACCAAATCCAATAAAGTTTCAAGTCCGGAACAGTGTTCCGCTTAAGAAAATATCATGATTTCTCTGTGTAAACAGAGTTTGCCCACAGAACTCTGTAAAACAACTTAGAAAGCTTGCACGCGTCGATATGAAGGGAAAATGATCCTAAAGGCTTCAGTCAAGCATCATTTTGAAAAAATAAGGCGAATTCATCATTTTCAACTTAGAAGAAAGCAATTTAACAAATACACGCATACCATTATTAATTAGCAGAAGGCCATTAATTCAGATAAACAGAGAGAGAAGTTTTCAAGGGATAATGCTTCTAGGCACCGCTCTTCTCTTATGAGAGTCCCGTTGTCTCTTATTTATAAATAATTGATAAAGCCTTCTCGGCCATTATCCTTTACAAAAGCATGCTTTACATAGAATGATTTAAAGCGTAAAGCTTTATTACAGCTTATCCATAAGCAATATAATTAGCATGTTTTATTCTTAATTCTATTCTATCTTGAACTAGAAAAGCACGGAAATTGCTGGCTAAAGGACCCCACTCCCTTGCTTGTAGATTTTTTGGATTTTTGGAATATGTTTGAAGACTTTTTCCCTCTAAGTCACATGCTCCTGCATCAATATATATACATATAAACATTAGCATAAAAACAATCATGATCCTTGATGACCCTATCAGACATGAACTACATATATACATACATGCATACATATATAAACATCAACATAATCATAATCACAACATAATTACTAGATATCATAAGGTCAAGGTTAAGAGAACTCCCTTTATGCGTGCAACACATGCGCAACATTGAGAACAACAGTTCCCAACATAGCCAAGGCATATGACGCCTCAAATCCATTCACCTTACCTTTTTGTTAGCTTTCTCATGATTGTCCTGCCATTGTCCATTTACACCAATGGACCCAACCAACTCAATCAATTGTCATACTCTTACCTTTAGCTGCCCTTACACATGCACCAGCTTCATCCGAGTCTTTCATTACTTGTTGGGTACCACACAACTCTCCCCGAGCTCCATTAACTTCCTCCTTCCCCAACCAATTCCCAAGACTCTCAAAACAATAAAGGTAAGACCGAGAATAAAACAAGAAGAAAACCATGGAAAACCAACAACAATATAACACCACAAACAAAGTGGCATGGCCATGCACAAGACGCAAACAAAACCGCAATCAAGCACAACAAATCACCAAAATACCAAAAGCACAAGACTGACAACAGACACCATGACTCAATCCCCATGGTTCCCAAGGAAAGCTCAACCCGAGCCTTCTTCAAGATTTCATGGCAATCTCTCTTACCATGTAGCTCCCTACATCACACTACCATAAACACATAATCATCAATGTATAAATAAACATAACAATATACCAGTTACCTTGTCTTGTTGTGCCAAGCACACTGCCTTGTCGCTGAAGACATCGGTGCCATGTCTCAAGGAACTCCAATTCCCTTGACAAATCTAGCTATAACTAAACAATAGTTGTTATGCCTGTCGAATATATATCACATATCCACCTAATGTCAGACAAATTAGGGTTAAGAATACTTCTGGTATGCAAAGCACTCATTCGTTTAGAATTAGCGTTTCCAATTATAGCCAAAGGAATTCTTGCCCAATTCCTTTCTTTTACCTTTTTACCTTGTTGCAATCGAGGCTTACTATATATTGTCACATCACCCAATTGTTAGTTATATAAACACATCTATTGTTACCTTGTCACGCTAATACCAAGCATGTTTCCTGCAACTGTTTACACATGTCAACCATGTGTTCCAAACATCAAGACAATCATATCTAATCATTTTGAAATCAACATTTACGAAGACTAACAATCATGTCATAATCCATAGTCAACTCATAGTCTTTAGACATAATGCTACAAATGTCACCTACTACACTCAATCACATATCAACTATCTCAACACATATGTGTTAGTACAATCATCTTAAAGCAAGATCATTCCTTCATGCAATACTATAGACTCGTACTTGTATCATGCAATTAATCAAACATTCAAACAAACTATAAATGTACCATGATAGATAAATCAACTGGACAACATAATAGAAACCAAACACTTAAACACCAAAATAGACGACATAATCAAACGTTCAAGCAAAAAGTAGACGACATAAGCAAGTTCATACCTTAATGTATCTCAAGGGAGGCTGTCTTGTTTGCAAAATCATTATAGTTAGCACAATATAACTTCACAACACATCAACTCAAACAAAAATAAGATCATAATATCCATAATAGTAACTAACTAACATGTTCACATCATAAGCTCATAAACATTTGTCGTTTATGCATAACAATCACATGTGTACAACCAGTCTAGATTAGTATGACATAATATCACAACATATTAACTCATACCTTAATGTCATAACCTTAGCCATTCACATAGACCAATCCAACTTAGTATGATACATATAACAACAAGATCTTAATGTAATAACCCTAATCATCAAGTTACTAGCATATAACAACAATAAGTTAACCTATAACATACTCATTAACAACATATAACATAATCATCAAGTTATCTAACATAAAACAAAAATAACAATGCATACAACCACATGTTACTATTTGTTATATACATATTTGGGCACTGCAACCCCAATCACATATGTCAATAAACCAAGGGCTCTCAAAACCCTAAAAGTGTTGTTTCATACCCTAAAGGATCAAGGTCAATTGATTACATCATTTCCCAGAAGTTCTCCCTGAAAAACTGCTCAGAACTGGTCAAAACTGGACCATACAGACTGCTCCATGCTGAGGGTGCGATGCATCTCACCTGCTACACACAAAGGGTGCGATGCATATTGAAAAGCCCTTCTGTAGGGTGCAATGAGCGAGAGTAGACAAATGGTAGAGGCAGTTTGCTAGGTGGAAACTCAGAGAATCTTCTAGAAACTGCTCATATGACACTTGCCTCTCTGAATTCGCCCAGGGATGAGTAAGAGATCATGAAATCTCCAAGTGGAACCAAGAACTATCAGTGAAATGACACTAATCAAATCCCAGAAGCTAACTGACTCCCCTGTAGATATCTATATATGGATCCCTCATCCTATAGATCCAGAGGCTGGAATTTTGTAATTTGTAAGGAAGTATTGTTGGTTTCTCTTTGAGACACTGTATTGTTGGGTGATCTAGCTTTTCATGAGGTGAAGAGGGCTTTCATGCTGGGAGGATGATGCTGGATCAGATAGCTAGGTTGTAGTCCTCTCTTCTACTACTTCTATCAATAAAGCAATTTGAGTTTTCCTCCATATACTTGTATATTTCTGAATCTTGTATTTGTGTATGCATTTGTATGGTTAATGTACATCCGATTCTACATTGTTTATGGTTATAGATATCTATGCTTTGAAGGTATTTTGCTACTTTGACTCTACAGGTGTTCTTTGAAGTGGGACAAGTGAGAAAGGAGTGGCGAAGCTCTATCAAAGGAGAGAGGAAACAAGCAAGGAGCCAAGCAAAAGACTGAGGTTGGTACTCTCCGCTTCTCTCTCATTTATCTCTCATAAAGGAAAACACAAGTTACTTTGAATTGTTTGTTTCTAAGATAGCTACCCGTCTTAGTGGGACTAGCAGCTCTGAATGGACACTAGTTTTCCCGGAAACAAAATGGCGACTCCGCTAGGGAGCGAATAATTTGTTTGTTTGTTACTGTTGTTTGCTTTATAAACTACAGACAGAGCCTGAATTTAAACCAGCTAGCCTTCGAACTGCTTTTGCTATGCAACTGCAAAGTAGATCAACGTTGCTTTAGTCAATCTCTGGGTTGGTTTATGAACTGAACATCTGACTTGCAAACATCCTAAGTGCCCTGGTGGTAGCTCAATAACCTCATTAGATCAGCCCCTATACTTTGTATTTACTATCTGTCATAAGCTCAACCTAAATCCCTGAACTTAGCTGCAAACTGTGCGTGAAAACCAAGCTAAATCTCGTCCCTAGACCATCGCACTGTCTCTCATTGGCAGTCTGGATGCATCGCACCTCTCTTGTGCTGCAGGTGAGATGCATCCCTGTTTTCCTTAAGGACAGGTGCGATGATTGAATGAGACTGTTTCTGCCTCCATATTTTGGTTTTTTCTTCATTGTTTTCAGCTCTATTCAGTAGTTTTGCTGTCTATGATCAGTATATCACTGTTGAAACCTTCTTCCTTCACATTATTCAGCCTCCATTGATAAGGAATTGTGAATGTTTTTTTTTAATGTATTTTTCATCATTTACAGTCCTCCTTTGCAAACAGTAGCTTAATCGAACTATCGTCTTTTGATTCGAAAGTGTCGCAACTATCGTTTTCAGTCAAGAAAAAGAGCGTCGTAAAGTCTTCCTCTTTTAGATAGTCGATTACACTTTTGCCATTGTATTTGATTTGAATTATCAATTCTTGAAGTGTCGAAAACAATTTTCCATTCGAAAGAGAAAGTGTTGTCTTAGTCTTCCTTTCGTTTTTGAAAAGAAATTGTTAAAGTGTCGCTTCGAGGAAAAGTAGTTCAGATTTATACGTACTTTTCTTTTTGTCATTCTCACATTAAGAGAACTGAAAAACACATACATGCATGTGCATTTGCATTTAGACTGCATGCGGAAATTGATTTAGGAAAAGTGCATTTAGTGTGTGCTCTCTGCTATATGTTGAAAGAATCATATTTTCCTTTCCTTAGTAGCTAGGATTTTCATTGCTAAAAGAAAATAAACGACTGTTTATCATTTTAGATTGCATATTTAGGAGTTGTACATCTACATCACACGGTGAACCTTGAAAGGCAAACTTCTTAAGAAAGATCAACTATAAAATAAACCTCAATGAACATAAAAACGCTTTGGAACCTAACGCACAACATCTAGAAGTCTAGGCTAGAGACGTATTCCGGCGTCGTAAAGCCTGGTAACTATCATTTTCATCATAGGTTGGGTGATTCCTCCTCTTTGATATGACAAGTGCCAGTACGAACTTGTGCTCCCACGTACCGTCGAGTATATATTGGGAGACCACAATAGGCTGATATCCTTTATCCTTAGGAAGCCGTGTCTACCGCCCTATCGATCGCAATGCATTGAACATAGCATTCAGGAAGATTGACTGTCGTACGTAAAGTCCTCGGTAATTTCTCTATAATTTACCACTGAGGTGTATATTGCAGTTTTGCGATTGGTTTGGTAATCCCTCTGTCTAGATTTCCAGAGTAGTCACTTTCGTTCCTTTTCAGACTCCTTAAAAGAAAAGGTCCATATGAGCACTTGTCACTTCAGGCTCATTAAAAATCGAAGGCGAATAGAGTCATCTTTAGCTTTTTCTCGACTCTTAAAAATTGAAAAAGCAAGTTGTGTCAAAGCGTCATAAAATTCATTTAATTCGGAATAACATTTTCCCCTTTTATTTTGAGTTGATTGAGTAATCCGCAATCGTGGAAGAAAGTCAATCAAAACCTCGTCGTTCGTGGAGATTAACGAGTCAACCGTCTTTGACTCTGGAAACGAAACCATTCTGGGCCAAGCGATCTCGTTTAACTGGGTCGAAGTCTCCTGGTTTATTTGAAACTTGTGTTTCAACATCCTTAGAGACTCTAGTTACTCCAATTATTTCTGGTACCCCTGCCTCTACAGAAGAAGTTCCACAGTTACAAGAGGACATTAGAACTGATCCTAGTGTAACAGTAAACACTTCTATTCCTGAACCAGCTCCATCTAGGGCTGATTCGGAAGGTGTCACCCCTCCAACATCTGTCACTGCAGAGTCTATACCTTCTTCGGCACCAGAAATATTTTACAGACCTGACGGTCTACCTCTTCCACCTGGATTGATTGCTATAGAAGAGATAGTGGAGGATCTTCCACCCAGTACTCCAGTGCATTTTGGAACTGGTATCCACTTACATCCTTCTACTACAGAAGTTAGTTCTTTTTCATCGCAAGTTCCTGTCGAATTGCTAGGAAATCTTTTGGATAGACTCAATATGTCTGAACAACCATGGACATCTAGGACTGTGTCCTCTGATATAGCAGCAATAGAACTTCCTGCCGCTACTCCGACAATGTTCACTGGTATACCATCTGTCCCAACTAGTTCTCAACCACTAGATGGAGTCCACCCAGGGACTGTTTCAACGACATGGTCTGTTCCTATTTGTTCATCCGGAATCTTATCTGGAGTTTCTTATGTTGAGACTTAGCAAATTGATCCTTCACATCAGTATCAATTTGGGCAGTCCAGTCTCCAAAGACCAATTTACCCTTTGAACACTGGATTGCCACCATATGGGGGGCAGTATGCCTTTTCATTGTTCCCTCCGGGGGAGCAACCATATGAGAGTTTACAACAAAGTTCGGGTCAAGTTGGAATTACAACCAGTGTTTGGGTGCCAATACTGCCTCAACAGCCAAGAGTTGTATATTCAATACAACAAAATCAACCTGTGTCGAACATTCCCACTACACTGGCTATTGTGACGGTGTCGCAAGTACAAGTGCTACCTGTTGTATGTCAACCTCAAGTCTCTCAGGTCGTAATACAATAGCCTCTTGTCCCCGCGACTCAATCACAACCACCGATTAGTGGCTCCTTAACTGAAGCGACTCAGGCTCAAACGGGTACTATCACCCCTCATCTTGGTCAAACATCCAGTATTGGACAACAACAAATGGTCTCACAGCCATGGCTGGTGCAATATCAACAACCGCAATTCCAGCAAGCTTACCGAGGACCTGAGCAACAAAGCTTTGCAGGTAATGGGCAGCCGTATATTCAAAACGGTTACCAACAATCATATTATAATGGTTATGCCCATCAACCTTATCAAAGTTATCAGCATCAAATGCATTATGTTGGTATGCAAAGACCCACTGCTCAGGCGATCCCATCTTATCCTGGGTATGCTTCGCCAAACCTGAATCAACAGTTGCCCTTCATAGCAACTTTAGAATTACCAGATCTAAATCGGCTAACAAATGATCCAATTGCTTATGCCCCTTGGTGGCCAACGATTCCTCATAAACTTCCGTCAGATATTCCTAAATTCAATGGAAATCCGGGTGAAGATCCATTGAATCATGTGATGACATTTCATCTTTGGTGTTCGTCCAACACCCTCAATGATGATTCGATTAGGCTTCACCTTTTTCAGCGAATGCTAACTAGTTCGGCAACGAAATGGTACATCAAATTGCCTAGAGCTTCATTCGATAACTTCAGTGCCCTTGCCACCACCTTTTTAACCCATTTTCAATTACCCATAAGTTACGAAATAGGAATGGAACTCCTTACCAATTTTAAGTAGACAACAACCAATCACATATCTGAACATATTCATGAGCGGCGACGTCGTCGTCGAATGGTAAAGACCTATGTTCTTCATCAGCTTCTAGCTGAATGGTTTATTAAGTCATTGTTACCTTCTATTATAGAAGATGTGACCAAGGGAGGAGTCGTCACTGAAGAGCAAGTCATAACTTGTGCACAATATCTAGACTTGATCTATACTCAGTCTAGCGTGCTCTATGACAAAATTCCTGATGCTCCTAGACCAGAATTTTCCGTTCCTCCTCCTAAATCGAACAGGGACTCTCATGCCGACGACGACGTGATTGGCACCTCAAGTACGCAAACCGCAAAGGCCCCATCTGGTAAAGCCCTTGCAGTTTCCAGTAAAAAGGCAAATGACAAACTTCCTGCCTCGGAGGTTAATGCCATGTCGACCGAAAAAGGCAAAGAACCGAAGCAACCAGGGGGCAAGAAGAAAGGGAAAAACAAAAAGAAGAAACAGGAAGATTCGACTCCTGAAAAATATTCTGGAAACCCTTCTGGGCAAAACAAACCTAATCGGCCATGTCTCATATGTGATGAGGACCATTGGACGAGAGATTGTCCACATAAAGCTGAGATTAAGAAGTTCTTTAAGAGTTCAAATACCTCAACGGTGTTGATTGATCCGTTTCCAAACCCAGAAACCAATCTGGTTGCTAGCGACAATGCTTCCCCATCCCAAGTGCTTATGTTGTCCATTTCAAAACAACAAAATGATGCTTTGATATCGACAAGGAATAAAGATTATGGGAATCCACAGATGTCGAACAACAAGGCTACAGATCAACCTAGTAGTTCGACAACAACTTCGACAGAAGTTGTGCCACCCATCATTCCTGAGCTAACAATAAAGCCACCAAAGGGAGTAGTACACAAATCAACATTTAATCCTCGTGCTCGAGCAACACAGAATTATAATATAGTAGAGGATCTGGCCCAATCGCCATCTGCTATGTCGACGCTTGAAGTACTGCAAAATTGCCCCTCCCAAAAGCAGGCTCTATTATCAGCAATAGGTGGGATTGACCCAGCGGATTCCAATCTTGTGGCCTTTAATCATAAAGGATATGAACCCCAATTACCAACTCAACTCTCTTTTCTCATACAAGTGAAAGCCCTCAACAAAACTGTTCATTGAACAATTATTGATGAGGGGGCATCTACCTGCATTATGTTGATGAGTTGCTGGAAAACTTTAAGCTCACCACCCTTGTCAAGATCATCAACGACATTAAAAGCATTCGATGGACAAACATACACCCCGTATGGGATTTTAAGTAACTTACAAGTTGAACTGGGGGGCAAGACAGTAGAAATTGACGTCGAAGTTATCGATGGAAACCTCGATTACAATATCCTACTAGGAAGGCCCTGGATTTATGCTATGGCTGCTGTTGTGTCAACATACTTTAGAAAGATTGCATTTCCCTTTCAAGGAGGAATTACAATCGTTGATCAACAAACCTTCCTCCCCAACAGTTCACAAGTTACAGGAAGCATTCCAATGATCCATGGAAGCTCTCATTCGCTTCAAAATGTCGGAGTAGGCCTCCTAAAAGACCCTGCTTTAATGGGTACTTTTGCCCTACCGCCTCCGAGTAATCTAGCGGAAGTGGCCATGGTGGAAACCTGCAATATGATATCTTCCATATCTACATGGATTCAGAAGATTTCCGAACATTTTGTTAGCATGGATCATCAATAGGTATTGCCTCCAAGCCCAATAGAAATTTTGTAGCAATCAATTTTCTAGGCTTGGGCGGCAAACACAAACCAACGCTCATCGAGTGTTTGGATAGATAGGTCTAAGGAATATGGCACCTCTTCAGATCCTTGGTCGCATGTACATTCTACAGATGAAGGAATTATTCAGTCGATGATGATAGGAGAGGCACCATGGGAAGATTACCACCATCGTTCCCATCTTCCGGATTACAACGAAGATTATTCCAACGACCTTAATCATCCTTCAATTTTTGATATTCTATCAAATACTGTAAATACGGTGGATTTCGAGCGAAATCTGTCCAATATTGAAGAAACTATCACCATAAATATCTCGACCAAACCTAATGTTGTAGAGAATATTCATGTCGGAAAATCTTGTTCTTCTGCAGAACTGGAAATATATTGCACTCTCTTTTGCAAATTCAGAGATGTCTTTGCATGGTCATATGAAGAAATTCCAGGCATAGACTCGAGTATAGTTGAACACGAAATCAAGATGTATCCAGATGTCAAACCGGTACGACAACGGCTTCGGCAGGTACACTCGAAGAAAGCCGCTGCCATCAAGGCAGAAGTTGAAAAACTTTTACATGCTGGTTTCATTTACCTGGTTCCTCTAACTGATTGGGTATCGAATATTGTTCCTGTGATGAAAAAGCAAGGAACGATTAGAGTGTGTATCGATTACAGGGATGTAAATCAAGCTTGTCCAAAGGACAACTACCCTACACCCTTCATCGACCAGATAATTGATGAATGCGCTGGATGCGAAATCTTTTCATTCATGGATGGATTTTTCGAGTATAATCAAATAAATATACACCCACAGGACCAGTCGAAGATTGCATTTATATGTCCGCGGGGCACATTCGTGTACCACAAACTACCTTTTGGTTTAAAGAACGCAGGGGAAACTTTTCATAGGGCTATGAACTACACCTTCCATGACATCAAGGACATCATTCAACCATATCTCGATGATCTACCAGCTCATTTGCGAAAGCGGACTGACCATCCGTAGCATTTGAGAGCTATATTTCTACATTGGCGACACTACAAGATACGACTCAATCTGCACAAATGTGTGTTTTGTGTCGGTTCTGGTCATTTACTTGGTTTCATGGTTTCTATGGACAGGATTCGACTTGACCCATGTAAGGTTTAGGCAATCATCGACATTCTTCCACTTTCAAATTTGTTTTAGATTCAGAAACTCCAAGGGAAAGCAAACTTTATGAGGAGATTCATTCGAAATTACGCCGAACTTGCTAAAGGTTATATGCGTCTTTTGAAAAAAGAAGTGCCCTTTAACTGGGATCAGGTTGTGCAAGCTTCCTTTGATGCTCTAAAGGAATCCCTAATAAAAGCATCATTAATGTACACTCTTGACTATCAAAAAGACTTTAACCTGTATCTAGCTGCAGCAGATATGACCATCGCAATGGTTTTAGTTCAAGAAGACAATGGAATCGAACATCCTGTCTATTATTTAAGTCGAAAATTAAATGATACAAAAAGCAAGTACTCCTACGTTGAAAAGCTGGCTCTTGTAGTTGTTCAAGTAGTACAGATATTTCGACACTATATCCTCTTTTGCAAAACCACCATTTTGTCAGATTGCAACCCTATGACTTACATTCTGTCGCGTCAGTTACTTGGGGGCAAATATTCGAAATGGATAGCCATTTTGCAAGAGTATGATCTGGAATTCATAAAATCCAAATCAAAGAAATCTTTAGTATTCATGGAGTTACTATGCGACTTACCATCGTCGTCCAATGATTCAACATCCAAAGCATCAATCATGGATGAATCTTTGTTTCTGATATCGTCAGGCAATCCATGGTATGGAGATATATTGATCTATCTCCAAACCCAAACATTTATGCCTAATACCTCTCGCTCTTAACAACGACGTACTCGATACCAAGCAAAATACTACATGATCGTCAGTGATACACTTTACCATCGTGGTATCGATACAGTTCTGCGAAGGTGCCTCACCCATGAGGAGGCCGAAAAAGTCCTGAATGATTACCATTCAGGCGCGTGTGGGGGCCATCAATTTGGTTACGCTACGGCGCAAAAGATCTTAGGAGCAGGTTACTTCTGGCCTACTATGTTCAAAGATTGCATAATCGCAGTCAGAAATTGCCATGCTTGTCAAATCTTCAACCAAAAAACCAGAATCCCACCCGCACATCTGCATCCAGTAGTTGCTGTTTGCCATTTGCCAAATGGGGCATAGATTTCATGACATGTAACCCCACCTCGGCTGGGGGGCATGGGTATATCATAGTCGCAGTTGACTATTTTACAAAATGGGCTGAGGCGATGCCTACATTAAACAACAGTGGTGAAACTGATGCTCTTTTCTTTTTCAATCATGTAGTCTCTAGGTTCGGTGTTCCACATGCTATAGTCATAGATCATGGATCTCATTTTCGCAATCACGTGATGGTTGAATTGACTACCAAATTAGGATTGTCCCACAATAGTTCTACTCCATATTATCCGCAGGCTAATGGACAAGTTGAAGCGATCAACAAAGTCCTCAAGCGCATGCTGCAGAGAATGATTGGAGCCCACAAACAGGATTGGCATTTAATCCTGTACTCAGCTCTATGGGCATACAGAACCTCGGTAAGAAATGTGACCGGGTTTACACCCTTTCAGTTGGTGTACGGCCTGGAAGCTGTCTTACCGATTTAGTGTGAGATTTCATCTCTCAAGCTCACAGTCGACCTTCTCCCCAGAACTTCAGAGGAAGAGGCTCGTTTCTTGGAACTAATCCAACTGGATGAAACCTGTTGTGATGCCACCTTGGCTAACAAAGCTCATAAGAAACGAGTCAAGGCGCAATTTGACAAAAATGTCAAACCCCGTGTCTTCTCAGAAGGTGACCTGGTCTTACTTTACAATCAGGAATCTGATAAATTGGAAGCAAGTAAGTTCCAATCATTATGGATGGGGCCCTACATTGTTAAGCGAGTATTAGCAAAAGGAGCCTACGAGCTAGTAGATTACGATGGGATTCCACTATCGCAACCCCGAAATGGGTTGTACCTTAAGCGTTACTATGCTTGACTAAGTGTAGTAATCTCTTTATATGCTTTTGTTATGTTTTTGTTTTCGTCAAGAGTGATCATTTTGGTTAGGTAATCCACTTTTGCATTTGTTGCAGATGTCGAACCTATTGGAATCATTTGTTGGATATGCCGACGGAGCTAGTCGTAGTACGCGGAACCTATCTTCTGCAGCTTGGGCCATTTTTGATCCAAGCAGCGAGTTAGTGAGTTTCAAATGGGCATGTATTGGTCGGTCAACAAACAACATCGCTGAATACAATGCGTTGATAGAGCTTCTCTCTTATGCCATCACACATGGCATATGTCGACTTGTTGTCAGGCTAAACTCACAACTCGTCATCCTACAACTTACTGGCATCTATTCGATTCGGAATCCAACTATCTATCGTATGTTACTAAGGGTCAAGATTTTGTAAAGGCAGTTTGATTTTATTCAATATCAACACATTTCCAGAAACTTAAACACATTAACTGATTCATTAGCAAATTATGTGTTAGATAGACATTTGCAGCATTTATAAAAGAAAAAGCATGTCAATCAACATTTGCATCAGGATCATATAACTTAACCAAAATAAAGTTCCGAAAATAAAAAATATATATAACTGTTTATAGTCTTTTACAAAATGTTCTGTGTCCAGGACAAGGTCGGTCATACGACCCAAAAACTCAAAAATGCAAGGAAGCACCCTAGACTAATGGTGTTGGTGATAGCAAGTCACCACCCATGCGATCATACGTAAGAGCCTAGTCCATCGACTCAGCACGCCAGTGGTATGGTGTTGTAATCTCAAAGGTAACTCGTCGGTCCTCACATCCTGAATACCAAGGGTGAGACCCTCGATCTGATCCTGCAATACTGCAAGGGTCTCTGCTATGTCCAGATCGCGAAGGACAGCCCTCCCTACAGCCTCTCCTGCTAGAACGGCAGCTGCTACACTCGGGCGTGCTGCTGGTCGCACTGGTCCAATATCTGCACAAATATAGAGGTTTGGTTAGTCTTGATAACATTTAAAATACACAAGAACATTATAAAAGCAATAAGCAAAGATATGGTCAAATCTTTTTACCTATAACACCCCACTGCTTGCCAGCCGACAACACCAAATCTGGGTCGCCCCGGAAATTCATCCGAGCATGTGGGTACTCGGCAAAGACCATCTCCTGACGGTTGAACCACTCAAAGAAGGCATTAGATAATGAAATCTATGACTGACCAACGTGTCTGGCCATGAGATCGACCCATCTCTGCATCCGTGGTTCCCTCGGCGCTCGCAGTCAGAGTGAAATGTACCGTGGCTGCATCAGTGGTATCCTCTCCAAAGTGAAAGAAGTCAAAACGGAACCATAACCAAAGTTCTTGGATCTTCCGTTCTTCACCTTGGAAAGCTGTTCTTTTATAACCGGAAGTACTGCATCACACCAGTTGAATACATTCGGTTTAAGGCATTCCAGAGCATACTGCATATAGGACCTATTGGCCAAATGAAGAGCCGCACTACCAGCCAATCTAGCGAAGGTGAATAAGATATTCCTCAAGGACCGGTCAGTGAAATCTCGAATACTGATCTTTCCATCCCTGCTTGGCTGTGATCCATCTCTACAGAACCGGCGAATATAATCCCTCACGTATTCACCCCCACGGGCAGATCTTGATAGTGAGAGATGGGCACCACGCCTCGATAAATCGGTCAAGAAGTAGATATCCTCAACTGTCAAAGGGATGGATTTACCTCGAATCTAGAACACTTGGTTGGTAGGATCCCATGCATCGAGAAAATATTGCAACAAATTGATTTGTTGCCACATGCTGGATATGCAGAAGAATTTGAGCAAGACACAATTCCGCAATGCAGTCACCGTACCCGGATCATGTAAGGCAATCATATCCTCTTCTTCATGCTCACGTTCACGCCATCTAATGACCATCCTGATCCGATGAATCTCTGAAAAACAAACAAGAGAAGAGTTAGGGTTCTGATTTGGGCAAAAACAAGCAAAATTTCCATGAAAGAACAGTGCATAAACTTTCCTCTTTGCGCCCATCGCACCCCAGCTGTGTACTGGGTGAGATGCATACTGATTGGCCAATGGCCAACTCAGTATGCATTGCACCTTTCGATGTATACTAGGTGCAATGGGGAGAGAACGAATTGTTCAAACCCCTGAGGCCCAGAAAAATAGGAAAAGATGCTCAGAATCAGAAAAGGAAAGAATGCAATTGAAGAGCTTAGGGTTAGCTCCTACCTGGTCCAGACGGCGCCGAAAATAGTCCACTGAATCTCCTGGAATCAGCTGATGAAAATCGAGGGGGAAAACACCTCCAGAGCTCCAAAAATCCCAAATTTGAATGAAATGGTAAAAATGAGAGGTAAAAACTACTTTTATGTTACTATTCACGTAATTCAAGTAAGATGTTGGTGTTTAACTCATTTTTCAAGCATGTATTTACATTTCTAATCAATTTGATGGAGCAATTGAACAGGCAGTATGACCGTCAAGAGAACATAGTGTTAATGGTGAATTGAACATCTCTGACTATTATCATGAGCACGTTTCCGCGAAGTTCAAGCTCGTTAAAAAATAAACCTAGCAATGAGCATATGTTCCACCAAAGTTCAAGCTCATTAAAAAATGAACCCACCTTCGGTAAATAACCTTTGTGATCACATTGCTATCAACTTTTGAGCCTTGGTTGTGTTCTTACCATCACCTTCACCTTTTTAGCCAATCATACTCCTCCACTTGATTGTTTACCCTTTTGAGGAATAGATGCGATGAGTGATTCTATTAGCCACCTTCTTTACACTGCCATGCTTGAAAAGTTCCAAACTTGTCTGGAACCAGTTGCTATCTAAAAACATCACTCGTTCCTAAAAAATGAGCCTCCTTTAAGCTCTTTTTAGACTCGTAAAATATGAAAAGATTGCCGAGCAATTGGCCTCTCCAGCTCGTTAAAGTGATTGGAAGTGCCATCCCTCCTCTATATTTTAATCTTTTTGGACCTGAGGGATCATTACACAAAAAGATTGAGCACTTGTCTTTTTTCGGCTCGCTAAAGTGATCGGAAAATTCATCCCTTTTGTATTATTTTATACTTTTTCGGACTTAAGGGATTATACTACGAAAAAGGACTACTGGAGTTTCCTTTCCGTCTCTTTTCAGACTCTCTAAAACTGAAAAGGACTGAGTTATCTTTGTCATTAAACTCGTTAAAACAATAGCGACAAACTTGTCCATACGGACAAGAGCAAGTTTCACTGTAGCTAGGCTCGCTAAAACATAGCGACAGGTTTGCCTGAAGGGCAAATTATAGAACAATCATATGTTATCCTCCTCAAGCTTGACAAAAATAAAAAGGTACTGGTCAGCGATGACTAGGGAAAAAGGGAAGGAAACTTGAAGAACTTCATTGGTAGCAGGTCGCTCTTGAACATGACACTTTCACTCCATCACCATGATTGAGTCGGGTTGGGTTATTCCGTTCACCGGTCATATCACCATTGGTCCACCGTACCATCCATTTTGGGGTTAACGCTACCAATCCATTTCAGTGTCACCGATATGTTTGAGAGAAGTCACTCAGAGAATTCACCAACCCAGCTAATGCCTCATCCACTGCAATACCTTCACGCTCCATTCTTTCATGACCGCCACCCTGAACCTTGTATCATCAGATCGTTTTCACCTCCACAAAATCATTTGCTCCATTCTGTGTTGTAGATGTGGGATTCATTAAGGCCCTCCTACGACAAGGTCACTTCTTGTCGACATCAGCTCATTATCCAAGAAGTCGACTTAGGAACAACCCTTTCAGTACTTTGAAGCTTGCATGCCTCAATGGCAAGTTTCTCACTTCCGGCGACAAGTTTACATCAATGGCCTTTGACTGAAAGATTTTACGTGGTGTTCGACATTGAATCATGTATTCACACCACGTGAATTATACTGTAATACCTTGAGGGTCATTATCATTATTGGTGATTCCTCTCGCGCCTGTTAACAGCTTACATCATTGGCTGGTAATGAGGTGATGTCTTTCCATGTTCGACACCAAAACATCTTTTCACATGGATCGACTTGTACATCGGGCAAAGATTGAACGAGTTTGAAGACCTCGGATCTAGTTTCATCCATCCGGGCTGCGATATATTTAGGAAAATAAAAACATCAAATGTACTTCATAGCTGCACATATAATCATCTAAGCTAAGGGATGATGGCTCTACCAGAATCATTAGTCCGCCACACAGACAGTTGTCTGTCTTATGTACATGAAAATGAATTTATAAAGCTGAGCATGGGAATGCCTGCCTCAGCTAGATCATGAAAATATTATGAAGATAATGTGTTGTATTGTATCTTATTACAGGTCACCTTCCAGTTCGAAAAACCTCGGATCTTCATGGTAAGGCATTTCACCTGACATTAGAAGATTTACGACCTCATGCTGTAGGGGGCAACTGTTATGGAAATATTTGGGCACTGCAACCCCAATCACATATGTCAATAAACCAAGGGCTCTCAAAACCCTAAAAGTGTTGTTTCATACCCTAAAGGATCAAGGTCAACTGATTACATCATTTCCCAGAAGTTCTCCCTGAAAAAACTGCTCAGAACTGGACCATACAGACTGCTCCATGCTGAGGGTGCGATGCATCTCACCTACTACACACAAAGGGTGTGATGCATACTGAAAAGCCCTTCTGTAGGGTGCGATGAGCGAGAGTAGACAAATGGCGGAGACAATTTGCTTGGTGGAAACTCAGAGAATCTTCTAGAAACTACTCATATGACACTTGCCTCTCTAAATTCGCACAGGGATGAGTAAGAGATCATGAAATCTCCAAGTGGAACCAAGAACTATCAGTGTGTTGTGGTAAAAACACAACCCCCCATTTTTGACTTGTTCACTTCAAATAATGGGGACCATTTCTATAAAATTTTTGACTAAACACCTTTTTAGATTTTTATTTAGTTAATTGCCCTACGCTTTTGTTAATTTTACATTTTCTTTGGATTATTGTTTTGATTGCTTTGTTAGAATCGATTTTTTATAAGCTTCCCATTGACGCTTGTTTTGCCTCATTTGGTCAACTGGTTTGAAAATGACACTCCTTTGAAAGTTTGATTATTTATGTAGCCCGGGTTAAAAAATGCATAAAATGTACAATGTCACATTTTGTAAATAAATTAGTTCAATAATGCATTCAGTTTAAATATTAACTCGTAGAGAGTTTTACTAACATTTTTCATTATGCAGCCAAATCAGTAATTATCGGGATTTTAAGAAATTCACTCTAATTTCTTAATCAAATCCTAATATCGAAAACCCAAACGTAAGAGTGGCTGTAGTTTATATTTTTACTTTTATTAAGAGTGGCTGTAGTTTAGAAACTTAAATTCATAGAAATAAAACCAAAATAAAATTTAAATTAAAATTAAATTTTAAATTAATTAATATATTAAATATAATTAATTTAATTAAATTAAAATTTAAAAAAAAAAAAAAAACATATAATAAAATTGTTTGATCGGAGGTTTTATTCGCAACATGTTTTACAAACCCCCGATATACACCATAAGCTACCCCCGATGCGAGTAGTCGATAAGCATAAGGCAATAAGGCATTCACCAAGTCTTATTAAAAAACTTCGATCGCATCGGAACTTATATGCTAAACAAGTTTATTAACCCGTCCATCCTCTCATGCCGATAGCGAAAAGGGATAAAAACTATTAATTAAAACCTTGTATAGTTTGTTTCAAATGACTTTTTTTTTTTAACTCTTACGTATAATGACAATGTTTGGTTTAAATATTTTATATATATTAGATTTTAAATTAAATAAATTAATTAATATATAAAATTTAATTAATTTAGTTAAATTAAAAATTAATTATTATTTAGATTAATGTTAATTAATAATTAGTTTAGTTTCTAATTTAGAATTAATTAGAATTCTAATTTAGGATTTAATTTTTAATGAGAATTTTGATTTTTTTTAGCCCAGCAACAGAATTTCCAGATTCATGCCAGATTTGACTCATCAACTTTGGAAGCTCATAGAATGAGTTTTACTTGGCCAAATGAGGCCCAGGACGGCTCATTGGAAAGAGAAAATCAAGGAGAATATTTCTGAGGAGATTTCATTGACAAATTTGGTCATTTATTGGGTCAAAAATCAGGCAGAAGATCAAGCTCCGAATTTTGAAAACAAAATCATTTTTCTGAGTTTTATTTTCATTGGTCCAGGCCTCTTCTAATTGCAGATTCACTCGTCAATGATATTCTTGGCCAATTAAATCATCCCAGGCATCAATAGAGAATTTATATTTTATAGAATTTGATTTAAATGCCAGCAATGCCATGTTGATTTTATTGTTGCATTTTAATTTATTTTGATTTCTTTTTGCAGGAAAACAGTGGAAGAAATATGAAGAAAAGGATCTCAATCAATGAGAATGCTCCAGCAATTAGATTTGACAGATTTCTCTTCACCAAACTTTCCTCTCAAGAATTCCTTCATAGATAGTATAAGTAATAGATTGCAGAATGTAATAAAGGGCTGCTCTCCTCTGCAATTCTAGACTTCTAAAAGCACTACTGTAATAGGAATTTAGAGTTGTAGGAGAGAGGAGAGAAAATCTCAGATCTGGGGATTATTGAGGATTTTTCCTTTGTATCTTGAATTATGTATGAGGGGCAGAGTTTTCACTATTGTGGCTTTAGCTTTGAAGACAGAAGTTCAAGCAATGTAAAGGACTGTTGGAGACCAAGATCAGAGAAATGGATGCAATAAATTGGTATTTTTAATACTACTGTTTCAAATATCAGTTTCATTTTTATGGTAACAAGAATGTCTCATTTTATTCATGTTTGTGCACTATTGTCAATATGGGTAATTTGTCTCAATCTTGTTGTTAGGTATTTCTGTTCTTATGAATTAAAATCTGATTTCTGAGTAATTATTTACTCAGAAATCTGTGTTATAAAACCGATTTATTGAATGGTAATGTGTTGTGAACTATTTCCACATGTCATTATTCAATTATTGGATTTACTGATTTGATAATTAATGTCATTTTTGTGAACTACTTCCGGGAATGTTGTTGGTTTATTATTTCAGTTGACAGGTCTCAATAGGATGTGTTTTGGTAACCATAATATCAGTTAATTGAACTACTTCATTAACTTGATATTCATTATAAACGAAACATATGTAAATCCCAATACTTTAATTATCTTGCTCTTAGTTGGGTTAGATCTATATCTGCCTAATTAAGATAGGATTTAGATTAGATTCTTTTGCTTGCATCATAGAATAAGCTTACATTTAGAGTAAATTCTACATTCTTTTAAGTCCTCTCCTCAAAGAGGCAAAACTTTAGTTGTGGCTTGGCTGAACCCAAATCAGCTTAAGGGTCATTCTCTTGCCTGATCAGCAAGAAGAAGTGATATGATATCCCTGTCTATTGGTATGTAAAGATACATCATAAACCAATAGCTATAGGGAAAAGGTAACTGGACCTAGTTGAACCAGTCGGAGCCACCACACCAAACGGAAAAGGAGCTGCTTTTAATGTCTGGACCGGGTGGTTATCCCCCAATGTTGTTGCAGCGATTTTCGAGGCATCAACATTTTTGGTGCTAGAAGGAGGGCCTGAGAAATTTGTCTATTGGAGTCTTTTCAATTTTAACATTTTGTTTATGGCTCCTCTTAAGCTCCCAATTTGGAGTTGTATCCATGGACGTGCATCCTCCAATACCCCACCTGAAGTGGTAAGACTCTTGTCTCAGGTAAAATTCAATGGTAAGGGAAATTCTTCTGCTTTTAACCATGTCTTTCGGTTTCTTCAAAATGTTTTAAAATATGATTTTCAAGGGATTGATGAAGGCATTTTATGCAGAATTTTTACTCTCACATTTGCGGCAAAAGCCAGAAGCTGGTGTAGAACTCTTCCAGTTGCTTCAATCCACAGCTGGGATCAATTTGTTACAATTTTCATTTGTAAATTTGACGGCTATGATTATGAACAGGTATGTGAAAAAATTGAACATCTACGTATGTTTAAAAATGAGTTTGTTAATGATTTTAATATTCGATTTCACTTGAATTGTTTAAGATTTAAAGATGAAGATAAACCTACGGAAGAAGAATCATTAGATTGGTTTGAATATATTTGTTCTCTTCCAACCATTCCCAATCCATATGAAATTAATTCGAGCTTTGTTCCATCCCCTTCTAATATAAATGAGAATTCCAATATGGATGTGCAAATAAATGGTGATGAAGTGGTTTCACAAAGCTTGGAAAATATTTCCATTCAAATGCAAGAAGACAACAATAGCAATTTTGGGGAAAAAGCCGCCTTGAAATCTGAAAGCTACTTTGAAGTAAATTCGGAAAATCAAATCGCAAATCAGCAAGTACAAGAAGCAATCAAAGTAAATAAAATGCAAACTGCTGTACAAATTTCTGAATTTCTCCATGATGAGCAAATGCCAAAATCAGAGCAGCAAAGCAGCCTTCTTCAAGAAAGCATGAGTATGCAAAGGAATGATCTGCAATCTGAAATTTACAATGAGCATAATGCACAAGAGCTCTCAAACAGAGACAATTTTAAATACATTGTTTCAGGTTCACATTTTTCCCTTTATCCTGATATTTTTAATGATAGTAATTTTTCTCCTCTTAGTATCAATGATATTTCATAAATTAAAGAGGATGATTTAAATGAATTACCATTAAATTTTTATCAAGATAAAGAAACAATAATTGATCATTCTTTTGCCACTAATGAACATCAGATTTTTGTTCCTCCTTGTTTTGGTATATTGGATGAAATCGAAGGGAATTCCAGGCAATCTTGTGAGGTCATTTATGATGATTACTCTGACATTGAAGATGTTGATTTCTATTCTTCTCAAGAGAATCCTCATGATAAAATTCAAATAACATCTGAGGATGAAAAACGCTTCAATTTAGGAATTATCCTAACTAATCCTCATTTTAGAGCAGCAAATTATCTTCATGATTTCACCATTCAAGAAAACATTCCAATTTATGATTCATATGAGGATCAAACTCCCATTCCTATTCATAATCATAATTCGTTTTCTATTTCACAAGTTGGAATTCGAAATTACCCAAATTTCATAATTCTAGCCAATCCTTGTGAAAGAGAAATTATTTCAAAACAATCCCAATTGTGCTGTAACATCAGTTGTACAAATAGTGATTTCATTTTAGTTTTTCTTTCACAGTTATTTTGTTTAAACTTAGATTTATTTTTTGATTTTATTTTGCAAAATTTTCACACTTTTCGCTGGCATATTAAACACCTTACTGTCAAATACTCAATTGATGAATTGCTTTATTGGGAAATTGAAGTTTCATATTATAACCATGAACATCAAGAGCTGTTAACACGTCAATATCAATTGATGTTCATTTCTTATCAAAAGCTTCTATTTCCTCAAAGACAATCTCAACTAGAGGATATATTTTTACAATCTGGCCAGCATTTTAATTCAATTAATAATTCTCACTTGTATTTAACAGATTTCCATTCATTTTTCATTAACTCATTTGAAAAATATTTGGAAACTTTTCCTTCATGGAAAATCGTCAATAATTTAACATTTGCATATAACACTAATGATTTTTTCTAGGCCTTTGAATTTAAAAGTTCATCTTCACAATCTGGCCTGTTATCTCTTCCTTTGAACATTTCCCAATCATTAATGGAAATCCATCCAGATTTTTGTGATCCAATTGGTATTCAATTGGAAAGGAAATTTTAGGAGAGAGAGATTTTAATTAAGTTCCTAACAATAACTGTACATTCTGATTTCATATTTATTTTCCTTAGTTTAGTCAAATCTGTATTTTTATTACTAACATTTGAACTGTACATAAACGCGGGAATAAAAATGAGAGAATGGTTACACTGGAAATATGACTATACCTAGTCATTTTCATGTATATGGTTAGAATAGGAGTAGAATTAATTTAGTTAGTTTGTTTTGTATAGATAATTTATTTTTAACAGTTCTGTAGATTAAAAATAAAACAAAGCAATCAGCCATTCTCATACATGTTCAGTGAAAATATTTTTCCCTATCAGAAAATTTTAATTCTTGCTTTCTTTTAAATTTCTTATAGCAATACCTCTACTATGCCTATTTTGAATAATGTCTTGATTAAATTCAATTAAAGTTGCACTTGGTATCGATTGCCTCAAAGCCACTTTTCTTCATTTCGGGATTTCCTTCTAAGATTTTCTTTTGAAATTTATATGATAAGGATTTGAGGATAGAAAGCTTCATGACCTCATTATCCCATGAAATGTATGACTGTCTATGATAAGATTAATTCTAATTCAATCATTATTAGTCAGTCAAACCTTTCACGGTAATCATATGAAGTTCATATTATCTTCCTCGGAATTTGTTAAGGATGTTCATTCTGCTGTGTGCACACATTCAAATCTGTTTTGACATTTTGCCTCAATTAGTGGCTTTATTCCTTTCTGATCTTTAGTTTATTATTTGATGCTACAATACACATCATATTTATTTACTAAAGGCATTATTAAACAGTCACTATAGCAATACATATTTTTTTCAAGCTAATTCGGAATGAGCAGAGGTAATAAATTGTTGTTTCAATTTAAAAGGGAAAACTATTTTCAAATTTATTTCTGGTAAATTCTATATTCCCTGAACATGAATAAACAGATTTTATTCAGGCTGATTGCACACTTAGATTTAGAATAAATGATGAGATGATTTTGAACAAAGTCAAAATTTTGATAAATCAAAGGAAGAATTTGAAGATTCGTAAGGTAAAATTCGGAAACAATTTCCTTCCAGGTACGCATTTGCAAGTTCGTTCTCATCTCTTATTAGTTTCTCTTTTCCTTAGTTTATTTTTGATTCGTGTTCTATTTTATTTACAGGTTTTCATTTGTTTTCAAAAACTTGAAGTAAGCAGTAAACCCATTTCAAATTTGCAATAGGCTCAGGGAAATTTTATTTGTGATGCATTAGAATTTAAGCATTTTTTAATTTTGCTTTTATTCACTTAAAAAACCCAATTGAAATTCCAAGGAATATCATAAGACCATTCACATCATAAGATTTCATTAGAAGTAATTCTTAGCATTTCTTTGCTCATCAAAGACCTCCGATCTATTATCTTACTCATATGCCATATCGCATTTCGCATATCGGAGGTTTGCAAGTGAAGTATACTTCCATGATCAGTGAATCGTTGATCTCCGATAAACAACTTTACCGATATTGCGATGAACACATAATCCCGGACCTGATATGAAATTCAAATCAAATTCATAAAATATCGCGTCCGCTCAATCGCAATAATGGTAGGAGCATAACTTTAAAAAGGGGCCGATGTCTCGGATCCGATATGTTATTAAAATCCCATCATAAAAAATTATCGGGTCCGCTCTTCATCGCATATCGGCATATCAAATATTGTTACACCATGTGCTTAAAATTGCCGATCGCCGACTAGCCACGTCATTCATCGCATATCGGCATCGCAAGAATCATATCGTGTTACATCGGGTACCAAAAGTTTGCCAATCGCCGATATCGCAATCGCTTCGTCGCATTGTTATTTATGCTTACATCAAATCTCTGATTCTGCGATGTGCGATGCGCGATGTGGGAAGCACAGTGTCAATATTCCCCAATCCCCGATATAATATTTCTTTAATGATGCGATCGCTCCATCTCATAGCACAACTTCTCTTCGCATATTTTCATATCGGCGATTCGCCATTGCAACCTTTGATGCGAGAACTTCCAATGCATGCCTTTAAGCCGTTAACATTTAATCAATATATGGCATAGCAATAAAAGTGAAGTTTTGCAAATTAAAATTCAAGCATGGTGAAGAAACATGTTGTGTGGATCATCCGATGAGGCGATGTGTTATTTTAAAAGCAAGCTTGGGTAATAATTATGGTAAGAAAGCGGTTAATGACGAATTTGCAGTACATTTAAATCATTTTGATATATTTCAGTTTCAAATATATAAGTCCATAATTAAAAACGGAATTCAAGACCTCTCTATTTTCATATTTAAATTTTATCATCTTGGATTTGGTCTTGATTTTGTATATGAAACTAATAATATTTTGAGAAACAATCATTATTGCAAATTCTCATTCTTATTTCTGATGCATTTGTTTTCTCTTGAACACTAAGCATTCCATTTTATATGTGACTGCTTGCTTTAGTGTAAATAAAATAAATAATGATCTTGGGTTATATGATTTTGGTTAGTTTGACTTCTTCATGTTTTTAATGTTAATTAAAATAAGAAGTCAGCTAGTTTGGAGAAACTGATACCTTTCAGGTAAGATCAAA
Source organism: Pinus tabuliformis (assembly GCA_031772625.1). NCBI lineage: Eukaryota > Viridiplantae > Streptophyta > Pinopsida > Pinales > Pinaceae > Pinus > Pinus tabuliformis. The sequence goes on along the minus strand of CM062810.1, from coordinate 106,167,137 downwards.
AGAAACTATCCAATGGTAAGATTCATGTACCCACTTTCATTAATTTCCATTTCATTACTTTAGTTTCAGTTTTGTTTTTGCTGATATAAAAAATCTGTTTTGCAGTTCTCCATTTAAAGCTTTCAATCCTCTGCCAGATCATATTTTCGAAGTCCATACTCTTCTCCTGGCTTAATTTCATGAAGCAGCGATAATCTTCGTTGAAACAACTACACCAGGAAGTTTCTGAACCTTTAGTTTGTTTCTTTAAGCATTCCTTTTATTAGAAAATGATTAAGACGATGCTTTGAAACAAGAAGATTAATATCAGACAGAAAAGTTTTCATTGTGTCTGAATTTTATCATCGCTGCTATGGAAAAAGCCTAAAATACTCACAACCCTGCAAGGTATGATTTGCCCAAATCTCGACATAGGAAGAAATGATTACGTGATTACTTTATTTTTCTTCATATTGTTGAGACATTGGTATAAACATTCTTGTTTGAGTTTATCTTTCGAAACTGAGATTTTCCTTTCCATTTTTAAGATTTCTTCATTTTTATTTTTGTTTGCTGATTTCTTTTCTCATTTTAGTATAAGAATTCTTTTCCTTTGGATTTCAGCTTTGATTTTGGTGACTTTGCCATTATTTATATGGAAGGCCTATTTGTTACTTAACGATGGTCAGGATACATGGAGAAAAATTGTTAATAGTTACCTATTAGCTTTTTCTTAAATCTCTTAGTAAAGTTTGATTTTCTTATTATAAAGGTAGACATACTTAAGGAAGAGATTACCAATCAAGAGAAGTTGGCAAAGTATCATAAAATCTGAAAAATTTCTTTTTCATCAAATTGTAATCATTTTGAGATTTCAAAATTTCATTAGGATCTTTCAGAATTCTATTATCAGTCAAGAAAAGTTATTTTTAACCAAGTAAAGACACTTTACAGCAAAGCACCTTCAACTTTGAAATTGTCATTCTTAACTCTTAAGGAGTCAATGATTCTCCCTGTCCCAAAGAGTCTTATTTTTCTAGAGTATGATTCAGAAATATATTTAAACTTAAAAGATAAGGGGCCTCATCATGAGCCTGCTTACCATGATCATAGGGGGAAAATAGGCTGACATTACCAATACTGCTAAACAAACCAGGGTAATGGCTTATGATTGCAAACAATCATAAGACAAGGGGTCTCATCACGAGCCAGCTTGTTCAGCTCAATTTTAACCAGTGAATGGCATTGTCAACTATCTGGCTACCATACTAGGAAAATGGCTTTTAAGATTTATTTAAAAAAAAAAAAATACATATATAAATGGATTTATCTCTAGATCAATAATTCTTAAACATATGGGATTCTGAATCATTTATGATTAAAAGGTAACCCTGTCGAAACTATAGATGTTTGCTGGCAGCAGTGGCTCTACCTATGACAAAGGAGTATATTTTAAAAAATCTAAGCTGTAAAGTGACCCCTGTTTTATCTCTACAACTAATTAAGGACTGATGAAGAATTTTGAAATATTTTAATGTATGAGGAATTTTAAGAAAAATTACAATCAGATGATTCTTGCTTTTATTCAGACTAATGAACTTAGTCAAGCATTTCAAGCATAATTTTCTCTTCTTTAATTATTTTTACTTTAATTTTAGGAAAATCTTATTCATATCAAACAGAGATAACTGGTTCTTCTCCCGTGTGTCGCCATTGTTGTGGTAAAAACACAACCCCCCATTTTTGACTTGTTCACTTCAAATAATGGGGACCCTTTCTATAAAAATTTTGGCTAAACACCTTTTTGGATTTTTATTTAGTTAATTGCCCTACGCTTTTGTTAATTTTACATTTTCTTTGGATTCTTGTTTTGATTGCTTTGTTAGAATCGATTTTTTATAAGCTTCCCATTGACGCTTGTTTCGCCTCATTTGGTCAACTGGTTTGAAAATGGCACTCCTTTGAAAGTTTGATTATTTATGTAGCCTGGGTTAAAAAATGCATAAAATGTACAATATCGCATTTTGTAAATAAATTAGTTCAATAATGCATTCAGTTTAAATATTAACTCGTAGAGAGTTTTACTAACATTTTTCATTATGCAGCCAAATCAGTAATTATCGGGATTTTAAGAAATTCACTCTAATTTCTTAATCAAATCCTAATCTCGAAAACCCAAACGTAAGAGTGGTTGTAGTTTTATTAGAGTGGCTGTAGTTTATATTTTTACTTTTATTAAGAGTGGCTGTAGTTTAGAAACTTAAGTTCATAGAAATAAAACCAAAATAAAATTAAAATTAAATTTTAAATTAATTAATATATTAAATATAATTAAATTAAAATTTAAAACAAAAAAAACATATAATAAAATTGTTTGATCGCGTCGGGACTTTTTATCGTATCAGAGGTTTTATTCGCAACATGTTTTACAAACCCCCGATATACCCCATAAGCTACCCCCGATGCGAGTAGCCGATAAGCATAAGGCAATAAGGCATTGACCAAGTCTTATTAAAACTTCGATCGCATCGGAACTTATATGCTAAACAAGTTTATTAACCCGTCCATCCTCTCATGCCGATAGCGAAAAGGGATAAAAACTATTAATTAAAACCTTGTATAGTTTGTTTCAAATGACTCTTTTTTTTTAACTCTTACGTATAGTGACAATGTTTGGTTTAAATATTTTATATATATTAGATTTTAAATTAAATAAATTAATTAATATATAAAATTTAATTAATTCAGTTAAATTAAAAATTAATTATTATTTAGATTAATGTTAATTAATAATTAGTTTAGTTTCTAATTTAGAATTAATTAGAATTCTAATTTAGGATTTAATTTTTAATAAGAATTTTGATTTTTTTTAGCCCAGCAACAGAATTTCCAGATTCATGCCAGATTTGATTCATCAACTTTGGAAGCTCATAGAATGAGTTTTACTTGGCCAAATGAGGCCCAGGACGGCTCATTGGAAAGAGAAAATCAAGGAGAATATTTCTGAGGAGATTTCATTGACAGATTTGGTCATTTATTGGGTCAAAAATCAGGCAGAAGATCAAGCTCCGAATTTTGAAAACAAAATCATTTTTCTGAGTTTTATTTTCATTGGTCCATGCCTCTTCTAATTGCAGATTCACTCGTCAATGATATTCTTGGCCAATTAAATCATCCCAGGCATCAATAGAGAATTTATATTTTATAGAATTTGATTTAAATGCCAGCAATGCCATGTTGATTTTATTGTTGCATTTTGATTTCTTTTTGCAGGAAAACAGTGGAAGAAATATGAAGAAAAGGATCTCAATCAATGAGAATGCTCCAGCAATTAGATTTGGCAGATTTCTCTTCACCAAACTTTCTTCTCAAGAATTCCTTCATAGATAGTATAAGTAATAGATTGCAGAATGTAATAAAGGGCTGCTCTCCTCTGCAATTCTAGACTTCTAAAAGCACTACTGTAATAGGAATTTAGAGTTGTAGGAGAGAGGAGAGAAAATCTCAGATCTGGGGATTATTGAGGATTTTTCCTTTGTATACTGAATTATGTATGAGGGGCAGAGTTTTCACTATTGTGGCTTTAGCTTTGAAGGCAGAAGTTCAAGCAATGTAAAGGACTGTTGGAGACCAAGATCAGAGAAATGGATGCAATAAATTGGTATTTTTAATACTACTGTTTCAAATATCAGTTTCATTTTTATGGTAACAGGAATGTCTCATTTTATTCATGTTTGTGCACTATTGTCAATATGGGTAATTTGTCTCAATCTTGTTATTAGGTATTTCTGTTCTTATGAATTAAAATCTGATTTCTGAGTAATTATTTACTCAGAAATCTGTCTTATAAAACCGATTTATTGAATGGTAATGTGTTGTGAACTATTTCCACATGTCATTATTCAATTATTGGATTTACTGATTTGATAATTAATGTCATTTTTGTGAACTACTTCCGGGAATGTTGTTGGTTTATTATTTCAGTTGATAGGTCTCAATAGGATGTGTTTTGGTAACCATAATATCAGTTAATTGAACTACTTCATTAACTTGATATTCATTATAAACGAAACATATGTAAATCCCAATACTTTAATTATCTTGCTCTTAGTTGGGTTAGATCTATATCTGCCTAATTAAGATAGGATTTAGATTAGATTCTTTTGCTTGCATCATAGAATAAGCTTACATTTAGAGTAAATTCTACATTCTTTTAAGTCCTCTCCTCAAAGAGGCAAAACTTTAGTTGTGGCTTGGCTGAACCCAAATCAGCTTAAGGGTCATTCTCTTGCCTGATCAGCAAGAAGAAGTGATCTGATATCCCTGTCTATTGGTATGTATAGATACATCATAAACCAATAGCTATAGGGAAAAGGTAACTGGACCTAGTTGAACCAGTCGGAGCCACCACACCAAACGGAAAAGGAGCTGCTTTTAAGGTCCGGACCGAGTGGTTATCCCCCAATGTTGTTGCAGCGATTTTCGAGGCATCAACACAGTGAAATGACACTAATCAAAATCCCAGAAGCTGACTCACTCCCCTACAGATATCTATATATGGATTCCGCATCTTAGAGATCCAGAGGCTGAAATTTTGTAATTTGTAAGGAAGTGTTGTTGGTTTCTCTTTGAGACACTGTATTGTTGGGTGATCTAGCTTTTTATGAGGCGAAGAGGGCTTTCATGCTGGGAGGATGATGCTGGATCGGACAACTGGGTTGTAATCCTCTCTTCTACCACTTCTATCGATAAAGCTATTTGAGTTTTCCTCCATATACTTGTATATTTCTGAATCTTGTATTTGTGTGTGCATTTGTATGGTTAATGTACATCTGGTTCTACATTGTTTATGGTTATAGATCTCTATGCTTTGATGGTATTTTTCTTCTTTGACTCTACAGGTGTTCTTTGAAGCGGGACAAGTGAGAAAGGAGTGGCGAAGCTCTATCAAAGGAGAGAGGAAACAAGCAAGGAGCCAAGCGAAAGACTGAGGTTGGTACTCTCTGCTTCTCTCTCATCTATCTCTCATAAAGGAAAACACAAGTTACTTTGAATTGTTTGTTTCTAAGATAGCTACCCGTCTTAGTGGGACTAGCAGCTTTGAATGGACACTAGTTTTCCCGGAAACACTATCATTCATGACTATCTGACACATGTGCATATGACTACACTAATCAACTAGAATCTATCATGTATGTAACCATAACATCAATAGAATGAAAGGCATACACATAACCATAATGCACATAACAATCCTTAACCTATATACCTACATGCCCAACATACAAACTTGTATGAAAACATGTTCTTGCCTCAAATTCCAATGTTGCAACTTCATTATGATGATCTACATCTCTTGCTCTATCTCGACCAACACATTAGCATCATAACATACCAATAGTATCACGATGACCTAATTGCATAAAATTACCTCATGCACAACAACCTTCACCATGACAATGCATGCATAATAACATATAGACACCGATATGCATAACAAACACATACACAACCATACACTCATGACGACACATCCCACAACAACAACACCATTAACCTTTACATGGCAACATCACTACAACCATGATCAACACCATGTAAATGCAACAAACACATGCACTACAATCATAAGGAACACATATGACCCCGACATGAATGCATGACCAACACACCGCCCATTTAGTCTGAGGGGTGAACCATGATGTGATACCACTATGTAATACCCTCCTCCCACATCTACCTAGGTAACCGGCCATCCGGGGTAAACATGTGATGAGAGGCTACTATGATTGGATTCAACCACCTAGGTTACCTTAAGGAAATGGAATCGATGGAAACACATCATATAGACCTTCCACATCAGCTACAGGAACCCTAAGAGCCATCCTAACACTTATGGTAACCAACCCCTGGGTCCTACTGAGGTTTTAGAGCTCTTGACCTCTGGATGCTCCCATGCTATGGGCCTGACAACGTTCAAGAGGCTCTAAATGCTCTCATGACAAGGCATGTCAACGTCCAGGGCCTATTTTACTAAGTGTTGTGCTAGGGTCCCCGGGATTTGAGCCACTTTTTCAGGCCTAGAGCCCAGGTCATTGCCCAGAATTGAATGACACCTTTACAACAAAAAGATAAAAATGAAACAATGATGCAATTTCAAATACTTGAACAAGCCCTTGACTCGACCCCTACTAGCCATGACATGCATTTTGTCAAACATATCACAAATATGTAATCTACAGGTGTAAACAACAGATCTAAGCATAGGGGTCTCATACTCATTTGAGAATCGTTAAGAAAACTCTCCAAGGGTGCTCTAAGAAAACTCTAAGTAAAGAGTGAGAGAGAGAGAGAGAATAATGAGAGAGAGCTCTGAAACTGAACTGACCAAGCTTACCCACTGATCCTCAAAAGCCTTTTTATTAATGAGGCCTCTATTTTCGTCATTTCCCATTATTTTCCTTCAATTTCCTCCTCACATGCAACCTGTGATCTTTCACCTTCCTTTTTTCCTAAATTCCTTTATTTTCTTAAATAAAATGCCAATAAATGCCTCATGCCTTTCCAAAGCCTTTGTCATTGCCTTTGCTAATTTCCTTAGCCATAACAATTGAAATGAACACCCCACCAAGATATTTTGCCCACCATTTAGCTTGGAATAAGTGTCCCATGACCGTGGTCTTATATATTTTTACATGCGTTTTTAACCAAGGTTGTTACATAAATGGGTTGGTGTAGATTGGATCATTATATTGTTTGTCATCCATCTTGATGCTTTCAGAGTGGAAAAAGTGGACGAATCAACTTACAGGACCATTTTTATCGACAGGACCCAGTTTGGCAAATTGGGGTCTAAAACCTTCAAGGAGCATTTTGAGGCATCAAACAACATTTTTTGGGGGTAAAACTTCGTTGCTTTATTGTTGCACTTTTTTTCTTTCTCTCTATTCTACACACAAAGATTTTTCCAACGATGCAAGAATCACATCAATCAGAGTATGTATGCGAAAGTTATGTCACTCAGAAGTTGACCTTCATGTTTTCACCGCCATTATTCAAGAGGATGCCACACTGGCCCCCATAATTCATGGAAAAGGGGTTAGGCATGTGATTAAGATGAAGAAGACTCTAGAAGAGTCTATATTGTAACTCTGGTTAAGAGTTGAGGTAGTCAAACATAACCACTAGTAGGTTATCGGGCTATGTTATAACTAGGCCACTAGAGGGAAAAGGGGTTCCATTCTTTGAGTGCATTTGTTCCATAGTTGAGAAAAAATAGCATAAAGGGATAAGAGATAGAGCACATAGAGAGGATTTGTGCACTATAGTAGCCCACAAGCCATACTTCTTTGTACTCATAGACATTTTATATTTAGAGAAAGAGAGTACAGCATCCTCACCTTCCATCTGGTTTTTTCTCCCGTAAGGGTTTCCCAAGTCATATCCTGTGTCAAATGTGTGTGTGAGCTTTTATTTCATTGTTCTCTATTTTTTACATAATTTTAATTCACATGCATACGTTATTAACTGTTGGGTCCCTATAATACTAGTGATTACCCCATTACTATTGTAGTTATACCCCTTATTAATATTGTTGTGCCCCTATTGCCCCCATATTGTTATTATTGTGCCCCATAGAATCCCTCTATTGTTATTTTTGTGGCTTTATATTATTATTGTTAGGTCGGCTGGATTATATTGTGACTCCTTAGACTCCTATATATAGAAAGGAGGTTTTGTCATTTGAATCATCCAATAATTTTTCATTTATGTAATGTAAAGGAGGTTTCCCCCTCGAAGAGGCTGAATTCTAAGGCGTTGATCTATCTTTTCTTGAGCTGGTTTCATAACATTTGGTGTCAGAGCTTTGGATTCTAGGGTTTCACTGCTCCAAACAGGTCATCGTGGCATTTTTGCTATAACTTTTTTTTTTTTTTTTTTGATGTTTCAGAAGTCGCAAAAAAAAACCCGTTTGAGAAGAAATCGCGCTGAACCTCGGGTCCAAATTTCAGAGCTTTTCACGCTATATTTGCAGAGATATGATCTGAGGAAGTTGGTCTTTTTGCAGACTCCTGAATTACATTCCAAACAGGTGACCTGGGGAAAATCGTCATAACTTTCTTTCTGAGCATTGGATTGAAATTTCGTAAGAAGGTACAGAAAGAGGACGGACTATAGTTTTCTTGTATATATTTTTCAGAGTCAAAGGTCGAAACAGTGACACGTGGCACTTCATACAAGTTCGCTCTACTGAACTAGTCTATAATCAGGTCACTGCGGGAGATTGTGCATAACTCTTTCTTGGAGAATCCAATTTGGATCAGACTAGTGGCATTGGAAAGAGGACACAGAAGGCTACTACAGGACACAATTTCAGAATTTGATGATTATAAATTACAGAGATACATCAGATTCAATATCAGGCTTCTACAAAGTGAAAAAAGGTGTGTAGTTTTTTTTTAAAATTTTTGCGTAAGCTTGGTTTGAAGGAGTTCAAAGGGCATAGTAAAGCATTATTATCGGTAATTGATGCCCCGAGGAAAGAAAATGCAAACACCTAGTAAGCAACCTGAAAGCTCTAGCATGACTTATGAAGAAGAGGAAGAAATGCAACATGATATAACAAAATTACGAGACCAAGTGCAACAAGTGTCACTTGCACAAAAAGGAACAGAATCTAAGATGGATGGTTTAAAGAAAGATGTAGAAGCTAAGATGGATGGTTTAAAGAAAGGTGTAGAAGCCAAGATGGAAGATTTGAAGATAGATTTGAAGACAGACATGGAAGAATTGAAGAAGTTGCTACAAGAAAGGGTCACTAATGGTGAAAGGGTAGTAAAGGAAACTCATGATGAGAACAAAAGAAATGTTAATCATGATTCCATAGACTCTAATGTTGGATCGAAGACCCACCATATTCCAAAAATCGATATGAGGAAGTTTGATGGCAAGGATCCCGTAACATGGATATTACAGATGGAGCAATTCTTTGATCTCAATAATGTGCAAAATACACAAAAGATACGTATGGCACCTTTATATTTGGAGCCAAATCAGTTTGTATGGTATCAATGGCTTTGCTCTCGTAAACAATTTATCACTTGGGCAATTTTTACGGAAGAATTGATAGCACATTATGAGGATACAAAGAGCAACACTTTTTTTAGCCAATTGATAAGTCTCAAACAAAAGGGTTCAATAATGGAGCACATTGAGGAGTTCCAAAAATTGAACATAGGGTAAAAGATATTCCAGAGGAGCATAGGATTGATGTGTTCATAGGGTCTTTAAAGGATAATATCCAACATGATGTTCGCCTTTGGGAACCTGATTCATTAGAAAAGGCATTCAAAATAGCAAGAAAAATGGAAAGCAAAATTATGGCAACCAGGAAGCATACCACTCACAACTATAAAGACGGAAGTGTTGTTGCCCCTTGTCTTCCACAACCTATAAGGTTGACACCACAACAATTGGAAGAAAAAAGAGAAAAAGGGCTTTTTTACAGTTGTGATAGCAAATACACTAAAGGTCGTAAGTGTGTTGAGAAGAAATTATTCTACATAGATTGTGAAGAGGAAGAAGAAAATGAGCAAGAAAGGTAAAAAAAAGAGGATATACTCCAGGAACAAAGCCTAGATGAAGAACAAATAAATCCGACCATATCTTGTAATGCATTGGCGGGAATTACCACTCCTCAAACCATCAAGATAAAAGGACAAATCAAGAAGAAAAAGGTAATAGTGTTGATTGATTCAGGAAGCACCCACAATTTTATTCATTGTAAGGTAGCAAAAGAATTGAATTGCTTCCTATATCCAGCACCAGAGTGTCAAGTGATGATTGCAAATGGAGGAACAATAAATTGCTCTGGAAAGTGCCATAATATCAAGCTATCCATGGGAGAATATGTATTGACTAGCCTAATGCTTTCCATTCCAATGGGAGGTGCTGATGTTGTACTAGGAGTCCAATGGCTACAATCCTTGGGTACAATAGCTTTTAATTTTCAAGAACTTTTCATCAAATTTTCTACGGAAGGAAAGGAAGTTGAATTAAGGGGTATTGCAGGGAAACCAGGAAAGATAATCAGCTCTAATGGTATGACAAAGCTTCTAAAAAAGGAGCAAAGAGGTGTAACTGCACAATTATGTTCGCTAGATGTTTCCACATCGGAATCATCTATTTCTCCAGATCTCCAAAAAGTCCTAAACAATCATTCCAAGGTATTTGAGACTCCCAAAGGTCTCCCACCTATGCGTGATCATGATCATGCTATTCATCTGATTCCAGGAAGTGTTCCTCCAAACATCAGGCCGTACAAATATCCCTATGTCCAAAAGAGTGAAATTGAACGTATGGTTGTAGAAATGCTAGAGGCTGGTATAATTCAACCGAGTCAAAGTTCTTTCTTTGCTCCAGTAGTATTGGTGCACAAGAAGGATAGATCATGGTGCATGTGTCTGGATTATAGGGAGCTCAACAAGCTCACTATTAAAGATAAGTTCCCCATTCTTGTCATTAATGAATTATTGGATGAATTGCATGGATCAATTTACTTCACCAAGTTGTATCTTCGTTCAGGATATCATCAAATCAGAATGAAGACTGAAGACATTCCGAAAACAACATTTAGAACTCATGAGGGTCATTATGAATTTATGGTCATGTCTTTTGGCCTTACCAATGCACCTTCAACATTTCAAGGTTTGATGAATTCAATTTTCAAACCATTCCTTAGAAAATTCGTGTTAGTATTTTTTGATGATATACTAATCTATAGCAAGTCTTGGAAGGATCATGTTGAACATGTTGACAGGGTGCTACAACTATTGGAGGAGAAACAATTATATGCAAAAAGATCCAAATGTTTCTTTGGAGTCCAGGAGGTGGAATATCTTGGTCATATTGTATCTCATGAAGGAGTTAAGGTAGACCCTAGCAAAATTAAAGCCATTAAGGAATGGAAAATCCCCACATCCATAAAGCATCTGCGAGGATTGCTCGGGTTGACAGGGTATTATCGCAATTTTGTTAAGAATTATGGGAGAATAGCAGCACCTCTAACAACATTATTGAAGAAAGATGCATTTTCATGGACTCCGGAAGCAACAAAGGCCTTTGAACATCTTCAAGAGGCAATGTGCCAAGCACCGGTCTTAGCTACACCGGACTTCACAAAAACCTTTATTGTGGAATATGATGCCTCAGGAAATGGAATTGGTGCTGTTCATATGCAAGATGAAAGACCCATTGCTTTTGAAAGTCGTCCAATCAAGGGAAAGTTTTTAAGCAAAGCTATTTATGAGAAGGAAATGATGGCAATACTCCATGCACTTAAGAAATGGCGACCCTACCTAATGGGAAGACACTTCAAGGTAAAAACGGATCATGATAGCCTTAAATACTTTTTAGAACAAAGATTATCCTCTGAAGAGCAACAAAAGTGGGTCACAAAGATGTTGGGCTATGACTTTGAAATCATCTACAAAAAAGGGAAGCATTGTTGTGCGCCATTTCTATTATCCAACCAAATTGGATAAATGAAGCAAGGGAGGAATGGAAGAATGACAAAGAAGTGTGGGCACTTATTCGAAATTTACAACAAGATTCCAGTACTTCTGATACATTTAGCTGGAAAAATGATTCGTTATGGTACAAAGATTGCTTATACCTCTGTAAGAATTCCTAGCTAAAACAAAAGATTCTTATGGAATTGCACACTTATCCCTTAGGAGGGCACTCAGGATTTCTAAAAACTTACCACAGGGTTAAGAAGGAATTTTTTTGGGATGGCCTTAAATTAGATATTCAAAAGTTTGTGGCGGAATGTTTGGTTTGCCAACAAAATAAAGTTGAAACAATTAAGACACCGGGTCTATTACAACCTTTATCCATTCCAAGCCAACGTTGGGAGGAGGTTTCAATGGATTTTATCACAGGTTTACCCAAGTCTGAGGGAAAGAGTGTCATCATGGTGGTAGTCGACAGAATTACCAAGTATGTACACTTTTGTGCATTATCACATCCATTTAAAGCCAGTACAGTTTCTACTGCATTTATGGAAACAATTCAAAAGCTACATGGAAACCCAAAGATTATTGTAAGTGACGGAGATCCCATTTTCACTGGAAATTTTTGGACATAATTGTTTTCTTGTCTTGGTACTCAGTTAGCTCATAGCTCATCTTATCATCCTCAATCTGATGGGCAAACTGAGATGGTAAACAAATGTTTGGAAGGATATCTTCGTTGCTTTGTATCTGATAAACAGACACAATGGATCAAATGGTTGCCTCTGGCTGAATGGTGGTATAACACTTCCTTCCATACAACAACAAAAATGACCCCATTTATGGCACTTTATGGGTATCAACCACCATCCATCACATCATATTTAAGAGAAAATTCTAAGGTTCAGGCAGTGGAACATCACATTGAACATCAAAAACAAGTCCTCCAACTCTTAAAGGATAACCTCATGTTGGCAAAGAATAGAATGAAACAACAGGTAGATCAACATCGCAGTGAAAGAAGTTTTGATGTAGGTGATTGGGTATTCCTACGACTACAACCATATAAGCAAATGTCCCTCAAGCAAGCTAAGAAGGATAATAAATTATCACCAAAGTATTATGGTCCGTACAAGGTGTTGCAAAAGATTGGTACTATGGCATACAAATTGGAGCTTCTTGCATCTTCTCGATTGCACCCAGTTTTCCATGTTTCATGTTTAAAGAAGGTTATAGGCGACAAGCTCCCAGTTCAAACAATATTGCCAGAACTTGACGAGGAAGGAAAAATTATATTGGAACCGGAAGCAGTCACAGAAACAATAATTCGACAGCTACGAAATCGATCAATTTCAGAGTATCTTATCAAGCGGAAGAACTTATCCGCTGAAGATTCCACATGGGAGGATGAAAATTTTATGAAAAAGTATCCAGAACTACTCAAGCGTTGAGGACAACACTTTTTTGAAGGAGAGGGGCATGTTGGGTCCCTATAATACTAGTGATTACCCCATTACTATTGTAGTTATACCCCTTATTAATATTGTTGTGCCCCTATTTCCCCCATATTGTTATTACTGTGCCCCATAGAATCCATCTATTGTTATTTTTGTGGCTTTATATTATTATTGTTAGGTCGGCTGGATTATATTGTGACTCCTTAGACTCCTATATATAGAAAGGAGGTTTTGTCATTTGAATCATCCAAGAATTGTTCATTTATGTAATGTAAAGGAGGTTGCCCCCTCGAAGAGGCTGAATTCTAAGGCGTTGATCTATCTTTTCTATATTTTCTTGAGCTGGTTTCATAACATTAACAATGATCTACATATCTATAAATCTAAAGAGAAATAAAACTGTAATAATGTAGATTTTGGATTTTTAAGTATAATTTTATTAGATTTGTTTTGACGAATTGCCAAGTGGAACATCCATGGCAGTTTATGGATCGAGGGCATATTAGATTAAACAAGGAGGTTGACTCATTGATTTGGGCTTGAAATAAGTCCTATGAAACTTATAATGTTGAGTTAGACTATAAATTCATTGTTTATGTTAATGGTCAAGTAGGGGCTTCGTGATGGATTAAAATATAAAACATAAAGTTCATAAAAAAAATCCAAGATATTTATATGGTTGGCCCTTGAAGATACAAGTCTAACTTTTGATATGATTTTAAAAAAGAGGTAAAAGTGGATTGGGCATCTATTATCTGCGTAAGGAATAGAGGAGGACATTGGACATTTCTTGATCTAGTGTAATGTTGATGGCCAAATTGATGAACTCAACATTTAGGAAATCACTCAGTCATGATCCCAATCAAACCCTTTTCCATTTGGGATAATGATTTCAACGGGTTAAATGTGTCTGGTTATCACGATGAGATTTTGCTCGAATAAATGGAGACTTATTGCAAATGATGAATTAAATGTTTTTAAAGGGAAATAATGTAAAGATCAAGTAATTGTAATATAGTGAAAACTAAAAGAAACTTATCTAAGCTATTTCTATATCATTAAACTAATATACATTTATATTTATCTCGGGTATTCAATGTATGTGAAATAGAAAAACAACAATAAACAAGAGAAATGGATCTCCAAGCTTGTTCAATATAATAAATCAATTGTGAATAAAACAATAATTTGTTTAAATAGTTAAATGAATTTCATTCATTTACAACATTCACACACATATTTAAATCTCAATGCTTCAATACAAATAAGAGTAATTGATCAATAATAATCAATTCCAATCATAAACCATTAAAGCAATAAGAATAAATATTATAATTTCTATCAAAGAACAAGGAGGCAAATTAAAGCAATAGTACCATATTTGCTCATGCTCATTGAAACATGAAATTGAAGTGGTCCAAAGCTTATATTAAGAAAGCAACTTTACAGTAGTGCAAAGTCTACTTTCTTAGCCAAAATCAAAACCCCTTTCACGGGGTTGTAATGCTACTCAAATAAGATTACAAAAAAAGGAATTATACTTTGTCCTCCATGATGTTCTCAACATTTAAAATAAATATAGCAAAGTAGAGTTTGTTTGGATGCCCAAATAAAAATAAACTTTCAATTAATTAGAGTAATATCCCGATGAGCTTTATTGGATGATTATCGATGAGCATACATTTCTACAAGATGTGTGAATTGCATAAGAGGATCAAGTTGAACATTGACCTGGCACTAAAAAAAGTGTGCTTCCATAGTTGGCAACTCTTGTGCAATTATGTCATTGACCAACTTGGTCATAAGTGTATGGCTTCACAACTTGACCACATATTTCCAAATGGATTCCATGTCAACCTTTTGAATTTGTTCAATCTAATTTTGATATTCTTGTCTACTTTTTTTCGCCTTCTTTCTTAAGGCATTTGCTTCTAATGGCTTTTCTTCTAAAACATCTAGTTATAGCTCTGTTTCTTTGACAACTTGCATGATGAATTTTATTAGTGGAGAACAACTTTGTCGTGCTGCCTTAATCAACTCCTTAGAAATATGCAAATTAATCTTCTAGGTGTTCAACATTGTTTTCTTTTATATCACATTGAGACAGGGCAGGCTGAGAATAATAATTATTATTATATTTCTTTTTTTTTCAATATTCTACCAAGTAATCAATTCAGTCAATTTTTTTTTTTCGCTTCTTCATACATTATTCCCTTATCAATCATATCATTGAAGAATGCTTTATCCAAGTTCTATTGAGCTTGAACAAGACTCAACCTGTTACAAAATTGCTCTTGTTCACGAAGGAACTATTGATTAATGTTAGAGGCTTCTTACTTGAACATTTTTAAGTCCACTGTGTTATTTGTTGCTTCCAAAACTTTGAACTGAAGTTTAGCCATCTTAGCATCTTTCTGTTGACTTATGACTTGTAATTCAAGTTGCAATTTATTGACTTCGACTTCTTGAGCTTAGAGTTAATTTCCCTTTCAAGACAATTATTGTTCTAATTGAAGAATTATGTCATCTTCCGCTTTAAAAAGTATTTTGATCCAATAACATGACCAATGTTAGCATTAGCATAAGCCTTAATGAAATAAGTTAATTCCTTAGCTATTTGATCTTCCCTCAGTTGGGATCCATCCTAAACTGTTTGCAATGAAATGTCTGTGATTTCTCTTTCATTTTCGCCTTTCCTCTTATTTATGCTCTTCCTCACAACGACCTTCTTTTGAGAACCGTAAAAGACTTCCAATGCAGGAATATATTTTGACTCAATTGGTGGCAAAGATCTTGCTTATATTTCGTCCTGTGAACTGATACTTGGGATAGCACTAATGAGAGTTTTCATCAAGAACTCAGAAGTAGCCAAACTAGTTTCACTGCAAGCCTCAACATTTACTTGATGTTGCTTAATATGTTGTTGTGTATGCAGTCCAAGAGTAGAAGTTGAAGAAGGAGGCTTTGGAGCTTCCTGTTCTTATTTTTTATGTATATATGTAGCCATCATTGCAAATTGATCCCATTGTTCATACATTTCAATTGAAGTTGCAACTCTTTTGATAATGCCTTCTTTGATAAGTTTAGTAGTAATTTATGCAAGAACATGCTCAACATTTAATGGATCTTTATCGTGAACAATAATTGATGCCTTAAATGTAGAGGTTGTCGTGGCAAGGGATTTTCCCACTAGTTGTTGCAGAATCAAAGGTAAGGATGATCTTCTTCCTTCTTTGAATGTAAGAAAAAGATGATATTGTTCAAGTGAGAGTCCTCAAGCTTTCTGACAAACCTTGTCATAAGATTGAACTTTACAAAACATATCATCAAAAGGGTATTTCTCGAGAATATATATTTGTGTGTGTGTGGGAAACTTGGCAAGATTTTCTATAAAAAAATTGCAATTTAGAAGCAATTCTTGTTTCAACTATCTGATAGGCTATTTCTTTGCAAACTAGTATGTCAAGGATTAAAAGGGGTAATGCATGCGAGGATGCCATATAACCATATATTCTCAAATAAGAAAAATTTTCCTCAAAAACCAATCACCAATTCGGTCAATGCCCTACTTAGCCTCTTTGAAATCTGAATGGGTTTTAGATATGTTTTTACACAGTATGGTCACCGATTAAAAGAGTAGCCCTCTAAGGCCCGTTGAATGAGGGGAACCCATTCCAAAGGAAAATGTGTTACTCCTTTTATGTCATAAAGACTATAGAGCATAATAGCAATAAATTGATGTGTTGACTTTAAAGGGGAAATAACATATTCTTTTGTAACTTCTTCTTTAAATTTATGTTCGCTAACCCTCCATGGTTTAATCAAATCATGCATCTTTTTATCACATTCTACACATTCCTTCCAATGAATTGAGCATTATATTAATGTTTGGGCTCGTGAAGCTTATACATAACCTACGTTGAGAAATCAATCGAGGCAACAATTAGGATGATTTCTCTTTGCTTGATAATTTATTGTGAAGTTATGTTGGATTTTATTACTTTATTATGTTATGTTCGTCAAACAATTACCAAAACCATAAATTAGGAAGATCACAAAAGATAATGAACGTAAGATGTAGGCTTCAAGCTAGGGCAAGACCCCTCCAAGGGGAAAACACAAAATAATATTCTCTTCTTATAGAATCAGATCAAATGAGAATCCAAGACCCAAACTACAAGACCAAGACCTCCAACAAGACCCAATTCATCACTCCTTACAAGCTCTTTCAACAAGTCAAAGTAAGCTTAAGTCAACACAAGTCAAAACCTTTCAAATCAACTTTAGATTCAGATTTTTGGACCCCAGTAATAGAATTTCAAACCTCTAGTAGATCTGCAACTTTGACCCCTACAACAGCTTCAGAAAATTTGCACGTGTGAAAGAAAGAGGGCAAATTTCAGGGTAGAAACTTCAATTTTCCTTCTTCATTGGTCTTTGCTCTTTTTTCCTTGACTTCTTTAACTCCTTTGTTTTTTCTTCTCTCTTCTTGGCAGAAAAATCGAAACTTGTTTGTGGTTCTTAAAATGAGGTCGAACTGTCTTTATTTATACACATCTAGCAGGTCGAATTACCCCTTCCAGGGCCGACTTGGTCTTAAGGTACAAAAATTACATTTTTGACTCAACTAATTTTCTTTTTCCACTTTCTTTTCAAATTCCAAATGGGACTCTATTCTAGAACAATAATTTGACTGATGACAAATAATATTTTGACTCAATAAATGCTAGAAGCACGAAGAACATGCTTGACCTAGATGACAAATCAATTTGAGGATGAAACACATGTTTATAAAATAATATTTCTTTTCTTCTTTTGATTTTTTTCATGAAACATGAGTATAATAACAATTATGAACACTGAACCTAGTTACATTTTCTAACAACCTACAGGTCTTGGGGACGAAAGGAGCCCACGATTGTGCCACGAGAAGTGAAAATTATCTGCTTCGATGTGTACACATGATCTTCCACCCAGTGCATCATGTTAGTGTATGGCAGAAGTTTGGGTCTTGCAATGATTTTGTGAAGGGTAGACTTTGCAACATCATGCCAAGAGGTGTCTGAGCCACCCTTTGCGCCAACTTCATCTAGAGGAATGTCGGGCTGAATTCCATGAAGTTCAACCTCTAACAATTTGTACATGCCATACCATGAAGCTATACCAACATCTACCTTTGTGATTATTGTATTAGAGAACAAAAAATCATTTGGGTTCTTCTCATCCGAGTCTTTAAGAACTAGTTATAGAGGTCTTTGCGCTTTCTAAGTTTTCTTAGCCATGCTTTGAGTCCTAGAGGAATTGGTTGGGTGAGCGGTGTGAACACATGAAGAAAAACAAATTTATTGAGTGATTTATTGATTTGGAAATTATTCAGAATTTCAAAAAAAAATCAATATGTAGTACTTCAGATAAATGTGATTAAACATTGAAATGTTGTAAGCTGCATCCAGGGTGATATTTTAACTACACATGAATTTGTTTCATGAATATTAAAGAGGCCCACATTAACTCACAAAGGTGCCTATACTAATTATAACATTAAGTATTAATTATCTCCTTAATTACATACTAATTCTTAATTATTCCTAATTCGTGTTGCGGGTTGGTAGTAGTGTTTTTGATGGTTCCTCATGAAAATATGACGATGGGAATGAATGATCTGAAATTAAAAATTGAAGGTTTCTTGAAAAAGTTTATAAGCTAGTTTATGTCTTGTGGGCAATGGATAAAAATTGCAAAAGCACATAAACTTAAAAATTTTAATTGAGTTTTGCATATTTAAATAGAGAAAAATAGACAACATGCAACATCACAAAACAACAATTTGATGATGGAGTTCACCCCTCCTGGGCTACATCTCTAGGTCCAACTTCCAATGTTGGCCCTTTATTATTAAACTCAAAATGTTAATTACATCAACATACAATGCTTAAATCATGGAAATAATGCTTCCATTGTGTCCAAAACATCCAAAAACCCTTGTGTAGGTTCTTCTTGGACTCAAAAAGGTTGAAAAATGGCCAAATTAGGCCTCCTTCTCCATTTCTCTTCTACTTGTCCTGCAAATTCACAAAACTAGAAAAACTGGTAGTGTTTTCCTCCTTTGGCAGAACCACTAGGTGACAAATCGGCATACGTGCAGTGAAAATTCCATTGAAATCATTGCAAATTGCCGAACATTTAAGTGGGCCAATAAGCCCTATGCATTGATTCTTAGCACTCACATTTGGTCGTATGTCACACGATATGGATAGGGGTGAGGGCTAGAGGCCACACATACACCATCTCTGCCGCTCCTGGTCACATTGCAGGCCATATAGCGGCGGGTTGGGTCATGCGCCAACCCTCCTCCTTTGATGCCCCCATCATTGGTTCCGTGGTGTTCGTTGGGATCGGGGGTTGGGGCTTAACTGCTCACCCCCTCCGTCTTGGATCCAATCACGGATAGTTCCCATATGGCTCGAGGTTAGGGCCACATGCCTGCCTCAACCCACTTTAGTCCTTTGCCAAGATTGTATGGTAGTTAACATGACCCAAGGCCAGGGTCGGTTCGGCGAGTGTGTCGACATCTCCACATTAAATATAACCGAGGTCCATTCTATGGTGAGAACCAATTGAATGGTATGGTGTTGTATTGTTTTGTTGAGGGTCATAGGGCCGATCCCCACTGAGGTCGATCGAACCCTTAACCAATTTTGCACCAATCTCAAGGGTCACGTGGTGCCTCCTAATTGGTCCACCGAAAACCAAACAACCAATAAAAATTCGCCAAATCAACCTATAAGAATTTCCACGTGTCAACACAAGATTGGCCCATCTGACCACCATACCTACCCAGTCAACCTGTTGATGTCAACGCCACATCACTGTACGACTTGCCTAGTCAGCAACCCATTCAACCTTGCAAGTTGACTTTTTTAGTTGTTTGCCAAAAACTTCAGAACACGATAACTTTCACGTATAGTGTCGGATTAAGGAAATTCAAACGTCATTAGAAATAGAAAGACAAGATCTACTATTTGGCACTAGTTTCGAACAATTTTGAGCACGTTTTTTTAGCATATTTTTTATCCCCTAGATCATTCCTCCCCATTGGAAGCTTTTAGACCACCAAAAGTTTGTTTTTACTCAGCAACTAAGTGAGGGTACAAATCCTTCACTTTCCCAATCTTAATCCACCTTGATTTACTTGGATTGGTACCTTTGAAACCCAATCGAAGATACTCTACATTACCTTTGCGCAAAGTCCTAATTATCCTGTAAAGAATTGTGTCTACTTGCAACTCATCTAAATATCCAAGAGAAAAATCTTCCATAGATGGAATCTTAACATCCTCTCCATGATAATCAGTCATCGGAGGCTCATAAAATCTCAAGTTTTCCAAATTCACAATAGAATAAATTTTCACGTAAGGTGGCAATTCTAATAAGAAAGCATTGTTACCAATCTTCTCCAATATTTTGAAAGGACCATATCTAATTGGCTTGAAATTTTTACCTTCACCTTGAAGTCTTTCCTTGCTGATATACAACCAAACTTGATCTCCCACTTGGAAATCATCTCAATCTGATGCTTGTCATGCCTTGCTTTATACTTTTCTTTGCTTTTCTCAATCTACTCTTGTACTCTTTTATGCACTAGCTGAATTTGTTCAATGAAATGCTTGGCTTTGTCCACATCACTATGTCCATCTACTGCAATATTTTTACCAAAGGAGACTTTGGAAAATAATCCAAACAAGCTTCAAATGGAGATACTTGCATAGATGAGTGCTTGGCACGAATGTAGGCATGCTGGATGTAATGCAAATTCTCAACCCAAAGTTTAGGATGCTTACCACAATATCCACAAAGGAGATGCACTATTGTTTTGTTCACTATGGGAAGATTATCCTTACAATGATGGTTTATGATTGAGATTCTCCTTTGTGTATCTCCTTATGGGAAGATTCTTGATACAACAACTTGTTATGAACATGATAATCCAACTCTTCAACATGATTCCCTTGAATCAAAGTTGCATAAACATCTTTAAAATCGTCATCTTGATCATATTGTTCATTATAATTTTCATGCATGATTGAGTTATGCTTAAGAATGACAGATTCATTAACAATAGGCCTTGATAACATATCAACAACTTTGTTGTATATACCTTTCTTATACTTGATTACCAACTAAAATTGTTGTAGGAATCTCATCCACATGAAGTGTCTAGTTTGTTGTAGCTTGGTTTGCGATTGTAAATATTGCGAAGGTTGATGGCCAGTATGAATAATAGTTTCTTTACCCATCAAATAGTGCTTCCATTTCTTCATGCTTTGTACCGAAGCATACAACTATTTATCATAAGTTGGATAGTTAATTACTGCATTAGTAAAGGTTTCATAATGATAACAAATAGGCTTACCATGTTGCATCAAAACTACTCCCATGCCATAATCGCTTGCATCGGTTTGAATCTCAAATGGTTGCTTAATATCTAGAAGTGCTAGAACTGGTGTTGTACCCCAATGAAAGACCTATTTCAGACTTGCTAAAGCATGTAATGGTGTTGCAATGACTGAGAAGTTAGCTATATTTCTTCTCCAATATTGGGTTTCTCCCCAAAAAGTCCTAACTTCAGTTACATTGTTGGGTTTAGGCCAATCCACAATGACTTCAACTTTTGAGGGATCAATCTTCAATTCACCCCCTCCTACAATATGACCCAAATAAACCAAAGAGGCTTTCTCAAATTCACACTTAGACATCTTCAAATACAATTTCTCTCTTTTCAAGACATCTAAAACATGTTTCACATGTTTGACATGCTCTTCACAAGTCTTACTAAAAATCAAAATATCATCTAAGTAGACTAAGACAAAATCATCAAGGAATGGTCTCAACACATCATTCATAATTCTTATGAATGTTGTAGGTGTATTCCAATTCCCAAACGACATAACTAACCATTCAAACAAACCTTGTTTTGTCTTGAAAGCAAATTTCCAAATATAATCTTCAATAATCCTTATCCGATGATAACCACTTCTCAAATCTAACTTTGTGAAGTAAATAACATCCTTTAATTGATCTAGCAAATCATCAACGCGAGGAAGAGGATAACGATTCTTTACCATGATTTTGTTTAAAGCTCTAAAATCCACACACATGCGCCATGTACCATCCTTCTTTGGAACCAATACAATAGGAGACCCACAAGGAGATGTGTTAGGCCTGATGACCCCTTTGTTAAGCAACTCTTGAATTTGCTTCTTAATTGATGCATTCTCCAAAATTGACATTCTATACATGCCAATATTTGGAAGTGGTGTATCCTGTTCTAAGTGAATCTCATGTTGGATTCCTCTTTTAGAAGGTAATCCTTCATGTTCCTAAAACATCTTGTCATAACTATTAACAACTTAAACCAAATCATGCTTGAGTTTAGAATCACATCCTGTAAAAGCTTTAGATTCAACAATATCTTTAGATTTAATCATCAACAACACAAAATTCTTACTAGCATTTACAAGCCTTTTCATTTGACCAACACTTACAAGAGACAAGTTCATCTTCTTGCGATGTGCTCTAACAATATACTCAACTCCATATTTAAAAATATGATATTTGTTCTCATGATGATAGAATATGGATTTTTGGTCATGCAAGTATGGACTATTTGAAACAATCCCACATGTGACAAGTGGTACAACATCAAGCTCTACCTCATCTATACAGTTTGCAGTGATGGCGAATTTGAGTTTACACTTTATTCTCACTTGCAATTTGGCATCATCACATACCCAACCCAAAAGGTAAGGTTTAGTACGAGGTGTAGTTTCTAGCTTTAGTTTCTTGACAATTACTTCAGAAATAAGATTGACTTGGGAACCACTATCAAACAAGGTATCAACTTTTGTATGTTTTGTAATGACCCTGATATGGAAAAGCTCAATTATTTCTTTATCATTTTGAGACTCAA
Organism: Pinus tabuliformis; assembly: GCA_031772625.1. Taxonomy (NCBI): domain Eukaryota; kingdom Viridiplantae; phylum Streptophyta; class Pinopsida; order Pinales; family Pinaceae; genus Pinus; species Pinus tabuliformis. The sequence goes on along the minus strand of CM062810.1, from coordinate 106,144,218 downwards.
TAAGCTTACTAGAAGAACTAGTACTTGCATTATAAGCTTTACCCTTCATTCACATGGCTGTGATTTTGGTTTCATCACCTAAATCAAATCCTAGATCTTATTGAGTTGTTGCAATAGTCTTTTGTTTCCCCTTGTCATTGAACTTATTTGGTCTCATTTATGGATATAATTTCCCACAATGGTCTTCATCATGGCCTTCTTTTGAGCAATGTTTACATGTAAGTTTCTCTCCCTTTTTCTTGAATGTAGCATTCTTTTTCCTTTGCATTTAAACTTCTCCTTTCCTTTGTATCCATATTTTGAAGGTTTCTTGCTAGTCTCTAGAGGAACATTCTTGCCTCTTGATTCTAAATGTGTTGCTTGAACACATACTTCATCTAGATTGGTGGGATTAAACATAAGTGTAGTATGTATCAAATAACTATGTAATCCACTTATGTATTTAAGGAGAATGTCTTGTGAAGGCAAATCAACACCCAAGATTAAAGCTCCTCTTCTAAATTCTTGTGTATAACTTTGGATACTCTGACCTTTAGCTTGTCTAAAATTTTGCCAATCCATAATTGCTTTATGCATATAAACTAATGGATAAAATTGCCTTCTTAATACAACTGTAGAATCATTCCAAGAAGTGATAATTTTACCACTTTTCTTCAAATATTCTTAAGTTTTGGCCTCCCACTAGATGACGGCTGCACTTTCTAAATGAAGAGAAGCAAGTTGGATCTTTGTAACATCACCGTCAATCTTTTGAATCCTGTAATAAACTCCAATTTGACAAACCCAATTATCCAACTTTTTAGCATTTACTTCCCCATTGCACATAGGCAATTCAAACTTGACATTAATCTTAAGCAAAGGAAACTTATCATGTCCATTTGGAGATCTAGGAGGAGTATTTCTAGGTGTTGAAGGAGGTAAAGAAGGAGGTGAGGATGGAGGTGAAGATGGACGTGAAGGAGGAGGTGGAGGTGGAGGATTTCTCCCATCACTACCCTTGTCGTTTTTTTGGTTAGAACTTTCTCCTTGCAACCTTGTTGTCCTTTCATTGTATAACACTTTCAACGTCTCAGACATATCATATAAATCCTTTCTAAAAGCTCTATCTTCCTCAGACATCAACTCCTGTCCTTCTTCATGTGCCATGATTGGTGGATTTTTTGGAGTTTGTGACCTCCTTGAACCAATTTGAGGGTTTGGTTCTTCAAGCACTCCTTCTCCTCTTCTCAACTTATACCTTGTAATCATTCAAAAACACTTGCAAATATAGTCAAACCTTCAAAACAACCAGCTCTAATACCAAACTCATGTGAAATTAAAAATTGAAGGTTTCGTGAAAAAGTTTGCAAGCTAGTTTATGTATTGTAGGCCAAATGTACCGAAATTGAAAAAATACATAAACTTAGAAATTTTAGTTAAGTTTTGTAGATTTAAACAGAGAAAAATAGACAACATGCAACATCACAAAATAACAATTTGGTGACAGATTTCACCCCTCCTAGGCTATGTCTCTAGGTCCATATTCTAATGTTGTCCCTTTATATTATATGTTCAAAATGTCAATTACATCAACATACAATGCTCAAATCACAAAATAATGTTGCCATTGTGTCTAGAACACCCAAAAATCCTTGTGTAGGCTCTTCTTGGACTCAAAAAGGCTGAAAAATGGCCAAGTTAGGCCTCCTCCATTTCTTTGCCATTTGTCTTGCAAATTCACAAAACTCGCAAAACTGGTGTTATCACTAGGCTAGACTGGTTGGGCTGTGACAACCTCCAACCAACTTTTAACTGGAAGTTAACCCTTCCAGTTTGAGAGGGCTCTCTCAAAATACCTATAAGATTTTCAATATAAAACTCAAAATTTCATAAGGCTAACTCTATAATTTTCATGTGATTTTGCAGGTGAAAGAGTGTGATGACAACCACCATTGGGCATGGAGTCAATTAAAGAAAATCAATTACAAACAACATTGTTTTCATGGAAGCTGAGGCAATTTTGGCTTTAAAATGGTGTGAAATAAAACTTTTACAGTAAAACACAGCAAATGAAGGAAGTTGGAGCATGTAACATGAATTCCAAGTAATCAAATTGCTATGAAACTGATAACAACATACAAAACATGGAGAAAAATATATGAGCCAAAACAAAATCTCAGGTGAAAAAGACAGTCTACTGCAAATGTATATTAACTAAAGAAAAAGGTTTACAAAGATGGTCCTCTCACATCATCCATCCACCCCTTCAAAGTGAAAAAGTTACACATATATAGAGTGAGGTATCCATTACAATAATCTTCCACCTGGGCTAGACTCGATGCATAGCTAAGAGACCTAATTTTAATTGAATTACAAAACATGGAGCCTTTATAGGGATATTTCTGTTTTAACAGAATTTGAATACAAATAGGAGTCTCCTATCATTTATGAGCTCAACAAATTCTGTTAGTGACCCTCATCGAATGCAAACAACTGCTGATGTGTTGGAGTGCTGAGATTTTGCCATGTGGATGTTGACTTGTTTGACTTTGCTGACCTGGACCTCCACCAAGTCGAATTTCAAAATTTCTGCAACAAATCTGGCTAGGAAAAATTCTGTAAAATAGGCCTCAAAGATAAGTGAATATCTTCCAAACCCTGATATCTATGTAAAAATTGAGAGAGGCTTTTGTAGATGAGCTCGTGCTGAACAAAAACCTCCTTCAGATTTCCAAAATTCCTTTCCATTTGGTCAGAAAGTGAGCTTGAAGTTGACTACTAAAACAATAATTTCGAGAATTTTCGTAATAAATTTTGGTAACAAGTTACAAAAACATCCCTCTGATACTTTTCTAATTTTTCTGTAAGTTCTGAAGTTCACTCTCATGTATTTTAGCTAAACTCATGCCATTAGAACTCCTTTAACTAATTTTTTTCCTTGCATTTTCCTCAATGATAAGCTACAACAATTTCGTAGCAAATTTTCAGCTTAACTATGGGGAGTTGCTACGAAATTTGAATTTTCTGAGTTTTTGATTTTTTATGATTTCTTCTGCCTTCTTATCACTCCTTATAGCTTATTTAACCATGTATATTGCTGAAACTATTAGTTTAGCATAGTATAGGCAAAAAAGTGAGGAATTTACCATACTTAAGGGGTGCTTGTTATTTCAGCTATGAGACCAAGATTTCTTTTTGAGAGTTCAACTTTGATCATCTCTATTTGAGTTTCCAATGCTTTGAATTGTCTTTGCAACTTATTTCTGTCTGCCTGTAGCCAATTGTTCCTTTTGTACATTTAATTTTCCTTTCAAAAATTTTAACAACATTGCTAATTTGACAAATTAACTCCAAACTATCTAAAAGTTATCAAAGATAACAACTGGCAATGTTTTCCTCCTTTGGCAGTGTTGTAACATAAATGGTTTTGATAAGTTAGATGCTTATAAAAGAGGGTATAAAAAAATAGAAAACAAAAAATAGAATAAAAGAATGAAAATATGAAAATTGTTAAAAAAATAAAAATGAAAAGAACCCCATGAAAAGAAAAACAACTATACAAGTGAGCAAGCTCAAATGCCACTTGAAATAATTCATATTTTAATCATATAGTATAATCATGATCAAACATGTTTAAATTTATGCTTTTAGATTAGGAAATAATTCAACCAAATTGTTTAATCTTGGTTGAAATTAGAAGATAGGATAGATTAGAGAAAAAAGTGACCAAAGCATTTAATCTTGGTCAATTTCATTATGCACTAGAATAGGGTTAATAATTACTTTAAGAAATAAAAGAGGGCATGCTAGATCAAATGTGCCCTTAGGGATTTAAATTATGCCTCGGATAGATTTATTTTGTTTAAATTAAGAACTAATAATGTCATTTAAACATGATTAGAGAGATGTAATAAGCATTAAACTTGAGTTTTATTATAACGTCAGGATATGATTTGATGTTTTGTCGGCTTGTAATATCAAAAGGGCACTTTTCAATGGCCATGATTTTCCCCGCCGGAATCAATGACGGGGAAACCACTTCGCACCCCCTCGTCCCATTTCTCGTTAACGAAAAGTTGGGGCGGGGTTGAGAAAAGTGGTATTGCATTTCCAGGGCCCCATGCAACATGGCGCTCCCTCATGACTTCGCACCATCCTCGTCCAAAACCACTTACCATCGCTCCCCCCCCCCTCTAAAATCAACCTATCGCTTCTCCGCTCCCGCCAACGGTCACTACATCACCTCCCGCACATTTCCTTCCACTAATCACATCGCGCCACTTGTCAATCTATCATTCGCTCACGTCCTATTCCCATTAACATTTGCCCGTTATATGCTTATCCATTACCATATTCCCGTTGCCCATTAATACACCTAAATCTCGTTGGGTAACAGTTCCAATCATAACGGTAATAGATCAAAGTCTAAAAAATCACCTTAACTCATCTCGCGCGACTCTCCTAGCTACTATGTTATTGTTTTTAAATTGTAGATATCGTTTTAAGCTTTTGTAACCTCTATTGCCAACACCTGTCAATTTTAGAAATTTAGAGCCCATATACCCTTGACATAGATTCATTGCTTATCTAGGTATATGTTCAAGCCAAACCTTTGTCCTATGATATCATTTTCCTTCTTAAACTCCTTATTCGCGACACCAAAGGGGAAAGCCCAATCTTCTAGCAGCAAATCAAAGAGCGAGGATAACCCTAAGACTTCTACTACCCTAGACCTAGACCACATGCCATTAGCAGACCAGTATTTCAAGATTGCCAACATCGAGTGTGAATTCGACCTGTTCGAATTACATCACTGGTTGAAGCAAAATTACCTAGACCAACAAGATGACATTAATATTTGGGAATCCTTGTTACCTATGTTTATCTTCCCACAGACACATTATTTCCCTGATCTGGTCATGTGGTGTTAGGCCAAATACAATCCACTGCAAAGAACCATTGTGGCCTAGAATGGAGACATTCTGATCTCAATTGCACCTGAAACCATAAACGTTGTTGATTCCTCAAAATGACTCCCTCAACCATTTTTATGCTTTTGTTATTATGGATGTATATCATAAGCTCACCTTTCCTCAAAGAGCTCAGATATTCGAGATTTTTCTTCGTGAACATTCTCAACTTACCAAGAAAAATCCCCCTTATCCAGCTTCTATGTTCCCAAAGAAAGCCAAATAGATAATGGCCTTAGTTTCTTTCCTTTTAGGGTATCCATCAGATCAGTGGGTAGATGAGCCTATTCTAGGTTTTCTTCTATTTTCTTTAATGAACACAAGCCATAATTCATGTTAATTTTAGTCAATTTATGGCTGATAATATGCATGAACAGATGATGAAGGTTACTACAGAAGGCATGTTTAATTATGCATCTGTATTAGTCTATATGTTTCTTTTTCAGCAGGGAGATAAGTTTCCAATAAATTTACACAAGCAAGATGATTAGGGCATCAACAAATCAGTGATACAATGGACTTCATTAGTAAGGAAAAACTCAATAGAGTTTAATTTTGCAAACTTCAGAGACAATTTTGTTCATACAGTTGCAGGGCTTCTTAGTAGTCAGAGTGAGCCAAGGATCATTTTAGATATTAAAATGGTTTTGCACTTGAGTGAGCAGACAAATACTAGAGATTGGTATTTATACTAGAATTATACAGAGATAAGAGTATATGGATGTGAGTTGGCTCCCTACAAGTTGCCTAAGTATGTTCCAATGAGAATTTTCTCTTTGGAATATATAAGGCAAATGATCAATATGGATGAAATCCATTTTGTCTCAGGTAAAAGAAAATCACAATTCAAGATCAAGACTCAAGTGGGACCATTCATATGCAATACTAGAACATCAGGAGATGAGGCAGACTCAATTCTCAAGCAATTCAACTTTCAGCCCAGTTTTACCTGGTCATATGATCCATTTAGTATTATTTCTAATTTAAGGGTGGAACTCAAAACCACACCTTATAATCATACCCCTAGACCAGAGATTGAGAAGTTTATGAATCAAGACTAGTGGGAGGAGAATACACTACAAGAAGTAGAAGAGAAGATTCTATCTACAACTACCCTCCACACTCCAGTACCTCAAGATAAACAGGGAAAAAGGCAAAGATAAGAAACTTCATCTCCAGCCTGTATAGAAATAAGTGCACAAGAATTCATTATTCAACAGAAAAAGCAGAGGACACATCTCAAATATGTCACCATTCAGAATGAGGAAGAACAACAAACTATTGTTATGAGTGGTTTACAATTTTCCATAGGGTTAGAGGAACACCTCCCTGACACCCCATCCTCCTCGGCCTCACACAATCCTTTAGAAAAATCACAGTCAACAGAATTGGGTGAACATGATGATCCCAATATCTTCAGTAATTTTTTGCAGATTAAGCAGAAAAATGAAACACTCAAAGCCAACACCTATGCTCAATTTTGGAAGTAGACTTCTACTTCCCAACACAGGTTGTTAACAACATTTGATAGTGAGAAAGGAAGGATGAAAATGGCATTCTTACAAGCTCAAGTACCATCTCAAAAAACTCTTGCAGATTATAAGAAGACTATCTTCTCATTTGATGCAAAGCAAATACATCCCATTGATCAAATGGATATGCATAGACAGTGTGGATAAATGATTTTCTCCACTATGACAAATACTGCTATAGAACATTCAAAGTTAAAGACATCTCTCACAAATGTCGAGACACAATTACAATTGGAGAAAATTATTCATTAGAAAAGGACATCAAAATCCAAACCTTGAAATATTTGGTGATCAAGCTGGCTTATGATCCCAATGATGTCAAAGCAGTGGAAGAAATCATCAAGAAAAAGAATGCAAACATAGCAACACTCAGGAAACAATTGAAGTTACCTTTTAAAGAGATTGAAGAAAGTGAGCAGCATAAAGAAGACATGGTCAAATTGATCATTAAGTAAAATATACAAATAAAGGAGATGGAGGAACAGATAGAGAAGCTACTTAAGGAAAAATAAGAGGCTGCACAATTGACTATAGCTCTAGTAACAACCATACCAATTACAGTTGTAGGGACAACAGGGGAGTCTACATCAACACTAGATGATTTGAATAAAGTTGTGCAGGACCTGTCTCTTTAGAGACAAGAAAATGATAAGATCGAGCATAAGCTAAAGAACCTAGAAGCACAAAAAAAAAAATGATACCCTCTTGGTCGAAGAGATGCATAAATCTCATCAACTTGCCAAGAAGATAGATCAATTAGAAAATCAGTCACTGATGGCTCAAACCTTGGCCCAAGCCAAGGAAAGAATTTGGGTGGATATCAATCATGCCATAACTGAGGTTTGACCATCCATTCAGATTATTTTTGAACAAGAAGAGTTAATTGACAGGTGCCAGACAACAATTGAACAAGTCAGAACAACACTGGGACAAAAACCAGCTGAGGCTACATCTATGATCAAAGTGTTGAACTCAAAGACTAGAGCAGAGTTGGAGCAAATTTAGATTGCTGATAGGACAAAGACAATCCTAGAGATCAAGAAGGTATTGCAGAAAAGGAACTTAATGACTCAGTTGGAGACTAAGTGTCAAGCTCTGGAAAATGTTGTCTAAAGATTTCATACTAAATTCAATTTGTTGAATCAAAGAGGATTGCTAGGGTTAGTAGCACCCAATAACAGATTAATCATCTTGGAAGATTACTGTGAAAAGCTTTACACCATTGCAACAGATACATCCAAGTTTGTAGGTATTAAAGGACATGTCACAGGTAAAGCTTTCATTGAAGCATTGGAGTTTGATTTAACTATCAAACATGAAATCAAACACATTTTCATCAACAAGCCAACTTTCGAGAAATATATTGAAGTAGATGAAGTTTATAGAAAGCTAATAAATCTTTCTATATTGAATGATGATAGGTGGGATGAGTTGTGTAATACTATCAAGTAAAAAGTTTTATCTCAAACAGACAGACATCAAGATAACATTTTGGAGGTAAATTCATCAACCATTTCCTCAAAGATAATGCCTAGCAACCTCAGCAGTTTAATCACTCCTACATTTTGTACTATTTTTGTAATTAGTTAGATGTTTCTAGAATCCAATATTTTTGTATAAATAAGTAGCAATTCGATGTATTAAGGGTTGAACCCTTGGATGAGTTTTCTAAAGAAGAATTGTATCAGACTGAAATTGCTTCACATTAATGAAAGGATTCTGGATTTGCTTCAAACAACTTGTCACTTTGTGAGTTTGTCTTATGTTTTCACTTCATTTTGTTATTCTACATGTATTTAAGTTTTTATGAAGAAAATTGGGTAAGAGAAAACTGAATATCAATCTATCTTAAACCCCCTTTGAAGTTATAATCTATTTTAGAGATTAGTTTATTGGATTGTTTGTCTTTATAAGCTCCTATACATTTATAAATTGTCAACCATCTTCATAAGATTAAATATATTTTGTTGGGCTGTAGACATTGTTTATTTGCATGCTTTCTTATGATTAACCAAAAATTCAGTCTAAATATTTAGGAAATCATATTCTCTTACATTTCTTCCTTTCTACACTCTTTTAAATCAAATAACTATTCATAGGTAAAGGATCAACCCTTTCTTAATATTTAGTATTAATAAAGTTTAAACAACTTCCTTAATCTACTCATAACTTTGGTCATCCAAAAGTTTTTAAAGCAACAAAACATTTTAGATGCTCTGGCATAATTAATTAACCTAGAATTATCTCAGAGGACAACATCATATTGGCGTCGTTGTCAGGGACTCGAAAATTGAATTATTTTTCCCTAGGGCAATGATAAAACTTTTCCTTTAAGGTGAATAAAGGACTAGTAGGTTAAAATCTTTCACCTAGCGACTTCACAAACCCAAACTGGCTCCTTCAAGACACACCAGGTCTCATTCTGATTCTGAAATTGTTTCTCCATTATCTGATCCAGAGAGACTGGTAAGAGAAGCCTCTTTAAGAAGAATACTTGAAGCTTCTTCCTCTTTTTCTGTACCACTACAACCTGAGGATATTTCAGCCTCTGATCCCTTTAGGTCTGTTCCATCTCCTTTAGATTTGGCTGACTTAACACCTAGGGTTTTAGAACTACTATCCAAAGGAGTTGATCTGCAGTCAACTCTTTTAGTCCATTCACTGGAATCATATCAAATTCCTGAAATACCTTCAGATTCACCTAAGTCAGAAGAAGAATTTGATGTAAATTTACCTGAGTTCTAATTTTATCTCTCCCATTGTTTATACTTTTCCATCTACTTCTGCCCAACTTAAGGAAACTTTTTCTATATATTCAAATCCTTTGTTTGAAAACAAAGAAGAAGTTGAAATAGAGGTCCAAAAGTTAGTCATCAAAACACCTTTAAAAACTTTAAGAAATCCTCCACCCTCTTTTCCTCCTCCACCTACTTTTACACCTCCATCTTCACCTACAACTTCATCATCCTCTACCTCATCTTCTACCACATCTTCTACTGATTCATCTTCATCTTCAAGTATGGCTTCTTTTCAACCTATTGTTCAAGCTAGGTATGTTGCTTTACAACTTCCTAATATACTCAATAATTTTCCTGATGGGTATTTAAAACACCTACCTAGGTTTAATGGAGAAACTGGTTTGTCTGCTGAAGACCATTTAGCTGCCTTCTTGGATTTTGCTGATAACATGAACATTGAACATGAAAATGTGTATATGAGATTGTTTGTTCAATCACTAGAAGGGAATGTCAGAATTTGGTTTAGACAACTTAGACCAAATTCTATCTAATCTTGGAATGAATTAACTACCATATTTAAGAATCAATGGGGGGTTAAGAAGGATCCTGTTTATTTTCTCACAGAATTTGAAGAACTGAAAATAAATCCCTGTGAGCTAATGGTTGATTTCATAAAGAGATTTAATAAACTTTATCATAAAATTCCACCTGACTGCAAACCACCAGTAGCAGCAGCCAAAGTTAGATTTTCTAAAGCATTTGAAGATGATTTTGCAGTTATGCTTAGGGAAAGAACATCTCATACCTTAGAAGACATGCAAACAAACTGCCATAGAAGTTGAAGCCAATAGGTCAGCATCAACTAAACTTAAAGCTAAGGAAAAAAAATTTGAAAGGAAAATGAAAGCCAAGGAAGAGGGTTCTTCCTCAAAAACTAAAAATGAAGATCAAAAGATAGATGAAATCATTTCATTGCTTAGAACCTTTCAAATAGAATTTAAAAAATAGAAGCTCAACCTAGAACAATTCAACAAACAACTGCTAGACCTCAAACTCAATTTAGGAGAGCTCCCCAACCCCAAATCTTGCAAAGACCAAATGTTGATCAACAAATTCAACCTCCATTAATGATTGATGATTAGCAACCTGAAGACACTAGTCCTTTAATTAATGAGGATATAAATAATCTTGATCATTCATTTGTACAAAATGCTATTGTCTCTCTTCCTCTAAATCAGTGTTCTCAGCAAGATCAAGAAGACTCACAAGTTTCAAAATATCATGCCTTTTCTGAGTTTTTAATTGCAGAACTAAATAGAAGATATGATTTAAGACCAAGGTCAAGGCCTGGTAGACCTCCGAAAATTCCCATTGTAAATAAACCAGAAATTAAATCTTCTAAATCTCAAACAATAACAATCCAACCATTGAATCAAACAAATGAAACAACTTCAATTGATAAAATTGTTCTAACCATTTTCATTGTTGAAAGGGAATTGGAAAGAGTCAAAATACCCATCCCTTTGTTTAAACTTTCAAAGAATCCAAGTTATAAGAACCAAGTTTCCAAATGGATCCAATCAACAAGTGTTGATGCTGAAGGAGATGTAATAAGCTTACAAGATGAAAAACCTTTAGTAGTCTTTGGTCCCAGCTCAGATATGATTGATGAAAATGTACCACCCTTTTATGTTACATTAAAAATTCATGACTTCTTATTGTACAATTGCATGTTAGATTCTGGTGCCTCCCATAATATGATGCCAAAGATAATTATGTATCAACTTCCATTAGAGGTCACCCGATCTTATCATGATCTATATACTTTTGATTCCAAGAAAGTACCATGTATTGGAATTATAAAGGATCTAGTGGTCAATTTAGCTCAAATCCCTATCAAGAGTGTGGTATTAGACATTGTAGTTACTGATATTCCTCCTAAATTCAGCATGTTATTATCAAGATCATGTTGTGCCAAATTAGGACGAAGTCTTCAAGTGGATATGTCTTATGCCACCATCCCCGTATATGGGGGTGAACTTCTTAGGTTATATGGAGAGGTAAGATTCATGAATACTGTTTGAAAATTAGTTCAAGCAAGAAATCATCCCCTTTATGTAGTAGATCAATATTTTGGATGTTTTGAATTATCATCAAATAACTTACAAAACACTCAGCTTAGCATTGAAAACATTGTAGAAAAACCAAAGACCATTAAGATTGATATTTGGAGGTTATACTTCGATGGTTCTCGCTCAAAGGAAGGAGATGGAGCTGGTGTTGTATTAGTTTCACTAGACAAAGGAAATATAACTCAATCCTATAAGCTTGAATTTGATGTTACAAATAATGTAGCAGAATATGAAGCCTTCCTTCTAGGATTGGAATTAGCCAAAAGTCTTAAAGTGAAAAATATAAGTGTATTTAGTGACTCAGAACTCATTGTTAAACAAGTAAGGAATCTTTGTCAAACAAAACATCCTAGACTTAGATCTTATAGAAATGAGGTATGGGACTCAGTGGATAATTTCTTCCAAGCATTTAACATCACTTCTATTCCAAGGGATGAAAATATTCATGCATACTCTTTAGTTGTTTCAGCTAGTTCTTTTAAAATTCCTGATCAAATGCTTGTGCAATATCAAATTCAAGTTAAATATAGGCCTTCAATTCCTGATAACCTTAAACATTGGAAAATATTTGATGATGATGAACAGTTGAAATCCTTTTTGCAAGTAATTGATGAATTTTTAGCCTTACAAATTGAAGAAGAACAACTGGATAATAATGAGTTGAATAAGGAAAATCAAACTTCACAATTAGACTCAAGAATTGGGGATCATAGCATCATTCAGTTATCTAACAATTTCATTCCTAAGGGCTTGGTCCCTCTTGAAAAATTGTTTGACCACAATGATGTTCCTAAAACCCGTTTAACAAATTCACCTGAAGAATATATAGAAGAATGTAAAATTGGAACTTCAGAAGAAATCATAAATATTAAAATCTCTGCATCTTTACCAATGGAAGTGAAAGATAAATATTTAGGTCTCCTTAAAGCTTATAAAGATGTTTTTCCTTGGTCCTATAGTGAGTTTAAGACATATGATACAACAATCATTGAACATAAAATCCCTTTAAAACCAGAAGCTAAACCTTTTAAGCAAAAGTTAAGGAGAATTAATCGTGTCCTTCTGCCTACCATTGAGAAAGAACTTGAAAAGCTACTTGATGCTAAGATCATAGTTCCATTGAGATACTCTGATTGGGTAGCTAATTTAGTTCCAGCCAGAAAGAAAAATGGTGAAATCGGGCTGTGTGTAGATTTCAAGAATTTAAATAAATCATCTTTGAAAGATAATTATCCATTATCCCAGATGGACCAATTGCTTCAAAAAGTATCAACTACTAATAGAATTTCTATGTTAGATGGTTTTTCTGGATACAATCAGATCATGGTGAGCCTAGAAGATAGAGAAAAAACAACATTCACAACTCCTTGGGGTACATTTATGTATGCAAGGATGCCTTTCAGATTAACCAACGCTGGAGCTACCTTTCAAAGAGTTATGGATTTAGCATTTGTGGGTAAGACAAATAAATTTGTTGTCATTTATCTTGATTATCTGACCGTATTTTCTAATTCTGATAAAAAACATTTAAAGCACTTGAGGAAAGTTTTTGACATGTGTAGGAATATTGGGATATCACTTAATCCCAAAAAGTCCTTGTTTGCAGTCAAAGAAGGAAAATTGCTTGGCCATATTATTTCTAAGGAAGGAGTGGTAATTGATTCCAGAAGAGTTCCAACTATCCAAGAACTTTCATTACCAAGGAATGAAAATGAAATTTAGGCTTTTCTTGGAAAAATCAACTTTTTAACGAGATTTATACCTAATTACGCTGAAAAGCTTTGCTTTTGACCAGATTAAAAAAGCTATTTCTGAAGCCCCAATACTGGCTAGTCCAAACTATTCTCAACCATTTAGCATCTTTTCCTTTCCCTCTGAAACCACCTTAGTTGTTGTTCTTTTGCAAAAGAATGAGAATGGAGATGATCAACCTATTGCCTTTTTGAGTAAAGTTATGAGATATGTTGAACTGAAATATGATATTATTGAAAAGTAGGCATATTCCTTGGTTCAAGCCCTAAAAGATTTTAGTCTATGTCCTTCATTCTTCCATTATTTCCTACGCTCCCAATAGTGGTGTTAAAACTGTATTAGCTCAACTTGATACTGATGGAAGAAGAGGAAGTCAGATCACTGAGATATTAGAATTTGATCTCATTATCAAAACTATAAAGTCGGTGAAAGTTCAAGGCTTGGCTAATCTCTTAGTTGAGTCAATTATAAAGTTTTGGCAATAAATTCTATTTTTTAAATTTCAGCAAAGAAGAATCCACAAGAACCTTCTCATATTTCAGCAAAGAAGAATCCACAAGAACCTTCTCAAGCTTCAGCAGAGAAGAATCCACAAGAACCTTCATCTTCAATTCAATCAACTCCTATTCATATTGATGATAAATTTTTTCTATCTGAATGGTACACTGATATTGTACATTTTCTTAGAGATTTTGAGTGTCCATATGAATTTACAAAGAATAAATGCAAGACAAAAAGTTGAAGGCCATAAAATATTGTATCATCAATGCAAATATGTATTGGAAAGACCCACTCAACATCCTTTTGCTTTGCTTGACAGAAAGTGAGACAAAAGGAATTATTGATCAATTTCATGCAGGTATTTGTGGAGGACACTATGCTTGGAGAGCTACAACATATAAGATTTTGAGAGCAAGATTTTATTAGCCTACATTGTTTGCACAAGTAGGAGAAAAGGTTAGAAGTTGTACCCAATGCCAAATGTTTGTTGGAAAGCAAAGATTAACAACACTTCCTCTAGTTCCAGTACTAGTTCAAGCACCTTTCCTACAATGGGGATTGGATTTCATTGGGGAAATTCATCCAGCATCAAGCAACCAACATAGATGGATATTAATTGCCACAAATTACTTTACTAAATGGGTAGAGGCAATTCCAATTAGAAATGCAACTGACACTGTAGTTATTAAATTTATTGAAGAGAATATACTATCTAGGTTTGGATGCCCCCAACAGATAGTTATAGACAATGCAGTAGCATTCAGCAGTGTCAAAATGATTGAATTTTGTTAGAAATACCAAATTTTGTTGCATCATTCTACCCCCTACTATCCACAGGGAAATGGACTGGTAGAGTCTTCAAATAATAACTTGGTTAAAGTCATTAAGAAAACATTGAAAGACCACAAAAGGAGTTGGGACAACCATCTCATATATGTAGTTTGGGCAAATAGGATATCTCCAAAGAGGTCAACAGGTAAATCTCCATTTCAGCTTGTTTATGGTAAGGAAGCCATATTTCCTACACATCTAGCTTTTCCTGTCATGAGATTTTTACAAGAAGCAAATGAAGAACCTGATGATTTTTCTAGGAGAATCAATCACATTATAGAACTTAATGAAAACAGAGATGAAGTTCATTATAAGCTTTGGAAATATCAGAACAAAATGAAAAGTTTGTTTGACAAAAAGGATAGAGAAAGAGATTTTAAAGAAGGAGATTTAGTATTAATATGGGATGCAAGAAGGGAAGATAAAGGAAAACATGCAAAGTTTGATAATCTCTGGTCTGGACCTTTTAGCATTGCAGAGGTCAAAGTCAACAATACTTTTATTTTGTAGAACTTGGAAGGACAATATTCCTCATTGCCTGTCAATGGGAAATATTTGAAGCATTATATCCAATATTGAGATCCCTTCATTCATTCATCATTTGTACATCACCGGATTGTTTTTATTTTTTATGCATGTGTGATCGTTTTCAATATAGACTCCATAGCTCAAGGAGAAAGCACATGGATTTGCAAGTTCTCTATATCCTGCATGAGGAAGCAGTCCCCAGTTGGAGCCGATGTCGCAACATAAATGGTTTTGATAAGTTAGATGTTTATAAAAGGGTATACAAAAATGGAAAACAAAAAATAGAATAAAAGAAAGAAAATATGAAAATTGTTAAAAAAAAATATGAAAAGAACCCCATGAAAAGAAAAACAAGTGTACAAGTGAGCAAGCTCAAATGCCACTTGAAATAATTCCTGTTTGAAACGTATAGTATAATCACGATCAAACATGTTTAAATTTATGTTTTTAGATTAGGAAATAATTCAACCAAATTGTTTTATCTTGGTTGAAATTAGAAGATAGGATAGATTAGAGAAAAAGGTGACCAAAGCATTTAATCTTGGTCAATTGCATTATGCACTAGAATAGGGTTAAGAATTACTTTAGGAAATAAAAGAGGGCATGCTAGATCAAATGCGCCCTTAGGGATTTAAATTATGCTTTGGATAGATTTATTTTGGTTAAATTATGAACTAATCATGTCATTTAAACATGATTAGCGAGATGTAATAAGAATTAAACTTGAGTTTTATTTTAACCTCACGAGATGATTTGATGTTTTGTCGGCTTGTAATATCAAAAAGGCACTTTTCAACGACCATGATTTTCCCCGCCCGGATCAATGGCAGGGAAACCACTTTGCACCCCCTCATCCCATTTCTCGTTAAAGCCAAGTTAGGAGGGGGGGGGGGGGGTTTCCAAAAAGTGGTATTGCTTTTCGTGGGCCCCACGCAATGTGGCGCTCCCTCATGAATTCGCACCCGCCTCGTCCAAAACCACTTACCATCCCTCCCCCCTCCAAATTCTGCCTATCGCTCCTCTGCTCCAGCCAACGGTCACTACGTCACCTCCCGCACATTTCCTTCCACTAATCACATTGCGCCACTTGTCAATCCATCATTCGCTCACGTCTTATTCCCGTTACCATTTTCCTGTTATACGCTTATTCGTTACCATATTCCTGTTGCTCATTAATACACCTAAATCCTGATCGTTAACGGTTCCAATCATAACGGTAATCGATCAAAGTCTATAAAATCACCTTAACTCATCTCGCGCGACTCTCCTAGCTACTCTGTTACTATTTTTAAATTATAGGTATTGTTTTAAGCTTTCGTAACCTCTATTGCCAGCACCTGTTAATTTCAACAATTCAGAGCCCAGATACCCTTGACAGAGATTCATTGCTTATCCAGGTACCTGTTCAAGCCAAAGCTCTATCCTCTGATATCATTTTCCTTCTCAAACTCCTTAGTCATGGCACCAAAGGGAAAAGCCCAATCTTCTAGCAGCAAATCAAAGAGTGAGGATAACCCTAAGACTTCTGCTACCCTAGACCTAGACCACATGCCATTAGCAGACCAATATTTCAAGATTGCCGACACTGAGTGTGAATTCGACCTGTTCGAATTACATCACTGGTTGAAGAAAAATTACCTAGACTAGCAAGATGACATTAATCTTTAGGAATCCCTGTTACCTATGTTTATCTTCCCACAGACACATTATTTCCCTGATCTAGTCATGTGGTGTCAAGCCAGATACAATCCACTGCAAAGAATCATTGTGGCCCAAAATGGAGACATTCTGATCTCAATTGCACCTGAAACCATAAACCAGATGTTGTTGATTCCTCAAAATGACTCCCTCAGCCATTTTTATGCAGTTGTTTTTATGGAATTATATCATAAGTTCACCTTTCCTCAGAAAGCCCAAATTTTCGAGATTTTTCTTCCTGAAGATTCTCAGTTTCCCGAGAAAAATCCCCCTTATCCTGCTTCTATGTTCCCAGAGAAAGAAAAAAAAATGATTGCCTTGGTTTCTTGCCTTTTAGGGTATCCATCGGACCGGTGGGTAGATGAGCCTATTCTAGGATTTCTATCTATTTTCTCTAATGAACACAAGCTAACATTCATGTTTAATTTTAGTCAATTTCTAGCTGATAATATGCATGAACAGATGATGAAGATTACTACAAAAGGCATGTTTAATTATGCATCTATATTAGTCTATATGTTTCTTTTTCAGCAGGGAGATAAGTTTCCAATAACTTTACATAAGAAAGATGATCAGGGCATCAACCAATCAATGATATAGTGGACTTCATTAGTCAGGAAAAACTCAACAAAGTTTAAGTTTGCAAACTTCATAGACAATTTTGTTCATACAGTTGCAGGGCTTCTTAGTAGTTAGAGTGAGCCAAGGATCAGTTCAGAGATTAAAAGGGTTTTGCACTTGAGTGAGAAGACAAAGACTGGAGACTAGTATTTATACCAGAATTATACAGAGATAAGAGTATATGGATGTGATTTGGCTCCCTACAAGTTGCCTAAGTATGTTCCAATGAGAATTTTCTCTCTGGAATATATAAGGCAGATGATCAATATGGATGAAATCCATTTTGTCTCAAGTAAAAGAAAATCACAATTCAAGATCAAGACTCAAGTGGGACCCTTCATATGCAATACTAGAACATAAGGAGATGAGGTAGACTTAATTATCAAGGAATTCAAATTTTAGCCCAGTTTTACCTGGTCATATGATCCATTTAGTATTATTTCTAATTTAAGGGTGGAACTCAAAACGACACCTTATAATCATACCCCTAGACCAAAGATTGAGAAGTTTATGAATCAAGACCAGTGGGAAGAGGCTACACTACAAGAAGTAGAAGAGTAGATTTTGTCTGCATCTACCCTCCACACTCCAGTACCTCAAGATAAACATGGAAAAAGGCAAAGAGAAGAAACTTCATCTCCATCTTGTATAGAAATAAGTGCACAAAAATTCATTATTCAACAAAAAAAGGAATGGACACATCTCAAAGATGTCACCATTCAGAATGAGAAAAAACAACAAACTATTGTTATGAGTGGTTTACAGTTTTCCATAGGGTTAGAGGAACACCTCCTTGACACCCCATCCTCCTCAGCCTCACAGAATCCTTCAGAAAAATCACAGTCAATAGAATTGGGTGAACATGATGATCTCAATATCTTCAGTAAGTTTTTGTAGATTAAGCAAAAAAATGAAACACTCAAAACCAACACCTATGATTAATTTTGGAAGCAACTTTACTTCTCAGCATAAGTTGTTAACAACATTTGATAGTGAGAAAGGAAGGATGAAAATGGCATTCTTACAGGCTCAAGTACCATCTCCAAAAACTCCCGCAGATTATAATAAGACTATCTTCTCATTTGATGCAAAGCAAATACATACCATTGATGAAATGGATATGCATAAACAATGTGGAGAAATGTTTTTCTCCACTATGACAAATACTGCTATAGAAATCTCAAAGTTAAGGACATCTCTCACAAATGTCCAGACACAATTAAAATTGAAGAAAATTTCTTCATTAGCAAAGGACACCAAAATCAAAACCTTGGAAGATTTGGTGATCAAGCTGGGTTATGATCTCAGTGATGTCAAAGAAGTGGAAGAAATCATTTAGAAAAGGAATGCAGACATAGAAACACTGAGGAAACAACTGAAATTACCTTCTACAGAGGATCCACAAACAAACGGGATTGAAGAAAGTGAGCAACATAAAGAAGACATGGTCAAATTGATCATTGAGAAAAACATACATATAAAGGAGATGGAGGAACATATAGAGAAGCTACTTAAGGAAAAAGAAGGGGCTACACAATTGACTGTAGCTCCAGTAACAACCATACCAATTACAGTTGTAGGGACAACAGGGGAGTCTACATCAGAACCAGATGATTTGAATAAAGTTATGCAGGACCTCTCTCTTCAGAGACAAGAAAATGATAAGCTCCAACATAATCTAAAGAACCTAGAAAGACAAAAAAAAATGACACCCTATTGGTCGAAGAGATGCAAAAATCTCATCAACTTGCCAAGAAGATAGATCAATTAGAAAATTAATTACTGATGGTTCAAACCTTGGCCCAAGCCAAGGAAAGAATTTGGGTGGATATCAATCATGCCATAACTGAGGTTTGGACATCCATTTAGATTATTTTTGAACAAGAAGAGTTAATTGACAAGTGCTAGACAACAACTTAACAAGTCATAACAACACTGGGACAAAAACCAGCTGAGGCTACATCTATGATCAAAGTGTTGAACTCAAATACTAGAGCGGAGTTGGAGTAGGTTCAGATCACTGATAGGACAAAGACAATCCTAGAGATCAAGAAGGTATTGTAGAAAAGGAATTTAATGACTCAGTTGGAGACTAAGTGTCAAGCTCTGGAAAATGTTGTACAGAGATTTCATACTAAATTCAATTTGCTGAATCAAAGAGGATTGCCAGGGTTAGTAGCACACAATAACATTTTAATCAACTTGGAAGATTACTCTGAGAAGCTTACACCATTGTAACAGATACATCAAAGTTTGCAGGTATCAAAGGACATGTCACAAGTAAAGCTTTCATTGAAGCATTGGAGTTTGATTTAATTATCAAACATGAAATCAAGCACATTTCATTAACAAGCCAACTTTTGAGAAATATACTGAAGTAGATGAAGTTTATAGAAAGCTAATAAATATTTCTATACCAAATGATGAAGGGTGGGATGAGTTGTGTGATACTATCGAGTAAAAAGTTTTATCTCCAACAGACAAACAACAAGACAACATTTTGGAGGTCAAGTCATCAACCATGTCCTCAAAGATAGTGCCAGCAAACTCAGAAGTTTAAGCACTCCTACATTTTTGTAATTAGTTAGATGTTTCTAGAATCTAATATTTTTGTATAAATAAGTAGCAATTCGATGTATTAAGGGTTGAACCCTTGGATTAGTTTTCTAAAGCATAATTGTATCATATTGAAATTGCTTCGCATTAATGAAAGGATTCTGGATTTGCTTCAAACAGGTTGTCACTTTTTGAGTTTTTCTTATGTTTTCACTTCATTTTGTTATTCTACATGTATTTATGTTTTTATGAAGAAAATCGAGTAAGAGAAATCTGAATATCAATCTATCTTAAACCCCCTATGAAGTTATAATCTATTTTAGAGATTAGTTTATTGGACTGTTTGTCTTTATAAGCTCTTCTGCATTTATAAATTGTCAACCATCTTCATAAGTTTAAATATACTTTGTTGGGGCTGTAAACATTATTTACTTGCATGCTTTCTTATGATTGACTAAAAATTCAGTCTGAATATTTAGGAAATCATACTCTCTTACATTTCTTCCTTTCCACACACTTTTAAATCAAATTACTATTTAGAGGTAAAGGATCAACCCTTTCTTAATATTTAGTATTAATAAAGTTTAAACACCTGCCTTAATCTGCTCATAACATTGGTCATCCAAAAAAATGTAAAACAACAAAACATTTTAGATGCTTTGGCATAATTAATTAACCTAGAATTATCTTAGAGGACAACAGGAAAAACTGCCAGGTGACAAATTAGCGCGAGCGCGGTGGAAATTTCGCCGAAACGAGTGCAAATTGTTGAACATTTAATTGGGCCAATAAGGCTTGTTTGTTGATTCTTAGCCCTCATATTCGGTAGTATGGCGTACGCTATGGCTAGGGGCATGGGATAGAGGCCACGCACTTGTTAAATCCGCTGCTCTTGGTCATGTTGTGAGTGTTATGGTCACAAGATGGACCATGCACCAACCCTCCTTCGACGTCCCCATCATTGGTTCCGTGGTGTTCATTGAGATCAAGGGATGGGACTAAACTACCCACCCCCTCTGCTTTGGCTCTGGTTGCAGGTAGTTCCCATATGGCTCGGGGTTAGGGTCACATGCCCACCCGTGCCCACTTCACTCCTCCACCACATTTGTATGGTAGTTAACATGATCTGGGGCCTATGCCGATCGAGTGAGCCCCATGCCTCCCCCCCCCCAAAAAAAAAAAAAAATTGCTGACGACTCGACATTAAATATAATTGAGGTCCATTCTATGGTAAGAACCAATCAAATTATATGGCGGTATGGCATTTATGATTCTGCCGGGGGTCACGGGGTTGACCCCTGTCGAGGTCAGTCTGATCCTTTACCAATTTTGCACTAGTCCCGAGGGCCACGTCGTGCCTCCTAATTGGTCCACCCAAAACCAAACAACCAATAAAAATTCGTCAAATCAACCTGTACAAACTGCCACATTTCAAAACGATATTGGTCTGTATGACCACCGTGTTAGACTCCGTCTTGTCAGCCCGCTGCAGTCAAATTCTCCAAAGTTCATTCCTTGTTATGCGCAGTCACTGATGTTACTGTGGTCCAAAAAAGAGTCATTTTACTTCTTGAGTCCAGGGTTTTGTCTCCAGAAATGTGAAATAACGCTTGCAGGCCAGAGGGAGGTTGAATAAGTCTCTTACTTCAAGAGTTTATCATCAGTAATGCTCGAAAATGATCCTTCTCCAAAACTCTGTTTTGGAGAAGAAATCGACAAATTTGTTTTTGTAATAAATTTGCATTTTAAAGCCTTCCATCATGGAGTACTTCGAAATACAGGCCCTGGTCATCTTGCTAGGTTCAATAGCCCCATCAGTCTATGTAAACAGGAGGACTTATCATAAGTATTGAAAGTTCCATAAATAAGATGGCATATTCTTGATTCTGCTGAAGCTGGAGATCTACAGGATAATGCTGCAGCCATGTCAGATGTTGGAAGGACAGAACTAAGAAGAACTCCACCGATTAGAATATAGTGTTTCCTTTATATGAAGTCAGAGAATGTACCATGTGGCTTATTCAACGGAGGATGACATAGCTACTGTATGTTGCTTGGAGAAAACTTGAAGAGCAGATACCTCTGGAGATAAATAAACTTGGAATATCTAAAGGATTTCCATAGAAAGAAACTTCACTTTTAGAGGGAAACATTTGTTTCAAAATCTTGCACTTTGAAGGTATTAGAAGCCCCTGGCGTAGCATTGTGAAACATCATCTTTTCTAGGGTACTATCGGTCTTTTAAACATGATTCGAAAACACATATAGAAAAAGCTCTGAGCGCAGCATACAGAGTCTTAAGGCGGGGTGGAAGATTTCTGTGTC
Organism: Pinus tabuliformis; assembly: GCA_031772625.1. Lineage (NCBI taxonomy): Eukaryota > Viridiplantae > Streptophyta > Pinopsida > Pinales > Pinaceae > Pinus > Pinus tabuliformis. The sequence goes on along the minus strand of CM062810.1, from coordinate 106,122,055 downwards.
TTGAGTTGAGCCATGTCAACATCCCTGGTTTCCAAGAATTATATGAGTTTTACTCATTTTCAGTTATTCCATCTATTGGAGAAATTGTTGCTGGGGATCGTGTGTCTTACCAATATTTAGTGGAGAGCGTACGCAAGTTTCCATCTCAGGAAAAGTTCGCTGAAATGATTAAGGAAGCAGGCTTTGAGAAAGTTGAATATGAGACCTTTCAGGCGGAGTAGTCGCAATTCATGCTGGATTCAAATTATAATTCACATATATAAGATTTTGACATTGCTTTTGTAGAGCAATTACCTTAAAAGCTATTGAAATGGTATGTGAAATCGAAAGCTAGCAAACTCTGCCTGTGTGGGGCATTGTTTAGAAAAATCTGTCTAAGCTGATTTTGGCCATTACAGTGTTTGATGGGTCTACTGTTTTAATTACTATTTGATATCTCAAGGAACATACAAAGTTGGTCGGAAAGATTGTGCAGTGGCAATTCAAACTGATAAAACTATCTCAAGTGTGCATGCGGAGATCATAGTTGAGGCAACCTCTTCTTAGAAGGCCTTGCAGTGCTTTTCAAGCGTCCCTTCACCAGAAATTCACCTGAAGGATCTTTCAAAGTTTGGCACATTTGTCAACAAGGAAATTTTCTCAAAGCCCGTGTTTTCTTTAGCAAATAAGGAGACAATCCTAAGTAACGGGGACTTGATAACGTTTGGAACAAATAATTCAACTTTCAGGTTGAACTTCGTTCCATTCTTATTCTGTATACCAGCTCTAGAAAAATTGAACCGGAAACATGGTTTATGTACCATTGTGTCATCAATGGGAGCCTACGCAACAGAGAAATGGATGTCAGAGTGTACACATCTTATTGTTGAAGATTCTTCTCCTATAACAAATGATGTGATGGAAGCTATTCAAGCCATGGTGGGGCAAACATCTTTACCTTCAGAGATTCCGAACTGCTTGAGCTTTCCTCCTTCCATGGCACTAAAATGTGGGCGAGTTTCTGTACAAGTCAAGATTGCAGATCCAAAACATCGAGAAGCATGCTTATGTGGAACCACATTTGTTGTTGGGCCATTTCATTTGTACCATTACAAGGAGAAATTGCAGCTTCTGCTGGAAGTTGCTGGGGCTACTGTTATTCAAATTTCCAAAAGGTTTTCAAGTACACAGGCAGGTGTATCAAGAGAACGTGAAGTTTTGATAGTTCCAGCAGAGGGCACAAAAGAGAACTTAGGACTTGACTCTAATGGATTCAGTTACATTAAGGAAATCGCTAGATTGAGTGAAGATAAAGTAGTTGAAGCGATTGTAGCTGGAGACTGTAGTGCATTTACCTTCGAAACGACCTTGTGCCCTTCATCATCTTCAACTAAAGAAACAGAAATGTGGCTGATTCTGAAAATGAAGAGGAGGTTACCACAAGACATCAACATTCTAAGGTCATAGATAGCAGCAAGACAAGCTTGAGTGGTAATTGTGTGCAGTTGCCGCCAATTTGTAAGGAAAGACAAATTGTTTCAGATACAACTGAAATAAAAAGATTTAAGCATGAGGTCGATTCTATGTGGGAACAGAACTTGTTTTATAAATCCAGCGCAGTAATGCCAGCGTTTCAAAAAGGTAAACGACACAGAGGTGGCGCGCTACCCATATAAGGGCGCTACGCATATAACGCCCACAGCCCGTGTTAAATATCAAGTGCGCTATGCACTTGCTGCGCGCTACGCGTTGGGTAGGCGCGCTACCCATACAGTCTCAGAGCCAAAGAAATTTCTCTTATTCACCCAGATTCGTGCCAAATTACTGCATTTGCCTGCAAACTGAAAGGATATTGAGAATGTCGACGATGATATGGATAATGTGGAAATGCTTAACTATGATGATTTGGACTGCGTTTTAAAGCTGGTCTAGTGTGTAGACATTGGCATGCTGCTAGTGTTCATGAAGACTTCTGGAGATGTTTGAATTTTGAGAATTGTCGAATTATTGCAGAGCAAGTGGCTAAACGGTGTCGTAGGTATATAAAGGCTGTAGAACTACATTTTCCAGGTTCTCTTTTGGATGTTCCTGTCCGTGAAGCATTACGTACTCTTAGGAGTCTTGAGGTGTTAACTATAGATTGGGGAAACTTTAAAGTAATGCATTTGCAAAGGATGAAACTTGGAAGGTGAATGTACGTCTTCAGGGTTGTGATCTGGAACAATGGGTATCTATGTGGCAGCATGGAAACGTGCCTTCAGCAGAGACACATGTCGTGACATTTTGGGAGGGTGGTATAACGGTAACGGAAGTGAATAGACAGTCAAACCCAAATTAAACGTAGAATACCAACCATAAGCAGAGAAATAGGGTCGATTTGCCTATTTTTGACCTCAGTTGCATTTCAGATGGTCTACGCTCCAGATTCTGTCTTTTAATTGGCCATCAACAAACAAATGTAACGCTGCTCCTTTTTAGAGCAGACCTTTCCTATTTTCATCATTTCAGTTGAAACAACGCCCTTGTTTTGGGTCGATCTGTTTTCTCCTAGCTGAGTTTTATTTAATGTATTGAAAATCATTTGTAAAAGGTTAGAGAGTTCTGAGAGGTGCGTGGAGGAGAACAGAGAGCTTTATTGTACAGTTTTTTGACAGAGATTAATTGAAGAGTATAGCTCTCATTTATAAGATTCCTGTGGCTTGAAATTTGGCATATGTTTTTCTCTGTTTCATATGTATCTTGTAATGTTTTTCCTTTCATTCATAAATCGTTTTCAATTTGAATGTTTTTGAGTGAGAAGGGTAAAATTCAGCTTACTGCTTTGCCTTGGAGAAGCATTCATGTTTTGTGTTTCTTCCTCTGTCTGAAAGGGATTCATACATTAATGCCCCTTTCAGCTTTCTTAACAGTCCTTCCATTTCATATAATTTCAGTTTGGATGCTTAAGCTCTTGCCTACCTTGCCTTATGGAGTAATCTGTGCCTTTGATTAAATCTCTGCTCTTGCTGTCTTTGCCCCATGCAGCCCAAAAACCCAATCATTTATTAAAAACCTCATTTCATATCTATTTACTAGCCTAAAATCTGTTCCTATTTTAAGTGATCTCGCACCCTATTTCTCATTTTATCGAGATTGACTAGAGAGAGCCCTCTCCTGTCCTCGTAGGGCTAGTTACGAGGCTGAGCTTGGTTTGATGTTGCCTTGAGTTTTTCCTTCCTCAGCCTGAGGCAGATTCGAGCGCTAACACACCGTACCTGCCAAGTCATCCTTTTGAAATTAGCACCACATCACTGTATGACTTGCTTAGTCAACGACCCAGTCAATCTTGCAAGTTGACTTTTTTTAGTTGTTTGCCGTAAACTACAGAACCTCATAACCTTGACTTATAGTGTCAGATTGAGGCGATTCAAGCATTGTTGGAATCAAAATGACGAGGTCTACTATTTGGCACCGATTTCGATAGGTTTCTCATCAAGTCAATCTTAGTGTAACTATTTCAAACCAATCTTTTGGCTAAGGCTTAGCCTCCTCAGCCTGAGAGGGCTCTCTCAGGGGTTAATGATATTGATTAAAGATATAGATAGATGGATAACTCTATGGTTTGTTATTTAATATGTTTATAGGTTGAAAGATGGAGACTTGCTACCATTGGGCTATGGAGTCAGTGACAGAGATAAAGATAACAAATAGCTCTTCTTATAAAACTGAGGCTTGTATATACTTCAATGAAAGAGTAACACATTTAGGAAAGTCTCAATAAATTGAAGTTCATAGAAGTTAGAGCATGTGGGCATGAATTCTGAGTAATGATACATCAATGTATTCAAAAGGAAAGTATTAAAAGTGATTCATCAAAGTTTAATACTTAAAGGAAGTCAAAGCATGAATAACCATGAATTCTGAGTAATAAGTATTAAAACATTGAAGAAAAACATCCAAAGATAGGACCCAAGAACTCAATTCACCATAGTTTAACACTTAAAGGAAGTCAGAGCATGTTCCTCCATGAATTCTGAGTAATAAGCGTTAAGACTATGGAAGTAAAACATATCAAAGATAAAAGATAAAGCTCACTGAAGTACACTAAGAATCTCAGATTCAGAAAAGTTAAACTGCTTCTGTATATATCAGTCCCTTCACAGCATTTACAAAAGTAGTCCTTTTCTATAACATTTTCCAACCCTGTGTACATCGAAGTTTACATTACTTATAGGCATCTAGCCTTTACAACAAGTCTGCCAAGTGGCTAGACCATTAGACTTTACAACTGACACCAAATCTAACTACTAACTAGATTCATAAAACTAGGACTGACACCTTTTCGAATTAAGAGTTAGAGTCCTACTATGACTCAAACACCTAATTATTACATTTAAACCAAACTAATCCAAATCTTCCTCGAAAGGAATCCTATTTTTAACTATGCTGACCATCAACCAAACTGTTATGGAACCAAATCACAAAAATATAGAAAAGATAGATCAACGCCTTAGAATTCAGCCTCTTCGAGGGGGCAACCTCCTTTACATTACACAAATGAATGATTCTTTTTTCATTCAAATGACAAAACCTCCTTTCTATATATAGGAGTCTAAGGAGTCCCAATATAACCCAGCCGACCTAACAATAATAATATAAAGGCACAAAAATAACAATAGAGGGATTCTATGGGGCACAGTAATAACAATATGGGGACAATAGGGGCACAAAAATATTAATAAGGGATACAACTACAATAGTAATGGGGTAATCACTAGTATTATAGGGACCTAACATGCCCCTCTCCTTCAAAAAAGTGTTCTCCTCAATGCTTGAGTAGTTTTGGATGCTTTTGTATAAAATTATCATCCTCCCATGTGGAATCTTCAGCGGATAAGTTCTTCCACTTAATGAGATACTCCGAAATTGATCGATTTCGTAGCTGTCGACTTCTCGTTTCTGTCATTGCTTCCGGTTCTAATATAATTTTTCCTTCCTCGTCAAGTTCTGGAAATATTGTTTGAACTGGGAGCTTGTCGCCTATAACCTTCTTTAAACATGAAACATGGAAAACTGGGTGCACTCGAGAAGCTGCAGGAAGCTCCAATTTGTATGCCATAGTACCAATCTTTTGCAACACCTTGTATGGACCATAATACTTTGGTGATAATTTATTATCCTTCTTAGCTTGCTTGAGGGACATTTGTTTATATGGTTGTAGCCATAGGAATACCCAATCACCTACATCAAAACTTCTTTCACTGCGATGTTGGTCTGCCTATTGTTTCATTTTATTCTGCGCCAACACGAGGTTATCCTTTAAGAGTTGGAGGACTTGTTGTCGATGCTCGATGTGATGTTCCACTCATTGAACCTTAGAATTTTCTCTTAAATATGATGTGATGGATGGTGGTTGATATCCAAAAAGTGCCATAAATGGGGTCATTTTTGTTGTTGTATGGAAGGAAGTGTTATACCACCATTCAGCTAGAGGCAACCATTTGACCCATTGTGTTTGTTTATCAGATACAAAGCAATGAAGATATCCTTCCAAACATTTATTTACTATCTCAGTTTTCCCATCAGATTGAGGATGATAAGATGAGCTATGAGCTAACTAAGTACCGAGATAAGAAAATAATTCTGTCCAAAAATTTCCAGTGAAAATGGGATCTCTGTCACTTACAATAATCTTTGGGTTTCCATGTAGCTTTTGAATTGTTTCCATAAATGCAGTAGAAACTGTACTGGCTTTAAATGGATGTGATAATGCACAAAAGTCTGCATACTTGGTAAGTCTGTCAACTACCACCATGATGACACTCTTTCCCTCAGACTTGGGTAAACCTGTGATAAAATCCATTGAAACCTCCTCCCAACGTTGGCTTGGAATGGATAAAGGTTGTAATAGACATAGGGTCTTAATTGTTTCAACTTTATTTTGTTGGCAAACCAAACATTTCGCCACAAACTTTTGAATATCCGATTTAAGGCCATCCCAAAAAAATTCCTTCTTAACTCTGTGGTAAGTTTTTAAAAATCCTGAGTGCCCTCCTAAGGGAGAAGTATGCAATTCCGTAAGAATCTTTTGTTTGAGTTGGAAATTCTTACAGAGGTGTAAGTGATCTTTGTACCATAACGAATCATTTTGCCAGCTAAATGTATCAGATGTATTGGAATCTTGTTGTAACTTTCGAATAAGTGCCCACACTTCTTCATCACTCTTCCATTCCTCCCTTGCTTCGTTTGTCCAATCTGGTTGGATAATAGAAATGGCGCACAACAATGCTTCCACATCCTCATCCTTTCTTGAGAGTACATCTGCCACTACATTTTGCTTCCCTTTTTTGTAGATGATTTCAAAGTCATAACCCGACATCTTTGTGACCCACTTTTGTTGCTCTTCAGAGGATAATCTTCGTTCTAAAAAGTATTTAAGGCTATCATGATCCACTTTTACCGTGAAGTGTCTTCCCATTAGGTAGGGTCGCCATTTCTTAAGTGCATGTAGTATTGCCAAAATTTCCTTCTCATAAATAGCTTTGTGTAAAAACTTTCCCTTGATTAGACGACTTTCAAAAGCAATGGGTCTTTCATCTTGCATTAAAACAACACCAATTCCATTTCCTGAAGCATCACATTCCACAATAAAGGTTTTTGTGAAGTCCGGTGTAGCTAAGACCGGTGCTTGGCACATTGCCTCTTTAAGATGTTCGAAGGCCTTTGTTGCTTCTGGAGTCCATGAAAATGCAAATTTATTCAATGTTGTTAGAGGTGCTATTATTCTCCCATAATTCTTAACAAACTTGCGATAATACCCTGTCAACTCGAGAAATCCTCGCAAATGCTTTATGGATGTGGGGATTTTCCATTCCTTAATGGCTTTAATTTTGCTAGGGTCTACCTTAACTCCTTCATGAGATACAATATGACCCAGATATTCCACTTCTTGTACTCCAAAGAAACATTTGGATCTTTTTTCATATAATTGTTTCTCCTCCAATAGTTGTAGCACCTTGTCAACATGTTCAACATGATCCTTCCAAGACTTGCTATAGATTAGTATATCATAAAAAATACTAACACAAATTTTCCAAGGAAGGGTTTGAAAATGGAATTCATCAAACCTTGAAATGTAGAAGGTGCATTGGTAAGGCCAAAAGGCATGACCAAAAATTCATAATGACCCTCATGAGTTCTAAATGCTGTTTTCGGAATGTCTTCAGTCTTCATTCTAATTTGATGATATCCTGAACGAAGATCCAACTTGGTGAAGTAAACTGATCCATTCAATTCATCCAGTAATTCATCAATGACAGGAATGGGAAACTTATCTTTAATAGTGAGCTTGTTGAGCTCCCTATAATCCGGACACATGCGCCATGATCCATCCTTCTTGTGCACCAATACTACTGGAGCAGAGAAAGAACTTTGACCAGGTTGAATTATACCAGCCTCTAGCATTTCTGCAACCATACGTTCAATTTCACTCTTTTGGGTATAGGGATATCTGTACGACCTGATGTTTGGAGGAACACTTCCTGGAATCAGATGAATAGCATGATCATGATCAAGAATAGGTGGGAGACCTTTGGGAGTCTCAAATACCTTGGAATGATTGTCCAAGACTTTTTGGAGATCTGGAGAAATAGATGATTTCGATGTGGAAACATCTAGCGAACATAATTGTGCAATTACACCTCTTTGTTCCCTTTTTAGAAGCTTTGTCATACCGTTAGAGCTGATTATCTTTCTCGGTTTCCCTACAATACCCCTTAATTCAACTTCCTTTCCTTCCGTAGAAAATTTCATGAAAAGTTCTTGAAAATTAAAAGCTATTGTACCCAAGGATTGTAACCATTGGACTCCTAGTACAACATTAGCACCTCCCATTGGAATGGAAAGCATTGGGCTAGTCAATACATTTCTCCCATGGATAACTTGATATTATGGCACTTTCCAGAGCAATTTATTGTTCCTCCATTTGAAAACATCACTTGATACTCTGGTGCTGGATATAGGAAGCAATTCAATTCTTTTGCTACCTTACAATGAATAAAATTGTGGGTACTTCCTGAATCAATCAACACTATTACCTTTTTCTTCTTGATTTGTCCTTCTATCTTGATGGTTTGAGGAGTGGTAAATCCAACCAATGCATTACAAGATATGGTAGGATTCATTTCTTCTTTATCTAGGCTTTGTTCGTGGAGTATATCCTCTTCTTTTGACCTTTCTTGCTCCTTTTCTTCTTCCTCTTCACAATCTATGTAGAATAATTTCTTCTCAGCACACTTATGACCTTTAGTGTATTTGCTATCACAACTGTAACAAAGCCCTTTTGCTCTTTTTTCTTCCAATTTTTGTGGTGTCAACCTTATAGGTTGTGGAAGACTAGGGGCAACAACACTTCCATCTTTATAGTTGTGAGTGGTATGCTTCCTAGTTGCCATAATTTTGCTTTCCATTTTTCTTGCTAACCTGAATGCCTTCTCTAATGAATCAGGTTCCCAAAGGCGAACATCATGTTGGATATTATCCTTTAAAGTCCCTATGAACATGTCAATCCTATGTTCCTCTGGAATATTTTTTACCCTTATGTTCAATTTTTGGAACTCCTCAATGTGCTCCATTATTGAACCCTTTTGTTTGAGACTTATCAATTGGCTAAAAAAAGTGTTGCTTTTTGTATCCTCATAATGTGTTGTCAATTCTTCCGTAAAAATTTCCCAAGTGATAATTTGTTTACGAGAGCAAAGCCATTGATACCATACAAACTGATTTGGTTCCAAATATAAAGTTGCAATACGTACCTTTTGTGTGTTTTGCACATTATTGAGATCGAAAAATTGCTCCATTTGTAATATCCATGTTGCGGGATCCTTGCCATCAAACTTCCTCATATTTATTTTTGGAATATGGTGGGTCTTCGATCCAACATTAGAGTCTATGAAATCATGATTAAAATTTCTTTTGTTCGCATCATGAGTTTCCTTTACTACCCTTTCACCATTAGTAAGTATTTCTTGTAGAAAATTTGTCAAATCTGTCTTCAAATCTGCCATGTCTGTCTTCAAATCTGTCTTCAAATCTCTCTTCAAATCGTCCATCTTAGCTTCCACGCCATTCATCTTAGCTTCCATTCCCTTAATCTTAGATTCCATGCCATTTATCTTAGCTTCTGTTAGCTTTTGCGAGAGTGACATTTGTTGCACTTGGTCTTGTAATTTTGATATATCATGTAGCATTTCTTCGTCTTCTTCATGAGTCATGCTAGAGCTTTCAGGTTAATTACTAGGTGTTTGCATTTTCTTTCCTCGGGGCATCAGTTACCAATAATAATGCTCTACTATGCCCTTTGAATTCCTTCAAAATAATTTTTCAAACCAAGCTTAAGCAAAAATTTAAAAAAATCTACACACTTTTTTTCACTTTGTAGGAGCTTGATATTTCCTCTGATGTATCTCTGCAAATTTGGATCATCCAGTTCTGAAAGTGTGACCTGCAGTATCCCTCTGTTTCCTCTTTCCAATGCCACCAGTATGATCCAAATTGGATTCTCCAAGGAAGAGTTATGCCAAATCTCCCACAGTGACCTGATTATAGACTAGTTCAGTAGAGCGAACTTGTACGATGTGCCACATGTCCCTGTTTCAACCTAAGGCTCTGAAAAATATATAAAAGAAACTATAGTCCATCCTCTTTCTGTACCTTCTTACGAAATTTCAATCCGATACTCCGAGAGAAAGTTATGACGATTTTCCCTAGGTCACTTGTTTGGAATGTAATTCTCCACAAATATAGCACGAAAAGCTCTGAAATTCAGACCTGAGATTCAGTGAGATTTTGTCTCAAATGGGTTTTTTTTTTCTTCTAAAAAATCGCAGAAAAAAAGTTATAGCGAAAATTCCTCGATGACCTATTTGGAGCAGCGAAAACCTAGAATCCAAAGCTTTGATACCAAATGTTATGAAACTACCTCACAAAAAGATATAAAAGATAGATCAATGCCTTAGAATTCAGCCTCTTCGAGGGGGAAACCTCCTTTACATTACAAAAATGAATGATTCTTTTTATCATTCAAATGAAAAAACCTCCTTTCTATATATAGGAGTCTAAGGAATCACAATATAACCCAACCGACCTAACAGTAATAATATAAAGGCACAAAAATAACAATAGAGGGATTCTATGGGGCACAATAATAACAATATGGGGACAATAGGGGCACAACAATATTAATAAGGGATACAACTACAATAGTAATGGGGTAATCACTAGTATTATATGGACTAACACAAACATTAATATTCTAACTACCTCTGTGAAGTTACTCTGCCTATCATTAAGGAGATATCAGTTTGATGACCTGGCACATGTAGACTAGTGTCTTCAATCTCTTCCTTTAACTGAATATCTCCAGTTGTCAAATGAATGATCTAATACTCTTTGTCATGCTGATGTGGAACTGCTTTAAGTATGTTTTACCTTTCTCCCTCCTCAAGAAACAACCTTTTCACCTTCAGCCACTTCATCAACCAATAAAAATAACTCTGTTTTTCCTGAAAAAGAAGGCTGCACTCCTGAGCTCCTATCTCTTGATCCTTGATAGTTGTTACAAAAATGGAGGAGGTTTTTGTAGATAAGAATTTTTATAAGAAAAACCTCTCTCAGGTTTTTGAAAACTAACTTCAGTTGTCTGGAATCTGCATTATAAAATCATGTACAAAACAGGAAAAATTTAGAATTATGAAAATAGGTCTCAAAGGAAACTTCAAATCTCCAAATTGGTAGCACTTGGGAGAAATTTTAAAGAGGTTTTTGTTCCTTGTTATGTTCCTAGAAAAAACCTCCTTCAGATTTTTGAAACTCATCTTCATTTTCCTGAAAATTCCTTTTGAAACCAACAGCTCAAAACAGTCAAAGAAACACGCAAATCCCCTAGGAATCTCTGTCACCAAAGCTATCATCTCAGGAGTAATTGGAAAGTTTAGGATTCCAATTTTTGTGTTTGAGCCAGTGAAATGTTTGGAAAACTCCTTTGTCACCTGAGTGTGTCCTCCCTGCAATTTTTCACAAAATTTCCAACATCCTGTTTTCTTGAAGGCTTCCATTACTGATTTATCTCTGGCTAAGACCTCAGTGCTTTCAGGCTCTGTTCTTAAACAATGACCAGACCTGTGGTTTTTCCTTTTTTCTGTCATCTTTGCCTCTGAATTCCTATAACAAATTAACCTCGCTTGAATTTCTATTTATCAGCCTTGCTTGCTTATGGTGGTCAACCTCGCTTGTTAATGGTAATTAGCCTCGCTTGAATTATAGATGAGAGAAGCTTTGGTAAGAGATTACCATAAGCTTATCATTCGAAAACGGTCTGTTTGAGTGTTTGCATGCAAACTGCAATAAGAAACTAGCCAACCCTTTCGAATTTGAAATTACCTATCATGATGACCCCTACATTTGAAATGATGGATTTGGATGGTTGCATGCTTAAGAACTAACTCCTAGCTGACACCTAATAATGAAAAATTAACGGAATTTGAACGAATTGATGTTTTGAAAAGACTGCCTACGAATCCACGTTTTTGTAGCGCGCTTAGTGTATTTCGGGGAAAAGTGCTACGAAAAGAGAAGCGTTTTCGTAGCGCAAAACAAACCTTTTACATTGTCTGCGCTACGAAAATGTGGTTTCGGGGCTAATTCCAAAAAAAATTTCAAAATGGTTTAAGATATGAGTTCTAAACAGAATGTGAGACTTCTAAGACATGGGATAAGGTTGTTAAAATTTATTTGGATATGAAAATGAGACTTTTGAGACTCTTAACCTATCACCTACCCATTATCAAGACTAAAATGACTTTTAGACCTCCTTGAAATAATGACCAAAAGCAGAGTTGACACAATGCTGTTTTGAGAATTTTTGGGTGATAACAATGGCTCCACTAGGGATAGTGTGCCCTAGTGGTACACTAAGAACTGGTAGCTCCAGTGCTGCTATCCATCCTTTAGAATAAAACTCTGAAATTCTGCCCAATCTGCTCCCCAAGCTTTAATGATTTCTGCAAGAGGGACTCAAACTGCACCTACTAAAAAATGCTCAGTCAACCTACCCTGAGCTTATTTGCACATTCCTACCTACCCTATCAGCTACAATTTCCACTTTAGGTTAGGCAACATGATATTTCCAATAAAGCCAATCAATTGTCTTTTTTGATATTTGAAGCTCTGGATTGTATTCGACCTCAAAATAACCATGATAGTGAGATGACCAAATCAACTTATAATGTATCTGATCTTCATAATGCAAATGAAAATGAAATACTGGTGTGCAAAGCTTTGCCATGTATTTAGTTATAGGGTCAAAGAGGACATGGTTAGTTTGATGATCATCATAACATTCTATATCTTCAAACAACTGATTCTCAGCCACACAAGATTCCTTTGATATGCTATCCAACTACTTTTCTGAATGATTCCCACAAACAATGTAATTTTCCTCATTATTATGATCATTCTTTGATGTAAGCTGCTGCAAAGTATGACATAGATTCTTCTTGGTGTTTGCAATGATTTTCATACTCTTTATGATCAAAAGACTGGCAAGTTTGCTGCATCTTTACATTAATCTCAGAGGATGTAACATGGTTTTCATAAGTAAACCCCTGCTGATTTTCATGTTGCATTTTATGGGATGTTATCCTTTCTTCTTGGTGTTGAAATGTATTGTTATGAAGAGCCTCTAAAATTTCTTCATCCATGAATTCATCATCATCATAACAATCCTCCAAATATTGAATAAAACTCACAAAATGTTTACAACAATCTTTGACCAACAATAAGGAGGGATGACACTCTTTATACATCTCATAGAATACATCATGGAAATTAGCAAGAGAATATAATGAACCATTTTCCAAGCCTTTATACCAAGACCATGCTTTTCCTTCTAAAGTGGTCATAAACATCTTCATGAGACAATCTTTAGGGAACTGAACCTTAAGACTGTGTAAATGCATATGGAACCTAACCAAATGAAGAGCAACATTGTCTTTCTTTTCATCTTTGAATATTGGAAGATCATCTAACCATTCAACCTTTGGCATAGGATTTGGAAAACCAGGGATATGAGATTGATTCTTAGGAGCATACCTAGCATTAATTCTTGCATTGGCACTCATCTTGAAACTTCATCAAGCTACTGATCTTCTAGCAGTGGAGTCACCTTCCAATTTTTTATTTGATGTGTGGAGTTGCCAAGGTAGATGTAGCCTCGAATAGCTTCCTGAGCTCTTGCTACCTTTAGAAGTTTAGCTTCTTGATTTCGGGAATGAGTAATCTTCAGGCTCCCGGCAGATGCACCAAAATGTTATCACCAAAATAAGACCCTGATAGGCTGCTCATCAAGTCAATCTCAGTGTAACTATTTCAAACCAATCTTTTGGCTGAGGCTTAGCCTCCTCAGCCTGAGAGGGCTCTCTCAAGGGTTAATGATATTGATTAAAGATATAGATAGATGGCTAACTTATGGTTTGTGATTTTATATGTTTATAGGTTGAAAGATCGAGACTTGATACAATTGGGCTATGGAGTCAGTGACATAGATAAAGATAACAAATAGCTCTTCTTATAAAACCGAGGCTTGTCTATACTTCAATGAAAGAGTAACACATTCAGGAAAGTCTCAATAACTTGAAGTTCATAGAAGTCAGAGCATGTGGGCATGAATTTTGAGTAATGATACATCAAGGTATTCAAAAGGAAAGTATTAAAAGTGATTCATCAAAGTTTAATACTGAAAGGATGTCAAAGCATGAATAACCATGAATTCTGAGTAATAAGTATTAAAACATTGAAGAAAAACATCCAGAGATAGGACCCAAGAACTCAATTCACCATAGTTTAACACTTAAAGGAAGCCAGAGAATGTTCCTCCATGAATTCTGAGTAATAAGTGTTAAGACTGTGGAAGTAAAACATATCAAATATAAAAGATAAAGCTCACTGAGGTACACTAAGAATCTCAAATTCAGAAAAGTTAAACTGCTTCTATATATATCAGTCCCTTCACAACATTTACAAAAGTAGTCCTTTTCTATAACATTTTCCAACCTGTGTACATCGAAGTTTACATTACTTATAGGCATCTAGCCTTTACAACAAGTTTGCCAAGTGGCTAGACCATTAGAATTTACAACTGACACAAAATCTAACTACTAACTAGATTCATAAAACTAGGACTGACACCTTTTCGAATTAAGAGTTAGAGTCCTACTATGACTCAAACACCCAATTATTACATTTAAACCAAACTGATCCAAATCTTCCTCGAAAGGAATCTTATCTCTTAACTATTCTAACCATCAACCAAACATTAATATTCTGACTGCCTTCATGAAGTTACTCTGCCTATCATTAAGGAGATATCAGTTTGATGACCTGGCACATGTAGACTAGTGTCTTCAAACTCTTCCTTTAACTGAATATCTCCAGTTGTCAAATGACTGATCTGATACTCTTTGTCATGCTCTGATACTCTTTGTCATGCTGATGTGGAACTTCTTTAAGTATGTTTTACCTTTCTCCCTCCTCAAGAAACAACCTTTTCACCTTCAGCCACTTCATCAACCAATAAAAATTAACTATGTTTTTCCTGAAAAAGAAGGCTGCACTCCTAAGCTCCTATCTCTTGATCCTTGATAGCTATTAAGAAAATTGAGGAGGTTTTTGTAGATAAGAATGTTTATAAAAAAAAACCTCTCTTATTTATTTGAAAAACAACTTTAGTTGTCCGGAATCTGCATTATAAAATCATGTATAAAACAGGAAAAATTCAGAATTCTGAGAGTAGGTCTCAAAGGAAACTTCGAATCTCCAAATTGGTAACACCTGGGAGAAATTTGAAAGAAATTTTTGTTCCTTGTTATGTTCCTAGAAAAAACCTCCTTCATATTTTTGAAACTCATCTTCATTTTCCTGAAAATTTCTTTTGAAACCAACAACTCAAAACAGTCAAAGAAACACACAAATCCCCTAGGAATCTCTGTCACCAAAGCTATGATCTCAGGAGTAATTGGCAAGTTTAGGATTCCAATTTTTGTGTTTGAGCCAGTGAAATGTAGGGAAAACTCCTTTGTCACCTGAGTGTGTCCTCCCTGCAATTTTTCACAAAATTTCCAACATCCTGTTTTCTTGAAGGCTTCCATTACTGATTTATCTCTGGCTAAGACCTCGGTGCTTTCAGGCTCTGTTCTTAAACAATGACCAGACCTGTGGTTTTTCCTTTCTTCTGTCATCTTTGCCTCTGAATTCTTGTAACAAATCAGCCTCGCTTGCTTATGGTGGTCAGCATCACTTGTTAATGGTAATTAGCCTCGCTTGAATTACAGATGAGAGAAGCTTTGGTAAGAGATTACCATAAGCTTATCATTCGAAAACAGTCTGTTTGAGTGTTTACATGCAAACTACAATAAGAAATCAGACAACCCTTTCAAATTTGAAATTACCTATCATGATGACCCCTATATTTGAAATGATGGATTTGGATGGTTGCATGCTTAAGAACTGACTCCTAGCTGACACCTAATAATGAAAAATTAACGAAATTTGAATGAATTGATGTTTTGACAAGACTGCCTACGAATCCACGTTTTCAGGGCGCGCTTAGTGTATTTTCGGGGAAAAGTTTTACAAAAAGAGCAACGTTTTCGTAGCGCAAAATAGACCTTTTACATTGTCTGCGCTACGAAAACGTGGTTTCGGGGCTAATTCCAATTTTTTTTCAAAATGGTTTAAGATATGAGTTCTAAACAGAATGTGAGACTTCTAAGACATGGAATAAGGTTGTTAAACTTTATTTGGATATGAAAATGAGACTTTTGAGACTCTTAACCTATCACCTACCCTTTTATCAAGACTAAAATGACTTTTAGACCTCCTTGAAATCATGACCAAAAGCAGAGTTGACACAATGATGTTTTGAGAATTTTTGGGTGATAACAATATGCATAAAGGTAAAGCACGATTTTTATAGGAGTCGGGGAATTCACGTTCCGAGAGATGTAGAAAAAGGTGTTATTTAATAATGCCTTCAAGACTTATACATTTTTGTATTTTTTAGTGTTTCAAAGGGGTTTTAAGAATGAACTTCAAACATATGAAAAGATGGTAAAATTTTACAAGGAAGAAAATGCACAATAAGCAAGGATATAAACTAGGAGATGGAAAAGGTAGGAAATGAAGAAAATATAAGGGTCCCTTTTTTATTAGGGAGTAAATGAAAAATGGGGGATTGTTGTTTTTCCACAACAATGTACGACACATTAGGAGAACTAGTTATATTTGTTCATGAAAATAAGAGAAATAATAGATTGGTTATATGGTGAGAACCAATTGAATGGAATGACGGTATGGCATTGTATTATTCTACCGGGGGTTGCGGGGTGGACCCCCGCCAAGGTTGTTCGGACCCTTAAACAATTTTGCACTAGTACTGAGGGCCACGTGGTGCCTCCTAATTGGACCACCCAAAACGAAACAACCAAAAAAAATTCGCCAAATCAACCTGTACAGACTACCACATGTCAGCACAGGATTAGTCTGTCTGACCACCGAAATTACCCAATCAACATGCTGACACCAGCACCACATCACTGTATGACCTGCCCAGTCAGTAGCCTAGTCAACCCTGCAAGTTGAGAGTTTTAGTTGTTTGCCAAAACTCCAAAATGTGATAACTTTCACATACAATGTCATATTGAGGCGATTCAAGCGTCATTGGAATCAAAATGATGAGATCTACGATTTGGCACTGATTTCAAGCGATTCTGATCACTTTGATTTTCTAGCATATTTTTATCCCCTAGATCATTGAATTATGAATCTCACTTTGCAAGTGTAAGATTTAGTGTTAAAACACTTGCAAATTGAAAGGAGTTATAAATTTCCACCTTGGAAAATGATAGTAATAATGTATCAATCTTTAGTAAATGAATTTTGTCTATAAGGATTTGTCCAAAATTTAGCTCACACATGTCAGTATCTAAGATGGCCATGTGGAATTTCATGCCATGTCATTGTGGGTCTCATTCCCTGGCTCAACGTTATAACCTACTTTTGTAACTTGTCGGGATCTACAAACTAACGAATGCCATGAGACGAACATGTCAAAAGGAATTTAACATGAATGTTTAAGTCTCGTCATGGAGCTACGCGAAGGACTTAACACTTTAACTAGTGAAAAGGCGGGGCACAATTAATGAAGAAAGAGACATGAAGATTTAATCACATATGATGGAAGATTATACGTTTCCCATAGGATGATTATAAAGTGAGTGTTATAGGCTCTCAACGTGGAAGACGGGAGCGCGAGATAAAATAATTATAGTGAATTGCTTGGAAATTTTCTGTCATGCCTCAAAATTTTGTATAAGGTGTATGCATAAAGGTAAAACACAATTTTTATAGGAGTCGGGGAATTCATGTTCCGATAGACATAGAAAAAGGTGTTATTTAACAATGCCTTCAAGGGTTATACATTTTTGTATCTTTTAGTGTTTCAAAGGCGTTTCAAGAATGAACTTTAAACATATGAAAATATAGTAAAATTTTACAAGGAAGAAAATGCATGATGAGAAAGGATATGAATTAGGAGAGGGAAAAGCTAGGAAATGAAAAAAATATAAGGGTCCCTTTTTTATTGGGGATTAAATGCAAAATGGGGGGGTTGTTATTTTTCCACAACAACGTATGACACATTAAGAGAACTAGTTATCTCTGTTCATGAAAATAAGGGAAATAATAGATTGGTTCTATGGTAAGAACCAATCAAATGGTATGATGGTATGGCGTTGCATTGTTCTACTGGGGGTCGTGGGTTGGACCCTCGCCAAGGTCATTTGGACCCTTAACCAATTTTGCACCAATCCTTAGGTCCACGTGGTGCCTCCTAATTGGTCCACCCAAAACCAAACAACCAAAAAAAATCACCAAATAAACCTGTACAAACTTCCACGTGTCAGCACAGGATTGGTCCGTCTGACCACCAAACTTGCCCAATCAGCATGCTGACATCAGTGCCACATCACTGTATGACCTGCCTAGTCAGTAGCCTAGTCAACCATGTAAGTTGATAGTTTTAGTTGTTTGCCAAAAATTCCAAAATGTGATAACTTTCACATACAGTGTCAGGTTGAGGCAATTCGAGCGTCGTTGGAATCAAAATGATGAGATCTACGATTTGGCACTGGTTTCGAGTGATTTCGAGCACTTTTATTTTTGGGCATATTTTTTCCCCTAGATTATTGGACTATGAATCTCACTTTGCAAGTGTAAGATTTAGTGTTAAAACACTCGCAGTTTGAATTTCATTTTTTTGCCTTGGCGATTAGGGTTCAGCTCTGGAGCACGCGCAATCTAGCTGCCGTTGCTCTTGCAAAGCTCTCTCGACGGCCCCCTGCTGCTGAGACCAACCAACAGGAGTGGGATAGCTCTGTGCAGTGAAACTCTTCATCAAAAACTTGAGTCCAACCAGTATGGATGCCGGAGGGGGCCCCCTTCCCCTCCCTCCTGAGATTGTTGCCTTCAAACGATTGGTAGCCTCCTGTGGCAAGAGGAAAGCAAACTCGAACCAATAGAAATTTGTTAAGAAAGCTGAAGCCATCCCTTCAGTAGAACTGCTTGTGGAACACCCGTGCCGGACTGCGCTAAACCTGGAAAAACGAGGGCTCACTGGATAATTCGTGGACCTCTGACCCTCTCCCAAAGCTATTGATGGATGGATCCAGCGAAACTGGAGGCCCCTTGTCTCTGAAGGAATACGAAGCCACATGGTAGGCAGAGGTTATTATGTTTTTGTTTTCAAATCAACAGAAGATCGAGATCTCATTTTCTGAAATGGTCCATATTTCATGGGCCCCCAAGGGCTCTATTTGAATAAATGGACATCGGACTTTGATCCTTCCCAAGACACTCCTTCAACTGTCCCTGTCTGGGTAAGGTTACCCCATCTTCCTCTTCATTGCTGGAACTCGGAATCTATGGAAACAATCGGGAACAAATTAGGAAAATACATTGATAGGGCTGAAAGGAGAGAACAATATTCGTGTGCCAGAATATGTGTTGAAGTCGATCTGGAGATAGGATTGCCTGAGGTGATCAAGTTGACCATAGCTGGCTGGTCTCACATCCAGGAACTAGATTATGAAAAACTCCCCTTCAAGTGCTGACACTGTCACGGCTATGTTCATTTTGCTCAAAACTGCAAGAAGAAAACTGAGGAAGAAACTGAAAAAGAAAAGGGAAAACAGTGGACACAAGCTAAAAAAATAGGCACAACCAAACAGACCAATAGAGTGAAAAGGAAAGGAGGGAATCTAGAGATTGGAGGACCCTCTACTAGGAAGAGTTTAACCGAAGATCAAGCCGCAACAAATGTCACCATCTCAACAAATCCTTTTGCTGCTCTAAACCCTCCAGAAGACCAACCAGAACTTGAAGAGGGAGAGGTGCAAGAGAATATGGAATAGATAGCAGACACAGAAATAAACTCAGGATCTTAGGAACAAACTGCAAAAGCCATTGTAGAAACCCCTTTTCTAGATGCAATCCAACAGGAAAATTAGGGCCCTCCAGTAGGCGCCACTTCCCCACCCTCTTATGCAGAAATGACCAAAAAGAAAAAGCTGATAGACAGTCCTGGTTCTTCCGAAGATGAACCTCTTGAGCAATCCAACAAAAAGGCAAGAAGGAAGTCTCGCAAGGAGATCAAAGAAGAAGAGGCGGAGCGACTAAAGATGCAAGGTAGTCAGTCCACTATCAAAATGTCACTTGGCAGAAACACAAGGACTAGACCCCCAAAGGTTGGGTCTGCACTGCCCCTCTCTAGTAAATAATGCAGATTGTCTCTTAGAATTGTAGGGGTCTGGGAAATCCTCTGAAAGCTGAAGCAGTAAAAGATCTATTAAGAATGGAAACCTCAGACATTCTCCTGCTCCAAGAGACAAAGATAGAAGAAGATGCTCTTCTATCTTTAAGTTGAACCAAATGGAAAAAGAACTTAGGAAAAGCGGTTAGCACCCGAGGTACTTCAGGGGGCCTTGCAACCTTATGGTTGGAGGATTTGTTCCAGATTAAAAGATCTTTTGCAACCCAACACTGGATATATACAGATCTTCTACACCTCCCAAGTAATATTTCTTTAGCTCTCTTCAATATTTATGTTCCTGTTAATTTCCTGGAAAAGAAGGACTGCTGGAATTCTTTCTCAGACTTCCTAGAAATCTATGCCCCCCAAACATCATTTTGGTGGGGGATCTCAACATTACTCTAAACCCAAACGAGAAAAAAGGTAGATTATGGGGTAAAGATCCCTTCCATGCCTCGGTGGAGTCACTGATTCTCGCATGGGACCTTCTGGATCTCAAACCTAAGAAAGGTGGTTATACCTGGACCAACAATAGAGTTGGTAATGCCAACACTGCTGCCTGTTTAGACCGGTTCTTAGTTCAAAGTACTTTGCTGGAGGGGAAGCATTTAATCTCTTCAATTTTTTTTCCCAAAATAACATCTGATCATAACCCCATCTCGCTACTGATAGATAAAGAGGAGGACTTGGGCCCTATTCCCTTTAGATTAAACCCTCTTTGGGTATCGAGAGACAGGTTTATGGACATAGTGGCTCAAGTTTGGTTGCAACCTGTTGAAGGATCCCCCAGCTTTGTGTGGGAATAGAAACTCAAATACACTAAGTCTGCATTAAAAGCCTGGGCCAAAAAAAACCCCTTTCCACTCCAACGAGCCATAGACAAAATAAAATTCAGGCTTTAGTTGAGATCCAGTTAGGCATGGAAGGATCTAAAATTACCAAAGCTCAGCTACTTATTGAACAGAACGCCTAGTTCAACTCCTTTATTTCCTTTCGACAAGAAGAGGAATACTAGTGCCTTAAGTCCCGCAGCCTCTGGCTCCAAGCTGGAGACAAAAACATAGCTTTCTTTCACAGACAATGCAGAGCCCGTCTCTCTCGGAATCACATTTCTGAAATATCCTTGCCCTTATCCCGAAAGAAGTTAACCGGCCAATCTCTCTTTGCAATGCCTCCTACAAGATCCTTGCCAAAATCTTAGCCAATAGACTCAAGCCTCTGTTAGGAAACCTGATCTCCCCTCTGCAAGGCGGTTTCGTCAAAGGAAGGCACCTCATAGACAATGTGATCCAAGTGCAAGAAGCCCTCCACTCTAGCCACTCTCGAAAGGAAAAAGGCATGCTCATCAAGTTGGATATGTCAAATGCTTTTGACCGAGTTAAACTTTCATTTCTCTATAAAATCCTCCTCTCCTTCGGTTTTAGTGTTGAATTTGTCAACTTGATAAAAGCCTACACACTCAGACCTTCGATAGCCCCTTGGTCAATGGTAGACCTTCTAACTTCTTCCAAGCTTCTAGAGGGCTCTGCCAAGGATGCCCATTGTCACCCTCTCTTTACATCTTGTTGGCAGAATCCTTAAGTAGAAACATGACAACGGAAATGGAAGTTGGCACTATTCCAGGTATCAAGGCAGCAAGAGGGATGGATCCTATAAACCACGCACTCTTTGCAGATGACTCTCTCCTTTTGGGAGGGACCTCGATAAAGATAACAAAGGCATTCAAAGAAATCCTTCAACACTTTTGTCTAATCACAGGAGCCTTGATCAATAAAAGAAAAAGTGCGGTTTATCGCTGGAATGTAGATCACCCAACTATTCTTTGAATTGCCTGCATACTGGGATTCCCTGGGTATGACAAGTGGGAAAAGATCAAATATCTAGGCCTTCCCTTAACCTTGGGACCAAGCCCTCCCTCCCTATGGACTGAAGTAATTAGCAAGATAAAAGAAAAAATAGCTTATTGGGGAGGCCAATGGCTAACAAAGGTTGGAAAGTTAGTTTTGATAAAGGCAGTCCTCTCCGCCCTTCCCATCTTCCAGTCTTCCCTCCTGCTAGCTCCTAAGTCTACCATGGAACAGATTTCCAAACTCCTCAGGGACTTCCAATGGAACGGGGGCAAGGGCAATCAAAGAAAGTTACATTTGGTAAGATGGGATATCCTGAATAGACCACTCCAGCAAGGTGGGTTACAGATACGGGACCCAAGCTTAGCAAATCTGGCTTTCGGTGGAAAAATCATATGGCAATTGTATGTAGATAAAAATCATCTCGTCAGCAAGATCCTTTGGAATAAATACCTAAAGGAAGGCTCCCTGAGAAACCTCACAACTACTTCTACTCCAACAGGAACAACAATATGGAATTCCCGTAACGATTTAAAGATCTGGCTAGTGAACAAAGGACTCCTCTGGTTTGCAGACATATGTTCTTGGGACAACAAAGGGAATTAGGCAGGATGGAATTTTCCAGGGATTCCTGACCCTCTGAAAGCACAAAAAAACTTGCTCTATTCAGCACTCTCTGGCCTCGCCCCTATCCATCGTACAACCAAAGATAAATGGGGGTGGGGAAAATCAGAATTTATACAGCAGCTCAAGGATTCTCCTCTCTGCAAGTCACACACGCATCTTTGCTGACACCGAAGCTCTGGAAATCTGTTTGGTTTCCCTTTTGCCTACGAAAGGTGAACTTCTTCACTTGGTTACTCATGCATAGAAAGGCACTGACAGGAGAAAATCTGAACAAAAGAGGCTTCCACGACCCCTTTAGATGCTACTTATGCACTTCTGCTATCGAAACCTCTGACCATTTATTGGTTGACTGCATTTTCACATAAGAAGTATAGAAGATGGTCCGACTTAGCGTACCCACCCCCTCCTAGATTTTAGTCGTTTCTCTATACACCTCCTGGGCAGATCAAAACCCAGAGAAAAAAACTAAAAACGCAGGCTGGAAAAACATTTGGCAAGCTATTCCAAAATGCCTTTGGTGGAAAGTGTGGTTGGCTCGAAATGAGTGTGTTTTCAACAACAGGCTCCCAAAATCAGTGGAAGTGGCTGCCAAAGTAAAAGCTCTCTTGTTGGAAATAATAGACAAATCAACTTTTGCCTTTATTTTATCTGCAGAAGTCTCTGCGTGGATAGGACCCTGCATGACAGGAGAAAGGAAAGATTCAATCAACAAACCAATGAAAGCTCCTACTTGGCGCCTGCGTCTCTCTGAAGGTGATTTTCTTACGTGGTGGCAGGGAACCCCAAAAGCCACTATCTTCTTTGATGGAGCGTCCAAGGGTAATCCAGGCACTGCAGGCGTAGGGGGATTGATTCTTTCCCCAGATAGATCGAATAAAATCAGCTACAGCTGGGGCCTAGGCATAAGTTCGAACAATCAAGCAGAGAGTTACAGCCTCCTAAAAGCTTGCCAGATTGCGAAGGAGTTAGGATATAAAATAATCCAAATATTCGGAGACTCGGAGCTTCTGATTAAGCTCTTAAACTCCAAAGATTATTTTACTAACCCAACTTTAAAAAAAACCTTGTAGAGAATTCAAAACACATTGAAAGACTTCAACATAGTTGACTCATATCATATTCTGTGGGATTTAAACAAGCAAGCAGACTCGCTGGCAAATAAAGGCTGCCTGTTGTCTCAAGGTAATCTTAGCCTTAATGGAGGACCCTGCTCGATTCATCCTTTGCCTTAGACAATCTATAGAAGGCAGATCTGCACTCACTGGCCCCAATATTCAAAGTGAGAGTGGTAATTGGAACCTTGAAAGTCACATTCAGGATCGTCAAGCAGCAAGCAGATGGAACAACAAGCACAAGGAGTATCAAGCAGAAGGAACAACACCAGAATGTACAACAGTAGATGGCAGAAGGAACAGCTGCAGAAGGAACAATAACCAGAAGGAACAACGACAGAAGGAACAACACCAAAAGGAACAACAAGCAGAAGGAACAACAGAAGAAGGAACAACATCGGAAGGAACAGTAGGTCGAAGGAACAACAACAGCAGAAAGAACAACAAACATATTAAGGAACAACAGCAAAAAGAACAACAACCAGAAGGAACAACACCAGAAGGAACAACAAACAGAAGAAATAGCAGCAG
Source organism: Pinus tabuliformis (assembly GCA_031772625.1). Lineage (NCBI taxonomy): Eukaryota > Viridiplantae > Streptophyta > Pinopsida > Pinales > Pinaceae > Pinus > Pinus tabuliformis. The sequence continues at coordinate 106,098,059 of CM062810.1, read as the reverse complement.
AAGGAACAACATCCGAAGGAACAATTGGCCAAAGGAACAACAACAGAAGGAACAACAAGCAGAAGGAACAACAGTAGAAGTAACAACAGGCCGAAGGAACATCAACAGAAGGAACAACATCTGAAGGAACAATAGGCCGAAGGAATAGCATCCGAAGGAATAGTAGGCTGAAGGAACAACACCCGAAGGAATAGCAGGCCGAAGGAACAACAAGAAAAATGAATAATAGCAGAAGGAACGACAATTTAAGGAACAACAAAAATAAAAACACAAGGAAAAGGTCGCAGAAATTTCTCTTCTAGAGATAATATGTAAGACAGAAAATAAGAATAGCCAAAGAAATCACTGAATTTTTGAATATAAGCATAGGAGAAGGGACTACGTCATCAGCTCTTTCTCATTGCTCAAGTTCTAAAAGCTACTGTCGATTGTAATAGGAGCATGCTCCACTTTTGGCAATAAATACATTAACCATTATTATTAAAAAAAAATAACACTCGCAGTTTGAAAGTAGTTATCAAAATCCACCTTGGAAAACGATAGTAATAATGTATCAATCTTTAGTAAACGAATTTTGTCTATAAGGATTTGTCGAAAATTTAACTCACACATGTCAATATCTAAGGGGGCCATGTTGAATTGCATGCCATGTCATTGTGGGGCTCATTCCCTGGCTTGACATTATAGCCTACTTTTGTAATGGGTTGGGATATACAAACTAACAAATGCCACAAGATGAACATGTCACAAGGCACTTAAGATGAATGTTTAAGTCTCGCCACAGAGCTACACGAAGGACTTAACACTTTAACCAGTGAAAGGGCGGGGCATAATTAATGAAGAAAGAGACATGGAGATTCAATCACATATGATGGGAAATTATACGTTGCCCATAGGATGATTATAAAGTAAGTGTTATAGGCTCTCAACGTGGGAGATGAGAGCACAAGCTAAAAGAATTGGAGTGAATTGCCTGGAAATTTTCCGTCACGCCTCAAAATTTTGTATAAGGTGTATGCATAAATTTAAAGCACAAATTTTAAAGGAGTCGGGGAATTCACATTCCGAGAGATGTAGAAAAAGGTTTTATTTAACAATACCTTCAAGACTTATACATTTTTGTAGTTTTTAGTGTTTCAAAGGGGTTTTAAGAATGAACTTTGAACATATGAAAAGATAGTAAAATTTTACAGGGAAGAAAATGCGTGATAAGCAAGGATATGAACTAGGAGAGGGAAAAGGTAGGAATATATAAGGGTCCCTATTTTATTAGGGATTAAATGAAAAATGGGGGGTTGTTGTTTTGCCACAACAATGTACGACACATTAGGAGAACTAGTTATCTTTGTTCATGAAAATAATAGAAATAATAGATTTTTTCTATGGTAATAACCAATCAAATGGTATGGTGGTATGACGTTGTCTTGTTCCACTGGGAGTCACGGGGTCGACCCTCATCAAGGTCAGTTGGACCCTTAACCAATTTTGCACCAGTCCCAAGGGCCACGCGGCACCTCCTAATTGGTCCACCCAAAATCAAACAACCAATAAAAATTCGCCAAATCAACCTGTACGAATTGCCACATGTAAGCATGGGATTGGTCCATCTGACCACCGTACTTTCGCAGTCAGCATGCTGACATCAACACTACATCACTGTATGACCTGCCCAGTCAGTAGCCCGGTCAATCCTGCAAGTTGACAGTTTTAGCTATTTGCCAAAAACTCCAAAACACAATAAATTTCACGTACAGTGTCAGATTGAGGCGATTCAAGTGTCATTAGAATGAAAATGACAAGATCTACGATTTGGCACTAGTTTCGAGCAATTTTGAGAACTTTGATTTTTGGACATATTTTTGATCCCCTAGATCATTGAACTATGAATCTCACTTTGCAAGTGTAAGATTTAGTGTTAAAACACTCATAGATTGAAATGAGTTATCAATTTCCAACTTGGAAAATGATAGTAATAATGTATCAATCTTTAGTAAATGAATTTTGTCTATAAGGATTTGTCCAAAATTTAGCTCACACATGTCAATATCTAAGAAGGCCATGTGGAATTGCATGCCATGTCATTGTGGGGCTCATTCCCTGGCTGGACGTTATAACCTACTTTTGTAATGGATTAGGATCTACAAACTAACGAATGCCACGAGATGAACATGTCAAAAGGCATTTAACATGAATGTTTAAGTCTTGCCACAGAGCCACACGAAGGACTTAACACTTTAACCAGTGAAAGGGTGGGGCACAATTAACGAAGAAAAATAATGAAGATTTAATCACATATGATGGGAAATTATACATTGCCCATAGGATGATTATAAAGCGAGTGTTATAGGCTCTCAACATGGGAGATGGGAGCCCGAGATAAAATAATTGCAGTGAATTTCCTGGAAATTTTCTGCCATGCCTCAAGATTTTGTATAACGTGTATGCATAAAGGTAAAGCACAATTTTTATAGGATTTACGGAATTCACGTTTCGAGAGACGTAGAAAAATATGTTATTTAACAACGCCTTCAATACTTATACATTTTTGTATTTTTTAGTGTTTTAAAGGGGTTTAAGAATGAACTTTGAACATGTGAAAATACAATAAAATTTTACAAGGAAATGCGTGATAAGCAAGGATATGAACTAGGAGAGGGAAAAGGTAGGAAATGAAAAAAATATAAGGTTCCCAGTTTTATTAGGTATTAAATGCAAAATAGGGGTTGTTGTTTTGCGACAACAATGTATGACACATTAAGAGAACTAGTTATCTTTGTTAATGAAAATAAGAGAAATAATAGATTGGATTGCAAAAAGTAGAAAATTCATAACATTCTGATATATCAGGAGAGACTAATTTATGATCAATTTTGAAAATAAGAAAATAGACTAGTACTTGTACTTATCCATTTAATATTTTCTTGGGAAAAAGGGATTATAACTTAAAATTTTATAGATTGGAAGATTTGATATGACTATTAAGTAACATTTACAAACCATGATTTTATGTAATCAGTTCATCTCGTCTTTTTGTTACTTAGCATTGCTTTGCTGCCAGCTAGCATCCATAGCCCCTACGAAGTTGTCTTAATATTTTGTATACATTGACCCACTTCCAGTGAGCATCTATAGCCCCGACGAGTTTGTATACACTTCCCACACCTTCTGGTGCTTTCAACTTCCTATGCGTTATAATTATTATTCACCTTTTGATAAACAATCATTTAAGAATGTTATTTGCAATGACGAATAGGAAGCAAGAACTTGGATATAATGCATCTTATGGAACAAAACTGAGCTTTTCGTCTTAAGATTTGTCATTCTAATTATTATTCATTAATGTGAAAGGGAGATTAAATTCTAGAAAAATACTTTATCTCAAAGTACTTTCCAAGATGAATATTCTCAATTTAAATGAATCAATCATCAAAGCATTTGTCATCATGATAACACTATATTCAAAATAAATTTTCAATCTTTATTACAACCTGTAAATGATAATTCTTTGTTGATCATGATACATGAACAAGTTATATAAAATACATTGTGAGCTTAATTATTATCAACAAACAATAATAAAAGAAAAGAAAAATGGCTTTACAAAGACTATTTACATATTTACATGCGTGATGTATTCATATCTTGAGAAAAGTATTTGTATAAGATTTTCCCATTCACACTGATCCAGGTGGATATTGGTGGCCACCCGCCTATTCCACTTGGAACCCCAACATTGTTTCCTTTCAATTTTCTTTTTTCTAGCATACTGATATAGGTGGATATTGGTGGCCACCCGCATATTCCACTTGGAAACCCAACACTCTTTCCTTTCAGTTTCCTTTTTTCCAGCATATTTTCTATTTTTAGCAGTTTTTCAGGTCAAGAACTTCTAGAGCCATTTTGAGGCCCTAAATGGTGCTTGTTTTGTTTCGTTTTTTTGTTTTTTTGTTTTTGTTTTTGTTTTTTTTAGGGAAATGGGCAAACGAGGGCCAAACCTAAACCATTTGTGGTCGAAATTTGTTGTCCTCGGATAGACCTTTCTAACGAGCTATTATGTGTGCTAAATGGAAATCGTATGCCAAATTTACGACCTAGGAAGTTGACGTTCCAACTAACCCCATCGAAGCCCACAAACTTTTTGTGCTTCATCACCTAGGGTTAGGTTTCTGGATGTTTAGGGTTTCTCATTGTTTCTTAAAATTAAAAAAGACCTTAGAGGCTCATTGTAACTCAGTTCAAAAGGCATGTAGCTGTCACAACTCTTCTGAGAGGTACGCTACCATCGCCCGAGCTAGTTTGTTTCCTTTTTGCATGTAAATAGTTTTCAACAATTGTTATTTATTAATTGAAGTTTTGTTTTGATATATCGTTGTGTTTTTGCTTAAATATCTATTTGATTTCATTCCTTCATAAATATGGATTAGTGGTATCAGAGCGGTCTGCTCTTTCATTGTGCATGTCCCCAACGAGGTCGGGGTATAAGGAGTTGGGACTTAAACTGGTTGAACCCTTGCAAGACTGACCTCACCGACCCTGGCGACCTCTCATGGCGGAAGAAAAGAAAGAAGAGGGAGCGGGAGATCCTTTCAAAATATTTCTTGAAGATGCGCCGAAGTGATAAAGAAATGAGACGATGGACAAATTTTCCCATATCCTTCAGCGGGTATCAGTGGGCAAAGAATCTTCATCCAACAATCACTTCGGAGGTGTTGCCCCCTTTAAGGTACAAGTTAATTTGACATTCTGATATTTGAAGGTCAAATATACAAAAATTCCCTAGATAGATGCTTAAATTTGTTGGAAGAATATTTTTCGATCCATAATTTTTCCGATAGGGAAAATATTACTTTTGCACTGCTCAAAGCCACCCCCATGTCAAGGAATAGTGGGAAATTTAGTGTGAGCAAAGGGACGACGAGGAACCATCACTATTTTCAGTCTTTCCCTTTTGGAATTCTTTCTAATATGCTATTTTTGTCTAGGTAAATCCTCTCTGCAGATAGAGACGATCCCTCTAGCCCAATGAGTGGGATTAGCAACCAACGTGACAATCTACGAGACACTTTCCTAAATTACAATCAAAATGAGAGAAGAGGAAGGAGACCTACCTTGTTATAATGCTATAATGCACTCCTTTGTTGAATATCTTGATCGCTTGCTCCTCAGGATCAGTCTTTACTGCTCACAACGTTTGAATACCTACACAAGAGATGAAAAACACAACAAAGCATACAAGTGCAACACACATAATCGAATGTAATCCACTTAACAGATCAAGGAGCATTAAGATAAATGAAGCATTGACACAAGCATTTATGGAAAGTGAACAAACAATTGTATATATTAATGAATAAAAGAAGAAGCATACAACTTAGGCCTTGATGTTGGTAAGTCCTCATTGTGTTCGTAAATAGTCAATCCTAGCCCGAAAAAGGGATAAACGTATACTGAGACGACATCAATTCATTTAATTTAACGAGTTCAAAAAGACAAGTACTCGGCGATATTTTCATATTTCGAGAGTCAGAAAAGAGCTTAAAGATGACTCTAGGGGGGTTCCTTTTTCGTTTATTTTTAACGAGTCTGAAAAAGAGATAAAACAAAAACTCATTGAATCGATAAAAAATGATCACCGTTACCACCAAAAGATCCTGTAACTGCACAAAGACAACCACACATCACCGATATCGAGAAAAATAATAAAATATTGGTAAAAATGTGTTTAAAAACTTATAAATAGACCAAAAGTAAAAACATTTTACCATTTCACTTGGAGTAAATTGGAGAGTGCATTTTACCCCATTTTCCTTGATTCTTCAGGCAAGCAGTGTGGGAGATCCGGGGAACCATTTCATGAATCGTCAGCTACAGGTAAGATCTCTTTCCTTTCTCTTACTTTTCATTTTAGTTTCATGTCATTTCATAGGATTTTTAGCTGGTTAAGGGGATGATTTTCATTTTTGAAATCGGGGGCGGCCAATGCGAGTCTAATCATCAGATCCATGCTGGTCGTCCCTTAGCCCAAAAGGCCTTCACACTGCTAGTGCGAAAATAATTCAGACAGTCACGCTGGATGAAGAGTGGAAAATAAAATGAGAAATCCTCTCTTTGAATCGGTTTTTTCAATATTTTGATCCATGGAAAGGCATCTAAACATTATTTATGGGTTGTTTGTAGGAGATTTCGATAGACATGGCCATCGAATGGAAAGAAAGAGGCCACGAGGCAGAAGATCACCAAGCTGCCCAAAGCATTGAATGTGTCAATGCTTTGAGGGACTACGGGTTACTCAAGTTCTTCCAAACCCCGAGACTCAGAGCTCAAAATGAGCTGTTGGAATATCTCATTGGACTATGGGATGTTGATCGCAAGATCTTCATCATTGGAGATCAAGAACTGGAACTAGAAGTAGCTGACATCTACTTCATCATTGGATTGTCCAGAAGAGGGGAGAGGGTCCAACTCTTTGGAGCTCGTACTGGAGGAGAGAGAACCAATACCTTGATTAGAAGGCATTGCCCAGGTGTAGAGACAATTGTGAGCAGGAAGGTGAAGATAACAACCATCGACAACCTTCCCTTGAGGATGATTCTACACACCATGGCCCATATAGCTGGGGCACAAGCGTTGCATGAGGCAACGAAATCACAATTCCAATATGCAGTGGATTGCCTTTCTCCAACAATGTTTAACTAGTGCGAAGGACTGCTGGTCAACATGAAGAGACAACTGACCAAAGGCAAGTTAGGACACTTGAAGCAGTTCGGGTTTGGATCGATTTTGGTCACATTCTTTTTGGAGTGTGTGCCCTTGTTCTGATACCAGTGGGTAGAGGTGGACGACCAAACTCCACAAGATTTGAAGTTGCTCAGATGGAGTGAGATCATGCCTCAAGGGGGAGGAGGTCAACAGATGCATTTCCCTCCATAGTTCTTTGGTTGGATATGCCAACAACTGATCGTCGTGGATGACTAAGCTTATGCTGGCACAAATTTCAAAGAAGATCCAAATCTTCCTCTACCACCGAGTGCATAGTGGACCGATGCAGGTAAAACTTGTTTTTTGGAATTTTTTAAGTTTTATGATTTTTTTTAAAGTGTATTTGAGAGTTTACTTGTGATAAATTTGCAGATGTGGGACTGGAAAGACCTCTCGACATGTCCCCAATAGCACGACGAGTAGCACGCCCAACAGAGGAAGATGCTCCATACGAGGAAGGAGCAAATCCTATAGTAGAGATGGAGAAAAATCTTTTGGAAGTGAGTACTCGAGGGATTCCGGAATACGTGACTATAGATGATGTGTTGCTGCAATACCAAAGGCATACAGTAGGGGTGTCCATAAGATTGCGTCGGTTGTTAGGTTGAGTGATCATAGCGGTTTCATGCTATCATGAACATCATGTGGACAAATAGCCTGTTCCTAGTCGTGTTTATCTACACTGTTGTAGGCTTTGAAGGCCATGTGTCTCAAAACATTATTTTTTGGGATTTTGATGTAAAAAACTTCAACAGACTCGATACATACATACATACATACATACATACATACATACATACATACATACATACATACATACATACATACATACATATATATATATATATATATATATATATATATATATATAGATATATAGATATGCATGTTTCTATTATCTATTTATGTGTTCATATATCACGATGATGTGTTTGATTTTTACATGTGACGCAAATGTCTCTCTAAAACATAATTTGCTAATGCATCTGTTGATGTATTCAAATTTCGTGGAATGTGTTGATATATGATATAATTAAAATTTCTTTCCAGTAATCGAACATGCAGATACATGCGCAAAATTTGTGGATTTCTTACTAAATAATGACCATTTAATTATAGCACAACGAGTTGTGAATCTAATTTAACAACCAAATTTCTAATTCTGAGAGCAACTGCTTTTGATAACAGTTAAATAACTACACTATACTCGGAAATATTATTAGTTGTTCGTCCCAGGAAAATACCTTGTAAATTGATCAACTCGCCATTAGGGGCGAAGAGTGCCCAAGCTATGGAAGATAATTTCCATGTGCTACAACAAGCATCATCAGAAAAACCAACGTAATGGTTCAATGACATTTGCGAACTGAGAGGAACACAAGGTAAGCAAAGGAAACATGTCTGCAAAGCAAACAATCACACCAAAAAATCAAAATGTGTTGAAATATGGCAACAAGAATATTCCAATTTAATTTGTCCTTGAATTAAATTGTGAATTAAAATCGAATTTAGTCTTAACAACTACTTGGAAATAATTAATTAATTTATTTTAAATTAATTAGTTGGAGAAATTCAAGTTAGAAGTCTTTCTGAAGTCATGTAAGAGTTATCCCTTAAATTAAGGAGATATGATTGAGTTATATTTGAGTTGTAATTAGTTAACTCAGTTTACTGAGTTAAGTCCAGTTAAATGAGTTCCAAACTGTTTGAGGAACTAATAGTGAGTTAACAGTCAGTTGATGCATTAATGCACTCAACTAGTGCTACTCCAGTTAACTGAAGATTCCCTCATCAGAAACTCATGCATGTCTATTCTGAGAAAGACCCGGTTGAGATAAATGTTCAAGGACAATGTACTATCAGTTTCATGTGTTTTCTCATGGAGAAAACTCATGCATGCAGTCAATAATTTATCCTTGAGGATTGTGCAGTTTTGGAGGAGGGGTTTTCCACTTGGTAAGAGGCAAATCATCCACAAGGAACAACACAAGGAAAGAGGAGCTTGGAGGGCAGAGAGGAAGGATGGAGAGAAGCCAAGATTGCCTGTGAGAATCTGTGAGGATTGTACTGAGAGATGGCTAACTGTGAGAGCTAAGGCTTTGTATAATTCCTATGTATTTCCACCATGTATGATAATACAATAGTGTGGGGATTTTAGCTGAGGATTTCCCCAAAGTATTTTCATGTGTATTGTTCCATTGATTCTTCTTCTTCTGGTTATATTGTTCAACTCGATCTTTAAGCTTCCACAAATTGATAGTAGAAGTAGGTTATAATATTTTTCTTTGATTTATATTGCATTATCGGGTTAACCTACACATATTATCTACATGGTATCGGAGCTGTGAACAGTATACTGAGAAGAGAATTCGAAGTTTGAAGTTCAGGGTTACAGGTGAAAATCGAATTCATATCATACTTCAAGGTTGGCCAATGGCGTTCTATGGCTTGAGACTCGAGTATTCCTTGGAAGGTAGCGCAAATTACATAGCATGGAAAGATAGAATGGAGGTTGTATTAGAAGACAATGGCTTAAAGGAATTCATTGATCAAGAAATCCCAAAGCCAGCTTCAACTAATGCACAAGAGTTGGCTGAGTGGAAGAAGTGTGTGTCAAAGGCAAGATGGATCATCCTCGAGGGAGTTTGAGACCATATTGTCTCAAGTCTCCATGGGAAGGATACTCCATTTTCAATGTGGAAGACATTGAAGGACCTCTACCAAAACAGTAGCGACCAGAGGAAATTGGCGCTTAAGGATAAGCTTCGAAGAATCAAGATGGAGAAGGGCGAGACTATTTCCACATATTTGAACAAGATCACCACCTACAAAGATGAGCTTGGTAGTGTGGGAATAACTACTACCGATGATGATATGGTGAGCCTTGCTCTCCTTGGACTACCAAAGAGTTGGAATAGCTACCAGGGTTATGTGAATAGAAGGGAGAAACTGTCAGATTGGGAACGACTATGGTCGGATCTTATGCAGGAGGAGATTAGAAGGAGCACACGAGATGGTTCTTTATCCAAGAATGATGATGAAGAAAATCTGGCCTTAGCAAGTAAGGCAAGGAAAGGGAAGGGGAAGGCTTCCCATTTCAAACCGAATTCTTCTCATGGAGGGAAGAAGGGTGACATGTCTAAAGTAAGATGCTTTATTTTTCACAAGATGGGACATTATGCGATTAATTTCCCATCGAAGGAGTCCAAGAAGGGATCCTCGGAAGGATCGGAAGGTGAGGCATTAGCCTCTCAGTTCGAAATGGACTTTACCCTCATCGCATGCATGGTGTCATTGATGATGGGTTGTGTCTGGTATCTTAACAGTGGAGCCTCATTCCACATGATCGGTGATAAAAATTTATTCAGTGCCTTGGAGGAGAAAGACCTCAAGATGCGCATAGAGATGGGTGACGACGGAAGGTATAGTGTTTCAGGAGTGGGCACGATTGCTTTTCAGAGGGAGTATGGAGCTTCTCTCACCTTGACAGATGTGATGTATGTGCCTAGACTGAAGAAGAACTTGGTATTGGTCACGATGTTGGAGGACAAAGGCTATGATGTTGTCTTCAGTAAAGGAAAGGTGTTCCTAAGACACATAGACATGGGTTAGACCAAGAGGATAGGGATTCAGGTGAAGAATCTCTATAAACTATAGGAATTTACAGGGTAAGTTCCTCAGACAGAACACCAAAGGACACCGCTCACAAACAGATCACAGATCAATACACCAGTATTGTTGACGTGGTTAAAACCCTCAAAGAGGGAAACAGTCCATGGCCTGAGCCAACGCGGCCACTTCAGGCAATTTATTAATAAAAGAATGAAAATTTACATAAGCTTCTCTCATGAACGGTTACCCTACAAATGACCCTCCATGCTCTTTAAATAGAGATCATGGACCAATCGGGTGTTAAGCCACGGATCAAGTGTTGGTAATGCCGAGGAGAGAATGAACTGTCGGATCACTACATATCGTGACCGTCGGATTGTAAGTTACAGAAGTACATAGTAAAGAAACACACTTTACCTAACTCTACACTAGATCAAGTTATATTTAACTATTTACTATGTGCCGGAATATCCTAACACCCCCCCTTAAGAACAACTTGGGATAGGATTGAAGGACGTACAAATATGACACAATAGGAGAAGGAAGGAGGCATTAGAGCCTATCCCCCCTTAGTGACAACTTCCTGAACTCCAACCATAAATCGAAGTTTAATAAACTTCGCCTCTGTAAGAGCCTTTGTAAAGATATTTACAACTTGAACATCTGTTGAACAATATTGCACTTCAAGAACATGGTCGTGAATCAGCTTTCTGATGAAGTGCATGTGCAGTTCAATGTGTTTGCTACGCTTATGTTGGACTGGATCTTTGCATAGTTGAATGGCACTTTGATTATCACACCAAAGTGTAGTCGGATGTTGCTGCTGAAAGCCAAACTCTGACAAGATCTGACGAAGCCATAGGGCTTCCTTACTAGCTTCTACGGCACCACGATACTCTGCTTCTGCTGAAGAAAGAGAAATGGCACTTTGTTTCTTGCAAGCCCATGTAATGGGTCCTGAACCAAGAGTGAACACATAACCTGCAGTAGACTTTCGATCATCAGGGTCACCAGCCCAATCAGAATCAGTGAAACCAACCAATAGAGGAGATGCTTCTGCACAATTGGGCTGTGCCTTGAACATAACAAAGTATTCTTTTAGCTGCTTTCCAATAACTTTCATGTGGGTTTTGTATAAATCGTGCAATAAGGCCAACAACAAAGGAAAGGTCAGAACAAGTATGGGTCAGATACAAAAGTTTTCCTACAAGTTGACGTATAAGGTAGCATCAACTTTAGGGGAAGTACAAGTGACTAAAAGTTTGGCTCCAGACTGAAAGGGAGAAGGGGCTGGCTTACAGTCTTCCATGTGAAAATGGTGTAGAAGATCACAGACATACTTGGACTGGGAAAGGGAAATACCTTCCTTGGATTGCAAGAATTGAAGACCAAGAAAATAATGCAAGTGTCCTAAGTCTTTCATTTCAAACTTCTTTTTAAGGCTGGACTTCACATGGTTTATAAGGTTGGGATCACTACCAGTGAGGATAAGATCATCAACATAAAGAACAAGAATGATAAGAGACTTTCCCACTTTCTTGGTGTAGATAGTATTGTCAGAATGACACCTAGAAAAGCCAGTTTCTAAAAGAAAGCTATCCATTTTGGCATACCAAGCCCGAGGAGCTTGATTGAGACCATAAAGGGATTTCTTAAGATGACATAGAAGGCTAGAGTTTGTTTTTATAAAGCTAGTAGGTTGTTCCATATAGATTTCTTTATGCAAGTCCCCATGCAAGAAGGCAGATTTAACATCCATCTGATGGACTTCCCATTTGAAAGAGGCAGCAAGGGAAAGAACAAGGTGGATATAGTTCATTTTGGCAACAGGGGAGAAGGTTTTAGTATAGTCAATGCCTTCAACTTGTGAAAAACCCTTAGCAACAAGACGAGCTTTATGTTTATCAACTTTCCCATCTGGTCCGTACTTGGTTTTGTAAACCCATTTGCATCTAACAAGTTTTTGTCCCTTTGGTAGAGGAACAAGATCCCATGTGTCATTTTCCAATAATGAACAATATTCTTCATTCATAGCTACGTCCCAATCTGGATGGCCTGAAGCTTCTGCAAAGGTGTCAGGATCATAATTCGCTGAAGCTTGAGCTAGTAAAGAAGAGGCTCTATCGAACTGAGAATGTGTATGTCGCTGATCTGTAGGATCACCGAGAAGAGCGCCTGCTGCATCCCGAGTAGCACAGACCCATTTTGGAAGCTGAGGAGCTGAAGAAGGATCCTAAGAAGGTGGGGGAGGATTGTCATCCTCGTTTTCATCATATGAAGAAGAAATATTTTCAAAAGTAGAAGAGATAGAGAGAGGTGGCACATCCGCCGAACTAGGCTCGTAGGTCGATATATTTTCAGCAAACTTTACATCTCCTCTAATGATAACATTTTTGGACTTAAGTGGAATAAGTATATATCCTTTGACATCTTCAGGATATCCAACTAAAATACATTTTTCACTCTTAGGTTCTAAAGCTTTATGTTTCTCATCTGGAATATGGGCCCATGCTTCACTTCCAAAAACACGAAAGTGAATTACATCTGGTTTAATTGAGATCCATGCTTTTTCTGGAGTGATATTCTTTAAAACCTTAGTAGGAGTGCGATTTATTATGTAATTTGCACAGTTAATTACTTCTGCCCAAAAATTAAGACTATGTCCTTTAGATTGAAGCATACAATTAGCCATTTCCTTTAAGGTGCGATTCTTCCTTTTAGCTACACCATTTTGTTGTGGAGTATATGGAACAATATGTTGCATTTGAATTCCATTCTCAGTGAAAAAGTTGATGAATTTGTTGTTAACATATTCTCCGCCATTATCAGATCTTAGCTTAAGAATTTGATGTCCAGATTGTTTTTCAACAAAGGCCTTAAAGGCCAAAAACTTGTTAAATACTTCACTCTTGAGTTTTAAGAAGTATACCCAAGTGCGTCTGGAGAAATCATAAATGAAAGTTAAGAAATACTTGTAGCCAAAGAATGAAACAACTGGAAGTGGACCACATAAATCACTATGTACAAGCTGTAAAGGGGCTGAGGCGTGCTAAGAGGCACATTTTTCAAAATTATCTCGATGATGTTTTTCGAGTACACAACCAGAACAAACACCATCTCTGCAAGATACCATTGGAAGACCTGTCACCATATTTTCTTTACATAGATTCTGAAGGGAGCGATAGTTTAAGTGACCAAATCGCTCATGCCAAAGTTTTCTCACTTCACCATTATGAGCAACAAATACCGAGGGAAGATTTGATGACCCGAAGTTGTTAAACTTGTACAACCTTGTAGAATCATCAGCAATGCTAGTAGCTAAAATCTGTATAGGATCTCTTAGGTCCTTAATTACAACATCGTGAGGTGAAAATTCAACGATTTTACCTTCACCTGAATGAGTTATCTGATATATAGATAGAAGGTTGCAGGATAAGGTTGGAACACATAATACATCATTAAATTGACCATTGTCTATATGAACAGTTCCAATTCCTACAACACTAAGAGATCTATCATCACCAACATATATATTTTTGGTGTTACAATCATTTAAAGAAGAAAACATGGCTTTGTTTTTGGCCATGTGATAAGAAGCTCCAGAATCAATGAGCCACTCATGAGAATTAGAAGAAGAAGATACATTTAGTGCATATCCAGACCGAGATGTTTGACAACCACATGCAGAAAGTGCTATTCCTGAAGATGAAGTTGAAGTTGAAGAGTGCTCCAAATGGATGTTATGCTTCTTCATTGCTGCTTCCAAGGCTTCCATCTTCTTAAAGCATTTGGATTTTAAGTGGCCATCTCAATTACAAAAGTGGAAATGTCTATCAGTCTTCTTCCCTTTGTTTTTATTTGCCTTATCATTTTGTTGAAATGATTATTCATTTTGAGGCTGAAATTGCTTAGGACCCTTGTTTGATTTAGGACATTCTTTTTAGGATACAGCTTCTTAGGATTCTTTGAATTTGGTTGCTGCTGGGCAGCTAAGGTTTTCTTAGAAGAGTTTCCAAGAGTAAGAAGACCAAGGTGTAAGAGTTTTTCTTGTTCTCTTATTAAAGAATCACAAAAGGAATCAAAGGAAGGGGACTTGTAGGCTTGTTCTTGAGAATTGAAGGCTTCTCTTGTAGAATGGAAGGTGGAAACAAACACAGAGTAGGCTGGTCCCAACTTAGTAAGAATGGAATAAATAAGGTTACCATCTTCTTTCTTAACCTTAACACCTTCCACGAGAAGTCTAAGGGTCTTGAACTTGGACAGAAAATCTTCAATGGAAGAAAAATTATTGGGGTCCAATGTAAGCAACTCATTTTTGAGTTGATGGGCTCTAAGATTATTTTTAATTCCAAAAACTTTAGTGATCTGTTTCATTGCTTCATCAGGAGTATCAAGTTCTGCGATATAGAATCTAAGGTCTGGAGAAATAGACATCCCTATCAACCCACGTGCTTGATCTTGCCTATTTTCCCATTTGGTTGCCTTATCTTCATCTTTCGTTTTGGTTTCTTGGTCTGAGGCTATTCTGTAAAGACCTTTACTTCTAAGTAAATCCACAATGTTGGACCACCATTGGAAGTAGTTGGTGCTGTCAAGAATAACTTGGCATGGACTTTCCATTTTAATAGAAACTGAAGCTATAGATGATAAAACTAAGTGCTCCAATGGAAAGATATTGAAAAATGAGGCTGGTTAAAAAAAAACGGCTCTGAAAACGGCTTTCGGATGAAGAAGTTATGGCTTTTTGAAGAAAAGTTGATGAAGATGCCGATGAAGTGCCGGAATGTGTGGAAATGAATGATAATGTTATATAAAAAAAAAATCCGCCCCCTTTCCAAACTTAATCTAATTAGCTCAACAAAAAGAAGACTTGAACTCAAGATCTCTACTCTCATAAAGTAGCTTTGGACCAAGTGAGCTAGATTAAAAGTTTAGTAATTTTTGGAAAAGAGGAAGGGGGTTTTTTTTTTTTTAGTCATTGAAGCTTTGGGCTGCGTGCTTACTTGAGAAAGCTCTTCTTTCCCTACAAAACAAAAAACACAGAACCCAACATGGACATACAAAAAAAAAACCTTACTGCTTGAAGTTAGCTTTAGCCAGAAACTAAATATTTTCCTCAATGTTTTTGATTTTCCGAGATCATACTAAGGCGCGACAGAAAAGAGCATACACATGAGAAAAATCCTTCCTTTATGTTTCTGATTTTCCCAGACCGCATAGAGTCGTGGGGCAAAGAGCATATGCAGAAATCAAAGGTATAGATCCGGTAATAAAAAATGCAAAGAGCTAAATAAACCGAAATATACTGAGAGAAAATAACTAGAAACTGCAAATAAACACTGTATACCTCCAGATCTTAAAAATGACGTAGTTAGGGCTATCAGAAACCTTTTCACATGAAACGAAAGGGGTTCCTCACTAGAACAGATGCTCTTAACACAATAGAGCAGTCCTCTCGACCCGAAAGCAGTCAGAAATGGTAGATCTAGGAAACGGCAGTCGGATGAAGTTCTACCGGCTTTAGATTTGGGTCAACAATGGATGCGACCCTCAAATAGTTCTGATACCATGTAGGAATTTACAGGGTAAGTTCCTCAAATAGAACACCAAAGGACACCACTCACAAACAGATCACAGATCAATACACCAGTATTATTGACGTGGTTAAAACCCTCAAAGAGGGAAACAGTCCACGGCCTAAGCCAACGCGGCCACTAATAAAAGAATGAAAATTTACATAGGCTTCTCTCATGAATGGTTACCCTACAAATGACCCTCCATGCTCTTTAAATAGAGATCATGTAACAATAGGGTGTTAAGCCACGGATCAAGTGTCGGTAATACCGAGGAGAGAACAAACCATTAGATCACTACATATCGTGACAGTCAGATTGTAAGTTACAAAAGTACATAGTAAAGAAACACACTTTACCTAACTCTACACTAGACCAAGTTATACTTAACTATTTCCTATGTGTCGAAATATCCTAACATAAACTAGAGGTAGATGGTTGTGCAGCATTGAGTACGAAAGAAAAATTGGTGCAAAGCCAACACATTGGTGAGTTGTGGGATAGGCGATTAGGCCATTTGCATCATGGGGCTTTGAAGATAATGCAACAGATATCTATAGGACTTCCCAAAGCTAAGCTTGAGAAAGTTGACACATGCAAAGCTTGTACCTTGGGAAAGTACACCAAGTCTTCCTTTCATGATCGAGATAGTCGAGCAGAGGCTATCTTAGAGCGAGTTCATACTGATTTGTGTGGACCATTCTCGACGGCATCCACAGTGAAGCAAAGGTATTATGTGATTTTCATTTATGACTATTCTCGTAAATGCTGGATTTATTTCATGCAGAAGAAGGACCAAACCTTCACAAAGTTTTTTGAGTTCAAAGCTTTGGTCGAGAAAGAGTTAGGGAAGAAGATCAAGGCCTTGAGAAGTGAAAACGGTGGAGAATATGTCTCTCAAGAGTTTAAGGACTTCTGTGCTGCGGAGGGAAATAAAGGAGAGTTGACGGCACCTCATAACCCACAGTAGAATGGGGTGGCCAAGAGGAAGAACAAAACTATTGTAGGGGAAACATGGGCAATGCTGCATGACCAAGGCCTATCACTTCACTTGTGGGCTGAGGCATGCAACACATCGGTCTATTTATAGAATAGAAGCCCGCATCACATACTTGGGATGAAGACACCAGATGAAGCTTTCTCCGGTAAGAGACCAGATTTGGGTCACTTCAGGATATTTGGCTCATCGGTATATTGCCATGTGACAAAGGATGCACAGAAGAAGCTTGAGTCGACAATAGAGTTGGGGATATTTGTGGGGTACACTGATACACCTCACAACTATCGAGTGTACTTGCATACTAGTCGGAGGACAATGGTTCGTAGAGATCTCAAGTTTGATGAGCAGAAGGCCATGTGAGTTTCCCTTGAGAGGGAGCTCCAACTATAGGCTGTGGAGGAACTGTTGGTTCCTAAGGAGGAGGAGCCTCAGATTGATGCGGAGCAGCTTCATGCAAAGGTTCCAAGAGTGGAGACGTCCACTCAAGCAGAGTCTTCCATAGATGGATGGAAGCGCACAAGAGAAGCTGACAAATTGTTGGAGGATGTGAGAGAGAATGTGGGAGCACCATCTTCTCAGGGCAGACAGAGGAGGTCACATGAGAGGTACATTGGATACATGGCCCTTGCTGGGGAATGTGTTGAGACTGAGCCATATTCCTTTGAGGAAGTAGTGCAGTACCCGATTTGGGTTGATGCAATGGTGGAGGAGTATGACTCCATAGTTCGTAACAATGTTTGGGAAGTGGTTTCGAGAACGGAGAACAAGTCAGTTGTGAGTTCCCGTTGGCTTTACAAGGTAAAGTAAGCTGCTGATAGTAGTGTAGAGAAGCATAAGGCAAGATTTTTTGCCCGTGGATTTTCACAGGTCGAGGGGATTGACTATGATGAGACTTTTGCTCCTGCCGCAAAGTAATCATCTATCAGATCTATGTTGGCACTATCAGCACAGATGGGTTGGAAGATCCATCAAATGGATGTGAAGACTGCATTCCTCAATGGCCAGATTGAGGAAGAGGTGTACATAGAGTAGCCAGAAGGTTTTGAGACCTTCGATCGTGAGTTGCATGTGTGCCAACTTAAGAGAGCATTGTACGGGCTGAAGAAATCACCTCGTGCTTGGTACACCAGGATAGGCAACTACTTCACCAGGTTGGGCTTCACAAAGAGTGAAGTGGATGCGAACCTGTACAACATCGTGGTGAAAGATAAGTTGTTAATAATCGTACTTTATGTTGATGATCTCATATTGACTGGTGATGAACAGTTGATCGTGTCTTGCAAGGAGGACCTTGCAAGAGAATTCAAGATGAAAGACATGGGTCTCGTGCATTACTTCCTTGGCATGGAAGTGTGGCAGAAGGATGGGGAGTTGTTTGTGTCTCAGGGAAAGTATGCCAACGAGATACTGAGGAGATTCCACATGGAGAAGTTCAAGCCCATGCAGACTCCTCTAGCAGGTAACTGGAGGAAGGAGGTTGCTACTTCAAGAGAAGTGTTAGAGGCTACTATGTATAGTCAGCTTGTGGTTTCACTGATGTACTTAATGAACACATGACCAGATTTGTGCTATGCGGTGAACCATCTAAGTCAAGCGATGGTTCAACCTACCAAGAGTTTTTGGAAGGCGACAAAGCATGTATTGAGATACCTCAGAGGCACATCTTAGTATGGATTATGGTACATACAGACAAAGGGAGTGAAGCTACAGGGCTTCACTGATGCAGATTGGGTAGGGAGTCCATCAGATCGGAAGAGCACATCAGGAGGGATTTTCAACCTTGGGTCAGCAATAGTTTCTTGGTACAACAGGAAACAAAGGTCGGTTGCACTCAGCTCGACAGAGGCAAAATACATGGATGCAAGTCAGGCAGCATGTGAGGCCATCTGGATGCGGAAAATCCTAGTTGGTTTGTTTGATCAGAGGATGGATCCAACTGTGATCTATTGTGATAATCAGAGTTGTATCAAACTCTCTGAGAATCCAATATTTCATGATAGGTCCAAGCACATCAACATCTGGTATCATCATCTCAGAGACTGTGTAGCGAGGATGTTTTGGGAAGTTTTAGTGTTCTTGGATAAACGCCTAACCCTTTAGACTAGTAGCTTAGTCTAGAAACAATAGTACAAAACATTCTCTACCTTTTCTATAAACAATAGATAAAATAAGAGAACAAAGAATTTACTTCTAGCTTCCACTTGTTCCTTATCTCCCTTGACCGATTCTGTTGCTCCTTCTCGTACTTAAGCCGCCTGAGAAGTACTTGCACATAGACAGAAACAAGAACCCATCAAAGCATATGATAAAGATCTATTGATTAAACATAGCATGGAATCAAGTACATGATAAGCATATGAAAGCATCAAAAGACAATACAAGCATATGGAAAAAGCTTTGAACACTTTATTAGTGAAAGGAAGAGTTACAATCCAATTTCCCTGATTCAGCATCACTCCTCCAGTTCAATCCCATCCTCTCCTCGCAACAAGCAAGGTACCTTGACATCATTACAATACTTGCAATCAACTCAAATCTCATACCAACAATATCTCCCTACAATTCAATAATTTCCAGCCGCTGATTACTTAGATGAGTGGTCTTTTTATATGTGAATGAAGGAAGTTATGCCATGAATGGTGATAATGAATTCCCTCCCAAATTTAGAATTCAGTTCCATGGAAGAAGGGATAAGGGGATTGATGTTCCTTAACTCCCTTACTCATCCAAATATGAACTCAAAGGAGTGGATAGCCTTGAGAAAATTCTAGAGGCATCCAATGGATAAGGAATCTTCCAAACCCTCACGGAAATTCGCTCAAATTCGCCCAGCGTAGGCCAAATAGGGACCAAGTGTGCTGCATAGCACCCTGAATGTGTATGGTTTGCATTGCAGTGCACCCTAATGAAGGCCTACCTGTGCTAATCTTCTTAGGGGCAGTTTATGGATGTTTTCGGTGATGGAAATTCTTGGGAAGTGAGGCATTCTGACGTTTAACTTCTTTAGGGCATGTAACAACTGCATTAAGGGTTGATGGGCCCTAATAGTATCGATCTATAAGTTGGGGTTGATGTGCCCAAATGGATCTATAATAGTTTCCCCCTAAAGCATGAAGTCGTAAATATATATTTTGAGTAAAATGATTTATCATGTGGAGAGGAGGTTACGAAGCGAAAGGTGACTTGCATCAATTACAATACATATATCATGATAATTTGATTTTTTCTCATGAACTTGCTGAGGGAAGGCATACCCATGCTCAACTTATAAACTTTCATTACATGTACAAATATAGTTGTCTACAGATATAGACTCATGAATGGATGACCATGAATGTAAGGCTATTGTACATTTGATTTAGTACTCTTGAAAATATCGCAACCCGGATGGATGAAACTAGATCCGGGGTCTTCAATCTCGTTCAATCTTTTTCTCAAGTACAAGTCTAACCATGTGAATAGATGTTCAGAAGTCGAACATGTGAAGACATCGTCTGATTACCAACCAATGATGTAAGCCGTTAACAGATGCGAGAGGAATCACTGATAATGATAATGACTCCTAAGGTACTACATTACATTTCGCATGGTGTGAATAAATGATTTGATGTCGAACACCGTACAAAGTCTTTTGGTCGAAGGCTAGTGATGTCAACCTATTGCTGGAAGTGAGAAACCTGTCATTGATGTATGCAAGCCTCAAGGTACTGAAGGGGTGTTTCTAAGTCAACTTCTTGGATAATGTGCTGATGTCGACAAGAAGCGACTCTTTGCAGGAGGGCCTTGATGTATCCCACATCAACGACACAGAACGAGGTAAATGATTTTGGAGATGAAAAATCAATTGATGACAGAAATTTCGGGACTGGCGGTCATGAAAATGAAGGTTTATAGTATTGCAAAGGATGAAGTTTGAACTGAATGACTTCTCTTGAACATGTCAACGACACTAAGATGAATTGGTAGCATTGACCCACAACAAAGTAATGGATGGTATGATAGACCAACGGTGTGATAACCATCAAGCTGAAAGACCCAACCCACATAGTCATAGTGATGAGGTGAAAGTGTCATGTTCAAGAGCGACTTGCTACCATAAAGTTTTCTCGGCTTTTTCCATTTTCTCCAGTCATTGCTGACCAGTACCTCTTTATTTTTTATCAAGCTTGAGGAGAATAACATATGCTTGTTGTATAATTTCATCCTTCAGGTGAATCCATCACTATTTGATGTTTTCAACGAGTTTAACGAGAAAGACAACTCGGTCATTTTCATGTTTAAAGAGTTTGAAAAGGGACAAAAAGGAAACTCCACAAGTTCTTTTTCATAAAATAATCTCTCAAGTTCGAAAAAGCGTAAAATAATACAAGAGAGATATCGTTTCCAATCCTTTAACGAGCTGGAATAGATAAGCGCTCGACAATCTTTTCATATTTAGAGAGTCTGAAAAGAGTTTAAAGAGGACTCCAAGGGGGTTCCTTTTTCGTTTTTAACAAAGCTCGAAAAAGAGATAAAAGTTTGCTTTGTGGTCAAAGATGTTCAATTTACACTTGAGCACGTCAAATTCTACTTTTCAGCTGTTAAACCTACTCAAAACTCCATCAAAGTGGATTAAAAGTACCTGTTTCATGGATAAAATGAATAAAAACTAATGTTTACTTGATTAACGTGCAAGAAATAAACATAAAAAAAAGTTTTATCATTCATTTTTACCATTTCACTTTTACCCTTTGACTTTGGTGCTCTGGAGAAGTTTTTGACCTCGAAGTTCACTAGCTGAATTGCGGAGGATTCAGTGGATCATTTCTCATGCCGTCTGGGCCAGGTAAGAGTTGTCTCTATTCTCTTTCATTTTATTCCATTTATTTTCAATTTTAAGCAACAATTTTGGGTTTTTGAGGCTCCTAGGGTTTCATTTTTCGAAATCTGGATCAGCGCACCCTTTCAATATCGAAAGGTGCGCTGCATTGCACACGCCTAGAAGGCTGTATGCATTGCAATGCACTGTCTCTAAGGGAGGGGTGCGATGGGTGCAAAAACCAAATTTTGACAGCAGTTTTCTCCCAAATTTTCCACTATTTTTTTGCAAAAAAATGGATCCTAATTTGTCTAATGGTTGCATTGCAGACATTCATCGGATCAAAATGGTGATTATATGGAGAGAACGAGAGCATGAAGAACAAGATATGATTGCCCTAAATAATCAGGGAACAATTGATGCCCTAAGGAATTGTGGGTTACTCAAGTATTTTCAATTATCTAGCATGCGACAACAAATTGAGATTTTACGGTTCCTTGTTCGTTCTTGGGATCCTACCGATTAGGCCTTTCACATTAGGGGCAAAGTGATCCATTTTACCATCGATGACATCTACTTTCTAATTGGACTGTCGAGGTGGGGTGCCCCCATCTCACTATCAGGATTTACCAGAGGAGGTGAATCAGTGAGAAACTATATACGACAATTCTATCGGGAAGGAGCTCAACCTGGCAGAGACGGAAAGATTAACATCAGGGATGTTAGTGATTTACCATTGAGAACGATCCTTTTTACCCTCGCCAAACTGGCTGGCCGCATGACATTACACTTGGCAAACAGGTCATATATGCAGTATGCTTTAGAGTGTTTGGAGCCGAAAGTGTTCAACTGGTGTGAGGCAGTTCTTTCATCCATGAAAGAACAACTAACCAAGGTAAAGAATGGAAATAATTTTTTTTTTGGCTATGGTTCCATCTTGATTTCTTTTGCCTTGGAGAGAATTCCACTCATGCAGCCACAACTCATCTCACTGGGAGTACCTGGACCTAGAGACCCACAGATGCAAAGTTGGGTAGATCTTATGGCTAGGCATGCTGGCCAGTCATTGATCTCATTTACCCCTGCTTTCTTTGAGTGGTTTGACTAACAGGACATGGCCTTCGCAGAATATCCATATTCAGGAATGGATTTCCATGGGGATCCAGATCTGATGTTACCGGTTGGAGCGCAATGGAGTGATATTGGTAAATTGTTTTACCAAAGTGTTTTTGTCTTTAAAGTTTCTACTTTTTTGTGTTTTTTTTTATTATTGCCAAGAATTAAACAAACATTTTTTAATATGTATGCAGATGTTGGACCTATTCGACCTGTGGGACACCAACAAGAGGCAGGTGTGCCAGTACAGAACGCTGTTGGGAGAGCAGTTCTCCGAGACTTGGATTTAGCAAAGACATTGGCCGAGCTACAGGATCACATAAAGGGTTTGACCTTAGGTATTCCGGATGTCTGGATCGAGGAGTTATCTGTGCGATTGCAGTGCCACACCATTGGTGTGTCGAGTCGTTGGATGAGACTCTTACATATGATATCACAGGATGTGACCTGTTATCATGAGCAACACTAGTCTACTTGGATATTTTCTGCATATATTTTTTAGTTTTTTGGGTCAGATGACCAATTTTTTTCTTGGACACAAACTGTTTGTAAAAACTTTTATACAACTATCTATTTTACTTTCAGAGTTTTATTATGGTTAAGTGATGTAATCCTATTCAACTGATGATGTGAATTGAAAATATTTACTTTACATATGTCGCAAATGTCTATTTAACACATAATTTGCTAGAGAATCAATTAATGTGTTTAGATTTATGGAAATATGCTGATATTGAATAAGCTCAAAATACCTTTCCAACATACGAACTCTAAAGAACATGCGATGAATTGCTGGGTTTTAGACAGTATAGACGCTAGTAAGATGTAGTACAACAAGTTGTGAGTCTAGACTAATGATGATTCGACGTATGCGAAGTGAAATGGCATCAGAGAGGAGTTAAATCAAAGTGCTATACTCAGCGATATTGTTTGTCGATCATCCAATACATATCCCTCTAAAATTCACTAACTTGCCGCTTGGAGCAAAAATGGCCCATGCTGCAGAAGATAAATTCTGCGTACTATGACTAGCTCCATCGACATAACCAACAAATGGTTCCGAAAAGTTTGACATCTGCAACAAATTCAAAGTGGATTATTAACTAAATAAGAACTCTAAAAAAACACACACACACATGCAATCAAAGCATATATACAGTGAGTTTTACGACATTTAACTAAGCATAGTAACGTTTAAGGTACATCCCATTTTGGGGTTGCGACAATGGAATCCCATCATAGTCCACTAACCTGTAGGCACCTTTCATCAACACACGCTTAACAATATAAGGGCCCATCCATAGCGGTTCAAATTTTCCCGCTCCAAGTTTATCAGACTCCTGATCGTAAAGCAAGAGCAGGTCACCTTTTGAGAAGACATAAGGCTTGACATTTTTATCATATTGCGCCTTGATGCGTTTTTTATGCGCCTCGTTAGCCACTACGACATCACGACGGGTTTCATCCAGATGGATTAACTCCAAGAAACGTGCTTCTTCTTTAGAAGTGTCAGGTAGCAGATCAATCACATGTTTGAGAGACGAGATTTCACATTGGATTGGCAAGACTGCTTCCAAACCATACACCAACTTGAAGGGTGTGAATCCGGTCGCATTTCTCACCGAGGTTCGATATGCCCACAAAGCTGAGTACAAGATTAAATGCCAATTCCTTTTATGAACTCCAATCATTCTTTGAAACATCTCGTGCCCAATACTTGGATTTGATTTACACACAATCCGGCACGCTCTATGATAAAATTCCCAATGCACCTAGACCAGCTTTCATTGTTCCACCACCTCCACAATCGAGTAAGGACTCTCATGTCGGTGACAGTGTGATTGGTTCTTCAAGCACACAGACAACAGGAAGACCATCTAGTCAAACTCTTGCTGTTTCTAATCAAACTAAAAATGCATCAGAAAACACTCCTGCCTCATAGATTAATGTCGTGTCATATGACAAAGGAAAAAATCCAAGGCAACCAAGAGGTAAGAAAAAGGGGAAGAATAACAAAAAGAAACAAGAAAATTCCTCTACAGAGAAATCACCTGATTCCTCCACCATGGCCAGGAAACCTTGTTATCCATGTCTGATATGTAATGATGAGCATTGTACAAGAGACTTTAACCACATCAGCAGTGTTGAGAGATCGGTTTCCAACCACGGAGACACATTTGGTTACAACTGACCATGCTTCCACATCCCAAGTACTCATGTTATCCATCACAAATCCAAAAAACGATGTTTTGGTGTCAAAAAGAAACAAATATTATGGAAATCCGTTGTTGTCGAATAATCAGGCCACTGATCAACCTAGTACTTTGGCTTCGACTTCATCTGAAGTTGTTCCACTAGTTGTACCTGAATTAACAATAAAACCACCAAAGGGAGTTGTGAACAAATCAACATTCAACCCTCGTGCTCGAGCAGCTCAAAACTATAATATAGTGGAAGATCTGGCTCAATCACCTTCCACTATGTCGACACTCGAGGTGTTGCAAAACTGTCCCTCCCAGAAATAAGCTTTGTCAGCAATAGGTGGAATAGATCCTACGAATTCAAATCTTGTGGTTTTTAACCATGTGGGATATTCACCACAGTTACTGACGCAATTAGCTTTCCTTATCCAAGTAAAAGCTCTCAATAAGAATGTTCATCAAAATATTATTGATGAAGGGGCATCTACTTGCATTATGTCCACGAGTTGCTGGAAAACACTTGGTTCACTGCCATTTTCACGAACACCAACTACGTTAAAAGCCTTTGATGGAAGAACATATACTCCATGTGGGATTTTGAGTAACCTGCAAATCGAACTAGGGGGAAAAACAGTTATTGTTGAAGTTAAGGTAGTTGACGGACCCCTCGATAACAACATTTTACTAGGAAGGCCTTGGGTATATGCTATGGCTGCTGTCATTTCCACGTACTTTCGTACAGTTGCATTCCCTTTCAAGGGTGGAATCACAGTCATTGATCAGCTAGCCTTTTTTTCCAATAGTTCATAGGCTACGGGAAGAATTCCATTGATACACGGACCCCCACTGTTACTTCAAAGTGTTGGAGTAGGTCTCCTTAAAGATCCTTCCCTAATGGGCACTTTTTCCCTCCTGTCACCATCTGATTTGGCGGAAGTGGCAAGAGTAGAGACTTGCAACATGATTTCTTCTACATCATCTGGTTTTATGAGGATTTCCAACCACTTTGAAAATTATGGTTATAATGAGGTGTTGCCGCTAAGCCCCATTGAATCATCATAGCAATCAATCTTTCGGGCTTGTGTGACAAACCCTAATCTGCACTCAACAATTGTAGGGGTAGATACATCGTTAGAATATGGTACCTCTTCGAATCCTTTTTCACGTATACATTCTACGGATGAGGGAATTGTCAAATCAATGATGATAGGAGAGGCACCGTGGGAGGATTATCATCATCATTCCCACCTTGCACATGACATTGAAGATTATTCAAATGAACTTAATCACCCATCGATCGTTGATTTCTTGTCAAATTCTGTAAATACTGTAGATTCTGAGTGTAATTTGTCAAACATAGAAGAAACAATTTCTATAAACATTTTGACCAAGCCTAACATTTTAGAAAACATTCATGTCGGAAAATCATGTTCTCCATTAGAACTTGATAATTATTGTGCTCTGTTTCGTGAATTTAGAGATATTTTTGCATGGTCTTACGAAGAGATGTTGGGCATTGACTCAAGTATTGTTGAACATGAGATTAAAATGTACCCTAATATCAAAGCAGTACAACAACGACTTCGACCTGTTCATCCTAAGAAAGCCGCTGCCATTAAAGTAGAGGTTGAAAAACATTTGCGTGCTGGCTTCGTTTTCCCTGTACCTCTTACTGATTGGGTATCTAATATTGTTCCAGTGATGAAAAAATAAGGGACAATTTGAGTGTGCATCGATTATAGGGATGTAAACCAAGCATGTCTAGAAGACAATTATCCTACACCTTTTATCGACCAGATTATTGATGAATGTGCCGGATGTGAAATCTTTTCATTCATGGATGGATTTTCTGGCTACAATCAAATCAATAACTGCCCACAGCACCAATCGAAAACCGCTTTTATTTGTCTGTGGGACACATACGCCTATCGAAAGTTACCTTTTGGTTTGAAGAATGCAGGGGCTACATTTCAGAGGGCAATGAATTATGCCTTCCATGACATCAAACACATTGTTCAACCTTATCTCGATGATTTTCCTACTCATTCACGAAAACAAACTGATCACCCGCAACATTTGAGAGCAATATTCTTACAGTGTCGACACTACAAGATAAGACTCAATCCACATAAATGTGTGTTTTGTGTTGGCTCTGGTCAATTGCTTGGATTCATAGTTTCAAAAGATGGAATTTGACTTGATCCCATTAAGGTTCAGGCAATCCGTGACTTGCCTCTACCTTCAAACTTGTTACAGATACAAAGACTTCAAGGGAAGGCAAACTTTCTGAGGAGGTTCATTCCAAACTATGCTGAATTGGCTAAAGGTTTTACGCGTCTATTGAAGAAAGGGGTACCCTTCCATTGGGACCAAGTTGCGCAAGATTCCTTTGATGCTCTCAAATATTCCCTGATTAGAGCATCATTAATGTATGCCCCAAACTATCAAAAAGACTTTTACCTGTATCTCGCTGCTGCAGATACAACCATTGGTATGGTTTTAGTCCAAGAAGAAAGTGGAACTGAACATGCTATTTATTATTTGAGTCGTAATCTCAACGATACAGAAAGTAAGTATTCACATGTTGAAAAGCTAGCCTTGGTAGTATTAGCTCTGCCATATAACAGTGATTTTTTGGAATCAGAAGCACATTTTGTCCATGACCACGTTCAAAAGAAAGGTTGTGGTGGTTGCCCTCACATTCTCCTCTACCTCTCTCACCCTCCATTGGTCTTTATTTCCCGTGTTTTTGTTGAAAATCATATTAAAAGCCCTTTCCGAGTCCCGGGCGTTAATACACACAAAACCTTATGAAACCCGTGCCCGCACGTCTACTCACCTTCATAAAGCCGCCTTATAACCCCAGCCGTTGATCTCCGCCACCTTGATCTAACGGCTCCCATCACAGAAACTCATGCAACCGTTCCCCACCGTCCGATCATCTTCCCCTGTGATTGGACGACAGTTGCTTTCCCCGCACCTTCAAACTGTGAGGACGTTAACTCGCGATAAAGGCGGTTTTCGTCCATTCCTCGTTGCCACGCGTCATGCATTGTGTGGGATCGTGCGTTCTTGTACGATTACCACCCAACCCTCCATGGTGGTGCGATCAATACCACCCACTGCTGAAACTGTTTTCCCCCGCCATTAACCTCCGCACACCTTCGACGCCCGATGACCGTTGGATCTGCTTGCCCGAGATCCAAGGGCCTGTGTCCACTCCACTTCTGTATTTCCCGATACCTCCCACCAAGCCGTATCCGCCATCCATCTGTTCAATCTGATGGCCAATCTTGTTCCTCCGCCCTGCTCGTACATCCACCATGCAGTCCACTCATCCTGATCATGCCGTGCACCCGAAGGACGAAGGTGATCATCTACCAGTACCTGGCGCATTTCATCTTCAACAACTGCATTTGAGAAATAGTATGGCCGAGGAGAAAAGGACAGAACCCGAGCAGGTGAACGCATTTAACAGTTATGGAATTCTATCCTCTACGACACTCCACCTGCCCAAGAAGGACAACAAAGCGCAAGAAAACATCAAATCCATCCACTGCAGCAAGCAATTGCACTAAGAAATCCCTCCAGTCAGTTAAAGTGGTTGGTGGTCAATTATGATCCCTCCATACTCAGAATGGTTTAGTGTCTTTGTAATTAAAACTCTATAAATACCCAGGAAGAAGATGTAATCAGGGTTGATGGTTGTTGTTTTGATGTAAGGTTCAACTTCTGGAGGATGTAACTACTTTGATACTTGCAACGTCTCGTCTTCATTTTCAGCTAATACAAGATTCTTTTGTTGTTAATTGCTCACTTTCCATTTTTATTCTGTTCTAGGCTGTGCTTGATATGCATTTTTTCCTGAACTCTTGATGTATAGCATTAGAGGAGCTGCCATCCTACCACTGTGTTTGAATCTTGCATGTATCAGTGAATCTATTAATCAAGTTTCTTTTCACTTAGTGACGGAGAGTTGTCATCCTGTCTGTGCACTAGTAAATTAGATTTGCAGACCTTTCTACTGGTTGCAACCGCCATCACAGGGTCCTGTGCATCTGCTGGTGTGGTCAGTATTCTCCATATTCACCTAATCCTTAAATTGTGAGTAATTGGTGGTCTAAAGCCTTGTAGTCCGGGGGTGTTCACGCATGTCTAGAGTCAAGCAAAGTAGGAGTGGTTATCTGGCTTGAACAATCATCATCTCTTCCTTCATCCATTTCCAACATTGAGTTGAGTTTGTAATGTTCCCAAGCATCTCCAAGCTACAACCTAGGAGAGTTTCTTGGGGTGATAAAATTGATTGGCGTCGTTGCCAGGGAGAGGGGATTGAAGCTCAGTTTCCCTGGGAGAATGACACAGTTCCATACTTTGATGATAGACAAAGTATGGACACATTTCTGGTTGTAATCATCTATCTGGTGACTCTACTGGAGAACCTATCTAGTGGCAACTCCACATTTCAGTTATGGCTCAGTTTGTGAGACATACCCGGAGAAATCCTCAGAAATCACCAGCTGACCTAGTGCTTGACCCTGAGAAGATTGCTAAGCAGAAGAAAACATCACAGAAAGGAGCATCAGGATCAGGTAAGCCCAAGAAATCTTATGTATCTTTGAAGGAGAAGGTTATAGTTGAGGATATACAGTTTGAAGATTTAGAGCCTAGCACTGTTAGTAAAGAAATTCCTTCAGAGATTAATAGAGCTCCTTGTTCAGTCAGTTCCCCTTTGGATCTCAGTCCAAAGAAAGCCTCCCATACAGTCCATCAATTTCCTTCATTTTTGTCATCTATTTCATTACTTCCTACCATTCAATCTGCCAGTAGCCTTCCACCTATCCCAGTCATGGCAGGCCAGCAAGCTCCCACGAAGATGGAAAGAATCATAGCTACGAGGTATGGACCCCTGGTCTTGCCTGTTCCTTTGAATTCTATGCCTGCAGGGGAATATCAGAAATATATGTCCAAATTCACTGGTACAGAGGGAGTGACAGCTGAAGAACACCTTGAGTCCTTTTATAGTTATGCTGATAACTTAGATATCAGCGAAGATGATGTGTTGATGAGAGTATTTGTCTAGAGCCTTGATGGGGAGGCTAGAAAGTGGTTCAGAGAATTGCCTCATAGGTCCATAACAAACATTGAGGCATTGGATGATGCATTCCTGAAGCAATGGGGAGATAGGAAAGACCTGCTCTACTACCATACAGAGTTTGGAAACCTAAAGAGGGAGAATGAGGAATCATTGCCTGATTTTAATAAAAGGTTTAACCGTATGTATAGTAAGATACCAGCTGAAGTGAAACCTACCCCCACTTGTGCTAAGCTTACTTATACTAATGCCTTCGATTCTCGTTTCTGTTTACTATTGAGGGAGAGAAGATGTGCTTCTTTGGCTGATATGCAAGAGGTAGCCCTGGAAGTAGAATCAAACATCATGGCTGCAGAAGAGCTCGAAGGTAACGCTGATAGGAGAAGACAGGGAGGCGAGCATTCATCATCCTCAGATCCTAAGATTGATAAAATGGCTTAGCCTCTGAAGTTTCCAAATTAAGGATTGAGCAGTGTTTAGGGAAAGGGCAAGCTCCTCATATTTTTTCTTTTCCAAATCCAAATCCATATAGAGGAGCAAAAGAGCAGTTGCAGATTTTGCAGAAAAACAAAAATGCAAACGAAGACCAATGGGTGAAGCCCCTTTTTCAGAATATAGTTAGGGAAGAAGAGAAATTTGATGAAGAGGATGAGGTCCATGGTATGGAAGACAAGGGCAGTGCCCCTTTCTTAACCAAAGCTGCCTATGAAAAGTCATTATCCAAAGACCCTGCTCATAATTTTGTTGTACCTGCAGAACAACAAGCTTATAAGAAGAAGTAACCAGCAACAGATCCCATCATCCTCAAAGCTCCAGCCATAGAGGTAGGAGGCCTTGTAGGTTCCCCTTCTTCTTTAAGTTTTCAATTAGGAATTCAGAAGCCAAGAATAGATATGTCTCTGATTAGACCGGTGAAGAACGAGTCCTTCAGGAAATATATCCTTGAAGAGCCTGAGCCTAAAGCTAGCCAATCTTCTGATGACTATGCAAATCTGCAAATGGACCAACCTGTTATTATCCTCAGCCCACTAATCAAAAAGGGTGAAGTCAGTTCCCCATCATCTTATGTTTCCTCGTCTGTTCAAGAGACAATCCCTCATAATTGTCCCTTAGGCGCTAAGGCCATCCATAACTCAATACCCAAGGATGATGTTGATAATCTCAGTCTTGATATTCCGAAGCCTGCCCAGGTGGACTCCACACAGCGTGAAAGGGAAATTTGCCTGATCACAGAGGAAGAAGGTGCGCAGATTTGGGGCACCTCTGTGGATGGGGTTTGTTCTAAGAAAGCTATGGGAGCAGGTGAGGTCTTTGTGTCCCCCACACAAGAATACATCAGTTCACCATTTATATTAATTTTTCCGTCCACAAATGACACAATCGAGTACACAGTAGCCATTGTTATTCAGCAGGAGTACAAAAGCTTCCACGAAGAACATCCAAGGATGTGAGCATAAAAAGAGTGGGTGAAATATAAACCATCTCTACCTGATAAAGTCAAATGACCTAAACTTTTTGAGATAGATGATCAAATCAACCCGATTTTACAAGTCTTTGATGAATCGGCTGACATGCATACTGACCAAGAGAAGGGGAAACAATTTTGGTGGCCCAGTAAAGGGGCAGTTTTTGAAAATTTAGGTTGTTTAATGTATTCTGGCCTTAAAGTTGTAAATAGGTTGTTTTATCAGTTTTAGTGTAAGCCCAGTTAGATTCCATGCCCAATGAACCACTAGGAAATCTTGCTAATTGGTTTTTATAGGAAAGGCAATGATCTGCAGTTCTTGAGACCTCGCAGGGAGGATCTCATCCCCAGAAGGAGCCAATGTTAGCTCTGCCATATAACAGTGATTTTCTGGAATCGGAAGCACATTTTGTCTGTGACCACGTTCAAAAGAAAGGCTGTGGTGGTTTCCCTCGCATTCTCCTCTACCTCTCTCACCCTCCATTGGTCTTTATTTCTCGTGTTTTCGTCGAAAATCATATTAAAAGCCCTTTTCGAGTCCCGGGCGTTAATACACACAAAACCTTATGAAACCCGCGCTTGCACGCCCGCTCGCCTTCATAAAGCCGCCCTGTAACCCCAGCCATTGATCTCTGCCACCTTGATCTAACGGCTCCCGTCGCAGAAACTCGCGCAACCATTCCCCACCGTCCGATCATCTTCCCCCGCGATCAGACAACAGTCGCTTTCCCCGCACCTTCAAACCGTGAGGACGTTAACTCACGATAAAAGCGGTTTTCATCCGTTCCCCATTGCCATGCATCATGCATTGTGTGGGATCACGCGTTCTTGTACGATTACCGCCCAACCCTCCACGACAGTGCGATCAATACCACCCACTACCGAAACCGTTTTCCCCAGCCGTTAACCTCCGTGCACCTTCGACGCCCGATGACCGTTGGATCTGCCTGCCCGAGATCCAATGGCCTGTGTCCACTCCGCTTCTGTATTTCCTGATACCTCCTGCCAAGTCGTATCCGTCGTCCATCTGTTCAATCTGACAGCTAATCTTGTTCCTCCGCCCTGCTCGTACATCCGCCATGCAGTCCACTCATCCTGATCATGCCGTGCACCCAAAGGATGAAGGTGATCATCTACCAGTACCCGGCGCATTTCATCCTCAACAACTGCATTTGAGAAACAATATGGCCGAGAAGAAAAGGACAAAACCCAAGCAGGATGGAATTCTATCCTCTACGACACTCCACCTGCTCGAGAAGGACAACAGAGTGCAGGAAAAGATCAAATCCATCCACTACAGCAAGCAATCGCACTTAGAAATCCCTCCAAGCAGTTAAAGCGGTTGGTGGTCAATTATGACCCCTCCATACTTAGAATGGCTGAGTGCCTTTGTAACTAAAACTCTATATATACCCAGGAAGAAGATGTAATCAGGGTTGATGGTTGTTGTTTTGATGTAAGGTTCAACTTCTAGAGATTGTAACTGCTTTCATACTTGCAGCGTCTCGTCTTCATTTTCAGCTAATACAAGCTTCTTTTGCTGTTAATTCCTCACTTTCCATTTTTATTATGTTCTAGGCTGTGCTTTATATGCATTTTTTCTTGAACTCTTGATGTATGGCATTAGAGGAGCTGTCATCCTACCTCTGTGTTTGAATCTTGCATGTATCAGTGAATATGTTAATCAGGTTTCTTTTCACTTAGTGACAGAGAGCTGTCACCCTGTCTGTGCACTAGTAAATTGGATTTGCAGACCTTTCCACTGGTTGCAGCTGGCCATCACAGGGTCCTGTGCATCTGCTGGTGTGGTTAGTATTCTCCATATTCACCCAATCCTTAAACTGTGAGTAATTGGTGGTCTAAAGCCTTGTAGTCCGGGGGTGTTCACGCATGTCTGGAGTCAAGCAAAGTAGAGTGGTTATCTGGGTTGAACAATCATCATCTCTTCCATTCATCCATTCCAACATTGAGTTGAGTTTGTAATGTTCCCGAGCATCTCCGAGCTACAACCTAGGAGAGTTTCTTGGGGTGATAATAGGCAGCTGTTCAAGTTGTTCAGAGATTTAGTCATTACATCCTCCTCCGCAAAACTACCATTATATCGGATTGCAACCCTATGACATACATTTTGTCATGTCAATTGCTAGGGGGAATATATTCTAAATGGATAGTTATCTTGCAGGAGCTTGATTTGGAATTCGTCAAGTCTAAATCAAAGAAATCTCTTGTCTTTGCCAAGTTACTCTATGATCTTCCCTCATTCTCCAATGATTTAACATCAAAAGCATCAATCTTGGATGAATCTCTATTTCTTATCTCATCAAGTGATCCATGGTATGGAGATATACTGATCTATCTCCAGACCCAAGCTTTTCGGCCTAATACCTCTTGCTCTGAACATAGACGTACTCGATACCAAGCCAAAGATTATCTAATCATCGGTGATACACTTTATCGTCATGGTGTTGATAGGATTTTATGTAGGTGCCTTACTCATGAGGACGCCGAAAAAGCTTTGAATGAGTGTCATTCAAGTGGTTGTGGGGGGCATTTATCTGGTTACACAACTGCATAGAAAATTCTACGTGCTGTTACTTTTGGCCAACCATATTCAAAGATTGCATTCTTGTTGTCAGAAGTTGCCATGCTTGCCAGATATTTGACCGTAAAACCAGATTACCACTTGCACCACTGCATCCAGTCATTGTTGTTGGCCCATTTGCAAAATGGGGCATTGACTTTATGACATGTAACCCCACCTCGGCCGGGGGGCATGGGTAGACTATAGTCGCCGTTGACTATTTTACTAAATGGGCCGAGGCGATGCCAACATTGAATAATAGTGGCGAAACAACTGCTTTGTTTTTCTTCAACCATTTGGTTGCCAGGTTTGGTGTACCACAAGCCATAGTTACAGATCATGGGTCACATTTTTGCAATCACATGATGGTTGAATTAGTTGCCAAATTAGGACTGTCACATGATAGTTCTACTCCATACTACCCGCAAGCTAATGGACAAGTTGAGGCTATCAACAAAGTCCTTAAGCGCATGTTGCAAAGAATGATTGGAGTTCATAAAAGGAATTGGCATTTAATCCTGTACTCGGCTTTGTGGGCATATCGAACCTCGGTGAGAAATGTGACTGGATTTACACCCTTCCAGTTGGTGTATGGTTTGGAAGCAGTCTTGCCAATCCAATGTGAAATCTCGTCTCTCAAACTCATGATTGACCTGCTACCTGAAACTTCTGAAGAAGAAGCATGTTTCTTGGAGTTAATCCATCTGGATGAAACCCGTCGTGATGCCATAGTGGCTAACAAGGCACATAAAAAACACATCAAGGCGCAATATGATAAAAATGTCAAGCCTCGTGTCTTCTCAGAAGGTGACCTGGTCTTGCTTTATGATCAGGAGTCTGATAAAATTGGAGCAGGAAAATTTGAACCGCTATGGATGGGCCCTTATATTGTTAAGCGTGTGTTGACGAAAGGTGCCTACGAGTTAGTGGACTATGATGGGATTCCATTGTCGTAGCCCCGAAACGGGCTGTACCTTAAATGTTACTATGCTTAGTTAAGTGTAGTAAAACTCACTGTATATATGCTTTGATTGCATGTGTGTGTGTGTGTGTTTTAGAGTTCTTATTTGGTTAAGTAATCCACTTCACATTTGTTGCAGATGTCGAAACAATAGTACAAAGCATTCTCTACCTTTTCTATAAACAATAGATAAAATAAGAGAACAGAGAACCTACTCGTAGCTTCCGATTGTTCCTTATCTCCCTTGACCGATTCTATTGCTCCTTCCCATACTTAAGCCGCTTGAGAAGTACCTGCACACAAACAGAAACAAGAACCCATCAAAGCATATGATAATGATCTATTGATTAAACATAGCATGGAATCAAGTACATGATAAGCATATGAAAGCATCAAAAGACAATACAAACATATGAAAAAATTTGTTTTGGGAAGTTTTAGTGTTCTTGGATAAGCGCCTAACCCTCTAGACTAGTAGTTTAGTCTAGAAACAACAGTACGAAGCATTCTCTACCTTTTCTATAAACAATAGATAAAATAAGAGAACAGAGAACCTACTTGTAGCTTCCGCTTGTTCCTTATCTCCCTTGACTGATTCTGTTGCTCCTTCCCGTACTTAAGCCGCTTGAGAAGTACCTACACATAGACAGAAACAAGAACCCATCAAAGCATATGATAATGATCTATTGATTAAACATAGAATGGAATCAAGTACATGATAAGCATATGAAAGCATCGAAAGACAATACAAGCATATGGAAAAATCTTTGAACACTTTATTAGTGAAAGGAAGAGTTACAACCCAGTTTGCCTGATTCAGTATCACTCCTCCAGTTCAATCCCATCCTCTCCTCACAACAAGCAAGACACCTTGACATCATTACAATACTTGCAATCAACTCAAATATCATACCAACAGTATCTCCCTACAATTCAATAATCTCCAGCCCCTGATTACTTAGATGAGTGGTCTTTTTATAGGTGAATGAAGGAAGTTATGCCATGAATGGTGATAATGAATGCCCTCCCACATTTAGAATCCAGTTCCATGGAAGAAGGGATAAGGGGATTGATGTTCCTTAACTACCTTCCTCATCCAAATACGAACTCAAAGGAGTGGATAGCCTTGAGAAACTTCTAGAGGCATCCAATGGATAAGGAATCTTTCAAACTCTCATGGAAATTCGCTCAAATTCACCCAACACAGTCCAAAGAGGGACCAAGTGCACTGCATAGCACCTTGAAAGTGTATGGTTTGCATTGCAGCGCACCCTAATGAAGGCCTACTTGTGCTGATCTTCTTAGAGGAAGTTTCCGGATGTTTTCGGTGATGGAACTTCTTGGGAAGTGAGGAATTCTGATGTTTAACTTCTTTAGGGCATGTAGCAACTGCATTAGGGGTTGATGGGCCCTAATAGTATTTATCTGTAAGTTGGGGTTGATGTGCCCAAATGGATCTGTAACAGTTGCCCCCTAAAGCATGAAGTCGTAAATATATATGTCAAGTGAAATGCTTTATCATGTGGAGAGGAGGTTTCGAGCGGAAGGTGACCTACATCAATTACAATACATATATCATGATAATTTGATTTTTTTTCATGAACTTGCTGAGGGAAGGCATACCCATGCTCAGCTTATAAACTTTCATTACATGTAAAAATATAGTCGTCTACAAATATAGACTCATGAATGGATGACCATGAATATGAGGCTATTGTACATTTGATTTAGTACTCTTGAAAATATCGCAACCTGGATGGATGAATCTAGATCCGGGGTCTTCAATCTCGTTCAATCTTTCGCTCAAGTACAAGTCTAAGCATGTGAATAGATGTTTTGAAGTCGAACATGGGAAGACATCATCTGATTACCAGCCAATGATGTAAGCTATTAACAGATGCAAGAGGAATCACCAAAAGTGATAATGACTCCCAAGGTACTACAGTACATTTCGCATGGTGTGAATAAATGATTTGATGTCGAACACCGTACAAAGTCTTTCGGTTGAAGGCTAGTGATGTCAACCTATCACTGGAAGCGAGAAATCTGCCATTGATGTATGCAAGCCTCAAGGTACTGAAGGGGTGTTTCTAAGTCAACTTCTTGGATAATGTGCTGATGTCGACAAGAAGCGACTCGTCACAGGAGGGTCTTGATGTATCCCACGTTAATGACACGAAATGAGGTAAATGATTTTGGAGATGAAAAATCAACACATGACAGAAGGTTCAGGAATGACAGTCATGAAAATCAAGGTTTACGGTATTGCAAAGGATGAAGTTTGAACTGAATGACGTCTCTTGAACATGTTGGCGACACTAAGATGAATTGGTAGCATTGACCCTCAACAAAGTAATGGATGGTATGATAGACCAACGATGTGATAACCATGAAGCTGAAAGACCCAACCCACATAGTCACAGTGATGAGGTGAAAGTGTCATGTTCAAGAGCGACTTGCTACCATAAAGTTTTCTCGGCTTTTTCCATTTTCCCTAGTCATTGCTGACCAGTACCTCTTTATTTTTTATCAAGCTTGAGGAGGATAACATATGCTTGTTGTATAATTTCACCCTTCGGGCGAATCCATTGCTATTTGATGTTTTGAACGAGTTTAATGACAAATAAAACTCGGTTCTTTTCATGTTTAGAGAGTTTGAAAAGGGATGAAAAGGAAAGTCCACAAGTTATTTTTCATAAAATAAACTCTCAAGTCCGAAAAAGCGTAAAATAATACAAGAGAGATATCATTTCCAATCCTTTAACGAGCTGGAATAGACAAGCACTCAACAATCTTTTCATATTTAGAGAGTCTGAAAAGATTTTAAAGAGGACTCCAAGGGGGTTCCTTTTTCGTTTTTAACAAAGCTCGAAAAAGAGATAAAAGTCTGCTTTGTGGTCAAAGATGTTCAATTTACACTTGAGCATGTTAAATTCTACTTTTCAGTTGTTAAAATTGCTCAAAACTCCATCAAAGAGGATTAAAAGTACCTATTTCATGGATAAAATGAATAAAACTAATTTTTGCTTGATTAATGTGCAAGAAATAAACATAAAAACAAGTTTTATCATTCATTTTTACCATTTCACTTTTACCCTTTTACTTTGGTGCTCTGGAGGAGTTTTCTACCTCGAAGTTCACTAGTTGAATTGGTGGACCATTTCTCGTGCCATCCGGACCAGGTAATAGTTGTCTCTGTTCTCTTTCATTTTATTCCATTTATTTTCAGTTTTAAGCAAAAATTTTGGGTTTTTGAGGCCCCTAAAGTTTCATTTTTCGAAATTTGGATCAGCGCACCCTTTCAATATTGAAAGGTGCGCTGCATTGCACACACCTAGAAGGCTGTATGCATTGCAGTGCAC
Organism: Pinus tabuliformis; assembly: GCA_031772625.1. Taxonomy (NCBI): domain Eukaryota; kingdom Viridiplantae; phylum Streptophyta; class Pinopsida; order Pinales; family Pinaceae; genus Pinus; species Pinus tabuliformis. Next base: position 106,059,539 of record CM062810.1, on the reverse strand, counting down.
TGTCTCAAAGGGAGGGGTGTGATGGGCGCAAAAACCAAATTTTGATAGCTGTTTTCTCCCAAATTTTCCACAGTTTTTTTGCAAAAAAATGGATCTTAATTTGTCTAATGGTTGCATTGCAGACATTCATTGGATCAAAATGGTGATTATGTGGAGAGAACGAGAGCATAGAATAAGATATGATTGCCATAAATAATTAGGGAACAGTTGATGCCCTAAGGAATTGTGGGTTACTCAAGTATTTTCGATTATCTAACATGCGGTAACAGATTGAGCTTTTATAGTTCCTTGTTCGTTCTTGGGATCCTATCGATCAGGCCTTTCAAATTAGGGGCAAAGTGATCCCTTTTACCATCGATGACATTTAATTTCTGACTGGACTGTTGAGGCGGGGTGCCCCCATCTCACTATCAAGATTTACCAGAGGAGGTGAATCAGTGAGAGACTATATACGACAGTTCTGCCAGGAAGGAGCTCAACCTGGCAGAGACAAAAATATTAACATCAGGGATGTTAGTGATTTACCATTGAGAACGATCTTTTTTACCATCTCCAAACTAGCTGCAAGCGCAACATTACACTTGGCAAATAGGTCATATATGCAGTATGCTTTAGAGTGTTTGGAGCCAAAAGTGTTCAACTGGTGTGAGGCAGTTCTTTCATCCATGAAAGAACAACTGACCAAGGTAAAGAATGGAAAGACAATTTTTTTTGGCTATGGGTCCATCTTGATTTCTTTTTCCTTGGAGAGAATTCCACTCATGCAGCCACAACTCATCTCACTGGGAGTACCTGGACCTAGAGACCCACGGATGTAGAGGTGGGTAGATCTTATGGCTAGGCATGCTGGCCAGTCATTGATCTCATTTACCCCTGCTTTCTTTGAGTGGTTTGACTGACAGGACATGGCCTTCGCAGAATATCCATATTCAGGAATGGATTTCCGCGGTGATCTAGATCTGATGTTACCAGTTGGAGCGCAGTGGAGCACTATTGGTAAATTGTTTGGCCAACGTGTTTTTGCCTTTAAAGTTTCTACTTTTTTTGTGTTTTTTTATTATTGCCAAGACTTAAACAATTTTTTTTTTAATATGTATGTAGATGTTGGACCTGTTCGACCTGTGGGACACCAACAAGAGGCAGGTGTGCCAGTACACAGAGCTGTTGTGAGAGTAGTTCTTCGATACTTGGATTTAGCAGAGAAATTGGCCGAGCTACAAGATCACATAGAGAGTTTCACCCTAGGTATTCTGGATGTTCGGATCGAGGAGTTACCTATGCGATTGCAACACCACACCATTGGTGTGCTGAGTCGTTGGATGAGACTCCTACGCATGATAGCACAGGCTGTGACCTGTTATCATGAGCAACACTAGTCTACTTGGATATTTTCTGCATACATTTTTGAGTTTTTTGGGTCAGATGACCAATTTTTGTCTTGGACACAAACTGTTTGTAAAAACTTTTATACAACTATATATTTTACTTTCAGAGTTTTATTATGGTTAAGTGATGCAATCCTATTCAACTGATGATGTGAATTGAAAATATTTACTTTACATATGTTGCAAATGTCTATTTAACACATAATTCGCTAGAGAATCAATTAATGTGTTTAGATTTATGGAAATATGTTGATATTGAATAAACTCAAAATACCTTTCCAAAATACGAACTCTAAGGAACATGCGATGAATTGTTGGGTTTCAGACGGTATAGACGCCAGTAAGTTGTAGTACAAGAAGTTGTGAGTCTAGCCTAATGATGATTCGGCGTATTCCAAGTGAAATGGCATCAGAGAGGAGTTCAATCAAAATGCTATACTCAGCGATATTGTTTGTCGATCGTCCAATACATATCCCTCTAAAACTCACTAACTCGCCACTTGGAGCAAAAATGGCCCATGCTGCAGAAGATAAATTCTGCGTACTATGACTAGCTCCATCGGCATAACCAACAAATGGTTTCGAAAAGTTCGACATCTGCAACAAATGAAAAGTGGATTACCTAACTAAATAAGAAATCTAAAATAAACACACAAACACATGCAATCAAAGCATATATACAGTGAATTTTACTACACTTAACTAAGCATAGCAACGTTTAAGATACAACCCGTTTCGGGGTTGCGACAATGGAATCCCATCATAGTCCACTAACTCGTAGGCACCTTTCGTCAACACACACTTAACAATATAAGGGCTCATCCATAGCGGTTCAAATTTTCCCGCTCCAAGTTTATTAGACTCCTGATCGTAAAGCAAGATAAGGTCACCTTCTGAGAAGACACGAGGCTTGACATTTTTATCATATTACGCATTGATGCATTTTTTATGCACCTCGTTAGCTACTGCGGCATCACGACGATTTTCATCCAGATGGATTAACTCCAAGAAACGTGGTTCTTCTTCATAAGTGTCAGGTAGCAGGTCAATCACAAGTTTGAGAGACGAGATTTCACATTGGATTGGCAAGACTACTTCCAAACCATACACCAACTCAAAGGGTGTAACTCTGGTCGCATTTCTCATCGAGGTTAGATATGCCCACAAAGCTGAGTACAGGACTAAATGCCAATTCCTTTTATGAACTCCAATCATTCTTTGCAACATCTCGTGCCCAATACTTGGATTTGATTTACACACAATCCAGCACGCTCTATGATAAAATTCCCAATGCAGCTAGACCAGCTTTAACTGTTCCACCACCTCCACAATCGAGTAAGGACTCTTATGCCAACTATGGTGTGATCTGTTCTTCAAGCACACAGACGATAGGAAGACCATCTAGTCAAACTCTTGCTGTTTCTAATCAAACTACAAATGCATCAGAAAACACTCTTGCCTCAGAGATTAATGTTGTGTCATCTGACAAAGGCAAAAATCCAAAGCAACCAGGAGGTAAGAAAAAGGGGAAGAATAAAAAAAAGAAACAAGAAAATTCCTCTACAGAGAAATCATCTGATTCCTCCACTGTGGCCAGGAAACCTCATTATCCATGTCTGATATGTAATGACGAGCATTTTACAAGAGATTGTCCACATCGCTCTGATGTCTCTAAACTTTTAAAGACTTAAACTACATCAACAGTGTTGATAGTTCAGTTTCCAACCCCAGAGACACATTTGGTTGCAACTGACCATGCTTCCACATCCCAAGTACTCATGTTATCCATCACAAATCCACGAAACGATGTTTTGGTGTCAACAAGAAACAAAGATTATGGAAATCCGTTGTCGTCGAATAATCAAGCCACTAATCAACCTAGTACTTCGACTTCGACTTCATCTGAAGTTGTTCCACCAGTTGTACCTAAATTGACAATAAAACCACCAAAGGGAGTTGTGCACAAATCAACATTCAAACCTCCTGCTCGAGCAGCTCAAAACTATAATATAGTGGAAGATCTGGCTCAATCACCTTTCGTTATGTTGACACTCGAGGTGTTACAAAATTATACCTCCCAGAAACAAGCTTATTGTCAGCAATAGGTGGAATAGATCCTACAGATTCAAATCTTGTGGTTTTTAACCATTTGGGATATTCACCACAGTTATTGGCGCAATTAGCTTTCTTAATCCTAGTAAAAGCTCTCAATAAGAATGTTCACCGAACTATTATTAATAAGGGGGCATCTACTTGCATTATGTCCATGAGCTGCTGGAAAACACTTGGTTCACCGCTATTGTCATGATCACCAACTACATTAAAAGACTTTGATGGAAGAAAATATACTCCGTGTGGGATTTTGAGTAACCTGCAAATCGAACTAGGGGGAAAAACAATTACTGTTGAAGTTGAGGTAGTTGACAGACCCCTCAATTACAACATTTTACTAGGAAGGCCTTGGGTATATGCTATGGCTACTGTCGTTTCCACATACTTTCATATAGTTGCATTCCCTTTCAAGGGTGGAATCACAGTCATTGATCAACTAGCCTTTTTTGCCAATAGTTCACATGCTACGGGAAACATTCCGTTGATACATAGACCCCCACTGTCACTTCAAAGTGTTGGAGTAGGTCTCCTTAAAGATCCTTCCCTAATGAGCACTTTTACCCTCCCGTCACCATCTGATTTGGTGGAAGTGGCAAGAGTAGAGACTTGAAACATGATTTCTTCTACATCATCTAATTTTATGAGGATTTCCAACCACTTTGAAATTGATGATCATAGTGAGGTGTTGCCGTTAAGCCCCATTGAATCATCATAGCAATCAATCTTTCGGGCTTGTGTGACAAACCCTAATCCGCACTCAACAATTGTATGGGTAGATAGATCGTTAGAATATGGTACCTCTTCAGATCCTTTTTCATGTATACATTCTATGGATGAAGGAATCGTCAAATCAATGATGATAGGAGAGGCACCATGGGAGGATTATCATCATCGTTCCTACCTTCCACATGACATTGAAGACTATTCAAATGAACTTAATCACCCATCGATCGTTGATTTCTTGTCAAATTCTGTAAATACTGTAGATTTTGAGCGTAATTGGTCAAACATAGAAGAAACAATTTCTATAAACATTTCAACCAAGCCTAACATTGTAGAAAACATTCATGTTGGCAAATACTGTTCTCCATTAAAACTTGATAATAACCATGCTCTGTTTCATGAATTTAGAGATATTTTTGCATGGTATTACAAAGAGATGCCAGACATTGACTCAAGTATTGTTGAACATTAGATTAAAATGTACCCTGATATCAAACTAGTATGACAGCAACTTCGACCTTAAGAAAACCGCAGCCATTAAAGCAGAGGTTGAAAAACATTTGTGTGCTGGCTTCATTTTCCCTGTACCTCTTACTGATTGGGTATCTATTATTGTTCTAGTGATGAAAAAACAAGGTACAATTCAAGTGTGCGTTGATTATAGGGATGTAAACTAAGCATGTCCAAAAGACAATTATCCTACACCTTTTATCGACCAGATTATTGATGAATGTGCCAGATGTGAAATCTTTTCATTCATGGATGGATTTTCTGGCTACAATCAAATCAATATCTACCCACAGGACTAATCGAAAACTGCTTTTATTTTTTCGTGGGGCACATTCGCCTATCGAAAGTTACCTTTTGGTTTGAAGAATGCAGGGGCTACATTTCAGAGGGCAATGAATTATGCCTTCCATGACAACGGGCACATTGTTCAACCTTATCTTGATGAATTTCCTGCTCATTCACGAAAATGGACTGATCACCCGCAACATTTGAGAGCAATATTCATACGGTGTTGACACTACAAGATAAGACTCAATCCACATAAATGTGTGTTTTGTGTTGGCTCTGGTCGATTGCTTGGATTCATAGTTTAAAAATATGGAATTCGACTTGATCCCATTAAGGTTCAGGCAATCCTTGACTTGCCTCCACCTTCAAACTTGTTACAGATACAAAGACTTTAAGGGAAGGAAAACTTTCAAAGTAGGTTCATTCCAAACTATGCTGAATTGGCTAAAGGTTTTACGCGTCTATTGAAGAAAGGGGTACCCTTCCATTGGGACCAAGTTGTGCAAGCTTCTTTTGATGCTCTCAAAGATTCCCTGATTAGAGCATCATTAATGTACGCTATAAAAAAGACTTTACTTATATCTCGCCGTTGTAGATACAACCATTGGTATGGTTTTAGTCCAAGAAGAAAGTGGAACTGAACATCCTATTTATTATTTGAGTAGTAATCTCAACGACACAGAAAGTAAGTATTCACATGTCGAAAAGTTAGTCTTGGCAGCCGTTCAAGCTGTTCAGAGATTTCGTCATTACATCCTCCTCCACAAAACTACCATTATATCGGATTGAAACCCTATGACATATATTTTGTCACGTCAATTGTTGGAGGGAAAATATTATAAATGGATAGTTATCTTGCAGGAGTTTGATTTGGAATTCGTCAAGTCTAAATCATAGAAATCTCTTGTCTTTATCGAGTTACTTTGCTATCTTCCCTCATCCTCCAATTATTTAACATAAGAAGCATCAATCTTAGATGAGTCTCTGTTTCTTATCTCGTCAAGTGATCCATGGTATGGAGATATACTGATCTATCTCCAGACCCAAGCTTTTGGGCCTAATACATCGCGCTTTGAACAACGATGTAGTTGATACCAATCCAAAGATTATCTAATCATTGGTGATACACTTTATCGTCATGGTGTCGATAGGATTTTACATAGGTGCCTTACTCATGAGGAGGCCGAAAAAGCTTTGAATGAGTGTCATTCAGGTGCTTGTGGGGGGCATTTATTTGGTTATGCTGTTATAGAAATTTTTGTGCCTTACAGCTCTAAGCATGAAATGTCCATAAACCAAGGGCTCCTAAGTCCCTAAAAGTGTTGTTCCAACCCCTAAAGGAACAAGGTCAACAAATTACAACTTCTCCTAGAAGTTCTCCACCAGAAACTGCTCAGAATAAGTCAAATCAGGATCATTTCAGCTGCTCCACTAGCCAAGTGCGTTGCATAGCACCTAAGTCCACTAGCTAGGTGCGTTGCAACGCACCTAAATGCACTACCAGGGTGCGTTGAGCGGGAAATGACAAATGGCAGTGTCATTCCGCGAGGTGGAGAGACAATGGAAGCTTCCAGAATCTTCTCCAATGACACTTGCCTCACTGGATTCGACCAAGGATGAGTAAGAGGCTTTTAGTCTCCAAGTGGAAGCAAGAACTGACAGAGAGAAGCCACTAATCAAATCATGAGCTGACTCATCCTCCTTGCATACATCTATATATGGATCCCTCATCCCAGAGATCCATAGGCTGGAATTTTGCACATTGTAAGGAATTGTTGTTGGTTTTGAGATATATATCAGAGAATTGGGTGATCTATGCTTTGTTGGGGGTGAAGAAGGGACTTCTTTGCTGGGAGGTTGATGCTGGGTCAGGAATCATCGGTTGTAACTCCTCCTGGATCTTCTTGTATATCAATAAAACTATTTGAGTTTCTTCTCCATGCTTTTGTATCATTGATGCTTGTTACATTTGTATGGTTAACTTAAATCTGATCCTAAGTTATTTATGAATATAAACCCATGTCTTTGTATAGTTTCCTTCTTCTGTGATCTTACAGGTACTTGGTGAAGCTGGGCAAGTAAGGGAGCAGGTAGCTGGAAGCTGTCAAAGAGGAGAGAGATTGGATCGAAGGACTAGTGCAAGACACAGGTTGGTTCATCCTATTCCTCTTTGTTTATAGTTCATAAAGAAGAATACAAAAGTAGTTTTCTCTGTTTGTTTCTAAGGTAGCTGTCACACCTTAGTGGGATAGAGTAGTTCTAAATAGACACTTTTCCCGATAACATATGCAACTGCATAGAAAATTATACGTGCTGGTTACTTCTGGCCAACCATATTCAAAGATTGCATTATTGCTGTCAGAATTTGCCATGCTTGCCAGATATTTGACCATAAAACCAAATTACCATCAAGCTGAAAGACCCAACCCACATAGTCACAGTGGGTTGGGTCTGCCATGCTTGTGTTTTTTATAATTATTGCCAAGACTTAAACAAACATTTTTTAATATGTATGCAGATGTTGGACCTGTTCAACCTATGGGACACCAACAAGAGGCAGGTGTGCCAGTACAAAGAGCTGTTGGGAGAGCAGTTATCCGAGACTTGGATTTAGCATACATTGGCCGAGCTACAAGATCACATAGAGTGTTTGACCCTAGGTATTCCGGATGTCCGGATCGAGGAGTTACCTATGCGATTGCAGCGCCACACCATTGGTGTGCCAAGTCATTGGATGAGACTCCTACGCATGATAGCACAGGCTGTGACCTGTTATCATGAGCAACACTAGTCTACTTGGATATTTTCTGCATACATTTTTGAGTTTTTTGGGTCAGATGACCAATTTTTGTCTTGGACACAAACTGTTTGTAAAAACTTTTATACAACTATCTATTTTACTTTCAGAGTTTTATTATGGTTAAGTGATGCAATCCTATTCAACTAATGATGTGAATTGAAAGTATTTACTTTACATATGTCGCAAACGTCTATTTAACACATAATTCACTAGAGAATTAGTTAATGTGTTTAGATTTATGGAAATATGCTGATACTGAATAAAATCAAAATACCTTTCCAAAATACGAAATCTAAGGAACATGTGATGAATTGTTGGGTTTCAGACGGTATAGACGATAGTGAGTTGTAGTACAACAAGTTGTGAGTTTAGCCTAATGATGATTCGATGTATGCCAAGTGAAATGGCATCAGAGAGGATTTTAATCAAAGTGCTATACTCAACAATATTGTTTGTTGATCGTCCAATACGTATCCCTCTAAAACTCACTAACTCGTCGCTTGGAGCAAAAATGGCCCATGCTGCACAAGATAAATTCTGCGTACTACGACTAGCTCCATCGGCATAACCAACAAATGGTTCCGAAAAGTTCGACATCTGAAACAAATGCGAAGTGGATTACTTAACCAAATAATAACTCTAAAAACACACACACACACATGCAATCAAAGCATATCTACAATGAGTTTTACTACACTTAACTAAGCATAGTAACGTTTAAGGTACAACCCGTTTCGGGGCTGCGACAATGGAATCCCATCATAGTCCACTAACTCGTAGGCACCTTTCGTCAACACACGCTTAACAATATAAGGGCCCATCCATAGCGGTTCAAATTTTCCTGATCCAAGTTTAGAAGACTCCTGATCGTAAAGCAAGACCAGGTCACCTTCTGGGAAGACACGACGCTTGACATTTTTATCATATTGCGCATTGATGCATTTTTTATGCGCCTCGTTAGCCACTGCGGCATCACAACGGGTTTCATCTAGATGGATTAACTCCAAGAAACGCGCTTCTTCTTCAGAAGTGTCAGGTAGCAGGTCAATCGCGAGTTTGAGAGACGAGATTTCACATTGGATTAGCAAGACTGCTTCCAAACCATACACCAACTGGAAGGGTGTAAATCTGGTCGCATTTCTCACCGAGGTTCGATATGCCCACAAAGCCGAGTACAAGATTAAATGTCAATTCCTTTTATGAACTCCAATCATTCTTTGCAACATGCGCTTAAGGACTTTGTTGATAGCCTCAACTTGTCCATTAGCTTGCGGGTAGTATGGAGTAGAACTATCATGTGATAGTCCTAATTTGGCAGCTAATTCAACCATCACGTAATTGCGAAAATGTGACCCTTGATCTGTAACTATGGCTTGTGGTACACCAAACCTGGAAACCACATGGTTGAAGAAAAACAAAGCAATTGTTTCACCATTGTTGTTTAATGTTGGCATCACCTCAACCCATTTGGTAAAATAGTCAACGACGACTATAATATACCCATGCCCCCCGGTCGAGGTGGGGTTACATGTCATAAAGTCAATGCCCCATTTTGCGAATGGGCCAACAACAATGACTGGATGTAGTGGTGCAGGTGGTAATTTGGTTTTACGGTCAAATATCTGGCAAGCATGACAAATTCTGACAGTAAGAATGCAATCTTTGAATATGGTTGGCTAGAAGTAACCAGCACGTAGAATTTTCTGTGCAGTTGCGTAACCACATAAATGCCCCCCATAGGCACTTGAATGACACTTATTCAAAGCTTTTTCGGCCTCCTCATGAGTAAGGTACCTACGTGAAATCATATCGACACCATGACGATAAAGTGTATCACCAATGATTAGATAATATTTTGCTTGGTATCGAGTACGTCGCTATTCAGAGCGAGAGGTATTAGGCCGAAAAGCTTGGGTTTGAAGATAGATCAGTATATCTCCATACCATGGATCACTTGACGAGATAAGAAACAGAGACTCATCCAAGATTGATGCTTCTGATGTTAAATCATTGGAGGATGAGGGAAGATCGCAAAGTAACTCGGAAAAGACAAGAGATTTCTTTGATTTAGACTTGATGAATTCCAAATCAAACTCTTGCAAGATAACTATCCATTTAGAATATTTACCCCCCAGCAATTGACATGACAAAATGTATGTCATAGCGTTGCAATCCGATATAATGGTAGTTTTGCGGAGGAGGATGTAATGACGAAATCTCTGAATAGCTTGAATGGCTGCCAAGGCTAACTTTTTGACATGTGAATAGTTACTTTCTATATTGTTGAGATTACGACTCAAATAATAAATAGGATGTTTAGTTCCACTTTCTTCTTGGACTAAAACCATACCAATGGTTGTATCTGCAACGTCGAGATACAGGTAAAAGTCTTTTTGATAGTTTGGGGAATACATTAATAATGCTCTAATTAGGGAATCTTTGAGAGAATCAAAAGAAGCTTGCGCAACTTGGTCCCAATGGAAGGGTACCCCTTTCTTCAATATATGCATAAAACGTTTAGCTAATTCAACATAGTTTGGAATGAACCTCCTCAGAAATTTTGCCTTCCCTTGAAGTCTATGTATCTGTAACAAGTTTGAAGGTGGAGGCAAGTCAAGGATTGCCTAAACCTTAATGGGATCAAGTCGAATTCCATCTTTTGAAACTACAAATCCAAGCAATCGACTAGAGTCAACACAAAACACACATTTATGTGGATTGAGTCTTATCTTGTAGTGTTGACACCGTAAGAATATTGCTCTCAAATGTTGCAGGTGATCAGTTCGTTTTCGTGAATGAGCAGGAAAATCATCAAGTTAAGGTTGAACAATGTGCTTATTGTCATGGAAGGCATAATTATCATTTCCCTCTAAAATGTAGCCCCTGCATTCTTCAAACCAAAAGGTAACTTTCGATAGGCGAATGTGCCCCCGGAAAAATAAAAGCGGTTTTCGATTGGTCCTGTGGGCAGATATTGATTTGATTGTAGCCAGAAAATCCATCCATGAATGAAAATATTTCACATCCGACAGATTCATCAATAATCTGGTCGATAAAAGGTGTAGGATAATTGTCTTTTGGACATGCTTGGTTTACATCCTTATAATTGACGCACACTTGAATTGTCCCTTGTCTTTTCATCACTGGAACAATATTAGATACCTAATTAGTAAGAGGTATAGGGAAAATGAAGCGAGCATGCAAAAGTTTTTCAACCTCTGCTTTAATGGCAACAACTTTCTTAGGATGAACAAGTTGAAGCTGCTATCGTACTGGTTTGATATCAGGGTACATTTTAATCTTATGTTCAACAATACTTGAGTCAATGCCCGACATCTCTTCGTAAGACCATGCAAAAATATCTCTAAATTCACAAAACAAAGCACGGTAATTATCAAGTTCCAATGGAGAATAGGATTTGCCGACATGAATGTTTTCTACAATGTTAGGCTTGGTCAAAATGTTTATAGAAATTGTTTCTTCTCTGTTTGACAAGTTATGCTCAGAATCTATAGTATTTACAAGGAACCCATCAAAGCATATGATAATGATTTATTGATTAAACATAGCATGGAATCAAGTACATGATAAGCATATGAAAGCATCAAAAGACAATACAAGCATATGGAAAAAGCTTTGAACACTTTCTTAGTGAAAGGAAGAGTTACAACCCAATTTGCCTAATTCAACATCACTCCTCCAGTTCAATCCCATCCTCTCCTCACAACAAGCAAGACACCTTGACATCATTACAATACTTGCAATCAACTAAAATCTCATACCAACAGTGAGTTAACAGTCAGTTGATGCATTAATGCACTCAACTAGTGCTACTCCAGTTAACTGAAGATTCCCTCATCAGAAACTCATGCATTTTTATTCTGAGAAAGACCTAGTTGAGATAAATGTTCAAGGATAATGTACTATCAGTTTCATGTGTTTTCTCATGGAGAAAACTCATGCAAACAGTCAAGGATTTATCCTTGAGGATTGTGTAGTTTTGGAGGAGAGGTTTTTCACTTGGTAAGAGGCAAATCATCCACAAGGAACAACGCAAGAAAATTGGAGCTTGGAGGGAAGAGAGGAAGGCTGGAGAGAAGCCAAGATTTTCTGTGAGCATCTGCGAGGATTGTACTAAGAGCTAGCTAGCTATGAGAGCTAAGGCTTTGTATAATTCCTATGTATTTCCACCATGTAAGATAATACAATAGTGTGGGGTTTTTAGTTGAGGCTTTCCCCAAAGTATTTTCATGTGTATTGTGTCATTGATTCTTCTTCTTTTGGTTATATAGTTCAACTCGATCTTTAAGCTTTCACAAATTGATAGTAGAAGTAGGTTATAATATTATGCTTTGATTTATATTGCATTATCGGGTTAACCTACAATTTTCTACAAAATTCATACGAACGAATTCACACACTAATGTACAAAAGTAATTACATGAAACTCACGCATAATACTTTTTCAGATAAAGCCCGTTCCAGTGCTGTGCTAACGCATTACCTTCGTAGTCAACCAACTCATAGGCGCCTTTTTGCAAAACACATTTAATAATGTATGGCCCATGCCAGATAGGTTCAAACTTCCCAGCTCCCAACTTATCATTGGCTTGGTCATACAGCAAGACCAAGTCACCTTCAGCGAAAATTCGTGGAGAAAAAATTTGATCATAATGACCGTTAACTCATTTTTTTAGTGCTTTGATAACCATCGAAGCAATACGACAGGTCTTATCAAGCCTCTTGAGATAAAGTAAACATTCCTCTTCTAGTGAGGTATTGAGGAGTAGCTCGATAACTAGTTTTAATGAAGGAATCTCACACTCAATAGGGAGTATCACCTTTAAACCACATACCAAATGGAATGGAGTGAAACTAGTGGCTGTCTTAGCCGTGGTTCGGTAAGCCCTAAGAGCGGAGAACAACATGAGGTGCCAATCCTTTTTATGCTTCCCAATGGTACGTTGAAGCATATGAATTAAGACTTTATTAGTCACTTCAACTTGGCCATTGGCCTGTGTGTAGTAAGGAGTTGATTTGTCATGACGAAGACCCAACTGAGCAGTAAGCTCTACCAACATGTGCTGACAAAAATGTGATCTGTGATCAGTGACAATGGCTTGAGGGATGCCAAAATGGGATATGACATGGTTAAAGAGGAACTGTGCAACAATTATATCGTCAAAATTATATGTGGGCATCGCCTTGACCCATTTAGTAAAATAGTCGACAACGACGATGATATAGCCATGCCCCCCGGTCAAGTGAGGGTTATATGTCATGAAATCAATGCCCCATTTAGCGAATGGGCCAATGGTAATAACTGAGTGTGAGGGTGCTGGTGGTGTGCACTATTTGCGGTTATAAATCTGACATTCATGGCACTTTTGAACTGCCAAAAAGCAATCTTTGAAGATAGAATGCCAGAAATAACCAGCGCGAAGGATATTTTGAGCAGTGGCATAGCCTAACATGTGACCACCACGTGCCTTGAAGTGGCAGTAATTCAAGACTAGTTCAGCCTCTTCAAGTGTTAGACATCTATGAAGAGCAGAATCAACACCATCTCGGTACAATGTGTCACCAATAATCCGATAAGGTTGGGACTGATGTCGGATGTGGCGTCGGTTAGATTGAGACAACTCGGATCGAAAAGTTTGGGTCTGAAGATAAACGATAATATATCTGTACCATGGATCAAGAGTATTGATAAGAAACAAAGTTTCATCAGGAATCTGTTCAGTAAAATTAGTGGAGGTGTTTGCATAAGGAAGGGCACAGATCGATTCGGAAAAAACTAGTGACTTCTTTGATTTGGCGGTAGTCAAATCCAAATCAAACTCTTACAAGATAACAATCCATTTAGATTATTTCCCCCCAGGCAACTAACGGGTCAGAATATAAGTCATGGGGTTACAGTGAGAAATCACTGTGGTCTTTCGTAGAAGAATATAATGGCAAAATTGTTGAACATCATGGACTGTTGCCAAGGCAAGTTTCTCGACATAAGCATATTGAGTTTCTATGTCAATAATATTTTAGATCAAATAATAAACCACATGTTCATTTCCATCGTCATCGTCCTAGACCAGCACCATGGCAGTGGTATTGTCAGCTGTAGCCAAGTATAAGAAATTATCGCGATGGTAGTCGTGGGGATCAAATAAAGGGGTACTAATGAGTGTCTGCTTTAGAGCATCTAAGGATTGTTGGGAAATTTCATCCCAAATGAATTTGATCCCCTTTTTAATCAAGCGAGTAAATCCCTTGGCAAGCTCAACATAATTAGGGACATAATGACGAAGGAAATTGGCCTTCCCTTGCAAACTCTGCAATTGGTGCAGTGATGAAGGAGGGGCTAGATGTACAATAGCCTCTACTTTTATAGGATCTATTTGGATGCCTTCTTGGGACACAACAAAACCCAAGAGGCAACTAGATTCGAAGAAGAAGACACATTTGTGCAGATTGAGACGAATATTATAGTGTCGACAATGTAGAAAAATTGCTCGAAGGTGGTCTCGATGATCACGACACTTAGCAGAATGAGCTGGTAAGTCGTCTAAATAAGGTTGAACGATGTGTTTAATATAATGAAAGGCATATGAAATTGCTCTCTGGAAGGTAGCACCAACATTTTTGAGACCGAAAGGGAGCTTCTTATAAGAAAAAGTCCCCCATGGACAAATGAAAGCAGTCTTGTATTGATTAGTGGGCGCGATGTTAATCTGGTTATAACCGGAAAAACCATCCATAAATGAAAAGGTCTCACTCCCAGTACATTCATCAATGATATGATCAATAAAGGGAGTGGGATATGTGTTCCTTGCTTTTTTGTAACATGTACGATGTTGTAAACCTAATCTGTCATGGGATAGGGTAAATAAAACCAGGCTTTAGAAGTTTTTCAACTTCTCCCTTAATAACAACGACCTTTCTGGGATGCACTGGACGAAGTCGTTGATGAGAAGGTTTCACATTAGGATAAGTGGTTATTTCACGTACCATGATAGTTGGATCAATACCAGGCATTTCCTCATATGACCAAGCTAATACATCATGGAATTCTTTAAAAAGGTCAATGTAAACCTTGATCTCTCGAGAGAACATGAAACCCCAATGTGAATGTTCTTGACAATTCCAGGTTTAATGGAAATGTTGATTGGTAGGGTTGCAGTGATATTTCCCATATTACCTTCGGACAAAACTTCGTGCACCAAAACAGGTGTTTGAAGTGGATGCGTTGGGTTATGAGAAACAAAAGTCTCAAAACACGAGGGAATATCACTAAGACTTGGAAGAAATGAGGAACGATGATGGGCATCATTCCAGGGAGTTTTGTCAAGAGACATAACCTCAACAATACTCTCATCAGTGGGAAATATCTCGTTCAAGGGATCCAAAGAATCCCAAGAACCAAACCAAGGAGATTGTGAATACATGTCCACATGCATATTAAGAATAATATGACTTTCAGAAGTAGTCGTAGAAGTTAAGACAATTTTTTGATAATCTTGTTCTAAAGGACTTAGCGACACAACATCACTGGAAGACTCAACCTGATCTGGAGTAGGGATAATCCATGGATCATTTGAGGTAGAGATCATGTTAATTGAGGCGACATGCGGAGGTGGGAGAGCAAAAAATTCCCATTAAAGAAGAATCTTTGAAAAGACCTGTCCCCACGCTCTCATACAAAATATTGGTATTTCCCACATATGGGACGTTGCCATTCGAAGCACTAGAAGAGAAAAAGGAAAATTGATCGAAGGTGACAATTTTCTCCTCATGAGGAAAATGTAGTACATGGAACAAAGAGGAAACCACATAAAAAATGGCATGAGTCCAACTTCGTCCAAGTAGAAGTTTGTAATTTAGATTTGCATCTATGACCTCCACTTCTAATTCGACAGTTTTCCCTTCCAAGGTGGTGAGCAAACTTGTGAGAATACCATAAGGACGGGAGCCTCTGCCATCAAAGGATTTTAAGGTGTTCGGGGACTGGTTGAGAGGTGGATATCCAATGGATTTCCAACATGAAACAGACATGATGTAGGTGGAAGCACCTTCATCAATGACAGTCTAATGAATTGTCTTTCCCTTTATAATGACTTGAATCAAAAATCAAATTTGATGGGGAAGACGTGTACATGGTTTTCCAGATTCAAAGTGATCAAATTTGAATCGACAAGATCGATACCTCCTGTAGTAGACAATAATGATTTTCGTTGCATTGGACAAGTTTGGAGAACTTCCAAGGCAGACATCGCCAAAGGCGCTTGAGCCAGATCTTCGACAATACTGTAATGTTGAGTATCTCTAACGTTCAAATTATAAGATGAATTTCGAAGCACACCTTTGGGAGGTGGTTGGATGACGAATTCATTATTAGATCTCTCGATATGAAGAGGACTAGGACTGGGTGGAGCGAAAGTAGAAGGTGCATCAGTAGCTTCCTTTTCCACCGTCTTCTTTTGAAGAGTTTGATAATATTTTGACCAGGTGGCAACATAAATAGGCACTGTACCACTCATGAAAAGTTGAGAACCTAAAGAGGTAGAGGATTGGGGTTTTTCTACCAATTGCGTCTGTTGTGATGGAAATGGATCTTTTAGTACAGCCGGTGTCCCTTTCAATAAACGACTAACTTCTGCATGATAGGGACAATCCTTGGTGTAATGATCTTCCTCATAAATGAGACAATGATACTTAGGCTTACGTTTGGAGGCATAATAAAAAAATGGCTTAGGAGGATCCTATTTCGGGGTATCAGATTTTGCTTTACCTTTACCCTTCTTCTTACCTTTGGAGGCTTTGTCTGCCGTGGTAAACTGGACAACATTAACCTTAGAGGTTTTCCTAAGATTCAAGGAGTTTTTCGAAGGAGGATTGGAACCAGTATTCGAAATAGATTTTTGCTTTGAAGAGGATTTAGTGGAAGTTTGAGATATTGATCCAATTATACCATCAACAGGTGGTACGTCCGGAGACTTCAAAGATGCTGGATCCGAAGATGGCCTTGGAGAATTAGGCAAGATTTCATATAGCGTGCCAGATTGGGAATAAACCAAATCCAAATACTGGGCATGCAAATGGCTTGATCCTCAGTAACACAACCTCCCATTACTATGTTTGCAACTATTTTTTTACGAATGATTTGGTAAACCATTCGGTCAACAACTCATTAGGAATTTCAAAATTGATGAGGCGATGCTGATGTCTCCATTAATGGATGTGATCATAGATGTGGGTTGCGGTATCCTATGTCACATATGTGAGCAAGTGGGTACTAGTTTCATAATGAACTGGTAATAGGAAGTGAGTGAGAAATGCCATAGCCAAAGAATTGAAGTCTACATTGGTACCTCGAGGCAACTCGATGTACCACTTTGCGACAACACTTGTCAAGGTTCACTGAAAGAGGTGCAAACGAACATATCGTCAACGTAGGAATTGGAAGAACACTATAAGTGACATGTCATCACATGGGCATGAGGGTATTTTTTAGCTTTTCCTTCGAATTTTGGGTAATCACTAGCATTATTAGTGGGAACTGGAGGCCAATAGGGTGAATGAAGTATCAGATCATTAGTAAGCCTCGAGACATCTGGCAGTGTCAACGTTGCTAGAAATGGCAATTGCGGATTAAAAGGTATGTAAGGCATTTGATAAGGCCCAGTTTGCGGATTCCAACCTTGTTGGTAAGGGTTTTTCCCCAAAGCGGAGGATTTTAACCATAAGGGGCTTGATTTTGCACCCACTGAGGGATGTCCTGACCATAAGGTGGATTCTGTCATGGGTAGGGTTGATATTGACTTGCCATAAGCCATTGATAACCATAAGGTGGATAAACATTGTGCGTGACATATGGATTGTAAGGTTGCTGCAACTATTGACCTTGGTAATAAAGCTGTTGGCCCTGATGCTGCAAGGGTTGGCCTTGCGACTGCAAGGTTTGAACTTGTTGATATAAAGGTTGGGTTTGTTGCTGCAAGGGCTGACCTTTCAGATACAAGGGTTGATTGGGTTGTTGCACAAACTATGTTTGTTGTTGCAAAGGTTGCCCCTACTACTACAAAGGTTGCCCATACTGCTGCAAAGGTTGCCCTTGCTGCTGTAAAGGTTAGATTTAAACAGTTCCTTAAGGAATTCCTTGTTGGTACTGATAAGTTCCAATTAGGATTTGACCATATGCACCGGCAATAGGATTTTGATCAGGTTGCACATGAGGACCTACTTGCGGAATATAAGGTGGAATTTGCAGTGCTTGTGAACCATATGGAACATAAGATTATTGGAGGGGTATCTGGGCTGAATAAGGCTGTTGATACGGGATATTACTTGCTCCATATGGAATAGGATTCAACGAGATTAGGAATACCACTAACAGGTTAAATCACTGCAACCATGTGAGGTTGTGATCCACTCACATGGGTTCCACTTGAGACAAGAGGGATATTTGGATCCCCCCCCATGTTGCGAATGAGGTGGTGGAACATTTTGTCCACTTGATGGGGGAATCAAGGAACTTACAGACTGTTGGTTGCACTGGAATGGAAGGTTGAAACGAAGGTAACGATTGTGTCGGAATAGTCAGTTGAATCATAACTGTAGTAATGACAACTTGCACAGGGATATTGGAGGTCATGTTAGGAATAAGCGGACCAGAAGTAGGCATAACATTTGATGACCAAATCGAGTTTTGGTATAACGAAGAAGCACTGAGAGTTCCTGAAACTAGTTGAGCCAAGGTTGTATGAACATGTGGAAGGATAGGCCCACTGTTCATAGGAGGTGGTTGAGATGGAACTCTTCCTTCATAAGGAAAGCCTTCCGGGGGAAAGTTGTATTCAGAATCATTATCAACACTAGGAGTGTGAGTAGATGAGACTTCCAGAGGACCTCGAGGAGAGGTTGGAATCTCACCTTCTGAAGCCATAGGTGGAACAATTGGTGAGGAGGAATCTAAGATGGATGAGGAGATAACTCCAAAGGAACACCAGGTTGATCATATGGACTATAAGGATGTTGAGGAGATATCACAAACGGATAAAAAAACAGATTCGAAGGGTATAAAACAAACCTTTGTGGACTCTCAGGGGTTTTTGGATCAGACTCCTGAGATGACGATGAGTCTTGAGGTGGAGGACGAGAAGCAAGTGGTTGGATACTTGGGACAATTCCAAGTTCAAAGCCTTGAGCTTCAAGTGACTGTGAAAGTTTGGGACAAACTCCTTGTGAAGACCCTTTAGTATCAGTCGATTAAGGGGAAATGTGAGGTGAACGCAATGGTTCAACCACGATGACTTTCTCTCAAGAGCAGAAGGAGAAGAGGTGATTCATTTAGGGCTTTTAAAAATTAAAATTTATAAGGAATTACTCAATGTGAGGCTAAGAAGCAACTGCACGGGTTTGACATGTTATCATTGGTAGTTAATTTTATAACTTAAAACAACAAATAATTAAAAAAGGGTAATGTTAGCCGGATAAGTCGTTCTTGCGGACAAGACCGACCTCCCTAGTATCTAATGATATCTAGTGACAAGCAAACCAAACAAATTCTATCTTTCTCTAAATATGAAATTTATAAATAAAGGCAAACAAGTGTTTTAGGCCTACCTCGGGTCCAGTGCAAGTTTGTGGAAGCCACGCTCCGTTGATCCAAATGAGCTCCCTTGTAAAGAATCTGCAAACACAAACAAGCACACACATTAAATAGCACCTGAAAAGCCAATATAATAAAGCATATTTATCATGATGATCAAGGAATTCATGAAACAAACCATATAAGACAATTTGTTGAGAAAAATGAATCTGATTGTATTAACTTTAATCAAAGAAGAACTTTACAACCTTGGTGCCTTGATGCTGTACAAGCTCCTCGCAGGGTCCAGCAAGAATCTCCTCTACTTTGACAAATTTTACTCTCTTCCCAATGAAGCCAAAAGGCATGTAATCTCTCCTCTCAAGCTTAACTAGGAAGTCTCAATTCCAACAACATTTACCCTAAAAAATGTTCAGCTTCTAACCTCTCTAGCAACCAGCCCAATGCCTTAATTTATAGTGCAATGGAGGGAAGTTACTAGGTCCACCTTCAAAGGGATAAAGCCCTCCTTCAAAGGGATAAGCTCCTCTCATCAAGGGATTAGCTCTAGTTTTGGGATGCATGAACCACCTAGGAGCGAACCATCCACGTCAAGATTCCTTCTAGAATCATCCAGAATTAACCACAAGTGAGTTTTTAAGAATAAACTTGCCCCTTTTTGACTTTCACAGGGGTCCGCACCCACTCCTTTAGGGACAGAGCGGGCAGGTCCGCAGGTAACTTGAAGAAGGGGTGCGGGACCACAGGTAACAGTAAGAGAAAGTGCGGAACCAGAGATTTATTGATTTTCAAGGACTTTCTCTCATTTTTAAAGCTTGACATGTAGAGCTGAGGTTCAAGACTTGCTAAGGAGGACGTATGAATGATGATAGACCCATACTGACTGCAAATAGTCATGGTGACAATATTTTGTGTAACAGATTGCCCCCTAAAGTGCGAAGTCTGTAGTAGATGAGGATTTCATTTATCATCTAAGAAGAGTGAAGTACTTTATCATTTCGAGGATCATATTGTGGAGAGCCCGGTTGGAACCTGTAAAAACATTCAATACAAAATATATATATGAGATCATATCATCGCTGAGGTAGGCATTCCCATACTCAGATCAAAACTGATTAGAAAACTAACTACTGCTCTGATATAGGAATGATCTTGTAATACATCACAAGTATAGACACATGTAGACACAGTATGGACGCAACCATCTGTTTATGAATAGTCTACTGTATAATGAAGACAAAATTCCTCGCAGCTTGGATGGTGGAAACTAGATCCAGGGTCTTGATTTCTACTTCCCGAAAAAGTACGATTCTATCCATGTGAATGAATGTGTCGAAGTCGAACATGGTAGAAACCACTTGATTACCAATCAATATGTAAATTGTTAACAAGTGTGAGAGAAACCACCAGTAATGTCAATGGCTCTCAAAGTACTCAGTACAATCCATGAAATGTGAATAGATGTGTTGATGTCGAACACATCACGGAATACTTTGATTGAAGGTCAATGATGCAACCTATCGTCGAAGGCGAGAAACCTGCCATTGAGGCATGTAGATTCCAAGGTACTGACGATTTCTAGATCATCTTTCTAGATAATGAGCTGAAGTCGATAGAAAGTGATCCGTGGTAGACAAGCCCACAACACGAAATCATAGATCAAGTTTGAAGAAATATAGTTGCAAGGACTGACTTAGGGATGGTCAAGATGGATGACAGATATTTTGCAGATGAATGGTTTATTTGAACTGACCTCTTGAACACATAACGACACAGCAGATGGTTTGATGACAATTGACCCAAAGTTAATACCCAGAAACCGGCTGAAGACTTTCAATATGGTTTGATCAACTGTTAGGCAAAAGATTTCCCAACCCAGGTGAATAAAAAGTGTCGTGTTCAAGAGTGGTTAAATGTTTTTCTGGGACAAAATGTATGACAAACAGGTTCATTTTTCCCTCTTTTCCCCCACCATTTCTGGCAAGTACCTCTTTATTTTTAACAAGCTTGAGGAGGATAACATTTGCTTGATTATAAGCTCATCCTTCGGATGAGTCCAACTTAGTTTAAATTCGAATCCTAAGAAGGAGTGGTCCGTTCCTGTTTGTAATTGAACAGGTCCTTTACTGTTAAATTTTAACAAGTCCAGTATAGGAGAAACTCGACGTTTTTCAATTTTAGAGAGTCTGAAAAAACTTAAGAAAACTCCATGGTTGTCATTTTTCATAAATTTGTGTCTCCCAAGCCCAAAAAAGTATAAAATAATACTTGAGAGAATCGCTTGATCATTACGACCAAGGAGTACTTTTCATAATTAGTGCCTCTGATCCAAAAAAGTAAAAAAGCGATCAATGACACGTCGTTTTATAACCAGTATCAAATTTGAAATGACAAAAACCCAACAATCTTTTCATGTTTTTACGGTCAGAAAAGGGCTGTAAGTGGACCGTCTTTTTAGTTCTATTTTAACGAGCTTAAAAAGAAAACTCGGAAATATTTTCATATTTTAGGAGTCAGAAAAGAGCTTAAAGGTGACTCTAATGTTTTTCGTCGAAAATGACCAATTCTGCCTGAAAAATCCGTTATCCTGCACAAAAAATCAAGAATTACTCATACCTGTTTAAAATAGATAAAAATGCTTCAAAAGTTACCTCTTTAAAGTGAAAAATGAACAAATTAAAAACTCATTTATTCAAAAAAGCTTATAAAAAGGGCTTTTGTAAATTCATTTTTACCGTTTGACTTCAGAGTGAGAAAAGAGAGCTTTTGGTCAGAAAATTCCCGTGAAGATTCCAGAAAATCCGTCTGTTGGAATTGAACGCCGTCTCCTCCAGGTAATCCACATCATCTTACTCTTTCATTTCATCCGTTTGAAAATTGTTTTTAGGGCTTTATTTTGTTTTTTAAGGAAATTTTTAGGTTAAAAACTTGCGCGCGGGGGTCCGCAAGCATAGCATAGGAAACCTGCGGACCCCGAATTTTTCGTAAAAGGAGAAAAATCATGGGTCCGCACCTACCGTGAAGGTAGAGTGTGGACCTACGCACTATCTCTAACAGAGAGGGTGCGGTCCCCGCAGCATAGGTTTTCAAACCTAAAATTTTCAAATTCCACCCAAAAATTTTGATTTTAGATATTCTAATCCGCCTTTTTATTGAATGTAGGGTATACATCAGGCTTGACTGGCAGGAACAGGAGAACGAGGATGTGGACCTCGCCGCGATTAATCATCAACCTTTGATTGATGCATTGAAGGGATGCGGTTTATACAAATTCTGGGCCATACTTGGCATGAGGGCCCAGGTGGACTTTTTGCAGTGGCTGGTAGACAGGTGGAACATACAGGACCAATGCTTCTTTATTGGTGGCCACCAGCTCGAAATGGAGCTGGAAGACATTTACTTTTTGACTGGTTTGCCTAAGAGAGGTGAACATTTGACTCTATTCGGGACTAGGTCAGGTGGCCAGTCTGTCGATAGCCTCCGGCTAGAGTTCTGCAACGACCAAACTAGACATAAAGGGATTGATATCAAAACCATATCCCGTCCTGAACTCAAAGTGATTTCGTTTACTGTTACCAGGCTCTGCGGAAGCGCAGCACTACATGTGGCCACTGGATCCCAAATGTAGATGGCAGTAGACTGCTTTCGAGGCACCATCTTCAACTGGTGCGAGGTTGTGTTGGCTAATATGAAAGGGCCAACTGACTAGAGAAAAGAACGAACAACTGAAGACCTTTGGATATGGTGCTTTAGTTGTGATATTTGGTTTAGAGAGGGTCCCAATGTTGGTCCCCCAGCATCTTATCGTTGGAGCTGGACTTCCCCGAGAGCCCAAATTGATGCGTTGGGTTGCAGTTATGGCCCGTCATCTTGAGGAGGGAACATAATTCGTTCGATTTACTCCTGATATTTTCATTGGTTGGAGAACCAAGTTTTTGCTATTCAGGATTTTCCTTATGCTGGGGTAGATTATCGTGGAGACCCAGACATGGATCTTCCACTAGGAGAGCAATGGGATGACTCAGATAAAATCATTTTCAACATTTTCTATTTTAATTTTTTTTTGTTGTTTTTAAATCGTCCCAAAATTGATAGTAAAAGTTTCAAATGCAGATGTAGGTCCACGGCGACCAGCCACTCTCCGGCCCTATGAGAGGAAACAGCCAGCTGCAGCAGCACCAGCCCCACAGGACGAATCTACAGAGACTTTGGCCGAATTGGAGAGTCATCTAGAGCATTTGACAGCAGACATTCCAGAAACCAGCATAGATGACATTCCTCTTAGGATACAACGCTATGTGATTGGGGTCCCAGGACCTTTCAGGAGGTTCCTTTGTAGGGTGGCCCGTACAATGGTTTCTTATCATGATCATCACCAGTGATAGGATGATCGCCTGTTGTAGACTCATATGACATTTTTTGTTTTTTGTACTATCATTTTTGCCGATAATAAGGTATTTTTCAACCTATGATCGAAGATGATGTATATTTGACACACTTCTATGCTATACTATATCACTATTACCGGCTTATCTTGTAAAACATGTTATGGAATGTTTTTAAATTTACTTGTATGATTATTGCAAATGTCTACTTAACATTCGAGAAGAAATTTCATCTGCTAATGTATTTAAATATCTTGGAATATGCTGATATTCAATATAGTCAAATTCACGTTCCAAGAGACAAACTCTCAAAAATAATCTCAATAACACTGGATTTCTAATGGCATACACTCTATTAAGATGTAATACAACGAGTTCAGAATCTAACCTCACAATCAAACTCCAAATCCCAAATGAGATGGATTCAGATAATAACTCAATCACTGCACTATACTCTGCAATGTTGTTCGTTGTTTGATCGAGGCTTACTCCATGCATAGATACCAACTCATCAGAGGGCGAATAGATAACCCAAGCTGCAGAAGAAATGTTCCGTGTATTACGACAAGCACCATCAACAAAACCAATGTATGTTTGGAGAGATGTCGACATCTGCAATATCAAGAGTAAAATCAAGATAAGCAGGAATAATGACAAAAAAAACACTCTCTAAGCTAAGCACACTTTTTAATCTAAAACACACCAGCTAGAAAGAAAACTAACCTAACTAAAAATCTCCACACCCAGATTTAAGCATAATATCTCTTCATGTAAATACCATTTCTGGGTTTACCTAAAGAGACCTCGTCAAATTCTACCAATTTATAGGCCCCTTTTGCCAGCTTTCGCTTAACAACATAAGGACCATGCCACATGGGTACGAATTTTCCAGCGCCTAATTTATCATTTGCTTGATCGTACAATAAGACTAGGTCTCCTTTCAAAAAATTATGAGGGGTAACATTTCGATCATACTGAGGTTTAATACGTTTGGCATGAGTTTCGATTGCTAATGCAGCATCTTGTTGATTCTCATCTAGCTGAGCCAAGTACAACAAACATTTTTCCTCTTCGGAAGTGGCTGGAAGTAATTCTATGGCCATTTTCAATGACGGGATTTCGCATTCAATGGGTAACACAGCTTCCAGACCATAAACTAGTTGGAAAGGAGTGAAACCGATTGACGTTTTTACTGAAGTTCGATACGCCCAAAGCGCTAAAAATAGCATGTAATGCCAATTCGACCTATGAATCCCAATGATTCGTCGGATCATGATGACTAGAACTTTGATGATGGCTTCAACCAGACCATTAGCCTGTGGATAATATGGAGTTGAACTATCGTGACGCTGGCCAAGTTGGTCTGTAAGTTCAGTCATCATAATATTTCGAAAATGATGCCCATGATCAGTGATAATCGCTTGTGGAACACCAAACCTAGCAATTATATGATTGAACACGAAAATCGCAGCAGTTTTTCCGTCTGCCTCAAATGTAGGCATCGCCTCGGCCCACTTGGTAAAATAATCTACCGCAAGGATGATATACGCATGCCCCCCGGCCGAGTGAGGGTTACATGTAATAAAATCGATACCCCATTTCGCAAAAGGACCGGCAACAATTATAGGGTGGAGAGGAGCAGGTGGAGCGCACATCTTTCGATCAAAAATTTGGCAGTTGCAGCATTTTCGGACCGTGTTAATACAGTCTTTAAACAAAGACGGCTAGAAATAGCCAGCGCGCAATATCTTTTGGGCTGTGGCAAACCCAAACATATGACCGCCACACGCTACAGAGTGACAGTCATTTAGAACCCTTTCAGCTTCCTCATGAGTTAAACAACGCCGGAAAACAGAGTCCACCCCACGACGATAAAGTGTATCTCCAATAATTTTGAATTGTTGGGACTGGAATCATATTTTTCGACGCTATAATATTGAAATTTCTGGCCGAAAGGATTGGGTTTGGAGATAAACTATGATATCCCCATACCATGGATCTAAATTGCTGATTAGAAATAAGGATTCGTCTGCAATGGGCTCCTCCACCACAGTTTCTGTGTCAGCACGCAGGAAGTCACACATCAACTTCGCAAAAACTAAAGATTTCTTTGACTTAGACTTTCCAAATTCCAAGTCAAACTCCTGCAGGATCACAATCCATTTGGAGTACTTGCCCCCTAGCAATTGTTTGGTCAAAATATAGATCATAGAGTTGCAATCGGAAATTACTGTAGTTTTGCGTAGTAAAATGTAATGACGAAAACGTTGGACAACTTGAACAGCTGCCAATGCCAATTTCTCCACATGTGAATATTTTAGCTCAGTTGGATTTAAGGTTCAACTAAGGTAATATATCACATGTTCACTACCGAATTCATCTTCCTGAATTAACACCATTCCGATGGTGGAATGCGAGGCGGCAAGATATAAGAAGCAGTCCTGGTTGTAGTTGGGAGGATGCAATAACGGTGCATGGGTCAACGCGTGTTTTAGTGCATCAAAAGATTTGTCAGCTATCTCATCCCAAAAGAATGAAGTATTCTGTTTCAACAACCGGGTAAAACCCTCTGTGATCTCAGCATAGTTAGGAATGAATCGACGTAAATTTTTTCTTTCCCTTGCAAACTTTGGAGTTGGCGAAGACTCGAAGGAGGATGCAATTTGACAATAGCTTCAACCTTCGAGGGATCGATGCGAATGCCGACTTTCGAAACAACAAACCCCAGTAACCGACCCGTTTCTATACAGAAAACACACTTGTGTGGATTCAACCTAATTCGATAATGCCTACACCTCATAAATATTGCTCGTAAATGGATGAGATGATCAGCTTGATGTAATGAATGAGCAGGTAAATCATCGAGATAGGGTTGCACAATGTGCTTGATGTCATGATATGCGTAAGATATGGCTCTTTGA
Source organism: Pinus tabuliformis (assembly GCA_031772625.1). Classification (NCBI taxonomy): domain Eukaryota; kingdom Viridiplantae; phylum Streptophyta; class Pinopsida; order Pinales; family Pinaceae; genus Pinus; species Pinus tabuliformis. The sequence goes on along the minus strand of CM062810.1, from coordinate 106,032,810 downwards.
AAAGTTGCCCCAGCGTTCTTGAGCCCAAAATGTAATTTGCAATAAGCAAATGTCCCCCATGGACAAATGAAAGCCATTTTTGGTTGATCAGTAGGTAGAATATTTATTTGATTGTATCCGGAAAAACCATCCATGAAGGAGAATATTTCACTGTCGGCACAATCATCAATGATTTGATCGATATAGGGAGTTGGGTAATTGTCTTTAGGACAGGCTCTATTAATATCCCTATAATCGATTCATATTCTTATTGTTCCTTGCTTTTTGTTAACAGGAACAATATTCGATACCCAATTCGTTAACGGAATTGGATAAATGAAACCTGCTTTAAGTAATTTTTCAACTTCTGCTTTAATAGCAGCAACTTTTCGCAGGTGGATCTGACGCAAACGTTGCCAGACGGGTTTAACATCCGGGTAAGTTTTGATTTCATGAACAACAATTGCTGGGTCAATTCCTGGCATTTCCTCATATGACCAGGCAAACACGTTGCGGAATTCTTGAAATATGGCCTTGTATGTTTGAATTTCATCTTCCGTACAAGAGGCACCTATATGAATGTTTTCAACAATTCCAGGCTTAACCGAAATGTCAATAGGAATAGTTCAAGAAATGTTTCCCAAATTTAACTCAGAATCAGGATTTTTCATTGGATTCTGAGGTTCCTTGACATAATCAGTCGTAAAAATAGATGAAAAATCATTTTCAAAGCGATCAATCTCAGGTAAAAACGAAGATCTATGATGAAGATCTTCCCATGGTAAATCATCAACACACAGGATTTCACAAATTTGCTCATCAGTGTGAACAAGTTCGGAAAACGTTGTTGAATCTGAGTTTGATGTTGAAAGTGATTCTTCATGGAACACATTCATTAAGTCAATTTCGGTTGAATAAGGGTTGGAAAACGACTGCACGGCCTGATACGCAATTTCATATGGACTCAAAGGCATAGCATCACCAAATGAATCTATCTCAGATTCGGAAGGTACGATCCAAGGATCATCATAAACAATAGTGTCTGATGAAATCATATGAATGGTTGCAGTAGAAGGCGATACGTTGAGAGGAGGAAAGGGAAAAGTTCCTAGTAAACCAGAATCTTTAACTAGTCCTACTCCAACATCCTTATAAGGGATAGTTGTTTTGCTGACATGCTGGATACTTTTAGAAGAGGCTGGGTCGGATGAAAAGTAAGTTAGTTGGTCTATAGTTACGATCTTTCCATTATGAGGGAACTTTATAAGCCGAAAGACCGATGAAACAACAACTGTCATAGCGTAAGACCAACTACGACCCAAGAGAAGGTTGTAATCTAGAGGGGCATCAACCACCTCCACATCTAGATTAACAGTTTTACCTTCAACCCCTATAGGTAAATCCTGTAGAATGCCAAAAGGATGGAACCCACGGCCATCAAAGGCCTTTAGAATCGTTGGGGATTGATTAAGTGTAGGAGAACCAAGCGATCTCCAACACTGGATCGACATAATACACGTTGAGGCTCCCTCATCAATCACAGTCCTATAACAAGACCTGTTTTTGACTAACACTGGAATCTGGAAAGCCATTTGATGAGGTAAGTGAGGTGTACTATTTTCTAGGTCGAAAATTATAAGGTTCGAGTCCCTAATTTCAACAGATCCTATAGCCAGCAATAGCAATTTACGCTGTGCTGGACATGATTGCAGCACCTCCAAAGCCGACATTGCTGAAGGTGAAATAGCCAAATCTTCAACAATGTTATAGTTCTGAGCCGCTCTGGCATGTGGATTGAAAGCTGACTTTCGAAGTATACCCTTGGCGGGCGGTTTGATTAATAAGTCTGGGTTAGGTTTCTCGATCTGTAGTGGATTGGAACCAGGAGTTGAAGTTGATGGGTTCGAATTAGAAGATTCTGCTTCCTTACCACCAACATGACTTTTAATTCCATAATCTTGCGATCGAGTCGTAATCCTAACATGGGACATCATCATTATGGGTTCTTCTAAGGCATTTGAGGAAGAACCTATCATCTTACTGTCTTGACTAGGAAAAGGATCCTTCAAAACAGCAGGTGTTTGGGAACCTTTGACGATTTTCGCAACCTTAGCGCGATGAGGGCAGTCTCTTGTAAAATGCTCTTCGTCACAAATGAGACAAGGATAACGAGGTTTGCGTTTCTCGTCAGTTGATTCTGTTTTTCTGGTTTCTCTTTCGAATTTTTATTTGTTTTATTTTTCTTCTTCGCTTTCTTTTTACCGCCGGATTTGGATTTGGCTGTAGATGAATCTAGAACATGAATATCGGCAGAAATTTCCACGAAAGAATCTCCTGTCAGGGAATCTGGTAAAGTTATGATAGGAGAAGAATTCTTGGAAGATTTCTTCTTACTTTTGGTATTAACCGTACCAATCATACCATCAGCGGCATGAGACCCTGAAGGAGCTGCAGATATTTGATTTTGTTTAGGAAGGTCGAGGATTTTCTCATGTAACGTACCTGAATGCGTATAAACTAAGTCAAGGTAATGAGCTTGAGCAATTACTTGCTCTTCAGTAATGACTCCTGCCTTAGCTACATCCTCAGTGATTTTCGGTAATAAAGATTTGACAAACCATTCTGCTAAGATCTGATCCAGAATAAAAACTTTCACTAAACGCCGTCGATGTCTCCATTCATGAATGTGATCTAAAATGTAAGTGGACGTTGACTATTTTAATGAAGTTAATAATTCCGTGCCATTGTCATATCTGACTGGCAACTGAAAATGAGTTAAAAACGAAGTAGCTAACTGACTAAAGTTATAAAAAGTGGCTCGCAATAACTCAATATACCACTTGCCCGCAAGACCAATTAGAGTGCGTTGAAAAAGCCTTAAATGGATTGAATCATCTGAAATTAAGTTAGACGCACACCAGAGGTGATAAGTCATCACATGTTTCGACGGGTCCTCTCCTGATTTGCCTTCAAACTTAGGAATATCACTAGGAAACTTATTCGGCATTGGTGGCCAAAACGGAAGATAGTTAATTGGATCGTTCGTAAGGTGTGACAAGTCAGGCAAGTCCAAAGTTGCAATGAATGGTAACTGATGATTAGGGTCCTTGAAACCCTGGGTCATGAGACCAACCCCAGGAGGAGGATATCCAGGATAACTAGGAATTTGAATTGCATTTGGGATATTATATCCTCCTGAAAAACCAGGATTAATTGGACCGTACTGGGGTTGTTGAGGTTGTTGATATGTATATCCAGGGTACAATTGATACTGATAGACTAGCTGCTGCACAGTAGGACCGAATTGGTACTATCCCTGGTACAGTTGATAAGTAAATTGAGGTTGACTTGTGACAACCATACTTGGACTAGATTGTCCTACAGGCATTTGGACCGAAGTCTGAATTGAGGGTCCAGACTGAGGTAAAGATGCTTGAGGAGTTGATACATGAATAGTAGAAACCAGAGCCGTAGATACGCCGGAAGTAGGTGGGGTAGATTGAACAGATGTTGCAGCAGTCGTTTGAGGCGGAGTTCGAGGCGAACTAGGCCTAGGCTGAGAAACTACAGAAGGTGCAGAAGTTTGAATAGTAGACTAGACAGGTTGCTGGGTTGAACCAGAAACCAAGGGTTGTCCAGATTGAGATGACAATTGCACATTCGGTTGCAAGATCTGTTGAGATTGAGATGGATCCCACACTAAGTTCATTCTGGGGTATGGACCCATAGAAGGTTGAGCAAATTGAGGACCATAACCGGGTTGAGGGTAGGGTTGATAATTCAAAGGCACATTTCCAGTTCCTTGGACAAATGATTGACCGGAAGGTGGTTGGAAACCTTGGGTTGGGTACTGACCTTGAGGTTGATAACCTTGAGGCACGTACTGATACTGGTGTTGACCTTGAGGTACATATTGATATTGGGGTTGACCTTGGGGTACATACTAAGTCTGGGGTTGACCTTGAGGAATGTACTATCCCGTAGGTATGTACTATCCTTGAGGTTGCCCCCCAGGCGGTAATTGGATACCTTGAGGTTGCCCCCCAAGTGATAATTGAGGACCTTGAGGCTGCCCCCCAGGCGGTAATTGGCCACCTTGGGGTTGCGGATTTGGAATGGTACCTGACATCATAAGAATATCTTCTACACTCAACGGCTTAGTACCGTTATTACCAGTTAATAACCCTTGTTCAATAGGTTTAGGAGATGCTCCCGAAAAAGTACCAGTAAGTGACTGATACCTAGAGGGAACAGAAGGACCGCCATATAAAAAGGTTTCTGGAGATTGAGAAAACATGGACAACTGTCTTGACATATTTAACGGAGGATAATAACCCCTAGGTGTTGGGTGAAAAGGAATGCGAGGTGGTGAAAAACTTAGTCCCGAGTTTTCCAAAAAATTGGTCAATGAAAGATACCAAGCGTCCCTCCTAGGTGGACTGTAAAAGATCGATTCACGCTCCCTAAGTTCTATAGCTGGTTGATTTTCAGGGATAGGGATACCTTCTTCCAGAGTAACAAGTTCTTCAATAGCAATAAGTCCAGAAGGAAGATTTTGGGTAATGACTCTTTCTACCCTGGGTGAACCAGGATCACTGGAAGTTGGAGAGGCAAATACTGATGTTAGAGTAGCAGCAGGTTCAGTTTCAGGTTCAGATATTTCAGGTTCCTTGGCTAAATCACTAGTAGAAGAAAAACTACCAGTAACTTCGGAAAAAGAAACAGGTTCTAAAATATACTCTGGTGCTTGAACTTGGTAATCAGGATGTACAACCAAAGAAGACTCTCCTTCTTCAGGTGACCCAACTCTACTGTCACTAGGAGTTACAAGGGCTCGAAGCCCTTCAAGCTGGCTCGGTGAAAACTCAGGAGGTTGGCCCCGAAGTCTACGGGACTTCCTCGGTAATTCAACCACGATTAAATATTTTAACTACTTCACACGCAAATAAAGAAAATTCTCAATGAAAACCACCTAAAGTCTCTAAAGAACCAAACAATTTTGAATCACACACTTAAAGAATTTAGGAGGTCAAACCACACACAAACAGTAACTTTCCGTACCGAAAACACTAGTTGGTGATGAAATCCAACGTCGCAGAATTCAATACAGAAATGGCGGTTGGAACAGTTACCCCGACAACCTGCTTAATGAATAGACTGGCACAAGTTTCTCCACTAAACCGTCTCGAGTGAAGAGAACCCCCAAGAAAATCCAAATGAGTCTAGCTGATGTCTCCTCCAAGTACAGTGGGATCTTCCCTCCACCGTCACCTTAGGAAAGAATCCTATAGAATATGGTCACTATGGTTACCAACGGAAACAAATATACCTGGGGGAATAGTCTGTGATCCGATACACATGCGAGGGCAGAGTAGCAAACTCAATCCCCTTGAAGGCTCCTTGACATAATCCAAGGTTTACCAACAAGTGACCCCAGGCTCCTCGACAATGGCTAATCCGAGGTTTACCGTTTTTAATACGTGTATATCTAGTATCATTCTCAATGAGGAAGGATTGATTACCCCACTAGTTCGGACACGATCTCGTGCTTGACTCCTATAAGAGGAGCTTCCCAGAGCATAGATGTAATAATTGGAATTTATCTTCTACTGCAAGATATAGCTACTTGTTTGTTTTACTATCTTGGAGAGTTAATTACTCCCTACTCCAAGATACTAGCCTAAGCTATGTTGGTGATAAAGAGCCCTAGAAATAAAAAGATTACTAGATAGATTTTACTTTAAGCTTTATTTTTATTGGTTCTTTCTTAAGTCAAAAGGTGTGGAGATGAAACTTATGGTGTGAAGACTCGACTCCAAATCACTAAAAAGAATGCACTTAAGATGAAAAGCAATCCTTTCCCTTCAATGAATTTCTAGCTAAAGAAAGAGTTGAGAATGCAAATGCTTGAAAAAACAAATCTTTCCTTAACAAACAAAAATAAAAAGAAGAGCTTTTTGTCTTTTTCAATACACTAAAAAATGAGACAATCTAGTTATGCTCACGAAAATTTCCCTTTCTTTTCAAACACTCAAATACTACTAAAACAAACTTTTTCAAAAGAGTTTTTTGTTTTTTTTGTTTTTATAAAACACTCAAAACTATTGAAAAATATAATCTTGAGATCTATAAATTCTAAAAAACTATTTGAAGTAAAAGCTTACAAGATTTATTTTCAAGGATGTTTTACTTAGTTATGAGCAAACTAAGGACTAATTTGTCCAGAATCACAAAGCAGTAAAAAAACAACCAACTTTTGTTTTCTTTTCTAAAAATTAAATCCAAAACTTTCAACACAAGTCCTTTCGAAGTTCCGCAAAGAGAAAAACAAGATGGATTCCTCAACAAAGACAAATTTTTCAAAACCGTCAGACTCATAAGAAGGCCAGCAAAAACCAAGGTGAACTGAGGTTTCTATGGCTTCTAAGCTCTGAGTTACTACAAGACCAAACGAAAATCAAGCCCGGCAAACAAAACTTCTAGGAATTTCACCTAAAACCCTAATGCCAATGGAAGTAACCTAAGAAAAGTTCCTAACAAGTCACGTGCAGATCTGGGCAGAGGCTAAAAACACATAAACAAATCCTAAGCTGACTGAATGAGAAAATTTCAAGTTTTTCAAAATTCTGACAGGGTCCGCAGGCCCCCAGTTTACCCAAGTGCAGTACCGCTCTGTGTGTAAAGCAAAAGTGCGGGGAGGTCCGCACTGTGTTACAAGCAGAGGGTGCGGTCCTCTTCCAAAAGTACGAAAAACAAAAAATAATTCCAAAATCTACTAAACCTACCCAATCCCACACACATCAAGCCAAAAACTAGAAGCAAACACACCGTTTCTCAAGTCAAAGTAAAAGCAAAGGAAAAATAAAAAATAATATCCCAAGTGGAGTCGCCATTTTGTCGGCTGGATAAGTCGTTCTTGCAGACAAGACCGACCTCCCTAGTATCTAATGATATATAGCGACAAGCAAACCAAACAAATTCTATCTTTCTCTAAATATGAAATTTATAAATAAAGGCAAACAAGTGTTTTAGGCCTACCTTGGTTCTAGTGCAAGTTTGTGGAAGCCACGCTCCGTTGATCCAAATGAGCTCCCTTGTAAAGAATCTGCAAACACAAACAAGCACACACATTAAATAGCACCTGAAAAGCCAATATAATAAAGCATATTTATCATGATGATCAAGGAATTCATGAAACAAACAATATAAGACAATTTGTTGAGAAAAATGAATCTGATTGTATTAACTTTAATTAAAGAAGAACTTTACAACCTTGGTGCCTTGATGCTGTACAAGCTCCTCCCAGGGTCCAGCAAGAATCTCCTCTACTTTGACAAGTTTCACTCTCTTCCCAATGAAGCAAAAAGGTATGTAATCTCTCTTCTCAAGCTTAACTAGGAAGTCTCAATTCCAACAACATTTACCCTAAAAAATGTTCAGCTTCTAACCTCTCTAGCAACCAGCCCAAGGCCTTAATTTATAGTGCAATGGAGGGAAGTTACTAGGTCCACCTTCAAAGGGATAAGCTCCTCTCATCAAGGGATTAGCTCCTTTAGTTTTGGGATGCATGAACCACCTAGGAGCGAACCATCCACGTTAAGATTCCTTCTAAAATCATCCAGAATTAACCACAAGTGAGTTTTTAAGAATAAACTTGCGCCTTTTTGACTTTCACAGGGGTCCGCACCCACTCCTTTAGAGACAGAGCGGGCAGGTCCGCAGGTAACATGAACAAGGGGCGTGGGACCGCAGGTAATAGTAAGATAAAGTGAGGAACCAAAGCTTTATTGATTTTCAAGGACTTTCTCTCATTTTTAAAGCTTGACATGTAGAGCTGAGGTTTGAGACTTGTTAAGGAGGACAGTATGAATGATGATAGACCCATACTGACTGCAAATAGTCATGGTGACAATATTTTGTGTAACAGGTAATGCTAGGCAAGAGGGTTTACCAAGTATCTGTGAACCTTTATATACACCTTAGCCGAAACCAAGGACTTAACGTACGATGATTGATCTCCTCGAATGTTGTGTTCGGTGTATCACGTTTTGATCCGAATTGGATCCTAAACACTCTCTAAGTTTTCATGACTATTTCAAATTATGCCAAAAGATTCAAGTCTTAGAAAAATCAAGCTATCAGAAGGAATCCTCGTGATAGTTGCAGTTGTGATCAGTGTGGAGCAACGAGGACCCTTGGTCGAGTGCGCAGACTGTTGGCCCATGGTAATGTGCCCTGGTACAAATTGGCAAAAGCGGAGGCTAGTTCGAGAAACAGAGGTAGATTCTAATACGCGATTAGTGCTAAGAGCAACAAGGACCCTCGGTCGAGTGCGCAGACTGTTGGCCCATGGTAACGCGCCCTGGCACAAATTGGCAAAACCGAAGGCTAGTTCGAGAAATGGAGGTAGATTTTGATACGCGATTAGCACTAATCACGTATCACAGGGCGTCCCCCTCAGTGAAGGAAAGCCTCGAAGTGCCCGAACCTAAAATCGCTATGAAATGTGGAAAAGTAATGCATTCGGTTCCGTAGCGCGGGATTCCACAAACCGGCAGGATATTGGAAGGCCTCGAGGTGGTAAGCAGTTTTGACTGAGTCCCACCCGATGCCACACATTGAGCGACATGCGTCTGGCAGATGAGAGAGAAAACCGCTCGCATCGGACGGGTAATGCAACTTGCCCGCCTGATACAAATGAAGACCGTAGGATCTGGGGGGCCTAGATCAATGGTGGAGGCACATCTCGATAAATGACCAGATTTGGCGAAGTTATAAAGCAAGATTACAGGGGATTTGAAGTTTGACGTGGACGATGAGTTGGCAAACGATTCGTGTCTCGCAGGCAATCTTGAAGCAAACAGAATTAACGGCCATTCAAATATGATTCAAGGAATCTAACACCCAGTTCGTTAGGAAACAGGTGGCCACCTCCCAGCGAGGTGTTACCCAGTGATGATGACACAAAGTAGAGGAATTCAAATGGACAGAGGAAGGGAAACTAGAAGGCTGGGAAGTGGAAACGAACAGTCAAAGAACAGACTGGCTTTAAAGCCACGAACTGACAGAGACAGAGAAAAGGCAGTGACAAGAGTTAGCTAGACACAGAAAGCTAAGAGCAGAGAACAGAGAGTAGAAGTCGAGCTGACCTGAAGGAAACATCGAGCCAGACAAAGCCAGAGAGAGTCAGAGAGTTTGTGTACTCCATAGAAGGCTTGAGAGGTTCAAGCAAACTCCTCGGCATAGGCCTGTCATACTACTGTGACCATTAGAGGTCGAGTTTCAGTAAGGAGAGTCTGTGCACTCCATTCCTACTGACTTTTATCTATTTAGTGGGACTCGAATTGAGCTCACTGTTGTAAAAAATCTGCTTGAAAACATAATAGAGAGGCCACCATTGAAGGCTGGACCAGGAGACGTAGCCCAGGAGCATTGGGTGAACTCCTTATTAAACTTGTTGTGTTTACATGTTTGACTGTTATGTTTTCTCTAACTGCCTCAGTGTCTATGTATTCTAGCAATCTTATCGATCCATTGCATAAAGTAACATAGGCACATCCATGCACATGAGTCTGTAATACCTTTAATTCTTTGTCCTGGATAAATTCCAGATCAAGTGGTTTTGAAGCATCAAAAGATTGATACTTTGTTTGATAGTGGCTCACAAGTAGATTTAATTTCTGAAGCAATTGTAAAGAAGTTGGGATTACTAACCACACCTCACAAAAAGCCATATCCATTAGGTTGGTTATGTGATAAAGCACAACAATAAGTGACTAGACAATGTAAACTTAGGTTTTCTTTTGGGTCAGAATTTGTAGATGAGGTTGAGTTAGATGTAGTTCATTTGGATATATGTGGAATTGTTTTAGGAAGTCCTTACTTGTATGATAGAAAAGCTATTTTCTATAGAGCTGAGAACAGGTATCAACTCGTTAAAGATGGAATCAAATATATTATAAGAGCTCATAAACTCAAAAATAATTATACTCTCATAAACTCAGGGCAGATGAAATGAATTGTAAATTCATGCAAACAATTTTTACTGATGGTTGTAAAGGAAAAGAAACCTGATAAAACCAATGTATTTGAGGGTTGTGATGCTAAACAACAAGCTAATTTAGAAAAAGTTGTTTCAGAATATGATATATTGTTTCAAGAACCTAAAGGTTTTCCACCCAAAAAGGAAACAGTGCATGATATTAATTTGCAGCAAGATGCTGCATTGCCTAACATTAGAATGTATAGGTTGTCCGCTTTAGAGAATGTAGAAATCAAGAAGCAGGTACAGGAGATGCTCAAGAAGGGGTTCATCAGACCTAGCACATCACCATGTGGGTCTCCAATTATTCTGGTGAGAAAGAAAGATGGCTCGTGGAGAATGTGCGTTGATTACCGAGCATTGAATAAGATAATGATAAAAAATCGTTATCCCCTTCCTCACATAGATAATCTATTAGATCAGTTGAAAGAAGCTATTTATTTTTCCAAGTTAGACTTTCATAGTGGATATCATCATGTTAGAGTTGCAGAGCAAGATGCATGGAAGACTGCTTTCAAAACAAAGCAGGGATTGTATGAGTGGCTGGCTATGCCTTTTGGCTTAACTAATGCTCCTGCTATTTTCATGAGAGTAATGAATGATGTACTCAGACCTTTTCTTGATGATTTTGTTATTGTATATCTAGATGACATTCTTAAATTCAACAAAACGTGGGAAGAACATTTAAAGCATGTTAAGCAGACTCTAGATGTTTTGAAAAGAGAAAATATTTATGTTAAACTCTCAAAATGTGAATTTGGCAAAACATCTTTGAATTATTTGGGTCATATAGTAGGGGGTTGTGAACTGAAGATAGATCCCTCTAAGGTTGCAGTCATTGTAAACTGGCCTAAGCCCAAATCTGCTACAGAAGTTAGAAGCTTCCTAGGAGCAACCCAATACTGGAGAAAGTTTATTTCTAACTTTTCCTTAATTGCAGCTCCCTTTCATGCTTTAAAAGGATTGAACAAGGTGTTTTAGTGGGGAGGCAAACAATAGAAAGCCTTAGACACCTTGAAAGAAAAGATTAGTACAACACCAGTACTAGCACTACCCGATATTCAAAGACCATTTGAGATTGAAATGGATGCCAGTGACTATGCCATGGGAGCAGTGTTGATGCAACACTGTAAACCCATATGTTATCATTCTGAGACATTTATTTTTGCAGTAGTTAACTATCCCACATATGATAAAGAATTGTATGCATTAGTACAGAGTATGAAAAGTGGAAACATTATTTAATGGGAAAAGAGACAATTATACATGCTGATCATCAACCACTTCAATATTTACACTCCCAAACTAAGTTGCAGCAATCAAGACACTAGAGGTGGATGGGTTTTCTACAACAGTTTCATCTTGTCATTAGATATAAAAAGGGCATACACAATAAAGCTGCAGATATGTTGTCCAGACCAATTATAAATGCATCTACTATACTTAAGCATAATTCAGTATCGCATGAGAGATACATTGAACAATATGCTCAAGATATAGATTTTAAAGATGTATATGCAACTTTAAGTCAAGGAAAACAAGTAGGAGAATTGGACTATCATGTTAAGGACTAGCTCTTGTATCATTTTGGGAAGCTATGCATTCCACAAACTGAAAGAGTAAAGATAATTCGAGAAGCACACACTTCTCTAATATCAGGTCACTTTGGTGTAAGTAAAACAGTTGCACAGCTGCAAAGATTTTGTTATTGGCCAAAAATGAATGAGACAGTTTCTAGATATGTAAGAGGGTGTACCATGTGTGCTAAAAGCAAACCTAGTAATAGAAAACTAGGCTTGTACACTCCACTACCAGTTCCTTCTCATCCTTGGGAAAGTGTTTCCATGGACTTTGTTGGAGGACTGCCTAAATCTAGGAAAGGTCATGACTATTTATATGTTGTTGTGGATAGGTTTAGCAAAATGTGTATTTTGATACCTTGTAACAAACAGATTACAGCTGAACAAATTGCCAAGTTGTTCTTTCAGCATGTATGGGTTCATTTTGGATTACCCACTTCCATTATATCTGATCGAGATACCCTATTTGTTGGGAAATTTTGGTCAAGTCTATGGGAATTAATGGAAACGAGACTGTAAAAGAGTACAACTTTTCATCCACAAACAGATGGCCAAACAGAGGTGGTCAACAGGACAGTGATCCAGTTGCTCAGAGGCTATTGCAGCAAGCATCCCAAACTTTGGGATGAACATTTATGTTATGTGTAGCATGCTTACAACCGAGCTAAACATTCTTTTACACAGAGATCTCCTTTTGAGACCTGTTTTGGTTTCACACCAAGGTCTCCCTTGGATTTTGTCTTTGGTAAAGACATAGCAGTTGATGGACACAGTGATGTGGATAAGGCAACCAAGTTCATTGAACAAATCCAAGAGATTCACTAGGTAGTACAAGAATAGTTGGAAAATAGCCAAGCCAAGTACAAGGCAAGGCATGACAAGCATCGTATGGAGCATAGTTTCTAAGTTGGTGATCAAGTCTGGCTGTATATCAGCAAAGACAGAATGCAAGGTGAAGGTAAGAAGCTGAAGCCAATAAGGTATGGATCTTTGAAGATACTTGAGAAAATTGGTGAGAATGCTTTTCACCTTGATCTACTAGCTCACATGCACATCTACTAAGTTGTTAATGCAGATAGCTTGAGACTATTTGAACCTTCATTAATTGAAGATCCTGAAGAGCAGAGTCAATTTCCTTTTGGTGATCTATTTCCTGAATATCTTAATGAGTTGTAGGAAGATATAGTTCTAGATAGGAAGGTGAGGACCACACGTAGGGGGAATGTTGAGTACCTCAGGATTAGACTCAAAGGTTCAAAGCCAAGTAGTGTGAAATGGATAGAAATTGAGCAAGTGAGGAATCAATACCCTCACTTGATTGATGCTTAAAAGAAAACCAACTTTTGGTGGTCAAAAAGCTTTTTTAGTGGGAAGGCCATGATCCGAATTGGATCCTAAACACTCTCTAATTTTTCATGACTGTTTCAAATTATGCCAAAAGATTCAAATCTTAGAAAAATCAAGCTATCAGAAGGAATCCTTGTGACAGTTGCAGTTGTGATTAGTGCAGAGCAACGAGGACCCTCGGTCGAGCGTGCAAAATGTTAGCCCATGGTAACGCACCCTTGCACAAATTGGCAAAACCGGAGGCTAGTTCGAGAAACGAAGGTAGATTCTAATATGCGATTAGCGCTTAGTGCTAATCACGTATCGCAGGGCATCCCCCTCAGTGAAGGAAAGCCCTGAAGCGCCTGGACCCCAAATCGCTATGAAATGCGGAAAAGTAATGCATTCGGTTCTGTAGCGTGGGATTCCACAAACTGGCAGGATATCAGAAGGCCTCGAGGCGGTAAGAAGTTTTGACTGAATCCCGCCCGATGCCACACATTGAGCGACATGTGTCCGGCGGATGAGAGAGAAAACCGCCCGCATCTGATGGGCAAATGTCATGCAACTTGCCCGCCCGATACGAACGATGACCGTAGGATCTGGGGGGCCTAGATCAACGGCGGAGGTGCATCCCGATAAATGACCGGATTTGGCGAAGTTATAAAGCAATATTATAGGGGATTTGAAGTCTGACCTGGACAATGAGTTGGCAAATGATTCGTGTCTCACGAGCGACCTTGAAGCAAACGGAATTAACAACCATTCAAATATGATTCAAGGAATCTGACACCCAATTCATTAGGAAACAGGTGGCCACCTCCCTGCGAGGCATTACCCAGTGATGATGACATAGAGCAGAGGAATTTGAACAGACAGAGGCAGGGAAACCAGAAGGCCGGGAAGTGGAAATGAACAGTCAAAGAACAGACTGGCTTTAAAGCCACAAACTGACAGAGACAGAGAAAAGGCAGTGACAAGAGTTAGCTAGATGCAGAAAGCTAAGAGCAGAGAACAGAGAGTAGAAGCCGAGCTGACCTGAAGGCAACATCGAGCCAGACAGAGCCAGAGAGAGTCAGAGAGTTTGTGTACTCCATAGAAGGCTTGAGAGGTTCAAGCAAACTCCTCGGCATAGGCCTGTCATACTACTGTGACCATTAAAGGTCAAGTTTCAGTAAGGAGAGTTTGTGCACTCCATTCCTACTAACTTTTATCTGTTTAGTGGGATTTGAATTGAGATCACTGTTGTAAAAAATCTGCTTGAAAACATAATAGAGAGGCCACCACTGAAGGCTCGACCAGGAGACGTAGCCCAAGAGCATTGGGTGAACTCCTTATTAAAATTGTTGTATTTACGTGTTTGACTGTTATGTTTTCTCTAACTGCCTCAGTGTCTTTGTATTCTAGCAATCTTATCGATCCATTGCATAAAGTAAAATAGGCACATCCATGCACATGAGTCACTAATACCTTTAATTCTTTGTCTTGGATAAATTCCAGATCACGTTTACAAGGTGGATAACTCGGTTGCCTATGGCTAAATGATAACAACATAATGGGGAATTCTATTATATACTCGATGGTACAGGGAGCATAAGTCCGTGTTAGCGCTGTCTAATGCATAACTGTTTGGTGAGAGCGTTCCCATATAATTTCCATACTGGAGTGCCTCCTATATACCCGAAAGTACTGGAGAAACTTCAATATACTTTCATACTGGAACGAGATTTCATCCCCGGGATACAATGCAGGTAGTTAACGACAACTGTTATGTTTAAAGACACCAGAACACGTCTCTAGCCTAGACCTCTAGATATTTCCATTAGGTTACAAATGTTCCTTAGGTTAATTAAGGTAAATTTTAAGTTTACCTTGAATTAGGTTTCAATTTTATGGCTCAACGATGTCACCTGAATTCCTATAATGCAGCTAAATGAGAAAAATGAAATCTTTTCATTCGATGAAGGCTAAACTAATGAGGGAAGAGAGACAACCCAAAAAATTCATCAATCAAGCAAAATGCATCAAAACATATCTCCATAACTTTTTCAATGCAAGATGCAAAAATGAAAACTACTCTTTCACTTTCACTAAGAAATGCAATGCCTAAATGAAATCTTACGAGAAACAAAAACCACTTTTCTTTCACTAAGATGCACTAATATTTTTGTTCTTTTTCTTTCACTTTGATTCAAAATGCAAAAAAATGCATTAAGAAAGGAAAAATGGATGTCAAAACAATTAAAATGAAAATTTCATTCGATTTTGGTTTCGAACAAAAATCGTTTCAAAAATACTTAAATGAAGAAATCCTTTCACTTTTCTTTTCGAAACAATGAGATCAAACAAGCATACACTTTCAATTCCACCAAAGCAAACACTCGTAATCTATGTTTGAATACCTTTGTTGAAGATCTTGATCGCTTTCTCCTCAGGTTCAGTCTTTACTGTTCACAACATTTGAATACATGCACAAGAGGCCAAAAACACAACAAAGCATACAAGTGCAACAAGCATAATCGAATGTAATCCACTTAACAAATCAAGGAGCATTAAGATAAATGAAGCATTGAGACAATCATTTATGGAAAGTGAACCAACAGTTGTATATATTAATGAATAAAAGAAGAAGCATACAACCTAGGCCTTGATGTTGGTAAGCGCTCCTTGAGTGAATGTGCAGGTCCAAGCTCAAGCTCTCCAAGCACTCCTTCTCCAAGCTAAAATGAATAACATGTAGGCACTATCTCAACATAAGGTTGCAAATAATCATAGATCAACCATTTTGAAATAGGAGAGGATGAATATATAGGTAGGGAGAGGGAGTTAGGATCTCACCAAAGATAGGGGAAGGCCCTCATCTCAAGGAGGAAGCTCATAGGGATAAGATCAAATGGCAATATTGGGAGAATTCGACCACATCCACAATGAACAACCTCCAGCTCATCATTCTGGAAGCCTCTAGATCACGAAGCTTCTTGTCCTCTTTGGGAAAACTTTCCTTTTAGGGATCAACGCGAGTATCCAAGTAAAAACCGCACTGCCAGCGCGAGGCTAGTATAGTGCAACCTGCCATTAGCACGGGTAGGCAGTGTCACAGTCACGCTGACCCTGAAATTAGGGTTTTGAGATCATTTCTTTAGGGAAGGCTCAAGGCATGTTTCCATTAGTTCTTCATGGAGGATCTAGACTACATGTCAGGATGGGTACACTACATAATTGCCAAGTTTTTGGCACTCCAGGGTATGACACAAGGAAGTGCAGGAGGTGTGACAAAATATTGTGTAACAACTATCAAGGAATGATATTACCCTATTGAGAGATATGAAGATAGGTACATAAAGTGGACAACACTACAAAAATAAAGGGACTAAGACATGTCAGAATTCATGAACATTTTCCATACCCTACGCATGAATCTGCGTATCCAGGAATTTTAGCGGAATCTAATACTCAAGTACCGTGGTTGTCTATACAAATACATCCATGCAGAATTAGATTTCCTGGTCATCTCCTCACATGGCACAACATACCAATATGTTGTGAGGATCGTTCATAAATTTAAATAGAAGAAGTGAGACTTTGGATTTGTAAATCTGAAGCAGGGAATAGACACCTCCAAACCAGAAAACAAAGGACAAAGCCAAGGTGGAGCGACCCAGGACAACCCATTGAAGCCAAAAGCAAAGAATAACACTATGAAGATGATTAAGGACACTAGAAAGTGGTGTGAGTTCTACAAGAGCCCCACCCACAACACAAATGAGTGTCACGCCAAGCCACTAGTGGCCAAGCTAAAAGATTTTGAGTTAGATGCATGTTTCGACTCTTAGCCAAAACTTTACAAGGGAAAGAATATTATTGATATAGAACCTAGTTCCACCATTGCCACCACCAAAGTCCAAAAGATTAAGCCTAAAGATCCAGAGGAGAGGGAGTGTCTCTGTTGGGAAAGGGCCCCCAGGGTCAATTTTGGGTTAGTTTAACCAATTTTTGTAATAGATTTTGTAAAGAATGTAAAGTCTTCATGAAATGTGGAAGCGGAGCGCGTAGTTAAGTAGGAGTCAAAGGGGCTTTAGCCCCTTGTTTGGGTAAGTAATAGGTAGGTTTTGAGACTCACCCATAGGCCACGGGCCATGGTATTGTATTGGAAAAGCTATATATATTTGAGTCATAGTGAGTCTAGAGGTGGTAACTAAGTCAAGATAGAAGATTGTTTTGGCAAGTGCTAAGGTAGGAAAGCTCTGTTTCCTGTACTTAGGCAAAAGGGGAAGGCTCCTGTAGCTGAGTGCGCAAGAGACCTTGGTAAGTCCGCAACTGAGTGCGCGGACCCCTGCAGCTGAGTGTGCAGGGTTGAAAGTCTGTAAATTGAACTTTGAACTGAATAAACTCTGATTTTGGGAGAAATACCTTGCCCTTGAGTATTATTATTATTATTTATGTTCATGTTATGTTCTATTGCTCAATGATATGTTTGTTATGGAATAATGTGTAAATATTGCGAACTTATTGAATCTTTAATATTTATGCAAGAACTAAGTAATTATCTGTTTTCGTGAAGATAAGGGTTAATTCTATTATGATTTCTAATGAATTGGATAGATCAGTGCGAGGGTAGACCTAGGGTTATTAATAAGTGCACGAAAGTGGACAATTTTCTTCTTTAGGGTCTATAAAGTCCGATCGCAGACCGTCACGAAGGTTTAGAATCCATTCTCTTAGAGTTACAGTAGCATACCATATAAAGATACTGATCTACGCGAAGGCAGATTTGAGCCACAAAGGCTTAAGATCACTTATCACACGATCTTTGGATGTAGAAACCTGGTTCTAGCATCCCCCAATACTGCTTCGGGTGAGACTGCGGCCTGCGCTATGTAGGTTGTTGGTGAAAGGGCCAATAGTTAGGGTTTTTTTGGTTGGCGTGAACAACTCTGAACCTGGGTGAGGCCCCCTTAAGACAAAAAATGGTACCATTACTGGGACCGAGATCTATCTAAGAGATGTGTGATAAATGGTTTCCTACGAAGAAATAGATTGACAAGTGGATTGATCGAAACGTGCACATGTTCGCTGCTTAAGATAGCAAGAGCCCTAAATTATCCAAGGAACAGTGGTTGTAGAGATTTTTGTACACAGACAAGACCCACACATTCTTCTGTTTATTACCTAACGAACTACATGAGTGGTTGTCTAAATTGGCTGATAGTCAAGAGACGTGGAAGCTCGATAGTCCTATAGTGTGGAATCCTGAACTGGTGCGACATCTGGAGGCATCAGAAAGAAATATCTTGCGGGCTGTGGATCACTGGATTGATCGCCCACTGGGAAGTTTCATGACTTATTTCACAATCGATAGAAATATCAGCTATAGCGAAGTGGAACAAAGGCTCTTTAAAGGACTGCGAGGTAAATATTTGAAATCATTAAAAACTGGGATTAAAATGCTGTTATGTGAAAAGAGGGTTATGCAGTTACCTTGATGTTTGGGGCTACGTGAAGCGGGAGATTATTTAGAAGAAATGAAGGATCAAGCCCATAATATAGTCCTCTCATTGAACCCCCTTCAGGCAATGATGAAGGGACGGTGTTGACTACACCGCGAAGTATAGTCCAATTAATCACGCAGGGTATCCTGAGGATACCTCATCCATTCACTCCATGGAAAATTTTAGGGGCTAATGTTCGCCCAGTGGGCTAATTTTCCATGATTTTTCCACAAAAAAGATTCGCCAATTTCCAATTTTATAAAAGACGATTCGCCCAAATTTTAGAATATAAAATTATTTTACCTTAAAAATCGCCAACATTATATAGAGACTATATATAAAATAATTATAAATTTGATTAATTTTACAAATATATCAATAAACATTTATAATTTGCATATTAGGGATTAGTGAGATTCGCCAATGTTTTAAACTTCAAGAAAATTTTCCATCCTTAAAATTTTCCTAGGCTCCACCTCCACCTCCGCCTCACACACTTACACCTTCACCCCCTCCACCTCCGCTTCCACCATTAAACATGGTGAACATGATGAAGATGTCAATTTTTAGAGGAGTAGGGAGCGAAGATCCTGAACAATCTTGGTTTGTCACTGGAGCTGTATGGGCAACACAATAGATTACAGATGATAACATTAAGAAAGTGCAGTTTGTTACATCCTTACAGCATCACACATTACCATGGTACATCAAGTATTTCACTGATAAACCCAACACGAAATTGGCAGAGACCCATCAAGCTTTGAATAAGGAGTTCAGTAAGCCTAATTCAAAGGCGTAGTCAATAATTGAGTTTAAGGAAATTTGACAAAAGGTAGATGAGATGCCTTGGGATTTCGATCAAAGGTTGAAATGCCTGATTTGTCAGGCCAATATGATAATTACAGATTCTCGACATCACGACTGGTAATATAGCACCGCTCTTGCTGCACTTAAGAGTGCCTATGTGACAACAAAAGATAGTAACACAAGCAGAAGCTTTGGAAATAGCGCTGAGATTGGATGCTTCACCCATACAAGATGCGAACCTAGGAGTGCAACAGATTCAATCACAACTGGAAAGCCTACACTTGGAATTGCAAAGTCTGAAGAAAGGAAATGAAGCCCAGTCGGAGGTGCATGCTGAGATCTGGTGTTTGAATTGTAAGACCCATGGACATGATAAGGACCATTTCCTGGTCTATAAGAATTATATTATTGGGGGAGGGCCTGTTCCCCTAAAACCAAAGAATAACATTGGGACGAGTGTGGGAGTTGCACTATGGTGCACTATCTGTCAAGTTACAGGACAACACGCTACTGATAACTACCATTTACTGCAGAAGTTTGTACAGACCCCTCAGTAGTTGTTTTGCAATTTCTATAAATTTGTGGGACATGATGAACACGATTGTAGAAGTTTTGAGCTGATGATGGAAAAAACCTATGTTGACAAGGTTAATCCTCTCTTTGGACAAAGACGATCCTTCTAGCCCAATGAGTGGGTCTAGCAACTGAAGTGACATTCAACTAGACATATTCCTAGATTACAATTGAAGAGAAGAATGAAGGAGATGGCCTACCTCGTTCTGATGCTATTCCAATTTACTTTGTTGAGGACTCTGAACTGCTTGTGTCACAAGCTTGTTCCTACTTCTCTCAGTATTTATGCACCTGCACAAGTGATCAAGACACAACAAAGCATGCCAAAACAAATAGCAAATCCAATAGCAACCTACTTAACTGATCAAGGAATGTCAAGCTAAATGATACATGAACATATACATTTTGGGAAGATGAACCAACAATTGTGTATTATTAGAAAGTAAAGGGAAGCTTATAACCAAATCCTTGATGTTGATAGGCTCTCCTTGAGTGGTAATCCAAGTCCAAGCCAAGAACTCTCCAAGCACTCCTTCTCCAAGTCAAATGAATAGCCTCTAGGCACAATCTTAGCATAAGGGTGCAAATAGACATAGACCAACCAACCTCTAACCTGACCAACCATTTGGGAATGGGAGAGGATGAATATATAGGCTGGTAAAGGGAGTTAGGATCTCTCCAAATATAGGATTAGGCCCTCATCTCAAGGAGGTAGCTCATAGGGATAGTATCAAGAGGCCAAGTTGGGATAATTTGACCTCATCTATGCTGAAAAACCTCCATCTCGTCGCTTTGGAAGCTTCTAGATCACGAAGCTTCTCATCCTCTTTGGGAAAATTGCCCTTTTGGGATCATCGCAGGTATACAAGTAAACAGAGCAATGCCATCGCGGGTCTGGCATAGTGCTGTTGGAAATAATACTGAGAGGGGGGGGGGGTGAATCAGTATTATCATATTAATAAAACTTTTTCATTTCCATAATCAGATTCATATATGCTACTTCCACAACTTCTTATGATTAAGTTAATCGATCTTCAATGAGTGCATTAGAACATTATCAACCATATTATCAGTTAACAGATGCAGTAACATAAAGTAGATCATCACACATAAGGCACACACATGAACACAATGATGTAAGGTGGAAACCCAATGCGGGAGAAAAACCACCTGCTGCAAGTCATCTCAATCTTCTTCTTAATAAGAAAATTCTTTTACAATATTTGTACTGGTGCAGCCTTATACCAGTACGGGAGCTACAACCCCCTTTGCTCTTGTACTAGCCGATCCATTTACTAGTACGCAGGCTACTACCTGCTACAATGCTCCAAAGATTTCCTTTAGCTCTTGTACTAGCTTAGATACTAGTACGTAGGTGCCAGCCTACAATTTTCTCTCCTTCAAGTACCACGTTTCATTAATTTTCATACTGGATACACTGAAGCACAACCCATAAACTGAAAGGCCACATTTCATCCAATTTTCATACTGGACCCAACAACAACATTGAGGCTCAAACAACCTTATGAAACACCCAATCAACTGAAGTAACCAGATCAACAATAATAGGACCAAACCCAGAACACAACAATGATAAACAAAGATTTTAAGAGAAGGAAGCACCCTGCTCAACTGCCAGCCTGAGTCCGGACTCACCCTGTTCAACTGCTAGCCTGAGTCCCTGGACTCACCCTGCTCAACTGCTGACCTGAGTCCTTGGACGCACCCTGCTCAACTGCTAGCCTGCGTCCCGGACGCACCCTACTCAACTGCTAGCCTGCGTCCCTCGCACTGAGTCTTTTGAACTGCCTGCGTCTCGGCGCACCTGAACCCTTCTGCGCCTGCGTCCGGCGCACCTGAACCGGTTCGCTCCTGCGTCCCGGACGCACCTGAACCCTTACTGCACCTGCGTCTCTTTAGATATGAAAGATATAAAGACTTCAAGACTAACCCAAACAGTTAGATCTACAGATCTGATCGTACGCCATAGCGATCATAGTCCATTAGAAGATTCGCCTTCATAGATCTGGACTAGATCTCACCAAAAGATATTCAACAAAGATGGTGATTATTCCAAATGAACTCCTTTGCTTTATATAGGCAAGCTCCTCCCCAAAACATGGAACAATACCACGAGCCGACACCATAGGAACACAAAACCGTCGGCTAGATACCACACAAGAAACCCCCACGTGCTTTTCTTTGCCTTGAAATGTGTGCACTGGGTGGACGCACCCCCTGAACTGCTGACCTGCGTCCCTGGACGCGGGTTCTGCATGGAATATCTGCGGGGACGCACTTTCTGTAAGGTGTACCTGCGTCCTTCATAATTTCAACAATATTTGAACCTCTGCTTACAAAGAGCTTGCCATTTGATTCCTTTGAGCTATCCTGTAATATGTCACATCTGATATCTCTTCTGTAGATTCATCTGAATGTATATAAGTGAGATGATCTTCTATGAGAGTGTTGCCATCAAGTACAACATATGCATCATAATGCCAACAAGTGCAACATGCGACCATCGCAGTTTTTAGCCTCATAAGAGCGATGATTCTCAAATTATGGTTTAAGAGCCATTTCCTTCAGGGGAATCTCAAGGCATTTTCCAATCAATGTTTTAGGGAGGATTTCAGCTGCATATCTGGATGAGTACATTGTATGATGGTCATGTTTCGAGCACTTCGGGGCATGTCATAGGGAAGTGCAGGAGGTGTGAAAAAAAACTGTGTAACAAATGCCCCCTAAAGCATGAAGGCAGAATGAAGAGTGATGGTTGAGATGCTTTACGAGCTCTTGTAAGGACGAAGACAAACATTGTCAGGAGACCTTCAAATCAAGCATGCATATACATATACATATTTGATGTCAAAACATGAATCCACGGTATGGACACAGCCATCCGGATACTAAGGACTATATGAAAGGATCCATGGCATGGGCGCAACCATCCAATATAGAAGGATCATCATAAATGTAAAGTCCCATAGTATGGTCATAGCCATCCGTATAGCAAAAACATGTGTACAATCATGAACAACATATAACTCCATGCAGCCTGAGTCATACCAGACAAGACTCAGGGTCTTACGCTCCATCCCAACTCGATCAAAGTACAAATTCTAACATGCGAATTAACACGTCGAAGTCGAACATGCTAGAAAACCACCTGATTACCCGCCATTGATGTGGACTATTGGGCAAGGAATCCCCCCACAGCATATTTTGGGGCTCAAAGCCCAAGTTTTGGTCAAATGTATTGTAAGACTCCGTGAATTGCGGGCACAGAGCGTGAAGTATAGGTTGAGTCATAGGGCTGTCTACCCTAAAGTATTGTAATGTAATGTAAAGTCATGTCGGCCTACCCATGGTCCGCGGACCATGGGATTGTATAAATAGAGCGAGGCTCTAAGTTGTAGAAAGAAGGAATAGGAGAGATGAATACGAATGGTTCGAGCATAAAGTAAGAGTCTAAGTGTATTGGGTCGTAGTAGTAGGAAGAGGCTCTGCAGCTGAGTGCACAGAGGCCTAGTAGAGTCTGCAGCTGAGTGCGTGGACCCTTGCAGCTAAGTGCGCAGGGCGGGGTCGAGTTTGTAATCTTGAACAAAGAATAATAAAGAGAAGTTGATTCCAATTTTGGTGCATCTGCTTGTGTATTGCATTCTTTACATTTATGCTGTTTTGTTTATCGCGCACACTTATATGATTACTGGATATACTGTTAATTATCATTAATCTTACACTGATCAGTTAAGTAATTGAGTAATAATAGATTAAATAGAAAGGAACTTGAGTATAATATGGATCGCGCCCCGGGTAGGGCTGCGCGAAGGTGGCCTCACAGGTTGCGAAGGACTAATAGGTGCACGTAGTGACATGCACGTAGGGTCAAACCGCGGACCACCAGAAGCTCATCAGACATCCCTAGGGTGCGGAAACCTGGTTCTAGCACCCTCCCATACTACTTTGGGTGAGACCTCAGTCCGTGCTCCGCAGACTGTTGCCGAAAGGGCCAGTAGTACCGGGATTTGTTTGGCTAAATCACCTATGAACCTGGGTCAGGCCCATACAAGCCAACAAATGGTTCCGTTGCTAGGATCGGGATCTGCATAAGGGATGTCTGATGTCGTGCCACTGGAATCCAATAAAGAAAGAAATTGAAGAGTGGTTGGACAAGAAGATTCACGAGTTCGCAACGTAGGAAAAAATAAATCCACGAGTATCTAAGGAACAGTGGTTGGAGTGCTACTTGTATACAAAAATCCACGAAATTTTCTTTGCATCCTTTCCTTCTGAGCTGTATGAGTGGAGCATGAAGCTAGCAGACAGTCAGGGAAAGTGAAGGCTTGACAAACCAAGAGCGCACTCCAGACCTTGCTCCTCCCTTATGGAATTATGTTTGAGGGCTCGCACTTGGGCCACGTGCCCACAATGAAGTTTGAAGATTGGGACCTCGCGGACAGTGAGAAGTTCCCACACTTAGAGACGGAGAGCCTCATGAAGCATACCATGGAGGGGCCAGTCACAACATTACAACCGCGAAAATGACTGCGCAGTGTGGAGAAGGCCGGATTGCTTCATCTGTTGTGGATTCCACACTTTCACCGCGTGCCCATCACTATTTTCGTCATTAGGCAGCTGCTGTGCCTGGAGCACAATGGGTACCTATGGCTGGAGGAGCCTATTCCCATCACGACGGATCTCATCCACCGAATTTCTCGGCTTCCCTGTAAGGGAAAGGACCCCGAGACGATATCAGGAAAAAGCAGTGATTTGGCTCTCGTGGAAGCCATGAAGAAGAAATACAAGCTCGAGAAGAAAAAGAGGGGTTACACAATCAACAACATCAAAGATAAGGGTTGTACGTAGAAACCCAACTCCTGGCTGGGAAGGTAATGAGAAAATGTCATGACGATGAAGTATCAACGCCGATAGTTGCGTTTGCTGAACAATGCGTAGACGGGGTCCAATTCAACTAGGCTGATTTCCTCTGCGAGGAATTCTTGACCAACTGCAAAGAAGCCCAGGAGTAGGGTAAGACCTTCCACTACATGTGGTTGCTCTTGTCCATTCTGCTGGTAGTGGGAGAACTTCCAGAGGATAGTTAGTTCCCGAGCATCGAACATGACTTACCAGAGGCTGCGTCGCTTTGGGATACCAAGGACACAAAGCAGATTTGCAAGACAAAGATCATCTGGGTGCTCATGGAGGCGAGCATCTGAATGTGGATTAATAGGAGGCCTCGCTTGTCCCCCATAGTTTACAATAGTCTGCAGAGCATTTCAGACTTCAAGGAAAACATGCACAACATATACATTAAGGCGCGAAAGGATCCAGTGCAGTAGTGGACCAAGCTCCCCTTCATCGCCATTCATGATGCGATTTTTTCAGTGTTAGAATCATGGCCTCCTGAGTGGCACACCCCGGATTTGGCAGATCTAGATAGGAGAACAACCCAGAGGAGAAAGGATGAGGCTGAAAAGAGGTGCAATGAAAAAGCGACAATAGAGGTAAGGGCAGCCCGCGAGGCAGCAAAGGTAGCCACAGAGCAGGCAAAGGCCATCGAAGTTGCAACAACAACGCAGACAACAGGGGCCACAACAATGCAGCAAGAGGAAGGCTAGGACTTGTCTATGGGATAGAAGGTAGAGGACACAAACCTTGCAGAAGAAGGCGCGGACCCCAGCACAACTTCTACCCAACTGAAAAGGCTGCGTGTCACAGAGAGATCGGGTCCACGGAAAAAGATCAAGGCCTCCAAATTGACCTTCGACCTGATCACGTTAACAGAAGGTGACCTCTACGACATCGATGACATAGTTCACAAGGTCCCCAAGGAAGTGCTCCAAGAAGCCATGTCGGAGCATCAGACTGTGTTGGGGGCCCTAAGGGCACAACTACAGGAACTACAGGTGCGGCCCCCATAGGAAGGAACCATTGCCACCTACGGCACAATAGGCACATCAACAGCAGAGAAGCTTCTACATGCAAAGATGGCCAACACCATAGTGCTACCAGAAGGGGCGCTAGCAACAGAGAATGAGACCGACAGAGCCACGGTTGGAAGGATCAAGGGACTTGGCCTTAATTTGGCTGCTCTTCCATGCGACACACTGTACCAGCTGCAGGATGGCATAATAGCAGAGCTCCGCACCAGGGAGGGCCGCACGATTCAGGTGATGAATGAGCAAAAGATCAACATCGAACAACTCAGCCTGTAGCATGACGAACTGGTGTCATAGAACCAGCAGATAGTGCAGATAGTTGATGAAGCATGCCGGCGGGTCCCAGAGTTGTCCATCACCACAGACTTACCAACAGAAATGCGGATCCACTTTTTGGCAAGTGGAGTCCGAACTGAGCGCGAGGAAACAACACGAGTGCAGCTAGAGCTAAATCTCTAGAATACTAAGCTGTGGCTGAAGGTGCAACCTTCCACTCCTCCAGAAGTTAGAGAGCAGCGCGTTAGCGCTATTCAAACAAGACTGGAAGAAATTGGATGGGCAGTGCAGGACTGTACCGCTATGTTGGACCAAGCCTTTGGAGTCCTCACATCCTTGCAGGAGGATCCTAACATACAATGCCTAGAAACAGAGGCGCGCAAGCTTCAGGAGTAGTACAACCAATGTAAGGGGAAAGGCGTAGACAATCGTCCTCACTCAATGACTCGTGAAGATGCAGCGAGCAAGGGCAATGAAAGAGCAAGTGGATGCTACTAGACATAAAGAGGCACTCCTCAAAGCATGCATCCAGCCATGGATTGATGGGGCCTTCACCATTACGGCAGATATCGAGGGAAATCTCACACAAATGCAGGGGCTTTATGCGCTAAGGCAGGGATTTGATCCCCGTAAAGAAGCATCGGAAGAACGCATGCAGCAGGTCCAGCGAACCGTCAAACAATGCGTTACAGACCTTCGAGCAGTTCGGGACTAGTTGGAGGGACTCCGCGCCAAGATCGCCACGCCGCTGAGTGACTCAGGGACGATTCATGATGACTGAGTGACTCAGTTGGGTAGAAGTTGTGCCGGGGCTCACGCCTTCTTTTGCAAGGTTTGTGTCCTCTGCCTCCTGTCCTGTAGACAAATCCTGACCCTCCTCTTGCTGCGTTGTTGTGGCCTCATACCAGGCAAGACTCAGGGTCTTACGCTCCATCCCAACTTGATAAAAGTACAAATTATAACATGCGAATTAACGCGTCAAAGTCAAACATGCTAGAAAACCACCTGATTACCAACCATTGATGTGGACCGTTAATAGGCACGAGAGGAACCACCCGTAATGACAATGGCTCTCAAGATACAATAGTACAATCCATGAATGTGATGATGAATATGAAGTCGAACACCTGTGGAATCATCCAATCGAAGGCTAATGATGAAGAGCTGTCGTCGGATGCGAAGAGCTTGCCATTAGGGTATGTAAGCTTTAAGGTACTGAAAGGGAGTTTCTAAGTCATCTTCCTGGATAATGAGTTGAAGTCAATAGGAAGTGACCTGTCGAAGTGTAAGGACTCTGGACACCACATATCTCCACAATGGTATGATATTGTCCACTTTGGGCCTAAGCCCTCATGGATTTGCTTTTGGACTTACCCCCAAAAGGCCTCATACCAATGGAGATATTTGTCCATCCTTATATACCCATGATCCTCCCCACTTCTAGTCAATGTGGGACTTTGGTCGTATACCCAACAATCCTCCCCTCAAACAAAGGACCATCGAGCCTCCCCTCAAATGATTATCCATCCGTCCACTCTCTACCAACTAGTATTCTCCGCTCCAATGCGTTGGAAGCACACGCCTTACTTGGAGCACCACCTGCCTCGAGAGCTTGCTCTATCCCAGGTCAACTCCTCTTCACCGTGTTGGGACTAGGACACGTCCATGAAGAATCCGGAGCACACCGCCTGTCTAACTGAGCTCATCCACGGATCCATCGTGATATTACCGGGGCCCACCACCTTCATTCGGCATTCCGAGGATTCATCCACTTGGCTAACTTCGGGGCATGGCTCTGATACCACTTGTAAGGACTCTGGACACCACATATCTCCACAATGGTATGATATTGTCCACTTTGGGCCTAAGCCCTCATGGATTTGCTTTTGGACTTACCCCCAAAAGGTCTCATACCAATGGAGATATTTGTCCATCCTTATATACCCATGATCCTCCCCACTTCTAGTCAATGTGGGACTTTGGTCGTATACCCAACACAAAGGAGGGCAATAATGATTCCATCATCATCGACACGAAACAAGGAATAAAGTGGAATCCAAGATTGTAGTAAAGAGTCAGACAATGTATAGGTAATAAACTGCAGATAGGACTTCTCTTGAACATATTGGCAACATGACTCCAGAGTGTGGCAACATTTGACTCAACATAGGACCAATAGTCATAATGATGAAGTGGAATAATCAAATGAGAGGCAAAATGGATTACCCAAAACCGGAAGGATAAGTGACTAAGTGAGGATGTCCTAAACCCGACACGAGAAACATATAAGTGTCATGTTCAAGAGCGACATGCTGCCTATACAAAGGATGTTTCATCTTCATTTCCCCCCCCATTATTTCTAGTGAGTACCTGATCCAGGATGTTTTCGCTTATAGATGTATGAAAAGAATCACATGCAGAATTGCAACTTAACACCGAAATTTAATGTGCACACATAATAAGAAGAAGAAAACACATATAAGGCACAAAAAGAAGACACCAAGACTTGATAACAGAGTTCGTCCAATTCGGACTATGTCTTTGGGCCAGCTCAACAATGGGAAGGCCTTTATATCAAATGGCATGAAAGAAGATAATTTACAATCATCAACTGCATACAAGAGGCTTATACCTCCAATATGAAAGATGGCTGTGAGATGGATGCCTCAGATGGAGAAGTGGCAGCATCAAAGCATCTGTGGCACTAAAAGGGGCTGAAAACATCTGAAACTTGTCCCAAAATAGACAAGAATACACTCTCGACCTCCTGCCAAATGAAACAACGTGTTGCGATTGCCTCTTTCCTGCTCTTTCCAATTATCGTGGTTTTATAATGGGCTTTTGGACAGAATCCCATTTAAATCGGGGCTTGTCTGGTTCATAATAGAGGCCGATGGCGTGGAAGGATCGATGGGCATAAGCGACCCATAAAACAGTCTTTTATTGTTAAGGTGATAAGACTTCAAAAATCTCGAAAAACACTAAAAAACTGCCCCAAAACTATTTACTCGGACTTTAAAAATTATCAAATCAGGCTTATATTATTATCGGGTCCGGGCCTGATATTGCAATCGATGTATCGCTGGGTGCACAATCCTGTTTAACAAGGATGACCGACCCCCGATCACTGATATTGGCATCGACATCCTGCTTGCATATAGTCCGGTGCTTTATCGCTGATCGCATCCTACCATCGCTGATATATATATATATATATATATATATATAAGACCTCTGGTCCAGTTGTCTGCCGATCCACCGATCCGATTTAATCAAAGATCGGTGATCGGGGGTTCCATTGCGCCTTTCTTAAGTCTGCCCCCATGAATCCTTAGATTGAGATTTTTCCTTTAAGGCTTAAAACCCATTTTTAAAGGAAAAAATCCTCATTTCCTTAAGAAACAAAGCAACCTTCTCTTTGAAATAAATTCACCATCCAGACTCGGATTGAAGTGCCATTCACGCCGCTGGAATCAGTACGACGAGATCTACGCGCTGGTTCTGAGTTGACTTCATTCTAATCACTTTGATTTCTGAGCTTTTCCATGCCATTGTATCTGAAGATCCACCTAGATCAATCCTCCCCATTGAGGAGGTTTTGGAATGCCAAAAGCTTTTCATTAGTCAATTGGCAAGTGAGGGAATTGTTCCCTCACTTTCTCTTTCTCCAGCCATCTAGGCTTGCTGGTGTGCATTCTCTTCAAACCAACTCAAACGTATTCTACATCTCCTCACCGTGAAGTCCTGGTTCTTCTGTCGAGGATGATTTCCTCAGGCAACTCATTGAGATATTCTTGTGCAAAATCACCAATTGTAGGAAAGGTGCCCACCTCATGAGTGTCCATGATCAAAGGTGGTTCATGTGACACAGTAATTTGTCACTGTCTTCACTCCAGTCCTTCTACTGTGTCATGTGTCCAAGTCAAACATGCTCATATTAGACAAATTCTCTTTGATGTTGCCAAATGACCCACTTTTCCTAAGTTATCTGCCTCATCGCATCTGTGGACTAAATATACGCGTTGAAGGGCGCTCCTAAACAGTCCAGATGTGTTGCCAGTGCAGAAGTATACCTGATTCCTGCAATGGTCCGATTTCATGTCCCAGCGCGAGGTTGTTTGTAATCTTTGGTGATGATCTGACTAGCTATGTTATTCAATAGCGATGTCAGCACTATAGATCAGTTATGCCCCCGCGATGATCCAGATTGGGCGAATTTGTTCCAATAGTCGGCCTTCCAGATGACTCCAGACCTGGTTGTTGGCATAATTTGTATCACCCTCCTGTCTCTGGCATGGTTGTTCTGTCATTGTGCTACCTTCCTTGAAGATAAGCTCACTCTTCCACCTTTCATGGAGACTCCTTCTCCTATTTAAAATCTCACCATCGCTATGCATTGCTAGTTTCTGATAGTTGGCTAGTTGAGTAGTGCTGTTAGTGTTTGTGAGTTTGCTAGATAGCTGGTGTGAGTGTGAAAAGTGTGGGATTGTTGATAGCTTGTGGAAGGTTGTGAAGTGCCCTTAATCTTGTGTAAAACTTATGAGTGAGAGAGACTTGTATGTTGGGAGATCCATCTTCAAAGAGTGAATGCTTGAAGAACAGGCTGGCTGGATCCCTCTGAGAAGGCTTGTGACGTCAAGACTTTGGTTGTAAGCTTACTCTTATTTCATTATTAATACAATCAATGATGTTTTCCTATGTCTTGTATGTAATTTACTTGATAGCTCATGACTTCTTGACTTTGTGAGTAAATAGATCATTGTTGTTTTCTGGTTACATGCTTTGTTGTATTTCCTTCGCATTGTTTCAGGTTGATCACTCATTAGGAGAAGGAAGTGGAAGCTGGAGCAGTGCAACGGAACTCCATCGACCACCGGTTGAGGTAGGCCTCCAACTATGACTGTTTAAGGAAAGATATCGTTGATCTGTCCTTGTTTGTGACTAGACCCACTCTAGGGCTAGAGGGGTTGCCTCTGTTCGCAGAGGGAACACTTTCCTGCATCACAAATTGGCGACTCCGCTGGGGACATTTGGCCTTTGTTCTTTTCTTGTTTTCTCTTGTCTTGATTTTTTGATTTGGTATTTTTGAAGTTTTGGGGATTAGTTACCAGTATTTTGAGTTTCCTGGGTTGATCCGGGAAATACCCCCATTTGATTGAAGGATTGACTGCTTTTAATTTGGAAGTTTTGGTTGCCTGTTATTGTTTTGAACATCATCGCAACTTTAAATTTAACAGTCGCGCTGTCATCGCGCCCACGCTTTTGTAATATTTTAATCATCCGTAATTACACCTCGCAGTCGCGATGGTTATGAAAATCCGACCATCGCGGAAAAGTCGTGTACTTCCATGCTGACATCGCTCTGTTGCTGTGGCTAGTGCTTTATCAACGCTTGTTGCTTGTGTATTACCCACACTGATTGCTGTAGAATTGATTTTCTCAGTTTTGCCTCCTGAGTCCATCAGTCCTGCTGGTCCCTTGCTTTTCTCACTTGTTTGATAACTTGTTTTTCACTGTTTATGATTAAGGCACTCTCTTATGAGCTTTGTTGAAATAATCTTTCTTTTTTTGATTATGTGACCTAGATCATCATTTCAAGTTCCTTGAATGAGTTGGCTTGGTTGCTTGTTTGCTCAAGGTTCGTTTGCAGCTTTTTGTTGGTTTGATTGAGCCTTCCCCTTTGCTTGCTTTTGGTTGATTGTTCAGTGTGTGTTATTGAACCAACCTTTGGCATTGATTCGATTTCTCTTCACTACCGAACATAGATCACAATTGTTTGGATCAACCAGTTTCTTCCGCACTTGCTTGTTGCTTATTTGTTTCTTTTAGATTTAAAGACATCAAAATCAAAAAGATTTCATTCATTTAGTATACGAAAGTGAAAGTGAATTTGCATTTCAAGTTTGCATATTGGAAAGTGAATGTTTAAATCTCTCATTAGTAGTATCCATGCACTTTAGGAATTGAAGTCTGCATGCATTGAGTGACTACCTTTGTTGTCTTGGTTTTCTTGGTTTGGGAATGATCTCTCTACCCTCCTGTAGGTAGGTGTTCATTGAAGAAAAAGGATTTTTCATTCATTCTAGCTGCATCCTAGGAGTTTATGAGAGATTTTTCGACGAAAATCACATGGAATACCATTTGTCAACGCGTTTCGAACCAACCAGTGTGGTTCATCGTCAGGACAAGTTGAAGAAACAGATCCAGCTTAGCATGATAAATAGTCTGAGCAGAGTCTCCAACGACTAAATTGACTAACGGCTAATTTTGACCTTAGGACCCAGGTCAAATTCTTATTTATTAATTTAATGCTATTATTATAATTATAATTATTATTTTTCTTATGGAAATAAGTTAAATTAGGTAAAATGGTTGGTTTTAAAAAGGGAATTTATTTATTTATTTAAATTTAAATTAATATATATATATATATATTAGGTTATTAACGTAGGCTTAATAATTTTAATGGCTGGTTTGATAATTTATTTATTTATTCAAATTATTAAATAATTATTATTGGTATTCTATATATATATATATATATTTTAATTAAAATCATAAGTTGACTAGTATTTTTATTCAATAATAATTCAATGGTTAGTTTATTTTTATGGAAGTTAGTTAAAATATAAAAATAAAATAATTTTAAGGTTAAATATGCAATTATTTATTTATTTAACTTATTTACTAACTATATATATATATATATATTCTATAATTAAAGTTATAATATTCGGTTATTAAGGTAAAAGTTAAGATTAACGGTTAGATTAAAAAGATAATTTATTTAAATTATTTAATAATTATTATTAAAATTATATATATATATATATATTAATCATAGGTTGAGAAAGTAATTAAATAATTTATTTATTAATAATCAAATATATCTATATATCTATATATATATATATATATATATATATATATATATAATTATAATTTAAAAAATAATATTTAGGAACAATCCCTTAGAATATATATAAAAAATAATTTTAAAAGGTATTAAGTTCAAAAAATATTATTAAAAATTATAAGTTAAATATTATTTAAAAGCAATTTTAGTTAAATAAACGGCCAAATAATATATGAATAAATTAAATGCCTAAATAAAGTAAAAAAATATTATCAAAGATTATAAGTTAATTAATAATTAAATGGAAAATTAGTTACATAAAGGATTTTATAATATCTAAATAAAATAAAGTAAAATTGGTTAGAAAATTAGTTAAAAATTATAAGTAGATTAGAATTAAAAAGGAGAATTGGTTATATAAAGGACCTTCTACATATATAAAAATAATGAAATGAGAGAATTATTAAAATAATAAGCTGATTAGAATTCACATGAAAAATTAGACCCAAAAGACCTTATAACGAAAAAATTAACTCTTTAAAAATAAATAATTAAATGAAAAAATAATGATGATAATAAATAAATAAATAAATAAAAAAATAAAATAATAATTAATTAAATAAAAATAATAATAATAATAATAAATAAATAAATAAATAAAAATAAAAATAAAATAAAGTAAAATAAAATAAATAAATAAAAATAATAATAAAGACACCCTAAAGAGGAGGGCGGAAAACGACTAGGAAGAGAGTGCTGGGACCCAACACCTACTGATTTTCCAGCCATCCTCCCTATTGAGATTGCTTGGCCTCTTTTCAATCTCAAACGCTTCCCTAAACTTTCGATGATGGAAATGTGAAACCTTAGCAATAACACTAGCCTCCTCAATACAAACATGATGATTGGTTTTCTCAGCATGTTCAGCTAAAGCGGAAGACTTAGCTCTCCTATGCTTAAGGTCCGCTGCGTGTTCGCTAATCCTTTGATTGATGGAGCGACCAGTCTCCCCAATATAGGGGGTCCCACAGGAACAAGGGATCATATAAACACCTTTCATATCCTTAGGGTCGATAGGATCCTTCACCGATCTGAGGGACATACGAATGGTGTTCAGGGGCCTAAAGGTTACAGGGATACTATGCTTCCTGAGAATCCTACCAATTCTATCAGTGGTCCCCTGAACATACGGAAGATGGACACCTGGAACTCTTTCCTTCGGTTCCCTTTTAGTCAGAGAGTTCTTGGAAGCTTTAAGGAAAGCCCTCTGACCCATGTATCTACTATAACCATTCTCAACAAAGACATCAAGCAGATGGGATTTTTCTTTCTCAAAGCTCTTCTTGTCCGAGATCCTTAGGGCCCAAGTAGCAAGGGTATTGAGAACACCCATCTTTTGAGCCGGGAAATGGTGGGAACTGGCATGAAGATACTGCTCCGTATGAGTTTTCTTCCGAAAAACTTGATGGGCGAGGGAACCATCACTATTCTTAGAAATAAGAATATCAAGGAATGGAAGGCATCCATCAACTTCCTTCTCCTTAGTGAACTTAATGGCTGAGGATTGATTGTTGAGATGATCAAAGAAGAGATCAAACTCATCCTGGCCATGAGACCAGATGACATTGGTGTCATCCACATACCTTCTCCACAGCTTTGGCAAGAGCCAGGAAGAGTTAAGAGCCTTGGACTCAAAATCTTCCATAAACAGATTAGCAACGACAGGGGAAGGGGTGAGCCCATCGCAAACCCACAGGTTTGCTCGAAGAACTCTCCTTCGAAACTGAAGAAGGTGGACGTTAGACAGATCTCAACCAACCTGGCTGTGTCAGGATCTGTTAGGCAGTTTATCACATCCATGGCCTCATTAATAGGGATGCAAGTGAACAGGGAGACAACATCAAAACTAACAAGAATGTCCCCAGGTTCAAGCCTAATGTCCTTGAGTTCCTCAATAAAGGAAGCAGAGTCTTTTACGAAGGACTCCGTACGACCAACTAAGGGTTTAAGCTTTAACGCCAGGAACTTCGCAAGAAGGTAGGTAGGACCTCCAATGGTGTTGACGATGGGCCTTAAGGGGGCTCCTTCCTTGTGAATCTTGGGGAGACCATAGATTCTAGGAGTAATAGGGTTGCTTTCAATGAGTTTTTGGTGCAAGGAACTCATTGAGCTAATGGATTTAATGGCCAAAGCCACATTCCTAGCAACCTTCTTCAAAGGATTTTTGGGAAGCTTTTTGTAGCTACCACTATTATGAAGATGATCCAACATCTTACTGCGGTAATCAACCCTGTCCATAATGACGACAGCACCACCCTTGTCTGCCTTAAGAACAATGATATCCTTGTTCTAGTTTAAGGATCTAAGAGCTAAAGATTCTTCCTTGCTAAGGTTGCTTTTAGGCGGCCTAGCCTTTCTCAAGGCAACAACACAATCCTGCCTAATAGTATCCTTGATCCTACTAGGTAAACCTCTGATCCCAAACTCAATATCACAAATAATATCCTCCACGGGGATTTTTCTAGGGGCTAAGGCAAAATTTAAACCTTTGCCCAGAACTTTAAAAACAGAAGGGGGAAAAACAAAACTAGAAAGATTAATAACCCTATTACTAGAAAGAGAAGAAAGGTAACGATTATTGATACCATTAGTCATCTTGTTCTTATTATTTTTCAGGTTAGAGACGTTTTTGTTAATCTTGCCCATATTATTATTATTATTATTGATTTTTTTATTATTATAAATGTTATTATTAATATTATTATTATTATTACTAAAATTAATATAATTATTATTATTATTAATACAATAAATATTATTATTACTATTATTATTAGTAATGTCATTATTGCACATGATGTGCATGATGTAATGGCTGGGGCGGATGGCTTTCACACCGCCCAGCCAAGTTCGAATCTTGCGGAGAGGTTGTAAAATGTTGTAATGTGGAATATGAGTGGGTCCTATTGAAGCTTACAAAAAAAAAAATTAGTAATGTCATTATTATTATTCATATAATTATTATTTTCATAAACCCTGTTATTGTGATAATTACTATTATTATAATTATTACTATTATTAATGAATTTACTATTATTATAATTATTATTATTATAAGTATTATTATTATAGTTATTATTATTGTTATTAAAATTATTCTTATTAATCCTCCTAATAATAGCGCTGCTATGTTTAAACATAGAATTATTATTATAGTGCATATTACTCCTATCAATACTAACCTGAGGCTCAGCAAAAACAACGGGATCTCCAACGCTGAACGCAGAACCATCTCCAACGCTGCACGACTCCACGCTGACCTCTCCAGTCATATTACATTTAGGAATCGTGGTCGAACCTTCTCCAACGCTGAACGAACCTACGCTGACCTCCCCACACATGCCAGTCATATCACCATCCGGAATCACGGTCTTGTTAGGCGAATTCTCCACGCTGTCCATACCAAACCGCCCTGCCAAATCGCCAATTGAAATCCTTCCACGCAATGCGGAACCAGAGCCATCAGAAGGAGAACGTGGACCTAAAACCACCGGATCGGAAACCATGATGCCCGGGGAAGCAGAGACTTCATTGGACGACAATGTAGATGGACCAGAAACGCTGAACGCTGGCACAACAACTCTGCTGTTGTTATCAGAAAACCGTCTTGCACCTGGAGAGACCGTGCTTTCAGGATCCCTGGCCACAGGATGGGAGTTTCCCACAACGCAGGTACCAGGCCGAACGATCCCCATAGAGGCAAACTCCAATTATTCCTCTACGCAGAGATGACCCTGGTTACTCCCTTCCGGTAAAACAGAACCCACGATCAATGAATGCAAGTCTGAAGAGACTGAAACAACTTCATCAAAGTGAGTTGTGTTATCCAATGACGGGGAACCAGAGACCCCACTTGAGTAGCCGGATAACCACTCATTCAGCGCAGAGATTTGCCCAGAAGAGACACAGCTATGGGACGCTGCTCCCCCAGCTCTACCAAGAAATGCTGAATTCCCAGCTAGCCTTAGAAACTTAGAAGCCTGATTCTGCTTACGAATCTCCTCTAACCGAAAAGACTTTAGAGCCAAACAGCCATTGCTACCAAGGTTCATCATTTTGAACGGGCTCGCTTGTAGGTTTCAAGGTTGAAATCAGATCTAGCTTTTCTTAAACGATGCAGAGACTCCTCCATCATTCCTATCTTTGCCCGGATTAAGCACCGCCTTCACACTCCCCAAAACCATCAGGTTTTCCTTAAGGCGAGTTTGGCGTTAATAAGGGCAGAAATCAGTAGGGTCAGAAAATCCTTGAATCAGCTTTCTCGGGTTCTTTTAGATTTGCATCTAGATCTTGGAAACTTAATTTCGGCCGCCCTTTGGGCCAGAATAGATGCATGTTCGGCTCTGAAGTCTTTTCGGTTAGAGGAGATTCGTAAGCAGAATCAAGCTTCTAAGTTTCTAAGGCTAGCTGGGAATTCAACATTTCTTGGTAGAGCTAGGGGAGCAGTGTCCCATAGCCGTGTCTCTTCTGGGCAAATCTCTACGCTGAATGAGTGGTTATCCGGCTGCTCAAGTGGGGTCTTTGGTTCCCCGTCATTGGATAACGCAGCTCACTTTGATGAAGCCGTTTTTGTCTCTTCAGACCTGCATCCATCGATCGTGGGTTCTGTTTTACCGGAA
Source organism: Pinus tabuliformis (assembly GCA_031772625.1). Taxonomy (NCBI): domain Eukaryota; kingdom Viridiplantae; phylum Streptophyta; class Pinopsida; order Pinales; family Pinaceae; genus Pinus; species Pinus tabuliformis. The sequence continues at coordinate 105,995,258 of CM062810.1, read as the reverse complement.
GGGAGTAACCAGGGTCATCTCTGCGCAGAGGAAGAATTGGAGTTTTCCTCTCTGGGGATCGTTCGGCCTGGTACCTACGTTGTGGGAAACTCCCATCCTGTGGCCAGGGATCCTGAAAGCACGGTCTCTCCAGGTGCAAGACGGTTTTCTGATAACAGCAGTAGAGTTGTTGTGCCAGCGTTCAACGTTTCTGGTTCATCTGCGCTGTCGTCCAATGAAGTCTCTGCTTCCCCGGGCATCATGGTTTCCGATCCGGTGGTTTTAGGTCCACGTTCTCCTTCTGATGGCTCTGGTTCCGCATTGCGTGGAAGTATTTCAACTGGCGATTTGGCAGGCCGGTTTGGTATGGACAGCGTGGAGAATTCGCCTAACAAGACCGTGATTCCGGATGGTGATATGACTAGCATGTGTGGGGAGGTCAGCGTAGGTTCGTTCAGCATTGGAGAAGGTTTGACCGCGATTCCTGAATGTAATATGGCTGGAGAGGTCAGCGTGGAGTCGTGCAGTGTTGGAGATGGTTCTGCGTTTAGCGTTGGAGATCTCGTTGTTTTTGCTGAGCCTAAGGTTAGTATTGATAGGAGTAATATGCACTATAATAATAATTCTATGTTTAAACATAGCAGCGCTATTATTAGGAGGATTAATAAGAATAATTTTAATAACAACAATAATAACTATAATAATAATACTTATAATAATAATAATTATAATAATAGTAAATTCATTAATAATAGTAATAATTATAATAATAGTAATTATCACAATAACAGGGTTTATGAAAATAATAATTATATGAATAATAATAATGACATTACTAATTATAATAGTAATAATAATATTTATTGTATTAATAATAATAATAATTATATTAATTTTAGTAATAATAATAATAATATTAATAATAACATTTATAATAATAAAAAATTCAATAATAATAATAATAATAATATGGGCAAGATTAACAAAAACGTCTCTAACCTGAAAAATAATAAGAACAAGATGACTAATGGTATCAATAATCGTTACCTTTCTTCTCTTTCTAGTAATAGGGTTATTAATCTTCCCAGTTTTGTTTTCCCCCCTTCTGTTTTTAAAGTTCTGGGCAAAGGTTTAAATTTTGCCTTAGCCCCTAGAAAAATCCCCGTGGAGGATATTATTTGTGATATTGAGTTTGGGATCAGAGGTTTACCTGATAGGATCAAGGATACTATTAGGCAGGATTGTGCTGTTGCCTTGAGAAAGGCTAGGCCGCCTAAGAGCAACCTTAGCAAGGAAGAATCTTTAGCTCTTAGATCCTTAAACCAGAACAAGGATATCATTGTTCTTAAGGCAGACAAGGGTGGTGCTGCCGTCATTATGGACAGGGTTGATTACCGCAGCAAGATGTTGGATCATCTTCATAATAGTGGTAGCTACAAAAAGCTTCCCAAAAATCCTTTGAAGAAGGTTGCTAGGAATGTGGCTTTGGCCATTAAATCCATTAGCTCAATGAGTTCCTTGCACCAAAAACTCATTGAAAGCAACCCTATTACTCCTAGAATCTATGGTCTCCCCAAGATTCACAAGGAAGGAGCCCCCTTAAGGCCCATTGTCAACACCATTGGAGGTCCTACCTACCTTCTTGCGAAGTTCCTGGCGTTAAAGCTTAAACCCTTAGTTGGTCGTACAGAGTCCTTCATAAAAGACTCTGCTTCCTTTATTGAGGAACTCAAGGACATTAGGCTTGAACCTGGGGACATTCTTGTTAGTTTTGATGTTGTCTCCCCGTTCACTTGCATCCCTATTAATGAGGCCATGGATGTGATAAACCGCCTAACAGATCCTGACACGGCCAGGTTGGTTGAGATCTGTCTCACGTCCACCTTCTTCAGTTTCGAAGGAGAGTTCTTCGAGCAAACCTGTGGGGTTGCGATGGGCTCACCCCTTTCCCCTGTCGTTGCTAATATGTTTATGGAAGATTTTGAGTCCAAGGCTCTTAACTCTTCCCGGATCTTGCCAAAGCTGTGGAGAAGGTATGTGGATGACACCAATGTCATCTGGTCTCATGGCCATGATGAGCTTGATCTCTTCTTTGATCATCTCAACAATCAATCCTCAGCCATTAAGTTCACTAAGGAGCAGGAAGTTGATGGATGCCTTCCATTCCTTGATATTCTTATTTCTAAGAATAGTGGTGGTTCCCTCGCCCATCAAGTTTTTCGGAAGAAAACTCATTCGGAGTAGTATCTTCATGCCAGTTCCCACCATTTCCCAGCTCAAAAGATGGGTGTTCTCAATACCCTTGCTACTCGGGCCCTAAAGATCTCGGACAAGAAGAGCTTTGAGAAAGAAAAATCCCATCTGCTTGATGTCTTTGTTGAGAATGGTTATAAGAGATACATGGGTCAGAGGGCTTTCCTTAAAGCTTCCAAGAAATCTCTGACTAAAAGGGAACCGAAGGAAAGAGTTCTAGGTGTCCATCTTCCGTATGTTCAGGGGACCACTGATAGAATTGGTAGGATTCTCAGGAAGCATAGTATCCCTGTAACCTTTAGGCCCCTGAACACCATTCGTATGTCCCTCAGATCGGTGAAGGATCCTATCGACCCTAAGGATATGAAAGGTGTTTATATGATCCCTTGTTCCTGTGGGACCCCCTATATTGGGGAGACTGGTCGCTCCATCAATCAAAGGATTAGCGAACACGCAGCGGACCTTAAGCATACGAGAGCTAAGTCTTCCACTTTAGCTGAACATGCTGAGAAAACCAATCATCATGTTTGTATTGAGGAGGCTAGTGTTATTGCTAAGGTTTCACATTTCCATCATCGAAAGTTTAGGGAAGCGCTTGAGATTGAAAAGAGGCCAAGCAATCTCAATAGGGAGGATGGCTGGAAAATCAGTAGGTGTTGGGTCCCAGCACTCTCTTCCTAGTCGTTTTCCGCCCTCCTCTTTAGGGCGTCTTTATTATTATTTTTATTTATTTATTTTATTTTACTTTATTTTATTTTTATTTTTATTTTATTTTTATTTTTATTATTTTTATTTATTTATTTATTTATTATTATTATTAATTTTTTTTAATTAATTATTATTTTATTTATTTATTTTTTTAATTAATTAATTTTAATTTTTTTTTTTAATTAATGTCTTTTTGTTTTCTCATCATTATTTTTTCATTTAATTATTTATTTTTAAAGAGTTAATTTTTTCATTATAAGGTCCTTTGGGTCTAATTTTTCTTTTTTTTGTAAGTCAGATATTTATATTATAGAACAAAATATGTTACAAAAAGTCTGCCGAAGCAGAACGAACCTTAGATGGACCAAATAAAACGTGCTGACAGCCAGCCCTGAGCTTTCAAAACTAAGCTGCACACCACGCAGGGCGGCTTACTCTTAAAACTGTAACTTATCGCCACGACACTATCAAAACTTGGACAGAAACAGAGTAACATAGCTATCTTGCATAAGGCCGAAGCCATGACAGAAACAGAGTAACAGAAAAACATAACTATCTAGCATAAAGCCGAAGCCATGACAGAAGACATAAGACAACCATAAAGAAGAAACTAAGGAAACCCGCCGGTGCGAGGAAAACCGCCAATTCGACTGACTGTGTCTAAGCCCACGTCCAGAACATGCTTGTCAACTCTGGCCTGCATATCTTGCATGGATTGGAATTCCTGTGCTTCCTTCATCTTTTGCTCCTGCATCAGGGGGTCCGGGCTCAGAGTTTGCCGAAGAAGCCTGATAAGCAGAGTCAATTTCTTGTTGACAGTTTCCACAGCATCATGCACTGTGGAGATTCTTCGATCCAGCGATTCATGGATTTCATGAAATTTTGCTAACTGATCCTCCGAAGTGGAGTTCCCCTTCCCAGATTGCTGCTTCCCTTCTTCCTTTGAATCCAGGGCTTTCGCAAGGAGAGTTTTGATTCTCCAGCTCTCCGCTTTGGTCCGAACATATTGAGTGGCTCTTTTGGAAGGAGTGCCCGGGTCATGTAACCAGTCAACCTCCTCCGCAATGATCCCCTCCGGTCGCTGCGCTTCTTCCTCTTTCACAGAAGCTTCCAGTTCCGCGATCTTGCGTTTGCTCCTGGCTGCTGCTCTGGTCTCGTACATGTTCTGCGCTGTTCGTAGTTCATGGTGGGCTGCCGAACACCTGCAGCTCCCCGCCTCCATACTATACCCTCTGAACTTATCGCTGTGATCACTTCTACAGACAGAAAAGTTGTGGTCTCTCGCAGTGCTTTGAGCTGAGGTGAAAGAACCAGAGCCACGACTCTCCGTTAAATAGCTGTTTTCCATGGAGTTTCCCATAATGCGCTCTCCCCTTCGATGCAGAGTGGAGGTACTTTCGTTATTAATTCGAAAGATATCCGCACAAATCACACATCTCCTCCCTGACCTAACATAAATGTAGCTGAATGCCTTCCCATCAAGGTTGAGCCAGCTGTCCCTTCCTCGCAAGCGGACTCTACGGAATCTCTCGTGGCATGAACCATATTGATAGTTTCCATATTTGGCCTTCTCTTGCCATAATGACCACCGCCGCATCTGTCTAGTCGCCCAGCTCCCGTGATGAAATCCCAAGCTGTTACCGGTAACTCCAGGATTACGGTCCCGGAAACAGAAACCGTTGCCGGTCAAGCCCGGTCGGTTTCGTGTAGATCTTGCTGTGCCAACTGTAAACATCTCGCCTTCAGGTTCGGGCAGTCCACCTCCTCCCAACAGCTGTCCCACCCCCTGTCCTGATTGTCCACGCCACAATTCGCTAGGTAGTCCGCCAGCCCGTTCGCCTTGCGTCTTACCGCACGAAAGACTAAGCCTTTCATTCCAGCCATTAGTTCTGCTACATTCTCTGTCACCTTGGCGAGCCGCCAGTGTTTTGTGGCTTTGTTCGCCTTAGTGCCTCCCTGAATCCTCTTAGCTGTTGATATAACCAGTGATGAATCCCCCTCCACAATTACATTGCAACTTCGTAGGGATTTTAAAATTCTCAGACCATGCTCAAGCGCTGCAAATTCCATCTCATTATTTGTGCTTTCCCCAAGCGCTCTGTAATATATATGCAGAATTTCTCCATGCTGGTTACGTAATGCCCCTCCAATTCCTGCCATGCCGGGATTGCCTCTCGAGGCCCCATCAAAATTCAGCTTCAATCCACCTTCCGGCGGACGCTGCCATTTGTCGATCTGTGAGGAAGGTTGCGTTCTGTGTCTCGAAGCTGAGATGCTGCTGGTGGCTTCCAGACGAAAGCAATTCAAAATGCGTAAGTCTTGAGCTGAAGGTTTCTCGTTACATTCCTCTCTGCATTTCGTTTGAATTAACTGTTGAATATTAGTTATTATATTGTCTTTAGAGAACTCTATGTTCCTGTGTTCGTCTTGAAATATTCTACGGTTACGCTCCTTCCAAATTGACCACAGTAAGAAGCCTGGAACAGACTTCCATATGCTGTTGACTCTTAGTATGTTGGAGAAGTCTTTTTTCCAGTTCAGTATGGTTCTGTGAATGGATTCTCTATCTCGGTCAGAACTACTGAGAATTCCTTCCATCCAGCTCCATAACTGATTTGCCCATTCACAAGCATTAAACAGGTGGTTTATAGATTCCTCTGCGACGAGGCACATAGGGCATCTTGAGGGTCCCCTGAAACCTTTCTTGCACAAGTTGTCCCAAGTTAAAGTCTTGTTTCTCATTAGAAGCCAAAGGAAAGTCCTGATTTTCGGCCAGAATAGGCTGTCCCAAACTTTGCTGCACCAGGGCACGGCTTCTACCTGTTCTTCCTTTTCTATTATGTCCCTAGCTTCTTTTAATGAAAAATTACCATTACCTTTTAAACCCCATCTTAGCTTATCATCCTCTTCAGTTTTCCGAATCTTTCTTTTGAGGATTCTCTCATTGAGTTGCTGAAAGCTTTCGTTGTTCTCCTCTGTGCTCCCAGGAATTAAATTAATCCAGTCCCTCCAGATCTGATCCCTACTGCTTTGAATCCAATATTGATTAACTCTGAATCTACCCTCGTTTTGACTTATACGCTTGAGGGTAGATAGCTCTGGGGTATCCAGTTTAGGGAATTGCTGCCATGCATCTTCCCAGAACATGGCAAGCCTTCCATTGCGAATCTCCCAAAAGCTGTGCTCCTGTACTAAGCTCCTGTTATTCCTGGCATGGTTCCATATTGATGAACCTTCCGGGACTTCCTGTAGTCTTATGAGGTCCTGAGTATCACAGTCTGGAGTATATTTTTCCTTCCAATGCCTCACCCAAGGTAAATTGGGTTCTTTAATCCATTTCCACCAAATCTTAGCTCCACAGGTTCTGTTGACCACTGAAGGATCTACTAAGTTCAGCCCCCCCATAGATTTTGGCTGGCATAGCTTATTCCACGCCACCAACGCCCATTTCTTCTTATCCCCATTCCCATTCCATAGAAAGGATCTCTGTATGTTTCTCATTTGTTGCAGAATGCCCTTGGGAGCTGGAAGCATAGAAAGTAAATATTGCGGAATTGCCTGCAGAACAGCCTTGGTTAAGATAAGTCTACCCGCCAGGTTTAGGGCTCTGTGCGTCCAGTGCTTGCACTTTTTCTCCATGTTGGCTAGAACCTTCTCCCAGTGAGTTTTCTGCCAAGGTTTCAGAGTCAGGGGAGCCCCTAGATATTTCGAAGGCAGGGAACCAATCCTGAATCCAAGAAGCTGGGACAAGTGAGTTTGAACTGCCGGATGAGTGTTGAAAAAGAAAATTGTGGACTTAGAAAAATTAATCTCCATGCCAGAGGCTCGGCTAAAGAGATCAAGGATACCCCTGTAAGCCACAGCCTCCTTCACAGTGGGGGTACCATGTAACATGGTATCGTCCACGAACTGTTGATGTGTTGTGGCTGGTAACGATCTTATCGGTTGTAGACCTTTTATAGATCCTTCTGCTTTCTTCTTGGCTATGATTCTGCTTAGTCCTTCCATTAGGATTACGAATAGGAAAGGGGATAGGGGATCCCCCTGTCTTATTCCCCGTGAAGGAGTAAAAGGAGCTGAGGGAGCGCCATTGACAAGGATTGAATATCTTGGAGATTTGATGAGAGCAAGTATCCACTTGATCCAGGTCCTGCAGAAACCGAATGCATCCAAAACAGCTTCAAGGTATCTCCAGCTTACTTTGTCATAAGCTTTTGATAAATCTAATTGCATTAGCATTCCTGCTTCTTTTCTCGAATGAAGTGAGTGAATCATCTCCTGCGCTAACAAGATGTTATCTAGAATTTGTCTACCCTCAACGTAGCCCGATTGCTCTTCCGAAATGATACCAGGAAGAATCGACTTTAGTCTATTAGCTATGACTTTTGAAATAATTTTATAGATAACATTACATAGGGCAATAGGTCTGAATTTATCAGGTGTCTTTGCTTCTTCCACCTTAGGAATGAGCGCTAAAAAGGTGGAGTTGATGGATTTTAGAATAGTACCTGAGCGTCTGGAGTCCTCAACTACCTCCCAGACCTCCTGCTTAACAGTGTTCCAACAAGCCTTGTAGAAGTTGATGGTGAATCCATCTGGACCTGGTGCTTTATCATTAGGCATACTCCTGATTGCCTCCTCCACCTCCTCCAGAGAGATTTCCCTGCAAAGGGCCCAATTCTGATCTGAGGTAATGGATTTAGGAATGGCTGCTGTAAGTTCCTTGATGGCCTCCTCTCTGTTTATAGGCGGTTCCTGTGCAATTGAGCTGAAGTGATCCGAGAGCAGAGCAGATATATCGTTGTGATTCTTTAATATCTCCCCTGCATTGTTTTTCAGCTCAAGAATCCTGTTAGCACTTCTATGGTCTAGAGCCGACCTGTGAAAAAATTTTGTATTCTGCTCCCCCTCTTTTAGCCACTGGACTCTAGATTTCTGTTTCCAAAGTACCTCTTCTTGTATACATCTTCTGTGCCACTGCTGTGAAAGAACTTTTTCCTGCTCAAACGCTTCGACACTGTAGTTGCCTGCTGCTCCATCTCTGTGAATCTGTTCCAGTTTGTTCTCTAGATTGGATTTCTCCTGGAATATATTTCCAAAAACCGTTCTGTTCCAATCTTTTATCTTTTCTTTAGTTGCTTTCAGCCTCTTTTGTAGATTAAACATTTTGGAGCCTCTTGCCTCCAAAGGTTCAGACCACCATTTCTCAACCATCTCGAGGAAGTTAGGGTGGTCTAACCAAATTTTTTCAAATCTGAATGGTTTATTCCTAGGAGTGCCCTGAACTTCAACAATAAGCGAGATCGGCCAATAATCCGACCCACCACTGGGAAGGATATCTGATTCTGCTGTTATACCATCCATGATAATGCTTTCTGAGATTAAAAATCTATCCAAGTGAGAAGCTATCAACCTTTCTCCCCCCCTTCTGTTGTTCCAGGTGAACATGCCACTCTTGGGGTGTATGTCTACCATTTTGACAGTTTCAATGAAACTTGTAAAGGCTTCCGCGTCCCTATTAAGTTTCCTAAGACCCCCTTTTTTTTCCAGAAGGGTGGTTATCATATTGAAATCACCCCCCAGTATACACTTAGACCTTGGATATCTTTCAATAAGTTTGGTTATTGAATTCAAAAAATTTATTTTATCTTCTAATTTCTGAGGACCATAAATGTTGATGCAAAGGAAAGACCCAGAGTTACCTGTGGGTTGAAAATCCACCGCTATGAAGTGTTTGTTCGCCTCAGCAGATAAAATCTGGATTTCCCTTGTATCCCAAATAGTTGCAAGACCTCCTTCTCGTCCCTGGCTCTCAATCTCTAAAACTTCTAAATTTCTCCCAAGCTTCCTACAAAGACTGTTGATACTAGAGCTGCTGCATTTAGTTTCTTGTAAGAACATAATTTCCGGTCTGTATTTCTGGATTTTCCGCTTTAAGATTCTGTGTTTTGCCTGGCTGTTAAGCCCTCTTGCATTCCACGAGATGATCTTCATGTTTAACTAATTTTCATTGGAAGGACTGGAAGGCGCTAAGCGCTTTCATCTTCCCTGAGTTTATCATTATCATGCCTAGCTCCTGTAGAACTTCACCACTGGTTCTACGGCCTCTTCTTTTCTTCTGCTTTGAGCTAGATGATTTCCATAAGAGACTTTTCGAATGGAAGCTATTGCCTTTTACTATACCTAGCTTCCTATTCTGCTTTTCTAATTCTGCTTTTTGCCTTGCTATGTGTTATCACTTAGAACTGCAGTCACATGTATATAAGTCGAGTCCAAAGTTTCATTGTTAAAAATGGATGTCAAATGGTTGTTATCCTATGTTTACCAATTAGGGGTCATGTTTTTCAATGATATTGATGAGAATCATTTTCAAAACCGTTAGTCATCCTCCATCATGATTGATTAAGACATGTCTTATCTTGTATATGTCATTTGTCCTTTTCACAGTTTCGCAGCGCAGTTTGATTGGTTGATTTTGAAGCGCAATAATGTTTTAGCCTTTTCGTAGCGCCAGCCATTTCGCAGCACATGTCGCTAAGTTATAACTGTCTGCGCTACGAAATCGCGGATTCGGGGATTTTGCAGCGCAGATCCTTAAAATGTCATGTCCGGGGATGAGTCATTGTGTCCGGTCGGTTGTTGTCAGTTAATGTACCTTCCAAGCACTTACGAGCCATCATTCCACCAATAGGTTCATAGTCATGTGCATTGAGTCCATTCAAATATTTTTCTCATGCATAGTTGTGTCATGATGTTCTGTTAACATTACATGAAGTGGCCAACTTATATGTTAAGATGTTTGAATTGTAATGAACCCGAGTTTCTTCTTCAAGGGAGCTGCATTTCAAGCGAGCCTGCGTTCTAAAATTTGAACTTGCTTTTTGAGTTGAGGCTACTGGTGTTTCTCTGTGCAAAAGATTTCAAAGCGTAATGGAAAAGAAGGAGCATCGGTCTGGAAGGTGTCAGAGGGCAGAGCCCGAAGGATTGGACCTGGCATTGAGGGATGAAGGTGTTAAAAAGGCCTTTAAAGACGCTGGTTGCTGGAGTTTCTGTGAAAAGCTGAAGGGAGGTCACACTCAGGTAACAAAAGAGTTTGCCTTGAATTTTACAGGCTTAAGTTCCAAGGTATCTATGTTAGAATTCCCAGTATCTCCAGAGGCTATTGCTAGTGTAACTGAGATTCCTAGAGGGGGGCAGGAGTGGTTTAAAAATTTCAAATTTGATATGAGCCCCTGTAAAGAATTCTTGAAAGAAGTCTATGTGAATGAAGATTTAACCAAGGCTGTGCCTAGAAGTTATGTTAAGGAGAGTTATGCTATGCTTCTTACTTGTATTCAAAAGTATTTAACTTGTGAGGGTAGATATAACAAAGTTTATTCCTATCATTTCAAGTTGTTGCTGCATTTTACGGGTAAAGCATCTATAGACCTCCCATTTTACTTGTTTCGTAGCCTCAGCAAGATGTGTGATAAAATCCAATTGAGGAAGGATGATTGTGAGACATCATTGTTTCACCATGGCCTAGTTAAACTGTTAGTGCTGGATGGTTTGCAGAAGATTGGTAGGGATTGGAATTCTTTCATCTATATGGCCGGTTTCCAGAGTAAGACAGGCCTCACCCCACAGCCACTTAGAGAAAGGGAAGAATCAGTGGAGGAACCTACTATTGCTGAGCTTAGAAAGGAGGCTAGGGAGAAAAAGAAGGTTAAATCTCAGTTGAACAAACCAGTCAAGCCCTTGGTTATTAAAGAGCCACCTCAGCCACCTCAGTCATCATCAAAGGAAAAGGTCAAGCACAAGAAAGAGGTACCTGGATCAGCTAGGTCTGAAAGTGTATCAAGAGTTAAAACAAGAGGTCAATTAAGCAAAGAGAAGGGAAAATCAGTGGCTAAGGAGGAAGGTCCAATTTCAAAGGCCAGCCTAAGTGATTTACTTGAGGCTATTGAATTTGAGCAGGAAGAACCAGTGCATCTTGAACCCATGCATATTGATTTGACCCAATCTTCTCCTGAGAGCACTAAGAAATCAAAAGCTTCAAAGAGATTAAGGTTTGATGAGCCTAGTGAGGAGTTTATGTTCAAGCCAAGAAGGCCAGTTACAAGGAAACAAATTAGAGAAGCTGAGAAAGTGCATAAAGGAGAAGAAGCTGTAAAGGAGAAAGTGCATAAAGGAGAAGAAGCTGTAAAGGAGAAAGTGCATAAAGGAGAGAAAGCTGTAAAGTCACCCAGAACAGAGGTAATTGAAGTATTGACCAAAACAGTGGAGGCAGTCAAACATAAAGACAAGAACAGAAAGGTTATCATCACCCAAGGAGGAAATGTGATTGCCATAAAGAATCAAGTGGGAGCAGCCAAAGAGGAAATTGTCGAAGCAAAGAATGTGATTAAGGAGCGTGCAGTTAGGTATGCCAACTATAGAAAGGCTGTGTTAAAGGGTAGCAGAAGCTTAGTGAGTCATGTAGATTCAGTGGCTGATGTATATACCTGGACGGTTCCAGCCCTCAAACAAGCTAAACATATCAGGAAAATGAACATGACCCTGAGAGCTAAAAACAAAGCTTTGAAGAAGGAGATTGCAAATTTGAAGACACAGCTAGGTCAACTAGCTCACTGATTTGAGGAAAAGGTGATATTCTTAGTTTTGGTCAATTTTGTTTAAGTTCCACTATTTTGAGATTACCTAAGTCTTTGACACCTGTAGAAGAAGTTTGAAAGGTCATAAGTTCAAACAAAAGACGCTTTAGTGCAAATGTACTCTGTTTTAGCAAAAACAGCAGTTTCGTAGCGCGCTACGAAACTGCTGTAGGTGCTGTTTTATAAGAAAAACAAAGAGTTTAATGATGAGGTCAGCAAATTTTTGAAGGAAATGCCTCAAGAACATAAGGGAGACCATAAAAGACTCTCCTAGCTATTCAGAGAATGACAGATGTACATTTTGGGAAAGGTGAAATATTTTGTTTTTAGCTAAAGCTTCGTTAAAGGTACTTTATGACCGAATTGTTAGGGTTCTGGTTAAGGTTACCGGAGATTTTGGTTTGTACACCTGTTCAGTCCACAAGGCTTCCAGCTCATTGGGGAGTATGGTGATATGTGTTGTTTTTGAAGAATTAAAGAGAGGGGAACATGTTCTTTAATTAGTGAAGAATGATGGGTGACAAGGACCGTGAAGACAGGGCACTTATCTTGATTGATTAATGAGCCATCTACGCAGCCAGTATCCAAAGCCAGTTTGTTCAGTGTATTCTCCTCCAAGATATCTCGACCAAAACAGAAAGAAGACATGTGTCAAAGAGTCAGGAAGGAAGCATGATACGAGGAGGACAGATTTTGAGTTTTGAATAAATTAGGACCCTTTGTAGTTACAGTTCAACAATTATGTAATTAATGAATTAGTTACACAGTAGATAGGGATAGTTAATAGCAGCCTTCGATGCTCCCCTCATGCTGGAGGAGGAAGCTCGAGGTGGTTAAACATGTATTCCTATATATGGATCAGACTTGGATGTAATTGGGGTTGGATGTTTTGATAAAAGACAAGACTATTTTGGTTTATGTATAGCAGATTTCAGTAATACAAATGTCTGTTGTTTCTTCTCAGGATTCACAATGGATCTAATGGTTCAAATGTATGATGGTTTATTCTCTTTAGTGTTCTTTTACAGTTTTGTTACTGCATAATCACTCAGAACTCATGTGTCATGCTCTGACTTCCTGTATGCCTTGGCAAACTGTGTTTTATGTAAGTTATGTTTGAACATTAGATGTAAAGTGCCCTGACTTCTATGAAAGGATAGTGTTTTTTGTTTGCTGAGATGTGTGAGACTCCATAAGCCCAATGGGAATCACTTTGATATTTGTCCAGCCAGCTTATTTTTCATGTGTTTTTTAAGAGTTAGCCATCTTTCCTTGTCATTAGTCAATATTCATAGTCTGTGAGAGAGCCCTCTCTGACTAAGGAGGCTAAGCCTTAGTCTAAAGCCTGGTTTGAAATAGTTACATAGAATCTTGCTGATTGGCAGCCTTCAGTGCTTGATTTTGTGATAACACTATGAACAGGTCGTTTACCTTCCTGATTTCTTCTTCCGGTGCATTCTCTATTCCTCGGGCCTTCCAGTTCTCTGCAATTACTGGTAGGTTCATCCCCTCCCTGGCTAGCGCCTCTTCCCATTCTTGATCCTCACTTCCACCATCACTGGTGAGCATGTCAGTTTCTTCTTCTGTCTCCTCTGTTCTCTCCTGCATTTGAACTTCATTGTTGAGGTCCCCTTCCTCCGTTCCTTCCCTGGTTGGTTCTTCCTTTTCATCATGCCCTGCATCTGATGTTAGGGTTTTGAGCTTGTCCTCCGAATCTGTTTCAAGATCTAAGATCACAAAAGAGTTGCTGTGGTTGTTTCTGTCTGTATTACCTTTATTATTCTTCCTTCTGTTTGCTCTCTGTCTAGACTTAGGTTTTATGAAGGTTTCTTTATCTTTGTTGGCTTGTGCTGTTTCGGTCTCTTCTTCCTTCCTAATCAGAGGGAAATGTCTCAACAAATTCCCATGTTCATGACATTTGCCGCACCAGAAGGGAATCTGCTCATAATCTATGGCCTGAAAGTAATCCTCGTCCCTGTATTCTAGCCAGAGCCCTTCATGCAGTGCCCCGGAAACGTCCATTTCAACACATATTCTTGCGTAAGATGTATATCTCTTTTGTAAAGTTGCTTCCGAGGCCTTGATAAATGTTCCCAACTGGTCACCAATTTGTTTCAAGGCATTCAGACCCCAATAATCTATTGGGAGAGAGAACAAACGAATCCAGACTGGGACTTGGGTGAAAGATTCTTTCTCTGGGGCGAAGTTTGGTTTCCATGGTCGCATGTACAGACCAGCTGAAGCCAAAAAGTATGGGCCACCCTCAAAAATTCTATCCTTGTCTTCTAGGTTGGAGAATACAACTGTGAAGAAGCCCTTGGCTCCCAAATGAAGCTTAACATCCCCCCTCGGCTTCCATTGTTGTCTGATCCAGTGACAAAGAGTCCTTTCAGATGGCCAAATGCCCATAAATTTGCAAATGACAACATGTTCTGCCATGTGCTCTCTGTATGCCTGAATCTCTGGGTCAGTTATTACTACCCTGAGGTTATTGGTCTTTTTTGGTTTGTAGACCCCATTTGATGAAGAGTTTTTATTGGGTCTTGTGCTTGTCTCCCCCTCCTTTTCCGGCTTTCCTTGCCTATTATCTGTTTGCTCCCTGTCTTCTTCAGCTTGTCGTTCCTCGTTTTCTGATGATTTAATTATTGAGGTGATTTTGTCTTTAGTTCCTGTCAGGCTTTCACCCACTGTGCCTTTGCCTTCCGTTGAGCTGTCTGGCTTGTCAGTTTCCCCTTGTATTTTCTCCTTATTCCTCCTGCCGTTCTGCTTGTTATTGTCAAGCCCAGAAATCCTGACCCCTTCCTTCTTATTTTGCCTCTGCTTCTGCATGATTATCTGTTTGAAAGTAGGGGTCCCACTGGACCCCTCTGCCCCCATTCGGTCGGTCAGCTCGTGACCTTTGCGATACAGTGCTGCGAAACGAGAGAATACCACTTCCAGCCCTGCAATGGTATCAGCACATTGGAAACCCTATTTTCGCCCTCGGCTCCTCTTTTGGGTCTAATTTTTCATGTGAATTCTAATCAGCTTATTATTTCAATAATCCTCCCATTTCATTATTTTTATATATGTAGAAGGTCCTTTATATAACCAATTCTCCTTTTTAATTCTAATCTACTTATAATTTTTAACCAATTTTCTAACTAATTTTACTTTATTTTATTTAGATATTATAAAATCCTTTATGTAACTAATTTTCCATTTAATTATTAATTAACTTATAATCTTTGATAATACTTTTTTATTTTATTTAGGCATTTAATTTATTCATATATTATTTGGTCTTTTATTTAATTAAAATTTCTTTTAAATAATATTTAACTTATAATTTTTAATAATATTTTTTGAACTTAATACCCTTTAAAATTATTTTTTATATATATTCTAAGGGATTGATCCTAAATATTATTTTTTAAATTATATATATATATTTGATTATTAATAAATAAATTATTTAATTACTTTCTCAACCTATGATTAATTAATATATATATATATATATATATATATATATATATATATATATATATATATATATATATATATAAATATAATTTTAATAATAATTATTAAATAATTTAAATAAATTATCTTTTTAATTTAACCATTAATCCTAACTTTTACCTTAATAACCGAATATTATAACTTTAATATATATATATATATATGTTAATAAATAAGTTAAATAAATAAATAATTACATCTTTAACCTTAAAATTATTTTATTCTTATATTTTAACTAACTTCCATAAAAATAAACTAACCATTGAATTATTATTGATGATGATGATGATGATGATAGTTAACGTCCGCTGAGACCAAATAATGGTCTATTGGACCTAAAGAAACAAATTATCTATTTTGATTTAAGATTTTATTCCTATGCTCAAAAAGCTTGGAGAGAAGCCTCCCGAGCTCACTATAATTTTGACATTGTAAAAGGCTAGGAAGGTCAGTATTGTAACAAAGATTGTGAAACTGAGATCTAATGTGGTTATACGCGGGGCACTCTAAGAGGAAGTGGTTTTCATCCTCAATGTTCCTATTCTTACATATATGGCAGATCCTTTCCGTCCATGGCGTTTTAGGAACTGCCCAACGACCTGTTTCACTATGGAGCTCATGAGAATTCGTTCTAATCTTTGCTATATTAATTTTCTTCTTTGAGCTAGTTAAAATAGAGAGATGCTTTTGATCTTCTAGGGTGGGGTTGATGACCTTCTTATAATAACTTAATTTTCTTTTAGCCGCTAAGTCTTTCTCACACCACATTTTTTCTTTGAACTTAGAAGTAACAATATCTTTAATGTTATTTATGTTTTGCAATGCATCATTTTCGTTGATCTCCCAATAGTTTAACCA
The DNA here is from genome assembly GCA_031772625.1 of Pinus tabuliformis. Lineage (NCBI taxonomy): Eukaryota > Viridiplantae > Streptophyta > Pinopsida > Pinales > Pinaceae > Pinus > Pinus tabuliformis. The sequence continues at coordinate 105,979,323 of CM062810.1, read as the reverse complement.
GGCCCTTGTGTCTTTATGCCACCCTCGATTGAGCCTTAGGTGGTTTTGGCTAGAATTTAAAGCTAGCTTAGGAGGTCTATGATCGTTTATGTTACTGATTTTGTGCTTGTACAACAGAAACCTAAGCATAGCTAGGCTCTCAATAGGGGAAAGACCTGCTTCTATAAGGAGAATAGGATAGGGTGTATTACTTTTAATTTTCAGGTTATAAGTTATAAAACACTTCTGGATTTGCTCAATCTTTCTCCATGATTCTCTGGAGATGCTGCAACCCCAAACCTCACAGCCATATAAGATAACAGGAGTGACTAAAGTTTCAAAGAGGAACCTCTTTTTATCCCACATTACAAGGTTTGCAATTTTACAATTATTTTCAAGACCATAGTAAGCTTTCCACCCCACATTAATCCTTTTCTCAATGCTATGGTTCCAGTTGAGCTTGTGATGAATATCAATTCCTAGGTACTTGTAAGAATACACTTCCTCCAAGTTATTATTGTCATACATAAAATTAGCGTAAGTGTCCTTCTTGGATTTGATAATCATAACTTTTGTTTTGTCAGTGTTAACAGTCATACCCATGGTAGAGCAGAAATCCTTAAGAAGCCTGAGTTGCTTATTAAGATCAGATGGGCACCTTGCCAAAAGAACAATATCGTCAGCATAAAGAAGAAGGATGACGACTATCCCAGCTAAGATCGTGCCATCACATCCTGCTTCCTCTAAATAGCCTTCGAGCTTATCGATGTAAATGCCAAATAGGGTAGGGGAGAGGGGGAAACCTTGTTTAACTCCGATGTTACACTTAATATCTTCCGACCACCCTTCATTGCTCTTTAGCTTGGCAATTACATTCTCGTATAACCTTATAGTGGCAGCTCTCAACTCGAGAGGAACCTTTAGCTCTTCTAATCTATTCCAAAGGTTGGATCTAGGAACCGTATCGAAAGCCTTTCTAAAGTCCACAAAGCAACAAAATAAATTGGATTTATCATTATGACATTCCTCCGCAATGATCCTAAGCGTAACAAGGTGGTATTCTATTGAATAAAATACTAGTCAACTTATGATTTTAATTAAAATATATATATAAGTAGAATACCAATAATAATTATTTAATAATTTGAATAAATAAATAAATTATCAAACCAACCATTAAAATTATTAATCCTACCTTAATAACCTAATATTATATATATATATATATATATATATATTCTAATTTTAATTTAAATAAATAAATAAATTCCCTTTTTAAAACCAACCATTTTACCTAATTTAACTTATTTCCATAAGAAAAATAATAATAATAATAATAATTATAATAATAGCATTAAATTAATAAATAAGAATTTGACCTGGGTCCTAAGGTCAAAATTAGCCGTTGGAGACTCTGCTCAGACTATTTATCATGCTAAGCTGGATCTGTTTCTTCAACTTGTCCTGACGATGAACCACACTAGTTGGTTCGAAACGCGTTGACAAATGGTATTCCATGTGATTTTCGTTGAAAAATCTCTCATAAACTTGATATGGATCACAGAAGCCTGAACTCTATAATCCTAGGAGTTGTTGTATACATACGGTAAGGCCTGAAAACTAAAACATAATCCAAGATCAACTCTAAAATGAACTGAATAAATCTGACAATGCATTGGAACATAACGCACACTATTTAGAGGTCTAGGCTAGAGATGTGCTCCAACATCGTTAAACCTAGTCACTTTTGTTTCCACTCAAGGTTGGGTGATTCCTCCTTCTGTGACTCAATAGTGGTCTAGCACAGAATTGTGCTCCCATGTACCATCGAGTATATGTTGGGAGACCCCACTAGGTTATCATCCTTTATCCTTAGGAAGCCACGTCTGCCGCCTTACAAACCGTAACGCACCAAACACAGCATTCGGGAAGATTGACTGCTGTACGGAAAGTCCTTGGTTTTCATATGACTGCCAAGGTGTATATGCAGTTTTACGGATTTGTTTGGTAAACCTTTTGCCTAGTTCTCCAGAGTATTCACTTTTGTTCCTTTTTGGACTCCCTAAAAGAAAAGGTCCATCTGAGCACTTGTCACTTCAGGTTCATTAAATATTCGAAGGCGACTAGAGTCATCTTTTGTCCTTTTCTCGACTCTTTAAAGATGAAAAGGTCAAGTTCTGTTCATGTGTCTTAATATTTATTTGGCCACGTTCACATTTACCCTGTTAGATCTTGTTTGCGTTAGCTTGAGTAGGGTTCTTTCTTAGTTTTCCTAGGGTTTTTGAATCATCATCCTGGTGGAATCACCGATCCCGTCTCCCGTTCCAAGTGACCAAGGGTCTCCCTCTTCTGTTGCTCCTGAGATACCGGTTGTTAGTGATACTCTCCCTGTTATTTCAAGTATCCAACCGATTAAATCTCGCGCTCCAGAAGACGAGACTTACGATATTCATTGGAATCCCATTTGGGAGCCTTCCGAAGAAGATATTCCCGGTACTCCTCCTAGTGTTTCGGTCCCAATGTCTTCTTCTGACATGGAGGACACATCCCCCGTCATGAGTGAAGAATCCGTTGCGACGAGCAGTGAAATTCCTATCTCAACGGAAACTACACCTTTTCGTGTCACCCCTCTTGGTGTCACGTTGCCTTTACGCTATAAGGCTTTGAGGGATGTTATGGGTTCTAGGACCTCCCTTACGAGTTCTATGTGGTCTCACACCATCACTCCGACCTCGGAGTATTTTATTCCTCAAATTTACAATGTTTCTGTCACCTCAGTCCCGACTATTCCAACTGTATGTGTGACTTCTTCAACCCCTGTTGTTGGTACCATTATTGCAGCCTCAGTTGTGACCATTGTTGCTGGACCTTCATCCGAATCAGCAAATAGTGGCCCATCGGTACCTACACCCGGATTTGTCGATCCTACACTAAGTGCCCCACCTTATTCTGGTTCCATTCCAACAGGGGGGGCATACGATCAATATTTGCACGTTCTTCAGAATTTGAACCCCCAAGATCCGTTTCATTATTACGATTCTCGAGGAGCTCATATCTATTACCCCGGACCTTTACCCTCTCAGCTTGCGGTTGAGGTTACGGTCCCGTTATCCGTTGCTTTGGGTACCACCGGTTATCATGGTGGCCAAGTACCCCTTGCGAATTTTCAAGGACCACCTTATTAAGGTCAGCCGTCTTACACGCAACCCTCCTATGGGCAGCAGTATTACGGACAGCCTTATCCAGGGCCACCTGGAGGCCCATAAGGACAACCCTTCTAGGGACAACCTTAGGCCTCTGGTGGTTCATCTTTTACCTATTTCGGGAAACCTTCTGGTAATCCGGGACAACCTTACATGCAACAAGGCCAACCTGGTGTCCAGCAAGGCTACCCTTTTAGACAAGTTGGTCAGCCTCAAATCCAATCAGGTCAACCAATTGTCCAGTCTGCTCAATCATCCAGTTCATCAAGACAACCCTCAGTTGTGCAAGGACAACCTGATACCTAGCAAGCTGAACCTTCTGAGCAAATGGGTCAACCTCAATCTCAACTAGGTTAACCTTCTGGCCAGGTGGCTTAGCCTCAGTTCTCTCAAGGACATCCATCTGGGCCTGCTCAACCGGACACTCAAATGATTGTTGCTTCTCAAGCTCAACCCAGTTTTCAGCCCCAGTCTGGCCTCCAGACCCAGTCCGGTCTTCAAATGCAGGTTAGATCTCAATCTCAACTTGCTTATCAAACACAGCCTAGCTCCCAGGCTCAGTTTGTTGCCTAGCCGCCTTATGGTTTCCAGCAATCTCAAGGGCAAACCCAATTTTCCCCGTACCAAAAATATCAACAATTGCAGGTGAGTCCTTATTAGAATTACCAGCAACCATATGTTGCTCATGCGGGCCAAGTTGGTAATCAATGGAATGCTGGGAGGAAAATCCAGGGCCAGCCATCCAATTATAGCTATAACCCCTATGGAAAAAATCCCTACGGACAAAACCCTCTTGGGCCAAATCCGTCCGGACAGAATCAATGGGGGCAACAAGCAGCTGGCTGGAACTCTGGTGCTACCTCCTACCCGCGGCCTTAGATGTCTTTTAACCCTCAATTACCCTTTTTAGCAACGTTGGAGTTACCGGATGTGTCCAAACTGACAAATGATCCTATCCTTCATAATCCGTATTGGCCACCGGTTCCAACTAAGATTCTCGGTGATTGTCCCAAATTTGATGGTAAAGCTGGAGAAGATCCCCAAGCCCACGTTATGACTTATCATCTATGGTGTTCGTCAAATTCGTGGCTTGATGATTCAATCCGGCTCCGCCTTTTTCAAAGGACCCTCACTGGCTCTGCTGCTAAATGGTATATTGAGTTAGCTCGCGGATCTTTTCAGGATTTTAACTCATTGGCTATGGAATTTTTAACTCATTTTCAGTTGCCGATTCAATATGAAACAGGCACACACCTCCTGACATCCTTGAAACAAACAACGGCTATGCATATCTTTGATCATATCCATGAATGGAGACGGCGTCGCCATTTGATTAAGTTTTGGATTCCCGATCAACTTCTGACCGACTGGTTCACGACCTCATTTGTCGGTCCGATAGCACAGGACATTGCTATGGGGGCATGTGTAACTGAGGAGCGAGCTATTGCGCATGCTTAGTACCTTGACTTGGTTTACTACCAGTCCGGTACGCTATATGATTATTTGCCTAATGCCCCGAGACCCAGAACTTCCAAAGCCCCACCAACACCATCTGTTGACGGCGTCATTGGTTCTGTTAATCCGCCCTCTAAGAAATCTTCCACGAACCCTGGGAAGCAAGAGTCGAATGCTCTGAATGAAAATACTTCTCAGGATATATCCATTTCTGGTAATACTTCCGAGGTTAACGCCGTCTAGTCCACCACGACGGATAAAGCCTCGAAAGGAAAAAAGAAGGGAAAAGGAAAGAATAAAGCTGATTAACCCAAACAGGATTCCCATAAACCTCCACCCGAGGAAGGTGCAAAATGCAAACCTAAGTATCCTTGCCTTATCTGTGAAGAGGATCACTATACCAAAGACTGTCCAAGGCGGTCTGAAGTTAATTGTTTGTTGAAAGGTGCTCCCGGGACTCCTGTCGTGCTTAAAGAGCCTTTTCCCTTGCAGCAAATGCAAATGGTGGCCGATCCATCTCAATCCTATTCTCCCTTTGTTTCTCAAGTGTTTATGGCTGGGACGATTCCCATCCACATTAGTACTCAGGCAAAAGAGTATCCATCGCCTGCTGGGAAAGAGCCTGAGGTCCCTGTTGGAGAGGTAAATCCCCTCTACGGATAGAGGCGATCCCTACTAGCCCAGCAAGGGTCTAGCAACAATCAAACAATGCTGCTATGCATGTTCCTAATTACAATTAAACAAGAGGTAAAGAGCACCTACTTGGATTCCCGCGCCGCCGTTTGACGAAGAGATGTTGCCTTCGCTCCTTCGCTTTGGCTGGTCACGATCCTCCGCGATCTCCGCGAATAGATACCTGCACACACGAAGAGGAAACAAACACAAGCGTGAAATCTAGTAAAAGCAACCATACATCGGTCAGAAAAGATGTAATTCACATTTAACCATTGCAAGTACAAATGAGAATGGAACAATAATAGCAGTCATCTATTATTAATCAGAATAGAGAAGAGTACAACCAAATGTTCTGACATCGGTAACCTTCTCAGGAGGGGCCGGTCAGCATGTATCTCAAGCATTCACCTTTGAGGATGATTCTCCCAAGACAAACAACTCTCTCTCTCACACAAGTAACACAAAACAACCTTCCCTAAGCAATCAATCACTTCCACACCTAGCACACCAAATACCTATAGTAGCAGCAATCTGAGGACTATAAGCTCTATACAATCCAAGCTATGTCTAACTAGCTGCTCATGGTAATGGTGGAAGTATATGTAGGAGAAGGAGCCTCATAAAAGGGTGGAAGGATGAGCTTATCTTCAAGGGAAGTGGTTGCAAAGGGTCGAACAGACATGCCATAGAAGGGAGTCGACATTCACAAAGCTAACAACCAAGCCTGGAGTAATCTGGAAGGCTGGCTGTTTGAACAAATTCGCCCAAACTGGATCAGCGCGGATTATGAGGCAACTGACGCGATGTCACCGTGTGTACATAACTGGGACAACCATGTCAGTGCGGAAGAACACGGGAAAGGTGATGTCCTTCCGAGCTGGCAGCGCACGGAATACATTATGGAGCGCCGGTCATCGCGGGTATTTTGCAAACAGACGCGCTGATGAATAAAACTTTAGAAGAATGGGTTTTTGGGCCAGTTCAGAAGGCATGAACTTAGTGATTGGCACAGCAGGATGACTGACAAGAAGGCAGTGACAAATTAATGTGTAACAGATGCCCCCTAAAGCATGAAGACCGAGAGAGTGGGAGGGGTGAAATGCTTTACAACACACGCCGAACTGGAACACCACCAGGAAGGACCGAAAATCTCTGATAATCAAGTACATGCAGTCTAGGCATGGGCGCAGCCATCCAAAAAGACATGCGAAAAGGTCTGTTGGAATGGACGCAGCCACCCAGCTAAAGAGACCATAATAACGATAAGGTATGGTCGCAGCCATCCATGAAGACTCAGGTATGGGCGCAGCCATCCATCAATGAGTCATGTAATGATGATCCACAAAATCGCAACCTGGACCATAACAGACAGGGATCCAGGGTCTTGCGCTCCGTCCCGATCCGAAAAAAGTACAAGTTCAAGCATGTGAATATATGAGTTGAAGTCGAACACACATGAACATCGTCTGATTACCAGTCAATGATGAAAACTGTTAACAGACGCGAGAGGTACCACCAGTAATGACAATGGCCCTCAAGGTACTATAGGTACAATCCGTGGCATGTGAATCAATGAGCTGGTGTCGAACACCCACGGAATCATTCGATCGGAGGCCAATGATGTAAACCTCGCGTCGAACATGAAGAACCTGCCATTGAGGCATGCAGGCTCTAAGGCACCTGAAGGGAGTCTCTAAGTCACCTTCCCGGATAATGAGCTGAAGTCGACAGGAAGTGACCTTGATCGAAGGTGGGCCATAATGTTTCCCACATCATCGACGCGAGACAGAGGAAAAAATGATTTGTGTGAGATAGCAGATGAGGTTGTATTATTGCAGAGGTCAACTTCTCTTGAACATATCGGCGGCACTGTAGCGGGTTTGGCAGTATTTGACATCAAATGAGCAGAGGGTATAGTAATGATGGCAATGAGCAGATGAGAGGTCGAATAGGATAACCCAAACCCACGGAGGCCAGTGAAAAACAAGATGAGATGGTCCCACCCAGACACGAAGCAAAAGAGTGCCATGTTCAAGAGCGACATACTGCCGACACGACTAGGATTACAGTTCCATTTTCCCCACCATTTCTGGCGGGTACCCCGGTTATTTTTGGATGACAAGCTTGACGGGGATAGCATATGCTTGAAGAATGTCATTTCGACAATATCCGATGTCATCAAGTGTTTAACGAGCCTGACAAAGGAAAAACTCGGCGTCTTTTCTTGTTTAGAGAGTCTGAAAAGACAACAAAAAGAAGACTCCAGGGGGGTCCTTTTTCGTACAGTTGTGTCTCTCGAGCCCGAAAAAGTATAAAACAATGCTCGAAAGAACCGCCCGACCATTACAATCGAGGAGTACTTTTCGTAAATAGTGTTTTTGACCCGAAAAAGTAAAAAAGCGGTCGAAAACACGTCGTTTTAGAGCCGATAACGAGTGCGAAACGACAAACACCCGGCAATATTTTTAAGTTATACGGTCGGAAAAAGAGCTTAAAATGACTGCCTCTCATTCCCTTTAACGAGCTGAAAGGAGGCTCGGCCATCTTTTCTCGTTTTATGTCGGAAAAGAGCTCAAAGACGACATTGTTGGGACCAAGTGATTTCAGGACCATGATGATTTTCACCGTCTATTCGAACCTGCACAGGAACACTACCCGCATAAATCCATTCGATATGTGTAAAAAAACATATTAAAACATGCATTCAATAAGGCTAGGGCTAAATCCATGGCAAAAGATGGTAGAAACCCAAAAATATGGTCATTTATGAGTTTTTACTATAAATAGGGGGGGGAAAAATCATTTTTACCATTTTACCATTTTGGGACGTGAAGGACGTGGAGAAGCCAGAAAGTTGACGGAGTGATTTCCAGCTCGTACGGACACCGTTCTCCGAACCGTTTCTTCCAGGTAGGTTCTCCTCTCCTTGCCCTGCATTCTGATCATGTTTAGCAAGTTTTTAACGGTGGAATACGCCCAATTGGGTGAATTTCTTGAGCATGGATGCGCTCTCGGTCAGCGCGGGTTTCCCACGCGGGTCCGCGCTGGCCGAATTAGGACAAAACGCACCCAACTTCGGGTCAGCGCGAAAAACCCGTGTTCTTCCGCGCTGACCTTGAAAAATAACAAAGGGCTGTCATGGCCAGCGCGGCTGTTTTTAAAACAGCCGCGCTGGCGCGGAAAGATTTGTTTTTCTATTTCCGAACGTAAAAATTCCAATGCCAGCACTTCTAATGACTTTCCAGTGGCAGGAAAGGGTTCACGAAGTTGAGGATATAGCCGCTTTTGCAAGTGTGGATTGCTGCAATGCCATGCGGGCATGCGGGTTTATGAAGTTCTTCCTCACACTGCGTCTAAGGGCCCAGCATGATCTCCTCGAGCTACTGATCAGGGCATGGAACCCGGTGGATGGGAAATTCACCATCCGGGGCCAAGACATTGAATTCGACCATATGGACATTTTCTTTCTGACTGGGTTGTGACGCCGGGGTGCGAGGCCCATCATAGAGGGACAACGACCTGGCGGCGGTCCTCTAGACGATCTCATGGCTCGAGTATGTCCAGAAGCCGAGAAGACGCGGAGTGGGAAAGTGGCAATCCCCACAGTGAGAAACATAGTCCTTCGCACCATCCTGTTCATGGTGACCCAGGCAGCGGGAAGCATGGCCAACCATGAGGCCTCGAAGACTCACCTTATGCTAGCTCTCGATTGCCTTGAGCCTACTATGTTTGATTGGGCCACAGCGGTGACCAACAACATGAAGAGGCAGCTCAGCAACTGTCGTCGTGGAGAGACGAAACAGTTCGGCTACGGGTCTATCTTAGTCCCGCTTATTCTAGAGCGAGTGCCAGCCATGCGGCTGCAGACGATGGCCGTGGATGCTCCTAGGGATCCTCGGGAGACGAGGGCCACACGATGGGCTCGCATCATGCCACGCGGAGGTGGTGGCCGGTCGCATTCCTGGGGAGCATTCTTCCGGGATTGGCTGGATCAGCAGGTTATCTTTGTGGAGGACTGGCCATATGCGGGTATGGATTTCCGCAATGACCCTGATATGGTGCTGCCCCCAGGGGAACAGTGGGATGATGCAGGTATAACACTTGACTTTTTGAGTTTCGTAATGTTTTTGAATTTTTCATGTACATGTCCTAATAAATGTCATGGTATGCAGATGTGGGGCCCACTAGACCGATTGGCCTGGCTGCCGAGGCACGGAGAGAGGGACAGGGAGCTGGAGCCCTGGCCTTAGTCCCTCCAGGGGTTGACACGTCAGAGACTGTAGCTCGCAACCTTGAGGGGTTGCTGGAGGGAGTGCCTGACTACCAGGGGGTCGAGGAGGTCCCTTTAGAGCACCAGATCCATACAGTGGGGGTGGAACCTAGGGTGCACCGCCTTCTGAGGCGGGTAGCACGAGCGACTGTGTACTACAGAGAGCACCACCCGGCTCAATAGTCGCCTAGGCTTTATTTCCACTGTTATTTTGAGACACATGACTCAGATATCCTGATATTTTGGACATATACACTTATTTTTGAGCGCCTTAGTGCGCCACACGATATATATATATATACATACCGGCTTTTTGGATGGATCATGGTTACATGTGATGATGTTTTGTTTATGTTATGCAATTGTTCAGTGCAACTGTGATCTTGTGTATGAATTTGCATGACACATGACCCATGTATTTTATATTTTCAAACAAGCTTAAAGGCACACACATGCACACTATGCTTGAAATGATTTATTTACATATTCTTTACTCTATTATGCTTTCTATGTCTCCTTGTATGATGTTATCTGTTTCGCAAATGTCTGTCTAACACATGATTTGCCAATGCATCAGTCAACGTGTTTAATCGTCTTGGAATATGTTGATATGTAATGTAACCAAAGTTCCGTTCCAACAATCTTACACGTAGGTACAACCTTAGTATGCGTTGGTCTCTGACGGAATAACGCCCGTTAAGTTGATGGACGACCAGCTGGGAGTCCAGGTTCACCACTAATTCTCGGATGCCGAGGTCAACTGCTTCGGCAAGTAATTCAATTACAGCGCTGTATTCGGCAACATTGTTAGTGGTACGACCTAGGCAGACACCCTGAAGGTCTAACAATTCTCCGTGAGGATCGTAGATCACCCACGCCGCAGATGACAAATTGCAAGTGCTGCGGCAGGCGCCATCAGCGAAACCAACATAGGGTGCACTAGACATCTGCACAAAAAAGAGAGCACAATAAGAGGCAAAACACGCTTTCATACCAAAGCAAAAACGAAATCATTCACAACACACAAAACACACGTATATACAAAGTGAGTGCGCGAAGTTATGCATAATATTTCTTCAGATACAACCCGTTGCGGGGCTTGTCAAGAGGATTTCCTTCATAATCAATTAACTCATATGCGCCCTTTTGTAAAACTCTTTTCACGATGTAGGGACCTAACCACATAGATTCGAGCTTCCCTGCCCCCAGCTTATCCTTAGCTTGATCGTAGAGCAGTACTAAATCTCCCTCAACAAAGGAACGAGGATGAATATTCTGGTCGAAGTGAGCCTTGACTCTCTTCTTCTATGCTTCGATAGCCAGAGAAGCCAAACGACGAGTCTCGTCTAGCCATTCTAGGTAAAGAAGCCGTTCCTCCACCGGAGTGGTGTTGGGAAGTAACTCGACAGCTAATTTTAATGAAGGAATCTCGCATTCGACGGGAAGGGTAGCCTCCAGTCCATAAACCAACTGGAAAGGGGTGAAACCGGTGGCATCCTTCACAGAAGTCCGGTAGGCCCACAAGGCTGGGAAAAGCATAAGGTGCCAGTTAGACTTGTGCGTATTGACGGTGCGCTGAAGCATAGTGATCAAAACTTTGTTCACGGCTTCAACTTGGCCGTTAGATTGTGGATAGTACAGTGACGAACTATCTTGGCGCAAGCCTAGTTGGGTCGTTAGCTCCGTCATCATATGATTTCAGAAATGCTTTCCATGATCTGTAACGATAGCCTGAGGGACTCCGAAACGAGTGATAACATGATTGAATAAAAACTGTGCCGCTGTGTGACCGTCTTCGTTCAATGTAGGCATCGCTTCGGCCCACTTGGTGAAATAATCCACAGCAACGATAATGTACCCATGCCCCCCGACCGAACGAGGGTTACAGGATGTATAATCGATGCCCCATTTGGCAAATGGACCTACGGTTACAACAGGGTGCAGTGGTGCGACAGGTGCACCCATCTTCCGGTGGTAAACCTGGCATTCGTGACATGCACGTACAACAAGGATGCAATCCTTGAAGATGGAAGGCCAGAAATAACCAGCCCGGAGGATCTTCTGGGCGGTAGCATATCCGGACATATGGCCGCCACAAGCGCCGGAGTGGCAGTCATTCAAGACTCGCTCAACCTCCTCGAGAGTTAAGCATCGGCGAAGAACATAATCGATGCCGAGGCGGTACAGGGTATCGCCCAAGATACGATATGGTTGAGCTTGGTGACGAATTCGTCGTCGAGCATCTTTCGATACATTGGGACGGAACAAAGACGTTTGTAAATATACGATAATATCCCCGTACCATGGGTCGAGGGTACTGATGAGAAACAAAGTTTCATCCGGAATATGCTCCTCTGAGCGGGATGGTGCAGAGTGAGATGGTAAGGAACAGAGCAGTTCAGCAAAGACCAGAGATTTCTTAGACTTGGCTGCAGTGAATTCCAAGTCGAACTCTTGGAGGATTACAATCCACTTCGAGTATTTGCCCCCCAGCAGATGACGTGACAAAATGTAGGTCATGGGGTTGCAATCAGAGATCACGGTCGTTGTGCGCAACAGGATATAATGCCGGAATCGTTGGACGGCGCAGACAGCTGCCAATGCCAACTTCTCGACGTATGCGTAGCGAGTTTCCGTATCCAGAAGGTTGCGGCTAAGATAATAGATAACATGCTCGGTGCCAGCATCATCGTCCTGCACTAGAACCACACCAATGGTGGTGTCAGCGGCAGCTAAATAGAGAGTGTAGTCGCGGTGATAGTTCGGCGGTCTTAAGAGCGGAGCTGAGACAAGAAGGTCTTTAAGGCGCTCAAAAGACTCCTGGGCGATGGCATCCCAACGAAAGGGTGTGTCTCGCTTTAATAACCGCGTGAAGCCTTTAACCACCTCGACATAATTTGGGATAAATCGTCTGAGAAAATTAGCTTTTCCCTGCAAGCTCTGCAATTGCTGCAAAGAGGCAGGGGGAGGAAGATTCAAAATGGCCTCGACTTTGAGGGGATCCAAGCGGATGCCTTCTCGGGAGACGATAAACCCGAGTAGTCGGCCAGCTTCCACGCAGAAGACACACTTGTGCGGATTAAGTCGAATACGGTAGTGTCGACAGCGGAGGAAGATTTCGCGTAAATGAGATGGATGGTCTTGACGTTTAGCTGAATGAGCTGGGAGGTCATCCAGGTAAGGCTGTACGATGTGTCGGATATCATGAAAAGCATACGACATCGCACGCTGGAAAGTGGCACCGGCATTTTTGAGACCGAAAGGGAGCTTCTTATAAGAGAAGGTACCCCAAGGACAAATGAAAGCTGTCTTGTGCTGGTCTGCAGGGGCTATGTTGATCTGGTTGTAACCAGAGAAGCCGTCCATAAACGAATAAATCTCGCTTCCCGCGCAGTCATCAATAAGCTGATCAATAAAAGGCGTAGGAAAATTATCTTTTGGACAGGCGCGGTTGATATCGCAGTAGTCAACACAGACCCGAATAGTACCCTGCTTTTTATTTACAGGGACTATGTTAGATACCCATTCTGTGAGAGGAATGGCATAGATGAAACCAGCACGAAGAAGCTTTTCAACCTCGGCCTTTATGGCTGCTGCCTTTCGAGGGTGCACAGGACGTAAACGCTGACGAACAGGCTTGGTGCCTGGATAAGTGGGTATCTCGTGCACCACTATACTAGGGTCGATGCCGAGCATTTCCTCGTAAGACCATGCGAAGACATCCCGGAATTCACGAAATAAAGCGGTATAAAGTTGAACTTCCTCAGGAGTGCATGTGACTCCAATGAAAATATTCTCGACAATCCCTGGTTTGACAGAGATGTCGATTGGTTGGGTTTGCGTTATATTTCCCAAATTGCCCTCCGATGACACTTGATATAGCTGGATAGGTGTTTGGAGAGGCGGAGATGGGACACATGAAGCAAACCGCTCGAGACATGCGGCCATTTCCGGATGGGGAGGGAGAAACGAAGAGCGATGGTGGTGATCTGACCAAGGGAGCTCTTCTAGAGACATAATCTCTATAATGGCCTCATCGGAGGGGAAAATCTCTTTCAAAGGGTCCGAAGTAGGCTCATCTCCTAACCATGGGGAATGATCATATGAATCGGGAACACTGCTTGGAAAAGCAGGTTCAGGGGGTGGAGCCGATACAGCGACAATCTCGATGTAATTGAGCTCGGCAGGACTCAATGGCATCATATCGCCCCAAGAGTCTTCCTGATTCGGGGGAGGAAGAACCCATGGATCTGAACGTACAGAGATCATATGGACAGAGGCGAAATTGGGAGGTGGGAGGGGAAAAACTCCCATCAAAGCAGGATCTTTGAAAAGTCCGGCTCCCACACTTTCTAAGGACCTGGAGGTATGCTCCACAAATGGCACATTACCTTCGGAGGAAGAGGCGAAGAAAGAAAGCTGGTCCACCGTGACAATCTTTCCTTGGTGAGGGAAACGAATGACACGGAATAAGGAGGACGCTACGGCCTGCATGGCATATGTCCAGCTGCGGCCGAGGAGGAGGTTGTACGTGAGATTTGCGTCAACGACCTCTACCTCTACTTCGACTGTCTTGCCTTCTAAGGAAATGGGTAAACGTTGGAGAATACCGTAAGGGCGAGATTCTCTTCCATCGAATGCTTCTAGGGTCGTAGGAGACTGAATCAGAGCGGGGGAACCAATAGCCTTCCAGCAAGCGACTGACATGATACAGGTTGAGGCACCTTCATCAATAACGGTACGATGAATCGTTTTGCTATTAATGATGACCTGGATAAGGAATGCTACCTGGTGAGGCAGTCTCTGGGAAAAACCCTCGAGATCAAAAGTAATCAAATCCGAATCTGTCGGGTCGATGCCACCAATGGCTGATAGCAGGGACTTCCTCTGAGAGGGGCAGCTCTGGAGGACTTCTAACGCGGACATAGCAGACAGAGCCTGAGCTAAGTCCTCGACAATGCTATAGTGCTGGGCGGCACGAGCATTGGGGTTATAGGATGACTTCCTGAGTACAGCTTTAGGAGGGGGTCGGGGGATCGTCTCAGCGCTGGGCCGTTCAAAGTGAAGGGGACCAGAACTGGACGGAGGAGCGCTGGAGGGAATCTCCGGCTCTTTCCCGGCTGAAGAAGGATAATCTTTTGCTCGAGTCGAAACATGGATGGGAATGGTGCCAGCCATGAACACTTGAGAACCGAACGAGGAAGAGGACTGAGAGGGGTCAGCCACCTGATGCGTCTGTTGGGAAGGGAAAGGTTCTTTCAACACGGCAGGAGGTCCAGGAGCGCCTTTCAATAACCGACTAACCTCGGACCGCCTAGGGCAGTCTTTGGTATAGTGATCTTCCTCACAGATGAGGCAAGGGTACTTAGGTTTTCGCTTGGCTCCATCTTCAGATGAATTTTTAGAAGGTTCCTGCTTGGGTTGTTTATTTTCATTTTTCGGTTTTCCTTTCCCCTTCCCTTTCCCTTTCGAGGATTTGTCCGCCGCGGTGGACTGAACGGCGTTAACCTCTGAGGTACTAACAGAATTCGATGGGCCCTGAGAAGCATTTTCATTGGAAGCATTTTGCTTTTGCTTTCTAGGGTTTGCGGAGGATTTCTTCGACGACGAATTGACAGAGCCAATGACTCCATCTACTGATGGTTTCGGCGGAGCCTTGGTCTACCCAGGCCTCGGAGCATCTGGCAAATAATCATATAGAGTACCTGACTGAGAATAAACTAAGTCTAGGTACTGAGCTCGCGCGATCGCTTGCTCTTCAGTTACACAAGCTCCCATGGCAATATCTTTTGCAATTTTGGGCACAAAGGAGGTTGTAAACCAGTCGGTCAGGAGTTGATCAGGAATCCAGAATTTGATCAAGCGACGACGCCTTCTCCATTCATGTATATGATCAGAGATATGCGTAGCCGTGTCCTGTTTCAAAGACGTGAGGAGATTAGTCCTAGTCTCGTACCGAATGGGCAACTGAAAATGGGTTAAAAATGCCATAGCTAACGAGTTGAAGTCTTGAAACATACCGCGATTCAGCTCAATATACCATTTGGCAGCTGCACCGGTGAGAGTCCTCTGAAAGAGGCGAAGCCGGATAGAGTCATCAAGCCATGAGTTCGATGAACACCAAAGATGATAAGTCATAACATGTGCTTGAGGATCCTCTCCTGCCTTACCGTCAAACTTTGGACAATCACCAGGTATTTTAGTTGGAACCGGCGGCCAATATGGATTATGCAAAATGGGATCATTCGTTAACTTGGACACATCCGGAAGTTCCAATGTCGCTAAAAATGGCAGTTGAGGATTAAAGGACATCCGAGGCTGAGGGTTCGAGGCAGTATTAGGGTTCCAACCAGATGGTGGTTGTCCCCAGGGATCTTGTCCAGATGGACCTGGCCCGAAAGGGCCTGGAGCATAAGAACTTTGTCCCGATGGACCTTGCCCAGAGGGGTTCTGTCCATACGGATTTTGTCCATATGCGGACGATTGCCCCTGATACTGCCCCCTAGCACCCCATGTATTAGCAGCTTGCCCCGCAGGTGCACCATATTGATAATTTTGGTAAGGAGTGACCTGTGGTTGCTGATAATTTTGATAAGGAGCAAACTAATTTTGCCCCTGGGGTTGCTGGTAGCCATGTGGTTGCTGGACCCCATACGGAGCCTGATAGGTAGGCTGCGCTTGGTAAGGAGGTTGATAACCTGTTTGAGTTTGAGGCCCAGGGTAATGTCCTTGAACCGGCTGGGGTTGAACCATCTGTCCCGAAGGTTGACTTGGTTGGATTTGAGATGGGCCTGGTTGGCCAGCAGGGTAAACTTGCTGGGCACCAGATTGTCCATGCGCCACCAAGGGTTGTCTTTGCGGAACGGATGACTGAGCTGGCTGGATAGCTGGTTGACGCCGAGGTTGGCCAGCTTGTCCAGCTGGACGATTAGGGCGGACATCGGGTTGACCTTGCTGCGTAGAAGGTTGGCCCGTTTGCCCCCCAGGGTGACCAGACTGAGCAGAGGGCTGGGCTTGCTGCATAGCAGGCTGCCCTCCTTGGTGCATAGGCTGAGCAGAGGGTTGGCCTTGCTGTATAGCAGGTTGCCCCCCTTGCCCAGAAGGATTCATGGATTGAGCAGTGGGTTGACCCTGCTGAACATAGGGTTGCCCACCCTGCCCAAGAGGATATCCCTGCTGGACTGCTAGTTGATTTTGAGGATTATAAACTGACCCAGTTTGTCCAGATGGGTACCCTTGCTGGAAACCGGGTTGGCCTTGCTGAACGTAAGGCTGCCCTGGTTGTCCAGTTGGGTAACCTTGCTGAGTACCAGGTTGCCCTGGATACCCAGTAGATTGACCTTGATATGAATACGACGGACCTCCAATGGCCGAGGGTTGTCCCTGGTAGGGTTGTCCCTGTGGGCCCCCAGATTGTCCTGGGTAAGGCGGGCCATAAAGTGGTTGCCCTTGAGGGGTTTGCACATAAGGCGGCTGGCCTTGATTGGGTGGTCCGTGAGGCTGCACGGGAGGATCCCGGTTCCCATAAAAAACATGAGAGGTGGGATCGTACCTCATGTTCAAAGGTTCCTCGTTCTCTTCGAAAGGACGATGAGGGAGGACCGAAACGTTCTCGAGGTACTGACCATTCGCATCATAATAAAAGAACGGACCTTCGTAATCTGGATCCGTGATAGGCTGCCCAAAGGCGTCATACGGCCCCGATCCTGGAACACCGCCAGAAGAGGGTTGAGCACTTTGGGCAGGGTCGATGACTCTAGACAAAACCTCAGGTTGGCTACTATTCACTTGAGCGTGAGAGGAGCCAGCTCCTAGGTTTGTAGATGAAGATGCTGTGACAGCACTAACGACTGGAGTAGAATAGGCCACACAAACAGTTGGAGTTGTGGGAACTGAGGTAACAGATGTAGTATGAGGTTGTGAAACAAAAGGCCCAGTGGTAGGAGTGACATTAGGATCCCACATAGTCGATGCAGGCATTTTAGCAGCCATCTTATCCCTCATTTGTCGATATCGAGGAGGGAGGGAGGCAGAGGCTGAGATGGGAGTAGAGACGCTTGAAACCACAGGTGTTTCACTGACACTGGGAGATGTCTCCCCCGAGGTAGACATTGGAGACGACATACCAGGAGGGGTATGAAAAAGGTCGTCGTCACCTTCCCAAGAAGGGCTCCAATCTTCTACGTAATCCGCGTTGCCTGGGGCACGTACGTTGATGGGCTGGATACTCGGAATGACAGGAAGAGTATCGCTTACAATTGGTACCTCAGGGGCAACCGAAGATGAAGAGCCTTGATCGCTTGGATCGGGGGTGGACGGGTCAGCCAGGATGACAAACCCCACACAAAAATCCTAAGGGAAACTAACGATAGACAGCCCTACTCAAGCTAGCACACACAAGATCTAACAGGAAATGTTATCGTGGCTGATTTTTTTTTTTAAGACATTGGAATTAGACTTGACCTTTTCATGTTTCAAGAGTCGAGAAAAGGACGAAAAGATGACTCCAGTCTCCTTCGAATGTTTAATGAGCACGAAGTGACAAGACGCTCACTTACACCTTTTCATTTAGGGAGTCCGAAAAGGATCAAAAGTGACTGCTCTGGAGATTCTAGGTAAAAGGTGTGCCAGACTTCTCGCAAAACCACAAAATACTTTTTAGGGTACGGGTGGTCAATCTTCGTGAATGCTGTGTTCACTGCATTGCAAATCGTAAGGCGGCAGACTCGGCTTCCTATGGATCAAGGATAAAAGCCTAGTGGGGTCTCCCTATATACGCGACGGTACGTGGGAGCACAGTCCGTGTTAGACCACTATCGAGTCATAGAAGGAGGAATCACCCAACCGTAATGTGAAACAATAGTGACTATGTTTAAAGACGCCGGAACACGTCTCTAACCTAGACCTCTAGATGTTTGTGTTTAGTTCCAATGCGTTTTTAGATTCATTCGGTTCATTTTATAGTTGATCTTGAGGTTAAGTTTCGATTTCAGGTCCTATCGTATGTTCTCTCACAATTACCTAGATGCATACTACATGCCAAAGAGAATCATTTTGTTCGATGAATTCTAGCTATGGAAGGGCAAAGAGATTTCAATCAAACAAAACGAACACAATCAATCGAACAGCCTAATGCAACTAAAAGCGAGGAAAGGAAACTTTTCTTTTGAAAATGCAAATCAATGAAACATTCTTTTCCTTTTCAATTTTTAAAAGTAAAGCCACTAGTTTGATTTTCTTTCAGTGACACAAAGCATCTAAAATAATTTGGAGGAACCAGAACACCAAGCAAAATGCAATTGCCCAATGAAAGCACACAAAGTTCCCAAAACACTCAACAAAGATTCCCAAATCAGAAGGAAAACTAAGTTCTGCACGAGCTATGTGATCTAAGCTCGGCAAGTCAAGCTAGGATTGCAAGCAAGGAGAAAGCGAAAAACACTCGGAAACACAACCCAAAGCACTTCAACAATCACTGAACAAGTGCATAAACAAATCTGAAGTTGGCTGGTCAAACGAGAAAACAAAATCCCTACGGAAGGCTTGACACACACACGGCCACTAGATACCCTAGGGCTAGAGTGCAAAATCAACAGAAAAGGGCAAACACCCGAAGGATGAGGGTTACAACCAGTCAATTAGAGACTCAAAACCATTCAGCAATCGAAAAAGTGACGGTGTAAACACAAACCAAGCAGCGAAAGCAAAAGGGAAGGTATTCGCAAAACCAAAAACTAAGCAAAAACGGAACCCTATGGATCCAGACTCCGCAATAAAGCAGTTCAGGGTTCAGACAGTGAAAAGCAAGTCACAAAGCAGGTGGAGAGAAGAAGGGATAGTCAAAGCAAGAGGTTCAGGAGGCTAATTTGGTCAAAAATGAACTTTACAGGACCAGCGCGGGTAGCCTTCAGCAACTCGGCGCTGACAGGAGGAGGCCTGTAGCAACTTTGCGACGTCAGCGCGGAAGGACAAGGATAAAGCGCGCTGTCTCAGAAAAACGAGGTCAGCGCGGAAAGAAACCACACAGACGCGATGACACAGATCACAAAGAAGCGGGGGCACGATGCCAGCACGGAAGGACATGAATAAAGCACGCTGTATCTAAAAATGAGGTCAGCGCGACTGTTAGTCGTAAAGGCGCGATGAAAAGGATACCAAAGGAACAGGGGCGCGATGTCAGCGCGACTGTTCTGAATTAAAACGCGCTGAGGATAAAAAACAAGCAAAGCCAAAGCAAAACTTCCCAAACCAAAGGCAAGAGCCTTCTAACAATCAAGACACTTCCCAGATGTACCCAGAAAGTTTATAAGCAGAGAGACAATCCCAGAATCTCAGAAAAAGAGACCAATCAAAGTCAAACACAAAAGTGGACTCAAGAGACAAAAAGGCTGATCCCCAGTGGAGTCGCCAAATTGTTGGAGAGGTAAATCCCCTCTACGGATAGAGGCGATCCCTACTAGCCCAGCAAGGGTCTAGCAACAATCAAACAATGCTGCTATGCATGTTCCTAATTACAATTAAACAAGAGGTAAAGAGCACCTACTTGGATTCCCGCGCCGCCGTTTGACGAAGAGATGTTGCCTTCGCTCCTTCGCTTTGGCTGGTCACGATCCTCCGCGATCTCCGCGAATAGATACCTGCACACACGAAGAGGAAACAAACACAAGCGTGAAATCTAGTAAAAGCAACCATACATCGGTCAGAAAAGATGTAATTCACATTTAACCATTGCAAGTACAAATGAGAATGGAACAATAATAGCAGTCATCTATTATTAATCAGAATAGAGAAGAGTACAACCAAATGTTCTGACGTCGGTAACCTTCTCAGGAGGGGCCGGTCAGCATGTATCTCAAGCATTCACCTTTGAGGATGATTCTCCCAAGACAAACAACTCTCTCTCTCACACAAGTAACACAAAACAACCTTCCCTAAGCAATCAATCACTTCCACACCTAGCACACCAAATACCTATAGTAGCAGCAATCTGAGGACTATAAGCTCTATACAATCCAAGCTATGTCTAACTAGCTGCTCATGGTAATGGTGGAAGTATATGTAGGAGAAGGAGCCTCATAAAAGGGTGGAAGGATGAGCTTATCTTCAAGGGAAGTGGTTGCAAAGGGTCGAACAGACATGCCATAGAAGGGAGTCGACATTCACAAAGCTAACAACCAAGCCTGGAGTAATCTGGAAGGCTGGCTGTTTGAACAAATTTGCCCAAACTGGATCAGCGCGGATTATGAGGCAACTGACGCGATGTCGCCGCGTGTACATAACTGGGACAACCATGTCAGCGCGGAAGAACACGGGAAAGGCGCGCTGGCGACCAGCGCGGAAAAGTGATGTCCTTCCGAGCTGGCAGCGCACGGAATACACTATGGAGCGCCGGTCATCGCGGGTATTTTGCAAACAGACGCGCTGATGAATAAAACTTCAGAAGAATGGGTTTTTGGGCCAGTTCAGAAGGCATGAACTTAGTGATTGGCACAACAGGATGACTGACAGGAAGGCAGTGACAAATTACTGTGTAACAGTCCCCTCTAGCGCTCCTCTGTCCAGTTCTGGTCTGCTCCATATCGAGAGACCAAGCACTGAGACGCCCATCCGACCCCCTCCTAAAGGTGTACTCCGGAAATCTTCTTACAACCCTAATGCTCATGCTGCTTAGCACTATAGCATTGTTGAGGACCTAGCCCAGGCTCTGTCAGCTATGTCCGCTCTAGAAGTTCTCCAGAGTTGCCCCTCTCAGAGGAAGTCCTTGCTATCGGCTATTGGTGGCATTGACCCGGCCGACTCGGATTTAATAACTTTTGACCTCAACAGCCATATACCGAGACTACCTCACCAAATTTCCTTCCTTATCCAGGTCATCATCAATTCTAAGACAATTCATCGTACCGTCATTGATGAAGGCGCTTCGACTTGCATAATGTCTGTTGCTTGTTGGAAGGCTATCGGTTCTTCGACTTTGAGCTAGTCTCCTATTACCTTGGAAGCCTTTTATGGGAGAGAGTCTCACCCTTATGGTATACTCCAATGCTTGCCTATTACTTTGGAAGGGAAGACGGTTGAAGTGGAAGTTGAAGTTGTTGATGCCAATCTTACTTACAACCTCCTTTTGGGATGAAGCTGGACATATGCCATGCGAGCTGTGGCTTCATCTCTATTTCGTGTCATTCGTTTCCCTCATCAGGGGAAGATCGTCACAGTAGACCAACTGTCTTTCTTCACCTCCTCTTCTGAAGGCAACGTGCCCTTTGTGGAGCATACCTCCATCCCATGTGAGAGTGTGGGAGCTGGACTCTTTAAAGATCCTGCCCTTATGGGTGTTTTTTCACTCCCACCTCCCAACATCGCTCCTATCAATATGATTTCTGTTCGCTCTGATCCTTGGGTTCTTCCCCCCACTGATCAGATAGACTCATGGGGCGATGAGATGCCGTTGAGTCCTGCTGAGCTCAACTATGTCGAAATTGTTACTGCATCGGCTCCATCCTCTGAATCTGCTCCTTTGAGCAGAGCTCTTGACTCGTACGCTCATTCCCCTTGGCTTGGAGACAACGCTTCCTTAGACCCTCTAAAGGAAATATTTCCTTCTGACGAAGCCATTATCGAGACCATGTCTCTCGAGGAACCCCCTTGGTTTGATCATCACCATCGTTCCTCGTTTCTCCCTGCCCACCGGGAAATGCTTACCTGTCTTGAGCGGTTTGCTTCTTGTCTCCCATCCCAACCCCTTCAGACACCCATTCAAGTTTATCAAGTGTCTTCTGAAGGGAACATGGGAAACATCACGCAAACCCAGCCAATCGACATCTCTGTTAAACCAGGGGTTGTCGAGCATATCCATGTCGGAGTAACTTGTACTCCGGAGGAGATTCAGCTCTATACTGATCTTTTTCGTGAATTCCGTGATGTCTTTGCTTGGTCTTACAAAGAAATGCCCGACATCGATCCTAGCATCATGGTGCATGAGATACCTACATATCCGGGTGCTAAGCCTGTTCGGCAGCGTTTACGCCCCGTGCACCCCCGAAAGGCTGTGGCTATTAAAGCGGAAGTTGAAAAGCTTCTTAAGGCTGGTTTTATTTACCCCATCCCACTCACAGATTGGGTCTCCAATATCGTCCCTGTGACTAAAAAATAGGGCACTATCAGAGTCTGTGTTGATTACCGTGATATTAATCAGGCCTGTCCCAAAGATAACTTCCCCACACCCTTCATTGACCAGCTCATTGATGAGTGTGCTGGGAGTGAAATGTATTCATTCATGGACGGTTTTTCTGGTTATAACCAGATTAATATTGCGCTTGTCGATCAGCACAAGACTGCCTTTATCTGTCCGTGGGGCACTTTCGCCTACAAAAAGCTCCCTTTCGGTTTGAAAAACGCTGGTGCTACCTTCCAATGCACAATGTCTTATGCATTCCATGATATTCGACACATTGTGCAACCTTACCTGGATGATCTACCAACTCATTCAGCTAAACGCCAGGACCACCCCGCTCACCTTCACGAAATCTTTCTCCGCTATTGACACTACCGCATTCGACTTAATCCACATAAGTGTGTCTTCTGCATTGAGTCAGGCAGACTTCTTGGGTTCATCGTCTCCCGAGAGGGCATCCGTTTGGATCCCCTTAAAGTCGAGGCCATTCTGAACCTTCCTCCCCCTGCTTCTTTGCAGCAATTGCAGGGTTTGCAGGGAAAAGCAAATTTTTTACGACGATTCATTCCGAACTCTTCTGAAGTGGCCAAAGGTTTTACACGGTTATTGAAGCGGGATACCCCTTTTCTTTGGGATGCCGCTGCTCAAGAGTCCTTCGAGCATCTCAATGTTCTCCTTGTTTCTACTCTATTGTTGTGTCCTCCTGATTATCATGACGACTACACTCTGTATTTGGTCGCTGCTGATACCACTATTGGCATGGTTCTTGTTCAAGATGATGACGATGACACTGAGCATGTCATTTATTATCTCAGCCGCAATCTTCTAGATACGGAAACTTGATATGCTTATGTCGAGAAGTTGGCATTGGCCGTTGTTTGTGCCATCCAACGTTTCCGCCATTATATCTTGTTGCGCACCACGACAGTGGTTTCTGATTGCAACCCGATGACGTACATCCTATCACGTCAGTTGCTGGGGGGCAAGTACTCAAAGTGGATTGTTATCCTCCAAGAGTTCGACTTGGAATTCACCACTGCCAAGTCTAAGAAATCCCTTGTCTTTGCTGAGTTGCTTTTCTCTCTGCCATCTCTTACCGCGCCCTCTCGGTTAGAGGACCATATTCCGGACGAAACTCTATTCTTAATTAGCACCCTCGATCCCTGGTACGGGGATATCATTGTCTATCTACAGACGTCCTCTTTTCGTCCCAATGTGTCTAAGGATGCTCGGTGATGGATTCATCATCAGTCTCAGCCCTATCGTATTATTGGGGACACCCTGTACTGTCTCGACGCCGACTCTGTTCTCCGCCGATGCTTAACATTCGAGGAAGTTGAGCGAGTTTTAAATGACTGCCATTCTAGCGCCTGTGGTGGTCACATGTCCGGATATGCTACTGCTCAAAATATCCTCCGTGCCGGTTACTTTTGGCCCTCCATATTTAAGGATTGCATTCTTGCCATCCGCTCCTATCACGAGTGCCAAATCTACCAACGAAAGATGCGTATGCCGCTCAATTCATTGCACCTTGTTGTTACCGTTAACCCTTTTTCCAAATGGGGCATTAATTATATGACCTATAACCCTCGCTCGGCTGGGAGGCATGGGTATATCATCATTGCTGTTGATTACTTCACAAAATGGGCCGAGGCGATGCCCACACTATTTGAAGACGGTCACATAGCGACACAATTTTTGTTTAATCATGTTATCTCACGGTTCGGAGTCCCTCAGGCTATCGTCACTGATCACGGTAAGAATTTTCGTAATCACATGATGATTGAGCTAACAACCCAGCTAGGCTTGCGGCATGATAGCTCGACTCCATATTATCCTCAGGCCAATGGCCAAGTAGAAGCCGTCAACAAGGTTCTAGTTACAATGCTTCAACGCACCATTGGCATGCACAAGTCTAATTGGCACTTGATGTTGTTCTCTGCCTTATGAGCCTACCGAACTTCTGTGAAGGATGCCACCGGTTTCACTCCGTTCCAATTAGTTTACGGACTGGAGGCTACCCTTCCCATCGAGTGCAAGATCCCTTCTTTGAAATTAGCTGTCGAATTACTCCCCAACACTACTCCGGTAGAAGAATGCCTTCTTTACCTAGAACGGCTGGACGAGACTCGTCGACTAGCCTCTCTAGCTATTGAAGCACAGAAGAAGAGAGTGAAAACTCACTTCGATCATACTGTTCATCCTCGTTCTTTTGTTGAAGGAGATTTAGTCCTACTCTACGATCAAGCAAATGATAAGCTGGGGGTAGGCAAATTCGAGCCCATGTGGCACGAGCCTTATATTGTAAAGAGAGTTTTGCAAAAAGGGGCCTACGAGCTGATTGATTATGAAGGGAATCCTTTAGATAAGCCCCGAAATGGGCTTTACTTGAAAAAGTATTATGCATGAATTTCATGCACTTTGATTTGTACATAGGTGTGTTTTTAGCAGGTGTGTTGTGTGTGTGTATTTTCATGTTTTGCCTTGGTGTGTAGGCATGATTGCCGCTTATTGTGTCTTTTGCTTCTTGTGCAGATGTCTGGTGCACCTTATGTTGGTTTCGCTGATGGTGCCTGCCACAGTACCCGCAACCTGTCTTCTATGGCATGGGTGATCTATGATCCTCATGGTGAGTTGATAGACCTTCAAGGTGTTTGTCTAGGTTGTACCACGAACAATGTCGCTAAATATAGTGCTGTTATTGAGTTACTAGCTGAGGCGATCAATCTCGGTATTCGTACATTGGTTGTGAACCTGGATTCTCAGCTTGTCATCCACCAGCTCAATGGGCGATATTCCGTCAGAGACCATCAGATCTTAAGGTTGTATTTATGTGTTAAATTGTTAGAAAGGAATTTTGATTTTATCACATATCAGCATATTCCACGAATATTAAACACGTTAACTGATGCATTGGCTAACCATGTATTAGACAGACATTTGCGTAACATGTAATCAAAACAACATATAAGAAGCATGTAAAACACAATAATAAACCATAGGAATATATATATATATATATATATCTCGTGTGGCGCACCGAGGCGCTCAAAAAATAAGTGTACATGTCCAAATAGAGTCTGTGTTCTCCATACATCCGAGACACATGTCTCTCAAAAAATCATCAGCAGGAAATAAAACCTAGGTGTCTACTGCGATGGGTTATGCTCCCTATATCACACCACCGTTCGTGCCACCCGCCTCAACAGGCGGTGCACCTTGGGTTCCACCCCTACTGTGTGGATCTGAAACGCTATGGGGACCTCCTTGATCCCCATGTAATCTGGGATCCCTGCTGTTAGGCCCTCAAGGTTCCGGGCCACTGTCTCCACCGTATCATTAGCTGGGGGAGCCAAGGCTAGTCCTGCGATGCCCTACGCATCCCTCCGCACCTCTAGAGCTAGCCCAATGGGTCTCACTGGTCCTACATCTGCATACCATAGTGTTCTTCATTAGGACATATAAATGAAAAATAAAAAGAACATCATAAAAAATAAAAAATAACAAATGTGTGATCAAGTGTCTTACCCCCATCATCCCACTGCTCTCCAGCGGGCAACTGCATGTTAGGATCTCCGCGGAAGTCCATGCCAGCATATGGCCAATCCTCAATGAATATCATCTGGCACTCCAGCCACTCTCAAAATAGTGTCCCCCACGACATTGGTTGTCCGCCACCTCCTCGTGGCATGACGTGTGCCCACCGTGTAGCCCTGGGCTCGCGTGGTCTGGGCAAATACAAATCCATGTCCTGTAACTACAATGCTGACACTCGCTCCAGCATGAGCGGGACTAAGAGCGACCTATAGCCAAATTTCTTTGTCTCTCCTCGATGATAGTTGGTAAGTTGCCTCTTCATATTCGCCGTCACTATTTCTGCCCAGTTAAACATGGTTGGATTGAGACATTCGAGAGCCAACCGGAGATGGGTCTTCAAAGCCTCGTGTTGGGCTTGGGAGCCCACTGCCCATGTCACCATGAATAGCATAGCGCGAAGAACTATGTCCTCCACTGTCAGGATTGCCACCTTCCCGCTCCTCGTTTTGCATGCCCGTGGGAACACTTGAGACATTAGCATCTCTAGAGAATCACCCCCGGGTTGTTGCCCCTCTAGAATAGGCCTCTCACCACGACGGGATAGCCCGGTCAAAAAATATATGTCTGTAGCATCAAAATCGATATCTCGGCCTCGAATGATGAATTTCCCATCTGTGGGATTCCAGGCTCGAATCAGTAGCTCCAGTAAATCGGGTTGAGACCGGAGGTGCGGAGTAAGGAAGAATTTGAGCAATCCGCATGCACGTAATGCATTTCGGCACCCAACATCGACAAAAGCTTCCACATCATTATCATCATGCGTTCATTCTTGCCAGACAAATGCCATTATGGCCTACATAACGAGAAAAATCGAATTAGCACTTCGTTTGCAAAATTTAATGCGTAATTTGCACAAAAAATATATTTGCGTCGCCATCGCGTCTATTTTAAAAACAGACGCGATGACGCGAGGCTGCTAGTTCTATTTTTTGCGGTAATCGCGGAAGTACATCACTTTCCCGTGATGATCAGAGAACGTTATGTGTAAATTTTTTCAGTCATCGCGGACCCGAGCGGTATACCCGCGATGACCGAGCTGTGGAGCTCAACTCAAAAAATCCGCCTAAACTAACACATCTAACGTCAAAATACATAAAAAGGCATTGAATTGAAGCGCAGGACGAAGTCTATCTACCTGGACGAAGTTTCGGGATGAACGGTGGATGAACGGGGCTGAAATTAACTCGCCAACTTTGGTGCTCCAAAATGCTCCATAGTGAAATGAATAGTAACAATGGTAAAAATGAATGGATTAACCCCTTTTTATAGTAATTTTTGGAAATTAAAAAATTATATTTTATAAATGTGGGTTTTTTCTCATTTTTTGTCACATGGTTAGTCAAAATTTGGCTTTTTAACTAATTTTCTACGTATATTGTTCATTTTATATTGAATGGGTTTATGTTTGACATGATTTATGCAGAGTTACAGGTAGTGGAATTATCTCAACTTCATGTACACTTGATCCGAAAAGTCGTCTTTAACACTCTTTTCCGACTTGAAACAATGAAAAGATAGCCGAGTTGTTCCTCTTGACTCGTTAAAAGAAATACGAGGCGGTCGCTTTAAGCCCTTGTTCTGACCGTGTAAACACGAAAATATTGCCAGGTCTTTGTCGTTTCAAGATCGTTATTGGTTACGAAACGACGTGATTCCGATTGCTTTTCTACTTTTTCGGGTCGAAGTCACTAGTTACGAAAAGTACTCCTCGATCATAATGGTCAGGCGGTTCTTTCGAGTATCGTTTTATACTTTTTCAGGCTCGAGAGACACAAATCTACGAAAAAGGACCCCCCTGGAGTTTTCTTTTCCGTGTCTTTTTCAAACTCTCTAAACACGAAAAAGACTATGAGTTTTACCTATGTCAGACTCGTTAAACCCTGACGATATTGGACTCGTCATCATGACGAGACTCGATCTTCTCCTTCCTAGGGCTCGTTAAATTATTACTAGGTTGGATTCAATAACAGGTTTATCATTGATTGTCTATGGTAGCTAGTCACTCTTGAACATCGACACTTTTGCTTCTTGTCGGGTTGGGACATCCACACATCGTCATTTGGCCTTCCGTGGGTTTGGGTCATCATTCAGCCTCATTCCATCCGATTCACGCCGTCTCCATCGAGCCTCTGATCCCTTGGTACCTGAATGCTGCTGCCCTCCGGAGTCGTGTCACCGACATGTTCAAGAGTATAATCCTTCTGCAGTTTACACCCTTGCCTTCTCCTTTGATACTCTGTTCCACCATCTACCACTTGTTCCTTATCTCGTGTCATTGATGGGGGAAACATTATGGCCCTCTTGCGATGGGTCGTCTCCTGTCCACATCAGCTCATTATCCAGGATATTGATCTAGAGATCCCCTTTGGTACCTTAGAGCTTGCATGCCTCAATGGAAATTTCTTCGTGCCTGACGATCAACTTTCATCATTGGTCGTCGATTGGGTGATTCCATGAGTGTTCGACTTCATCTCCTTTTTCAAACTTCGTGGATTGTGCTAGACAATACCTTGCGAACCATTGGCATTATTGGTGGTTTCTCTCATGCTTGTTAACGGTTTTCATCATTGACCGGTAATCAAGCGAGTTTCTATCATGCTTGACCTCAGCACATTCATTCGCATGCTAGAACTTGTACTATGTCTGGATGGGTTCAAGACCCCGAACTCAGATTACCTATGTTTGGGCTGCGTGGATTGGTTTATGATTACATGACTCATTGATGGATGGCTGCGACCATACCTTTATCATTATCATGGTCTCATTAGCTGGATGGCTGCATCCATACCACAAACCTATTTCGTATGTATTTTGGATGGCTGTGCCCATGCCTAGACTACATGTATTTCATTATCAGAGATATCAGTTGTACTTGCGTGCAGGTTCTTCCAAATGGTGTTCCAGCTCAGTCAGTGTCGTAAAGCATTTCACCCCTCCCACTCTCTCGGGCTTCATACTTTAGGGGGCATCTGTTACACAGTAATTTGTCACTATCTTCACTCCAGTCCTTCTACTGTGTCATGTGTCCAAGTCAAACATGCTCATATTAGACAAATGCTCTCTGATGTTGCCAAATGACCCACTTTTCCTAAGTTATCTGCCTCATCACATCTGTGGAATAAATATACGTGCTGAAGGGTGCTCCTAAACAGTCTAGATGCGCTGCCAATGCGGAAGTACACCTGATTCCCGTGATGGTCCGATTTCATGTCCCAGCGCGAGGTTGTTTGTAATCTTTGGCGATGATCTGACTAGCTACGTTATTCAATAGCGATGTCAGCACTATAGATCAGTTATGCCCCCGCGATGATCCAGATTGGGTGAATTTGTTCCAACAATCGGCCTTCTAGATGACTCCAGACCTAGTTGTTGGCATAGTTTGTATCTCCCTCCTGTCTCTGGCGTGGCTGTTTCATCATTTGTGCTACCTTCCTTGAAGATAAGCTCACTCTTCCACCTTTCATGGAGACTCCTTCTCCTATTTAAACTCTCACCATTGCTATGCATTGCTAGTTTCTGATAGTTGGCTAGTTGAGTATTGCTGTTAGTGTTTGTGAGTTTGCTAGATAGTTGGTGTGAGTGTGACAAGTGTGGGATTGTTGATAGCTTGTGGAAGGTTTTGGAGTGCCCTTAATCTTGTGTAAAACTTATGAATGAGAGCGTTAGGCCCTGATACTACTAGTGTAACCCCTTATTCTTATTAGTACAACCCACTTATTATATTGATGTACCCATGTAGTGCCCATATTGTTACTATTGTGCCCCATAGAAGCCCACTATTTTTATTATTGTGCCCTTACATTATTATTGTTATGTCGGCTTTGATTATGTTATGACCCCTTAGACTCCTATATATAGAAAGGAGGTCTTTTCATTTGTATCATCCAAGAATTGTTCATTTATGTAATGTAAAGGAGTTTTCCCCCTCGAAGAGGCTGAATTCTAAGGCGTTGATCTATCTTTTCTATATTTTCTTGAGCTGGTTTCATAACATTTGGTATCAGAGCTTTGGATTATAGGGTTTCGCTGCTCCAAACAGGTCATCGTGGCATTTTCGCTATAAATTTTTTTCTGCAACGTTTCAGAAGTTGAAAAAAAACCCATTTGAGACAACATCGCGCTAAATCTAGGATCCGAATTTCGGAGCTTTTTGCACTATATTTGCAGAGACATGATCTGAGGAAGTTGGTCTTTTTGCAGACTCCTGAATTACATTCCAAATAGGTGACCTGGGAAAAATTGTCATAAATTTTTCTCTAAGAATTGGATTGAAATTTCATAGGAAGGTGCAGAAAGAGGACAGATTGTAGTTTCTTCTATATATTTTTCAGAGCTAAAGGTTGAAATAGTGACACGTGGCACTTCATACAAGTTCACTCTTCTGGAAAGGTCTATAATCAGGTCATCTTGGGATACTGTGCATAACTCTTTCTTGGAGAATCCAATTTGGATCAAACTGGTGGCATTGGAAAGAGGACATAGAGGGCTACTACAGTTCGCAATTTCAAAACTTAAAAATATGAAAGTATAAAGTTACAGTCGTTTCAAGATCGAGCTCCTAAAATCAAGAAAACGAAAGATGAGGAAGTTTGATGGCAAGGATCCGGTAAATTGGATACTTCAGATGGAGCAATATTTTGATCTACATGGTGTACCACTATTACAAAAGGTATGTATTGCATCTTCATATTTATAACCGGATCAATTTTTATGGTATGAAGGGCTTTGTTCTCGTAAAAAACTTGTTATGTGGTCAATTTTCATGGAGGAAATGATAACACATTATGAGGATACAAAGAGCAACACCTTCTTTAGAGCAACACCACAACAATTGGAAAGAATAAAAGGGCTTTGTGACATATTGGAAAGAAAAATTATGAAAACCAGGAAGCATACCCCTCGCAACTATAAAGATGGAAGTGTTGTTTCTCCTAGCCTTCCACAACCTACAAGGGTTACACCACAACAATTGGAAGAAAAAAGAGAAAAAGGGCTTTGTTACAATTGTGATAGAAAATGCACTAAAGGTCATAAGTGTGCTGAGAAGAAATTATTTTACATAGAATATGAAGAGGAGGAAGAAAAGGATCAAGAAACATCAAAAGAAGAAGATATACGCCAGGACCCCACCCCAGAGAAAGAAGAAATGAATCAGACAATATCTTGTAAAGCATTGGCATGAATTACCACTCCTCAAACTCTCAAGATAGAAGGACATATCAAGAAGAAAAAGGTGCAAGAAGTGAAATATCACATCGAGAAAGAAGAAATGAATCCAACCATATCTTGTAATTCATTGGTTGAAATTACCACTCCTCAAACTATCAAGATAGAAGGACATATCAAGAAGAAAAATGTTCAAGAAGTGAAAGATCACATCGAGCATCAAGAAATGAGTCCGACCATATCTTGTAAAGGATTGGAAGAAATTACCACCCCTCAAACTCTAGAGATAGAAGGACATATCAAGAAGAAAAAGGTTCAAGCAGTGAAAGATCACATCGAGCATCAACAACAAGTTCTCCAACTTTTAAAGGATAACACCACTTCGGTGCAAAATCAAACAAAACAATAGGTAGATCAACATTGTAGTGAAAAATGTTCTGATGTAGGTGATTGGGTATTTTACTGCTACATCTCGAGCAAGCTATTTATGAGAAGGAAATGTTGGAAATACTACATGCACTTAAAAAATGGTGACCTTACCGAATGGGAAGACTCTTCAAGGATGAGGATGTGGAAGCATTGTTTTGTGCTATTTCTATTATCCAACCAGATTGGATAGATGAAGCAAGGGATGAATGGAAGAAGGACGAATAAGTATGGCCACTTATTCAAAAGTTGCAAAAGATCCCAATTCAAACAATATTGCCAAAAATTGAAGAGGAAGGAAAAATCATATTGGAACCTGGAGCAGTCACAGAAACAAGAACCCGACAGCTACGAAATCAATCAATTTCAGAGTATCTCATCAAGTGGAAGAACTTACCCACTGAAGATTCCACATGGGAGGACAAGAATTTTATACAGAAGCATAAATAACTACTCAAGTGTGGAGGACAACGCTTTTTGAAGGAGAGGGGCATGTTAGGCCCCTATACTACTAGTGTAACCCCTTATTGTTATTAGTACAACCCACTTATTATATTGATGTACCCATGTAGTGCCCATATTGTTACTATTGTGCCCCATAGAAGCCCACTATTGTTATTATTGTGCCCTTACATTATTATTGTTATGTCAGCTCTGATTATGTTATGACCCCTTAGACTCCTATATAGAGAGGTGTGGGCTTATCGAATTACATGTACTCTTTCCCCTATGGGAATACACAATTTACCAAGGTGATACAACAATTTCCCCTACAAGTGATAGTTGTCCACATGTGAACCATGGGTTAGTTTTGCATAAATCTCATTAAAGTCATCATCGTTAGCATATTGTTCAACATAACTCTCAAAAGATAACGAAGCATTATGCAAAATAACAGAAGCAAAAATAGGAGGGCGAGATAGCATATCGGCCACTTTATTGCTAGTGCCCTTCTTATACTTTATTACCAGATGAAACTGTTGAAGAAAGCCCATCCACCTGAAATGACGAGATTGCTACAACTTGGTTTGTGACTGAAGGTACTGCAAGGGCTGATGATTTGTATGGATGATGGTCTCCTTGCCGATCAGGTAGTGTTTCCACTTTTTCACACTCTGCACCAAGGCATAAAGCTCCTTGTCATAGGTGGGATAGTTTATCACAGCTTGAGAAAAATTCTCAGAATGGTAACAAATTGGCTTCTTTTGCTGCATCAGTACAACTCCCATGGCATAACCGCTGGCATCGGTTTCGATCTCAAATGGCTGTTGGAGATCGGGTAAGGCTAAGACTGGCGCGGTGCTGATCTTTTCCTTCAATGTCTCGAAGGACTTCTGCTGTCTTCCTCCCCATTGGAAGACCTGTTTCACACTTGTCAATGTGTGCAAAGGTGCTGCAATAACAGAGAAATTAGCAATAAATCTCCTCCAATACTGGACTGCACCTAGAAAGCTACGGACCTCGGTTACACTAGTAGGCTTAGGCCAATTTACAATTGCTTCAACTTTAAAGGGATCAATTTTTAACTGACCATGACCAACAATATGACCTAGGTAATCCAAAGAGGTTTTCCCGAACTCACACTTTAACAATTTTACAAAGAGTTTTTTTTTGTTTTTGTTTTTGTTTTTTGTTTTTTTGTTTGTTTTTTTTTGGTTTTTGTTTTGTTTTGTTTTTTTATTTTTGTTTGTTTGTTTTTTTTGTTTTGTTTTGTTTTGTTTTTTGTTTTTGTTTTTTTGTTTTTGTTTTTTTTCAAGTACATCAAGCACTTTCTTTACATGACTCACATGTTCAAACCAACTCTTACTAAAGACTAGTATATCATCTAAATATACAAGAACAAACTCATCAATGAAAGGCTGAAATATATCATTCATAACCCACATAAAGGTGGCTGGAGCATTGCAAAGCCCAAATGGCATCACCATCCATTCAAACAGCCCCTGCTTGGTCTTGAAGGCAGTTTTCCACACTTCCTGCTCCGCAATTTTGACTTGGTGATAGCCACTGCGCAAATCCAACTTTGTGAAATAAACAACACTTTCTAATTGGTCTAACAAATCATCTATGCATGGAAGGGGATAGCGATTTTTCACCGATATCTTGTTGAGTGCACGGTAATCCATGCACATCCTCCAGCTGCTGTCTTTCTTTGGCACTAAAACAATCGGCGAACCACACGGAGAGGTGCTCAGCCTGATGACGCCTTGGTCCAACAATTCCTGCACTTGTCTCTTGATTTCCTCCATCTCAATTGCCGACATCCTGTACATGCCGGTATTTGGCAGAGGGGCATCATGCAATAGATGGATTTCATGTTGGATTTCCCTCTTTGGAGGTAATCCCCTCGGTTCCTGAAACAACTCATCATAATTAGAAATCAATTCAGTCAATTCCTGTTTATGCTCCCCATCGCAGCCCTGGAATGCATCAGCGAATTCAGCCTCTTTCTCCCTTACAACCATAAGCATGCATCCTTTAGTGGAATTCACTAGTCTTTTCATTTGTCCAACGCTTACAAGGCTGGAATTAATTTTATTTTGATGAGCCCTCACCATGTATTCTACCCCATCCTTGGTGATTTGATATTTATTTTCCTGACGGAAAAAGACTGCCTTTCTATCATACAGGTACGGGCTCCCTAACACCATACCACGGATATCCATTGGTATTACATCTAACTCTACTTCATCTAGTAGCTTAGACACAATCACAAATTTGACCTTGCACTGTTGGGTTACATCCAATTTCGCTTTATCATGTATCCATTCAGCGGGTAAGGTTTCGGGTGTGGTTTTGTCTCTAAGCCAAGCTTCTTTACTAGGGATTCTGCAATTAAGTTTGCTTGGGACCCAGTATCAAACAGAGTTTCAACTTTGGTATGATTTACTACAAATCTGATATGAAATAATTCAATTCTTTTTCGGTCATTCGAAAGGAATTCATCTATAGAACTGGTGCATTCATGCGATTTAGAATTAACAGGAGGTGTAATAGTACCTTTTGTTCCTACTGCTGTGATCAACACCTCATCTCTCGAATCTGATCCAAGGTCTTGCTGTGCCGCTGCCACTATTTTCTGCTTCCCTTTTCCTCCATACTTCTTTGGATGCTTTTCTGGGTGCTGCTTCCAACAGTGATCGTCATCATGGCCTTCCTTTTTGCAGTGATTGCAATAAGGCCGCTCTCATTCGAGGTGCATGCCTTTCTTCTGGATCAAAAGGTTCTAGTTCCCCTTCGCCTCTTTGAAGCTTACCTCTTGTTAGCATGCAAACATGCAATTCACATCTAAAAAGCCTTACTCCGATACCACTTGATCAAGGATTTTTTCGCTTATAGATGTATGAAAATAATCACATGCAGAATTGCAGCATAACGCTGAAATTTAATGTGCACACAGAATAAGAAGAAGAAAACACATATAAGGCACAAAAAGAAGACACCAAGACTTGATAATGGAGTTCGTCCAATTTGGACTGTGTCTCCGGGCCCAACTCAACAATGGGGAGGCCGTTATATTAAATGGCATGAAAGAAGAGAATTTACAATCATCAACTGCATACAAGAGGCTTATACCTCCAATCTGAAAGATGGCTGTGAGATGGATGCCTCAGATGGAGAAGTGGTAGCATCAAAGCATCCGTGGCGCTAAAAGGGGTTGAAAACATTTGAAACTTGTCCCAAAATAGACAAGAATGCACTCTCGGCCTCTTGCCAAATGAAACAATGTGCTACGATTGCCTCTTTCCTGATCTTTCCAATTATTGTGGTTTTATAATGGGCTTTTGGATGGAATCCCATTTAAATTGGCGCTTTTCTGGTTCATAATAGAGGCTGGTGGCATGGAAGGATCGGTGGGCGTAACCGATCCATAAAACAGTCTTTTATCGTTGAGGCAATAAGACTTCAAAAATCCCGAAAAGCACTAAAAATCCGCCCCAAAACCTTTTACCCAGACTTTAAAAATTATTAAATCAGGCTTATATTATTATCGTGTCCTGGCCCGATATCACAATCTGCATATTGCTGGGTGCATAGTCCTGTTTAACAGGGATGACCGACCCCTGACAGCCAATATCGGCGTCGGCCGATCGCGTCAGCGTCCCGCTTGCATATAGTCCAGTGCTTTATTGTCAATCGCATCCTGCCATCGCCGATATACATACATGGATATATATATATATCTATATATATATATACACATATCTAAGACCTCTGATCTAGTTGTCTGCCGATCCGATTTAATCGGAGATGAGTGATTGGGGGTTCCACTGTGCCTTTCTTAAGTCCACCCCCATGAATCCTCCGATTGCGATTTTGCCTTTAAGGCTTAAAACCCATTTTTAAAGGAAAAAAATCCTCATTTCCTTAAGAAACAAAGCAACCTTCTCTTCATGATAACTTCACCATCTGGACTCAGATTGAAGTGCCGTTCACGCCGTTGGAATCAGGACGATGAGATCTACACTCTGGTCCTGAGTTGACTTCATTCTGATCACTTTGATTTCTGAGCTTTTCCATGCCATTGTATCTGAAGATCCACCTGATCAGTACCTCTTTATTTTTACACAAGCTTGAAGAGAATACCATATGCTTGTCGTATAAGTTCATTCTTCGAATGGATCCCTCATAGTAAGTTTTAATGAACCCTAGGAAAGAGAAACTTTGTCTAATCATGGTGACGAGTCTTTCATCATTTAATTTTTAACAATTTCGACGGAAGAGTAACTCAATGTCTTTTTCATATTTAGAGAGTTTGAAAAAGAGATGAAAAGAAAACTCCATCAGGTCCGTTTTCGTAACTTGTCTCTTGAACTTGAAAAGGTAGAAAAGAATATTCAAGAGAACCTCTTGACCATATCAATCAAGGTGTTCCTTTTTCGTACAATATTCTATCTCAGTCTGGAAAAGGGTTAAACTTATCTCGAGTAGACATCATTTCATTTACTTTTACGAGTTTGAAATGACAAGTACTCGACAATCTTTTCATTTTTCAAGAGTCAGAAAAGCCCTGAAAGCTGACTCTGCCAAGAGGAACGAGTGGTATCAAAGGATAGAAATTGGTTCCAGTAATGATGAAACAACTCAAAACATGTAATGGGCAAGAGGCTGGCTAATAAGACCTACTCATCGTAGATGTTCCTCAAGAAAAGGTAAAACAATGAAGTGAAAGCATATGATCGTCCAAAGAGATGGTGACAATGGAATGAACAAAACAAGGCTCATATGGCAGAAATCGATTGATAAAACGCAACAATCACTAGATATAAAGTGGGAATGGTTTCATTTTTACACAATCTTGAAACATGGGAAACTATGCTTGAAGATACTTTAATATGGTTTCATTTTTACACAAGCTTGAAACAAACATAAACTATGCTTAGATTTGTTTTCATGCCCACAACATAATGACTCAATTCGAGATACATGCCCCCCAAGCTTCATTTCATCCACCGAAGTAGACTACTAGTTACTAATAGGTAGATGGAATGAAGTTTCACTTACGAGATCAAGTGAAAGACTCGACTGGGATTTTATGAGATCTAATAAAAGACTCGAATAGGAAGGGGATTTGTTTCATTGTTTAAAGATCTTGACACAAGTAAAGGAACTGTGCTCATGGAGACCTATTTCATTTTTTAACGAGGTTGACATAGTAAAATAACTATCCTCATATCCCTTGTTTCATTTTTTAAGGAGCTTGACACAAGGCAAGGAACCATGCTCATAGGACCTATTTCATTTTTTAACGAGGTTGACATAGTAAAAGAACTATCCTCACGATCCTTGTTTCATTTTTTAAGGAGCTCGACACAAGACAAGGAACTCTACTCCATACACCTATTTCATTTTTTAACGAGGTTGACATAGTAAAAGAACTATCCTCATATCCTTTGTTTCATTTTTTTAAGGAGCTTGACACAAGACAAGGAACTCTTCTCCATTCCCTTGTTTCATTTTTTAAGGAGCCTGACACAAGACAAGGAACTCTGCTCCATGGTCCTTGAACCGATGAAAGACCAAAAGAGGCCATGGCTTTCAAGAGTTTCTCATCAGATGGGAGAACAACACTCTGGAAGGGATACATGTCCAGGGATCCGAATGAAAAATCAGGCTCCAATGCCCCCAGTACATGGTGTACTACATCACCTACTAGATCATCAGTAGATGTGGGCATGGAACAGGTAGCCACATAATTAACCTGTGGTGGGGGTGATACCACTTGCACATGAGAACCATTTAGGGATGACGGTTGATTTAGGACCAATGAATGTAAGCTGATCAATGATCACAATGATTCCTTCATGGTGAAAACACATCACTCGAAACAGAGAAGAAACAAGAGCTCCCATGACATAAACATGGTCACGACCAAGGAGTAGATTAAAACATAAAGGCCTTGGACAACCATAATGTCTATATAGACCGTCTTTTCTCCCAAAGTAATAGGCAACTTAGGAAGGATCCTGTTATGCTCCTATACCAATAGGTGTCATATTTCATGATTGACTGATGAAATGCCAAATATGTCCATCCTTGCCATGCTGCAAAGGTTCCATATGTTTATAACAAAATCCAAAAAATTAAAAAATGAAAAGAGGGTATGCCCTAAAAGAGAGATCAAAGGGCAAAAAGAATGAATTGGTCAAAAAGAAAGAAAATGAACCCCAAAGAAAAGACCAGGAAAGTGTGCTAGCCCAAAATGCCACTACTATCCTATTTTTTGCAAAGAAGTTCAATATGTGCAATCAGTGACTTCTGTCACAGTTGAAGGATGGCCAAACAGCTTAATCTTGGCCAGTCCATGTTTAAATTTCTTGTTTTAGAGATAGAGAGTGAATTCTGTCCAAACAGTTCAAGCTTGGCAGATAAGTAGTTAGGTAGAGAAGCAAGGGTGCTCAACAGTTAAATCTGAGCCCCTGGAAGAAATAAGGGCAGACTTAGATAAGATTGCAGCTGAAAGAAAAGAGGAGAGTAAGGGTTGCTAGTTCAAATGCACCCAATCAAAAGGAAGAGAAAATGTTAGGTGTAATAGGCTGGGTAGGTAGTTTTGATGTTGCAGAAGCAAGCTTGTGAGCAATTTTGTCTCTTAAAGGTGATTCATCTCATGGATATCATAAGTGCCATGGTAAGGTGGCTACAAAATAAATGAAGCATGACTAATTTCCCTCCTCATTTCTCCAAGAACATTTACTAACTTCCCCTCAAGGACATTGAGATCTGCTCAGTGCTCCTAGTTCACTTTATTTCATGAAAAAGACTAAGTGAAATTCTGGTTTTACTTAAGAGAACTAAGCCACATTTCTTGTGTAAAAAGGCCTTTCTGCCATGTTGCCAAGTTTCCAAAATTCATGATTGGATCCCTTTTTATATCCGTAAGCCTAAGTTTTACTTTTCAAACTTGGTGTCTTGATCGAACCTACCTTTCATATTAACATGCTAACTTTATTATATAGTTCCTATATAATGTTTTCCCTGCCCCTATTATGTAAAATACATAAAAACCCCAAAAAAGCGTAAATATCCCGACCCCCGGCTTATTATAGCCATATGGTAATGTTTTTTGGGAGTTAACGGTCCATTCGGGGCCATTAACAACCCGCGCATAAAAACATTGGATTTTATTTAACACTTGGTTAAATAAATAACCAAACCGCCGATAAACATTAAGTTATACCCCGCAAAACATTATAAATTCACTGTTTGATCGCGCGGGTCCCACGTCGTAGCCCTCCGCCTGTTTCTTTCGCCGCCAACCGTCGGATCATAGTCCACAGATCCGACGGCTCCGATGCATATCGCAAGCCCTTTTATGCCGACCGATAGCGTCCGGGGATGGGCGGTATTTTCGCCGTACAGAAGACAGGTGGCAGGCGCCTAGTATGATCGCTGCCCCCGCCTCCCTCCAATACCGCCATGGCCCAAAGGCGGTGCGGGGGCCAAACCGCTTATCGCCCATGCTCCCCCCTCACTGATGTCATCCGACACCTCGTCAGCCACCTCACCTCCACATCATCCACCGTGTCATCCGCCACGTCACTACCAAGTCAGCCTCCATACCCCCGCTACATGACAAAGGTTGCATCATGCTGACATCACCCGACCAAAGCGCAGCAAAACCCGCCAAAATCAAATTTTTTGTCAAAAAGGCGTAAAAGACTCATTTTCGCTCATTTTTGTTTGTTTCCTCTATGCGACCGGTGCATGCTAATTTACGTTCAAACCAGTGTTTTACCACACAGTCTGCTACTAGGCCAAATCAAGCCTGCAAATCGGCCTTCTAGTTCGGTCCACTACCTACATTTCGCACAGGGTGCTCATTAAAACAGGTATTTACCCGAATTTCACTCCCAAACCCCATTTTTCTTAGTTTTCTCTGCAAAATTGCCCAAAGAACCCAAATTTGAATTAAAAACACCATGCTGACTTCAAACCTGCGCACTGTAACCACTGTTGTTGCCCATTTTTGCCAAGAAATCCCTCAAACTCCATCTCCCTCTGCAAATTTCGCCCACTAAGCTAAATACAAATCGGTCTCGACCTGCAAATTCTCTGAGAAACCCCCCAGAAACTGTCATTTTACCTACTGTTGCTGTAAAAACCTAAGCTCCAAGTTGAAAAATCACAAGACAATTTGAAAAATGGAGGCTCCAGTGGCCCTCAATATTGCCCCCCTCAATGCACCTCACAAAGAATTAGAGTGGTTGCCCTTAGCTAATAGGGACTTCGAAATACAAGATTTAATTGGTGACAAAGACCATTTGCAGGAATTTTGTGAAATTAGAAATAGTTACCTCAACAAAACTGATCTCTATGGGATATGGGAGTCCAATCTGCCCAGATACTATCTCCCCTCAGTAAATGTATTTCTAGATGTCATTCGCCTGTGCTGTGCCAATTATGAACCTACTGAGAGAGCAATCATGTCTCCAACTGGAACTGTCCTTTTCCATATAACTCCTGACTCAATCAATGAAATGTTGTTAAAGAGAGAATCCATACAGGCTGGTAGAATTTTTTTTGTTAATGGAAAAACCTGTGAGCAATTTAGGAAACCGACGTTTCGGACTAGCTAGGTGAGTCCATCATCAGGGCAATGAGATCTGAATTATGAGAAGAGAGAGTCGAGAAAATAAGCTATTAATAGGAGAATCGTAAGATATCTCTTAGCTTGTACAGTCGGCTGGAAGATTTACATTTATAAATTAATTAATTCAATTTAATTTCAATAATTTAATTTTTTATTTATTTATTTATTTATTTATTCATTTATTAATTTATTTTTATTTGTTTATATATATTTATATATTTATTTTAATTTAAATTTCAAAATTGAGATAAGTTAATAATTAAGTTTTATTTAAAAAGACTTATATGTAAATATTTTGATGTTATACCTAATAATGTTATTTGTTTTGAAATAATTGCAAATGAGGAAATTTAAACTAACATAAAATATGGAATAAGTTAATAAATTAATTTAATTTAATTTTTATTTATATTGTTTATTTATTTATTTTTCTTTTATTTATTATATTCCATTTATTTATTATTATTATTAAAATTATTATTTATTTTATTTTAATAAATTGCACTTAGTAAATAATTTTTTATTTAAAAGACTTATATATATTTAATTTTATTTAATGTTTTATATTATTTATTTTGTTTTTTTTCCATATTATGTGAGATATAATATACATGAGATGTTTGTTTTGAACTAATTTTAATTGGAGAAAATTAAATTAGTAAAAATTGGATTAAATTAATTAATTAATTTCATCAATATATTATATTATATGTTATTTTTATTTATTTTTAAAAAGTTATTTGATAATTATTTATTTATTTATTTATTTGTTTATTCATTTATTAATTTATTTTTATTTGTTTATATATATTTGTATATTTATATTATTTTAAATTTCAAAATTGAGATGAGTAATAATTAAGTTTTAATTAAGAGACTTATATGTACATATTTTTATGATATACCTAATAATGTTATTTGTTTTGAAATAATTGCAAATGAAGAAATTTAAACTAACATAAAATATGGAATAAATTAATAAATTAATTTAATTTAATTTTTATTTATATTGTTTATTTATTTATTTTTCTTTTATTTATTATATTCCATTTATTTATTATTATTATTAATATTATTATTTATTTTATTTTATTAAATTGCAGTTAATAAATAATTTTTTTATTTAAAAGACTTATATATATATCTAATTTTATTTAATGTTTTTTATTATTTATTTTGTTTTTTTCATATTATGTGAGATATAATATAAATGAGATGTTTGTTTTGAACTAATTTTAATTGGAGAAAATTAAATTAATAAAAATTGGATTAAATTAATAAAATAATTAATTTCATCAATATATTATATTATATGTTTTTTTTTTTTTTTTTTTTTTTTTTTTTTTTTTAAATTATGTGATATGCTGTGTAAGTGAGATCTATACTTAGAAATGATTTAAGAAGAAGAGATTATTGTATGCATTAATTTATATAATTAATTAACCAAATAATGAATTGTCAAATGTAGACATAAGGATGAAATGGATTAGCTTAAGATTTATTTTTTCATTTTATTTAATAAGGGTTTCCAGGTGCTACTTAGTTTAAGACCATCATCCCTATTCATGTTATTAGAGGATTTCTCAATTTCGATTGCCTCTTTAATTCTTCTTTTTAAATAGTGGTCTTCTTTATGGATTAATTTAGCTTGTTCCATACATATATAGTGAGAGGAGGAACAAGCATGCTCTGCAAGACCTGATTTATCTGACCTATTTCTAGAAATATCATTAATGTGTTCTTTTAATCTTATTCCAAAGGATCTCCCTGTTTCCCCTATAGCGGGGGTATGGAGGCTGACTTGGTAGTGACGTGGCAGATGACATGGTGAAAGGAGGTGAATCCCTGATGAGACCATTTTAGCTCTGATGTCCATATTTATTCCAGGACATCCTCCTGCTGTCAAATTTGACTTTGCTACTTTCATTTCTAACAAAATCCATAAACAATTCATGAGTCTAGACAGAGAGGGAGTCTTCAAATATACCTCTTATATCTATCATCTGTTTTTGTACTATCAAACAAATAGTTTTCAGTTTCCTATCAGAAAATTGGATTCTAAAGGGGAAAGGAGGTCTGTGATATTTTGGACCACAGTGTTCCATCAAGTCCATAACTCTCCCTAAACTTATTGTGAGTTCATTGATCTATTTATACATCTAGTCTCATCTTTGCTAATGAGAACTCCTCCTCCCAGACTCTCTGGTGACATGCAGAAAATCTTACAGCTCTCAAAAAACTACAAGATAGGTGACTGGTACTTCTACCAGAATCACACTGAGATTAGGATATATGGCTGTGAGCTGTGCCCCTATAAATTGCCAAAATATGTGCCTATGAGACTCTTTGCTCTTGAATACTTCAGGCAATTTATTAGCTCATATTTGACTCATTTTTATGCTACCAAGAAAAAAGCTCAGCTGAAGTTAAGAAACCAATTAGGCCCCTTCATCATTAACAAAAAAGAAGGATGGAAAGATGCTGAAAAGATATTGAGTGAACAACTCAAATTAAAAAGGAGCTTTTGGTGGGTACCCTATGACCCAAATGGATTCATCTGTGATAGAAAGGTAAAAAATAGGCTATCAGGCTATGATCATTGTAGAATCCCTGAATTAGAGTAGTATGCTAATCAAGATGAGTGGGTAGAGGGCACATTGGTAGGACAGATTACTGAGGAAGAAAAGATGGAACAAGTAATGAAAAATCTTGAAAAGACTCTTGACCTGGACTCTTTTGGACAGGTCTCTTTCAAATTGCCTCAGCAAACCGGAGTGGGCACATCATCTGCTACAACTTCACAACAACCTGCCCAAGAAAGCATTACTCCAGCTGCAGGGTCATCAAAGGGAAAAGAAGTGTTGGATTCAGAGTAGCACATGATGACAGATCAGCCGACATCATCAAAACAGCAAGGCCAAGGGGAAATTCCTCCTGCCCAGACCAAAGTACCAGAGATACCAGCATTGCAGACTCCTCTCAATGAGGAAAAGGGCAGAAAAAGGGACCGAGAAGAGGCCACACCTATAAGTGGGCCAGCAGAGCAACCAGAGGCAAAGAGG
The DNA here is from genome assembly GCA_031772625.1 of Pinus tabuliformis. NCBI lineage: Eukaryota > Viridiplantae > Streptophyta > Pinopsida > Pinales > Pinaceae > Pinus > Pinus tabuliformis. The sequence continues at coordinate 105,935,228 of CM062810.1, read as the reverse complement.
CAGAGAGTGGATCCTCTGCCTGAAGAGGAAGTTATAGAGGAGATCACTGAAAGTCCAATAAGTGAGAGGGCAACTAGCCCACAGAGATCCCCAGTGGTAGAAACATCCACCAGCTCTCATGGACAGCAATTGGGGAAACAGCATAGTGTGGAAATTTCCTCAGCACGACCACAAAGCAAGCAGAGTTCTGATATTAAAAGAACATTCACAGACATCAAGGCACAGAATGAGCCAATAAGACTACAGCTTTATGATCAATTTCTCAAAATGACCCCCGCCAAACAGCAAAGGTTGATGTCTGCATATGACATTAAGGAAGGAAAGATGATCTTAAGCCACTTCAAGCCTAAAGTGCAGCAGCCACAGTCAGCTGCTGATTATATTAGAAAAAATCTGGAGGCTCTTGCCAAATACATTCACCCTATGGACCAGATTGAGTTGCACAAGAAAACTGGTGAAATGGTCTACTCCACATTGGCAGACAAAGCCATACTAGCTCAACAATTGCAGAATTCATTAAACAACACATCTACCCAACTAGAGTTGGAAAAGGCATCTTCTTTGGCCAAGGACAACAGGATAAAGTCCTTGGAAGAGATTATCATTGAGCTAGGACATAATCCCAAGGATGCAAAGGGAATAAAAGCATTAATGAAGAAAAAGGAGGATGACATAGCTGCCCTCAAGAAACAATTGAAATTGCCAATTACTATGCATCCACAAACCACAGAGGTTGTGCAAGAAAAAGCAGAAGAAGACATGATGGACCTGCTATTGAAAATGAATCAAAGGTTAAATGAGACCGAGCAGGAATTGGAGAAGGCATTGAAAGAAAAGCAGGGAGTGTCGACCTCCCAGCCATCTCAAACAGCTCCAACAGTTACAACTGCTCCCACCACAGTTACAACAACAGTCCCTCCTACTGTCCCGACATCAACAACACCAAGTACTTCATCAACAATAGTAGCAGGCAGCAACACTACCATGACCATGGAGGAATTGATAAAGGCTATGGAAGATCTAAGACTCCAAGTATCAGAATTAAAATATGCTAAAGAGAAATTGGCCAAGTTGGAAATAAGTTATGACAAATCTAAAATGACTGTGGTAGAAAAAACAAGGGAGGTAAAAGCATTAGAGAATAAAGTAAAGGCATTGGAAAAGGACCTCTCCTTAGACAAGCCTCTGGGAGAAATCAGGGGCATTTTGTGGGCCAACATTGGCCAATCCCTCACTGATGTATGGAAATCAATACAGATAATTCATGAGCAGATTGATTTGGAGACAACAACTCAAGTAGAAATTCGAAAGGCCAGGGATTTATTGGGACACATGCCCGAACAGGCCAATAGGCTAATACAGTTTTTGAACACCCACACCAAGGAAGAGCTGGCAGCACTGGATATCAGGGACAGGACAGGCACCATTCTAACTGTCAAAAGAGTGCTGACCATGAGGAACTTCATACAAAATCTGGAGAGGAAGTGCCAGGAGATGCAAGTGGAGATAAATTCTTTCACACCGAAGTTTACAACTTTGGAGGAAAAGGGTCTGCCCAGTTTATTAACCAATGACTATAGAATGATGACACATGCAGACTATGCTCACAAATTGAATACATATGTGGATAATCAAGTCACAACATCATCAAGTTCTGCAGGAGAAAAGGCACTCCCATCTGGACAGAGCCTGTATGACAATTTAGAGCTTGGGCTAGGTCTTCAACAATACTATAGTGTTGCACAGCAAGAGCATTGGGGTTATAGGAAGATTTCCAGAGAACTCCCTTAGTAGGTGGTCTAATGACATACTCAGTGCTAGGCCATTCAATATGAAGAGGACCAAAACTGAATGAAGGAAAGTTAGAAGGTACTTCAAGTTCCTTCCCAGTGGACGGAGCATAATCTTTCGATCGAGTACTCACATGAATAGCGAGAGTCCCCGCCATAAAAACCTGGGAGCCAAAAGAGGAAGAGGATTGAGGCTGGTCCACCACCATTTGAGTTTGTTGGGAGGGAAAAGGCTCTTTAAGTATAGCAGGAGTCCTTGAAGTCCCCTTAAGCAAACGACTTACCTCAAACCTTTGAGGACAGTCTTTAGTGTAGAGATCCTCATCTCAGATAAGACAAGGAAACTTAGGTTTGCATTTGGAACCATCATCGACAGGAGTCTTAGGAGGCTTTTGCTTTGGCTCATTGGACTTATTTTTACCTTTCCCTTTCTTCTTACCCTTCGAATTTTTCTCCGCTGCGATGGACTGGACAACGTTAACTTCCAATGTTTTCCCAGGATTAGATGAAGACTGAGAAGAATTTTCAACGGAAGCAATATATTTTTGCTTCGTAGGAGTTGTGGAAGACTTTTGAGAAGATTGAGCAACAGAACCAATAACACCATCGACAGAAGGTGTCGACGGAGCTTTTGAAGTTCCAGGTCGTGGAGCATTAGGTAAGATGTCATAAAGCGTGCCAGATTGGGAATATACCAAATCAAGATACTGAGCACGCGCGATGGATTGCTCTTCAATAACACATGCCCCCATAGAAATATCTTGGGCTATTGGACCGACAAAAGAGGTAGTAAACCAATTAGTTAGTAGCTGATCAAGGATCCAGAACTTGATCAAACGACGATGCCTTCTCCATTCATGAATATGATCAGAGATGTGGGTAGCCGTGTCCTGTTTCAGAGAAGTAAGGAGATGCATTCCTGTTTCACAGCGAATTGGTAACTGAAAATGGGTAAGAAATGCCATCGCAAGAGAGTTAAATTCTTGGAAAGTTCCACGAGTGAGTTCAATATACCATTTTGCAGCGGAACCAGTAAGAGTCCTTTGGAAAAGATGAAGATGAATAGAATCGTCGAGCCAGGAATTAGATGAACACAAAAGGTGATAAGTCATAACATGTGCCTGGGGATCTTCTCCAGATTTGCCGTCAAATTTAGGACAATCACCAGGAATCTTGGTCGGAACTGGTGGCCAATATGGATTATGAAGTATAGGGTCATTTGTCAACTTTGACACATTGGGCAATTCCAAAGTTGCAAGAAAAGGTAATTGAGGGTTGAAAGACATCATGGGCCTTTGATAAGGGCCAGTGTTAGGGTTCCAACCAGAGCCTTGTTGTCCCCATGGATTTTGTCCATAAGAGTTATAGTTGGGTGGATTAACACCATAACCTGGTTGTTGACCCGAATTTTTACCGCCAGCAAACCATTGGTTACCAACTTGACGAATAGGGGTAGCATATGGCTGTTGAAATTTCTGATAAGGATTAACTTGAGGTTGCTGATAGTTCTGATACAGAGTACCCTAAGGTTGCCCTTGGGGTTGTTGAGGTACTTGGAGACTGTATTGTGGCTGAGGTCTAAATTGTGCCTGGGGCCCAAGTTGCATATGATAAATAGGTTGGGCTTGGAATCCAACCTGAGTCTGGGGACCCGGTTGAGTTTGGAGTCCAGCCTGAGTCTAGGGACCGGTTGAGCTTGGGAACCAGCTTGGCCTTGAGAACCAGGTTGACTAAGAGCTGGATTGCCTTGACCAGACTGATGTCCTTGTTGGAACTAAGGCTGACCCAACTGACCAGAAGGTTGGCCTTGTTGGAACTGAGGTTGACCTATCTGACCAGAAGGTTGGCTTTGCTAGGCAATAGGTTGACCTATCTGAAACTGAGGCTGACCTACTTGACTAGAAGGTTGCCCTGAATAAATAAAGGAGGAAACCGTGGGGGTCAAAGGTCGTCCCTGAAAGGGTTGTCCTTGCAAGCCTGAAGGTTGTCCTTGAAAAGGTTGCCCTTGCAAGCCCGAAGGTTGTCCTTGAAAAAGTTGCCCTTGTGGGCCGTGGTAAGTAGTGTGATTCCAAGCAACCGAAAGTAGAATGTAATTCTCAACTAAGGCCTCCTGAGGAAGAGACCTAGTGTAATAAATATGAGCTCCATGGTGATCATAGTAGTGTGGAGGGTTATGCGGAACGGACAACAGTTGAGAACCTAGAGGGTTATAAGTCAGATTTTGAAGAGCAAACAGATATTGCTCATATGACAATCCCGCCGGAATGGAATTCGAAGAGATCGGTACATTTCCCATAGGTTGACCGACTCCAGAAGCTAGAGGTGAAGGACCACTGTTAACGGGTCCGGAAGATATCCCAGTAAAAGTAGTGACTATCAAAGATGCAGTATCCACACTAATAGGAGGAGCTATAGATGCCACACAAACGGTAGGTATTGATGGAATGGACATAATTGATGTAACCAGTGTTTGAGGAATGGAAGTCAAAGGCGACTGAGTAGACATGAAAGGTCCTGAAGTCGGAATTGTAGTACGAGACCATACAAAGCTCCGATATAGAGATGTAGAACCAAGTATGTCAGCCAAAGCACGATAGCGAAGGGTAACGACACATCAGGAATGGTGTGGAAAGGAAAGCCTTCCGAAGGAAATTGATGTTCAATGGTCGAAACAAAGCTCTCTTGACTACTAACGGGACTTGACTCATCCATGTTGGAAGAGGCCATCGAAATCGAAGCACCAGGAGGAGTAGACGGGAGGTCCTCGTCTAGAAATTCCCAAACGTTGGGAGGAGTCCAATTGATATCAAAAGGTTCCTCACCTGGAGCTCGAGAGGCAAGAGGCTGGACACTCGAAACAATAGGGAGAGTACCATCAACAGTTGATACCTCAGAAGAGATAGGAGAAAGAGGGTCTCTGTCACTTGGTAAGGACGACAGATTCGGTGAGTCCGCCAGGATGGCCTAAACTCAAAGGTCCGAGAGAAAAGATATAATCAATAGGGTTGCAAAAACCTTTCAAGATATTACTCATGATGTGGCCAAGATTAACAGGTAAGATGTTATCACGGACAAATAAATTTTATGACATTGGAATGAAACTTTGCCTTTTCATGTTTAAAGAGTCGAGAAAAAGGACAAAAGATGACTCTAGTCTCCTTCAAAGTTTAATGAGCCTGAAAGGACAAGTGCTCAGATGATCCTTTTACTTTTAAAGGGTTGAAAAGGAATGAAAGTGACTGCTATGTAATTCTAGGCAAAAGGTTTATCAGACAAATCGTAAAATTGCATACACATCTTGGTAATAAAATGAAAGATAAATGGCCAAGGACTTCTCGTACGGCAGTTAATCTTCCCGAATGTTGTTTTCAGTGTGTTACGATTCATAAGGTGATAGACTCGACTTCCTATGGATAATAGGATGATAACCTAGTGGGGTCTCCCAACATATACGCGACGGTACAGGGAGCACAAATCCGTACTAGTATCTATTGAATCACAAAAGGAGGAATCACCCAACCTTAGTGAAAACAATAGCAACTAGGTTTAACGATGCCAGAACACGTCTCTAGCCTAGACCTCTAGATATGTGAGCGTTAGGTTCCAATGCGTTTTTAAGTTTATTCAATAAATTTTAATAGTTAATCTTGAATTAAGTCTCGGTTTTAAGGCCTTATCGAATGTATCTTCAAAATCTCCTAGAATGCAACTAAATGAGCAAAAAGACCATTCTCGTTGAATGAACAACTAGCTAAGGAAGAGTGAGAGGTTCAATTCACAACAGCTAAATGGCAAGAAAGCAAACCAATCAAGGAAAAAAATAAATACTTCTACCATTTACTCAAACTTGCAAGCAATCTAAACAAGAAAATGGAAAACACACTTTTTTGCTTTTCAATGTCTTAATATCAAGAATTTACTCATGCAAAAATCATCTTTCAAGTCTTAATGCAAGATAAATGAATTTTTTTTAAATTTTTCCAAATAAATGATAAGCAACTAAATGCAAAACGAATTGAAGACTCAAAACTAAGGAGATATTTCTTTTTGCAAAATAGGAAGGCTGTCTCATTGCCTGAGAAGCAATGTGATCTATGCCAAGTGAAGGAAGGAAACCGAATGAACAAGACATGAAAGTTTGGTAACAAAACGTCACATACCAATCAAGAAGATGACAAACAATGAATAGTAAGAAGCCTCAAACAAAGTCAGAGATTATGCCAAGCAGAGTCTAAAGATCCCAATGAATGAGCGACCCAAGAAAACCAATCACTCAAGAAACTCTAAGGTATTTAGGTCACACGATTCAAGAGGAATGGTTTCAAAGGACTTGAAAATCGGAATTGAAAACCCTAACAACCAACACTTTAGATACAATAAAGAGGAAAAAAGAAAGCTCAGAGGATAGAACACACTGGCCAATCAACAAACAAACTTCAATATTTGAAATCTACAGGAATTGTCGCGAGTGTAAAACTAACAACATGTGCCAACAATGAATCATCGCACCCCTCTAACTAAGCACTTTGCGACGTTGTCGCATAAGTACACTGGTTAGCAGCGCCAAGCCAATTTCAAAACTCTTCGTGACTATTAGGAAATTTAATTGTGCCAAACAGTAAAAGGCGCAACCCATAAGACAGCGTAGGTGCGACTACTTCACGACTGTCAGAAAATAAACAACGACGACCTCAGATCAAAGGCAAAAATGAAAGTTTGGCTGAGGCAAGGCCAGATCTATCACTCATGAGAGTGGGAAGACTACAGGAGTAGTCTAACAACTTCCATAGTAGAGCATGCTACCCAAACAATGAGGGGGACAATAAACAAACAAAACCAATCAAAACAAAAGACAAAAGACAAGATCCCCAGTATGGTCGCCAGCATGTGACACAGGCAAGTTCCCTTTACGGATAGAGGCAACCCTTCTAGCCCTAGAGTGGGTCTAGTTATCGCAAAGACAATACCAAAGCAAATTTCCTTAGAAAGTTGGTGTTATGAAGGCCTACCTTCAGATTGTCGTTTGATGAAGTCCTCGTCGAGTCGCTCCAGGTCTTATTCTTCTAATCACTTGTACCTGAAAAAAACATGTAGAGAAACACCACAAACGCAATCGAAAACGACCAAACAATCTACTTGAAGAGTCAAGGAACTTCAAGCTATCGACATACAATTCAACATACGATATAGGAAAAAAACTATTGATTTGTATTAATATAAATCAAAGTAAAACTTACAACAAAGCCTTGACGTTGTAAGTCTCCTCGAAGGGTCGTGTCAGCATGTCTCCGTAAGCATTCACTTGTGAACCGTCTCCCAAGGTAACAAATGACTCTCTCTTTTGTCCAAAAGGTTGATGCTAGAAAGTTCTCAAGCCAACTCTACCCAAACACCTCTCAAGCCAGATTACATGTGAGGCTACTTCCACACTCTAATAACACTCTCTACCTCTACTCCTCTCTTAGAATCTTGAAACTACCAAATTACATCTAGCTATTGTCAATTTACATCCAAGCTAGATGATCTCAGTCATGGAGGAGGCATTTATAGGAGGGAGATCTTCCATAAGAGATGGGAGGAGGAACTTACCCTTTAGGGAGGTTTCACAAAAGGTGTAACAATTATCCCAAAGGAGAGAGGTCAGCTCATTTGACACAACAACCAGCCCTAGGCCCGCCCATGAAGCAGTTTCATCTCGCAGCTTCGACGAGTTGTTTAAAAAACTTGCCAAAAGTAGCTCGTCGCGGGTGCAACATAGGGACAGAGTGATGACTTCGCTAGGGCTAGTGCAAACTTGACCATCTTCGCGGGTGGGATAACTGCTGACCCACGATGACCCAGAAACTTAGGTAAAAAAGAGTCTGCTTCAGGGATAATGAACTGAGACATTCTTCCTGAGATTACAAGGAAGGTATTGACACATAATTGGCAACATGACACATAATAGATGTCAGTAATATGGACTGGCAGTGTTCAGGATCATGGAATGCGGGGTCATTGACAAATTACTGTGTAACAATGCCCACCATTCATCTTGGAATATGTGTCCCATCATCTGTGGTATTTATATATTTTTACATGGAATTTTCATCAGGGCTGTTACAGAACCCTCCCACTTGGGGGAACACCATCCTCGGTGTTCAATGACACCTATAACCAACATGACTGCTGAAAACAAAACATACTACCCATGGAGCTTTATAACACAACTCATTGCAATATTTACAATGAATGACCTGCTTGAAAGAAAAACATCATGACAACATGACCGATAAAAACCATACCACATATTGGAGATTTATAACACAAATCATTACGTATTTCCATGATATACACATACACACATATACACATTTGCTTAACCAACAAATAAATGATATGATGCCCATATCAATCGATAAGGGAATCCAAATACTCACACCTCCACCCTCAAAGTAATACCAGGATTCACCTCCTTCCCAGGAAGTCCAGAATCCACTGCAAAGTCAAATCTACATCCAATGTCCAGTGCTATAATCCCTCGCCACTTGTCCTCTCAGCAGACAATTATCGACTCATTGTTCCAGGGCACACTCCCAATGTGCATATGATTCCATATAGCAATGCTAATGACCCAAAAATCCATCCGTGAACTTCCCTTCTTTGCTACACAGTCCCTCAAGAATTTGGTCACCCCTTCTGTGCAATCACTCACCTTCCAAGTTTCGCTGGCACCCCCATCCTAGGAAGTCCATCCCTTGAAAATGCTTCCTCACATCGGAAGGTACAAAAACCAAGGCATATCCCTGCCTCAACGCATCATACCAATCATAGCATGCTCATGGCAATCAATGGACATTATTGGGTACCAGTGCCCCACAATGGCCCTTCTCCTAAATACTTTACTAGCATGTTGATGCATGTTCCAATTTCTTTTGTTGTTGTTTCCATTTCTTGAAGTCGGTTTCAATAACGCAATCGGGAATTTCATGCATTCTTGCACGAAACACATAACTTACATTAGATTTGAAATAAATTCACATCATACCTCATTGGTATCTCATCAATAAGGTATATTTGCAATCATGTTCGCTTCTTGTCACAACAAGTGAAACTAGCATATTTGACCAAATCAACATGTATAAAAATATCACATCAGATTAGCTCAAAACATAACCATGAAAATCATAAATGACATGTAACCATCATAAATCAAAATCATAGATCACATGTAATCATCATAGACTAGAATCATAAATCACATGCATACTAAAACCGAAATAAAATACCAATACTTATCCTTCATCGATCCTTACTTCTACCTTTGTTCTTTCTATAAACAACGGATCGGTTGCCATACCCAGAAAACACCCAGGTCAACATACACATAGTTTGCATCACACACATACAACCACACAACATACCACACCATGCAATACATGCATCTACACCTTACATACAACACATACACCTACACCCACTGTATACAATACAATGCATCCATCTATACCCGATGTGAAATACCACCCAAGACATGTACCTACACAAAGTACAACACAATGAGTACACACACCACAATACCACGACTACATGATGCACATACTTAATACCCCATGCCCTCAACATAGCATGTATGACATGCACACAATACCACACATGCACCAGTACCATATGTACGACATATACACAATGCCACCGGTACACCACACCACTTGCACAATGTGTGCACAAAATCACATGTACATGACGCCACCTACACAACGTGTACACAACGCCACATGTACACTACACCACTCTACAATGTGTACACAATACCACATGTACACAGTACCACATGCACGATGTGTACGCGACACCATATGTACATAACATCACATGCACGACATGTACACAACACCACATTCTCATAACACCCTATGTACAACATGTGCATGACACCACATGCTCACAAAACCACTTGTACAATCATGCACACAACACCATATGTACAACATGCACACAACACCACATGTACGTAGCACTGCATATCCAACATGTACATAGCATCATCCGCACACAACACTGCATATCCAACATGCACAGAGCACCATATGCACACATGCTGCATATACATCATGAAGACAATACAATGTGTATACAACACCCCATATGCAATATTCACACAACCTTATTTGTGCCATCCTGTACATAAAATTGCATAAATAACATGTACACATGCTATGTATACACAACACCACAAGTGCACACATCATAGATGCAACATGTACAACATATACAACGTATGCACAACAATAGTACCACACATCCAAAACTACACTGCCCTTACCAAGAAACCTTGCTTTTGGTATCTCATCCATGCCTATCCTAGCATGCCACAGACCACATTGCTTTCACTTGGCTGATGTATCCCTCAACATTACTTGTCGTAACATAAACATAGGCATAATACAAGTATACAATACCAAATCATATCCACATGATAGTGACCTCGTATATTTGTCATGACTACTCTTCCTAATTGATTCCTTGTAAGACTAGGAACCTCTTCATGTCGTTCTCTTGCATAAGCACTCATTCCTCCACAAGAATGATCCCTTACAACCCTGTCGGACAGTAACATAGATACATGGATACATACATACATATATAAATGTTAGCATAAAACAATCATTATCCTGTCAAACAATGACATACATACATACATGTATACATATATAAACTTCGACATAATCACGGTCATAAAATAATTACCAGATATCAAGGTCAAGGTTAAGAGATCTTCCTTTATTCATGCAAAACATGCAAGATATTGAGAATAATAATTCCCAACATAGCCAAGGCATCTAACGCCTCAGATCCATTTACTTTACCTTTTGTGGTTACCTTTATTGTGTCTGCACTGCTACTGTCCATTTACCACAATGGACCCAACCAGTCTAATCAACTATCATAGTCTTACCTTCTGCTGCACTTACTCATGCATAGAGCTTCATCTGAATCTTACATTACCTTTCGGGTACCACACAGCTCTCCCCGAGCTCCGTCAACTTTCCTCTTTCCCCACCAATTCCCAAGACTTAAAACATAAAAGGAAAGACAAGAAACAAACAAGAAGAAGACCATAAAAACCAATAACAACATGACTCCACAAACAAAGTGGTATGGCCATACTCTAGACATAAACAAAGCCAAAAATCAAGCTCAACAATTCATAAAAGACCAAAAGCATAGGGCTAAAAACAAACACCATGACTCAATCCCCATGGTTCCCAATGAAAGCTCAACCCAAGCCTTCTTCAATATTTCATGGCAACCTCTCTTTCCATGAAACTCCCTGCATCATGCTTTCATTAACACATAACTGTTAGTGCATAAATAAACATAACAATACACGAGTTACCTCATCTTGTTGTGCCAAGCACGTTGCTTGCAACTAAACACATCCACGTCATCTCTCAAGGGACTCCAATCCTTTAACCGATCCACTTATAGCTAAAGACTAGCTAATATACCTGTCAAGTACATGTTCATGAATATAGCACATATCCACATAATGTCAGACAAAATCAAGGTTAAAAAGACTTCCTGTATGCAAAGCACTCATTCATTCGAAATTAGAGTTTCCAAACATAGTCAAAGGAATTCTTGCCCAATTACTTTCTTTTACCTTTTTACCTTGTTGGAATCGAGGCTTACTATATGCTGTCACACCACCCAACTGTTAGTTATATATACACATCAACTATTACCTTGTCATGCTAATACCAAGCATGTTACCCTGCAACTGCTCACACATGTCAACCACTTGTTCCAAATATAAAGACAATCATATCTGTTAATTTGAAATCAAATGTTACCAAAACTAACAATCGTGTCATAATCCATAGCCAACTCATAGTCATCAGTCATAATACTACAACTATCACCTAGTATACTCAAGTACATATCAACTATCTCAACACATATATTTTAGTACAATCATCTTAAAACAAGATCATTGGAACACATACTCATATTATGAAATTCATCAAACATTCAACCAACTTGCAAACATACCATGTTAAATAAATTAATTAGACGACATAATAGGCACCAAACACTCAAATACAAAATAGACAACATAATCAACTATGAAACACCAAGTATAATACATAAACAAACTCATACATTAGTGTACCTCGAGGGAGGCTATCTTTTCTGCATAATCAATCTAGTTAGTGAGATATAACTTTACAACATGTCAACATAAATCATGATATCCATAACAATAACTAACTAACATGTTCATATTACAAGCTCATAAGCATTTGTCATTCATGCATAATAATCACATATGTATGATCAGTCTAGATTAGTACGACACCATATCAAAAATATGTCAGCTCATACCTGAGTATCGCAACCATAACCATCTACATAGGTCAAACCAGGTTAACACAATACATATAACATCAAGATCTTCAAGGCAATGAACATAACTGTCATGCATATGACCAATCCAAATTATAACATCAATTTCTCAATGAAATAACCCTAATCATCAAGTTAATATCATATAACAACAATAAGATATATATCATGCTCATCAACAACATAAAACTGAACCATCAAGCTAACTGTCATATAACAATCAACAAGTTAACCTATAACATACTCATCAACAACATTTATTTATAATCATCATGTTATCTAATATAAAACAATAATAGCAATGTATAAAACTACAAGTTACTATCATTCATGACTATCCGACACATGTGCATATAACTGTAGTAATCAAACAACATCTATCATGAATGTAACCATAACATCAAAATACATGTACATAAACCTAATGCATATAAAATCCTTAACTTACATACCTTCAAGTCGAACATACAATACCTGTATGATGATCTGCTCTTACCCCAAGGTCCAATGTTGCAACCTCATTATAATGATCTGCATATCCTACTCTATCTCAGCTAACATATTAGCATCATAACATCCAATAGCACCATGAAGACCTAAATTGCATACAATGACTTCACAAGGCATTTTTTACCTACTATACATGCATAATCATAACCAAGACCATTCATGCATAGCAACTGCATAGACACACATAAAAAATGAGTACCAAACCATATACCCATCGTTCTAGCTAGAGTCCAGTCATCAATGCATGGCCATATCAAGTACACAAACCATGACCTCATGCATGACAACAACCATTACTGCATTGTACGCATTGCCACATGCAACCAACAATATGCATAAGCAATGCCAAATCAACTACACCTACGCATAAATGCATGTAGTCGAACATAAGCGATCAATTCTTGTAATCAACCTAAAAGACTGATACATGTAATCAAAATATTGAAAAATGCAACCTAACATACAAGGTAAGTAGGTATCATGAAATCAACACGTAAGGGACATATAATTCATACAAAGTCATTCACATGTTCCAAAAATCAAGACATCGTGTCTATTAATTTGAAATCAGATTTCACCAATACTAACAACCTATAAGCATACGCCCTTACTATCCATGGTCCACACTAAGGTAGAAGGAGGAAGCTACTATAATGGCTCGATCTCCAATGTCCAATTATGGAAAGGATCTCCAAAGCTCTACTAAATTTAACCACACTTGAAAAGAAATTGGTTTTTATTTCTCATACATTTGTATGAGATTAATTCAAAACATTTCACTTATTCCACTTGTAACATAATAATTAAAAACATGCCACTTTTCCATTTCCTTACATGCAAATTTCAAATTCTTTGCATGCAACCTTTCAAATTCCTTACATGCAACTCTTCAAATTCTTTGCATGCAAATAGGCATAGGTCAACTACATCCATATTATCATACTACTGTTGGAAATAATACTGAGAGGGGGGGGGGGGGGGGTGAATCAGTATTATCAGATCAGTAAAACCTTTCCAATTTCATACTCAGAAACATATACGCTACTTCAATTAAGTGAACCCGCGTGTACATGCTACTGTGTCTAATGCAACTAGCGTATATCTAGAGATCTTATAATTCAGTTAGCTTAATCTTCAGTAAATGCATCAGAACATTATTAAGCATATTAACAGTAAACAGGTGCAGTATAACAGAACAAAACATCACATAAGAGCCACACACATGAACACCATGATATAAGGTGGAAACCCAATGTGGGTGAAAACCACCTGCTGCAATTCGTCTCTTTCTTCTTTAATAAGAAACTTCTTTTACAATGTACTGGTGCAGTCCTTTACCAGTACGCAGGCTACAACCTGCAGAGGGCTACAACCCTCTCTCATTTTCCAACTACTTCTGGAAGGGAGCTACAACCCCCTCAGCTCTTGTACTAGCTGATCCATTCACTAGTACGTAGGTGCTGACCCTACAACCTTCTTTCCTTCAGGGACCACGTTTCATCAATTTTCAGACTGGATCCAAGAGTATAAAACAAACATTACTGCAATACAATCATCAACTTATACTTGCATCATAATTCATTAAACAACCCAATACTGAATCACTGAAACCCTGTCATCAAGAACACAGAACCCAAACCAGAGCCCAGAACTCTGCAACAACCACCAGAATCAACAACAACCTGAAATATCAAATCTTATTATGCATACGCTACTTCACTGTACCAAAACCGCGTGTATACGCGCTTTCTCCAAAGGCAACCTGCGTGCAGATCTAGAAATAATTACTTATGCCTTCGCTGTCAGATCCGACCCTTGCCAAGCATCCCGAACAGATAAACAACAATACCAGATCTTCTCACTTCGTCAGACACACAATGCATACACTTTGCCTAATGATCTTCTACTTATATAGCCTTAGGCCCTTCACAATACCATGGGCCAAAACCATAGTAACACAATACCATCAACTTCAAAACTAGGGATCAACACGTCCGTCGAGACACCATGGTCCAAAACCATAGGCACAACTTCCAAGGACTAACCGTCACGGACCAAAGATAAGTTTTCCACATACACGCTCTTTTACTGAAGCCAACCTGCGTGTACACGCGACTTGGTATATAGCGAACCTGTGTATACGCGACTTGGTATATAGTGAACCTGCTTGTATACGCAACTTGGTATATAGTGAACCAGCGTGTATATATTTTCTCTTCATACTTGTAGTCTGATCATCAATTCCTTGCTGCTATCCTTCTGCACTATGATTTGTCATCAGTGTGATTTGCCATCAAGGACAACACTTGTCTCATAATGCCAACAACTACAATACTATCACATCCAAAAATAACATTTTCTTCAAACAATTACCATACTTTTACATTTTTCTTCAAACAACTACTATACTATTACATTTGCATGTAAGCATTTCTTCAAACACTTTACATGCAAACTAATATAGCAAGCTACTTGCATACAAGTAAGCATATATCAACTATAGAAATACCATGACACATTAGTACTATCCCCAACCACAAATAACATACTCATTGGGGAATTTTATCAAAAAATTTGTATGCAATTAATCATTGAACCATTTGAGCATTTCATCAAACACTTTGCATGCAAACTAATATAGCGAATGATTCAATGCATGTATCATAAACTGTAGTAGTACAATGGAAACTTAACCATATGATCAGTGGCATTATCCCTCAGTATGGTTCAAGTTTCAACTTATAAGATTGCATAGATGAAAAATTATTACAAAATACCAACACAATCATATTTGGTGCACAATTCTAGGAGTATCCAAAAATCTCGACTTCCATTGGTCATATCTCCTAAAATATAACGAATAAATGTCTAAATTTTTTATCACAATATCAGTGGTATTTCTCCTCATTATAGACAAACTTTCAGCTCCTGAGAGTGCCTAGAAGAAAAGTTATAACAAAAATGTCAGCATGACCTGTTTGAGGCTTTCTTTTAGGAGCCCTCTACTCATATCTCCTAAAATATTGCGATCCAATATCTGAAATTTATACCATAGAATAAGTGGTATGTCCCCTCAATGTGGAAAAATTTTCAACTTCTAAAAGCCTACAGAAGATGAGTTATTGCAGAAATTCCAACATGGTCTATTTAAAGGTGCATTCAGGAAGGTCATCTTCCTTAGATCATAATTCCTAAAGTATTGTCAACCAATACCTAGAATTTTGACCACATTATCAGTGGGATTTACCTTCAATATGGACAAATTTTCAACTTCTAATATGCCACAGAAGAAAAGTTATAACAGATATGACAGAAAGGTATAAAATTTAACCTTTGTTCTTCATTTCACCTATGATAGAGCCCATCCAATCCAAGTGTTTGAACCATACTCTGATACCACTCTGTGACACCTTACAGGGTAAATGTGCATATAAAAAACATAGTAGGAACAAAAATACAATAAACATATCATCCATTTTCATTAATCAAGGGAATGAATTTTTCATTAATAAATGCAATGAACCAACCGGAGATGGGACTACCACATTCCACCTGACCATAGATTGGCTGAGCCAAGTCTCTCTCCATCCAATCACCCCCATGCCATATTCCAAGCATGAATGTAGGATCTTAGAGAACACATCAATCAAAACTCATCCAGGGTTTCCAAATGCCACCCACCTCAACCCATCAAACAATGATTCCACCTCACAGTCAGACATCACCAAAAACCATCATCAGATTGGTCTCCATCCAAGCCTTCCAGGGCTTCTAGAGCATTTTTTGAACCAAGGCTTCTAGAACTAGTAACTCAACCCATAGCTTATACAGGGCTTCCAGAGCGTTTGTCCAACCAAGGCTTCTAGAACTAGTAACTCAACCCACAACTTATACAGGGCTTCTAGAGCGTTTGTCCAACCAAGGCTTCTAGGACTAGTAACTCAACCCATCAAGGGCTTCCAGAGCATTTGTCCAACCAAGGCTTCCAGGACTAGTAACTCAACCCAAGCTGTTACAAGGCTTCTAGAGTGTTTATTCAACCAAGGATTCTAGGACTAGTAACTCAACCCAAGCTATTACAGGGCTTCGAGAGCGTTTGTTCAACCAGGGCTTCCACGACTAATAACTCAACCCAAGCTATTACAGGGCTTCGAGAGCGTTTGTTCAACCAGGGCTTCCACGACTAATAACTCAACCCAAGCTAAGGAAACATGAGAACAAACAAAAACAAAGCAATGAAAGTAAACCAACAATCACCATGGCTATCCAGGAAATGGCAGGGCTAGGCAATCCACTGTCAATCCCGTCCATCCTCCACACCAATGACAGATCATAACCAAGAAACCACATGCATGTGCCATGCATGCCAAAACTAGTGAATAAATCATACATGCACCTCAGTACCTGCAAACAATCTGATGTAGTTGCTGATGCCGATGCCCTCTTGTGCTTTCCTGCTCTTCTTTTTCCTTCTTACTCCAAGAATCCAAGTATGCCACCCCTCCAAGAGTGCTCCAAGAAAAATCTAAGTATCCAAGAGTATGAGAGAGAGAGAGATAATAATGAGAGAGCTCCCAAAATTGAATTGACAAAAGATTCACACTGAAAGGAAGAAGTTTGCCAACTGATCCTCAAAAGACTTTTTATGAATGAGGCCTCTATTTTATTCATTTTCCATTAATTTCCTTAATTTTCCTCCTCACATGCAACCTACGACCTTTCACCTTCTTTTTCTCCTAATTTCCATAATTTTCCTTCATTTTCCTCTTCACATGCAACATGTGACCTTTCACCTCCTTTTTCTCCTATTTTCCATTATTTTCATAAATAAATGTGCCAAAATGCCTTTTTTCCTCTTTAATGTCTTAGCCATTGACTTTGCCAATTTCCTTAACCATAAACAACCAAATAAACACCCTTTAGGATGTCCTACCCACCATTCATCTTGGAATACGTGTCCCATCATCCGTGGTATTTATATATTTTTACATGGAATTTTCATCAGGGCTGTTGCAGATGTTGAGGATGCAGAAATATTCAAGAGGTATCCTATATTACAGTAGTTTCAGGATGTGTTTCCAGTAGAGATTTCAGAGTTTCCTCCTCATAGGGAAGTTAATTTTTCTATTGAGTTGGTACTAGGGGCAACACCAACATCGAAGGAACCTTAGAGGATGCGTAATCTAGAGCTAGTGGAATTGAAGTTGCAGTTGAAGGAAATTATTGACAAGGGGTACATTAGGCCAAGTGTATCACTTTGGGGTGCACCAATGTTGTTTGTGAAGAAGAAGGATGGTACTCTTAGGTTATGTATTGACTACAGGCAACTGGTCAAGGTAACCATGAAGAACATGCATCCTTTGTTGAGGATTAATGACTTGTTTGACCAGTTGAAGGAAGAAACAATGTTTTCAAATATTGATATGAGATCAAGATACCATCAGTTGTGCATTAAAGAAAAGGACATCTAAGAGACTGCTTTCTGGACCAAGTCTGGACATTATGAGTTTGTCATAGTTTTTTTGGTCTAACTAATGCTCCCTCTACTTTATGTGTTTAATGAATAATGCGTTGTGTCCTTATTTGGACAAGTTTATTATTGTATTCATTGATGATATATTGATATATTCTAAGAACGAGGAAGAACACGTCGAACACTTAGCAACAATATTGAGATTTCTAAGAGAGAACCAATTGTATGGCAAGCTTAATAAGTGAAACTTCTTTAAGATAAAGGTACATTACTTAGGACATGTTGTTTCTAAGGAAGGCATAATAGTGGACCCAGAAAAGATAAGGGCTATCATGGAGTGGGCAACTCCTAAGAATGTGAATGAGGTCATATCATTCATGGGGTTAGCAAGTTATTATAGGAGGTTCACTAGGAACTTATTATGGATTTCATATCATATTACATCATTCTAGCAAAAAGGAAAGAAATTTGAATGGACCGAAGAATGTGCAATAAGTTTTGAGCAGTTGAAGCAGTTGTTGACAAATTCTCTAGTGTTAAAGATTGCAGATCCAGATCAATAGTTTGTGGTGTGTACAAATGCTTGCAATGAAGGAATTGGTGGAGTCTTGATGCAGGAGGGACAAGTGGTGTGCTATGAGTCACAAAAACGAAATGAGCATGAGCAAAACTATGTGACAATTGGCGGCGATCATTCGTGCATTGAATATACAGAGGCACTATCTTCTTGGTAGAAAGTTTGTATTGATGAGTGATCACAGTGGGTTGAGGTTCCTATTTTACCAAATGAATTTGAATGCCAGGAAAGCTATATGGTTGGCTACCCTTAGTGAGTTTGAATTGGAGATCAGATACATTAAAAGAAATGAGAACATGGTTGCAGATGCTCTTAGTAGAAGACTATAGGTAAATCACATAAAAACCTTGAATTCATATGGAATAGATTTATAGGATCGGATCTTACAGGCAAGGCAATATGATGACAAGTACCATCATCTTAGGCACAAGTTAATACATGGTAAAGGTGATCAAGATGTGGACTATTGTCTCATAGAATATGGCTTGGTCAGATTCAGGGAAATGATCTATGTACCAGATGATAGTGAGCTCAAGAAGCTTATAATGAGGGAGTTTCATGTCAAGCCATATTCAGGTCACCCAGGATATCAGAATACATTGACAGTGGTGAAGAAATTATACTATTGGCCAAATCAGAAGAAGGAAGTGGCAAAATTTGTTGCTAAATGCTTGGATTGTTAGTAGGTGAAAGCTGTGTGTAAGCACCCAATTGGTTTGTTACAACCTAATCCGATTCCAGAGTGGAAATGGGAGGTTATTTCCATGGATTTCATTACAGGTTTGTCGAGGAAATCGAAGTAGCATGATTCCATCATGTTTGTGGTTGACAGGTTGAGAAAGGTAGCTCACTTCATTCCAATGAAGTCTACTTATTCGACTAGTGATGTGGCATAGGTATTCATCAAATAGATAATGAGATTGCATGGTATTCTGAAGAAGATTGTGTCAGACATAGATGCTAAGTTCACCTCCAAGTTTTGGAAGGAGTGATTTGTAGGTTTGGGTACATAGTTGGCCTTCAATACAACTTATCATCTGCAAACAGATGGATAGGCAGAGAGGGTCAACATGACTCTGGAGGATATGCTTAGGATGTATGTCATGCATCAACAATGGAAATGGGAGGATTATCTTCCACTGGTTGAGTTTGCTTACAAAAATGGTTATTAGGAGTCACTGAGGATCAGTATGTTTGAGGCACTCTATGGGAAGAGTTGTAACACTCTCATCCGCTAGAGTGATCCAGTGAGCAAGGTAGTTATTGGACCAAACATGTTGGTAGAGATGGAATAGGAAATGCAAGTCATCGAGAAGAATCTAAAGGCAACACAAGACATGCAGAAGAGTTATGCAGATGAACATGTGAAATTTAAGGAGCTTCAGGTTGGGGAGCATGTGTACTTTTGCGTCAAGCCCAAGAAGAGCTCCTTGAGGATTGGGTCATGTGCGAAGTTGGCACCTCGGTATTGAGGGCTTTTTAAGATCCTTGAGAGGATTGTATTAGTGGCCTACAGACTTGCACTACTTCAGACAGTGAAAGTCCATGATGTTTTCCATGTTTCATTGCTTAAAAGATATGTAAGGATGTTGATCATGTTATTGATTTGTCCATATTGTAGGTGGAGCCAAAAGGATAATTCTAGCTAGAATCTTAGTGCCTATTGCAACAAAAAAAAATCATGCTCCATAACATAACAATTGATCAAGTTAAAGTGCAGTGGAAGCACTTTTGGCTCGATGAAGCTACATGGGAGATGGATGATCAAATGCAGGTTATGTATCCTTCATTATTTGCTGGTTGAGGCAAAGAAGTTTTGGTATATGTACATATTTATGTATGGTTGTTATTATAAATACCGCAATGAGTTTCATTATAGATCTCCAATAAGCGGTATGGTTGTCATGTTGTCATGTTTGTCATGATGGTTTTACTTTTGAGTAGGTTGGTGCATTGTAAATATTGCAATGAGCTCGGTTATAAAGCTCCATGAGCAGTTTGGTTTGCGTTTCAGTAGTTTTGTTGGTTGTAGGTGTCATTGAACATCAAGGACAATGTTCCCCTAAGGGGGAGGGGTCTATCTCCCTGGGTTAAAAGTTCATGTAATAAAGTTAATAAATGAAAAATAAGACCAAGGTCATGGGACACGTATTCCAAGATGAATGTTGGAAAAAACATCCTAGTGGGCATCACTTCTTGTTTATTATGGCTAAGGGAAATTGGAAAATGCTTTGAAAAATAAACAAGGTATTATTGACATTTTATTTAGGAAAATAAAGGAAATTAGGAGAAAAGGAAGGCAAAATGTCATAGGTTGCATGTGAGGAGGAAATTGAAGGAAAATAGAGGAAAAATGAAATATTTAGAGGCATCAATAATAAAAAGACATTAGAGCATCAGTTTGGGGCTTTTTATCAGTTTAATTTTGGAATTAGTTGGAGAGAGGAGAAGAGCACCAAGAGGATAAGGAGATAAAGCAAGCAAAGCAAGGACATGGAAAGCAAATGAAGGACCAGGAAAGAATAGGAAAACAAGGATCAAGCAAGGAAAGATTGGATCAAGCGGCTTCAACGGGAATACTTGTAGGTAACAAGTTGCATGTATGATTTCCTAGCTCATTTTAGCATGCATGGTATATGCATGTGTGTATTTGGTTCATTTGGTGTCATTGGCATGGGTTTCGTTGGGTTTCGACAATGGTTTTAGCCTTGCCTTGCAATTTATGGATAACCATGGTGTGATGGGAGTCATCCTTGGTTGAGCTTTAGATTGCCAAAAGGTTTTGGATCTAGGTGAGGTGGTCTCAAGAAAACCCCAAGGATTGGGGGTGGAGATGGTTTTCTCTAGGAATCCCTCAACAAGTAGGTGGATATAGGAAAATTCCTCAAGGGATGGTGAAATAATTATGAGGAATATAAGCTCGGTTTGGTTTTGTGATCTCAGGACCGGTTTAGGTGAGATCACAGTAGTGTGAGGGTGGAGATGGTTTAGCCTCTATATTCCCTTAGTTGTATATGGATTGGTTTATCCCATGAGATCCCACGTTCATGCTTGGAATATGGCATGGGGGTGATTGGCTGAAAGAAAGGTTTGGTTCATCCCAATATATGGTTGGGTGGTACGTGGAGGTCCTTGACTTGGTTCGATTTTTCATATGATTAATAAGAGCTAAGTTCCTTTGGTCTTTATGAGTAGATGTACTTTTTATTATGTGGCTTTAATGGTTGTTCTGCTATTGTTGATTATCTTGTTATATGCTCGTTATAAGCATGATTTTATGACAGTTTTAAGTATGGATCTTATCACCTTTTAATTGAATAATTATGTTAATAAATGCATGAACTAATTGGTATTATTGTAACTATTGTGAGAGGGCATTAGTCCCTCTTGGTAAACCTCATATAAGTTTAATATCTCTATGTTTAGATATGCATTCATGACTTGTAGATTGCATGTTCACTATGTGTTTGACAAAATGAATGTCATGGTTAGACCGGGTTAGGTCAAGTCCTTTAGTAAATTTTGTGTTATATGCTTTGTCTCCATGTTATTTATCATTTCTGGAAGTTTCATCAAATTTTGGGAAGGGGTATGGATCCTAGCCCTAAAAAAGTGGCTTAAATCTCACAGTCGTTGGCACATAACTACCTAAAAGAGACTACAGTCACTAGGAGGTAGGCCTATGGGAGTGACTGGAGGGTTACAGTTTCTTGGAGGCCTTGTCATGGGAGCAACTAAGGGTTTGGTTCACTCAAAAAGAATTTTTTCTTAAGGGTTGGACACTTGGAATGGTTGGTTGGTTCCTAAGGGTACTATAGCACCTGAAGGAAGTTAGGAAGGTCTTGTTTTGTTGGCTCCATTTCCTTAAGGTCATCTAGGAGGTCGAGTCATATCATAGTAGCCCCTCAGCTCATGTTTACCACGAGGCAATCTGGTGAAAGTGGGTAGATATGAGAGGAGGCGTGTCTTAGCTTTCGAGCTAAGTATTCCCCCATTCATTGGCATACACCTAGTATTCAATGTGTATCGCCTGTGACCATACTTTCCACCATTTCTGAACACATCAGACATTGCTGAGAAGCTGGCACCAACAAAGCTCAACCCATATTTCATTGAATAAGCCAACACTGATCAAATCCTGGACACAAAAATTAAGAACACTCGCCAATAGAGGATCCAACTATATCAAGTTGTCAAAGCCGACCAACTCCTGCACCAAGGCAAGTATCTCACCAGGGACCAAGTTCAACAAAAGTTTTCCCATCTCAAATGGATGCACTCAATGCAATGGGGACCATTGCATCCTAACGTGGGAGGATTTATCAATGTGGATATTGGTGGCAACCTACCTATTCCACTTGAACCCCCAACACTGTTTCCTTTTATTTTCCCTTTTTCCAACACACTTATACATGTGGATATTGGTGGCCACCCGCCTCTTTCACTTGGACCCCAACACTGTTTCCTTTCAATTTCATTTTTTCTAGCATACTTTCTATTTTTAGCATTTTTTTCTTCCAGGTTCTGAACTTCTGAGGTCGTTTTGAGGCCTTAAACAAAGTTTTTTGGGGAATCATGCAAATGGATGCCAAAGGTTGGGAATTTGTAGTGAAAAATTGTTGTCCTCGAATAGACCTTTTTAATATGCTATCGTGTGTGCCAAACAGAGATCATATGCCAAATTTACAACTTTGGGAAGTTGACATTCCAACTAACCCCATCAAGGCCCACAAACTTTTGGTGCTTCATCTCCTAGAGTTAGGTTTTTGGAATTTTAGGGTTTCTCATTGTTTATACAAGATAAAAATGCCTCACATCCTCATTATAAATCAGTTGAGAAGGTGTGTAGCCGTCACATCTCTTCTCAAAGATACACTACCATCACCCGAGCTAGTTTGTTTCTTTTGTATCATTGTATCTTTGTGTTTTTGTTTAAATTTGTATTTAATTTTGTTAGTTCATAAATTCATATCATAGAGAGATATTTTCATCTACTCCATCTAAATATTGAAATAGAAAAGTGGATGGGCCTATATTTTTAAAGATATGAAAGGGACCTAGCTAGAGTTTTTGGACTTTTGTTTGCTTCCCCTTTTCATCATGAGCTGTCCTATTTCAGTACAAGGTCACCTACATCAAAATTTTTTTCACCTACTAAGTGATTATCGAACCATTTCTTGATAAGTTTATGATTATTAGAAAATGTATGTTTGGTATTTTCTCTATCTTCTTCTAACTTGAATAATTGAGCTAAATGATGCTGCAAACTAGAACAGGGCTCTTCTTGGACATATTGAATGAGATTCAAAGATGATAATTCCACATTATGGGTAATGTTGCTTCTATTCCATAAGCTAAGAAGTAAGGAAAAATTACTATAGCAACCTTATATGTTACCCAATCTTCCCACAAAGAATTAATCAAATATTCATGCCAATTTTTCTGATTATCAACAAGGATTTTCTTTATAAATTTTAGAAGGTTTTTATTTGTGGACTCTGTCAAGCCATTACCTTGAGGGTAGTAATTTGCAAAGTATTTTAATTTGATTCCTTTCTAAACAACAAACTGAGTAAGTGAAGCAACATAAAATTAAGTTACGTTATCAAATAATAATGTGCTTGGGAGACCAAACTTCATAATGATATATTGATGGATAAAAGATATTACTTTCTTAAAAGTAACAATTTTTAAAGGAATGGCCTCCACCCATTTGGTGAAAGAGGTTGTTGTTGTAAGTATATACTTTAATTTTTTAGAAGAATTGGGGATAATTTCACCTATTACGTCAAGTCCCCACTGCTCAAAAGGTTGTTCAAGGATAACTGATTGCAGTTTAAAGCTAATTTTCATCCCTCCCTGTTAAAGTTTGACAGATTTGGTCTCTCCAAACATAGGCATGAGTACCCTTGAATAACGTTAGCTAATAATATGCTGCATGTAGAATTTTGTGTGTGGTTGTGTCTCCACCATAATGTCCACTTGTAGGTCCATCATGTAAATCATGCAAAACTTTATCAACATCAGAATTTCAAGGAATCTAACTAATATTGAATCATATTTTTTTTCTAAACACCACTCCATTGATTAGTTGGTATTGATTAGATGTTAACCTCAAAGCATGTTTCTTTTTGAAATCTAAGTGCGAAGCAACAATGTCGTGAGATAAATAGTAAATTAAGTCTGCATATAAAGAATTTAAAGAGTAAGGAGTGATGCATACCTATTGTAATTCCTGCGAATTTACTTAGGTTCCTGATCATTACACTTTTTATTAGACTCCAAATCAATTACTTGTGTCACCAACCTACACAAACCTTGACCTCGAATGATTTTTGAAGATTTGATTTCAAGTTCGCATTCTTGAAGTGTTGTGACCCAATGGGCCCTTTTTTCTCCAAGATCTATTTAAACTAATAGATTTTGAATTGTAGAGTGTGGGACAATTACCTTTGTTTGATAGACTTACAAACAACATAGGATTGTTTTTCCACATCCAAATAGTTGAGATCAATGCCTTGGAATCGTAAACTATTAAAGGATATAAGTACTTTTGTGCCTTGATAGTTTTTTTGTGTAAGAACAACTGCGTACAATTGATTAGAAGCAAAAGTATAAAGTATGTTCTTTATTAAAATCAGGAGAAAGTAAGGCATGGGCTTACATAATGACTTGTTTTTTAGAATCAAAGGCTTCCTTTTAAGACATATTCCATTTAAATGTAGCATTTCTCTTTATCATATTCTATAAATCCAAGAAAATTTGAGCAAAGATAGGAACAAAACACCTTACATGATTTACTTGTCCTAAGAAGGACTGCATGGATTTCTTATTATGTGGAAGAGGAATTTTAGAAATAACCTTGATTCTGGATGGCTCTATAGTAATCCCATTTTTAGAAACAATAAAACATAATAATTTTCCTTCCTCAAGTGCAAAGAAGGATTTCTTAGGGTTTAGTGAGATTCCATATTTCCTGTATCATTCAAAAATTTGTTTTAAATGCTGAATATGATCATATCGTTTCTTGGAATAAATAGTGATATCAACCAAATAGACTACAATGAATTTATTAATTAATCTTCTAAAAGAAATATCGATGGCCCTTTGGAAAATTTCTCTAACATCTATGAGTTTGAATGGCATCTTTTGATAGGCAAAGGTGCCCCATTTTGTTATGAATGTTGTTTTAAGACTATAATTTGGATCCACTAAAATTTGGTTATAATCTAAAAACCCATCTATAAATGACATCAATTCAGATCTAACTACTGATTTAAGAATATGCTCCACAAGAGGTAATGGGAAGCAATATTTTTTTTCAGAATCTCTATTGAGCTTTCTAAAAATTGATGCAGATTCTAATATCACCATTTTTCTTCCTGAAGAAGATTTGAAATCCACTTCGAATGTTTGATTGGAAAAATGAATTTTCTGATCCGGATCTTGAAGGGAGGCCCCCAAGATCTAAAAGATTGAAATGGATCTTGGGGGAAAGACCCCCAAGATCTGAAAACTTGCATTGCCAAAAGAAAAATAGGAGAATGCCCAATAAACAAAACCACAAAGAAACTTTTATTTAAAATAGTAATGGAAATAAAACAGCTAGGGCGATGGTAGCTTATCTCTGAGAAAAGATGTGTGGCTACATGCCTCAGAACTGTAAAGGCTACATTGTGGCAGACAATCTGTCATTTTACAAAATGTGACTTGTTACTTATAGTATTTTTCAGTTACAATACCACGGGTCAATTCCATGGGTGGATTTTACAATACCACGGGCGGATGCCATTTACAATACCATGGGTAAATACCATGGGTCGATGAATAATATGGGTGGATGAGTACCATGGGTGGATTTTACAATACCACGGGCGGATGCCATTTACAATACTATGGGTAAATTCCATGGGTCAATGAATAATATGGGTGGATGAGTACCATGGGTTGATGCCATTTTCCATTCGAATCATTTTCTCTCATCAATTTATTTAATTCAAATTTTATTTGAGTTTCTAATTTTGTATGGATTTCCCTTAGTTTCTTTTGAATAGGTTTTACATTAGGCAACATTGGAATTGTATGTTGAATAATGGATGTGTCATAGGATTTAGATGATTGCTGGTGCAAAATTTTACTTAGAAGACCCAGGGTTCAACCACTAGTTTCCAACAAAAGATTCTATTGTAGTTTAGAACAACGCCGACACTTTCATTCCTCCACAAAAGAGAAATGTCTCACCGAGGAGACTCAAGAAATCTAAAGTTAAAGAGAACTTATGGATAGTGTGAAGGATGGAATGACAAACAAATTGTTCATAATTTAAATAATTACATAACGTGCACACAATTATTTAAATATCTTCATATATTTAAGACTAAAGCATATGCAAAAGTAAATATCATACAATGCATTAAAACATCATAGAATTTTTTTTAAAGAGGTCGTCTAAAACACATACATTCCATACACATAGACACATAATTAATCATCGCAAATACTTCTTTTATTACTGAGATCAAACCCTTACATTATAGATCCGTGAGAATATGTGAGATCGTTCAGATATATATCAGAGCAAATCACAATAGAACCAAATTACAATCAAAAGATAAACATAAAACTTCATGCTTCATTCCATCAACATCTCAACATTGGTTGATTTCTCTCCTTAGATCGTTTCCTACATCCTTTTATAGATTTACTTTACTGCTTTGATCCTGCCCAATTTATTTCATATACTTTGATCACTTTGATCACTTTGATCCCTTTGACGGAATCCATGTGCTTTGGTCCATATCTTCTTGATTCTTTCAAAATTGGTGTTATAATCCTCCTTCACAGCTCTAGCGAGTACTAAGATAACTAATTTTTATCTTTGCCTGCCGCTTTATCTTTTTATTCTCTCATCTTTTGGCCTAATTTACCACTTTCCTTATTAGCTATCGTCGATCATTTTTGCAAGTCGTTTCTGGCCAAAATTTGGTCAAAACAGCTCAAAAAAATGAAGGATCCAACAAGCCTCAACCATAGTCTATTGAATTGACCTCGAGTCAATTCTTCAATTACACATTTGGTTCTTCTTATTATTGCATGACTAGTATTGATGTGCTTATTCCCTGTTACACTACTTTTCCTTCAAATGAGGACCCAACTCTGGCATAGTTTTCAAGACTTGAACTTTGAAATTAGTATAATCCTCCACATCATATTTCCAAGTGGAAAGTAACGTAGTAAACTTATCAAAAAACTGAGCTGTATTCTTAACATTGGGTTGCTTAAGACAAGAAGCTAGCACTTCCTACCACTGGTCATCAATGTGATAATTAAGTTTTCACAATTTCATAAAGTGAGCTTGAGTGGGGGGCCAAAGCTATCACAACATAGTTTTGGCTGTATGCAACTCTTCCTGTAATTGGTGAATTTGTTTTTCAAGTACTTACTCTTGACCAAATATATTATGCTGCAGTGTGAGATTTGAAATGGTGAGAGCTTGGTCAAAAAGTTGTTGTGTATGTTTGCGTGGCTGATACATAGGCTGATTCTTTCTAACAAGTAGGCCCGACCAATCTTATACTTGCTGAAATACTTCATGCAAGTTTCTCATGATCTGTTGTAGGGTATTGTGAAAATAAGACCCATGTGAAATCTCTTGAGTAATTTGTTGCTTAAATTGGTCCACAGGATCAGGAAGTGCCTTACACAACTTAGTGATAGTGCCAAGTAGCTCTCTATTGGAATCAACTAACTCTGTGCATGAAAATTTAATGAATTCACAACATTGGCCAGAATGGCATATAGAAAAGTATGTTGGAGCATTAGGCACAAATTCAATGATAGTTGAAGACATCTGTTGGAATTTAGAACTGATTTCTTCAAGCTATTTTTCCAGTTTCTACTTTTCTCCTCGCAATTGGTCCCACTCCTCAGTGATAGTGAGGAGTTTCTACTATTGTTGCTCATGAATATAAATAACTTCATTATATCTTGAGTCGGAAAGAACTACGCAGTCTTCTAGTTGAGTAGTTGAATCTCTGATAAACTAAAATAATTGCAATGAAGACTAGGTCTAAAGCTCAGTGCTAGTCAAATTGTCAGTTGAGGGAAATTTAGCTTGCAAGGGCTGACCACTTGCAACAAGCTTCTCACTGTCCCTACACTGAAGTTTCAGGTTATTCACTCTAGTCCTGCTGAATTTTTTCCTAGATCATGGAAATAACGTTAGAAGGCAAGAGAGGGACAATATCATGTGATTGTGCAAACAAGTGTAAGGCCTCCTGACAATAATTTATATTCCACTAAGCAAAGAACTTTGTGTGGCAAGAACAACCATGCTAGGTTTTGGCAGTGATATAAATGAACATTGCACACGTGGTATAGTGATAGACTCTGTATTTGTCTTGGGTCCAACCATGGTATGTTCTATATGTGTTGTATCCTTTGGATTTGATTAAACTTCCGTATCAATAAAGTCACCAGTGGTTTGAGCATGGACAAAATGTTTAGAGGGATTATTCAAAATTGTGGCAGATGGTGAAGTAGTATGTGACGAAGAAACAAGACTATGTGTTGGAGAATGAGCGATTGAGGAATGAATATGTTCCTCAACAATCCTAGTGGGTGTGATAGGGTCATCAAAAATATCATCAGTAAGGTCAACAATAGTGGAAGGATCAACAACTAACTTAGGGAGCTTAGAAGCAACATAAGCTTGAACAAAAGAAAAAACATCAAAAGTTGAGGGTTTAGTATTGACGATGGTAGGGGGAGTGACCGAAATAGGGCTTATAGGGACAAATGGAAGTGTTGCAAGCTTAAATGTCTTACCAATAAAAGTAACAACACTGGTTATCTAAGAAGTGGAAACAACAAAGCTTACTAGGGATCCGACTTCTGAGATGGTATTGTGTAAAAAAGACACACACTCTTACAACCTTTTCATCATAGGTTGAATTTCATGTGCAAGATCAGTTGTGCACTTCTTAGAGTATGATGACACATCATCAGTCGAACTTTGGGGCTGAAACACATCCAGAGAATATAAAATTTCATTGTGCTTCTTCATGCACTGGATTCCTGACCAAGAAAGTACTTTACCATGGAATGCTTCTTTAGACATATAATAAGGCAATGGCTTCATCTTGAATGTGTCTTCATGAACAAACTTGGGCTGAACATAGGTATACCCATGACTAACCAAACGACATTTGCAATGCGTACTTAATGAAAATTGGCTTGGGCACTAGAACATGTGCAATTTCTCAAACGCTTGCTCATTAAATTCTCTGTTAGCAACATCTACTGGAATTCTCCATGACACAGATGCAAGAGTAGAAACTTCAGCATTTGACACTCTAGTTAGGTCTCAATCTTCCAAATCACACCATTTTAAGGTTGTAAGGGCAACGACTAGGTATCCATAGATGAAACATGTCGCTCACTTATGGATATCTTCACGGGCCTTGAAGAGTTCATTTAACATATAACTACACCAATTCAAATATTCACCTTGGATATAAGCTTCTACAATAGATATCGCGTCCAACATGCATTCTCCCTTTGTATAATGTCGCATAAGTTTTCCAAAAATAATGTATTAGGAGAATTTAATGCTATAATCATTTATCTTATCGATGATGAATCCACAACCTTTTAGTTAAGTGTTGTATTTCTCATACAAATTGGCATCCCCTTTCTTTTTTTCACACTTTGAAACACTTTGGAATGCAATGGAAACATTCAGACCATACATGGATAATCCGGTGAGCTAGTGAATGTTCTCCACATGGATAAGGTACTCCTTATCGAGTCACAATGATCCCCCATGTAGTCGACTGATAAGGAACTTGGTGCAGTGCATGGCTTCACTTGTGGTGCCAAACATGGGAAAATCCCACAATTTTAGAATTGTGTACCTTTGTAGGGGACGAAACTCAAGCTTGATCCATAAATTAACACCATGAGTCGAAGAAAAAATAGAATTTGTATACACCTTTGATTTTAAGGCTTGAAAAAGAGTAGGGCCAGACAAATCATTGTCGACCAAGCTAGTATTTCATATATGCCCAAAACATTTTATGTCGGCACAATATGACTATATGAGTATCCAAGTTGAATGGATGGCTTAGCATTATCACCCATGGTAGACGACCAATGACTATAGACAATGTGAATAGGTGGACGACAATGAGCTTGAGAGACATGGGAGTTAGGTACAAAAGCAAGGGGCAAGACTCCAAGGGACGCACAAACACAATTACGAAATAAAACTATGGTGCACAACACTTCTAGAAAGAGTAATAAAAAAATGTGGAATGACTAGACCATTGGTGAGTAAACGCGACAACTTAGAAAAAACGGGCTTGATTAAGTTATTGATGACAATTAGGGCACAAATCCCCATGACATGACGTGAAAGACCCAAAAAGAAAATGGCACAACGAAAATTAACGGGAAGTAATTTTAATGCCTTAAATTGGAAATCAAATATGTGAAAATGGCTGTTGCAGGGAAAATTTAACCTAATGACTGAAAAGACCCATGTTAATGACTAACGAAATGACAAAAGTGACACTTTATACCTCCGCAACCACAATGAGTTGCGGTGGGTCACAACTAAGAAACAACACAACGACTGACGCAACTAAACTGGATTACTGACGTGATTGACTCAATCCTAAATATAATTGATGCCCCCTTTCGAGAGAAAAAATCCAAATGATATTAATGATAAAAGTAGGGCTTCAGGTGTGTGCCATTCACCCAACTAGGCAAAAGAATTCCATCAATTTGTGTGAGATTAACAACTCCAGAATCTCTTATTTCCACAACAAAGAAAGGACCCAACCAATGCATTTGCAATTTTCTAGGTTGTTTAAGGTACTTATTGTCGTAAAGTAGAACTTGGTATCCTACAGAAAAATATTTTAGTTTAATATGTGGATCATGCCAAGCTTTCTGTCTCTCTTTCTCAACACTCCGATGGAAATCGACAAGGAAACAATGTTCATCAAACTATAACAACTGTTCCAGAATGGATTCATCATCAGACGTTTTTGCGGCTTGCGCAATGAATAAATTTGTAACAATGAACTTTGTAGGGACCATCGCCTCTCTACCATATATAAGCTAAAATGGAGTACACTTATGCAAATACTTAACAATAGTACGATAAGCCCATAGTGTGGCCGAAATACTTTCATCTGAGTCATATTTATTTGTATAGTAGACTTTAGTAAGTCCTTTTTCCATAATTTTATTAAAAGCTTCGACAATCCCATTTTCTTGCGAATGATATGGCTACTTTTGTGATGTTGGATCATAAATTCCTGCAATAATGTGGCAAAAATTTCATTAATAAAGTGTGATCCCTAATCACTTGTGAGACTTCTTGGACATCCAATCTTGGTGATAATATTTTCAAATATAAACATGGCAACAGTATCAACAATGAAGTCTTTAACGAGAGTTGCTTCAACCCTACGCGTTAAGTGATCAATAGTGGTGATAATATAGCGAGCATGATAATGTTGCAAAGGATGGTTTATGGGCCCCATAAAGTAAACAAACCACTTCTCAAAGGATTCAAGAGCTCTTATTGGATGCAGTGTAAGTTCATCACGATTTGAGGGTTGCCCAATTTGCTGGAAAACATCACATTTCCTTGCATACTCATTTGCATATTTAAAAACGGTTGGCCACCAAAGTCCAGCTTGTAACTCTTTTATTGTAATCGCTTTCCCCCAACATGGCCTCTCGCAAAACCAAAATGAAACTCCCATAAGATATCATCTCTCTCATGATTAAGAACACATTGGCAAAGAATGTGATCAAGCCCCATCTTATATAGTTGTCCTGCAATTATCTCATAGTATGCAACACGCACCACCAAATGTTTCTTCTGCATTGTAGTATAGTCCTCTTGACACTTACTAGTTTCTAAAAATAATGTGATGTCTTCAAGATAATTTGGTATATCTTCAATCCTAAGAAAATCAACATTAGGCAATTGATGATCAAGTGATCCTCCCACTTCTTCATACTCCGAGTGAAAACGGTGATCTGGACCCACATAAGCTGGTCCTAGCTTGACAACAACCTTCAAACGAGAACTCCTGGAACAAAAGAAACCATATAAAAGTTATTCCTTCAAGCACAGGTTTATTAGTAAGGTACTTCAATTCAGAATGACCATGAAGAACTTGAAAGGACCCCTAAGTAAATAACGCCTAAACTTTTGAAGTGAACATACCATGGAAAGAGCTCCCCGTTCAGTTGTGGTACAATTCCCTTCAACGTTAAAGAGATTTTTGCTAGCAAAATAAATTGGATTATCAATATTACCTTCTCTCGGTTGTGCGAGGATAGCTCCAAGAGCACTGCCATATGCATCAAATTATTCATGAAATTTCTTGTTCCAATCTAGATAAACCAATATTGGATAAATTACAAGTTTTTCTTTCAAGATGTCAAAGATAGCATCACATTCTTCAACCCACATGAAATGCTTGGCATTCTTCAACAACTTCTCTAATGGTGTAATGTTTTAAGGCATATTTGTAGATAAATATTCTATATACCCTGTATGCCCCAACGTAGATCACAATTTTTGAACACTTGTGGGTGGCAGCATGTTCAATATCACCACAACTTTGGTAGGGTCTACACATACGCCATCTTTATAGACAATATGTCTTAGTAAATTCCCAAATGGAAACGCAAAGATACATTTCTTTAGATTCAAGGAAATTTGTAACTATCTGAAAACAATCAAACATAACTTGCAACAAGCTAGAATGCACCTTTAGAAGATTATAAACTGTCCAATCATCCTTATAGACTTTAAGGAATTTATTAATGTAATCTCTGAAAGCAACAATGACGATTCTCAAGAACACGACTAGAGAATTCTTAAGGACAAATGGCATGACATGGTAAGCATATGAACCCCATTCAGTGGTAAAAGTGATTTTCCTCTTATCTTCTTTTGCAATATGGACTTGATGATATCTATAAAATCCATCTGTAAAAGAATAAGCTTCATTACCCGCAACATTGTTTAAGACTTCATCACTGAATGGAGTAGGAAACTGATCATGGACACAACATTATTAAGGCTTCAGTAGTCTACGCAGACTTGGATGTCATCAAAATCCTTTTTGTCTCGAACAACAATGGGACTGATCTATTTGGCTTCATCAATTGGAAAAATAAGACCTGCGGCTAACATATTATCTATCTCCTTAAATTTTTCCTTCACTCTCGGATTTAGATGGTATGCGTGATGTTTAATGGGCCTTGCATCTAGTTTTAGAACTATTTTCTTCCCTCCCAAATCTCCTTTCATTCCTTTGAGCTCCGAAACTGATGCATGAAAGAAATCTTCATATTATTTTAATAAATCAAATATTTATTTGGTGGTTTTTTCATCCCAATAGTCACCAGTAGAAGCTAATTTAGGCTTTTGTTGACAAATATTTTCATTTATGTCAATATGGCCATATTCGAGGAGCCAAAGGAGGCAAAACATAGCATATCGAAGGAGAAAATAGAGCTATCAGAGGAGCCAAACAGAGAGGAGGAAAAAGAGCAAACAGAGGAGAAAACAGAGCTATCGGAGGAGAAAAAAAGAGCTTTCAGAGGAGCAAAACATAGCTATCGGATGCATAATCGGGAGTAATGTATGCCAAAGAAGGACTATCAGGAGCAATGGATGCCAAAGAAGAACTATCGGGGGTAATATATGCCATTAATGCCAAAGAGTAGAATACATATATATATGCGGAAGAGTTAAAGGAGGTGGGAGAGTCAAAAGAGGTGGAAAAACATATATATGTGCAATATACACTATTGGAGGTAGAAAACATGTATATAGCGGAATACACTATCGGAGGCAGAAAATAGTGTATATATCGGAATACACTATTGGAGGCGGCAAGTATATATCTATCTATATATATATATATATATATATATATATATATATATATATATATATATATATATATATATATATATATATATCGGCGATATTGTAATCGACGGGTTCTACTATGAGCCACTACCCGAAACCCCTGACAGTGATATACATGTGCGGACCCGACGCTATATCTGTCCGGGTGTATAATCAGGTGAAGTCCGCTAAGTACTTCGATGCATGCTTTTCAATGTATTTAATATATTTTGGCTATATATCATATAACTGCGATATGTTGCGGACCCGCTGCAACATTATGCAATGGTTTAATATTATATTGCATCCACCTGTCGGAACTCGCATATTGCAATATACAAAGGGGTGTCACCCCTGAAAGCGCTGATTGCGATATATGTTGCGAACTCGATGCAAGATTGCAACTTGATTTAATATCATATCACATCCACAGGAGAATCGGCCATCAGCCATTGGGAAGTTGCGACTGTAGATTGTGATTACACAGCGGACCCAATGCAGTTATAGATGTGGGTCTAATATATTTGAAGTCTGGCCTTAAGCGCTTCGGTTGGTTTTTTTTCCATATATTCCTGTGTATTTCTAAAATTGTATTGCCCGGGGTTTTTGAAGACCAAAATGCATAATAACGGTTCCGATAGTTCAGGAGGCCTAAACAATGGCGATTGTAATTGCGATGGTGACATGACATGTGGGGCCTTCCTGATTGGTACAGTCTCTCTGTAAAAAAATAAAGTCCTGTGTATGCCTATTATTATTAAAAAAGGGGCTCTATTACAGTTTTAATATGTAACATGTTTTTCTCTGTGGATTTTCGGTCTACCCTTATGAATTTATGTGTCCCTGGAGTGTTGGTGAACATGAAGAGAGAAGGAAGTCGAAAATCCAGGAAGCCAAAGGACAAGCCAATGCAGAGGAAGCCAAAGCAACATGAAGAATTAGGATGCTGAAGAGGACAAACCAGCACAGAGGAAGCTTAAGCAAGCGTTGAGGAAGCCGAAGAGCCAACGGAAAGCGGAAACCAATAGTCAGAGGCATCAAGAACACATAAAATAGGAAAAACAAGGAAAGGGAAAGTGTGTGTGAATAAGCAAAGCAAGAGAAAGCCGAAGATTAGGTAGAGGCAAGAGAAGCAGGAGAACAGGCATGAAGCATAAGCTCAGCAGGCTTGGGAGCAGAGAACTACAACAAAATAGTTTATAACATTTGATCATAAAGGGTTGAAGCTTGCGGGGTTGGAACCTCAAAACGGAAAGGATTGGAATCCTTGGGAGTTGGTGCTCCTAAGTCCAAGACTGTTGCCTTGGAAAAACAGAGTTGGTGCTCTGGAGGTTGGAGCCTCACAAGAGTCCAAGTTGGTGCTTGGAAACTAATTGCAACCATTTATATATTGTATCTATTTCATTGCACTGTTTGTGTTAATAAAAGCATTTATTCCAGCTATCTATTTCTGTGTTCCATATATAAATGTTTTGGTGATAAAAAGAACAATTAAAAAGAAATATTGATTCACCCCCCCTCTCAGTATTTCCAAAAATTGGTATCAGAGAGGGATTCTTCGTATTAACCTAACAACTTGAAGAAGGATTCGTAGTCATGATGAGAAATCACGAAGCGTTAGGAAGACCTCCTCTGTTCGACGACACCAATTTTGGTTTCTGGAAAAAAGAGAATGACGTACTACTTAATGTCCCTTGCACCTGAAGTCTGGCATTCGGTTTTAAATGTGTACCCAATTCCTTCCACTCTTCCAACAGATCAAGACGAGAGGAAAGCCTACATTGCAAATGCAAAAGCCTTGAACTCCATCACTAGTGGAATCACTGATTCCGAGTTTACAAAAGTCATGAATTGTAACTCTGCCAAAGAAATGTGGGATAAGCTAATTGGCTTATACGATGGGGACTCAAAAGTCAAGAAGGCAAAGCTTCAAACTCATAGAAGGCAATTTGAAAGTCTGAAAATGGAAGATGAAGAAGATATTGCATCATACTTTCTCCGAGTAGCTGAAATGGTCAACTCTCTTAAAGGATTGGACGCAAACATTGAAGAAAGTACCATTGTTCAAAAGGTCTTAAGATCTCTTCTAGACAGATTTGACTCCAAAATAAGCGCCATAGAAGAAATAAAGGATCTATATACTCTCAAGATGGATGAACTCCATGGAATCCTCATTGCCTATGAGATGAGAAAAGGTGGCCCAAGCTCCAAAGATGCAGCATTCAAGGCTTCAAAATCAAAGAAGGGGAAAGAAAGAATGACTGTAGTGATGAATCCGATGTGGAATCCGAATTTACTCAATTTGTACGAAATCTGAAGAAAGGATCTAAGCTAAAAGGTAAGTACCCTCTTATCTGTTTCAAATGTGGAAAAATAGGTCATTATGCTGCAAAATGTCCTCATAAACATGATAGTGATGATGAAGGAAATTCTAAAATAATGGTATACAAAAAGAAAGGGATCAATAAGAATAACTTCTTCTCTAAGAAAGATGAGTTTGATGAGGATGAATTTGTAGTCATCAAAAAGAAATCAGATGAGGAAAGTGACCATGCTAAAAGCCAAGAAATAGTATTCATGGCATTCACAAATGATGATGACTCAAAACTAGAAGGAAATGTAGATGAATTGTTAATAAGTGCCATTGAATAAAATGAGAAATTATGGAATAAAATCATTTATCTCAAGGTAGAAAACAAGGAAACAAGAAGAAGAGAAGATCTCTTCGAAACAAAGCTAAAAGAAAAAGAAGAGACTTGTGAAGAACGTGAAGCCGACACATTATCTCTGGGGAAGGAATTGGAGCAAGTTAAAAAGGGTTGGAAAAGCTCTCAAATACTTGAGACTATCCTAAAAATTCAGAAACCTCAACATGACAAGTCTGGAATAGGTGTTAAAGGAGAATCATCAAGCACTGAGAATAGTACGGAAAGCTATGTCGATGCACTTTCTAGCAAACCAAAAGAAGATGTCATCAAAGGTGCATCCCAGATCCAAAGAATGAAGAGAGAATAACTCCAAAGAAGAATGTGGATTCGAATCATGGATATTACAGCAGATACAAACCAGTATTCCATCAAAGGCCCATCTCAAATCCAAAGAATGAAGCGAGAGTAATTCCAAGGAAGGAAGTTGACTCAAATCGTGGCTACTACAACAAGTACAAAACTATCTTTCTTGGACATCGTTTTCATTGTAAAAACTTTGGTCATCAAGCCAAACATTGCATGGCTAGCAAGAGTGAAACAAAAAAGCTAAAGGATCAAACAATCAAACCATATGGCCCCAAAAGGCAGGGACAAATCAAAACCTTCAATTTGTTTGATCCCTTGACCAAATTTGATCTGATTTGCTGATTATGCTACAATAATGGACACTATGAACAAAATTGCCCACTCAAAAGAGGAAAAGCAAGTAGTGAGAATCCCAACATGGATAAATGTGGCCTGGCTCTATATGCTCAAAATAATGAAAATCATTGGTTTGTGGATAGTGGGTGCTCCAGACACATGATAGGGGACAAAAGGAAGTTTGTCTCATTGAGAAAAAATGAAGGAAATGTATCCTTTGGAAGTGGATCTGCCAGAATTGCTGGAAAGGGAACTGTTACTCTTATCAATGGAAAAGGAAAATACCAAAATGATCTGCTAGTAAACGGGCTCAAACACAACCTCCTGAGTGTTAGCCAGATCTGTGATCAAGGACATAATGTTTTCTTTAGCACCAAAGACTATGAAATAAGGACCTCTTCCTCAGGGGAACTTGTGGAAAAAGGGGTTAGAACACCAGACAACATTTACATTCTGAACAAGATTCAAGAAGATAAATGCTACTTAAGTCAAACAGATGAAAGTTGGCTGTGGCACAAGCGACTTGGACATACAAGCTTCGAGAACTTGATCAATATCAGCAAGATTAAAGCTATACGAGACATCCCAAAGCTATTCAAACCAAATCAAGGAGTATGTGGTCCATGTCAACATGGAAAGAAAACCAGAACCAACCACAAGACCAAGGAGTTCTCTACATCAAAGCCTTTGGAGATCATCCATGCTGATTTATGTGGACCAACTAGAAATCAGGCACTCCAAGGAGAAAGGTACTTTGTTTTATTTGTTGATGACTATACTAGAATGATGTGGATATATTTTATAAAATATAAATCTAAAGCATTTGAGTGTTTTAAGAATCTTAAAGCTCTTGTAGAAAATGAAAAGGACTCAAAGATTAAGTGCCTCAGAACAGATAGAGGGGGAGAATTCACATCAAAAGAATTTAATGAATTCTGCAAAATACATGGAATTAAAAGAGAATTCTCTGCTGCCAGAACACCCTAGCAAAATGGGGTAGTTGAAAGAAGAAACATAACAGTTCAAGAAATGGCAAGAACAATGTTATTAGCAGCAGATTTGCAGCCAAAATTCTAGAGAGAAGCAGTCGGGACAGCTGTCTATACCTTGAATCGAACTCAATTAAGACCAAATTATGAAAAAACTCCTTATGAACTATGGAAAGGAAGACCTGCTTCAGTAAAGTACTTCAAGATCTTTGGAAACAAGTGCTTCATAAAATCAATGATGGCTCACCAAGAAAGTTTGATTCTCGGGTTGATGAAGGGATCTTCCTTGGATATTCTACATGAAGCAAAGCCTACAAGTGCTACAATAATCGACTAAGGAAAATAGTGGAAAACATTGATGTAAAGATTGATGAAGACCTTCTAGAAAAAGAAATTGAAGAACACGAAGTTGATCGTCTCATTGAAGAAGAAGAACCTAAAAAAGAAGAAATAGATCAGGAAGAAGAAGAAGAGGAAAAAGAGCCACCTCATACCCATTCAAAGATGAAGATTCTCCAGAAATATCATCCAGAAGAGCAGATTATTAGCAATAGATATGAAGTGATGCAAACCCAAAGAAGGATGATAAGTACACCAAAGAAAAATGATATTGCTCTTCTATCCATGATAGAACTTGAAACATATACTCAAGCAAGTAAGGATCCTCATTGGGTAAAAGCCATGGAAGAAGAAATGTCCCAAATTGAGAAGAATGAGACATAGGAGATGGTACCTCGTCCAAAGGGCAAAAAAATTATAGGAACCAAGTGGGTATTCAAAAACAAAATGAATGAAGATGGACAAATCATTAGAAACAAGGCAAGGCTTGTTTGCAAAGTCTATTCACAAATTGAAGGAATTGACTTTGAAGAAACATTTGCACCAGTTGCTCGTATAGAAGCTATCAAGCTGTTCTTGGCATTTGCTTGCTCAAAAGGATTCAGAATCTATCAAATGGACGTAAAATCAACATTTTTGAATGGGGAACTCAAGGAAGTCTACATGGATCAACTAGAAGGGTTTGACCTAACAAAAGGAAAATACTTAGTCTGTAATTTGAAAAAGGCATTATATGGGTTGAAACAAGCTCCCAGAGCTTGGTATGCAAGACTGGATCACTATCTACAACAACAAGGCTTCAAGAAGGGAGTGGCAGGGAGTAATCTCTACATAAAGACAGATGAAGGTAAGTTACTAGTCACACTTGTTTATGTTGATGATTTGATTTTTGTTAGCAATAATGATGAGATGAGCCATGAATTTTCTCAAAACATGTCAAAAGAGTTTGAGATGTCGATGATAGGAGAGTTATCTCACTTCCTTGGACTACAAGTATCTCAAACCAGAGCAGTATTGTTTATATCTCAAGCCAAATATCTTAAAGACATGCTTAAAAGATATGGAATGGAAGACTGTGCACCCATGAGCACACCTATGACCACAAATTGCAAATTGAGCAAAAATTATGACTCCCCTCCAGTAGATGCAACTCATTATAGGTCAATAATTGGAGCCCTTCTGTACTTAACTGCTATGAGACCCGACACAATGCAGGCAGTAGGAATGGTGGGAAGATTTCAATCTGGTCCTAAATAATTCCAGTTTTTAGCTGTAAAAAGAATTCTTAGATATCTTAAAGGAACTCCTGATTTAGGTCTTTGGTACCCTAAGAGCTCAACACTTACTGTAACTGCATACACTGATGCTGATTGGGTTGGAAGTGTAGATGATTGAAAAAGTACTAGTGGAAATGCATACTTCTTGGGAGACTATTTAGTATCTTGGCTCAGCAAAAAATAGACATCTATATCATTATCCGCAGCCGAAGTTGAGTATATAGCTGTTGCAGATTCCTGTACTCAAATACTATGGATGAAGGAAGCTCTAAAAGATTTCAACATAGGTACAGATCAACCAATTACCATCTATTTTGATAACACAAGTGCTATCGGTCTCAGCAAAAATCCAGTGATGTACTCAAAGACCAAACATATACCAATCAAGTATCATTTCCTTCGTGAACAAGTAGCTGAAAGAAACATCATCTTGGAATATATCAATACCAAGGAGCAGATAGCTGATATTTTCACAAAACCTCTTCCTTGAGAAGCATTTGAACATCTTTGTCAAAAGATGGGGGTTATCTCTTAGCATCACTCAAGTTCATCCATAAAGAATTTGTAGGACAGGGGGAGCAGTTCTACAGGGGGAGTCAATATGCATCCCTTTGCCATTGATGTCAAAGGGGGAGAGAAGAAGAATATTGCCATCAATAACAAAGGGGGAGATTGTTGACATAGATTGTCATTGATGTCAATATGGCTGTATTCAAGGAGCCAGAGGAGGCAAAACGGAGCATATCGAAGGAACAAACAGAGCTATTGGAGGATCAAAATAGAGAGGAGCAAATAGAGCAAATAGAGGAGCAAACAGAGCTATCGGAGGAGCAAAAAAGAGCTATCGGAGGAGCAAAATAGAGCTATCGAAGGCATAATCGAGAGTATCAGGAGAAATTTATGCCAAAGAAGGACTATTGGGAGCAATGGATGCCAAAGAAGAACTATCGGGGGTAATATATGCCATTGATGCTAAAGAGTGGAATACATATATATATGTGGAAGAGTTAAAGGAGGCGGAAGAGTAAAAAGAGGAAGAAAAACATATATATGTGCAATATACACTATTGGAGGCAGAAAACATGTATATAGCGGAATACACTATCGGAGGCAGAAAATAGTGTATATATCGGAATACGTTATTGGTGGCGGCAAGTATATATATATCGGTAATGTTGTAAACGGCGGGTTCTACTATGAGCCAATACATGAAACCCCCAACAACGATATACATGTGCGGACCCAAAGTTATATTTGTCCGGGTGTATAATCAGGTGAAGTCTGCTAAGTACTTTGATGCATGCTTTTCAATGTATTTAATATATTCTGGCTATATATCATATAACTGTGATATGTTGTGGACTTGCTGCAACATTATGCAATGGTTTAATATTATATCGCATCTGCCCGTCGAAACTCGCATATCGCAATATACAAAGGGGTGTCACCCCTAAAAGCGCCGATTGCGATATATGTTGCGGACCCGATGCAACATTGCAGTTTGATTTAATATCATATCGCATCTGCAGGAGAATCGGCCATCAGCCATCGGGAAGCTGTGACTGCCGATTGCGATTACACAGCGGACCCGATGCAGTTATAGATGCGGGTGTAATAAATTTGAAGTCTAGCCTTAAGCGCTTCGGTCGATTTTTTTTTCCATATATTCTTGTGTATTTCAAAATTGTATTGCCTGGGGTTTTCAAGGCCAAACTGCATAATAATAGTTCTGATAGTTCAGGAGGCCTGAACGATGGCGATTGCGATTGCGATGGTGACATGGCATGTGGGGCCTTCCTGATTGGTACAACCTCTCCATAAAACAATAAAGTCCTACGTATGCCTATTATTATTAAAAAAGGGGCTCTGTTACAGTTTTAATATGCAACATGTCTTTCTCTGTGGATTTTCGGTCTGCCCTTATGAATTTACATGTCCTTAGAGTGTTGGTGAACACGAAGAGATGGAGGAAGTCGAAAAGCCAGGAAGCCAAAGGATAAGCCAGCGCATAGGAAGCCAAAGCGACATGAAGAATCAGGATGCTGAAGAGGAAAATCCAATGCAGAGGAAGCTGAAGCGCGTTGAGGAAGTCGAAGAGCCAGCAGAAAGCGGAAACCAACAGTCAAAGGCATCAGGAACACATAAAAACAAGAAAAACAAGGAAAGGGAAAGTGTTTGTGAATAAGGAGAGCAAGAGAAAGCCGAAGATTAGGTAGAGGTAGGAGAAGCAGGAGAACAGGAGTGAAGCATAAGCTTAGCAAGCTTGGGAGCAGGGAACTACAATAAAACAATTTATAACAGTTGATCATAAAGGGTTGGAGCCCACAGGGTTGGAGCCTCAAAATGGAAAGGATTGGAATCCTGGGAGTTGGTGCTCCTAAGTCCAGGACTGTTGCCTTGGCAAAACAGAGTTGGTGCTCTGGAGGTTGGAGCCTCACAAAAGTCCAAGTTGGTGCTTGGAAACTGATTGCAACCATTTATATATTGTATCTATTTCATTGCATTGTTTGTGTTAAAAAAAGCATTTATTCCAGCTATCTATTTCTGTGTTCCATATATAAATGTTTTGGGGATAAAAAGAACAATTAAAAATAAATATTGATTCACCCGCCCCCACAGTATTTCCAACAGCTTTTCCTCAGTCCTAATATTATGCTTACGCAACTTTAGAGGTTTTAGATGCAGAGAATCTTTAATAGGGTCATCTTTGATGTTTATTTCTCCTTCTGATTCCTTGAATGTTATATGTTTTAACTCCTCCAAGTCATCATCTTCAGGTTCCCTATTAATCTTGTCGCAAGCAACAACTTCATGAAATCCATATTCATACAATTGTTTGTAGTCTTCATAACTACTACATTCAACATCAAGTTTTATAGTGGGGAACAACAATCTCTTAATTTCTTTTAAAGTTTTTGTGATCTTTGTGTCCTATATCAAAAGGAAAAATATATACAAATTGAGTTTTC
Organism: Pinus tabuliformis; assembly: GCA_031772625.1. Taxonomy (NCBI): domain Eukaryota; kingdom Viridiplantae; phylum Streptophyta; class Pinopsida; order Pinales; family Pinaceae; genus Pinus; species Pinus tabuliformis. The sequence continues at coordinate 105,891,613 of CM062810.1, read as the reverse complement.
AACGCCTCCCAGTTAACTATTTACCTCTTCATCTATTCCTTTAAGTACCTGACTTGAGTAAATGTCCCCAATGTGTGAATGAATTGATGCACCCATAACTCAGTAGGAAGTCAAATATTTATCCATGTTGTACTGCATGTTTTAACATGCTTTTGAGGATTAATGTGACCCTCATATACAAGAATTACTTATGAATTCTTCATAGAAACATAAATTGACACAACATAGCAGTTTTAACTGGTTCCCAATTTCAGGAGTGGTCATAATGAGCTCCCCACCATCTTGCAAGGTTTGCTTGCAGAGAAACATCCATTAAAGGAAAATTTTGTGGTTCTTCAATATTTGAATCAACTTCTTTGTGAAAATTGACAACACATCATATACCATTGGAAGTACGGAAATCCCTTACCTTAGTAGAAATCCAACGAGCACAACGAATAATAACGCAACGCCTAAAGTGTAGCTCATGATCCCATTGTTGCTAATCATCCAATGCAACATCTGATCTAACTTATGTATGTTGAACACTATTCCAGCTAAGAGAACCATCGCTTGTACAGTTAATATAGTCCTCTCTCTTTCCTACAGTAAGCTGATATAATTGATCCAAAATATTGGGCTCCTCAATATCGTTAATAGGCCCTGTAAATTTTAGACCTTGATAAGTATCCAATGGTTGTATGACTCTTATTCCATTGACTTCAAAAGTCATGGTAGCTCACTTAAGGTCGATAAAAACATAGTTTTCAAATTCCCAATCAATTCCTAGCAAAGTTGGATACAGATATTTGTCACCCATTATATAAATGACTTCAAAGTCCACATATGTTTTCACTCCTGCAATATCAACCTCAACATATTCCAAATGAATAACAGATATGATGCAATACTAGTTGGCCATGTGTAGTTGAGTAAGGGAAAACACCAACTTGGGCTTGCCCAATGTCTCCCAGGTTTTCCTTGGCAAAAAAATTACCTTTGAACCCAAATCTAAGATAGAATCTTTAATTTCAAATCCTGCAATTTGGACGACAATGCGAAGCTCCCTTCCTATTCTCCTCTTATTAATCTGGACACGTCTAGAGTGGGACTTAGGCAAGTTGGCATAAATATCTTTTTCTGGAAATTCTTCATCTCTAGTAAAAATTTTGAGCTTCTTCTGCAACTAACCAGACAATTGTTCATCGCTCATGATATGTAAGAATAATTTCAATGACTCCATAACTGGCTGAGATGTGCCCTGCAAAGATCGGGGACTCTTCATCTGTCCCTTTTCTAGCTTCTCTGCTTGCAGGCTATAAGGTGAAACTAGCTGCTTAAAGATTTCTCCAACATCCTTGTAGTACTCTTTCTAGTGAGTTTGATTATAAGACTTCTTCGACGATGAAGGCCTTATGATAATAGGTTTCTCTGATACCTCCTTTTGCTCTAGTTTGATTACCTCCCCTTATGACGGTGTTAATGTTCGGCTGATGAACAAACACTTTCTCTCTAGATTTTGTATTGATTAAATTAGTGCTTCTTTATCTGTTACATTCTTCCCAACGAGAATTCAACTTGGGACAATATTCAATAGCGTGAGTGTTTACTCGATAGTGGGAACACCAGAGCCTCCTTGGTAATGTATGATCATGAGTGACGTGTCCCTAATAGTTATAAGTGTAGCATCAAATAAGGCCTCTCCCTCTAGATATCCACCCTCTTAAATATCCACCTTCTCATCCCCAAGGATCTTCGTTAACTTGGAATGCAGTGTGGTCAAGGCAGTCAATTAGAGCATCCAACGCTCTGAACTGATTTATGTGGTGAGTCAACGACCCACAAAATTCACAAAACATATTGTTTGGAACATTAAAGTACTTCTGCAACATAGGATAAAGATGGCTTGGAAGTCCATAAGTACAAGATATCTCACATTATTCATTGGTGGATGTACCTTGATGATTGGGGAACACATGGTACTAGGTATGTCCTTGGTAAGGAACACTTATAAACACTTGCGCAACTCCAATAGTAGGTCTTGGTGGCAACGAAGGAGGTCCCATAGGCATAGTGGATGACCTTGCACTCCGTAAAATTAGGCATTCAACAGAATGATACCCCTCAACATGACAATTAGTGCACCATACTTATGGATGCAAAGGTTGTGTTGCATGCATATCCTTCAACCTCTTTGTCAAATCAATAGTCTGATGTTGTAATCCAATGATAGTTGGGTCACTTGAAGTAGTACCCTTCATGTAATCATTTGGATACCCCTCCATTTATTCAATCTTCATAGCTTGTTCTATTGCATCCTGTAAAGTGTCAATCTTCTGTTGCGTCAGGGGAGTTCTAGTCAACGACAATAAAGCTTTAATGAACCAGTCTTGCTGATGATGAAGATCAATCAGATAGGTGAGTTTTTGATTGCATATTTAAACCGTTGCATGCATTCTCACCCTCCCACCATTTAATGTCCCATAACTCTGCAAAACCCTATTTATCTGTATGAGGGAGTTTGAATTATTTAATAAACTCTTGTTTAATTGCATCTAGAGTTAGATTTGGGTTTAGACTAGACCACTTAAAAAACCATCTGAGTCCTCAATCCTTCAAAGTCGTCTAAAATTTAATGATATTAGTAGCATCTAGGGTTTTGCTATCCCCCCAGATGCCTTTTCATAGATACGATTGTTTCTCAACATCTTCGTCTCCTTGGCCTAAAAAATCTAGGTACCAAATGAATGAACCTGCTACATTCCCTGCCATAATTGTCTGACTAGGTGGAACTAACACAAAACCTTGTAAACTAGGTTGCGAATAAATTGCAAAATTTTTCTGAACACCAATACAAAAAATACCAACTCCACTAGAACTACCAGCTACGTAATTGGTATATACTTACTGAAATTTTGAGGTTTTAACTAATTTAGAAAAAAAATTAACAGCCTTTTGATATAGTACCAAGGGGAGTTTAGGGAGAGAGTTAGCTGCATTACTACTTTGCAGACTATTGCTTTTAGGGACTGGATTATATTCAAAGAATAATTGCTTCATCACGAAGTGCATTTCATTATCTATGGGAGTATTCTGGTCGACCATTGCAACTGGCTGTCTAGGCATTTTGGGTGTTCAGACTCCTTTTGACTCCTAGTGGGCTCCACTTCCTCCATATTGTTCTCTTGTCACATCAATTCTTGCTACTCTTATACTGCCATAATGAGACCCTTCCCTTACTTCACTATTCCACAACTCTAGGCTAGCCATTCCTTCTACTCACAACCTTGGACTACTCAATGCATCACCTATCCTCTGGAATTCCCTTCTCCTATTTCTGATCTCTCACAACTTCTTTTCCTGCCACTTGTCAGTTATATTAGCCCTTCTTAATGCCATAAAATCTTGATCTCTCCACAACTCATCTGCATCCATCACAACATCAACCCATCTTTCACAATTGAGAAACATCTCTCCTGTAAACCCTACCTCTAGTACTTGGGTTTTACGCTGCCATATTATTCTCTTGAAATGGTAGTATGCTTTCTTCTACCATTAGAACCTTAATCAATAGAGGGATTTCTTTCAACAGCCTACCCCACAACCGTACTTAAATACTACTTCTGATTTGGAGAAGGATTGATGTTTCTCCACAACAAATTCAATAATATAACCCTCTAGAGTTGTTTGAACCCAAAAGTTAATAACTCTACTCAATTTAGTATCAAGTTGGCACAAAGCGACTAAAACCGCAGTAGTCCAGGTTCTGCGAACTTGGAGGAGATTCCCAATTCTTGTCTTGATCTACATTCTTCTCAACCAATTATGTAACTCTTGAGGAAACTTGCACAAGAATATTTCATATTGATCGCATGCAAGTTCTGCATATAATATTTCCTCTTTAACCTAGTCAAAGTTCTTCTATCTTAGTTAAGCTTGATGTAGAACAAATGAATCAAAATTCTCATACCACCATTCTTAAATATCACTTTTAAGAATACTTGACACCATGGTCTAGATACCCTAAGAATACATAGGTCCCGACAAAGAAACCATTTGTTGGCACACATTTTTACTTAGAAGACCCCAGGGTTCGACCACTGGTTTCCAATAAAAGACTCCATTGTAGTCTAGCGCAACGCTGACACTTTCATTCCTCTGCAAGGGAGAAATGTCTCACTCGAGGCATGTCGAGACATCTAAAGTTAAAGAGGATTGATTTATAGTGCTGAGGATGGGCTAACAGAAAAATTGTTCATAATTTAAATAATTACACAACATGCACATAATTATTTAGAGATATTCATATTTTTAAGAGTAAAGTGAACACATAAGTAAATACCATACAATGCATTAAAACATCATTCTAATTTTTTTAAAGAGGTCACCTAAATCACATACATTCCATACACATAGACACACAATTAATCCCCACAACTCCTTTTATTGTTCAGATTGGACTATTACATTATAGATTTGCGGGAATACGCGATATCTTTTAGAGATATATCAGAGAAAATCACAATAGAACCAAATTACAATCAAAATATAAATAAAAATCTTCAGAATTCATTCCATCAACATCTCGACATTAGTTGATCTCTCTGTCCTCAACTTGTTTCTTCTAGCCTTTTATAGATTTACACCACTGCTTTGATCCCACTCGCTTGATTTGGTCTACTTTGATCACTTTGATCCCTTTGATGGAATCCAAGTGCTTTGGTCCATATCTTTTTTATTCTTTCAAATTGGCATTTTGATCCTTCTTTCGCGGCTTTAGCGAGTCCTAAGATAACTGCTTTTGATCTCCTCCTATCTCTTTCTCTTTATTTTCTCTTGACTTCCAACTTGATTTGCCATTTTCCTTATTTTCTATCGCCAATCATTTCCGCAAGTCATTTCTGGCCAAAATTTGGTCAAAACTACTAAAAAATACGGACCCAATAATCATCATATGACCACGCGAACACATCTTTATATTGTTTTAGAAGACTTATTAAAACGATTATTTCACTAGGAGAACAACCTAAGCCTACATTAACATTTTGTGGGTTTTGATATATGCCTAGATTAACGATTTCAAATTTCATAGTGGAACTGTTGGTTTTACAATTTGTAGGCATTTAAATCTATCTTTGAGATCTTAAAAATCCTCTAATTTAAACACATTCATAGGAATGATGATTTCATATCTGAGTTTGTATTCTTTGGATGATTTATTTAGTTTTCGATCATGGGAGTCTTCATTGATGATATCATCATCACGTGTTCCCTCAGAGTTGAGGAAATTTATGATGTCTTCATCATCATTAAAAATGGCCATTTAGACACATTTTCAGGGACAGAGGAACTAAAAATTAACTCAACAGAAAATATGCACGAACATAAATCCTCAGGTGGTATTAATATAGAAGCAATGCTATCTAAAATATCAGCACCAACATTTTGCAATATATGAATAGGAGTAATGTTAAATGTTGAGAACTTGCAAATTAGGTCTTGGACTGAATGCTAATATTTTTTGAGATGGTTGGAAGCATAATGAATAGTATTTCTCACCTATTTTATTATAATTTCCAAGTCACCAAAGACCTTGATGTTCTACACAATTGTGCATTGGAATTTAAGCTTGTAGGTTAACATAATTTTATCCCCATTGGGGTTTTGTAAAATATAACTTTCACCTAAACTGTCATTATACTTTGATCCATCAAATTATAATATCCACATTTAATTACTTACAATATTATTTACAAATCTATTTAAAAAGTTTATACAATGAGAGTATATTTTTGGGATTTTTTTTTTTCAATTTCTGAACAAACAATTGACTATGGTAATGGATAAGATTGTGCGGGGAAGTTTCCAAAATAAAAATCTGTTGGAAAATTTTCCATTGATGACATCGAGTGTTGAAGGTTTCCTATGTCAACCTAGTTACTTGTGAGCAACTTCAACCTCATAGATCATGTAAAGCTGTGAGTGAGTATGATGGTTGTCAAGGGTATGGCCTTGCAGATGTTGTGATGTAAATGCTTGCAGATGTTGATGTATTGCTAGTGTTAGAAATGGACTGAGTAGATTAATTACTATTATTGAGCATGTGCTAATGGTACTTGTATTCTGAGTGTGATGATGTTGACAGAGTGTATAGCTTAATCAACAAGGTATATGGTTGTGTTGCAAAGGAAATTAAAGATGTTTGATGAGACAAAAGAGAGCTTGATGTGCCTCAGTGGAATACCAAGCAAAAAACAGAATGAAACATAATATACACATCTTTTCAATGAGCATATCACATATATACACATATTTTCTTTAAGAAAAACATGCATACACCTTGTAATGTGCAAAAAGAAATATACACTGGTCTTGGCTTTTGCAATCATTATTGTTGGCTTTTATTACTTCAATTTTTTGAATATTACAAGGTCCATTTGTCTTGACTCGATCTTCAAATTCAAAAATGAAGAGAGAGACCAGAAAGAACTCTAGAATACAAATAGGCAACCCTTCACTTCAGATTCGTGCATGGAACACTAATAGTCAACAAATTATGCTTAATTAAATATATGATTTTGAATGGAATAATTGTTAGCTAGTTGGTTAGTGTGTTGATTTATTTTGAGAAAGACTTAGTTCATGAATTACCTGGGAAAGAGAAAGAGAAAGGGGAGCATATTTGAAGTAGAATTGAGGAGATAAACAAATGTAAATAAGGTCAAAATAGAGTACTTAACATAGATAAAGAGATGGAGATATTCAATATTAAAGACCCGGTAAACCAAGATATTAAATCTTTCATGTATAAGGAGATTGGTGTCTCCTTTTAGGTAGTAGCCTACAAAATAACAGGTTGGAGCCTGTAAGTGGAAGTGGGTATTTCCAACAAGTTGTAGATTATAGAAAAAAATGAGGTAGAAGCCTCCTTTAGGTAGAGGCCTACATAAAATTGATGTAAGTGGGAGTGGGTTCTTCCAACAATTTGTAGCTTGCAAAATAGATGAGAGGGTGGAGCCTCTTGTAGGTGGGTGCCTACAAAAGCTGATGCAAAAAGGGAGTGGGTGCTTGCTTTACTTGAAAACAACAAAAGTTATGGTTTTTCCTTTTATGGGTTTCCACTTATATCTGGTGTCCACTTGTGTTGCTTTTGTGTGTTGATTCTTATGCTATAGTTGAATGATGTTTATATGATGTATTGTTGTTCATTTAATAGTTCAAATAACTATTAGAAAGAAAAGTAAAAATAGAAAATTGATGACCATGAATGCACTATATTGATTCATCCCCCCTCTCACTATAGTCAAGTTCCAACAAAACCTACATAATAACTTCCAATGGTATTATTTGAAAAAGAGACAGGTTCAATGTCACCATCAATATCAGTGGTTGCATGTTTCATATGTTTTCCCCTCTCTACCCTAAATTGGTTTGACTTTCCATTAAATAGTAACAATAGGTGTGACCGGTTTGTTTCAAAATAACTGTTTAACTATTCAAACCAGTCATGAATTAACAACAAAACATGAGATTGACTAGTTGTGATTTTAAACATACCCGAATCTTATGTCATAATATTGAGTTAAAGGAATACCTCTGGATGATAATCTATTTTGATAAGTACATCCTTTAACTCTCCCAAAACTTTAACTTTTAATTTATCTAATTAGTCTATTTGTGTAGTTGGCTTTTGGTGCCTTGCATTTATCTTCAAAGGTACTGAATGAGGCATGATATTTGAGGAAGCTCCCAATTCAACTAAACAATTATGAACATTTTTATTAAAAATTTCAAATGTCAGTAGGAAAGGGGAAGTATGGGAATTTTATTTGTCGCCCATCCAAATAGCATTTGCTTATTTAATATTATCAGAGGATGGTGTTTGTTGAGTTCCAATTTTACCTTTGCTAGCTACAACAATAGATGGTAAAGTTGACTTATTAGTCAGATTTTAAGGCTTCGAGGAATATTTTAATTTGTCATTGTAACTTACTCATTTCAAAACATGTAACATTTTCTTTGACTTTTTTCATATCCTCAACAATATCATAATATGTGTTGTCTGGAATAATCAAGGTCTTTGAGACTAACCTATCTTAAGAGGAATATTTGTTTGAAGGATTTACCGAAGTAGAATGTGTTGTAGTTGATGTTGCTATTAGAGAGCTCTTACTTTTGGTTGAAACAATGAAAATTTCTTCTTCACTTCCATAAGATAAGGGACCAACAACGTCCAATGTGGCATTAACATCATATGTTTTTGGTTCTTTTTCTTCTTCATCTTCTTCTTCACTTTTGGTAGCAGAAATATAACCTCTAGGGGCAGTTTGAGGACTTCTTTTTAAAAATGGCCTAAAAGGTCTTTTAAAGGAGGATTCCTCAACAAATTTCTTTTTGAGATCCACCACTTCATTTGCTAGAGTTTTAATGACCTTTTGTAATCCTTCCAAATTGAAAACGTCTTTATCCTTTTTCTCCTCCTTAAAAGTAACTTTCTTTGCCAGTTGGGGAGGCTTCTTTTCTTCTTCTGAAGCCTTGTTAGAAATGTTGAGCATTTATTTTTCTATATTCATAAATTCTTGCACAGTTTCGGCCAATGTAACCTTAACTTCATGTTTTACAAACATTGTAGTAGGTGTTGGAAGAGAAGCAATATAGAATTCAATCTGGACATCAACTCGAGGTTTAGATGCATCCAAAATTTTGTTAAGAAGTTTAAAATATCTTTCGTTGAAATCATTAATATTTTTGTTAGGACCCATTTTTTTATATCTTGAAATCTCCACTAATATAGTTGCTGGTGATTTATCATCATCGAACTTTTTTATGAGCATCTCCTTGAAAGCATCCTAGTTTTGAATAGAGTTGGGTTGTAAATCCAAATACCAGGCACTAACTCTACGTTCAAATGTATAAGGAAACAATCTACACATGCATCTTCGTTTTGCACAACTTTGAGATTAATAATTAAACAAAAGTTGTTGATATGATCTTTACGGGGTTCTTTATTGTCTTGATTGAATTTAAGTATGTTGGGTCCCTATAATACTAGTGATTACCCCATTACTATTGTAGTTGTATTCCTATTAATATTGTTGTGCCCCTATTGTCCCCATATTGTTATTACTATGCCCCATAGAATCCCTCTATTGTTATTTTTGTGGCTTTATATTATTATTGTTAGGTCGGCTGGGTTATATTGTGACTCCTTAGGCTCTTATATATGGAAAGGAGCTTTTGTCATTTGAATCATCCAAGAATTGCTCATTTGTGTAATGTAAAGGAGGTTGCCCTCTCGAAGAGGCTGAATTCTAAGGTGTTGATCTCTCTTTTCTATCTTTTGTGAGCTGGTTTCACAACATTTGGAATCAGAGCTTTGGATTCTAGGGTTTCGCTGCTCTAAACAGGTCATCATGGAATTTTTGTTATAACTTTGTTTCTGTGATGTTTCAGAACCTAAACAAAAACCCCATTTGAGAAGAAATCACGCTGAATCTCGGGTCCAAATGTCAGAGGTTTTCGCGCTATATTTGAGGAGATATGATCTGAGGAAGTTGGTCTTTTTGCAGACTCCTGAATTACATTCCAAACAGGTGAGCTGGGGAAAATCACCATAACTTTCTCTATGAGCATCAGATTGAAATTTCGTGAGAAGCTATAGAAAGAGGACAGACTGTAGTTTCTTGTATATATTTTTCAGAGCCAAAGGTCGAAACAGTGACTCGTGGCACGTCGTACAAGTTCGCTCTACTGAACTAGTCTATAATCAGGTCATCTTGGGAGATTGTGCATAATTCTTCCTTGGAGAATACAATTTGGATCAAACTGGTGGCATTGGAAAGAGGACACAGAGGGCTACTACAGGTTTAGAACTGGATGATCTGAATTTGCAGAGATACATCAGATTCATTATCAAGCTTCTACAAAGTGAAAAAAGGCGTGTAGTTTTTTTTAAATTTTTGCATAGGCTTGGTTTGAAAAATTAGTTTGAATCGGTAATTTGTTACAGGGAAAAGTGTCTATTTAGAACTGCTCTATCCCACTAAGGTGCGATAGCTACCTTAGAAACAAACAGAGAAAAACTACTTTGGTATTTGCTTTATGAATTATAGATAGAGAGGAATAGAAAGAACCAACCTGTGTCTTGCGTTAATCCTTTGATCCAATCCCTCTCTTCTTTGATAGTCTCCAGCTACCTGCTCCCTTGCATGCCCAGCTTCACAAAGTACCTGTAAGATCGCAGAAGAAGAGCACTATACAAAGAGATGGATCTATATTCATAAACAACTTAGGATCAGATTTAAGTTAACCATACAAATGTAACAAACATCAATGATACAAAAGCATGGAGGAGAACTCAAATAGTTTTTATTGATAAACAAGAAAAGATCCAGGAGGAGTTACAACCAGTGGTTCCTGACCCAGCATCAACCTCGCAGCAAAGAAGCCCCTCTTCACCTCAAACAAAGCATAAATCACCCAACAATCTGATGTTTGTCTCTAGAAACCAACAACAATTCCTTACAATATGCAAAATTCCAGCCTCTGGATCTCTGGGATGAGGGATCCATATATAGATATCTCTAAGGAGGATGAGTCAGCTTGTGATTTGATTAGTGTCTTATCTCTATCAGTTCTTTCTTCCACTTGGAGACTGAGGGCCTCTTACTCATCCTTGGTCGAATTCAGTGAGGCAAGTGTCACAGGAGAAGATTTTGGAGGCTTCCATTGCCTCTCCACCTCACGGAATGACACTGCCATTTGTCATTTCTCGCCCATCGCACCCTACAGAAGGGAGTTTTGAAATGCAACACACCCTCACAGTGCATTTGGGTGAGATGCAACGCACCTAGCCAGTGGAGCAGCTGCAATGATCCTGTTTTGACCAATTCTGAGCAGTTTCTGGTGGAGAACTTCTGGGAGAAGCTGTAATCTGTTGACCTTGTTCCTTTAGGGGTTAGAACAAAACTTTTAGGGACTTAGGAGCCCTTGGTTTATGGACATTTCATGCTTGGTGTTGTAGGGCACAAAAATGTCTATAACAGTTGCCCCCTAAAGTATGAGGCCGTTAACCTTTTGGTGTCGGGTGAAATGCTTTATTATGAGGATCCGAAGTTCTTTCAATGCTGGGAGGAGACCTGTAATAAGATACAATACAATACATTATCTTCATAATATTTTCATGATCTAGCTGAGGCGGGTATTCCCATGCTCAGCTTTATAAATTCATTTTCATGTACATAGGACAGACAATCGTCTGAGTGTAGACTGATGATTCTGATAGAGCCATCATCCTTTTGGTGGGATGATTATCTATGCTGCAATGCTGTACATTTAATGTCTTTATTTCCCTGAATATATATCACAGCCCGGATGGATGAAACTAGATCGGGGGTCTTCAATCTCGTCCGATCTTCACTCGAAGTACAAGTCGATCCATGTGAGAAATGTTCTGAAGTCGAACATGGAAAGACATCGCTTGATTACCAGTTAATGATGTAAATTGTTAACAAGTGCGAGAGGAATCACCGATAATGATAATGACCCTCAAGGTACTGCAGTACAATTCACGTGGTGTAAATAAAGGATTTGGCGTCGAACACCACGCAAAATCTTTCGGTCGAAGGCCATTGATGTAAACCTGTCGTCGGAAGTCAGAAACTTGCCATTGAGGCATGCAAGCTTCAAAGTACTGAATGGGGTGTTCCTAGATCAACTTCTTGGATAATGAGTTGATGTCGACAAGAAGTGATTCGTCACAGGAGGGCCTTAATGAATCCCACATCAATGACACAGAACGGAGCAAATGATTTTGATGGAGGTGAAAACGATCTGATGATATAAGGTTCAGGGTGGCGGTCATGAAAGAATGGAGTATAATGTATGGTAGTGGGTGAGACACAGGTGACTTCTCTGGATGACTTCTCTTGAACATATCGGTGACACTGATGTGATGGATTGGTAGCATTAACCCCAAATGTGGATGGTATGGCATGACCATGGTGATGTGACCGGTGAATGAAACAACCCAACCCGACTCAGACACGGAGTGGAAGTGTCATGTTCAAGAGCGACTTGCTACCAACAAAGTTTCTTTGAGTTGTCTTCCCAATTTTTCCCCAGTCATTGCTGACCAGTACCTCTTTATTTTTGTCAAGGTTGAAGAGGATAACATGTGCTTGTTCTATAATTCGCCCTTCGGGCAAACCCATCGTTATGTTTTAACGAGCCTAGCGATAGTGAAACTCGTTCTCGTCTAAAGACAAGTTTGTCGCTATTAATCTTTTTAACGAGTTTAACGACAAAGATAACTCGGTCCTTTTCAATTTTAGAGAGTCTAAAAAGGAACATAAAGGTAACTCCAAAATTCCTTTTTCGTCATCTAATCCCTTAAGTCCGAAAAAGTATAAAACAATACAGAAGGGATGAATTTTCGATAGTTTTAACGAGCCGAACAAAACAAGCGCTCGATCTTTTCGTGTAATAATCCCTCAGGTCCAAAAAGATTAAAATCTATATGAGGGATAGCACTTCCTGTCCCTTTAACGAGTTGGAGAGGCTAATGGCTCGGTAATATTTTCATATTTTACGAGTCAGTTGAAAAGAGCTTAAAGGAGACTCGTCTTTTGAGGAATGAGTGATAAAACGGGTAGCAGCTGATTCGAGGTAAGGTTTGGAATTTTCCAATCACGGCAGTGTCACAAGGATGGATAGTGAAATCACTCTTCGCAGCTATTCCCCAAAATGGGTAAAAAATCAAATGGAGGTGAATTATCGGCCAATGAAAAGTGGAGGTGACGGTGCAAACACGACCAAGGCTTTAACGGCTGAAGTACTACATTCACGATGGTTATTTACCGGGGAATAGTTCATTTTTTAATGAGCTTAAACGTGGGTGGAAACATTTGCTCATGTCTTATGTTTATTTTTTAACGAGCTTGAACTATGTGTTAAATTTGCTCGATTAATCCAGTCTTGTGATAAGAATGTCCCATATAAAAACGACAACTTTTAGAGTTTTGCCCCACATCCTTTCTTTATGCAAGTTAGGAAACGACCAATCCAAAAAACAGATAAATGATCGCTCTTTGTTTGCACTCCAAAAGGTTTGCATGCCCCCAGGTATAAAACAGAGTTTCAAGGTTACCACTTCTTCAGTCCGTTAAAACATTTGTTTTACCAAGAGAGGCCTACCTCTTACAGGTTACCAAAGATTGTTCTATTTACGGCGTAAACAAAACACTTCTTCGGCGATGTCTACCGAAATAAACAAAGGTGAGCGGCGATGCCCGCCAACTCACATAACTTTGATAAGAGAATCTTGTTCTAGAATAACCCCCTCTTCCAATCATGGACGGGGGTACAGACTAGTCATATTTTCCCGCGGAAACCTACCCTATACCCGAAGTTTTCCTGCCGAGGCAGACCAGGGTGCATGCCCCCTGGGTTTCAGTCGTATCCCTCTGAATCACTCGCGCTCATCAAGAGGACGGACTGGAGATTGAGACATTTCTTGCATGAAAAGACCATTCAGGGATGGTATATGACTATTTGCTCTGTATGATCCGGGAAATGAAAGCTGGTCCACGAGCTTGACCACTCTTCCTTCGTGCGGAAAACACATTACTCTAAAGAACGAGGAGACAATTGCTCCCATGCAATAAATATAGTCTCGTCCAAGGAGTATATTGTAATCCAGGGGTCCTTGAACTACCATTACGTTCATATGAACGTTTTTCCCTCTCAATGTTATGGGCACATCGGGAAGGATCCCTAACGGTCGACTAGTTCCTTTATCAAAGCCTGTCAGATTTCTCATCTCAGGCAAAAGCGATGGCGAACCAAGCACTTTCCAAGCAGTTGAGGAAAGGATACTCACAGAAGCCCCCTCGTCTATGATGGTACCAGCCATAATCATTCTATATATTTGAATAATAATTCGGAATGGTACACTAGCTGGTAAACGGGGTCTGCCTAGTTGATTCTAGTCGAAGGAGACAACTAGGTTTCTTGGAGGTGGGACCGAATAGACGGCCGGGTACGACTCTGAGGAACTTCCTTCCTGCGATAAAGGAACGGGTAAATTGTCCCCATGTCCGTTGGAGTCTGTGCTTATGAAAAGAATTTGGACAGTGTCATCCTTATTCTCTTCAGTGATTGTATCATCTGAAGATGGAACCTTTGAAGGCAAGACCGGGTCAACTGCCACCTCAACCTTTTGACTTTCGTCTGGTATGGATTCAGATGGTTCATCTTCAATGACAGATGCATCGGCCGACCACCTGAGCGGGTCAGCCGGATTTTCAACTAGTGACGGACTCGGCAAGAGTTTTTTATATCCAGGAGGAAGTCGTAACGGTGAAACCGGACGATCATCCAAAACTCTTTTAGCTTCGTCTAAGAAGGGACAACGGTGGACGGCATGATCGCCTTCGAACAGGTTACAAGGAAATCTATATTTTCCTTTTTGTCCTGGGGCTTCACTTTCGCTAGTTGACGGTGTGTTTTCAACATGATCATCAGAGGTTGACGACACCGGGTTGTGTAAACGAGGAGACCAGTCCCTTAAGATCCGAGGGATGCAAGGACAATCTGTGAAAATGGTCTCCTTTGCAAATGACACATGGCGATTTAGGCCTGGTCGATGCAGTGTGTGGATTTTCGTTAGACGACACTCGTTTGCCCCCATTCGCTTTTGGCTCCTTCTTCTTCTTCTCTTTCTTCTTCTTTTCCTTCTTCTCCTTAGGAACTTGATTTTTGGCTTTACCAGCCCCATCAAGCGAAGAGGAAGGAGAAGAGGAAGAATTAGAGGAAGTAGAAGGTTGGTGGGTAACTCTGGACTCGTCTAATTGTTGATTCGATTGTTTAGGAATAGTGGTGTTCTGAACGACGGAGGTTGAGAAGAGCCATACAGGCAAACCAATTGTCAGTCCTGGAAGCGACAATGTGGCCATATGGGGTGCACCAACATCTCCCCAAGAGGAGAAGGGACTAGGATTTCCTCCAAGGGGAATTCCTTGGTTGGTGGACTCCATTTTCTCAACCAAAGATCAATGTAGGAAAGGGGTAATGAATATTCCGTTTAAAATAAACTTTTAGACGCTTTGACACAACTTGTTTTTTAAGTTTTTAAGAGTCGAGAAAAAACAAAAGATGACTCTAGTCACCTTCGATTTTTAATGAGCCTGAAGTGACAAGTGCTAAGATGGACCTTTTCCGTTAAGGAGTCTGAAAAGGAACGAAAGGGACTACTCTGGAGATCTAGGTAGAGGGAGTACCAAACCAATCGCAAAACTGCAGAATACTTTTTACGGTACGGCAGTCAATCTTCTCGAATGCTGTGTTCAGTGCATTGCGATCGATAGGGCGGCAAACACTGTTAGGATATTCTGACACATAGGAAATAGTTAAGTTCAACTTGGTCTAGTATAGAGTTAGGTAAAGTGTGTTTCTTTACCGTTGTACATTTTGTAACTTACAATCCGACGGTCACGATATGTAGTGATCCGACGGTTCATTCTCTCCTCGGTATTACCGACACTTGATCCATGGCTTGACACCCGATTGGTCCATGAGTTCTATTTAAAGTGCATGGAGGGTCATTATTCGGGTAATCCGTGCATGAGAGAAGCTTATGTAAATTTTCATTCTTTGATTAATAAATTGCCTGTAGTAGCCACGTTGGCGCAGGCCGTGGACTGTTTCCCTCTTTGAGGGTTTTAACCACGTCAAAAATACTGGTGTATTGATCTGTGATCTGGTTGTGAGCGGTGTCCTTTTGGTGTTCTTTCTGAGGAACTTACCTTGTAAATTCCTACATGGTATCAGAGCTATTTGAGGGCCGCGTCCGTTGGTGATCCAAATCTGAAGCCGGTAGAACTGCATCCGACTACCGTTTCCTAGATCTGCTATTTCTGACTGCTTTCGGGCCGAGAGGACTGCTCTGTTGTGTTCGGAGCATCTGTTCCAGTGAGGAACCCCTTTCGTTTCACGCGAAAAGGTTTCCGGTAGCCCTAGCTGCATCATTTTTAAGATCTGGAGGTATACAGTCTTTATTTGCAGTTTACTGTTATTTTCTCTCTGCTTATTTCGGTTTCGGTTTATTTAGCTTTTTTTTAACCGGATCTATACCTTTCATTTCTGCGTATGCTCTTTGCCCTGCGACTCTGTGCGATCTGGGCAAATCAGAAACAGAAAGGAAGGATTTTTCTCATGCGTATGCTCTTTTCCCTGCACCTTAGTGTGATCTCGGAAAATCAGAAACATTGAGAAAAATATTTAGTTTTTCGGCTAAAGCTAACTTTGAGCCGCAAGGTTCATTTTTTTAAATATCTAGTTTTTTGGCTAAAGCTAACTTCGAGCCATAAGGTTCGTTTTCTTTGCATGTCCGTGTTGGGTTTTGTGTTTTGTGTTTTGTAGGGAAAAAGAGCTTTCTCAAGGCAAGCACGCAAACCAAGGCCCCCCCCCCCCTCTCTCTCTCTCTCTCTCTCTCTCAAATTTTTTGTATAGATCAATTGGTTCAAAGCTATTTTAAGAGAGTAGAGGTCTTGGGTTCAAGTCTCCATTTTGTGGGGGCGGATTTTTTCATTTCCGCACATTTGTGCACTTTGCCGGCAACTTCAACAATTTCTTTTTTTTTCAAAAGCCATAACTTCTTCATCCGGAAGCCTTTTTCAGAGCCGTTTTTTTTAAAACAGCCTAATTTTTCGAGATCTATCCATTGGAACACTTACTTTTAGCGTCTTCAGCTTCAGTTTTTTTTTTTTTTTTTTTAATGGAAAGTTCATGCCAAGTCATTCTTGACAGCACTAACTACTTCCAATGGATATCCTACATGGAAGATTTACTTAGAAGTAAAGGTCTCTACAGAATAGCCACAGACCAAGAGAAGAAACCAAAAGATGAAGACAAGGCTGCAAAATGGGAAAATAGACAAGATCAAGCACGTGGTTTGATAGGGATGTCTATTTCTCCTGATCTTAGATTCCATATTGCAGAACTTGAAACTCCTCATGAAGCATTGGAACAAATCACTAAAGTTTTTGGGATTAAAAATGAAATTAGAGCCCATCAACTTGAAAATGAGTTGCTTACATTGGATCCTAATAATTTTTCTTGCATTGAAGATTTCTTGTCCAAATTCAAGACCCTTAGATATCTCTTGGAAGGTGTTAAGGTTAAGAAAGAAGATAGTAACCTTATTTATTCCATCCTTACTAAGTTGGGACCAGCCTACTCTGTATTTGTTTCCACCTTCCATTCTACAAGGGAAGCTTTCATTTGTCAAGGAAAAGACTACAAGGCCCCTTCCTTTGACTCTTTTTGTGATTCTTTAATAAGAGAACAAGAAAAACTCTTACACCTTGGTCTTCTTAATCTTGGAAACTCTTCCAAGAAAGCGTTAGCCACCCAACAGCAACCAAATTCAAAGAATCCTAAGAAGTCATATCCTAAAAAGAAGGGTCCTAAGCAAACTCAGCCTCAAAATGAAAGATCATTTCAGCAAAATGATAAGACCAATAAAAACAAATGGAAGAAGACTGATAGACATTGTAACTTTTGTAATCGAGATGGCCACTTAGAATCTAAATGCTTTAAGAAGATGGAAGCCTTGGAAGCCGCAATGAAGAAACATAACATCCATGTGGAGCATTCTTCAACTTCAACTTCAACTTCATCTTCAGGAATGGCACTTTCTGCATGTCGCTGTCAATCATCTCAGTCTGGTTATGCATTAAATGTATCTTCTTCTCATTCTCATGAGTGGCTCATTGATTCTGGAGCCTCTTATCACATGGCCAAAAACCAAGCCATGTTTTCTTCTTTAAATGATTGTAACACCAAAAATATATATGTTGGTGATGATAGATCTCTTAATGTTGTAGGGACTGGAACTGTTCATCTAGACAATGGTCAGTTTAATGATGTATTATGTGTTCCAACCTTATCCTGCAACCTTCTATCTGTATATCAGATAACTCATTCAGGTGAAGGTAAAATTGTTGAATTTTCACCTCATGATGTTGTAATCAAGGATCTGAGAGATCCTAAACAGATTCTAGCTACTGGTATTGCTGATGATTCCACAAGGTTGTATAAGTTTCACAACTTTGGGTCATCAAATCTTCCCTCAGTATTTGTTGCTCATAATGATGAAGTGAGCAAACTTTGGCATGAGCGATTTGGTCACTTAAACTATTGCTCCCTTCAGAATCTAGGTAAAGAAAATATGGTGGCAGGTCTTCCTATGGTATGTTGCAGAGATGGTGTTTGTTCCAGATGTGTACTCGGAAAACATCATCGGGACAATTTTGAAAAACGTGCCTCTTGGCACGCCTCAGCCCCTTTACAGCTTGTGCACAGTGATTTATGTGGTCCACTTCCTGTTGCTTCATTCTCTGGCTGCAAGTATTTCTTAACTTTCATTGATGATTTCTCCAGACGCACTTGGGTATACTTATTAAAACTCAAGAGCGAAGTATTTAACACATTTTTGGCCTTCAAAGCCTTTGTTTAAAAACAATATGGACATCAAATTCTTAAGCTAAGAACTGATAATGGTGGAGAATATGTTAAAAACACATTCATCAACTTTTGCACCAAAAATGGAATTCAAATGCAACATATTGTTCCATACACTCCACAACAAAATGGTGTAGTTGAAAGGAAAAATCGCACCTTAAAGGAAATGGCTAATTGTATGCTGCAATCTAAAGGACTCAGTCTTAGTTTTTGGGCCGAAGCAATTAATTGTGCAAATTATATAATCAATCGCACTCCTACTAAGGTTCTAAAGAATATCACTCCAGAAGAAGCTTGGAGTTCCATTAAACCAGATGTAAGTCACTTTCGTGTTTTTGGAAGTGAAGCATGGGCCCATATTCCAGATGAAAAGCATAAAGATTTAGAACCTAAGAGTGAGAAATGTACTTTTGTTGGATATTCTGAAGATGTAAAAGGTTATAGAATTATTCCATTTAAGTCCAAAAATGTTATCATTAGAAGAGATGTAAAATTTGATGAAAATAAATCGGCCTGCGAGCCTAGTCCGGCGGATGTGCCACCTCTTCCTATCTCTTCTACTTTTGAAAACATTTCTTCTTCAGATGATGAAAGTGAGGATGACAATCCTCCCCCACCTTCTCAGGATCCTCAACTTCCAAGATGGGTCCGTGCTACTCGGGATGCAGCAGGTGATCTTGCCGGTGATCCTACAGATCAGCGACGTACACGTTCTCAGTTTGAACGAGCCTCTTCTTTACTGGCTCAAGCTCCACTAAATCATGATCCTGACACTTTTGCAGAAGCTTCAGGCCATCCACATTGGGAAGCAGCTATGAATGAAGAATATCATTCATTGTTGGCAAATGATACATGGGATCTTGTTCCTCTGCCAAAGGGACGCAAACTTGTTAGATGTAAATGGGTTTACAGAACCAAGTATGGACCAGATGGGAAAGTTGATAAACATAAAGCTCGTCTTGTTGCTAAGGGATTTTCACAGGTTGAAGGCATTGACTACACTGAAACCTTCTCCCCTGTTGCCAAAATGAACTCTATCCGCCTTGTTCTTTCCCTTGCTGCCTCTTTAAAATGGGAAGTCCATCAGATGGATGCTAAATCTGCCTTCTTGCATGGGGACTTGCATGAAGAAATCTATATGGAACAACCCATTGGCTTCATCCAAACAGACTCCAGCCTTGTATGTCGACTTAAGAAATCTCTTTATGGTCTCAAGCAAGCTCCTCGGGCTTGGTATGCCAAAATGGATAGCTTTCTTTTAGAATCTGGCTTTTCTAGGTGTTATTCTGACAATACTGTCTACACCAAGAAAGTGGGCAACTCTCTTATCATCCTTGTTCTTTATGTTGATGATCTTATTCTTACTGGTAGTGATCCCAACCTTATAAACCATGTGAAGTCCAGCCTTAAAAAGAAATTTGAAATGACAGACTTAGGACACTTACACTATTTTCTCGGTCTGCAAGTCTTGCAATCCAAGGAGGGTATTTCCCTTTCCCAGTCCAAGTATGCTTGTGATATTCTTCGTCATTTTCACATGGAAGACTGTAAGCCAGCCCCGTCTCCCTTTCAGTCTGGAGTCAAACTTTCAGTCTCTTGTACTTCTCCTGAAGTTGATGCTACCTTATACCGTCAACTTGTAGGAAAACTCTTGTATTTAACCCATACTCGTCCTGACCTTTCCTTTGCTGTTGGCCTTGTTGCTCGTTTTATGCAAAACCCCCGTGAAAGTCATTGGAAAGCAGCCAAAAGAATACTTCGTTATGTTCAAGGTACAGTACAGTTTGGGATTCATTACAGTGTCAAAGCAGCTCCTCTATTAGTTGGTTTCACTGATTCTAATTGGGCTGGTGACCCTGATGATCGGAAGTCTACTACCGGTTATGTCTTCACTCTTGGTTCAGGACCTATTACATGGGCTTGTAAGAAACAGGCTGCCATTTCTCTTTCGTCAGCAGAAGCAGAGTATCGTGGTGCCGTGGAAGCTAGTAAGGAAGCCTTGTGGCTTCGTCAGATCCTATCAGAGTTTGGCTTTGAGCAGCAGCATCCAACCACACTTTGGTGTGATAATCAAAGTGCCATTCAGCTATGCAAAGATCCAGTCCAGCATCAGCGCAGAAAACACATTGAACTACACATGCACTTCATCAGAAAGCTCATTCATGACCATGTTCTTGAAGTGCAATATTGTTCAACAGATGATCAGGTTGCAGACATCTGCACAAAGGCTCTCACAGAGGCAAAGTTCACTAAACTTCGATATATGCTTGGAGTTCAGGAAGTTGTCACTAAGGGGGGATAGGCTCTAGTGCCTCCTTCCTTCTCCTATTGTGTCATATTTGTAAATCCTTCAATCCTATCCCAATTTGTTCTTAAGGGGGGATGTTAGGATATTCCGACACATAGGAAATAGTTAAGTTCAACTTGGTCTAGTATAGAGTTAGGTATAGAGT
This sequence comes from Pinus tabuliformis, assembly GCA_031772625.1. Lineage (NCBI taxonomy): Eukaryota > Viridiplantae > Streptophyta > Pinopsida > Pinales > Pinaceae > Pinus > Pinus tabuliformis. The sequence continues at coordinate 105,870,659 of CM062810.1, read as the reverse complement.
TAGGTAAAGTGTGTTTCTTTACCGTTGTACATTTTGTAACTTACAATCCGACGGTCACGATATGTAGTAATCCGACGGTTCATTCTCTCCTCGGTATTACCGACACTTGATCCGTGGCTTGACACCCGATTGGTCCATGAGTTCTATTTAAAGCGCATGGAGGGTCATTGTTCGGGTAATCCGTGCATGAGAGAAGCTTATGTAAATTTTCATTCTTTGATTAATAAATTGCCTGTAGTAGCCACGTTGGCGCAGGCCGTGGACTGTTTCCCTCTTTGAGGGTTTTAACCACGTCAAAAATACTGGTGTATTGATCTGTGATCTGGTTGTGAGCGGTGTCCTTTTGGTGTTCTTTCTGAGGAACTTACCCTGTAAATTCCTACAAACACGGCTTCCTAAGTATAAAGGATTTAAGCCTATAGGGGTCTCCCAAAATATACTCGACGGTACGTGGGAGCACAAGTCTGTACTGGTGCTTATCGTCTCAAAGTGGAGGAATCACCCAACCATCAGTGAGGACAACAGTTACCAGGCTTTACGATGCCAGAATACGTCTCTAGCCTAGACCTCTAAATGCGTTAAGTTCCAAAGTGTTGTTAGATTCATTGAATTTATTTTAAGTTGATCTTGTTTATGAAGTTTGCCTTTCGGGTTCACCACGAGATGTAGATGTAATTCCTAAAATGCAATCTAAAGATGATAAACAAACTTTTATCTCTTTTTTGCAATGAAAATCCTAGCTACTAGGGGAAAAGAAAGACAGAACCTTTTCACAAAGAGCAAAGAGCACACTGTAAATGCACTTTCCTAAATCAAGCCAAACAGACTATCTATATGCAAATGCACATGCATGTATTTGTTTTCGACTTTCTTAGTATTGATGCTAAAAAGAAAGTTGATGTACAAATCTGAATTTCTTTTCAAGCGACAAATATAAACAAGCTCTTTTTCGAAATCAAAAACAGAGATGATTACGACACCTTACGATTTTGAAATGAACACTCGTTCTTGACACTAGAAAATTACAAATTCAGACCAAAGGCAATAGTAACAGTATAATCGACCATCAACAGCGATCAAACTTTCTCCTATGATAGAAATCGACACTTGCGACAGATTCAAATCAAAGGAAGACAGTACGACTATTCTACTTTTGCAATGGAAAACTGTAAACGACTCAACAAACACACAAAAACATCTACAGTTCTTTTGTACAAAGGAGGCGGAATAACAGCAAGGAAAAGAGGTTTCAAACAGACATATACTGATCACAGGAAGCAAAATTCAGGGATAGAACTGGAAAGAATGAAGTACAAGAACCACAACTGCATAGAGCTAGTCTGATTAGCGCACCTGTAACACAGAGAATTTGAAATGCAGCGCGGGTTGCCCCTTCAGGAAGTGCGCTGAAATTCAGGACCTCTGAATAGTACCTGCGCTGGGCCAGAAACGAGACTCTGTCCAGGTTTCGGGTCACAGTTTGCAGTTCAGTCCTTGGTTTTTGGCCGAGTAAAAAGCAATCAGTAATGCAACAATCAGGGGTAGATCTAAGGAGGATCTAAGAGCTATCACAAGGGCAATCAGATAGTTTGTGAATCAGCTGTTTAAATCATAAACAGATCCAGTGAATGGATTGAAGAAGCAGTTATCTACTTTGCATTTGTTATGGCAAATGCAGTTCGAAAGCTACTTATAAGTTTATGAAACAAACAACAAAGAATGATACACAAACAAACTAATTAGACACTCCCCAGTGGAGTCGCCATTTTGTTACAGGGAAAAGTGTCTATTTAGAACTGCTCTATCCCACTAAGATGTGACAGCTGCCTTAGAAACAAACAAAGAAAAACTACTTTGGTATTTCCTTTATGAATTATAGATAGAGAGGAATAGAAAGAACCAACCTGTGTCTTGCGCTAATCCTTTGATCCAATCCCTCTCTTCTTTGATAGTCTCCAGCTACCTGCTCCCTTGCATGCCCAGCTTCACAAAGTACCTGTAAGATCACAGAAGAAGAGCACTATACAAAGACATGGATCTATATTCATAAACAACTTAGGATCAGATTTAAGTTAACCATACAAATGTAACAAGAATCAATGATACAAAAGCATGGAGGAGAACTCAAATAGTTTTTATTGATAAACAAGAAAAGATCCAGGAGGAGTTACAACCAGTGGTTCCTGACCCAGCATCAACCTCGCAGCAAAGAAGCCCCTCTTCACCTCAAACAAAGCATAAATCACCCAACAATCTGATGTTTGTCTCTAGAAACCAACAACAATTCCTTACAATATGCAAAATTCCAGCCTCTGGATCTCTGGGATGAGGGATCCATATATAGATATCTCTAAGGAGGATGAGTCAGCTTGTGATTTGATTAGTGTCTTCTCTCTGTCAGTTCTTGCTTCCACTTGGAGACTGAGGGCCTCTTACTCATCCTTGGTCGAATTCAGTGAGACAAGTGTCACAGGAGAAGATTCTGGAAGCTTCCATTGCCTCTCCACCTCGCGGAATGACACTGCCATTTGTCATTTCTCACCCATCGCACCCTACAAAAGGGAGTTTTGAAATGCAATGCACCCTCACAGTGCATTTGGGTGAGATGCAACGCACCTAGCCAGTGGAGCAGCTGCAATGATCCTGTTTTGACCAATTCTGAGAAGTTTCTGGTGGAGAACTTCTGGGAGAAGTTGTAATCTGTTGACCTTGTTCCTTTAGGGGTTAGAACAACACTTTTAGGGACTTAGGAGCCCTTGGTTTATGGACATTTCATGCTTGGTGTTGTAGGGCACAAAAATGTCTATAACATAATTGATGCCCCGAGGAAAGAAAATGTAAACACCTAGTAAGCAACCTGAAAGCTCTAGCATGAGTCATGAAGAAGAGGAAGAAATGCAACATGATATATCAAAATTACGAGACCAAGTGCAACAAGTGTCACTCGCACAAAAAGCAACAGAATCTAAGATGGATGGTTTAAGAAAAGATGTAGAAGCTAAGATGGATGGTTTAAAGAAAGGTGTAGAAGCTAAGATGGATTTTTTAAAGAAAGGCATAGAAGCTAAGATGGATGGCATGGAAGCTAAGATGAATGGCATGGATGCTAAAATTGATGGCATGGATGATAAGATGGAAGAATTGAAGATAAATATGAATAAGTTGCTACAAGAAATGGTCACTAAAGGTGAAAGGGTAGTAAAGGAAACTCATGATGAGAACAAAATAAATTTTAATCATGATTCCATAGACTCTAATGTTGGATCGAGGACCCACCATATTCCAAAAATCGATATGAGGAAGTTTGATGGCAAGGATCCCGCAACACGGATATTACAGATGGAGTAATTTTTCGATCTCAATAATGTGAAAAACACACAAAAGGTACGTATTGCAACTTTATATTTGGAACCAAATTAGTTTGTATGGTATCAATGGCTTTGCTCTCGTAAACAAATTATCACTTGGGCAATTTTTACGAAAGAATTGACAACACATTATGAGGATACAAAAAGCAACACTTTTTTCATGGATCAATTTACTTCACCAAGTTGGATCTTCGTTCAGGATATCATCAAATCAGAATGAAGACTGAAGACATTCCAAAAACAGCATTTAGAACTCATGAGGGTCATTATGAATTTTTGGTCATGCCTTTTGGCCTTACCAATACACCTTCAACATTTCAAGGTTTGATGAATTCCATTTTCAAACCATTTGTTAGAAAATTCGTGTTAGTATTTTTTGATGATATACTAATCTACAGCAAGTCTTGGAAGGATCATGTTGAACACGTTGACAGGGTGCTACAACTATTGGAGGAGAAACAATTATATGCAAAAAGATCCCAATGTTTCTTTAGAGTACAAGAGGTGGAATATCTGGGTCATATTGTATCTCATGAAGGAGTTAAGGTAGACCCTAGCAAAATTAAAGCCATTAAGGAATGGAAAATCCCCACATCCATAAAGCATCTGTGAGGATTTCTCGGGTTGATAGGGTATTATCACAAGTTTGTTAAGAATTATGGGAGAATAGAAGCACCTCTAACAACGTTATTGAAGAAAGATGCATTTTCATGGACTCCAGAAGCAACAAAGGCCTTCGAGCATCTTAAAGAGGCAATGTGCTAAGCACCGGTCTTAGCTACACCAGACTTCACAAAAACCTTTATTGTGGAATGTGATGCTTCAGGAAATGGAATTGGTGCTATTTTAATGCAAGATGAAAGACCCATTGCTTTTGAAATTTGTCCAATCAAGGGAAAGTTTTTACATAAAGCTATTTATGAGAAGGAAATGTTGGCAATACGCCATGCACTTAAGAAATGATGACCCTACCTAATGGGAAGACACTTCAAGGTAAAAACGGATCATGATAGCCTTAAATACTTTTTAGAACAAAGATTATCCTCTGAAGAGCAACAAAAGTGGGTCACAAAGATGTTGGGTTATGACTTTGAAATCATCTACAAAAAAGGGAAGCAAAATGTGGTGGCAGATGCACTCTCAAGAAAGGATGAGGATGTGGAAGCATTGTTGTGTGCCATTTCTATTATCCAACCAGATTGGATAAATGAAGCAAGGGAGGAATGGAAGAATGACGAAGAAGTGTGGGCACTTATTCAAAAGTTACAACAAGACTCCAATACGTCTAATACATTTAGCTGGCAAAATGATTCATTATGGTACAAAGATCTCTTATACCTCTGTAAGAATTCCTAGCTAAAACAAAAGATTCTTATGGAATTGCACACTTCTCCCTTAGGAGGGCACTCACAATTTTTAAAAACTTACCACAGGGTTAAGAAGGAATTTTTTTGGGAGGGCCTTAAATCAGATATTCAAAAGTTTGTGGCGGAATGTTTGGTTTTCCAACAAAATAAAGTTGAAACAATTAAGACACCAGGTCTATTACAACCTTTATCCATTCCAAGCCAATTTTGGGAGGAGGTTTCAATGGATTTTATCACAGGTTTACCCAAGTCTGAGGGAAAGAGTGTCATCATGGTGGTAGTTGACAGACTTACCAAGTATGCACACTTTTGTGCATTATCACATCCATTTAAAGCCAGTACAGTTTCTACTGCATTTATGGAAACAATTCAAAAGCTACATGGAAACCCAAAGATTATTGTAAGTGACAGAGATCCCATTTTCACTGGAAATTTTTGGACAAAATTATTTTCTTGTCTTGGTACTCAGTTAGCTCATAGCTCATCTTATCATCCTCAATCTGATGGGAAAACTGAGATAGTAAACAAATGTTTGGAAGGATATCTTTGTTGCTTTGTATCTGATAAACAGACACAATGGGTCAAATGGTTGCCTCTGGCTGAATGGCGGTATAACACTTCCTTCCATACAACAACAAAAATGACCCCATTTGTGGCACTTTATGGATATCAGCCACCATCCATCACATCATATTTAAGAGAAAATTCTAAGGTTCAAGCAGTCGAACATCACATCGAACATCAAAAACAAGTCCTCCAACTCTTAAAGGATAACCTCGTGTTCGCACAGAATAGAATGAAACAACAGGCAGATCAACATTGCAGCGAAAGAAGTTTTAATGTAGGTGATTGGGCATTCCTACGACTACAACCATATAAGAAAATGTCCCTCAAGCAAGCTAAAAAGGATAATAAATTATCACCAAAGTATTATGGTCCATACAAGGTGTTGCAAAAGATTGGTACTATGGCATACAAATTGGAGCTTCCTCCAGCTTCTCGATTGCACCCAGTTTTCCATATTTCATGTTTAAAGAAGGTTATAGGCGACAAGCTCTCAGTTCAAACAATATTGCTAGAACTTGAAGAAGAAGGAAAAATTATATTGGAACCAGAAGCAGTCACAGAAACAAGAACTCGACAATTACGAAATCGAACAATTTCGGAGTATCTTATCAAGTGGAAGAACTTATCCGCTAAAGATTCCACATGGGAGGATGAGAATTTTATACAAAAGCATCCAAAGCTACTCAAGCGTTGAGGACAACACTTTTTTGAAGGAGAGGGGCATGTTGGGTCCCTATAATACTAGTGATTACCCCGTTACTATTGTAGTTGTATCCCTTGTTAATATTGTTGTGCCCCTATTGTCCCCATATTGTTATTACTGTGCCCCATAGAATCCCTCTATTGTTATTTTTGTGGCTTTATATTATTATTGTTAAGTCGGCTAGGTTATATTGTGACTCCTTAGACTCCTATATGTAGAAAGGAGGTTTTGTCATTTGAATCATCCAAGAATTGCTCATTTGTGTAATGTAAAGGAGGTTGCCCCCTCGAAGAGGCTGAATTCTAAGGCGTTGATCTCTCTTTTCTATCTTTTGTGAGCTGGTTTCATAACAAGGTAGCTAACATTATGGATGTTTAGGCAGATCATGCTAAACGCCTGGAACATTGATGGCTTCGAGAGTTTCTCATGGTCTTCTAGGTTTCCCTTGTCCAACCATTATAGGAAAAATAATAGGAATAGTAACACTAATAGATGAAACAATTGTAACATGAGAAGAGGTTGTTACAGGTTGAGTTTGTGAAGAACTAGTGGATGGAGAAAATTGAGGAATAACAATTTGACTCTGCACGACAGATTCCTCAGGTTGTGAAGGAGCTTGAGGTCTCTCTATGTCTGTGAGTTGATTTAACAATAATAGGCTATAATGGTGATGCTCCAAACCTTTTACTCTGAGCAAGATTTAGAACTCCTAAATGTTTTACTTCTCAAGAACATCACAAAATTTTGGCTGTAATGAATCAAATTCAACTGATAATTGTTTTAAAGGAGAGGAATTAGAAACTGACCTTTTAAGGTGTTCCACAAAAGACTGATAATCTTTAATCCATAAGATACCAAAGGTTTAGAAATAGTTTGAGAAGAATATGCTTCTTCAGGGGTTGGTTGTGAAACCTCCTCTTAGTGAGTAACAACAACAAGGGAGCTGGGAGATTTAACTTAGAGACCCGTGGACCATTAGGAGCAGGGGGTGTGGATGGAGAATTTGATCTCTTAGGATGAATTTTACTTTTATGGGAAGATTTGGCTACCATCCACCATTAGAAGGCCCTCCTTCTAGTGCCAAAAAATGTTGATGGCCAAAATTGACCAACTCAACATTTAGGAAATTGCCCGGACAAGATCCCAATCAAACCCTTTTCCATTTGGGCGAATGATTTTCACTGGTTAAATGGGCCAAGTTACCATGGCGAGATTTTCTCCAACGAATGGAGACTTATTGCAAATAATGACTTAAAACAATAATTCATTTAAATAAATTAATTAATTTCATTCTTCGACAACATTCACACACAAATTTAAATCTTAGTGCTTCAATATAACTAAGAGTAATTGTTAAACAATAATATATTTCAATAACACCCCATTAAAGATAAGAATAAATATTACGATTATAATGATAGAATGAGGAGGCAAATTAAAGCAATAATACCATATTTGCTTGTCTCATTGAAACATGAAACAAAGTGATCCACATCTCATATTAAGAAAATACCTTTACAATAGTGAATAGTTTACTTTATTAGCCAAAATCAGAACCCCCTTCACAGGGTTGTAATGTTGCTTAAATAAGATTGCAAAAAATGAAGGATAAATTTTTCCTCCATGATTTTATCAACAATTAAAATAAATATAGCAAAGTAAAAGTTTGTTTGGATGCTAAAAATTTAGTTAGTTGCAGGAACATCCCTAAGAGATTTATTGGATGATTTCCATTGAGCATGCATTTCTAGAAGATAAATGAGCTGCATAAGAGGATCAAGTCGAGTGTTGACCTGACACTCAAAATGTGTGCTACAACTGTCAGCGCTCGTGCACTTTTTTCATCAAGAAGCTTAGTCATCAAAGTATGACTTCATGGCTTGACCAAATATTTCCCAATGGATTCCATGTCGACCTTTTGAATTTGTTCAATGTAATTTTGATATTCTTACTTGGTTTCTTTCACATTCTTTTTTAGTGAATTTGCTTCCGGTGGATTTTCTTTTGAAACGTCCGGTTCTAGCTCTGTTTCTTTGACAACCTGCATGATGAATTGTATTAATGGAGAACATATTTGTTGTGCCACCTTAATTGACTCCTCAAAATTATGCAAATTAGCCTTCCAAGCTTTCATAATTGTTTTCTTCTACATCACTTTGAGACGGGGTAGGCCAGGAATGATTTTTATTTTATTTTATTTATTTTCCAGTATTCTACCAGGTAATCATTTCAGTCAGTTTGATTTTCGCTTCTTCATACTTTGTCCCCTTATCAATCATATCATTGAAGAATTCTTCAACCAGGTTCTGATAACATGATGAATGTTAGGATTAACATAAGCCTCGATGAAAAAAGCTAATTCCTCAATCGTTTGATCTTCCCTTAGTTGGGAGCCATCCCAAACTGTTTGCAATGACACTTTTGCGATTCCTCTTTCATTTTCACCTTTTCTCTTCTTTCTGCTCTTCCTCACAACAACTTTCTTTTCAGGACTGTAAAAAACTTCCAATGGAGGAATACTTTCTGACTCAATTGGTGGCAAAGAGCTTTCCAATATTTAATCCTACAAATGGATACCTGGGATAACACTAATGGGAGATTTCACCAGGAACTCATAAGTAGCCAAACTAGTTTCACTGCAAGCCTCAACATTTAATATTTGCTGCTCAACCTGATGTTTTGCATGCTATTCAAGAGTAGAAGTTGAAGGAGGAGGTCCAAGAGATTCCTTTTATTGTTGCTGAGGTATAACTGTAGTCATCTTTGCAATTTGATCCCATTGTTCATGCATTTCAATTGAAGCTGTGACTCTTTTGACAATGCCTTATTTGAGAAGTTCAGTAGTAACTTCTGCAAGAACCTACTCAACAATTATTGGATCTTTATCAGGAACAATAATTGATGCCTTCGATGTAGAGTCCCTCATGGCAAGGGATTCACCCATTGGTTATTGTAAAATCAGAGGTAAGAACACTCTTCTTTCTTCTTTGAATGTAAGAAAAAGTTGATAGTGTTCAAGTGAGAGACCTTGAGCTTTCTGACAAACCTCTTCATGAGACTGAACTCTACAAAAAAATTTCATTAAAAGGGGATTTCTCATGTATATATTTTTTCATAGCAATAGAAACACAATGGTCACCAACAGTTCCATCGGCATTATGGTACCTAAAAGAAATTTGAGTTAACTTAAGGGCATGCAAATTAATTAGCTCTTTCTTGGCATGGTGGAAATTCAACAAGGTGTAAATGCCGCCTAGTATAGGGAAACTTGGCCAGATTTTCTTAGATTTTTTTTGCAACTCAAAAGAAAATATTGTTTCAACGGTTTGATAGGCTATTTCTTTGCAAACCATTCTGTCAAGGATAAAAAGGGGTAATGCATGCGGGGATGCTACACAACCATATATAATCAAATAAGGAAAAAATTCCTCAAAAAACCAATCACCAATTCAGTCAATGCTTAGCCTCTTCTAAAATCCAAATGGGTTTTGAGTGGAATATTTCCTCGTAAATAGGAATTATGACGAAGTGGTAGTTTTGGTAAAAATGGTTCAAGTAATTTTCCTCCCAGATCTTTGAACGATATATGTGTATGGGAAGTGGCTCAGAAAGAGTCCATTTCCATCCCATAATAGGGAAAGAGGTTGAATAACAAAGAACATCCATGATATAAGTTGACATATAAAAAGGAGATTGTGGGTGGTGGTTTTTACAAAGTCTGAAAGACCCTCTTAGATATGTTTTCAGACAGTATGGTTGCCCAATCAAAAGAGTATCCCTCTAAGGCCCATTGAATGAGGGGAACCCATTCCAAAAGAAAATGTGTTATGCCTTTATTGTGTTATGCCTTTCTTCCATAAAGTCTGTAAAGTATGAAAACAATAAAGGAATGTCCTGAATTTAAAGGAGAAATAACATACTCTTTTGTAACTTCTTCTTAAATTTAAGTTCACTAACCTTCCATGGTTTAATAAAATCATGCATATTTTCATCACATTCTACACATTCTTTCCAAATGAATTGATTAATGAACAGAGCATTATACTGAAATTCGAGCTCAGGAAGCTTATATATAACTTGGCGATCCCGGGGATGAAAGGAGTCCATGATTATGCCACAAGAAGTGAAAATCATTTCCTTCAATGTGTCCACATGATCTATGGCCTAGCATATCATGTCAATCTATGGTAGAATTGTTGGTCGTGCAATGATTTTATGAAGGGAAGACTTTGCATCATTATTCCAAGAGGTGTCTAGGCGACTCTCTGCGCAACTTCAATTTCATAAAGTTCATCCTCTAACAGTTTGTAAAAGACATACCAACATCTACCTTTGTGATTATTGTATCAGAGAACATAAAAGCATTTGGGTTATTCTCATATGGGCCTTCAGGAATTGGTTGCGCATTTGGGTTATTCTCATTTGGGCCTTGAGGAATTGGTTGCGAAGGTATTTGTGCTTTCTTGGTTTTCTTAACCATGCTTTAAGTCCTAGAGGAATTGGTTGGGTGAGCGGCCTAGACACACAAAGGAAAATAGAGTTACCAAGTGATTTATCGATTAAAAACTTATTAAGAACTTCGAAAAAGAAACAATCAATACGTAGTACTTCAAATAAATGTGATTAAACACTGAAATGTTGTAAGTTTCATGTAGGGTGATATTTTGATTACGTGCAGATTTATTTCATGAATCTAGAAAAGTCCCACATTAACTCATGGAGGAACCTATACTAAATAAAATATTAAGTGTTAATTATCTTCTTAATTCCCTACTAATCCTTAATTTTTCCTAATTCACGTCGGAGGCTGGTAGCCATGTTTTTTATGGTTCCTCGTGAAAAAAAAGGCATTTAACGAGAAAAGTCCCGCCATAGAGTTGCGTGAAAGACTATTAACTAGTGAAAGGGTAGGTCACGATTAATGGAAAAAGAGACATGAATATTCAATGACATATGACAGGAAATTATACATCACGTCACGGGCTATTTATCAGAGATTTTTATAGGCTCAATGCAGGAGATGAGAGCGTGATATGGAAGAATTGCAGTGAATTTCCTGGAAAAATTTTGTCGCACCATGAGACTTCATATAAGGTGTATGAATAAATGTAAACCACAGTTTTGACAACAGCCGAGGAATTCAAGTCCCCGGAGATGTAGAAATTTTTTTATTTAGCAGTGCCTTCCAGACTTGGACATTTCTGTATTTTTTAGTGTTTCACAAGGCTTTTAACAATGAACTTTGAACATATGAAAATAGAGTACAAGGAAGAAAATGCATGATAAGAAAGGATATGCACTAGGAGAGAGGAAAGGTAGGAAATGAATTTTTTTTTATAAGGGTTGCCATTTTATTGGGGATTAAATATAAAAGGGGGTTGTTGTTTTACCACAACATGTTTTTATACTAGGAAAAAATGGAAATATGTGGTGAAACTTATTAGTGTATCGATGAATGGTGTTTGTGAAGTTGGTTTAGAAGAAATGAGTTAAGAGCCTATAGAGTGATTCCCTATTTAGTCCTTTGGGTATCTTGCTAGCATGCAATGATGCTTCATTTAACAACAAACAAAAGCCATATTTTCAAGTGTAGTCACAAGTTTAAGAATTTTTTCAAGGTTATAAAATGGAATTGAAGGATAGAGTTCCGATGCAAATTGGGGAATTATCAATTGATAAATCCACCTCTTGGAAGTTTTTCAATGGGGTAGAGTAGAGTCCACTTGATTTTTGTAGTGCTAGGGGGGTTATGTTCTTCTCAAAATGTCATTCTTTCAAGTTCAAAGCGGGTTTGGACACAAAAACTAACAATTTTGTAGAGTTATTAGCTTTAATATGTCTCCTAAAATTGGCCTTATAAAGAAGGATTAAAATGTTATAAGCATATTGAGACCCCTACACGTTGTTAATAATTAGATGAAATGGGGCAACAAAATTCAAAATGTTAGACTTAGGCCATTAGCAAATCAACTAAATGGAATATAAAGGCTTTTTCTTGGGCTATACTTTACATGTATTTATAAAAAACTAAACATCATACTTGATGGGACCTCAAAGGAAGGATGGCAAGTAGAAGCTTGAGTCTTGAATTTGAATGAATCACAAGATAAAGCTCTCATTTTTTCCTCTGATGTATTGTCTTGAAGTCCTTTTGAGTAAGAAAGCTTGCTATTATATTTCCTTTTGTTTAAACAAATATCATTTATGGTTTTTTTACATGGGTTATGGATTTGTATAAAATCTAGGTTACTGGACTAAACTCTCAAAAAATAACAACAAGGTGATAGTCTTTAAGTGAATGGATGCCTTTTCTACAACTATTTTTCCATGTTAGGAAGTTAGTCTAATTCCAAGTAAATGATGAATTATGATTTTGTCTTTGTGGCAAGTGCCATGAGAACCTAAAAAAACAATTATTCATTTAGATATGAATAAAAATTATGATTTTCCCCATTCAAAAAAAAGTATAAACCTTGTGTTTCATTTGGTGAGGATAAAATTGTTTAACAAAACTTCATACTGCATAATATTTTATTGGGCGAGGATAAAATTTGCTCGATACGACTTTGAAGTTGTGCATAATTTACCACTTAATTGTAAGTCAAATGTGGAAAAGTGATATCACCTCTTAAGTGTCACTTGATATAACTTGAATGTTTCATCTTACATTCTTGTCAGACAAGTCATTTATATTACTATGCACCACTACCACATCTTGTATCATAACTTTCCAACATTACTTATACTATAACATTTAAATCTCAAATAGTTTTAGATGTATTCATCTCTTTCCATGTCTCACCATTTCCTCATTGCACAAGTAAATGTTGGAAACTTTTGAGCACTACTGAGGGGGCGAAGGGGGGGGGGGGGGGGGGGGTGGTGAATCAGTAGTGTGATCTATATACGAACTTTACCAATTTAAACTTCAATTACTAAATCAAATATATGTTAACCAACAACTAATAAACATCATATAATTTGAATCACATAAGCATAATTGAAAATCATAAGCAACTACGAAACAAGAAACGTGAACAACACAACAATCACACATGAGACACAAGATTTCTGGTGGAAACCCTTATGGGAGAAAAACCACCCTTGTTGTTGCTACTCTACTCTGAATTTCTATTATGTCAAGAAATTTGTCTTTTACATATCTAGCTGACTTCGATAAGCCTGGAGACTCGACCTCATACATAATAGGCCAACACCAATAAGCCAGGAGAATCGGTTCTACTAATCAACTTCGAAGACCCTGTTCTTACACAGATCTACGCAATATCATCCGCTGAAGGATACCATGATAAAAAATCCTCGCCAAACTCTTATTTGACTATCCAACTCCAATTGGATGGAGAAATTGTTCCTTTCACCGAAACTTCTGTCTTCTTGCATTTTTGCTTATCCCTTTTTCTGGCACTGACTAGTGTCAGTGTAGGCGCTACTTGTTGTGGTGTGTTATCTTGAGGAGGAATAGGACTGACGCCTGTTGCAGTAATACATGAGCTTGCTGACATTTCCTGAGGGGCCAGATACCAGACCAGTATCGCTAGAGCCATATTGGGCAATGAGAGTGTTGCAATGACTTGGTGCGAGACAAAACCAGGTGGGGGGAATAAGAAGGGTGTTTGGGTGATCACATATGGTAAGAAAATAGGATCAGTAACAACATTGCTCTTGGTATCCGAAACTGGTTCTTAATTTTGAGGGTTGTTTGATGAAATCATCATGCACACTGGTGCTCTTGCGGTTGGAGAAGTATCCTCTATCACAGGTGGGCCTCCTGGGAATGTCCCTAGGAGTGTTGATGGTTTAAATTGGCCTGGGCTAAATTCAGTGTAAGTGGTGATCAATTCGGGAGAAGATGCGACAAAAGGTAGCACACTATCAAGTGCAGTTAATGCCTTCTTCTCGTAATATGTGAGTTAATCTATTGTAATAATCCTCCCATCATGGGGGAGCATCATGACCCTGAATACAGAAGAGGCTACTGCTGACATTTTGTACATGTAGCTTTGGCACAACAAGATATTGTAATCTAACTATGCGTCCAATAATTCAATATCTATTAGGAAGGTTTTTCAGCCAGTTTTACTGGAACGCCTTGGTATAGACCTATGGGAAATGAAGGGCACCCATCATACATTCTAAGAGTGATGTCAAAAGGTTTAAGTTCAAGGGATCCCAATTTCTGCCAAACTGATTTGGACATTGTACATGTGGATGCCCCTTCATCGACTATGCAATGATGGATGGTGATATTCTAGATTGAGACTAGGATTTGAAAAGAAATGGATGATGTTAGTCGTGGGGTAGCTTTATCCAAATCAAAGACTATTAAGCGATAATCAGCTGGGTCGATTGAGCTTAAGGCAGAAAGTAGGGATTTCCATTAGGTTGGGCATGTTCGTAGGACTTCTAATGCTGGCATAACTGAGGGAGATTGTGTTAAGTCGTTGCTGTAGCTATGAGAAACTTTTGAGTTATGTCCTGCTAGCCGTAAAGGTACTTTGACCATATTTTACATGGGTTCTATAGGAAGTCGAGGGATGGTCAACCATGCTATAGGTGTTGCCATGGTCGAGGTGGATGGGTTGGTTTCTGGGGGAGCTTCATAATTTCTATTTCGCGTTTGCAGGAGAATGTCTTCTCCTACCATGAAAATGTCATGATTATAATTATTATGGGGGTTCCCTCTAGAGGGATTTGGATGGGATGGTTGTTGTTGAGTGTTAACCACTCCCTGATGGGGGAAAGGATCTTGCATTACTATAGTCTGTTGTCCTCCCTAGCCCCTATTGTCTTGTATCCTTTTCAATTTAGGGAGTTGAGGACAATGATGGGTATAATGACTGTATTCCCCTTAGATAACACATGAATGATTAGTCTGTACATTTGTGTTCATGTTTGCCTCTGTGGGTTGTTATTGGCCTACCCCTCATTTTGATTCCGGTTGGGGTTGTCTCCTACCGATGTCGGCGGGGGTTGCTGTTGATTGCTGCCCCCTTGTCTAGACTCTCCTTTTGGCTTACTCTTTGGTTTTTTCTTAGCAACATTAGGTGGGCTAGATGGGTTTAGATATTCCTCCAATTATTGATGTTGAGCGAGAGAAGGTTGCATTAGATTAACCCTTGCGCTATTTTGCTCTGGTGGCTTATTATGTTGTTGTGTAGGGAAAGGAGAGTATTGATTTCCTTGCCCCTGATTGGAATATGCATTTTGGGAAGAGGGCATTGAATCTGTATTCCTAGAGGAGTATTGGTTTCCCTTTGGGGGAGGGTATGGGCCTCCATGCAGGGGCTGATATTGGTTAATTCTACTAACCATATTTTGCATCAACATGGGTTGACTGGGATAATATCCTGTATGTTGTAGTGGCAGTGCGTTTTGCGTTGCATCAAATGCTTGGCCACTGAATGCGTATCCAGGGTACTAGTAGGTGTTGTTAGGTTGGTTTTGGGTTATGAACCCTATCAATCCATCAACAACATTAGATGTGCCTGGTATCTCTTTATACATCTATAGGCATGGGACATCTAGAAGCACATGATATATATATCTAGACTGGGTGTATATATGTTCTAATCGTCGAGCTTTGCTAATGGCCTCTTCCTCATTATACGGGAATGAATTTTCCACGTCTTTTGAAATTTCCAATGTGAGGGATCTAAAAAATAGGTCGAGGAGGACTTTGTCTTCAAATTGTGCTTTACACAAGCTACGACATTTCCGCCATTCATGGATATGATCTGATATGTGTGTAGCAGGTGTTTGTTTGAAGTGGATGAGGAGTTCCTGGCCTTAGTCATGACGAACCGTGAGCTGGAAGAATGTGAGGAATGTTGTAGCTAAGGAGCTAAAGTTTCCAATTGACGCAGAAGGTTGGTCAATATACCATTTCGCTGCTAGCCAAGTAAGGGTGCATTGAAAAAGTTGTAATCGAATAGTATCATCTGTGATACTATTAGATGAACACCACAAGTGAAAAGTCATGACATGGTTTCTTGGGACTTCTCCTTAATTCCCTTCAAATTTTGGAATTTCAGAAGGGAGCTTGGTGGGCATGGTTGGCCAATTATGGTCATGTGAAATCATTTCATTAGTTAGCTTACTAAAATCTAGAAGGTTTAAAGAAGCTAATAATAGGATTTGCGAGTTGTCCGCCATCACGAAATGATTTTGGACACCTATATGTAAAGGGGTCCTCTGTGGGGAAGTATGAGGAGAACTACCTTGATGGGTGTCTCGTGGACTTTTCGGAGGAGTGGTATCTGGGCTTTGAGGGTAGGGGTCTCGAGCAAATTTTCACCAATAAAGGAAGATCTTATAAGAGTGGCTGTGTGACGTCCTCTACACCTAAATGGTGGAAGGCCTGGCACAACTCCCGGTAATGGTGGGAGATTTAAAAAACGTCTAGATTGATAAAAAACATCAATATAAAAGATCCTATGCATACCTATTCTTCCTTAGCACTCTCAAAGTAACTCGACCTTGCGAAGATATCTTCCAGCAATCGAAGAATCGACCAAGGTAATGGATGAGGCTTTGGTTCTGGTCGCACCTCCACCTATAGGGATGGATGCCCTAGATTTTGGCCACTAAAGTACCTTCATCCCACGTGAGCATTCAAGTCTTTAGCTTCCTGGTAGTCAGTTACTAGTACCGACCACTAGATGGGTTGGGTAGCCCCAAAGAGTACCACACACACTGGACCTAGGACACACCCCCCTGAATCGATTCTCTACCATGCTTGGGTATCTTTTCCATGGGATGATTGAAGGGTTTTAAGCTCCCTAAAAAGTCAATTGCTATGTCTCAAATATGTAACATGACCATGGCGTCTCATGGGATGCCTACCCCTAATGGTCTTAAACCGAACTATAAATTCTTTGGTGGTCCCTGTGGGGAATTTAATTGGTTCAAGTTATGGTTTCTTTTAAGGGTCTTACCTTTATTTTAGGGTGTGATATGTAACCTAAAATAAACTAAGTATCAAAATATCTAGAAACTAGATGCCTTCTAATATGAAATTTATAGACGCTTAGTGTGTGATGTGTAATTGTGTGCAAGTGATCAAGTGAGCATGTAAAGTGTGAGAAGATGTGGATATTTAGTGATCCGTTTCAATATCCTCCTAAATACACTAGATTTAAAATGTTCCTTGCATGAAAAAGAAATTATATGAGAATAATGGGCCACTTACTCTTTCTCCTATTACACTATGTGAATTTCAAAACAGGGGATGGAAATTCAAGTGCATTAAGAAAGTTTTCATATGCAAACCTAGGTTCATCTAAGAGACGCAAGGGAAGCATATATTAATTACTTTCTGTAATAAAACTTGCTCCTAGTCCCAAAAAATGAAAGAAATGAATGATTTGGTTAGTAATAATATTTGTGGATAATGGGCCACTTACTCCGTTACTAATTAAGCTATGTGATTTCAAAAACTAGCAAAATAGATTGAAAAAATATGTGTGGATTTTGGTCACTTACTTTTCCCTCTAATTAAGCTATATGAGAATTGAAAATAAAAGTATAGATAATCTAATTACCCAACTAATTATGATTAATAGAGAAATTAAGTAATCTAAACTGACTGGGAAAAAATTGTAGAGGTGAAGACAATTCACTAAAGACTGCCAGTCAACTGAAAAATGAGAAATTACAAGATATTTTTCGCTTTCTGGAAACATCACAGGTTTCAGTATGCATAGACGTGACGACGCATCTGTCAGAGGAAAAGCCACGGTGCACACATATGTCTAAGAAGAAACCGTATGGTCGATAAGAAACTGTAAATTAGCAAGCTTCTCAACCAACAACAAGTCCACAGGGTCTTGCAAAAATTCCAAAGAGGTATTGAATGTCTTGTGAGGTGATGATGCAGAGAGAGGGTCTTGCAAACACAACCTTTAGATTAAAGAAAAGACAACAATATGGTCACCATTTATGTAGTAGTTTTTTTGTAGCAATGGTGTACCAAAAGACACCTCCTTAGCAGTTGGTTGTTCCTTGCAAAGGAATATAGATAGAGTTGGTGTTGTTAGTGAACAGACTGAGATAAACAAAGCACTACAAATGGTGAAAACAATGCATATACAAACATAAACTAAAACAAAGAGATAAATACACAAATAATGCTTAATGAAGCAAACAAGTCAACAAAATAATGGAAAAAGGATCCCTTTATTGACTACTGGTGGTAGAAGATGAATACAATAGATGAATACTAAACACTTGAAGATAATTCTTTGAGCTATGGTGCTAAAAAAATTTCAGCAAGGAGGTTCTTTTCCTCAATCTCTTTGCAAGCTTCTCCTCTCTCTTAAAGAAGTATGAAGACTCTCTCAATGGTGGAATCCTCCTTCACTTGGATGATGGATTGCTTAGAAGCAATATGGCCAACACACTAATTCTCTTACTTCTTCTGCTTCACCAATGGAGTGTAGGGTTTCTCTGATAGAAATTTGGCCAGCATAACATTGTCTAATGTTTTGGTTCTCCCATGGTGTGTTTATATATAATGTTTGAATCCATCTTCCCTCTCTTGGTTCATTAATGATAATGACTTACGAGTAGGACAATATTATTCCATTAAGGTCTGCATATCTTCAAGGTGACTCAAATTCGGTTGTCCTTGACTAATATATTGTCAAGGAATCGTCTTCCAAGAATCGAGAATTGCTAAGTCAACCATTTTATCGACTGCGTGACTTTTGAAGGAAATACCGTGCGTTGCCTGACTATTGAAGAAAAATCTGCAAAGACTTTAATTTTATAATTCCATATACTTTGGACCTTAGGAGAAATTAAGCTTTTTGAACTTCATAATGTCTTCAGCTGGAAAGTATTCACTTGAGCATTCTGTTGGACGTGTTAGAAAATTATATATTACAGAGCAATGGAACACATAAAATATTGCAAAAATATAAACACAGAAAATTCATAAAACAAGAGAGACACAGATACACGTGGTTCAACCAGTTTGGGCTACTTCCACGGAGAAACAGCTAGTCCTTCTTTTATTATATTATCCAGCAAACTGAAGAGATACAACCTACAGCAGATCCACTGTAACTCCCTCTTCTCTCTCAATCTCCTCTCTCTTCCTCACTCAGAATACAAATCTATCTAGACGCAACACAATTCCCTCATATATAGTGAGGGGTTGCCTTCTAGGGAAAAAAACCCTAAATTAAACATAACTTCTACCGTCAGATCATCCGCCTAATGAACGACCCAGATTGACTAGAAATTGCTAGACTTTTACAAGGAAATTTTACATCTATTTTTAGCTTTGAGGGCGCTATCCCTAAACCCCCGCTGGGCGATCGCTGGCCCTCAGGCCCCCCAGCCGGGGGGGATTTACCCCCCCGCGTGGAGGGGTGTACAGTCTTCCTGGGGTATACATCCAGCTGAAACCTTTGAATACAGAAGATAATCAGGCTCCACACCCAACAATCTCCCACTTAGAGACTGATTATAGAAACTCCACCGCCGCTTCATTTGCTAGACAATGACTCCACTTTGGACCTGGCTCTTTCTCATCTTCTTCATCATACTTGAATACCAATTGAAACTAAGCAGATTCTCAGCTTCTCCCTGGTTACAACTTTTGTTAACATATCTGCAGGATTCTGGCTAGTGTGTATCTTTTCCATCTTCAACTGTCCATCTTCCAATGCTGACCATATGAAATGGTACTTGAGCTATATATGTTTAGCCTTGGAATGAAATGAATAGTTCTTTGCAAGATGTATCGCACTCTGGCTGTCACTATATAACCTGCCCAACTCTTGCTTCTTTCCCAATTCATCCAAAACCTTTGTAACCAAATCATTTCTTTACTAGCCTCTGTAGCAGCAACATACTCTGCTTCTGTTGTTGAAAGTGCAACAACACTTTGGATTTTTGAACCCAACTGATAGCTATTCCACCTATAGTAAATACATATCCTGTAGTGCTCCTCCTGTTATCTCTGTCACCTGCCATATCTACATTAACATATCCCTGTAGAGCAATGTTTGAACCACCAAAGCATAATGCTTGATTTGTGGTACCTCTCAAATACCTGAGAATCCACTTCACCACCATCCAATGTTCTTTTCCTGGATTGTTTATGTACCTGCTTACAACTCCCACTGCATGTGCTATATCAGGCCTTGTGCAGACCATTGCATACATTAAGCTTCCAACTGTTGATGCATATGGAACTTTAGACATATGAGCCATTTATTCCTGAGCCTTGGGACACGCCTCCTTACTTAATTTGAAATGGCTAGCCAAAGGTATACTAACTGGTTTTTCATTCTGCATATTAAACCTTTTCAACACCTTTTCTATGTACTCACTTTGAGACAATGTTAATTTGCGATTCTTCCTATCTCTAGTTATTCTCATACCAAGGATTTGTTTTGCAGCACCCAAATCCTTCATTGCAAATGAGTTTGCCAATTTCCTTTTGAGCACATTTATTTCCTGCATGTTAGAACCTGCAACAAGCATGTCATCTACATACAATAAAAATATAATATAGCTGCCATCATTTTGCCTTTTGAGATAAACACAATGATCAGAGTGACATCTAGTATAACCTTGTTCAGACATAAACCTGTCAAATTTTAGATACCACTGCCTTGGAGCCTATTTTAAGCCATACAAGATCTTCATCAACCTGCACACTAGTTTCTGCTTCCCTTTTACCTCATATCCTTGTGGCTGCTGCATATATATCTCTTCCTCCAAATCCCCATGGAGAAAAGCTGTATTTACATCTAACTGCTCAAGATGAAAATCTTCAACTACTACTAGACTTAAAATAGTTCTGATTGAAGTCATTTTAACAATAGGAGAAAATATTTCATCAAAGTCAATGCCTTTCTTTTGTGCAAACTCCTTCACCACAAGTCTAGCTTTATACCTCTGTTTTCCTCCATCTTCTTCCTTCAGCCTGTAAACCCATCTATTCTGCAATCCTGTTTTACCTGCAAGCAACCTGACTAAGTCCCAAGTCTGGTTATGTGCTAAGGAGTCCATCTCTTCTTTCATGGTTTGCTCCCACTTCTTCTTGGTTTCTACCTGCACTGCTTCTTCATAACATTTTGGTTCACCAGAATCAGTCAACAATACATAATATAATGAAGGAGAGTATCGTTCAGGGGGTCTACTTATCCTGGTAGATCTTATAACACCACTTTCAGGTGTTTGAAGTGCTTGTTACTGTTGTGGTTATTGTTCTAGTTGTTGATCATTATGATTTTCAGGCACTATCAATTTTTCGTCAAGCATTGTGTATTCTCTGTTTTCTCTTTCCTGTTTCTTTTCCTGCAGCTGATCCTTATACAAAACCTTTTCATTGAATATGACATCTCTGCTCCGAATGATTTTGTGTTTTTCATAATCATAAAAGCGATAACCAAAATCATTAACACCATATCCAATAAAGGTACATTTCTTTGATTTTTCCTCAAGATTTGTTCTATTTTCTTTATTAATGTGGACAAAGGCTTCACAACCAAAAGTTTTCAAAAAGGAGTTGTTTAACTTTTTACCTGTCCATGCCTCCTCTAGAATACCACCATCCAAGGAACCCTCTGTTTATTAGATAAACAGTGGTGTCTACAGCATCTACCCAAAATTGTAAAGGGAATCGTGCATGCAATCTCATGCACCTTGCATGCTCCATGATTGTCTTGTTCATCCTTTCTGACACACCATTTTCTTGTGGTGTTCCGGGAACTGTCTTTTCTCTGTGAATTCCATTCTCTGAACAGTACCTATCAAAATATTTGCTACAATATTCACCTCCATTGTCTGATCTGAGACACTTCAACCTTTTTCCTGTCTCATTTTCAACCAAAACTTTCCATTTCTTGAAAGTATCAAATACATCAGATTTATTTCGAATACAATAAATCTAGGTTTTTCTGGTTGCATCATCAATAAAAGTAACATAACAACGAGAGCCACCAAGAGATGATACCTGAGTAGGTCTCCATACATTTGTATGTACAAGCTCTAATTTTTCGATCTTCTTTTCTTTCCCAACTCTAAGGAATCTGACTCTCTTATGTTTTCCATAAACACAATTCTCATAGAAGTCCAAATCAACATTCTTCAAACCTGGCAACAAATTCCTTGAGTGAAGAATCTTCATCCCCTTCTCACTCATGTGTTTGAGCCTATGATGCCATAATGCTGCATCTACTCCTTTGGAAGTTAAAGCATTAACAGAGTTATAAATACCATTGCATAAATACAATGTACCAACCTTTTCGCCTTTTGCTATTACCAGGGCTCCTTTGGTGACCTTCCAAGATTTATTTGTGAAAGTTGTCACACAACCTTCACCGCCTAACTTCCCTGTTGAAATAAAATTTTTCTTTACATGCCTTACCTCCTTTAGTAGCCATTGGTTTCGATTCTGTTGTTTTAAAATAACCTTACCCATTCCAACAATTTTACAGGGTTTATCATCACCCAAACAGACTTGTCCAAAATCTCCTTGAACATAGTCATGAAAATATTTCTTATCAGGTGTGGCATGGAATGAGGCCCCTGAATCTACCACCTAGGAATCAGTAATATTTTCGAAAGAAAGAATCAAAGCATCTTGTAACACCTCACCTGTCACATTTTCTTCATGATTGTTTTCTTGTTGTGCATCTCCTTCTTTTCCCTTCCGAGATCTACAGTCTTTCTTTAGGTTTCCTTTCTTTCCGCATTTCTAGCACACTATCCCCGATCTGGACTTGGATCTACCTTTCCTTGATTTACTGTGATATCCTGAGCTCTTTCCTCTTTCCATTTTTCTTCCCCTAGACTCTGCACTCAAAGCATTACCTAATGTCTCACTGGAGCTTTTCCGTCGCATTTCCTCGCTAAGGATAGCACCGACAACATTATCAAACTTTAAAGTACTAGATCCAAAAACAGGGTTACTAATGGCCATTACTAAACCATTCCAACTTTCTGGAAATAAGCACAAGAATAATAGAGCTCTAACTTCATCATCAAAGTCTACCCCTACAGAATTTAACTGACTTGTAAATGTATTAAAATAATTTAAATGATCAGCGACAGATCCACCCTCTGACATATTCATATTAAACAAATGCTTCATAAGAAATACCTTATTTGACGCCGAGGGTTTTTCATATAGTTTGGCTAATGCCGACATTAAACCCTGTGTTGTCATTTCCTTTGAAATATTAAACGCTACTGACGCCGCTAGGCACAGCCGTACTGTTCCAAGTGCCTTTTTGTCGAGAATATCCCATTCTGTGTCTGTCATACTCGTCGGCTTCTTTGTCTTTCCACTCAATGGTAGGTACAGATCTCTCTAATACAGATGATCTTCCATCTGCATCTTCCACAGTTTGTAGTTTTGGTCATTAAATTTTTCAACCGTAAACCTACCATCTTCCGCCATTGCTCCCACTCGAACCAGGAACCCTTCTCTCCTGCGAGTTTATCAGCCAAATAGACCTTCGGCTCTGATACTAGTTGTTAGAAAATTATATATTACAGAGCAATGGAACACATAAAATATTGCAGAAATATAAACACAAAAAACGCATAAAACAAGAGAGACACAGATATACGTGGTTCACCGAGTTTAGGCTACGTCCATGGAGAAACAACCGGTCCTTCTTTTATTATATTATCCAGCAAACTGAAGAGATACAACCTACAGCAATCCGCTGTAACTCCCTCTTCTCTCTCAATCTCCTCTCTCTTCCTCACTCAGAATACAGATCTATCTAGACGCAATACAATTCCCTCATATATAGTGATGGGTTGCCTTCTAGGGCAAAAAACCCTAAATTAAACATAACTTCTACCGTCAGATCTTTCGCCTAATGAACGGCCTAGATTGACTAGAAATTACTAGACTTTTACAAGGCAATTTTACATCTATTTTGAGCTTTGGGGGCGCTGCCCCTGAACCCCCGCCGGGGGTCCGCTGGCCCCCAGACCCCCTAGCGAGGGGGGTTTACCCCCCTAGGGGGGGGACAAGTCCCCCCCGCGTGGAGGGGTGTACAGTCTTCCTGGGGTATACATGCAGCTGAAACCTTTGAATACAAAAGATAATCAAGCTCCACACCCAACAATCTCCCACTTGGAGACTGATTATAGCAACTCCACCGCTGCTTCATTTGCTAGACAATGACTCCACTTTGGACCTGGTTGTTTCTCATCTTCTTCATCATACTTGAAGACCAATTGAAACTAAGAAGATTCTCAGTTTCAACCTGGTTACAACTTTTGTTAACATATCTGCATGATTCTGGCTAGTGTGTATCTTTTCCAACTTCAACTGTCCATCTTCCAATGCTGACCCTATGAAATGGTACTTGAGCTGTATATGTTTAGTCTTGGAATGAAATGAAGAGTTCTTTGCAAGATGTATGGCACTTTGGCTGTCACTGTATAACCTTCCCAACTCTTGCTTCTTGCCCAATTCATCCAGAAACCTTTGTAACCAAATCATTTATTTACTAGCCTCTGTAGTAACAACATACTCTACTTCTGTTGTTGAAAGTGCAACAACAATTTGGATTTTTGAAACCCCACTGATAGCTGTTACACCTATAGTAAATACATATCTTGTAGTGCTCCTCCTGTTATCTCTATCACCTGCCATATCTGCATCAACATATCCCTGTAGAGCAATGTTTGAACCACCAAAGCATAATGCTTGATTTGCGGTACCTCTCAAATACCTGAGAATCCACTTCACGACCATCCAATGTTCTTTTCCTGGATTGTTCATGTATCTGCTTACAACTCCCACTGCATGTGCTATATCAGGCCTTGTGCAGACCATTGCATACATTAAGTTTCTAACTGATGATGCATATGGAACTTTAGACATATGAGCCATTTCTTCCTGAGTCTTAGGACACACCTCCTTACTTAATTTTAAATGGCTAGCCAAAGGTATACTAACTGGTTTTGCATTCTGCATATTAAACCTTTTCAACACCTTTTCTATGTACTCACTTTGAGACAATGTTAAAATGCGATTCTTCCTGTCTCTTGTTATTCTCATACCAAGGATTTCTTTTGCAGCACCCAAATCCTTCATTGCAAATGAGTTTGCCAATTTCCTTTTGAGCACATTTATTTCCTACATGTTAGAACCTGCAACAAGCATGTCATCTACATAAAATAACAATATAATATAGTTGCCATCATTTTTCCTTTTGAGATAAACACAATGATCAGAGTGAAATCTAGTATATCCTTGTTTAGACATAAACCTGTCAAATTTTAGATACCACTGCCTTGGAGCCTGTTTTAAGCCATACAAGCTCTTCTTCAACCTGCACACTAGTTTCTTCTTCCCTTTTACCTCATATCCTTGTGGCTACTGCATATATATCTCTTCCTCCAAATCCCCATGGAGAAAAGTTGTCTTTACATCTAGCTACTCAAGATGCAAGTCATTTTAACAACAGGAGAAAATATTTCATCAAAGTCAATGCCTTTCTTCTGTGCAAACCCCTTCACCACAAGTCTAGCTTTGTACCTCTGTTTTCCTCCATCTTCTTCCTTCAGCCTGTAAGCCCATCTATTCTGCAATCCTGTTTTACCTGCAAGCAACCTAACTAAGTCCCAAGTCTGGTTATGTGCTAAGGAGTCCATCTCTTCTTTCATGGCTTGCTCCCACTTCTTCCTGGTTTCTACCTGCATTGCTTGTTCATAACATTCTGGTTCACCAGAATCAATCAACAATGCATAATATAATGAAGGAGAGTATCATTTAGGGGGTCTACTTATCCTAGTAGATCTTCTAACACCACTTTTAGGTGTTTGAAGTGCTTGTTGTTGTTGTGGTTGTTGTTCTAGCTGTTGATCATTATGATTTTCAGGCACCATCACTTTTTCATCAAGCACTGTGTATTCTCTGTTTTCTCTTTCCTGTTTCTTTTCCTACAACTGATCCTTATACAAAACCTTTTCATTGAATATGACATCTTTGCTCTTAATGATTTTGTGCTTTTCATAATCATAAAAGCAATAACCAAAATCATTAACACCATATCCAATAAAGGTACATTTCTTTGATTTTGCCTCAAGCTTTGTTCTATTTTCTTTATTAATGTGGACAAAGGCTTCACAACCAAAAGTCTTCGAAAAGGAGAAGTTTACCTTTTTACCTGTCCATGCCTCCTCTGGAATACCACCATCCAAGGAAATTGAAGGCCCTCTGTTTATTAGATAAACAACAGTGTCTACAACATCTGCCCAAATTGTAAAGGCAATCCTGCATGCAATCTCATGCACCTTGCACGCTCCATGATTATCCTATTAATCCTTCCCAACACACCATTTTCTTGTGGTGTTCCTAGAACTGTCTTCTCTTTGCGAATTCCATTCTCTGAACAATACCTATCAAAATATTTGCTGCAATATTCACCTCCATTGTCTGATCTGAGACACTTCAACCTCCATTTCTTGAAAGTATCACCTCCATTTCTTGAAAGTATCAAATACATCAGATTTATTTCGAATACAATAAATCTAGTTTTTTTGTTTGCATCATCAATAAAAGTAACAGAATAACGAGAGCCACCAAGAGATGATACCTAAGCAGGTCCCCATACATCTGTATGCACAAGCTCTAATTTTTCGATCTTCTTTTCTTTCCCAACTCTAAGGAATCTGACTCTCTTTTGTTTTCCATAAACATAATTCTCACAGAAGTCCAAATCAACATTCTTCAAACCTGGCAACAAATTCCTTGAGTGAAAAATTTTCATCCCCTTCTCACTCATGTGTCCGAGCCTATGATGCCATAATGTTGCATCTGCTCCTTTGGAATTTAAAGCATTAACAGAGTTAGAAATACCATTGCATAAATACAATGTACCAACCTTTTCGCCTTTTGCTATTACCAAGGCTCCTTTGGTGACCTTCCAAGCTTTATTTGTGAAAGTTGTCACACAACCTTCACTGCCTAACTGCCCTGTTGAAATCAGAGTTTTCTTTATATGCCTTACCTCCTTTAGTATCCATTCGTTTCCATTCTGTTGTTTTAAAATAACCTTACCCATTCCAACAATTTTACAGGGTTTATCATCATCCAAACGGACTTGTCCAAAAACTCCTTAAACATAGTCATGAAAATATTTCTTATCAGGTTGGCATGGAATGAGGCCCTTGAATCTACCACCCAGGAATCAGTAATATTTTTGAAATAAAGAATCAAAGCATCATGTAACACCTCACTTGTCACATTTTCTTCATGATTGTTTTCTTGCTATGCATCTCCTTCTTTTCCCTTCCGAGATCTACAGTATTTCTTAGGTTTCCTTTCTTTCCGCATTTCTAGCACACTATCCTTGATCTGGACTTGGATCTACCTTTCCTTGATTTACTGTGATATCCTGAGCTCTTTCCTCTTTCCATTTTTCTTCCCCTAGACTCTGCACTCAAAGCATTACCTAATGTCTCACCGGAGCTTTTCTGTCGCATTTCCTCGCTAAGGATAGCACCGACAACATCATCAAACTTTAAAGTACTAGATCCAGAAATAGAGTTACTAATGGCCATTACTAAACCATTCCAACTTTCTGGCAATGAGCACAAGAATAACAGAGCTCTAACTTCATCATCAAAGTTTACCCCTATAGAACTTAACTAACTTGTAGCTGTATTAAAATCATTTAAATGATCAGCGATAGATACACCCTCTGACATCTTCATATTAAATAAGCTTCATAAGAAATACCTTATTTGACGCCGAGGGTTTTTCATATAGTTTGGCTAATGCCAACATTAAACCTTGTGTTGTCGTTTCCTTTGAAATATTAAACGCTACCAATGCCGCTAGGCACAGCCGTAATGTTCCAAGTGCCTTTCTGTCGAGAATATCCCATTCTGTGTCTGTCATACTTGTCGACTTCTTTGTCTTTCCGCTCAATGGTAGGTACAAATCTCTCTGATATAGATAATCTTCCATCTGCATCTTCCACAGTTGGTAGTTTGGCCATTAAATTTTTCGACCCTAAACCTACCATCTTCCGCCATTGCTCCCACTCGAACCAGGAACCCTTCTCTCCTGCGAGTTTATCAGCCAAATAGACCTTCGACTCTGATACCAGTTGTTAGAAAATTATATATTATAAAGCAATGGAACACATAAAATATTGTAGAAATATAAACACAAAAAGTTCATGAAACAAGAGAGACACAAATATACGTGGTTCACCTAGTTTGGGCTACATCCACGGAGAAACAACCAGTCCTTCTTTTATTATATTATCCAGCAAACTGAAGAGATACAGCCTACAACAGATCTGCTATAACTCCCTCTTCTCTCTCAATCTCCTCTCTCTTCCTCACTCAGAATACAGATCTATCTAGACGCAATACAATTCCCTCATATATAGTGAGGGGTTGCCTTCTAGGGAAAAAAACCCTAAATTAAACATAACTTCTACCGTCAGATCATCTGCCTAATGAACGGCCCAGATTGATTAGAAATTACTAGACTTTTACAAGGCAATTTTACATCTATTTTTAGGAACCGCTGGCCCCCACACCCCCCGCGTGGAGGGGTGTATAGTCTTCCTGGGGTATACATCTAGCTGAAACCTTTGAATACAGAAGATAATCAGGCTCCACACCCAATAGGACGACTTTAGGCATCTTCTGGATTGTACAAATACGTGTACAATTTTATGGTGTTAACAATGACAGATAAAAATATCACCACCTGCAAGGGATCGTAACATCATAGCTAAAAGTCTCATGCTTGTGCGATCTAGCTTCTGAATGAAGCAAATTTAGGCAATTAAAATTTTTGATTTGAAATTTTGTGAGTATATCTCATGGGAACTGAATGTTGTGATACAGGTCAAACGATGAAGCAAGGAACCCAGGAACAAGACCACTATGGTGACATTGCAACCTTGTGACACACTATGATTACCTCATGGAAGCAAGTCATAAAGGGCACACTGACTATAAGACTACATGAGTAATGTAGTGTAATTATGTTAGATCATGCCAAAAGGGAACTTGGCTATAAGACTCTAACAATTTCTACAATAATCCCATACAAGAAATACTTGGGATAGGTAGATCACCCAAGGATGGGGGTTACCTAGGCTTGGAAGGGTGTGTGACCGATTGATATGGAATCTCTCTATTTTACCAACATTATCCAAGATATTTTCTTTGGTTGACGTTAGAAGAATTGCATGAAAGAGCATGTAAAAACCATGTATGAAAATACTTAAAGATGAAGAAACACAAAGGAAACCATAAAAAAAATGCACACAACGTTTGATAACATAGTTCATTTAATGTGTACTATGTCTCCGAATCCTACTACAATAATGGGGAGGCCGCTTCATTCATCTCATAAAAAAGAAAGGCAAGTACATGAAAAAATACATCATTATATCTCCAATCTCGGGAGTGACTTAAAATTTAGCTACTCAAATTGCAACAATCACAACACCAATGGGTTCCTCTTACCCTCTTGAGACTTTTGACTGTAAACATGACCTACTTCTGACAAGTGTATTGCTGTCTCGAAATTCATGCCCAATGATTAATGATGAAGGCAAGTTTCTATCGTGAACCCTGAATTCTACTACCTAGATGCAAAAACTAACTGCACCATTGTGATCTTGCGAAATTCTAGTTAAAATGAGTATAAATTTGACCCCATTCTGACACTGTCAATTCTGGCCCCTCAGGGAATTTTCAAGATTTCTCACAACATCAAAAAAGGAATATATTGGGAATATTACAAAAGAATATTCCATAATTTATTCTTTGGGAGTATTCTTAGAATCTTCTCATGATTCATGCCTGCATTAGCCTGTATGCACCCTCCTCTCTCATGCATTCTCCATGGTTCCCTTTGAACCGTTCCAATAACATTTTATAATAAAGTCTAAGGGTGAATAAGACAAAGTGTGTGGTTGGAACAATGGTTGGTATTATCATATTAAGTTACTTTTTGTTGGGGAGGTTTTGGGTTCAAAACTCTTGGACTCCCAATTTTATTTTAATATTGTTTTAAAGCCTAATTTTGGTTTTAAAATAAAATTTAAACCATATAATATATGGTAAACGCATGTCTGCATTGTAACAACTCCCCAAACCATGAGAATACGATAAAAATGGAGGTTTCACCCTACCAAGGCCACTTGGGCTTAATTTTGGGTGCCATGTGGCACCATGTGGTACACTGTCATTAGTCCACATCATATGCCACCTCTGCGACCTACTTGCCATATGTCAACTTGTTATGCTGCCATGCCACTTGCTTGTGGGTCCACTTGGTTTATTGACTAGGTTGCCACATCAGCTTTGTGGATCCCACCAAGCCTGCTGACTTCTTTACCACGTGGAACCCTGGGTTGACTTTGAATTTGACTTTTTTCATTATTTGGTACAAACTTGAAACTGTAATAACTTTCTCATACATAGTCGGATTGAGGCGTTGTTTATGCCGTTGGAAAGCTTGTGATGAGATATTTGACATGGTCCTAGTTTCATTGCAATATAAGGAATTTTATTTTTGGGCCATTAGGGATTCACCTAGATCATTCCTCCCCACTAAAGTACTTTTGGTTCTTCAAAAGCATAAACAATAATGCAATCTTGATCTGCTTAACAAATGTCTCTGAAAATCCATACTTTATTCTTGTTCATATTTGTATATTTAGAGTCTGAAGTGATGAAACCAACACCTATATCCATATGAAAATCTATAGCTACCAATACATGTCCAACTTACAAGATTCCAAACAAGACCATACTTGCCAAAAGTTTATAACACACTCATGGTCAAGTATACAACAAAAACCATACCCTTTACATTCCAAATAAAGGAAAAAATATCACCATGTTGCGTTGATAAGTGATGCTATCCATTCATCACTTATACTTAAAAATGCTTAAAAATGCTATGCATCTCTTACCTAGCCAGGTTAATGGGATTTCCTGTAGTTGGATTTCCTATTGAACTGCTTCATCGGTTGGTTCTGTTACATGTTCTTTCACATGCTCCCTATCCTTATTTGGTTATAGCTCTAGATGGAGCTTCCAACATGTGGCTCTCTGATGCCCACCCTTGTTGCAATGGTTCTTCCTCCTCCAGACTTTCTTAACCTTCTTCCTTGAATGGATTTCTTTGGTGCGACTTTGGCGAGGAGAGCTCGACTTAGCTCTTCCTTTGGAATGTTCACCTCCCTTTGGAGATGACCTACAATCATGACCGCTAGAATGATGTGATGTAGCCTCATCCTACGTTGGTTTAGATTCCCTTTCTCCTTCAATTTTTGAGTGTCCTTCACATGCACTAAAATCATCATCATAATGAGAACATGAAATAGAAGAATCATTGACAGTATTTACCTCAGTTTCTGAAGTAGGTGATGATGACTTCGCTAAGCCTTCGTTACACTTCAACTTTTCCAAGGCCTCCTTTATGGCTCGTAAATAAAGCTGCAATCCCTGCTTCTCCTCTTCTGTTTCTTGTATATGTCTTCTCAGTTCAAGATTCTTCACTTGAATGATTTGGTTGATCTCCTCATTTGAATGATGAGAATAATATGAAGAATAAGAAAATTCACTTGAAGATTGAGATGGAGGTTCTCCTTCATTTATCAAAGTATCTTCCTTTTCTATCACTTTCTTCTTCTTTTCCTTCTTTGTTATTCTCTTCTCATAATCCAAAAACAATTTATTTACCATATCTACCATCATGTAGAAGTCGTGACATAAAGCTTTATCATTCTCTATTTTCCCTCCTCATGTTGCACATCCAATCTTTGGTTATCATTCACACTCGCAATTCACATTAGTAAGAAGATTGTTTTGATACCAAACTTGATCTAGAATCTCTCTGATTTACTAGCATTATCTAAGATGTTTTCTTCAATTGATGTTAGTATAATTGCATGAAAGAGAATGTAAAAATCATATACGCAAATACTTAAAAAAGAAGAAACACAAAGGAAACCATAAAGACAATACACACAATGTTTAATAACAAAGTTCGTCTAGTGTGGACTACGTCTTCAAGCCCTGCTTCAATAGTGGGGAGGCCGCTTCCTTCATATCATAAAAAAGAAAGGCAAGTACATGGTAAAATACATCATTATACCTCCAATCTTGGGAGTGACTTGAAATTTGGCTACTTAAATTGCAACATCATAGCACTACTAGGTTTGTCTCATCCTCCTAAAACTTTTGACTGTAAACATCACCTACTTTTGACAAGTGCATTATGTCTCAAACTTCATGCAAAACTACATTATAGAAACTTTGAGGTCTAAAATGGGCCTCCTAAGGAACATTATAAAATAATAGTAGAAATCATAAAGTAAGATTAGATTACCTCATCAAATTTTGGAGTGAAAAAAGGAAAAACTAGTTTTTCAACTTGTATTTTCAACTGATCTTCCTACAATTTTACTCAAATTTCAAGAGGAGCACTTGTTGGATGCATAATTTAATTTCACATCCAAGGAGTACTTATGTTACATTAAAAAATGAGAAATATATGAAAAAAACGTGATTGCAATCACATTTTCATGTATTTCTCATTTTTCGTATAGTGGGCTCCATCGAAAGTATTCAACATGGGTACTCCTTGGATAAAAAATTAAATTATGCATCCAACGAGTGCTCCCGCTTGAAATTTAAGTAAAATCATAGGGAGATAAGTTGAAAATGTAGTTTTTTCATTTTATTTTTATTTTATATCATTTTACCTTTTTACTCCAAAAATGGTGAATCATCCCCCATGGTTGACATCATCATCTTCAATTCTATTGGTTCTTATAAAGTTGATTTTGGTTGTACATTTTTGTTTTGAGGCCCATTTTTTACCTCAAAATTTCTCTAATGATTAATGACGAAGACAATTTTTTGTCATGATACCTGAATTCTGCTACCCAGATGAAAAAACTAACTGCACCATTGCGATCCTTGCAAAATTCTAGTTCAAATGAGTATAAATTTGATCCCATTCCGACACTGTCAATTGAATATGGCCCCTTAGGGAATCTTCAAGATTCCTCATAACATCAAAAAAGTAATATACTGGGAATATTACAAAGAATATTCCCTAATATATGCCTTGGGAGTATTCCTAGAATATTCACATGATTTGTGCCTACATTAGCCTACATGCACCCTCCTCTCTCATGCATTCTCTAGGGTTCCCTTTGAACCATTCAAATGCCATTTTATAACAAAGTGTGAGGGTGAATAAGACAAAGTGTCCGATTGACACAATGGTTGGCATAGTCATATTAAGTTACTTGTTGTTGGGGAGGTTTTGGGTTCAAACCCCATGGACTCCCAATTTTGATTTAATATGGTTTTAAAGCCAAATTTTAGTTTTAATATAGTTTTCAAACCATATAATATATGGTAAACGTATGTCCACATTGTAACGACTCCCTAAACCATGAGAATAAGAAAAAAATGGAGATTGCACCATCCCAAGGCCACTTGAGCCTAATTTGAGGTGCCATGTGGCACCATGTGATTGGGCCATGTGGAGAGCTCTCATTGGTCCACAACATATGCCACCTATTTGCCATGTGTCGACTTGTGGTGCTACCACGTCACCTGCTTGTGGGTCCACCTGGTTTGCTAATTAGGCTGCCACATCAGCTCTATGGGTCCCACTAGGCTTGTTGACTTCGCTATTACATGGCAGCCTATCAGAGTACCATGTGGCACCCTGAGTTTACTTTGACATTGACTTTTTTCACTGTTTGGTCCAAACTTCAAACTGTAATTGCTTTCTCATACAGACTTGGATTGAGGTGTCGTTTGCACTGTTGGAAATCTTGTGATGAGCTCTTTGATATGGTCCTTATTTAATTTTGATCCAAGGAATATGATTTTTGGGCCATTATGGATTAGGGAAGAAATTTGTCACACGCTCACTGGGATGTGATTATAAGATGGTCTATCCAATGCAGATAACAAGCTAAATGTGTTACTTGCGGAGGCAAAGGAGGAAAAAAATAACCCTACATATAAGTATTGATTTAAAACCTCATCTATTATCTATGAAGGAGATCAACCTTCACTTTTTATGTTAAATATGGTATGAAAAATGTGTGCTAAATCCCTAAGTTTAATTTTCCCTCAAGGCATCAAGATTTGGCATGAAGGTGGATAACTAAAGAAAAATTGCAGCACAACTGAGCCTAAGGTGGGGTAGAATGTGGTTTACTTGGTTCCAATATTTTTTGGTCACAATAGATATATGCTTGTTTTTGTGTTATTGATAATTATTGCATGGATAATTTAGTGATATGTAGAAATTATTTGCTATTATATTATTTTAGTTATGATCATTGTGCTGGTTATGATAATAAAATTCAGAGTAGTGGGTTTGAATTCACTTGGTTGTGGAATTTAAATGAATTGGGATGCATGGCCAATGCATGATAATTTTGGGTTATTGCATGCCTTCCCTATTAATTTCATGCTTGCCTTCCCCATTAATTTCATGCTTTGCTTGTTAACTACATGATGCATTTTCTTTAATTCTCTTTACAAGTCATAAATGACTTCATGGAGTTTAATGGTGGAAGCCCAAGAATGTGATTTATGGGGTAAATAAGCCATCTTGGAATTTTTGATGAACTTTTCTTCTAGAAGGTTCTAAAGGTTGAAACTTGGACCACAATGAGGGGAAATCATGTTATCATTTGATTCAATTTTTAGATTTTGGTTCGCTATATTTTCGTATATATGATCTGACGAAGTCAGACTTCCTAAATGTTTCTTTAAACGTGACACGATCTTGGAATTTTCACTATAATTTTCTTTTGGGAGGTTCCAAAGGCTAAATTTTGGACCATAGTGAGGGGAAATCCCACTGATCATTTGATTCAATTGTCAAATATTGATTCACTATATTTTCGGAGTTATGCTATAAAAAATTCGAGCTTCTTGAATGCTCCTGAAATAAAGCCAGTTTGACAGTTTTGCTATAACTTTTCTTCTAGGTGGTTTCAGAGACTGAAACTTGGACCAAACTTAGGGGAAATCTAGAGGAAATTTTGGTAGAGATTTTAGATATTGGTTAACTATATTTTCAGAGATACGCCTTGAGGAAACCAGGACTCCTGAATGCTCCTGAAATCAAACCCCAAAACAACTGAGGTTGGCATTCTTGCCATAACTTTCTTTCCGAGAGGTTCTAGACTGTGAAACTTGGAGGAGACAAAAATTTCTCAAAGTGCATGT
This sequence comes from Pinus tabuliformis, assembly GCA_031772625.1. NCBI lineage: Eukaryota > Viridiplantae > Streptophyta > Pinopsida > Pinales > Pinaceae > Pinus > Pinus tabuliformis. The sequence continues at coordinate 105,835,395 of CM062810.1, read as the reverse complement.
GGTAGATGTATCAAATTTTGGTCCTCTATAATTTTTAAAATATACCCTGTGGAAGATTGGGGTTTGAGAGAAATAAACAATGCACATAAATTGTTTGATGAAATGCCCCAATAAAATGTGGTTTTGTGGATGGTGATTAGACAATGTGTGGGAACTATTTGATAAAATTCTTTAGAGAAAATGTGATGCCCCATAGCCTTAATGAAGGATTAGGGGGTTGGGTGTGTTACAAAGTGGTATCAAAGCTGATTGTTAAGCTCATGAAGAAGAAAAAGATTTGATGCCTCGTATCCTTAATCGAACATTAAGGCACTGGGTATGTGATAACTATGCTTATCACATTAAACAATTAAATTAAAAAATATGTCAAAACAAAATGCCAAATTCACACACACACACACATATAATCAGTGTTTCAATAAAATTTAAAATAAGAACATTTCTATAAATGAGGATGTGAAATTTATATAAATATAAATATAATATTATTGAGAACTAGCATAGATCTACCAAGTTCCGAGAGTAATCAAATTTCTTGAGGTGCAAACTTTTCCTCAAGTTTTGTACTAAAAAAGAAGTTTGCAATTGAGAGATTTGGTCCCTCTTAATGTTTGGTAGATTTGGAGTTAAGATGGATCTATGTTGATAATTTGGACAATATAGACCACGAATAAAATATTTCTTCAATGCCCATGTTAAATAAAATATTTCAATACCAACTATGTATATATTGTATAAAACAGATGTAAATAAATAAATAAAGAACATTATGTTAAAACATTCTTGATAGTCTCTAATTATTCAAAGTTTTGGCCCTTTGTAGGTATATATTTTGGTCAATTTTGTTATAAATCTAAAAATATGAATACCCATGGGATTTTCAAGGCAATCCATTTATGTATTCAAAAATGCAATTTAATAAGTGAAAAATTACAATCCAACAAACAATTTTATATTTTTTCAAAATATTTTATTGGTATATACATCAAAATAAAGTAAATGTATTAATTCCTTCCATATTTATATATATAAACAATTTACATCTAGTTTAACCTTGAATTTATTAGGTCCTGAGAAAAGTCAAATGTCAAATATATTGAAATATAAACATTTTTTCAAATTTTGCACTCTAAAATATGTTTCCTTGTAAAAATATTTCATACTATTTAATATAAATTGATCCATTATAATATTTAAAAAATTGATAATTCAATACAATAAAAATTAAATACATAATATTTATATCATAAATCAAAATACCAATAAAAGCAATTAAAATGAATACAATATATATTTAATATTTAATATAAAATATTCATATTATAAATGAAAATAATGATAAAAATATTAATAAAATCAACTAAAATAAATATTGATGGCTAAATCTTGAAATATTTTAAAAATAAAAAATTTTGCATTTCATTTAATTCAATCCCTTTTAATGTATAAAAACATTTAATATGTTATATTATAATAATACATTTTTAATTTGTTTATGTAATTAAAAGAATCCAAATCGAAAGTTAAAAGAAGATCCACAACTACGGATTTAAAAAAAAACATAAAACTGAAATCCAAAAGAATAAATGCTTAGCTATTCGACGACCTGATACTTGTCAGTCTGTGACCTGATGCTCAGCTATTCGACGACAAAGTGGCATAATGGGTGCGACAAGATGAGTGGAGTCACGTGTATGGCACAGCAAAATTTGCAAAAAATAATATAAAATTATGGAACAACATGGAACTGAATGAGATCTGACTTCTGCTGCAATATTCTGACCTGACGTACTGACATGAAAATGGTGGGAAACTCTTATTTCATAGACCATAGAAAAGTAAATGCTCTCTGACATGTCGGGCATTTAGCTTTTGTTCTCTCTCGACGCTGCTATCTCGATTCGCGTGCTGTTACTCAGAGGGCGAAAGCTAAATCCCTGACATGTCAGGCCGCATTTACTTTTCTATGGTCTATGAAATAGGAGTTTCCAAAATGGTGTTGCAATACAGTTCCAACCGTGAACGAATCTCCTGGGGTCCACGTAAATTCTTCTCGACAAAGGAAATTTGACACATCATATAGATACGGAGTTGTTTATAGATATCAATTTAAACAACATAAATCAAGATTTCACTATAATCTAAAATGTCCACTTAAAACAATTCAGTGATTATTCTTCATTGCTATATGCATATGAAGGTGCTAGAAGAAATTACTTTTTTTGTGTTTTTTGTTGTTGTAAATCTTGAGGGCACTCCAACTTAAACAACTTAAATTCAAGTTTTCAAAAATCCCTTTCAGATTGGAGTAATTATGGGACTTTTGCCTAATTGATTGTGTAGAATAATTATCACTTTGAAAATATGGGAGATAATTGCACTTTTGGGTAATTGATTGTCTAGAATAACTATCACCTTGGGAATCTAGGATGAACTACCCATTTAAGGTAATGTTATAGAAGTAAAGATTAACAATAAGTTGATTATCACTATTATCAAGGAAAATCATTTCACTTGGAATAACTAAAATGACCCGTATAATAATTCATTAATAATCCATAAAACTTTCACTCATATCACATACATTTTATTCAAAATTTTAACTTATTTTTTGGTATGCAAAAAAATCAACTACTAATTCAACAAAAACAATATTAAATTATATTCTAATATTTATTCCATATTTCAACCTATTTAAAAAAGGAGTTGTTTTTAGTGTGAATTTTTGGAAGCTTTTACGGTGGGTTTTCCGGTCAAATTTTGAAATCACAAGCTTGATGGGTAATCCTGTGCAATCGAAGTGCAATAGGGGTTTTCCAGGGTGCTGAATCTATATATACAGTGAAAAAACTAGTTTAAATAACACAAATCAAGATTTCACCTCAAATTTTCCCACCGGATCTAGTTTAAATAACACAAATCAAGATTTCACCTCAAATTTTCCCACCGGATTCCAGCACCGAAAAGTCCAAAAAAAAAGCTAGTTTAAATAACAAAAATTAAGATTTCATCCCAAATTTTCCCACCAGGGAAAGTCCAAAAAATCACACTAAAAACAACTCCTTTAAAAAACATATACTACTTAATAAAAATAGTAAAAAATTATATTTCTAATTAATATTCATCCCAAATAAAATTATCCCAATAATAATTTTTTTTTTTTACTTTGTAATGATAAAAACCATTTTTTAATATTACCGAAACAAATCACTTTGAAATATTTAGAAAAGAAAGTTGAAACACCCACGATTACGAGAGTAATTTCTCACCTAAAAGAAGGGCATAAAATATTGTTCAATATATACATTAATCTCTAAATTTAATTATTAAAAAACAATACTTTTTAACTATTATTATATTTATGATAAAAAAAAATTAACTTCTATTTTTATTAGAAAATAATATCTACCAAAGATGTTTGAGTACTTAATTCCATAAAGGCGTTTGTAAGCATAATATCTATTAAAGATGTTTGAGTACTTAAATCCCTAAAGAATAAATTAATTTCTATTTTTATTAGAAAATAATATCTATGAAAGATGTTTGAGTACTTAAATCCTTAAAAGAGTTTGTAAGCATCTGCAAAGTGACAACACTTTTTAAATGGAAGTGTTAGTTTTCTAAAGGAATCAAGTATTGTGTTATGTAACTAGTTTATAAAATAGAAGAAAAGATAGATCAACAACATAAAAACTATCTTTTTTGAGGGGAACCTCATTTACATTACATAAATGAACAATACTTGGATAATACAAATGAAAATACCTCCTTTGTATATATAGGAGTCTAAGGGGTTACAATATAATCCTAGCCTACATAATAATAATAATGTAAAGGCACAACAATAACAATAATGGGCTTTTATGGGGCACAACAATAACAATATGGGGGCTACATGGTCACAACAATAACAATAAGAGGGCTACACTAACAATAACAATAAGGGGGATACACTAGTATTAGGGGACCTAACATGCCCCTCTCCTTCAAAAAAGTTTTGTCCTCAATGCTTAAGTAGTTATTGATACTTTTGTGTAAAATTCTCATCCTCCCATGTGGAATCTTCAGCCGGTAAGTTCTTCCACTTAATGAGATACTCTGAAATTGATCTATTCTGTAGATGTTGGGTTCTTGTTTCTGTGACTGCTTCAGGATCAAATATAATTTTTCCTTCTTCGTCAAGTTCTGGAAACACTATTTGAACTGGAAGCTTGTCACCAATAACCTTCCTTAAGCATGAAACATGGAAAACTAGGTGTACTCGGGAAGATGCAGGTAACTCCAAATTGTATGCCATAGTACCAATCTTTTGCAACACCTTGTAAGTACCGTAGTACTTGGGTGATAATTTATTATCCTTCTTAGCTTGCTTGAGAGACATTTGTTTGTATGGTTGTAGTCGTAAAAATACATAATCACGTACATCAAAACTTCTTTCATTCCGATGCTGATCTGCCTGTTGTTTCATTCGATTCCGCGCTAGAGTGAGGTTATACTTTAAGGGTTGGATAACTTGTTGTTGATGACCGATGTGATCTTCCATTGCTTAATCCTTAGAATTTTCTCTTAAAGATGATGTGATGGATGGTGGATGATATCCATAAAGTGGCTTAAATGGGGTCATGTTTTGCTACAATATGGAAGGAAGTGTTATACCACCATTCAGCTAGAGGTAACCACCTAACCCATTGTGTTTGTTTATCATATACAAAGCAACGAAGATATCATTCCAAACATTTGTTCACTATCTCAGTTTGCCCATCAAATTGAGGATGATAAGATGAGCTATGAGCTAATTGAGTACTAAGACAAGAATAATTCCGTCCAAAAATTTCTAGAAAAAATGGGATCTTTGTCACTTACTATAACCTTTGGGTTTCCATGAAGCTTTTTAATTGTTTCCATAAATGCAATAGCAACTCTACTGACTTTAAAAGGATGAGATAATGCACAAAAGTATGCATACTTGATAAGTCTATCAACTACCACCATGATGATACTCTTTCGTTCAAACTTGGTTAAAACTGTTATAAAATCCATTGAGACCTCCTCCCAATGTTGGCTTGGAATGGATAAAGGTTGTAACGGACCCAAGATCTTAATTGTCTCAACTTTATTTTGTTGGCAAACCAAACATTTTGCCACAAAATTCTGAATATCAGATTTAAGGCCATCCCAAAAAAATTCCTTCTTGACCCTATGGTAAGTTTTAAAAAATCCTGAGTGCCCTCCAAAGGTCGAGGTGTGTAATTCCAAAAGAATCTTTTGTTTGAGTTGGGAATTATTACAAAGATATAAGTTATCTTTGTACCATAATGAACCATTTTTCCAGCGAAACGTATCAGATGTACTAGGATCTTGCTGCAACTTTTGAATGAGTGTCCATACCTCTTCATCATTCTTCCATTCATCCCTTGCTTCGATTATCCACTCGGGTTGGATAATCGAAATCATACAAAGCAATGCTTCCACATCCTAATCCTTTCTTGAGAGTGCATCTGCAACAACATTTTTCTTCCCTTTTCTGTAGATGAACTCAAATTCATAACTCAACATCTTTGTTACCCATTTTTGCTGCTCTTCTGAAGATAATCTTTGTTCTAAAAAGTATTTAAGACTATAATGATTTGTTTTTACCTTGAAGTGTCTTCCCATTAGGTAAGGTCATTGCTTTAGTGCATGTAATATTGCCAACATTTCCTTCTCATAAATAAGTTTGTGTAAATACTTTCTTTTGATTGGACGACTTTCAAAAGCAATGGGTCTTCCTTCTTGCATTAAAACAATGCCAATTCCATTTCCCGAGGCATCATATTCCACAATAAATGTTTTTGTGAAGTCTGGCGTAGCTAACACCGGTGCTTGGCACATTGCCTCTTTAAGATGTTCAAAGGCCTTAGTTGCTTCTGGAGTCTAAGAAAATGCGTCTTTCTTCAGTAATGATGATATAGGTGCTGCTATTCTCCCCTAATTCTTAACAAAATTGCGATAATACCCTGTCAACCCAAGAAATCCTCAAAGATGCTCTATGGTTGCGGGGATTTTCCATTCCTTAATGACTTCAATTTGGTTAGGGTCTACCTTAACGCTCTCATGAGATACAATATGACCCAAATATTCCACCTCCTGTACTCCAAAGAAACAATTGGAGGTTTTTGCATATAATTTTTTCTCCTCCAATAGTTTGAGCACTCTGTCAACATGTTGAACATGATCCTTCTAAGACTTTCTGTATATTAGTATATCATCAAAAAGTACTAACACAAATTTTCTAAGGAAGGGTTTGAAAATGGAATTCATCAAACTTTGAAATGTGTAAGGTGCATTAGTAAGGTCAAAAGGCATGACCAAAAAATTATAATGACACTCATGTGTTTTGAATGTTGTTTTTAGAATGTCTCCAATCTTCATTCTAATTTGATGATATCCTAAACGAAGATCCAACTTGGTGAAGTAAATTTCTCCATGTAATTCATCCAATAAATCATCAATGATAGGAATGGGAAATTTATCTTTAATAGTGATCTTGTTGAGCTCCTTATAATCTAGACACATACACCATGAACCATCCTTCTTGTGCACCAATACTACTGGAGCAGAGAAAGAATGTTGACTAGGTTGAATTATACCAGCCTCTATCATTTCTGCAACCATACTTTCAATTTCACTCTTTTGGGCATAAGGATATTTGTAAGGCCTGATGTTTGGAGAAACACTTCTTGGAATCAAATGAATAACATGATCATGATCACGAATAGGTGGGAGGCCTTTAGGAGTCTCAAACAACTTGGAATGATTGTCCAAGACTTTTTGGATATCTGGAGAAATAAATGATTTCGATGTTTGAGCCTCTAGTGAGCATAATTATGCAATTACACCCCATTGTTATTTCTTCAGAAGCTTTGTTATGCCATTAGAGCTTATTATATTTCCTGGTTTCCATGTGATACCCCTTAATTCAACTTCCTTTCCTTCCCAAAAAAAAATTCAAGGAAAGTTCTTGAAAATTGAAAGCTACAGTCCCCAAAGATTGTAACCATTGGACTCCTAGTAAAACATCAACACCGCCCATTGGAATGGAAAGCATTGGACTATTTAATACATACTACCCCATGTTTAACTTGATATTATGGCACTTTCTTGAGCAATTTATAGTTCCTCCATTTGCAACCATCACTTGACACTCTGGTGCTAGATATAGGAAGAAATTCAATTCCTTGGCTATCTTACAATGAATAAAATTATGGGTACTACCCAAATCAATCAACACTATTACCTTTTTCTTCTTGATATATCCTTCTATCTTGAGAGTTTGAGGAGTGGTAATTCTTGCCAATGCATTACAAGATATAGTCAGATTCATTTCTTCTTTCTCTGGGGTTGGTTTCTGGTGTATATCCTCCTCTTTTGATGTTTCTTGTTCATTTTCTTCCTCCTCTTCACAATCTATGTAGAATAATTTCTTCTCAACACACTTATGACCTTTAGTGTATTTTCTATCAAAACTGTAACAAAGCCCTTTTTCTATTTTTTCCTCCAATTGTTGTGGTGTCAACCTTGTAGGTTGTGGAAGAATAGAAGCAACAACACTTCCATATTTATAGTTGTGAGTGGTAGAGTTCCTTGTTGCCGTAATTTTGCTTTCAACTTTTCTTTCCACCCTGAATGCCTTCTCCAATGAATCACGTTACCAAAGGCGAACCTCATGTTGGATGTTATCTTTTAAAGTCCCTATGAAGACATCAATTATATGCTCCTATGGAATATTGGTTACCCTAATATTCAATTTTTAGAAGTCTTCAATGTGCTCCGCCATTGAACCCTTTTGTTTGAGATTTATCAATTGGCTAAAGAAGGTGTTTCTCTTTGTATCTTCATAATGTGCTATCATTTCCTCCGTAAAAATTGACCTGGTGACAGGTGGTTTACGAAAACAAATCCATCTATACCATACAAATTGATTGAGTTCTAAATATAAATATGCAATACATACCTGTTGGCTTGGTGGGGCCTGTCCCAGGTTCAATGTTAGTTAGCCAAACAAATCCCTACACTACTGGCCCTTTTGGCATCAGCTTGCAGAGCGTGGACAGAAGTCTCACCCGAAGCAGTATGGGGGGATGCTGGAACCAAGTTTCCGCACCCTGATATGGTCGTGATGTCATTTTATTCCTCTTATTCCTGCTTTCACCTAGGTCATTAAGTTCTAGGTCTTTGTCTTCCTAGCCCTTTATTCTGCCCTTCAGTACCTTCGCGAAGGGGTACGATTGGCCTTCGCGCGGCCTTAACCTGCGGTTTAGGTACTTTCGTGCTGCTAAAGCAGCATATAGAACAAGTTTCCAAGTTACCCTTAAGTGTCTTACTTATCTTATTAAACAAACACAGTTGGCACCACGTAAACAGATATCCTTAATTGTGTTTAATTATCCAACGTAATTACATACATTCGTGCATCACAAACATTATAAATGAAATTCATACACAATATGACAAGATGCATTAATAGGAAATAAGACACAAAATTTTTAGAATGCTTCTCTTTATTGATATCTTCAAATGATTATAAACTCTATCCACCCTGCGCACACAGCTTCAGGGGTCCGTGCACTGAGCTGTGGACTTCTACCTTAGGCCTCTACGCACTCAGCTGTAGAGCCTCTACCTACACTAAGACCGAAACTTAGACTTTTCTCCTTATCGCTCAAGACTCCTTATACCACCTATGACTCATCTGAACTACTTAGAGCTTACTTAGCTCTTTTTATACAATCCCATGGTTTGTGGACCATGGGTAGATCTTTACAGCCGACTTTACTTTACAAAATTAAGGGCAGACAACCCTTTATGACTCATGACACCTTCGCGCTCCACGACCACAAAATGCGGAGACTTTACAACTTTATTACAAAATTCGACCCAAAACATGGGCTTTTAGCCCCAAAACTATCCTTGGGGGATCCCGTTCCCAACAGGCCCCCAACACAAACATCATGACTCACCCTTGAGTCACCTAGTAGGCGCAGAGATCTTAGCCCGAAGACCTCCCAGCTCGACCCTTATGACCCCAACCTTGGCAGTGCACTGTGCGGTTGCCTGCTTCGCATCTTCAACCATTTGCTCAGTCATTGCTCCTAAACTGTTAGCCTAAGCTTTTGTTGAGTTTCTTGCAGAGTCGCAAGATTTCCTTCAATAGAGGTTGTCACCGTGTAAGCCTCATCCAGGCGGGGCTTCAATCATGCCTTTAGCACTGCTTCCTTGTGCAGCGTCACATCCACATGTTCCTTCAGCTGCTTGGCCTCCTGTAGCTTCGCCAATCTCTGTGTGACCGCAATGGTTTGCACTTTGCCTTTGACCTCATCATAGCGCTACTGTAGCTTGTGCGCTTCTATCTCTAGCTGTTGTACATTAGGGTCCTCTTGCAAGCTTGTTAGGACCTCGAACAAATACTCAAAAAGTTGCGTGCAGTCTGCTACTGCACTATCAGTCGCTGCTACTCCTTCTGTGATAGCAGTCACCCACTGCTCCTTTACTTCTGGTGGAGTTGAAGGCTAGGCCTTCAACTGTAACTCTCCATTTCAAATCCAACTGAACCCTCTCCATTTCTGTATGAGCATCATGAACCCCCATGGCCAGCTTGCGGACACACACCTCGACTGGTTCTTCCTCAGGAATGGCCAACTCTGGGACCATTCGGCATAACTCCTCGACGACCTGCATTATATGCTTTTTCTGTTTGGTCGCCTCAGTCAAAACGGCAATGGTAGAGTCTCGATGTAGTGCCATCTGCTCATTGTTAATCTGCTCTTCACGGGCCCTCAATTCTGCAATCACCCCATCCTGCAATAGGTGGAGCGCTTCACCAGGGAGCGCTGCCAGATTCAACCCTACTCCCTTTAAGGCGCTGAAAGTGGGCCTGTCAGCTACATTCTCTGTGGTCAGTGCTCCAACAGGCAGCATCTCAGGAACTTCTGAAGTGCCGAGAGCAAGGCTGATAGGCACCGTGCCAGCCTGTGACGCGTAGGTCTGCAGCTATTGCAGACGTGTCTGGATAGCCCCCAATACTAGTTGTTGCTGCTGCTCAAACTTTTGTAGGGCCTCTGCAGTGACATCCTGCATCATTTCACCGATGCCATGCAAATCACCCTCGATGAGGGTGATTGGGTCCAGTGATGTTTTAGTAGCCTTTGATTTCTTCCTGGACCCTCCTTTCTCCTGCTCCCTTGGATGCTTGATGCGGGTGGATGTCTCCTGTAGGTCCACACCGTGCTGTTCTGTCTTCTCATCCATCTCCTCCTCTGTCTCAGGTGAAGGCGACCTCGCACTCTGCTTGGGCCTTGTTAGTGGCCTCCTTCTTTCTCTTTTCAGCTAAATGCATCATCTTTAGCTTGGCCTCCTCCTTCTTTCTCTACGTGGCGAACTTGCTCCCTCCCACTGCCAAGTCTGCTGTGGTGCGCTACTATGTTGGCCATCGATCAAGTACTGCATCAATGGCATCATTCGTTGCCAGGTAAGGCAAGTCATACCATTTCTGCGCAAGGTCCTTCCGCACCCTGATGGCTAGATGGTGAAAAGCTGTGGTTGGAAAACACCGTAGGCAACAACCGCGGTTTGCGATTGATTGCCATGTGGATGTTCATCTCCACCAAGATCCAGAAGATCTTGCTATCCTTGATTCGCTGCTTATCCTTGGTCACCCATAGCGAAGCATACTTTGCTGCTTCTGGTAGGTCTGGCGCGACTAAAGGGAATTGGCTGTCCTCTAGCATCTCCCATGCTACCAGCACAATCAACAGCAAGAGCCACGCATAGCGGAATGTCTTGCTGGGCTCCACTCTCCGCGAAGATATTCTGACCAATTGAACTGGACTCCTTTGGTGCACTGGGTTGCTAGCACGACGACAGGTGCTGGCACCTCATCGACGCGACACTTCCTTATCACCTTCCCAGCTAGAATCTGCATAGCCACCTTTACAATGGGGTCACAGATGCTGGATATGGCATATCCACGTGGCTTATTCACCAACTTAAACTTCTCCTTCATGGTCTCTGTGAGGGCTTGCTCACCACCTTTTCTGCCAAATATCATGGCCTGATTTTCTCCTGTGTAGGGAAACTGCATGATCCTATGGATCAACCTATTAGTGATTGGTATTAGCTCCTCCAGCCACAAACACCCATCATGCACCAAGCATAGCAGCTGCTTGATGACCAATATTGTAATCGGGGTGCAGTTGTAGTATGACACCCATAGCAGGTTGAGAAACCTTGCCTTGTCTACTCATCTGAGCCACTTCTGTGGCTCCAATGCGGTCATTCCGATGGTTGTATCGATAATGCGATGCATTAGCTACTCGGTTGCCAGGTATGGGAACTTCTCATGGTCAGCCAAGTCCCAGTCTTCAAGTTTTAGCAGAGGAACCCGCGCCAAGCACGGTCCTTCAAAAACAATTTCATCTAGCAGTAAAGGGGCTTGCAAGGGGACCTTGCTCTCGTCAATATCCTTTGTTACCTTGGCCTTTCCCTTGCATGGAGGGACATACTCAGGAACCCGAGTGATAGGGTCAACACCCTGGGCTTCAACTTCCTCCATGTCTACTCCCACATCCTCATCATCCATCGGGATGTCTTCGATTTCTTCCTCCTCTGGCTCTAGATTGATGGCTTTTCCCTTCTCCTGTGCGGTAGGATTTGGTGGGTTTCTTCTTGGCGATGCATGCACCGGTATTGAAGGCTGCTTGCCCTTCTTGTCCTTTGTGCTCTCCTTGGTTTTAGTGGGCTTTAGTCTCGACGTCCTTGGTGATTTGGGGACTTCCGCTAATACTTCGGCAACTTATGGAGCAGCTACTTCAACCTCCATATCAATTTTTGGCACCGACTTCTCTACTTTGGTATCTATAGCTTTTGTGGGCACCGACATGATGTTCTGCAAAAACTCCTGTGTCTCCTTCGACAATGTCTCAAATACTGAACTAGCTATCAGAAGTTTGAAGTGCTCGCGGTTCATGTGTGCCTGAGAACTCAACAACTCAATTCTTGAAATGCCAAGTGTTTTTCACTGGACAACCACCTGTAATTTATAGGGCATTTTGAATTCAAATCCGACCGTTCCCCCCAAATTCGATTCATTAATGCTAGATTGGTGGCATATTTTCAAGGATCTGACCCATAAATTTTGTCTTAAATGCTGGCCACCCGCTTCATTTGGCCCATTTCTACCGTCAAATCATGAATAGTGACTTTAATGGTCACTTTCCAGCCAACCTATGCGATTTCTCTCTGGGTAGCGCCGCTCCCTTCGTGCTACCATGAACCCTGTGACACTTCCTTGCTTCGCACAATCCTCCAATCATGCAACTCCCCAACCCGGGCAATGCAGTTTATAGTCCCGCGCCTCCTTTCAGCTACCTTAAGAACTAAGACTGTGCTACCTTCATATAGTCACATGGTCGGACCACCGGTGTATAGCTTCAAGTGACCACCATTCACCTTTCCTAGGAAGGGATCTCCATTCAATTTGACTAGCTGTAATGCTCCTCCCTTGGTAATCTCCTTAATGACATAGGGCCCTAACCAATGCATTTTTAATTTCCTTGGAAATTTACCAAACTTGCTATCATATAAAAAAACCAGGTCATTTACCTTAAAGGTGCGTAGCTTAATGTGCCGATCATGCCATGCTTTTTCGTACTGCTTTTGGACTTGTTGGTGAAATCTAGCTAGAAATCTTTCTTCCTCAAGCTCGGCCAACTGCACGAGCCTCTCTTCCAGGGCTCTGCGATCTGTCATACCCGTGAGTGCCGCTATGTGCAGACTAGGAAAAATGTATTCCATGGGCATCACTGCTTCAACACCATAGACAAGACTAAAGGGTGTTTGTCCAGTCAACTTCTTGCATGTCGTCTAACAGGACCATAGTACTACATGTATGCGCAGGTTCCAATCACTTCGCTGAGCATTACAAACCTTGGTTAACGCGTTTTCCAGCAATTTATTAAATGCTTTCACTGTCCCGTTAGCCTGCGGATGATAAGGCATGCTCTTCTGGTGATATACCTGAAATTCCTCCGTCAGCGCACTGATCGTCTCATTCAGGAAGTGCGTACCGCGATCACTCATCAAAATATTTGGACACCCAAATCATGTCAATACATACTCAAAGAGGAACTTCGCAACAGTCGCGCCTGTGCAATCCTTCATAGGCTGTGCCTCCGCCCATCGAGTCAAATACTCCGTCGCGGTGATAATGTACCTTGCTCCTGTCTTTCCTTGGGGCTGGATGGGTCCCACAAAATCTATCATCCATTTCTCAAAGGGTTGTAACGTCATATGTGGATTCAGAGGTAGCTCATCCCTCTGCGATGGCCTACGAGTCCTTTAACATACATCACATGCTTTGCAGTAAGTTTTTGAATCCTGATGGAGGGTGGGCCACCACAACCCTGCACGTATAATCTTCTGCGTGGTTTCTCTCCCTGCATAATGTCCTCCTGCGGTGCCCCCATGAGCGTCCACGAGGATACTGCTCCTTTCAAACTCTAGTACATATCATCACAATATCTCATCAGACCCCATTTTGTACAGAGAAAAGTCTGCCGCGCGCACCACTAAATCCTTCTTCTGCTGGACAGTGTATCCTTCTAGGGAAGTTCCTGTCATTAGGAAGTGTATGATATCTCCAAAATGACCATCCACGATGCGTACTATAAATAGCTGTGCGTCAGGAAATCCCTCCTCCAAGTTAGTTGGATCTTCCCTTGTTTCGATGCACGACAGATGGTCTAGTCTCGTGTTCAGTCGTCCAGGTTTCAAAATAACTTCAAAATCATACTCCTATAATAATAACAACCACTTGCCGATTCTCCCCCACAACACAGGTTTATTGACCAAGTATTTCAATGTGGAATGATCTGTATACATCTTAAAATGGCCTTCCAAAAAATAGTGTCTAAACTTCTGAAGCGCATATACCATGGCTAACCCTTCGCGCTCGGTGGTGGAATAGTTCTTCTCCGCCTTAGATAACCTTCTGCTTGTGAACGCTATAGGATGGTCTAAGTCTCCTCCGCCAGTCTATGTCAGTACTGCTCCCAGCACTATACATGACGCGTCGACATGTACATGAAACTCCTTCTTCCAATCCGGTAAGAATAAAATCGGCAGAGTGACCATATTTTCCTTCAATACATCTAAGCTTTTCTTACAATCTTCGTTCTAGAAGAATGTGACATCCTTTTTCAACAATTTCTCCATAGGCAAGGTGATCTGGGCATAGCCCTTGATAAACTTTCTATAATATCTAGTATGCCTTAGGGTAGCATGCAACTGTTTCACACTCCTCGGTGCTTCTAAGTTAAGTATTACCGCGATCTTCGCGGGATCTACCATCAGTCCCTGTCTACAGACCACATGACCTAGCCTCCTAAAAGGAACACAAAGCAGGCACTTCTTTAGATTGAGCGTTATCTGGTATCTTCGACAAGTATCTAGTATCAGGCGTAAACTGGTGACATGGTGTTTCACCAGCCCAAACACAGTCCAGTCATCAAAGTATACTTCCAGGAACTTATGCATAAATTCCTTGAATGTCACAACGCTTACGCGTGAAAAAATCGGAGGCGCATTCTTCAATCCATAAGGCATTACAGTGTACTGAAAACACCCCCACTCAGTTGCGAAGGTTGTCTTGCTCCTAACCTCCGGCGCAGTTTTGATCTGACGGTACCCAGAGAACCCATCAGTGAAGGAATAAGCTTCATGGCCACCTACATTTTCCAACACTTCATCAGTGAACGGAGTCGGGAAAGGATCATGTACACAAGCATCATTCAACTTCCTGAGATCTACGCATATCCTTATTTCATCCTTCTGCTTCTTCTCTTGTACCACCATTGGGCTTACCAAATCAGATTCTTCCACAGGCTCAATGATGTCTGTTGCGAGCATCTTGTCTAGCTCTAAGCGGACCTTCTCCTTATACTTCGGATTGAGACAGTAAGGTCTTTGCTTAACCAGTTTCATGTCGAGCTTTAAAATGATATTCATAACACCTAGGTCCCCAATTATCCCTTTTAGATCCGTAAACTTGGTAGGGAACAAACCCTGGTATTTGTGGAGCAATTCAGTGACCTTATCCACCGTCGCGTCATCCTAATAGTCTCCAATCTTCATGAATTTGGGCTTTGCCTTCGTACCAATATTTACCTGTTTCCTTTTCAGTGGCGTAGTTATATCAGGATTCTCAATCTGTAGTCCTTCAACCTCGTGGTGATCTTCTGTTTCAGGGATGTTAATCTTTCGCGGATCCTCATATTCTTCTTCAGCAGTCATGTTATAGTATTCTAGTGCGTGACTCAGTTGAGTGGTCCAATCGGATTGAATCAGGTCCAAAGGATCCTGTTGTATTCTAAAGATTGTTGTTTTCACTTCTTGTAGCGCTTCGTCAATATAGTCAAACCCATCTTCAAAGTTGAATGTCATTATGAATCCTTCGCGTAGAATATCCCATTCACCTATACCATGGTGAAGCTCTGTTTCTAAGTACCAGTTCATCGGGATGACATCCAGGGTGTGACAAAACAAGTGCACCCATTCAGGTTGGGGCTTCTCTCCATAAGCCTGAGCCCATTTGGCCAAGTGCACACGCGGATCATCCTGCCCATCATATTTGTCTGTCATTCGTACCTTCGGCTTCCTAAAGTGTGTTCTCATCATCCTCCTACATTCACACCAATCATCAAAGATACCCTTGTGCGTACCCCACCACCTTGCGGGCGTAGTGCACAGTGCCTAGTCCAAAGCTTGGAAGCGCTGCTTTTCTGGTACCTCCCTCTCAAATGCATCCAAAAATACATCTACATCATTCAGGCCATCATAAGTGGGTAGATTTCTTACCTCTGATGACACACAGTGCAGTGACCGGGTCATCATGTTACAACTTAGTGTGGTTACTTCATGTAACCGATTCTACCAGCGCTCTAATTCTTCATCAGAGTTTGAGGTGCAGGAACTCTCGCAATCCCATGTAATTCATCCATCCACTGTTGGATTCACCCAATCTTGGTCTTGCGCTGTTATCTTATAGATACAGTCTAGATCATCATCACTCTCATAATCGCAGACTGGTTTAGTATAGCGCGATCCTTCAGCAGGATCTAGGGGCACTAGTACGCGAAGCGATTTCTTCTCAAATATCATCTTTTACTTCTTTAGTTTGATTACCCCATTCATATTAGTAGCCCAATCAATGCCAAGGAGCACAGGCTAGGGGTTGCTATCATCCACAATTTCTATTACTTCTAAGTCAGCCAGCGCGCTCACGCCTTCAATATCTACAATCATCCCTTGCAGCCGCCCCATGGGGATGATCTTCTGCTGTTTTTCCATCCTTAACTGAATCAGAGACCATTGAAGCGTGGGTCTTCCCATCCGTTCCCAAGTCTGCTTCGGCAGGACGTTCGTGTTTGACCCCAGATCCAAAATAACCTGATCCATTTCATATTCTACTATCTGTGCGGCTAGCTTAATCTCCTGTGTTGTCCTTGTTTTATGCTTTCCAATTTTTCGTACCATGCACGGTTCACCCAGAGTGTTTCTGGCACATCGATTTATAAGCTCCTGTAATCCCTTCACAGCCTTGCTATCATGCATCAATTTCATGCAGGTTTCCAGAAAGGTCGTAAGCATAGGAGGGTCCATTTCCTGATCAAACTTATCCTTGCTCCCTGAGGTGGAGGCCTCAACGAAGCTCTTCTTCGCTTCCATGAATGTTTCGCGTGCACATTCCAAATCGAAGTCAACCTCCTTCTCCAGAGCTTTCTAAACCCATGCACTATCTTCGGGCTGTTTCCCCTTATCATCTCCTGTTGCAATTCCACTTCGGAGCATTGTATTCACATTCAGATCCTCTTTGCGAGGCTCGTATCTCATCATCTGCAGGTTCTGAGTCAGTTGAGGTGGTAGCGTCCCTTTTTCACGTATCCTTGCTATTAGCATAGGACAGTCCTCCATCTCATGATCAATCAAAGTGAAATATTTGCACAACAGACGCGTTGGGTTAGTGCAATCGTGGGCATAGTGTCCTGGTCCTCCGCAATTGTAGCAAATCATTTGTCCGTGACCTTTGCCAGGTCCTCCTCTACCTCGGCCTCATCCGCGCCCTTGAAAGCCTATTCGCGCCATCCCTGCGCTCTGGTCAGGGGGCCGTGTTTCTACCTGAACCCTATAGGCGGGTGTTCTATCCATCATCAATTCATAACTTCTACAGTTGCGCTCATCATTCCCTACCAACCTACAAAATTTGTAGAATAGTTGCTATGGTGTTTGTACAAACTTCTGTAGCAAATGACAGTTATCCGTCGTATGTTTTCCTACTACCTGACATATAGCGCACCACAATGTAGGCCCCACGCTTGGTCCTGTTTGAGCTTCTGGCCTCAAAGGCATCGATCCCCCTCCTATAATGTAATTTTCAAAGACTAGGCAATGGTCCTTGTCATGCCCCTGAACCTTGCATTTCAGGCACGATACCTCTTCGCGCACCTCCGGTCAAACTATCCTATCCTACTTCAAGCTCTACATTTCAATGCAAATATTTTGCAACTGTGCATGGATCTGCTGAACCCCCATATTCAGATCCTGCATCGGTGTTTCATGCAGTCTCATTGCAATCTCCAAGGCCTTTGCCTGAGTTGTTATCTTTTGTTGTGACAACACAACCCTTAGGTGTGGCAGGAGTGAAGCCACGAACCATTCACGGTGTTGTCCATCCATTAAGTTCATATTAGCTTCACGGATTTTACACTTCAATCTCTGATCTAATTCCCAAGGTGTCTCACCTAGTTTCATCGCAATTTCCTTGAACCCCACAATCGACTATGCCTCGGATTTAGGCCTACTGAACTCTTTATTCAGCGCGGTCTAGATGTCCGCCACCCCAATGTTTGGGTTATCATTAGAGTACTTGATGTACTAGGTTAGCGCGCTATCCTGCAAATCACTAACTAGTGTTTCCTTCTTCATGTGATCATCTGTAATGCCTTGAGCTTCCCATACATCTTTCACGACGAACCGGAACTGGTCCGGGTCCTCATTTCCCAAGCCTTTAAACAAAGGCAACTTCACTTAATTTGCCATGATGAACTGCGGTGGAGGTGGTATGGGTGAAGTCGCAGTTGATGGTGGTGAAGTTGGAGGTGCTGTGGGTGGAGGGGGCAGTCGTGAGAAACCTTGTCTTATTAACTGAATAACACTTCGCGGAGAAGCCTACGCTACTCCCTCTTTGTCACCTAATGGAGGTGAAATCAATGGACTATATTCAGGACCCTTTCTTCCTTTGTTCCTGTAAGTCTTTCCGCTTCGCGTAGCTCTAAACATCAAGTTAGCTGCATAACCCATTTTTCGTACAATAACATTTTAATCTAGGTATTCAAAGAATTCAAGTACTTACCTCGCGGACCCTTGAAAAAGCATTGCTCCGCCTCGCTATAGCTGATTGTGGTATTGACTGCGAATTCAATCACAAATCCTCCTATGAAGCGATCAAGCCAATGATCGACAGCGCAGGTGATCTTATCCTCAAAGGCTTCCAATATCTGTACTAACTCCAGGGTCCAGACAATAGGACTGTCAAGTCACCACCTTCCTTGGCTATCCACTAGCTTCGCGATCCACTCGTATAGATCAACCGGAAAGGGACATAAAAATATCTCGTGGATCTCTATGTATAGATACCTGTCCAGCCACTGTTCCTTTGTTAGTCGCATATTTCTGTTCTCCTGTGCTGCGAATTCGTGGATCTTCCTATCCAATTAGTCTCCGATCTCTTTCTTAGTTGGATTCCAGTGATACGACATCACACATCTCTTATGCAGATTCTAGTCCTGACAACGGATTCATTTGTTGGCTTGGTGGGGCTTGACCTAGGTTTACCGTTAGTTGGCTAAACAAATCCCTACACTACTGGCCCTTTGGGCATCATCCTGCAGAGCACGGACCAAAGTCTCACCCAAAGCAGTATGGGGGGATGTTGGAACCAAGTTTCCGCACCTTGAGATGGTCGTGATGTCAGTTTGTTCCTCCTATTCCTACTTTCGCACAGGTCGTTAAGTTCTAGGGCCCTGTCTACCTAACCCTTTATTCTGCCCTTCAGTACCTCCACGAAGGGGTACGATTGGCCTTCACGTAGCCCTATCCTGCGTTTCAGGTACTTTCGCACTACCAAAGCAGCATATAGAACAAGTTTCCAAGTTACCCTTAAGTGTCTTTCTTATCTTATTAAACAACCACAGTTAGTGCTGTGTAAATAGATATCCTTAATTGCGTTCAATTATCCAACGTAATTACATACATTCGCGCATCACATAAACATTATAAATGAAATTCATACATAATATGACAAGATGCATTAACATGAAATAAGACACAAAATTTGTAGAATGCTTCTCTTTATTGATATCTTCAAATGATTACAGACTCTATCTGCCCTGCGCACACAACTGCAGGGGTCCGCACACTCAGCTACGGACTTCTACCCTAGGCCTCTGTGCACTCAGCTGCAGAGCCTCTACCTACACTAAGACCCGAAACTTAGACTTTTCTCCTTATCGCTCAAGACGCTTTCTACCACCTATGACTCATTTGAACTACTTAGAGATTAGTTACTTAGCTCTTTTTATACAATCCCATGGTCCACGGACCATGGGTAGATCTTTACAGCTGACTTTACAAAATTAAGGGCAGACAACCCTTTATGACTCATGACACCTTCGTGCTCCATGACCACAAAATGCAGAGACTTTACAACTTTATTGAAAAATTCAATCCAAAACATGGGCTTTTAGCCCCAAAACTGTCCTTGGGGGATCCTGTTCCCAACAATACTGTTATAGACATTTTTGTGCCTTACAGCATTGAGCATGAAATGTCCATAATCTAAGGGATCCAAAGTCCCTAAACATGTTGTTCCTACCCCTAGAGGAACAAGGCTAACAAACCACAGCAATTCACAGAAGTTCTCCACCAGAAACTGCTCAAAAACAAGTCAATTCAGGATCATTTCAGTGGCTCCACTAGCTGTTTGCGCTGAATGTCAAAGCCAACACTGGCTACCTGCGCTGAATGTCAAAGGGAACACTGGCTACCTGTGCTGAGCGAGAGTGGACATGTGGCAAGTTCATTTCTCAAGGTGTCAGATCCCAGGAAGCTTCCAAAATGACACTTGCCTTAGGGAATTCGACTGGTGATGAGTAAGAGGTTCCAAATCTCCAAGTGGAAGCAAGAACCTCCAAGTGGAATCAAGAACTGACAGAGGGAGAGGACACTAGTCAGATCTCAAGCTGACTCATCCTCTCTCCAAACATCTATATATGGATCTCTCCTCCATGAGATCTAGAGGCTGGAATTTTGTTATTGCAAAGAATTGCTGTTGGTTTGAGATTGGAATCATTGGGTGCTTAATGCTTTGAAGGGCGTGAAGATAGGAATTCCATTTGCTGGGAAGGGGATGCTGGATTGGAGCCCTCTAGGTTGTATCTCTTCCTGAACCTTGTTATTCATCAATAAAGCTATCTTGGTTTCTCCTATATACTGATGTATTTTTGATGTATGATTGCATTAGTATGTTTAGTTTATTTCTAATCCTGAACTAGTTATGAATATGAATCCATGTCTTGTGTAGTGTTCTCTTCTTGTGATCTTGCAGAAACCTCTTGAAGCTGGGCGAGCGAGAAGGCAAGTAGCTGGGAACTCTCCAAGAGAAGAGAAGCCGGATCGAGGGACAAACGGAAGACACCGGTTAGTCCATCCATCTCTCTCTTCATTCTTAATTCATAAAGGAAGAATACTAGAATAGCTGTCTCTGTTTGTTGCTAAGGCACTGTCACACCTTAGGTGGATAGGATCGTCCTGCATAGGCATTTTTCCCCACAACAAATTGGCGACTCCACTGGGGAGATTTGTTTAGTCATTTTATTTGTGTTTCTATCATTGTTTGTTTCATAGACTCGACAACAACAATCGAACTGCATCTGCTATTCCCGGATGCAAAGTAGACAGTTGCTGCTTTGATCCAATCACTGGACTTGTCTATGATCTGAACAATGGACTCACAAATGATTTGATGATCCTTTGTGATAGATCTTAGTACCCCCTCAAAGCATCCCTTTGATTGTACCTTGCTTGTTGCTTTTATTTGGCCTAAAACAGTGAATTAAATAGCAATCTGTGACCGAGAACCCAGTGAGAAACGAGAGTTTCTCCTTCAGCGCAGACCCAGTGAAGGGATTCTGCATTTCAACGCAGGTCCCGTGAAGGCTACCCGCGCTGAATGTCAAAACCCCTGTGTTGAGGTTGCGCTGAACCAGTTTTCCCTTGTTCCAGCTGGTGTTCTCTGCTCTGTTTTGCCTTGTTTTGATCTCTGATTTTTGCAGCCTGTAACCAGCATAGGTACCAGTCTGATAACTCCTTTTCTCTGCTTAAATTCCGCCTCCTTTTGTACAAAAATACTGTGAGTGTTTTTATGTGTTTGTGGTGTCATTCGCAGTTTTCCTTTGCATGAGTGAAATAATCATCCTGTAGCCCTTGATTCAGATCTGTTGATTGTGATCTTAGGAGAGAGTTCATTGGCTGTTTGCAGTTGATTATACATTTACTTTTGCTTATTGGTTTGAGTTTGTCTCTTTTAAGTGTCGAAACAAGTCTTCATTTCGAAAATCGTTAAGTGTTGTAATCTCTTCTACCTTCTCTGATTTCGAAAAAGTAAACTTGTTTGTATTTGTCATTTAAAAGCAAATTCAAAGTTGTACAAAAAGATTTCTTTGTAGGCATCAATACTAAGAAAGCGGAAAACAAACACCTGCATTGTGCATTTGCATTTTGATAGTTTGCATGATTGATTTAGGAAAAGTGCATTAGAGTGTGTTGATTGCTCTTTGAGAAAAGATGGTGTCTTTCTTTTCCCTTAGTAGCTAGGATTTTCAAAGTTGAAAAGATATAAAGCTTGCTTATCATCTTTAGACTGCATTTAGGAATTGTATCATACATCTCGTGGTGAACCTTGAAAGGCAAACTTCTAAAAAAATCAACCTAAAATAAATCAAATGAACTTAACAACGCTTTGCAACATAACGCACAACATAGAGGTCTAGGCTAGAGACGTGTTCCGGCGTCGTAAAGCCTGGTGACTGTCGATCTCGTGGATGGTGGGTGATTCCTCCTGAGGGACGATAGCACCAGTACAGATTGTGCTCCCACGTACCGTCGCGTATATATTGGGAGACCCCTATAGGCATAAAACCTTTATCCTTAGGAAGCCGTGTCGGCCACCCTACTGATCGCAATGCACTGAACACAGCATTCAGGAAGATCGACCGCCCGTACCCTAAAAAGTATTCTGCGATTTTGCGAAAAGTTTGGCACACCCTCTGCCTAGAACTCCAGAGCAGTTCCTTTTGGCCTTTTTCAGACTCTATAACGGAAAAAGTCCATCCGAGCATTTGTCACTTCGGGCTCGTTAAAACATCGAAGGAGACTAGAGTCATCTTTAGCTTTTTCTCGACTCTTTAAAACTGAAAAAGCAAGTTGTGTCTAAAGCGTCGTTAAAATTTATTTTAAACGGAACAATCACCCCTATTCCCGCGTTGATCTTTAGGTTGAAAAAATGGAGCACACCAACCAAGGAATTCCCCTTGGTGGAAATCCTAGTCCCTTCTCCTCTTGGGGAGATGTTGGTGCACCCCATATGGCCACATTGTCGCTTCCAGGACTGACAATTGGCCTGCCGGTCTGGCTCTTTTCAACCAATGTCGTTTAGAACACCACCATTCCTGAATAGTCGAGTCAACAGTTAGACCAGACCAGAGTTGCCAACCAGCCTTCTACTTCATCTAACTCTTCCTCTCCTCCTTCCTCTTCGCTTGACGGAACTGGTAAAACAAAAAACCAAGTTCCTAAGGAGAAGAAGGAAAAGAAGAAGAAAGAGAAGAAGAAGAAGGAGCCAAAAGCGACTGGGGGCAAACAAGTGTCGTCTGACAAAAATCCACACACAGCACTGACCAGGCCTAAATCGCCATGTGTCATATGCAAGGGAGACCACCTCCACAGAGATTGTCCCTGCATCCCTCGGATACTAAGGGACTGGTCTCCCCATTTGCACAATTCGGTAGCGTCAACCTCTGATAGCCATGTTGACTGCTCACCGTCAACGAGTGAAAGTGAAGCCACAGGACAAAGAGGGAAAGCTAGATTTCCCTGCAAACTGTGTGAAGGCGATCACGCCATCCACCGTTGTCCCTTCTTAGATGAGGCTAAAAGAGTTTTGGAAGATCGCCCGGTTTTACCAGTGCAACTTCCTCCTGGATATCAAAAACTCCTGCCAAGTCCTTCACTAGTTGAGAACCCGGCTGGCCCGCCTAGGTGGTCAGCTGAAGCACCTATCATTGAAGATGAACCGTCTGGATCCATGCCTGACGAAAGTCAAAAGGTTGAGACGGCAGTTGACCCGGTTTTGCCTTCAGAGGCTCTATCTTCGAATGATACCATCACAGAGGAGAATAAAGACGACACCGTCCAAATTCTCTTCATCAACACAAACTCCGACGAACAAGGGGGCAATTTGCCCATTCCTTTATCGCAGGAAGGAACTTCGTCAGAGTCATACCCGGCCGTCTATTCGGTCCCACCACCAAGCAACCTAGTTGTCTCGTTCGACTGGAACCAACTAGGCAGACCCCGATTGCCAGCAAGCATACCATTCAGAATTATCGTTCAAATATACAGAATGGTAATGGCTGGCACTGTCATTGATGAGGGGGCATCTGTGAGTATCCTTTCCTCTATTGCTTGGAAAGCGCTTGGTTTGCCAGCGCTTTTGCCTGAAATGAGAAATCTATCAGGCTTTGATAAAGGAACCAGTCGACCTTTAGGGATCCTCCCCAATGTACCCATAACATTGAAAGGGAAGACCGTTCAAATGAACGTGATGGTCGTTCAAGGACCCTTGGATTATAACCTACTCCTTGGACGAGACTATATATATTGCATGGGAGCCATCGTCTCCTCACTCTTTAGAGTAATGTGTTTTCCGCATGAAGGAAGAGTGGTCAAGCTCGTGGACCAACTTTCATTTCCCGGATCACGCATCGCAAATAGTCATATACCATCCCTAAATGGTCTATTCACGCAAGAAGTGTCTCAACCCACGGTCCGTCCTCCTGATGAGCGTGAGTAATCCGGGAGGATATGACTGGAACCCAGGGGGCATGCCTCCTGGTCTGCTTCGGCAGGGAAACTTTGGGTATAGAGTAGGTTTCCGCGGGAGAATATGACTAGTCTGTACCCCGTCCGTCTAGGAAGAGGGTTATTCTAGAAAAAGATTCTTTTGTCAAAGTTATGTGAGTTGGCGGGCTACGTCGCTCACCTTTGTCTATTTCGGTAGACATTTCCGAGGAAGTGTTTTGTTTGAAAGACTAACGAGACAATCTTTGGGTAACCTGAAAGAGGTAGGCCTCTCTCGGTGAAACGAATGTTTTGACGGAAATGAAGTAGGGGTAACCTTGAAATCGTACTTTATACCTGGGGGCATGCAAACCTTTTGGAGTGCAAGCAAAGAGTGGTTATTTATCTGTTTTTTGGGTTAGTCGTTTCCTAACTTGCATGAAGAAAGGATGCGGAGCAAAGCTTAGTAAGATGAAGCTCCATAAAAAATAGAATCTTGATGAGACACTCTTATCATATGACT
The DNA here is from genome assembly GCA_031772625.1 of Pinus tabuliformis. Lineage (NCBI taxonomy): Eukaryota > Viridiplantae > Streptophyta > Pinopsida > Pinales > Pinaceae > Pinus > Pinus tabuliformis. The sequence continues at coordinate 105,810,662 of CM062810.1, read as the reverse complement.
GGGTAATCGAGCAGTTTTAGCACACAGTTCATGCTCGTTAAAAAATAAACGCAAGATCCGAGCAGTTTTAGCACATAGTTCATGCTCATTAAAAAATAAACATAAGATCGAGCAAATGTTTCCACCCGCGTTTAAGCTCGTTAAAAAATGAACTATCCCGGTAAATAACCACTGTGAATGTAATATTATCAGCCATTAAAGCCTTGGTCATGTTTGCACCGTCACCTCCACTTTTCTATTGGCCGATCGTTCACCTCCATATGTTTGTTTACCCATTTTGAGGAACAGCTGCGAAGAGTGATTTCACCTAGCCATCCTTGTGACACTGCCGTGATTGGAAAATTCCAACCTGTACCTTGAATCAGTTGCTAACCCTGTTTATCACTCGTTCCTCAAAAGACGAGTCTTCTTTAAGCTCTTTTCATCTGACTCGTAAAATATGAAAAGATTGCCGAGTTTTGGCCTTCCAGCTCGTTAAAGCGACCGGAAGAGCTATCCCTCCTCTAGATTTTAATCTTTTTGGACCTGAGGGATTATTGCACAAAAAGATCGAGCGCTTGTTTTGTTCGGCTTGTTAAAACTATCGAAAACTCATCCCTTCTGTATTGTTTTATACTTTTTCAGACTTAAGGGATTAGATGACGAAAAAGGACTTTTGGAGTTAACTTTATGTACCTTTTCAGACTCTCTAAAAATGAAAAGGACCGAGTTATCCTTGTCGTTAGACTCGTTAAAATCACTAAATAGCGACAAACTTGTCTTTAGACAAGAACGAGTTTCACTATCGCTAGGCTCGTTAAAACATAGCGATGGGCTTGCCCGAAGGGCAGGTTATAGAACAAGCATATGTTATCCTCCTCAAGCTTGACAAAAATAAAGAGGTACTGGTCAGCAATGACTGGGGAAAAATTGGGAGAAACTAAAGAAAACTTTGATGGTAGCAAGTCGCTCTTGAACATGACACTTTTCCTCCGTACCACAATCGGGTTGGGTTGTTTCATTCACCGGTCACATCCATGGTCTCGCCATACCATCCATATTTGGGGTAATGCTACCAATCCATCGCATCAGTGTCGCCATATGTTCAAGAGAAGTCGTTCAGAAAAGTCAACCGTGTCCCATCCACTGCCATACATTATCCTTCATCCTTTCATGACCGCCACCCTGAATCATATGTCATAGATCGTTTTCACCTCCATTAAAATCATTAGCTCCGTTCCGTGTCACTAATGTGGGATTCATTAAGGCCCTCCTCTGATGGATCGCTTCTTGTCGACATCAGCTCATTATCCAAGAAGTTGATCTAGGAACAACCCCTTCAGTACTTTGAATCTTGCATGCCTCAATGGCAAGTTTCTCACTTACGGCGGCAGGTATACATCAATGACCTTCGACCGAAATATTTTGCGTGGTGTTCGACGCCAAGTCCTTTATTCACACCACGTGAATTGTACTGCAGTACCTTGAGGGTCATTATCATTATCGGTGATTCCTCTCGCGCTTGTTAACGGTTTACCTCATTGACCGGTAATCAAGCGATGTCTTTCCATGTTCGACTTCAGAACATTTCTCACATGGATCGACTTGTACTTAGAGTGAAGATCGAACGAGTTTGAAGACCCCGGATCTAGTTTCATCCATCCGAGCTGCGATATATATTCAGGAAAGATAAAGACATTGACATGTACATCATTGCAGCAGATAATCATCCTACTCAAAGGATGATAATTTCATCAAAATTATCAGTCTACCATCAGACGATTGTCTGTTCTATGTACAGAAAAATGAATTTATAAAGCTGAGTATGGGAATGCCCGCCTCAGCTAGATCATGAAAGCAGTATGAAAATAATGTATTGTATTGTATCTTATTACAGGTCTCCTCCCAGCATTGGATGAACTTCAGATCCCCCTGATAAAGCATTTCCCCCGATAAACAACCTCATACTTTAGGGGGCAACTGTTATAGACATTTTTGTGCCTTACAGCATTGAGCATGAAATGTCCATAATCTAAGGGATCCAAAGTCCCTAAACATGTTGTTCCTACCCCTAGAGGAACAAGGCTAACAAACCACAGCAATTCACAGAAGTTCTCCACCAGAAACTGCTCAAAAACAAGTCAATTCAGGATCATTTCAGTGGCTCCACTAGTTGTTTGCGCTGAATGTCAAATCCAACACTAGCTACCTGCGCTGAATGTCAAAGGGAACACTGGCTACCTGCGCTGAGCGAGAGTGGACATGTGGCAAGTTCATTTCTCAAGGTGTCAGATCCCAGGAAGCTTCCAAAATGACACTTGCCTCAGGGAATTCGACTGGTGATGAGTAAGAGGTTCCAAATCTCCAAGTGGAAGCAAGAACCTCCAAGTGGAATCAAGAACTGACAGAGGGAGAGGACACTAGTCAGATCTCAAGCTGACTCATCCTCTCTCCAAACATCTATATATGGATCTCTCCTCCATGAGATCTAGAGGCTGGAATTTTGTTATTGCAAAGAATTGCTGTTGGTTTGAGATTGGAATCATTGGGTGCTTAATGCTTTGAAGGGGGTGAAGATAGGAATTCCATTTGCTGGGAAGGGGATGCTGGATTGGAGCCCTCTGGGTTGTATCTCTTCCTGAACCTTGTTATTCATCAATAAAGCTATCTTGGTTTCTCCTATATACTGATGTATTTTTGATGTATGATTGCATTAGTATGTTTAGTTTATTTCTAATCCTGAACTAGTTATGAATATGAATCCATGTCTTGTGTAGTGTTCTCTTCTTGTGATCTTGCAGAAACCTCTTGAAGTTGGGCGAGCGAGAAGGCAAGTAGCTGGGAACTCTTCAAGAGAAGAGAAGCCGGATCGAGGGACAAACGGAAGACACCGGTTAGTCCATCCATCTCTCTCTTCATTCTTAATTCATAAAGGAAGAATACTAGAATAGCTGTCTCTGTTTGTTGCTAAGGCACTGTCACACCTTAGGTGGATAGGATCGTCCTGCATAGGCATTTTTCCCCACAACAAGTACCTTTTATGAGGGTTGCACACCATGTATATCAAAATATTAATCCATCTGTAGTATCCATGTTACTAGATCCTTGCCATCAAACTTCCTGTTGACGGTGATGGAAATTTGTCAACCAAGGGGAGCACCTTGATATGAAGTCCCAATTAGACCTCACATCGTTTGGTGTAGGAGTCCCATCTGGTATAAAGCCCCGGTTGCACAATCAATAAAGATTTGCCTTGGATCTAGCTGTTAGCATAGGAGAGTGATGCAATGGTGTCTTCAAAAAGAAAGGGGAGTGTGCCTGGTGAGTGTGCATTGCAACTACATGGAGGTTATTCTACTACAAGGAGGGTAGGGGGAGAGAAAATTGAGCCTCTAAGTGAGAGGTAATAGTACCACCCAGGAAGAGACACACATGAACTAGAAGGACCCGTCTAACATCTAGTGGAATAGTCCACAATGGTTGTGACAGTCGTTACAACCAACAAATAATGAAAGACATGTCTAGTATCCTGCGGAATAGTCGACAAGTATGAGACAATTATAAAAACCATTACAACACATTCTCAACAAGATAAGCACTAAATAACCGAAATAGTTCAACTATATTAGTACATGTGAAAGCAAACATGAAATACAAATGTCCACAGAATAGTCTTACAAACATTCATAGTCCATGAATGAAGAACGTGCTGGCCTTAAAAGGCTTTTGTTATTAAGCGAAAGTTCCAAGACACATGTTTACAATGTACATCACTAGCCCTAGTAGTGGGACATTGGAGCCACTCCTTGCTGATCTCTCTAATGCCTTGCGGGAGGAGCCAAGGTGAAAATTCCTTTACTCATACAATGAGGGGGTATATATATAACCAAGGGGTGATGCTTCTCCTTTGTGACTCTTTGACTACCCTTATGACTGTTCAACTTCCTATGACTTTTCAACTTACATGACTCTCCATATTCATGTGTGTCCTTTGGACTTCCACTTTACAATACATTTGAATATAATATACATGGTCCACAATGGTGATGTGGCATATGAAAACTCATGAAAAAACATGACATGGAATTGTTGATATGAATTGCTTGGATGCTGTGGCAGTGTCAGGCCACTGCTGTTGTTGTGAGTGATGCCTTATTGAGAATGCTTTGTCTTCCACCTCCTCATGGCTTGGTGACATGAATATTTAATGATCTCAAGTCTTGGGTTGTGTTCATGAGTTGGTGCCATTTTTCCTTGATAGATCAACTTGCATGCTCAAATACAAGAATGTCCTTTGCATGTCTTCCCCTTCATCTCCTTCTTCATCATCCTGTCAGGTTCCTGTATCTGCAATTCACTCATAACAAGATGAAATCATCCTGAAAACCTCCTAGCCTAATATGGTGCATTCTGATCTAAGGACTGAGCCAGAACTGAGTTACAAGTTGGGAATGGAGGATTAGTGACTATGCATTGCACAATCCCAAAAACCAGGGCTAAGGCTTGAGGCATGGGACTGCGCAATGTGCAGTTCAGGCTAGGTTGAGAGGCTATCTTCTATGCAGTTTTGGAGATGAGTGAGTCTGGCTAAAGGAGGGGCCACTATGGAAGATTTATTCCTTGTTATAGAGAGGAAGACTAACTGAATTCTACACGGTTTTTAGAGACAGTGGGTTGGGATGAGGGGAGGACCAATGAAAGCAGTTTCTGCGCAATTCTGGAAGGGAAGGCTGACTGATTTCTACGTAGATTTGGGAGACAATGGGTCGAGCTGAGGGAGTGACCAATGTAAGAAGCCTTTGCGTAGTTTTGAGACTGATGGGAGATTGGTCCCTTGTGGGATTGTGCAATTCAAGGGCATAGGGAGGCATCTTGTTACTTTTTCTTTGACAATGCACAGTTTCAGACAAATTGACTGAAAGCATTGTGCAATTTTAGAAGGGAAAGATGGGTCTTGGGCTCAAGATTTGTGCAATGCAATAGTCCTGGGGGACAGAAACTACAGATCGCATAGATCTAGGGGTCAAGGTCAGAACCTATTGACTGGAACTGCACAATCACAATCCATGCAGGTTGGGTGAAATCAAGTTGAAGGGTTGGGGAGATTCTTCGAAAAGGCTAAGTGTTGGACCAGTGAGACTGACAGGTGAAGTGATGAAGCTTCAATTGTGTCCTAACACTTAGAATACTTGACAACTCAACAACATTGATCACCCATGACACATGAACAACACTTTCACTTGTGTGTGACTGCTTCATGACCAGCTACGACAAGTGCGGCACTTAAAATAAACTTTATGATGATCGTGACGAAACTTGTGCAAAAATGCTCAAAACTTTGTGAATGAGTGCGACAAGTGTTTACATGGTTAGGAAAACTCATAAACACAAAAATGAGCCCTTGGAACCATTAGAATGAGCTTATGTATAAAGTGCGACAACTAGCATGCAAAAAGAAGACATATTGCCTATCTTGCAAAAGGGAGAAAAACATTTGGCGAAAACACATGGAATGACTTTTAGTGTTGCGGCCATACATGTCATTGAATATATAATGGTATGAAAATGATAAGATGTCCTTCATACTACACGAAGAGGTGCATTTCAACTTCATGAAAGTTTTGATTTGTTTTTCATACCTAACCTCCAAAGGGTTGTGAACCAGATGGAGTCTTCATGCGGTCCTGATCTCTGATCCTCGATCATGCCCCAGGGATCCTTGGTCTTCTTATCTAATGATTATATTTTCTCCTCAACATCTTAAGTGTCATCTAGCATGTCACCCTTCTTCATATCCTTCTTCATCATCTTTCCATAGTGTAAGAGAGTACTTGCATCTGCAACTCACTCATGACGAGACAACATCAGTCTGAAATCCCCTAGCCTAAGATATAGCACTTGGATGCATGAACTGGGCCGAGACTGAGTGACAGGTTAGGGGAGAAGGCCCAGTGATTACACAATTGCGTAGTTTAAGCAACCAACAATCAAGCTTGATCACTGAGACTGCAGAATGCGCAACTCAGACAAGATTGAGGGAAAATTTTGCACAGTCCCGCGGGAAAAATTTCCGTAGTGCCCGCTGAGGGACAAAATTGTGTAGTTCAAGCAAGTAGTGGCTACTGCGAGATGGGGCTCTTGGAGGATAAACTTCACAATTTCAAGAGGCAAAGTGGACTAGGCACTTGAGAGGCTTGAGGGATAGAACTACGCAGTTTTTGGAGGCAGTGAGCTCTGGTTGAGGGGAGGACATTGGAGGAATCATCTGTGTAGTTTTGGAGGCCAAGGGAGGCTATGATTTCTATGCATTACACAGTTCTAACAGGCAAGGAAAAAGCTTGAGGGTTGCAAATGCGAAGTGCACAATTTAGGAAGGCTGGATGAGGCTAGATTGCTAGGAATCCTCTGGAATTTGGCTAAGTGTGGGATCAATGGGACCGATGTGAAAATGATAGAACTTGACTATAACCACACACTTGGATACTTAGTGATACAACATAGATCATTCAGAACATATGAAACATACTTCCCTTAATTCAAACAACCTTTGTGGCAACTTACGACAAGTGCGGCTTCGACGATAGAATTTGTAAGGATAATGAAGATACTTGTGTAATAGTGCGAGATAATTTGGAAATGAGTGTGAAACATGCTTATATGATGACAACAACTCATTTTTACCAAGGTTTCCCCTTGAAGCAAACCATAACTCCCCTTTGCATGATATGCAATAATTCCCATGCTCGAAGATGACACTTGCTATATAAAGATAAATTTGTGCACAACTCTTGAGATCTAAGAAGGGAGCTTGAATTCATTAGCTGAACAATAAGTGACTAAGGAACTACTGATCATAGGATTCACAGTAGACTCCAAAATTCAAGTGTAGGCCAAAATGTTGGAGGGTGTTGTAGTCCCTACAACACTTGGTGACACAATAGTAGAATCCAACTTCTCTGTTTGGTTAACTCCTTCTGTGCAAGGCCTTGGTTCTTGAGGGAGTATTGATTCATCATGCAGATTACCTTGGTCTTTTCCACTTGCCCCATGACTAGACATGGTCCCCTATGTACCTTATCAGTTGAACACAACATAAGATTCAACATAATCACAATGTTTCGAGTTGGGAAGGGTAGTGTAGCTCATGAACTTAAGATTTAGAGTATAATTTTTCATCTTTGGTGTTGCTCCACTACAAGCAGGCCTGGAAAATACCCCAATGGAGTCACACAGGAACACAAACATTGCTTCACTGCCAGCGAGCTTGGAAAATAACCCAACAAAGTTTCTTGCTTCACCTCTCTATGCAGGAATCCTTTCTCTTCTTTCACTTTTATTTATTTATTTGAAGAGAACTTTGCATTGATACTTATTTATTTTGGGGCGAAAGAGGGATCTTGACTTATTGAGAGCATAAAGGTTATTACTTCAGAGAAATTGATCCGAATTGGATCCTTAAACACTCTTAAAGTTCCCTGAACTCTGTAAAACTCATACCAAAGTTTCAAAGTATTATGGATGTCGAAGCTTATCAGAAATTCCCTCTAAACAATCGAAATTTGTGGTCAACAAGGAACAACGAGGACCCTTGGTCAAAGCGCATAGACCGTTGGCCCATGGTGATCGCGCACTGGCACAAATTGACAAACAAGAGGTCAAATCCAAAAACAGAGGCAGTTTCTGATAGGCGATTAGCGCTAAAGCGCTAATCGCGTATTGCAAGGCGTCCCCCTCAATGAAGGAAAGCCCCCAAGCGCTCGGTCACGAGGAAAAGCATAAAACCGTATGGAAATCGCTGATTCTGTGAGAAGGCGGGTCCCATGCTAAAATTGGCAGGATATGAGAAGGGCTTCAAGCGGTAAGCGGGTTCGACCGAGTCCCGCCCGATGCCATACACTGGGTGACACGCGTCCAGCGGATGAGAGAGAAAACCACTCACATCGTGTGGGTAAAGGTCATGCTACTTACTTGCATGATATGGACGGAGACTGTAGGATCTGGAGGCTCCAGATCAACGACGGAGAAATGATCCGATGGATGACCGGATTCGACGGGGAAATAGGCTGAGTCATATAAGATTTGAGGTCCGGCATGACTGATGAGTTGGCAGAGGAATCAGTTTCGCGGGAAATCTTGGAGCAATGGAAATAATGATCGTTCAAAGAGAACTGACACTCAGTTCATGAGAAAACAAGTGCCCACCTCTCTGTGAAGCGTTACACAGTGATGATGACGTAGAGCAGGGGAATTCAAGTAGACAGAGGCAAGAGATCCAGAGAGCCGGGAAGCGGAAATGAACAGTTAGGGAGTAGATTAGCTTTAAGCCACGAATAGACAAAGAGTAAAGGGAGCAGAGAAAGAGAAGCAGAAATCTGAAAGGCAAGAAAGAAGTGAATTGCAGAGAACAGAGAAGCCAAGCTGACCTGTAGAGCAAAGGCAGCATCGAGCAAACAGAGATAGAGAGAGTCTGAGAGTCTGTGAACTTCAGAGAAGGCTTGAGAGGTTCAAGCAACTCCTCTGTGTATACCTATCAGGTATTGAGTACCAAATTGGACTCATACCACTGAGACCAGTTGAGGTCAAGATTCAGTAAGGGAAGTCTATGTACTCTAGAGACTTGGGGAATCCAAGTACAATCCTACTGATCATCATCTGTTAAAGTGAGACTCAAATTGAGCTCCTTATTGTAAAAAATCTACTTTAAGACACAATAGAAAGGCCACCACTGAAGGCTGGACTAGGAGACATAGCCCAGGAGGATTGGGTGAAATCCTTATTAAATTTGTTGTGTTTATGTGTTTGCTTACTATGTTCTCTTACTGTTTCAGTGTCTGCGTATTTCGAAATCTTATCGATCCGTTGCATAAAATAACATAGGAACACCCCAACACTTGAGTCTGTAATACCTTCATTATTTTTCTGAGGTCATTTACGGGTGATTTCAGATCAAAAACACATAGAGATCTCTGATTTAGGTTTGCTCGTTTAGATTTTTCCCTTCTCCATTTCTACTAGTTGGATAAGCTTGAGAACACCAAATAAAAAAACCGAGAATAGGCATGAGGTTTTTAGACTAGATGTGAGTTCATGGTTGGACAAAAACTCTCCTTACAGACAAATCATATTTTCCATCAAAACTTCATCGGCCAAAAGTTGTAACCAACACAAGGAAGACGAACATATGGCTAGCCAAATGGTGAAGTGTCACAAGACTCTTTATAGTTCGACCACACACATACTAAGAAGCCAACAAAGGTCTAGGAACAACACTTATTCTCATGATGAAAACAAAAGGAGAAACTCAACAAGAAAGGACATACAATGCACGAGAAGAACAAAAGAAAGAAAATGGCTACAACAAGCATGATGTAGAACTAAAATAAGAAATCCAGGACAAACTACAGGGAACGAGTGCAAGATGAGTGCAATAAAGGGAAAAATAGGATGCAACAAATCCTACTCCTAACCTAACAGCTAGAAGGTTGGGCTCATATATAATGAAATTTTTAGTGAAGAAACCATAGTCATTCCCTACCTACATCCACAAAGATAAGAACAATTAAAACAGATAAAAAGTAATGTGCAACAAAAGATATAAAAACTTGAAAAAATTGCACGGGAAAAGGAAGGTATTGCTTGTGGGAAGAAAGGTATGTCACAATCACTACTTTCATCCAATTCACATGCTTACCTTTTCGATGAATACCATTTTTCAACAAAACTTGGAGGATTCTTGAGGATGTGTCTTCATCTACACCGAGCTCCTTAGCAAGTGCGAGGAAAGATTGAAACTTGTTGTTTGCTACAAAGATTTCCAGGCAAGATTGTTCCAACCATTCAATGACTGGATTGTAAAACTCATAATGGCCCTCTTGAAAATCCCGAAATATTGGAAAAGGTGAATTTTCAATTAGAGGAGTGGGATCATGATGATAATATGTTTCAGGGAAAATTAGTGTTGATTAGAACTGCTAGTCCCACTACGACGGGTAGCTATGTTAGAAACAAACAATGAAAGCTTTTCAAGAGTTCCTTTAAGTGTGATAGATGGAAGAGAAGAAAAGAGGACCAACTTGGATCTTCCGCTTTGATCCTAGCTTGATTTCTCCTTTCCTTGATAAAATTTTCCACTCCTCTCCTACTTGTCCCACTTCAAAGAGTACTTGTAGAGTCAAAGTAACAACAAACTATCAAAGCATATCTAAAACATCATAAACAATGCGGAATCAGAAACACATTGACCATACAATTGCATTCATAAACAATAAGATTCACAAATACATGATTATATGGAGGAAAACTCAAAGAAATTTATTAATAGTAATGTAAGAGAGGATTATAAGCCAGCTGTCTGATCCAGCATCATCCCCCTAGTTGTAGAAGCCCTCTTCACCTCATGAACAAGCAAATCACCCAACAATGCAATGTCTCTTCTCACCAACAAACCAACAACACTTCCTTACAAAATACAAAATTCCAGCCTTCTAGATCTCTCAGATGAGGGATCCATTTATAGATGTCTTGCAAGGGTGTGAGTCAGCTCTGGTTTTTTGATTAGTGTCATTCCACTGATAGTTCTTGGTTCCACTTGGAGATTTCATGATCTCTTACTCATCCCTGGGCGAATTCAGAGAGGCAAGTGTCACAAGAGAAGTTTCTGGAATATTCCATGATCATCCACCTTGCAAACTGTCTCTTTCATTTGTCTATTCTCGCTCATTGCACCCTATAGAAGGCCATTTCAGTATGCATCACACCTGGCCAGTTTGGTAGTCAGTGTGCATCGCACCTTGCCCATGGAGCAGTCTGTATGGTCTAGTTTTGGCCAGTTTTGAGTAGTTTTTTAGGTGGAACTTTTGGGAAATGATGTAATCAGTTGACCATGATCCTTTAGGGTATGAAACAACACTTTTAGGGACTTAATGAGCCCTTAGTTTATGGACATATGAGTTTGGGGTTGCAGTGCCCAAATATGTCTATAACATAATCTTGTAAGGGAAAATATATTTGATCATTCTCAACAGTCATTCAAAGATAGTCGGGACTTGCCATAACCATTAGTGAAGGCTGAAGTGCCTTGCCTACTTGAAAAAAATATGAATAAAGAGATGTTGAACAATGAAGATCAAGGGGTGTGAAATAAATGTCATTGGATGTTCAGATGGGAAAATGATAAGATGAATGATAGTCACTAAAGACAGAAAAATGATCAAATGAGCTGATTAAAGCATTAGATTCCTAGTTTGCAATAAGCGAAGAAAAATCAATTTGAATAGTCTTGCGAATGCTTTGAACAATTGAACCAAGTTCTTTGCGAGCCAAATATGACAAACCATTTTCTTGCAACTCACGGCAAATTATAAAAGCATTGTAGTCATAAAAAAAGTTTAAAAAGGATGCCAACACCACAAATACATGAGACCAGGTGGGACATGGTGAATGGAGAAGAACTTGATTCACGAGACAACTTGTGCATTCATTATCAATCAAGAGTATTTCTGGTGCAATGAGAGGACAAATTTGTAATATCAAATTCGCAAGAAGACCTGAGAGCTGACCATTAAGGGATATATTCGATAAGCATGATTCTTTCGGGTGAAGATAGTCCTTGAGATGATCAACTTGCAAATTCCATGACTCTATGAGAGATGCACATTCCCAACCCGAGTTTGATGTGAGAGATTTGCATGAAGATGAATGGACTAAAAGAGATTCTTGAGTCTAGTTAGAAGTAGAATCTTGAAAGTTAAAAAAATTACATCCAAGATACCAAACATCTTTGAGAAAGAGATTTACATTGAATGAAACCATTTAAAAAGAAGGATTGTTTGAGAGAAAATAGACTTGACTTAGTTCGGGGGGCTTACTGGAGTTGTGAGATCCTGACATAACCATCAACGAACAGTGAAGTGCCTCGACTCCCGAGCAGGTCTCAAAACTTTCCAAGATTATAAAAGTGCGTTTTGAAGCTTGAACCTGTTGATGCCTCGAAAATCGCTGCAACAACATCGGGGATAACCACCCGGTCCGGACCTTAGTACAACTCCTTTTCCGTTTGGAATAGTGGCTCCGACTGGGGATAATGGGACCAGTTTCCCAAAAGTGGATAAACGGGATGAATGGATGATTTATAAACTAAACTAGTGGTGAGCGAATAACTAAAACTATTAACAAGAATACATAAACTATGATCTATCCCGGGGACTTATTGAGCTTTAAAGTGCAGCGCTTGATGATCCGTGTCTATAAACAGGCATATAGATGACTCCATTTAACAGACATGGGCATTATTTCATTCATGATTACTATGCTTAAATAGTTAAGCAAAGCGATTGAAGCGATATTACCACACTTATCATTTATATCATTGACATATACATGATTAAAAAGAAAGGCACATCATAAAACATCCAATAGTGGAATGAATATAGATCTGCTGTTACAGCGCATGCATATAATCAATAATAGAAAGAATAATCACATAACAATTCATATGAAAGGAATGAATTCAGACATAGATAGAAATACCATATGAGCTGCTTGACACTCCCAATATCAATCGCTACTTGTAATTCTTCCTTCAACGCAGAAATATTCTCAACAAAGACAATAGTGCACAATTGCATAAAAACTTCCTTGTTGAATTAAGAACGACTGGTCCAGTTTCATAAAAGAATATTGACTGAAGCACAATAGTGCAAACTTCAGTCTTTAAGTCTGGTACAAAACTTTACGACCCTTTCCAAAACAATGAAAGGGTCTATAAATACTAAATTAATCTAAATATCTACTAAACTGAAATCCTACTAAATCGGTATCAATAAATCTTGATCCTATTTTCCTCAGCGATCTGGCAATCAGCGGCATGATTCATCAAGTAGGCTGCTTGCCTTTAAATCTGAGCTGACTTATCGCAAGCATTGGCTCTACTTTAGGAGGTTTGTTGAGGCGCGAACTGAGTTGGGCGGCATAGGTGGCATCCTGAATATCGGGAATCATATACCCGATTGCATCTGTTAGGCACTTAAGGGCGGCTCTTTGTGTATGCGGCTTTACCAGGAAGAACCAATATGTGTCCCAGGTTAAACTGTTAATCCCAGCGATTAATCTCCCCTTTTCCTCTAAATCAGGATAACATGATTGCTCCAATGTGTTCGTTGTTGTCAACTTTCCTGGAGTGCATTGGGAGATCATGTTTGATAAATAGAGAGTGTTATTAACCAGTTCAACTAGATTGCTGGAAGTTGATTTACATCTTGAAGCTGCCCTCTCTGCTCTCATTAACTGGGACTGCCATTCCGTAAAGAGTATATCTTTATGTGTTTCTAGGATCCTGGGCAAATTCGCCGCTTGTCCTTGATCAGAATCTTGCCAGTCAAGAAATGCAGCTATGGTTTCTTCGGCTTGATCCAATTCAGTTCTGGCCTTCTCTACCTGCTTATTAATGGATGCCGTTAATTCACACAGTGGCTCTGCCTGGGCGATTTGTTGACACAGAAGCTTAATTTGAGATATTAATGCAGTGTTTATTTGTAATGCTTCTGCTCTAAATTCAGCCACTTGTGGAACGCCCTTTATTTTCTCGCGCTGTGATGATAATTGAGTGATTTGCTCATCTTTTGTCTTCACCATTTGCTCGTTCGCTGCCTTCAATTGTGCCAATGCCTCTGCTAATTCTTTTTGTTTCTGGATCGCGCTTTGGTCGATCCTTTGCTTTTCTGCCTGCAATTGTTGAGTTAGTTGACTGTTCACTTGCTGTTGTGTCAACAATTGCTGTTCTGCCTGCTCTGCCTTCTGCTTTGTCTCAGCTAACTCTGCTTGTAATGAGAAAATCTCTTGATCCTTGGTTTTCAGTAGAAGACTTACCTCCGATGCCTTATCAATTGTTGCTGCCGAATAGGCTCCCGCATACTGCGATAGTTTTGTCAGGTCGTCGGAGGGGTCAAATTCCTCCTTCCAAACCACATTTCCCGTAACAGTTTGCTCTGGGAAAAGGGAAGGTTGATCAGTCCTTCTTCTTTTCCTTTGTCATTTCACCACTGCTTTATGCCTTGGGCTGTAGAAATCATCCAGGGGAGGAATATCTTCTACCTGGAGAATGATTTGGTCGGAGGGGTCCTTTGGTATTATCTCAACGTCTTTAGAAATGGGTGGGCCGCTAGTTCCACTCAGAACTTGTGATGAAGTGATTTCCGGTGTGTCCGTTGTCTTGGAGGTGTCTGTATCTTTTGAACATTCCAACCCACTGATGATGGAATCAAATTGCTTCCATTCCTGGAGCAATTTAGGGTCAATACGAGTATCTATATTGACATCAATGGTGGTTTTTTTTGCCTTTCGGCTTGGGACTCCTTCCGCACTTTTTCCTGCTCTCTCTTCTGCTGTTCCTCTTGTTCTTTCTTTTGCCTTTCCTCATGCTCTTTCTTTTGCTTTTCCTCTTTCTCTCTTCTTTGCTTTTCCTCCTGTGCTCTCTTCTGCTTTTCTTCTTTTTCTTTTCTCTGCCTTTCTTCTTGTTCTCTCCTCTGCTTTTCCTCCTGTTCTTTCTTATGAACCTTTGTTATAACCGGAGGTTCCTTTGACTGTTGCCGACCAGGCTCGCTTGATGATGTCGCCGGGGTTGTCGCTAGTAAATCTAGAGGCAGAGTTTGCAACCTCTGTTCTCTAAGTTTATTAAATTCAGTCAGCCCTTCATCATTATATTTCGCTTTGGCGAATGCTTTAACCTGATTTATTGTCTCAGCTGAAGAGAATAGGTCGTCAAACATATCTTCTTTATGGTCAAATCTTGTCAATTTGGCCTGTTCTTGTGCATTATAGGCAACTTTATTTGGATCAAACTGCCTATTTGGGAGAGTCGCCAGAGTTAAGGATTGAATCTTTGTGGCTTCCTTTTCTGCATGTTTGAGATCATGCAGAGTGTAGACACCACACCTCAAGGGAAAAGAGGGCCAACCCTTCTTCTTTTCCTTCTTGAGAGTCTGTGTAACACTCTCAGCCATAATCTGGTAAGCGATTTCCCTTGCCAGCAGTTTATCATGTATGTATAAAGGGAGGACATGGGGGTCGGCTTGGCTACCGAGAACTTTTATGTAGGTAAATCTCTCCTCTCCAAACCATCTACCTATTGTGGTTAAATCAAATCCGGCTTGATAATAAATCTTGGGAGCAGGTTTATCGAAAATGGAATAATAAATAGGCAACATAAAGCCATTACAGACTTGGTATAGATGATGTTTATAAGAATATTTCGACAATTTTTGATGATATATATGAATAGGCATGGGGTCTTGTGCAGTCCACCTCCAGCCGAGTACGGGGAATTCAGAGTTAAAACACAGGGTATCTAGAATATAGGCACTGTAGTAGAATGGGGGAAATACCCTTTCAGAAATACGGGTCTTGCTTCTAAACTTAAGCACAATTGTTGCTAATTTGTCTGAGAGGATAGTGGCCCAATCCATAATTACACTGTTGCATCCTGCTTCCATTAGGGGAACCATTTCTATGGTAAAATTAGCAGAGTCATGCAATCCCCACAATCTACACATCATTATTCCAGCATAGCAATAAGGAGAGGCCAGGGAATCAACTGAGTACTTACCAGACGACTCATGTTTGTGCTTGGCCGGATTTCGTCTCCAATCCCGGATGGGTTCGGATTCAACTTCATTTTCGTTTGCGAATTTCTCCAGGAACACCTTATTATATATCTTCTCTGGCTCGGGCAAATGATACATTTGCCTTAGATCATCCGCCCTGAATGACCCGAAAATTCTCCTGTCTCTGGTGCTGAAGGTTCTATCCAGTATTGGGATTTCTTCAATCACCCACCGCACTATGTCTGTGTATGGGAGAGTTTGCTCCCTAGCTTCTATCCGGTGAAGGAAGGAGTCAACTAAGTCCTTGAGAGTACCCTCAGACTTCCGAGTTAAATCCACAGTAGCTTCTACTGTTGTCACTGCTGGTTCTTCGGCTTCAATCAGGTTGTAGGTACCTTGCCAAGTAACTCTGACGAGACCCAAACATGTAGTATCAGATATCAATCCCTTCTTTTTTTCCACGACAGCTTGTCCTCCAGCTGGTGTAGTGGAAGCGCCTGTGGTATTCTTGGATTTCTTCCCCATTTTGTTTGAGCTTTCTCCTTTGGATGGATTCTGCACAGAGGCGAAAATAAACGTAACACAGAGATATGCCAATGAAAATCCAATATGGGAAAGATATATTGATCAAAGCGTGCTGAGAGATTAACTCTTAAAAATGGCCGCGGATACAATCCATGGGAAGATCTTACAATTACATTAAATGGCCGTTTAAAACCTGCCACCCCTTAAATGCCCATTATATCATCCTTCGGCCGAATGACCCGTTTAAGCGTGCTATGGATGTTTTGACGGTTGGGCGCAGGTGCATCATTGCTTAGAAGATTAAGCTTTAAATATGATTTGATCATAATATCCCTCCATTTAACGGCTTTTTTGAAATCCGCGCTATATCATAATCAGGCGTCGGGAACACTTAAATCCCTATGTTGACAATTTTGAAAACGCTGATCGCCGATAGCGATATCGCATCGCATCGGGAGAATTGGTATTATATAAACATATGGATAGCATACCACCGATCAACGATAGAGAAATCGCATCGCATCGGGGTGAATGGGCATAACAATGTGCATAGATAGTGTATCGCAGATTGCCGATTGCGATATCGCATCGCATCGGGGGTATGACCTGGGCGCCTTATTATTGTGCATAGGATATTGCCGATTGCCGATTGCGATATCCCATCGCATCGGGGTGAAAGGCTTGGGGTGCTTTAAGACTGCGTATAGAGTATCGCCGATGGCCGATAGCGATATCGCATCAGCGAGAACCCATATGTCACTTATTTGTGTTTTCTATGTCATTGCGATATGCGATCTTGCGATCGCTTTATCGCAATGATAAAAGATTGTTTTATTTGATCAAAAATGGGTTTTTCAAAAGGTTTTATATAATGTCTTCATTTGGTTTGCGGACCTTTTTCAAATAATGCAATATTGATACCAATTAACTTCTAAAGGGACCCATTTCATATGATAATTTTGTAAATATAAATGATATGAAATGGGGGGTTGTTGTAGGGCACAACAATTGGCGATTCGCTGGAAGAACCAGTTATCTCTGAAAAGCATAGAAATACTTAAACTTTTGCAAAATAGAGTTCTAATCAAAGGGGAAAATTCTAATATAACTAGGTATGTATGCATTCCAAGTAAAATGAATCTATTTTTGCTAATTTCCTCTCTCTTTTTTAAGAAAATAGATACATTCTAAGTTTTAAATAGGTCTCTATTGGTTTTATAATTATAAAACAGAAAACTTTTCCAAATCAACTTTTATAGTGAACTCTTCTGTCATAGGTAGAGCCTCTGCTGCCAGCAAACGTTTATAGTTTCGACAGGGATACCTTTTAACCATGCTATTGTCCATTATTCCATCCAATTAAGAGTGTGATTAACAGAATGAATTCAAAAGATGTTTTCATATTTTGTATTTCATTTCCTTTTTCTGTTATTAATAAGATAAAAAGCCATTGTCCTGGTTTGGTGGCCAGCTATTGACAATGCCATTCACTGGTAGTAATTTAACCGAACAAGCTGGCTCGTGATGAGACCCCTTGTCTTATAATTTTAAGCCATTACCCTGTTTTGGTATGCAGTATTGGTAATGTCGGTTAAACTATTTCCCTATGAACATGGTAAGAAGGCTTGTAATAAGACCTCTTATCTTTAATATCAGATATTTTAGAATTACACTCTGAGTAATCATAAACTTTAGTGAATGGGATGAACAATCTTCTCCTTAAGAGTAAATGGATGACAGGGTAAGAGTTGAAGATGCTGAAATTGGATTAGCTTCTATCTTGATATTGATAACTTTTTGAGACCAATTTGAAAACAGAAAATGATTTACAATACTTTTTAAACTTTGAGAGGAGTTCACAAAACTTGAAATGTGGTTTCAGAATACAATGATACCTAATTTCCTAGAAATTATTCCTTTTGGTTAAGAGTTCTATTATTTTAAAAGCCAATATCACACTACTTCTGTAGATCAAATATTCAAACATAGCAAAGGTCAATAGTAGATACCTTACAATATTATTTTCTACAAATCCTACAAACTACAAAACTCTATCAAACTAAAAGGAGAAGGGGTTACCTCCTCAATTAAAGAATTTCTTCAAGATAAGGCCATTAACAGGGAGAGAATCTCTCAACCCTGATAAGTCTTGCAATATAAAGGTCGAATGGCCTATCTTTTCACAGATCTGAAATGGTCCAAGCCACATCTTCTGGAACTTGGTGTGTTTTCCCTTGTCCTCATGGGCTTTGTCCCATTTCAGAACTAAATCACCAACTTGAAATTGTTTTGAACCGGATGAGACTGAATCAAAAGCTGCCTTGATGATTTGCTGATGTTTGGCATGAATAACCTTGGCTTTTTCTCTTTCCTCTTCTAATTTTAGAATTTGATCATGTCTAAGCTGAATAGAAGAAGAAGGAGTTTCCTCAATGAACTGTACTAGGGCTAAAGAAGGAAGAACAAGATTTGTGGGCAGTACTGCTTCTTTTCCATACACGAGATTGAATGGGGAAGATCCTATAGAAGCTTTCTGTGTTATCCTATCAGCCCATAATGCAAACATTAAGGATTTGTGCCAGTTTTTATGATTTTTTTCTATAGTTCGCTTAATGATTTTGATCAGATTCTTATTAGTAGACTCTGCTAAACCATTACCCTGGGGATAGTAATTAGCAGAATACTTTAATTTAAATCCTCTTTTAATAGCGAAATCAAACATAGCATTGCCTGAGAAATAAGATGCATTATCAAAAACAAGAGCATTTGGGACACCAAACCTGGTAATGATGAATTGATCTATGAACTCAATGATTGCTTCAGAATTTGCTGTCTTCAAAGGAATGGCCTCCACCCACTTAGTGAAATAATCGGTAGCAGTAAGGATATACTTATGCTGTTTGGAAGATGGTGGAGTAATTTCCCCTATGATGTCCAATCCCCATTGCTCAAATGGTTGTTCAATGTTGACTGGTTGCAGAGGGAAAGCTGATTTACGTTGTCTTCCACTAGAAGTTTGACAATTGAGGCATTTCCTTACATATTCGTGGGCATCTCTAAACAGAGTAGGCCAATAGTATCCAGCATGAATAATTTTGTGAGCTGTTGTGTCAGCTCCAAAATGTCCTCCTACTGGTCCATCATGTAACTCCTGCAAAACCTTTTGTGCTTTAGGTTTCTCAAGGCATCTTAATAAGATTGAATCATAATTCTGCCTAAAAAGCACATCATCAATAATTGTAAAATTCTTTGCTTTTAACCTAATAGCCCTTTTGTTTTTGTAAGACAGGTTTGGAGGTGCATAACCATTCTTTAAATAAAAGATTAAATCTGCATATTGAGATTCAGAATCAGTGACATTTATCTGGTTGATTTCTTTAGTTTGATCTGTATCACTTGATTCTGGAATGTTGGATGCTCCTGCCAATATCCAGCAAAAACCTTGGCCCCTAACAATCTTTGCTGGCCTAATTTCTAAGTCATACTCTTGAAGCGCTGTGACCCAATTTGCCCTTTTTTCACCCACTTCTTTTTGGATTAATAGTTGCCTAACTGCAGGGAAAGGAACTATAACTTTTGTGTGGGTTTTCAAAAGGAAGGGTCTATAATGCTTGGCTGCTTTAAATACAGCAAAGGCTTGTTTTTCTACATCGGAATAATTCAATTCAGCACCCTGAAGATTTGAGCTAAAAAATGAAATGGGTGCTTCCAGATTGTGATCATTTAGTTGCGTGAGTACTGCGGCATAAGAGAAATTGGATGCGATGGTATACAATGTAAAATGATTAGAAAAATTTGGAGTATTTAAGGCTGGGGCATTGATTATTGATTGCTTGATTAGATCAAAAGCTTCTTTTTCTGCTGATCCCCACTTAAAGACTGAATTTTTCTTAATCATTGTTTGAAGTGGCAAAATAAGTTGAGAAAAATCTGGAACAAATCTTTTAACAAAATTGATCTGGCCTAAAAATGACTGCATCGATTTTTTATTGTGTGGGATTGGGATTTCAGAGATTTCTTTGATCCGATCAGGATCAATATAAATGCCATCTTTGGACACAATAAAGCCTAAGAGCTTTCCTTGGTCAAGAGCAAAGAAAGACTTTTTAGGGTTAAGGGAAATACCATATCTTTTGCAACGTTGAAAAATTTGATTTAGATCATGCAAATGATTATACCTCTCCTTAGAGAATACAGTAATATCGTCTAGATAGACAACTACTGTTCTATTAATCAACCCTCTAAAAGCTATATCCATAGCTCTTTGGAATGTCGCTCCTGCATTTATAAGTCCGAAAGGCATTTTCTGATATGCATATGTTCCCCATTTTGTTCTGAATGTAGTTTTAAGCTGGTCATCAGGATGAACCAGGACTTGGTTATATCCTAAGAAACCATCTAGAAAGGACATCAATTCAGAGCCTGCTACTGATTGAAGTATTTGCTCCATAGTAGGTAATGGGAAATTGTCTTTCAAGCTCGCTTTGTTCAAATTTCTGAAATCAATACAGATCCGAATGTCGCCATTTTTCTTTCTGACTGGCACCATATTAGAGACCTAGTTTGAGTGTCGGACAGGAAAAATAATCTTGGATTTCAAGAGTTTGTTAAGTTCCGATTTTATCTGGCTCTCTAAGTTTGGATGTATTTTTCTTAACTTCTGCTGAATCGGTTTCTGATCGGGAAGTACCGGAATGGTATGCTGGATAATAGATGTATCATATGTCTTCAAATCATCATATTTCCAAGCAAAAACCTGTTTATTTTTTCTTAACAGTTTAATGAATGCCTCTTTCTCTTCAAAGGAAAGTCCTAATCCTAAATTAATATTTTGAGGAGCTTGCTCAGTACCTGGATTTATCAATTCAAACCTTAGGGTAGAGCTTTGGAGCTTTGCATTAGTCACAGGTTTAAACCTGTCTTTAATATCATAAAGATCCTCCAGCTTTACCACAGGCTTAGGAATTGAATTTTCCTGAGGTGTTTCTTTCATTTGTAGATCATGGTCATTTTCCTCAATAATTTGATTATCATAGGACTTTTCAGAAGTTAAGAATTGTAAAATATCCTCATCATGGTTGAATACTCTCCAATTAGTGACATTGTCAGGAACTGAAGGCCTAAAAAGCAATTCTACGGAAAATCTATCTGGGCTGTAGCCTTCAGAAGGTAGGAGCTTGGAAGCTACATTAGCTAGGAGATCGGCTGCCGAGTTTTGAGACCTGGGAATGGAGGAAATGTTGAATGCGGAAAAGTGCGAGGTAAGTTCTTGTACTAGCGATTGATAATGCTTGAGGTGATTTGAAAGACAATGAATTGCATTCCTCACCTGTTTAACAATAATTTCAGAATCGCCAAATACTTTTAGATATTGCACTTTAAGGTCGATTGCTTTATATAATCCCTGGACTAAGGCTTCATATTCGGCTGTATTGTTAGTGCATTCAAATTCTAGCCTACAGGACAACATTGTCTTTTCTCCTTGTGGGCTAACTAAAATACATCCTGCTCCTGAGCCCTCGCTAGACTTGGACCCATCGAAATATAAAGACCAAAATAAAGAGGTATTAACAAATGTATTTACAGTTTTCTCAGCATCATTGAAACATCTAGACCTATCAGTTTGTGAAAAATTCTCAATCTGAGATGTAAAATGATTGACTGAGAAAGGGGATGGTTGGGCAACAAAGTTACCAAAGAATGACTCTGATGAATAATTCCCCAAAATGTTGTTGTTGAACGCTACAGGTTGGTTTTCTTGCTCAAATTCAGTAACTGTATGGGTCACATGTTTCTCTCGATCGATCCTTATTTGATTTGGCTTACCCTTATAGGGAAGCCACATATGTGACCAATCAGTGGAAATATACCCATGCAATTTTTCGGACCAATCCCTGCTCAAAATTAAACCGTAAAATTCAGGTATATCGGCTATTAGGATGTCAATCCTTTGTACTACTCTAGGATCTGCAGATAACCTGATAGTTACGGAATTAATCTCTCCCACAACCTGTACTTTGGTCCTGTCCAACTGTACAATATGAATAGCAGACTTCTGGGGTTCAATGTTCAGTTTAGAACAAACTGAAGCTGGAATTATGTTAGACGATGCCCCTGAGTCAATTAAACATTTGTGCAGGTTTTTGTTATAGATCTCATAGGTTAGAAGGAAGGGTGGAGTATGAGAATTTGATCTATCTCCAATCAAAACTGAATTGGTAGCTTCAACCATACCTGGAGGAGGTTGGCCTGAATCATTAGCAGCTTTTGCATTGGGAAGAGGTGTAGAAGGAACAACATTCAATTCTTTAAGAAGTAATTTCTGCTGATGCTTTAATTTACTAAGTTCAAACATAGTAATGTTTGCTTTAGTTTTCTTCATGTCATCAACAATGTTATACTCCATTGAATCGGATACCACTAATGTTTTAGATGTTGAAGGAGTTTTAGAAGTTGAAGGCTGGTTTTGGGGAACTGCTACAGGTGATTTCTTTGCAGGTGTTTTTTCTTTGGTTGTAGCAGCACCAGCACTCCTTTTCTTTGATGTTACCTGAACAGGTTCAGAAGTACTTTTGCTTCTAGTAGTGATCGGGAATGCTTCTTCTTCGTTATCGATATCGGAGTTGGGGAGTATAAAATCCCACATTCCATGACATTCCACTACTTCTTCTTCATCATCAGTTGGTGAGATTGTTTCCTCTTCCTCTTCTTCTTCTTGCTCTGAATCTGCATTAGATATTACATTTGGTGGCTTTGATTCATTTCTCTTATAAGTCCTAAAGGGTCTTTTGGTTGAGGTTTCGGCTACCTGTTTCTTTATCTCAACCATTTCATTTGATAAAGTTTTTAGGACTTTTTGCAAACCTTCCATGTCATATGGGTCTTTTGGGGTCTTTTTTCTTGAGTCATCTTTAAAAGAGACTTTTTTGGCTTTTCTGTATTCTAGAGCAGCTTTCTTCTCTAGAGCATTGATGCGTTTTTCCACAGCAAGTGCTTCTCTCATGTTTTCAGCTAAGGTAGGTTTCCCAGCCCTGTCTACAAAAATGGCTATATTGGCAGGTAGGGCGGTGGTATACTATTCGCTTCGAATTTGTTCACTTGGTTTGGAGGCTGTAGGGATTTTATTCAGGAGTTTATTGAAGCGAGCATTAAATTCCTTAATTGGTTCCCTATGCTCTATTCTCAGATTGGAGAGATCATTTATTAGGGTAGCCAAAGACCTATCATCTCCATATTTGGTAAGAAACTGCTCTTGGCAAGTGTTCCAACTGGTAATGGAACCAGAGGGTAAAGAGAAATACCAGGATCCTGCTGATCCTTGCAAGGTGTAAGGGAAAAGTCTAACAACAACATCTTGTTCTGTTACTCCTTTCAAGTTGACTGCTAACATGAAATTATTAATGTGTTCCTCAACCTGGGTTCCATCATCTGGATTAAACTTGGGTAGCCATTTTTCAGGATAATCTGGTAATGGATGCAATGGTGCAGGCATATTGACTGCACCAAGTCTGGTCCATGGATCTGCCATTATAATAGCAGTAGTGGTTGATAATACCGCTGGAACTCCAGATGTCTGGGAAGGAAATAATGTTGAGGAATGAGCAGGTTGGGATGCTGAAGCTTCTAATCCCTGCTGAACAACAATATGTAATGGGGGAGTGGATGGTTGACTTTGAAGATGAGAAGTTGAAATGGAGGATGTGGATGAAAGCTCTTCACTGTCAGATCCTTCAGTATTTTTCTTCGCCTTTTTCCTTTTGGGTAAAGGGAACTCAGTGGGTTCAATACCGAGCTTTTCGCTCTGAAGTCTGGTGAGAGGGTGAGGTAAATTGAACTGCGAAGTCGCACTGCTTTGTGATACCTCAGATTTCTGTGGTGAAATCGAGAAGCTCTGAAGTTTGTGGATAAGAGACTGGACTTCAGGTGATTCAAGACTTAATTGTTCTGGAGTATGATGGGTTTGAGCAGTGGTAGTTGATTCCTCTTCTTCTTGTTTGGATACTGGAGAACCAGCATGCGAATGAGAAGTTCGAGGGGATTCGGAGGGAGAATTACTCTTAGAATGGCTTGCAGATTTGGGTTTGTTTGCCATTCACAGTCAGGCCCTCCTTCTAGTGCCAAAAATGTTGATGCCTCGAAAATCGCTGCAACAACATCGGGGATAACCACCCGGTCCGGACCTTAGTACAGCTCCTTTTCCGTTTGGAATAGTGGCTCTGACTGGGGATAATGGGACCAGTTTCCCAAAAGTGGATAAACGGGATGAATGGATGATTTATAAACTAAACTAGCGGTGAGCGAATAACTAAAACTATTAACAAGAATACATAAACTATGATCTATCCCGGGGACTTATTGAGCTTTAAAGTGCAGCGCTTGATGATCTGTGTCTATAAACAGGCATATAGATGACTCCATTTAACAGACATGGACATTATTTCATTCATGATTACTATGCTTAAATAGTTAAGCAAAGCGATTGAAGCGATATTACCACACTTATCATTTATATCATTGACATATACATGATTAAAAAGAAAGGCACATCATAAAACATCCAATAGTGGAATGAATATAGATCTGATGTTACAGCGCATGCATATAATCAATAATAGCAAGAATAATCACATAACAATTCATATGAAAGGAATGAATTCAGACATAGATAGAAATACCATATGAGCTGCTTGACACTCCCAATATCAATCGCTACTTGTAATTCTTCCTTCAACGCAGAAATATTCTCAACAAAGACAATAGCGCACAATTGCATAAAAACTTCCTTGTTGAATATAGAACAACTGGTCCAGTTTCATAAAAGAATATTGACTGAAGCACAATAGTGCAAACTTCAGTCTTTAAGTCTGGTACAAAACTTTACGACCCTTTCTAAAACAATGAAAGGGTCTATAAATACTAAATTAATCTAAATATCTACTAAACTGAAATCCTACTAAATCAGTATCAATAAATCTTGATCCTATTTTCCTCAGCGATCTGGCAATCGGCGACATGATTCATCAAGTAGGTTGCTTGCCTTTAAATATGAGCTGACTTATCGCAAGCATTGGCTCTACTTCAGGAGGTTTGTTGAGGCGCGAACTGAGCTGGGCGGCATAGGTGGCATCCTGAATATCGGGAATCATATACCCGATTGCATCTGTTAGTCACTTAAGGGTGGCTCTCTGTGTATGCGGATTTACCAGGAAGAACCAATATGTGTCCCAGGTTAAACTATTAATCCCAGCGATTAATCTCCCCTTTTCCTCTAAATCAGGATAACATGATTGCTCCAATGTGTTCGTTGTTGTCAACTTTCCTGGAGTGCATTGGGAGATCATGTTTGATAAATAGAGAGTGTTATTAACCAGTTCAACTAGATTGCTGGAAGTTGATTTACATCTTGAAGCTGCCCTCTCTGCTCTCATTAATTGGGACTGCCATTCCGTAAAGAGTATATCTTTATGTGTTTCTAGGATCCTGGGCAAATTCGCCGCTTGTCCTTGATCAGAATCTTGCCAGTCAAGAAATGCAGCTATGGTTTCTTCGGCTTGATCCAATTCAGTTCTGGCCTTCTCTACATGCTTATTAATGGATGTCGTTAATTCACACAGTGGCTCTGCCTGGGCGATTTGTTGACACAGAATCTTAATTTGAGATATTAATGCAATGTTTATTTGTAATGCTTCTGCTCTAAATTCAGCCACTTGTGGAACGCCCTTTATTTTCTCGAGCTGTGATGATAATTGAGCGATTTGCTCATCTTTTGTCTTCACCATTTGCTCGTTCGCTGCCTTCAATTGTGCCAATGCCTCTGCTAACTCTTTTTGTTTCTGGATCGCACTTTGGTCGATCCTTTGCTTTTCTGCTTGCAATTGTTGAGTTAGTTGACTGTTCACTTGCTGTTGTGTCAACAATTGCTGTTCTGCCTGCTCTTCCTTCTGCTTTGTCTCAGCTAACTCTGCCTGTAATGAGAAAATCTCTTGATCCTTGGTTTTCAGTAGAAGACTTACCTCCGATGCCTTATCAATTGTTGTTGCCGAATAGGCTCCCGCATACTACGACAGTTTTGTCAGGTCGTCGGAGGGGTCAAATTCCTCCTTCCAAACCACATTTCCCGTAACAGTTTGCTCTGGGAAAAGGGAAGGTTGATCAGTCCTTCTTCTTTTCCTTTGTCGTTTCACCACTGCTTTATGCCTTGGGCTGTAGAAAACATCCAGGGGAGGAATATCTTCTACCTGGAGAATGATTTGGTCGGAGGGGTCCTTTGGTATTATCTCAACGTCTTTAGAAATGGGTGGGCCGCTGGTTCCACTCAGAACCTGTGATGAAGTGATTTCTGGTGTGTCCGTTGTCTTGGAGGTGTCTGTATCTTTTGAACATTCCAACCCACTGATGATGGAATCAAATTGCTTCCATTCCTGGAGCAATTTAGGGTCAATACGAGTATCTATATTGACATCAATGGTGGTTTGTTTTTGCTTTTCGGCTTGGGACTCCTTCCGCACTTTTTCCTGCTCTCTCTTCTGCTGTTCCTCTTGTTCTTTCTTTTGCCTTTCCTCATGCTCTTTCTTTTGCTTTTCCTCTTTCTCTCTTCTTTGTTTTTCCTCCTGTGCTCTCTTCTGCTTTTCTTCTTTTTCTTTTCTCTGCCTTTCTTCTTGTTCTCTCCTCTGCTTTTCCTCCTGTTCTTTCTTATGATCCTTTGTTATAACCGGAGGTTCCTTTGACTGTTGCCGACCAGGCTCGCTTGATGATGTCGCTGGGGTTGTCGCTAGTAAATCTAGAGGCAGAGTTTGCAACCTCTGTTCTCTAAGTTTATTAAATTCAATCAGCCCTTCATCATTATATTTCGCTTTGGCGAATGCTTTAACCTGATTTATTGTCTCAGCTGAAGAGAACAGGTCGTCAAACATATCTTCTTTATGGTCAAATCTTGTCAATTTGGCCTGTTCTAGTGCATTATAGGCAACTTTATTTGGATCAAACTACCTATTTGGGAGAGTCGCCAGAGTTAAGGATTGAATCTTTGTGGCTTCCTTTTCTGCATGTTTGAGATCATGCAGAGTGTAGACACCACACCTCATTGGAAAAGAGGGCCAACCCTTCTTCTTTTCCTTCTTGAGAGTCTGTGTAACACTCTCAGCCATAATCTGGTAAGCGATTTCCCTTGCCAGCAGTTTATCAGGTATGTATAAAGGGAGGACATGGGGGTCGGCTTTGCTACCGAAAACTCTTATGTAGGTAAATCTCTCCTCTCCAAACCATCTACCTATTGTGGTTAAATCAAATCCGGCTTGATAAGAAATCTTGGGAGCAGGTTTATCGAAAATGGAATAATAAATAGGCAACATAAAGCCATTACAGACTTGGTATAGATGATGTTTATAAGAAGATTTCCATAATTTCTGATGATATATATGAATAGGCGTGGGGTCTTGTGCAGTCCACCTCTAGCCGAGTACGGGGAATTCAGAGTTAAAACACAGGGTATCTAGAATATAGGCACTTTAGTAGAATGGGGGAATTACCCTTTCAGAAATACGGGTCTTGCTTCTAAACTCAAGCACAACTGTTGCTAGTTTGTCTAAGAGGATAGTGGCCCAATCCATAATTACACTGTTGCATGCTGCTTCCATTAGGGGAACCATTTCTATGGTAAAATTAGCAGAGTCATGCAATCCACACAATCTACACATCATTATTCCAGCATAGCAATAAGGAGAGGCCAGGGAATCAACTGAGTACTTACCAGACGACTCATGTTTGTGCTTGGCCGGATTTTGTCTCCAATCCCGGATGGGTTCGGATTCAACTTCATTTTCGTTTGCGAATTTCTCCAGGAACGCCTTATTATATATCTTCTCTGGCTCGGGCAAATGATACATTTGCCTTAGATCATCCGCCCTGAATGACCTGAAAATTCTCCCGTCTCTGGTGCTGAAGGTTCTATCCACTATTGGGATTTCTTCAATCGCCCACCGCACTACGTCTGTGTATGGGAGAATTTTCTCCCTAGCTGCTATCCGGTGAAGGAAGGAGTCAGCTAAGTCCTTGAGAGTACCCTCAGACTTCCGAGTTAAATCCACAGTAGCTTCTACTGTTGTCACTGCTGGTTCTTTGGCTTCAATCTGGTTGTAGGTACCTTGCCAAGTAACTCTGACGAGACCCAAACATGTAGTATCAGATATCAATCCCTTCTTTTTGTCCACGACAGCTTGTCCTGCAGCTGGTGTAGCCGAAGCGCCTGTGGTCTTCTTGGATTTCTTCCCCATTTTGTTTGAGCTTTCTCCTTTGGATGGATTCTGCACAGAGGCAAAAATAAACGTAACACAAAGATATGCCAATGAAAATCCAATATGGGAAAGATATATTGATCAAAGCGTGCTAAGAGATTAACTCTTAAAAATGGCCACGGATACAATCCATGGGAAGATCTTACAATTACATTAAATGGCCGTTTAAAACCTGCCACCCCTTAAATGCCCATTATACCATCATTCGGCCGAATGACCCGTTTAAGCGTGCTATGGATGTTTTGACGGTTGGGTGCAGGTGCATCATTGCTTAGCAGATTAAGCTTTAAATATGATTTGATCATAATATCCCTCCATTTAACGACTTTTTTGAAATCCGCGCTATATCATAATCGGGCGTCGGGAACACTTAAATCCCTATGTTGACAATTTTGAAACGCTGATCGCCGATAGCGATATCGCATCGCATTGGGAGAATTGGTATTATATAAACATATGGATAGCATACCACCGATCGCCGATAGCGAAATCGCATCGCATCGGGGTGAATGGGCATAACAATGTGCATAGATAGTGTATCGCCGATTGCCGATTGCGATATCGCATCGCATCGGGGGTATGACCTAGGCGCCTTATTTTTGTGCATAGGATATTGCCGATTGCCGATTGCGATATCCAATCACATGTGCTTTAAGACTGCGTATAGAGTATCGCCGATGGCCGATAGCGATATCGCATCAGCGGGAACCCATATGTCACTTATTTGTGTTTTCTATGTCATTGCGATATGCGATCTTGCGATCGCTTTATCGCAATGATAAAAGATTGTTTTATTTGATCAAAAATGGGTTTTTCAAAAGGTTTTATATAATGTCTTCATTTGGTTTGTGGACCTTTTTCAAATAATGCAATATTGATACCAATTAACTTTTAAAGGGACCCATTTCATATGATAATTTTGTAAATATACATGATATGAAATGGGGGGTTGATGTAGGGCACAACAGAACCATATCATGCATGGTTTGAAGATAACTATTGTTGCTGGTTTCAACACTGTTCATTGGATGGCAACCATCTATGTCATAGGTTTCATTGGATTTTTCAACTTCAACAATCAGATTAGTCAAGTGGAGAGGCTCTTCTGATTTTAAATTCAAAGACAAATGAATAAGTGGGATCTCATGAGCAAGCTGATTTGAAAAGTTGTCCTCATGCAAGATAAGAGATGATGAGGGGTGGGAATGGTTCTCTATGATTTGACTATTTTCAATTTCATCATGGACAACCTCACTGCCTTGTGTCAATCGAGGGGATAACTCATCAGATGAAGAAACTGAAGATCATGGGGTATCTCCATCGCAATTAGATGCATAGTAAATGGTAGGACATAAGGGATAGTGAGGTGAAGAGGAAGTTTCGATATGGACATCTTCCTTGACTGAACTAGATTCTAGATCTAAATTAAAATATTCATGAGAAATCGAAAGATCACGTGATGTGCTTGGAAATTCGTCACAACATACAAAAATAGAGTCATCATCATTAGAATAATTAATCTCCAAGGCTAGGGGTTTATTGAAAGAATTAATTGTAATGGATTGACTACCAATATTAGCAAATTGAGAATCATCCAAGAGTGGAAACTCATTATTTTGACATGGAAGATTATGAAAAAGAGAGGAAATATTGAAAGCATCTTCACCTTTCTGCTCCTCTACCTACATAATGTGACTGCTTTGTACCTGATCACAATTTGACCCAGCATCTTGTGAATAATTAGTTGGTGGAGCATATTGATCAAGCGGGTCATGGTACAAAGAGTCAGGATATGTAAATGATAGAGGATAACAAAAATTCAGATTAGCTTTGAGACTAGAGTTGTGAAAGGTGACATCCTCTTGCAAAAAAAAGGAGTCATTCTTCACCGTAGGCTTCATGATCCATTTTTGACTTTCCTCCATTGAATATGAGTAATGAAAAGTGGAAGAAGAATGAGAAGATGGACTGGAGATTTGATTCACAAATTTCTGGACTTTACAACCACCACAAGGAGGCACTCGCATCGAGACTAGAAAGGGAGGAGGACAAAGAAAAAAGGGGCAGTAATCTCCTCCTCTGAAATTTGAGGTGCCTCATGATTCACAAGAGTTGGGGAAGCAGAAAAATTAGGAGGTTCAAGTTCACCATATGAAGAGACAAGAACCAAGTGCTCAAACTCTTATTTCAAGAAATCCTAGTTCAGATGTTTTTTAGGAATTTCATAACATAGGTGAAGGAATCAATCAGAAAAATCCTTAATTGATTCATTAGGCTTCATTCTTAAAAGATTGATTCTTCCACAAACATCTCGGTAGTTATACTTATCGAAGGCTTTATGAAGCTTCTTGGCAAGCTAGTTGAATGAATGGATAGAAGCAATGGGTAATGTATGACACCATCGATTAACACGACCTTCAAATGTGAGGGTGAGTAATATAGCCATGACATATTTGGAATGTATTATGTTAGAAAGATAAAGATGAAAAACTTGAAACAGATGTTCATGAAAAGTTGATTCACCCTCACCATCGAACTTAAATTTAGACAGGTTATGAATAACTTCCACAGGGATGGTACAATTAAGCTCTTTAGAAAAACATCCCAGGATTATGATTTGGGGAAGATCCATTTTAAATAAGAGATTAAAACCAGACTCAACCGACACAACCTATCATCTGGCCCTCCTTTTAGCGTAATTTTGTTGACGGTGCTGGAAACCTGTCAACCAAGGGGATATCCCTGATATGAAGTCTCAATTAGACCTCACACTATTTGGTGTAGGAGTCCCATTCGGTATAAAGGCTCGGTTGCCAAATTCTTAATGATTTTCCTTGGCTCTAACTGTCAGCATAGGAGAGTGATGCAATGGTGTCTTCGAAAAGAAAGGGGAGTGTGCCTGGTGAGTGTGCAGTGCAACTGTGTCAAGGTTCTTCTACTACAAAGGGGGGGGGGGGGGGGGGAGGAGTGAGACTCTAAGTGAGAGGTAATAGTACCACCTAGGTAGAGACACACATGAATTAGAAGGACTTGTCTAACATCCAGCAGAATAGTCCACAGCGGATGTGACTATCGTTGCAACCAAAAAACAAGGAAATATCTGTCTAGTATCCCGCAGAATAGTCTGCAAGGATGAGACAAAGATAAAACCGATTACAACAAATTCTCATCAAGATAAGCACTAAAATAACCAAAATAGTTTAACTATGTTAGTACATGTGAAAGAAAACATGAAATACAAACGCCCACAAAATAGCCTTACGAACATTAATAGTCCATACACGAAGAATGTGCTGGCCTTAAATGGCTTCTGTTATTAAGAAAAAATTCCAAGAAACATGTTTACAATGTACATCACTAACCCCAGTAGTGGGACATTGGATCCACTCCTTTCTCCTCAAAGAATTAGTTGATCTCTCTAATGTCTTGCGGGAGGAGCCAAGGTGAAAAGTCCTTGGCTCATTCAGTGAGGGGGTATATATATAACTAAGGGGTGATGCTTCCCCTTTGTGATTCTTTGACTACCCTCATGAATGTTTAGCTTCCTATGACTTTTCAACTTACATGACTCTCCATATTCAAGGTGTCCTTTGGACTTCCACTTTACAATACATTTGAATATAATATACATGGTCCACAATGATGATGTGGCATATGATAGCTCATGACAAAACATGACATGGCACTACTAATATGAACTGCTTGGATGTTGTTGTTGGCATTATGATACAAGTGTTGTCCTTGATGGAAACTCACTCATAGGTCAGTTCAATTTTGATGAAAGGCAGCTCACAGTGTAACAAGTCTATTCAGATGTAATAGGGCATTGGTACAGAAGAACAGGTAGATGGAACTAAGATCTACTGATCATAATAAAGAAGTTGAAGGAAAAGGATGTTGTAAAGCAGTTTAAGATGTGTACACTGGTACACTTAGTTAAAACATCATATACACACTGGTTCATAGAAAAAAAAGAGCATATACGTATACACACACTTTCACAAGAAGAAAAGCGCGTATATGTTGGAAAATCAAGGAAATTCAAGAGAAAAGAATACCAGGGGTCAATACCATGGTATTAGCCCACAATATTGAGTGGAGTAGTGACTATTTGATCCCGTCCAAGAATACCACGGGTCCTAAGTGGTTTTGGTCCGAGGTATTGAGAAAGGCCTAAACTATATAAGGAGGAGAAGATCATAAGGTCAGGGTGTGCAAGTAAAAGGGTTTTCTTAGGAATACTTCTATCTGAATTATATTTTATGTTGCAGGGGCTGTGTTTGTGATTTGATATGAAATATTATGTGCACATTGAATTCAATGTTGGATCAAGATCATGAGACCTGAAATTACTTATCATTGAATGATTTGATATTGGTTGGGCTAGACCTGATTGTATACACCTGTTTTATTCCTTAAATGTCATGA
Organism: Pinus tabuliformis; assembly: GCA_031772625.1. NCBI lineage: Eukaryota > Viridiplantae > Streptophyta > Pinopsida > Pinales > Pinaceae > Pinus > Pinus tabuliformis. Next base: position 105,777,838 of record CM062810.1, on the reverse strand, counting down.
TCTAGGTTTGTCTGAAGTCTAGAATAGTAGCGAAGTTATGAGTTAATATTTGCATATCTATATGCTGGTTCGTCTCGGTAAAAGTGCATATACATGCAGGTTCTACTCTTCTAAGTAGCGTATACAAAAGAAAATCCTATTCTTCAGATCTGACTAATCTATCTGATCGGTTTTGTTGTTTTACTACTGTCTTTCAATGAAGTCTTCTTAAATCTGAATGTAAAACTGAATGCTTAAGGAGTTTGGTGTCTGATTGATTGATTGTCTAAGTAACAAGGGTTATATCTGCTATTTCCTATGTAAAGCTCTGTAAATTGATAGTAGATGTTCAATATATTGCTGTTTGGTACATACTTGATTCAGAAGTTTTATGTTTCAGTAGTTTTGAGGGTATACACAGGTTTGGTTAAAGGAAGTAGCATATACATGCAGGTTGGGTTCAGTAAAGTAGCTTATACATTCTGATCCATGATTTTTAGGTTACAGCTAGTTCTGAATGATGATACAAGTTTCTGGGTTCAGCACAGTGTCCTGGTGACAATGATCTGATTGTTCAGATTAACTGATTTTTGGTTGATGCAGTTTGACTTTCAGATTTTCTGATGGGTCCAGTATGAAAATTTGAAGAAATGAGGCCTTCCTTTATATTATTGTGTATCAAGAGCATCCAGTCTGAAAATTTATGAAATGTGGTCCCTGGAGGAAGAGAGAAGGTCATAGCCTTCTGTAGGCCGATGCCTATGTACTAGTAAAAATTGGCTAGTACAAGAGGTAGGGGGTTGTAGCTCCCCTCAAGTAGAAGCTAGAAAATGAGAGAAGGTTGTAGCCTTCTGCAAGTGGGTGCCTACATACTGGTATGAGTCCGCACCAGTACAAGATTGTAAATAGATTTTCTTAATATTAAAAGAAGATAGAGACGACAACAATAGGTGGTTTTTCTCCCACATTGGGTTTCCACCTTAAATCTTGGTGTTCATGTGTGTTTCTTATGTGTGATGGTTTATTATGTTTTTATTGCACTGTTTAACAAGTTACTGATGCATTGACTAAGTTTCAACACATGATAAATTGACTAAATCATAAGTTCTCTGGGTATACGCTGGTTTCTCTAATCACAGTAGCGTGTACATGCAAGTTCACTTCACAGAAGTAGCATATATAAATCTATTTGGGAAATGAAAAATTATTGACTGTAAATACTGATTCACACCCCCTCTCAGTATTATTTCCAACAATTGGTATCACAGCAGGTCCTTCAAAAGAAGCTTGATCGCTTGAAGGAAGATCTTTCAAGATGAATAATCATGAAGGCATGGGATCTATCAGACCACCAATATTCAAAGGGAGCAACTTGCTATATTGGAAAATAAGAACCATAGCTTATCTTTAATCGCTTGGAGCCGATGTTTGGGAAATTGTGGAAGGAGGATATCAATTTCCAGCAAAAATACCTACATACTCTACAAGTAAGAAGTTATACGAAACAAATGCCAAAGCTGTCAATACTTTATTGGGAAGTCTGTCAGAATCAAAATTTGTCAAGTCATGCAGCTCAAGACAGCCAAAGAGATATGGTACAAAATCATTCAGAGTTATGAAGGAGACTGCTAGGTAAAACGTGCTAAGCTTCAAACTCTCAGAATTCAATATGAAACTCTTAAGATGCATAGTGATGAGAGTATTGCTAGTTACTTTTTACATATAGATGAGATTGTTAATTGTATGAAGAATCTAGGTGAAGAGATAAAGGAAGCTACTTTAGTTGAGAAAATTTTGAGATCTTTGTCTTCTAAATTTGAGTCAAAAGTATCTGCCATAGAAGAAAAACAGGATCTTCAAACTATTACTATGAATCAACTCCATGGAATCCTAACTGCCTTTGAAATGAGGAAAGGAGGTCCATCATATATGAGAGAAGCCACTTTTAAAGCTTCAACAAAGGGAAAAGAAAAGGAAGAGCATAATGAACCAGGATACATTTCAAAAGAATAAGATGAGGTAAATTTTGTCAAGAAGCTTCAACGGGGTTCCGAAAGATTTAGAGGTAAGCTACCATTCAAATGCTTTTCTTGTGGTAGAGTCGACCATTATGCTACCAAATGTCCTCATAAAGATAAATATGAAAAGGGAAAGGAATATGCAAAAAGAAATAGAAAACAGGTTGTTAATAGAAGGAGTTACTCTACGCATGAAGATAGTGATGCTTTATATAATAGTGATGAAGATGAAACTGAACAAGATTATAGACTTCTCATGGAATATGACAATGATGATTTTTTTGATGCCTTAGAAGAGGAAGACTTTCTTGAAGAAATCACAAAACTCAAAATCTGTTTAGAAGAAAAGAATATGATCATAGATACATTGACACATCAACTCATTGAAAGAGAAAAGCACAATGAAAATCTAGAATGTGAAATTGTGGGTCTAAGAAAAGAACTTGAGAAGACAAAATCTCTTAATATTAGATTTGCTAAAGGATCAGAAACTTTAAATTAAATCATCAAAGTTCAACGTTCTCCTCTTATAAAGATAGGTCTTGGATATACTGAAGAATCGTCTCAGTCACAGAAGCCATCACCCTCCACCAGAATCTATATTGACGTAGCAAAGACCAGTGAACAGTATGTCAATCATTAGCAAAGGCCTAAAAGTACTCATCAGGTAAATCATAATCAATTAACTCCAAGGATGAATATCAGTAGAAGCTTCAACCAACAAGTAAACAATGTCAAAAGATTCTATGATAGCAAAAACTTCTTTAATGGGCAATGTTTTTCATGCCATAACTTTGGGCATAAGGCTGCTCAATGTGTTGCTTACAAAACCATCATGACTAGAGAAGCACGAAATCAAAAGAGTGTAACTGGAATCAAGAAAAGTTCCTATAATAACTTTTCTCCTCTTGAAGATGAAATAGAATGTTCGATTTGTAACAACTTTGGTCATGAATAATCTGAATGTAGGAGCAAATTTTGGCAAAGTATTCAGAAGGAGCAATCATCATTAAATTCCAAGATATGGAGGAAGAAGGAATCTCAATCATAAATATGTGGCATAGCTCTGTATGCAAAAGGACAAGAGAATCAGTGGTACATTGACAGTGGATGCTCCAAACACATGACAAGTGATAAAGAGAAACTTGATTCTTATAATGCTTCAGAAAAAGAAAAGAATGTCTCATTTGGAAATGAAACACCAACTGTCATTAAAAGTAAAGGTTCTGTTTTCTTGAAATAAAAGGTTAAAGCCGGAAATGTCATGTATCTAGATGGTTTAAAACATAACCGGTTGAGTGTCAGTCAAATGTGTGATCAAGGAAATGACGTTGTTTTGCAATCAAACATATGTGTGGTTCGTGAGCTTGATACAGGAAAGACCGTGATCAAAGGTACAAGAACTAAAAAATAACTTATACATACTCAAAGGAGGACAACAACAATGCTATCTAAGAAAAATAGATGAAAACTAACTATGGCACAAAATATTGGGACATCTAAGCTTTTCTTAGATAAGAAAAGCATGCAGGCTCAAGGCAGTTTGTGATCTTCCAGATATCAGCATCCTAGAAAATACCATATGAAAACCATGTCAAGTTGGTAAGCAAATGAGAGTCCACTTCAATGAAAAAGAAGGATCAACAAGTAAGCCTCTTGAACTCATCCATACTGATTTATGTGGACCAACAAGGAAAAAGTCACCTCGTGGAGAAGAATACTTTATTTTATTTATTGATGATTTTTCTAGGATGTGTTGGATAGGTCTACTAAAGCATAAAGATGAAGCATTTGAAAAGTTTAAAGCCTTCAAAGCTTTAGTTGAAAATGAATCAGATCAAAAAATCAAATGTCTTAGATCTGATTGAGGGGGAGAATTCATATCAGATGAATTATTTGACTTTTGTGAACAACATGGAATAAAAAGGCAATTCTCCGTCGCAAGAACTCCTCAGCAAAATGGCATAGTGGAAAGAATGAACAGAACAATTCAAAAAATGGCTCAAGTTATGCTTGATGAATCTGGAACTCCTGCAACCTTCTAGGGTGAAGCTGCATTTGCTGCCGTGACTATTCTCAACAAAACGAATGTTCAGGTAAATAGAAATCAAACTCCATATGAACTTTGGTATGGTAAGCCTCCTACTGTAAAACAATTTAGAGTTTTTGGAAGCAAATGTTTCATCAAAAGGACTAATGAAAAACTTGCTAAGTTTGAACTCAGAGTAGACAAAGGAATTCTTCTTGGTTATTCATCCAAAAGTAAAGGATACAAATGTTATAACAAAATACTTCGGAAAAATGTTGAAATCATTAATGTTGTAATTGATGAAGCATGCAAACATATAGAACAAATGAAATCAACAGAGGAATATGACAATGAGGAGGATGGGGAATGCTTTCCCGCATCAAACCAAAATGATATAGAAGAAGAAACCAATGAAGCACCCGAAGAAGATACAATAGACAGGGAAAAGACTCCATCTAGGTATGTTAAGAAGAATCATCCAAAATCTCAAATTCTAGGAGAAAAAAGGTTTGGAGTACAGACAAGAAGAACTCTTATAGGGACCTCAAGTTATCTAGCATTACTATCCTCCACAGAACTTCAAAATGTAAATGAAGCCTGCAAAGATGAATGTTGGGTCAAGAACATGGATGAAGAACTTGACCAAATTGAAAAGAATGATACTTGGAAATTAGTTCCTAAACCTCATGGTAAAAATGATAAAGGAACAAAATGGATATTTAAGAATAAGCTGAATGAAAATGGAGAAGTTATTAGAAATAAGGCAAGACTTGTTTGTGAAGGGTGTGCTCAACAAGAAGGTATAGGTTTTCAAGAAACTTTTGCACCTGTTGCTATACTTGAAGCCAAAAGGATGTTTCTTGCTCTTTCTAGTTTTCAAAAATTGAAAGTATATCAAATGGATGTAAAATCAGCTTTTCTTAATGGAGATCTAGAAGAAGAAGTTTATATTGAACAACAAGAAGGATTCATTCTTGGAAATGATGAAAAAATTGTATGCAAGCTCAAAAAGGCTCTCTATGGTCTAAAATAGGCTCCAAGGGCTTGGTGTTACCGCCTTGACAAATATATACAACAATAAGGTTTCAAAAAAGGTTCTGCAGATAGAAATTTATATACAAAGATTGAAAATGATAAAATGCTAATTATTATTTTTTATGTTGATGATATCATCTTTTGTAGAAATGAAGAATCCATGAGTCAGAATTTCGCTTCATTAATGCAACAAGAACTTGAAATCTCCTTACTTGCTGAACTTACTTATTTTCTTGGTCTACAAGTACAACAAACAAAAGATGGTATTTTCCTTTCACAAACAAAATATCTCAAGCATATCTTGAAGAGGTACGAAATAGAAGATTCTAAACTAGTATGTACTCCAATGGTAACATGATGCAGTCTTAGTTCTAACAATAAATCACTAGTAGTAAACCAACAAATATACAGATCTATGATCAGAAGTTTGCTCTATCTAACAGGTACCAGACCTGATATCATGCATGCAGTAGGAATTGTTGGAAGGTTCCAAGCAAATCCAAAGGAATCACATCTTTAGGCAGTTAAAAGAATTTTCAAATATCTTCAAGGAACTCAGGACTTTGGACTATGGTATCCTAAAGATACATATCTTACTCTTCATGCATATACAAATGTAGATTGGGTAGGAAATGTCGATGATCGAAAGAGCACTAGTGGAGGTGCATTCTATATGGGTTCACGGCTAGTGTCTTGGTTCAGCAAGAAACAAAGTTCGATTGCCTTATCTACCGCTGAAGCAGAATATGTGGTTGCTGCATCTTGCTACACACAACTACTTTAGATGATGCAAACATTGCAAGACATTAAAATCACATGTACTCCACCCATTTCCATTCTATGTGACAATACAAGTGCCATCAGTATTTTGAAAAATCCTGTCATGCACTCCAAGACCAAGCACATACCCATTAAGTACCATTTTATACGAGAACAAGTGCTTGAAAAAACGTTAATTTGGAGTATGTTCCCTCCAAAGAATAGGTTTCTGATATATTCACCAAACCGCTTCCCACAGAAACTTTTGAATATCTCAGACAAAAGTTGGGAGTAGTTTCTGCATCATCCTATTGTTAAATCCAGTTTTCAGAGGAAGGTTATTATACGTGGGTTTCATGAAGTATAGTTGCGTATACACATGGGTTTTTGTGGCTGAAGTAGCATATATGTTTTTCTAACAGAAAAAACAGTGGGTCAGACTCTGATATGGGTGCTCTGTCTGATATTGATGATTACAGTCTGACGATATGCTTTGTTCATTGATTTTTATCTGACTGACAAAGATGCCTTGATGAATGACTTGTTGACTATGCACAGGTTCAGGGGGAGCATTAGCCTTCACACGCATTCTGCATTGTTGGCATTATGGTTGTTGAGTTCAGTTATGGTTTTAGATATTTATATCATTTGTTGCATAAGTCATGTAAAGATCTAGGGGGTGATATGACTCCTTCTGTCATAGTCTATATTTGAATGAGTCCTATTGGACATATGATGTAATTTGTTTCCCCACTATGCCTGGGATTGATGATGTAATAATTGTTGTATTTCTATCATATATAAACGATTGATATATCCCCACTTGGTTGGGTGGATGAGTCAAATGTGGTGTATCCCCACTTGGTTGGGTGATTGATGTATGTATGAGTCATTGGTCTTAGGGAGGTCATACTCACTTAGTTGAGTTCTAGAGTCATGTTATTCTTTTGAAACATATCTTTGCAGACTCTGCATGTACTCAGGGGGAGCATGGACAACATAATGTATATCAAAGAAGGATAGTAGGTTGGTCTACCCTTTTCCCTTGATGTCAAAGGGGGAGAGTATTTTGGTGTTGGTGTTACATGTTATCTCTAACAGTTTCTACAGCTTGCAGTAATCAACACCATCATGGTTGCCATCAAGTCCAAAGGGGGAGATTGTTGGCATTATGATACAAGTGTTGTCCTTGATGGAAGCTCACTCACGGGTCAGTTCAGTTTTGATGAAAGGAAACTCATAGTGTAATGGGTCTATTAAGATGTAACAAGGCATTGGTACATAAGAACAAGTAGATGGAACTAAGGTTTACTGATTAGAATAAAGAAGTTGAAGGAAAATGATGGTGCAAAGCAATTAAGATGTGTACGCTGGTCCACTTAGTCAAAATAGCGTATACATGCTGGTTCACAGAACAAAAATAGCTTATGCATATACACACACTTTCACAAGAAGAAAAGTGCATATATGTTGGAAAGTCAAGGAAATTCAAGAGCAAAGAATACTAGGGGTCAATACCATGGTATTAGCCCACAATATTGAGCAGAGTAATGACTTTTTGATCCTGTCCAAGAATGCCACGAGTTCTAAGTGGTTTTCGTCCAAGGTATTGAGAAAGGCCTAAAACTATATAAGGAGGAGAAGATCATAAGGCCAGGGTGTGCAAGTAAAAGGGTTTTCTCAGGAATACCTCTATCTGAAGTATATTTTATGTTGCAGGGGCTGTGTTTATGATTTGATATGAAATATTATGTGCACCTTGAATTCAATGTTGGATCAGGATCATAAGACCTTAAATGACTTATCATTGAATGATCTGATATTGGTTGGGCTAGATCTGATTGTGTACACCTTTTTTATTCTTTAAATGTCATGATCTAGGTTTGTCTGAAGTCTGGAACAGAAGCGAAGTTATGAGTTAATATTTGCATATCTATACACTGGTTCGTCTCGGTAAAAGTGCGTATACACGTAGGTTCTACTCTTCCAAGTAGCGTATACAAAATAAAAGCCTATTATTCAGATCTGTCTGATCTATCTAATGAGTTCTATTGTTTTTGTTGAAAATAGAAACAAGAAATGATAAAAATAGAATCTAGAAATTCTAATTTTATTTTGTCCTTGAATTAAAATTGTGAATTAAAATCGAATTTAGTCTCACCAGTTGCTTGGAAATAATTAATTAATTCATTATGGATTAATCAGTTGGAGAAATTCAAGTTAGAAGTCTTTTTGAAGTCATGCAAGATTTATCCCTTAAATTAAGGAGATTATCCCTTAATTAAGGAGATAAGATTGAGTTATATTTTAGTTGTAATTAGTTAACTCAGTTTACTGAGTTAAGTCCAGTTAAATTAGTTCCAAACTATTTGAGGAACTAATTGTGAGTTATCAGTCAGTTGATGCATGCATGCACTCGACTAGTGTACTCTAGATAACTGAAGATTCTATCATCAATAACTCATGCATGTCTATTCTGAGAAAGACCCAGTTGAGAGACTTGGTGGTTGAGAGAGAAGTGTTGCATGCATAACATTCCAAAGGTTCACGATTGGGATTGAGTTGAATTCCTTTCTTGTTGAGAGGGAGTGTTGAAAATAGAAACAAGAAATGATAAAAATAGAATCCATAAATTCCAGTTTTAATTTGTCCTTGAATTAAAATTGTGAATTAAAATCAAATTTAGACTCACCGGCTGCTTGGAAATAATTAATTAATTCATTATTGATTAATTAGTTGGAGAAATTCAAGTTAGAAGTATTTTTGAAGTCATGCAAGAGTTATCCCTTAAATTAAGGAGATTATCCCTTAATTAAGGAGATAAGATTGAGTTATATTTGAGTTGTAATTAGTTAACTCAGTTTACTGAGTTAAGTCTAGTTAAATTAGTTCCAAATTGTTTGAGGAACTGTTGGACACCTAATCCTCTATGGGTTAGTGTGGAAGCGGAATAGACTAAGGAAGTCCAAGAGACCACTTGGAATATGAATCCAAGGGTCACACCATGTACTATAAGTATATATCATTTGTTAATAATAAATGTACTCTCCTGATTATCTTTCCTATTTGTCTTTGCCATGCATGTGTTTAACATGGTATCATAGCTTTGATGTGTGGCCTGTGTAGTTTTCTTCCTCATAGTTGTTATTCCTTGTGCAACTGGTTTGAGTTGCCTTGAATAGTGCTGGCTTGGTCTTCATTACCTGTAATGCTCCATGCATCCCTGACGCTCCTAAGCACTTTGCCTTCCTACGACCTTCCCATTACCCATTAAAGGAATAGTTACATCCTTTCTGCGTACTCGTGTCAGAGCTTGAGGCAAATACCTCCCTTGATTGAAATATGCATTTTATGCCTATCAGTTCTGCCCTATATGCTTGTCAGAACTGAGCGTTCTATTCCTCATTCTGCGCCTACCTGTAGGGACCTTAATGCCCCTTCCTACCTACTCAGACATGCATGGACTTGCTGCAAATGTGGAAGAGGAGAAACTTCGTTGACTGCCTGCGTCGGATGGTGGTATCCGAGGGCGGAATTCAACATCTATTGAAGTACTTGGACTGCTCTCCTCCTTGTGGGTTCTGACAGAGATTCCCAAAATCCATTATCCATTTCACTGCGTTGAACGGTTGAATTGGGTTATTCTATGCACTACTTCTCTAATTCCATCATATGTTGTTGCTGGGCATTCTCAATCTGCTCCTAGATCTCTCCAAACTTCAAAATCGTCTACGCCAATTCTCTCACAGGTCTCTTAGAGGACGACGGTGACATCCTCCCCCTCTTGCCCTTCTCATCATTGTTGTCATTGGGTAAGCTCTCAGTAGCATCCAGGGAGTCAGAGGACAACAAATTTAAACCCTCGTCGGATCGCTTAGAAGGAAAGGGAGGTGACATTCCCTGGAGCAAAGCGCCATTTCCCATATGTGTAGATCTATTTTCACTTACAACAAAACCAAATTCAGGTTCAGAATCGGTATCTGGGCACGCGGAGTAGGGTCCCCATATTGCCCGCTAGTAAAAAAATTCTTGCTGCGCTCTCTTTGAGTGGATTTCAGAAGAACTCTGACTCAAATATCTGATATCTTTGCTAATCCTATAGTGGCAACTGATGCAGGTTTATATGTCTGTATAGCCTCATCAACCTGACCCATGCCAAACCCAACATTGAGAATGTGCCCACTGTCACCTCAGCTACACACCGCCCTCACATGTGCCTCCATTAATGGCTTCTCCCAAGCCATCATAATGCCTTTGTCTTCCTCGTCCAGGAGCTTGTCTTCACTATAAAGAACTCGATGTTTGAGATACTCGAGAAAGTTAGATTCCTTCGCATAAATTTGATTTGATCAAATTACTTGTGATTTTCCAGATCAAATTTATAATCACCCATGATTTTGTCCATAATATTTATCTATAATGTAAAATGCCTCGAGAAATAGTGGAAGTGTTCTTTTCCACCCTGCTGAAGTTGTAAAGTTGGGTTACAAAGGACAATAATAAAGAGCACGCCCGTCGATACTCTTCCCAAGGAATGGAATCGAATCAGATGTAAATGCGAGAACATGATTGTAGCTGTCAGAATACATATGTGGATGAGGGGATGAAAGGGAAAGGCGCAACTGGAATCAAATGATGTGTAAAATATGAGTCGCGGACTGTTTCCTCCTCCAGCTTTGTAATGGTAATTTTCATCAGCCCATTCCTCTGAATTTGATAGAGCTTAACATAGAAGAGCCAGTGATTTGGCGGCCCTCGGATTAAGAGAGATTGGAGCCTTGACGCAGGATTGTTGAGAGCTTGAATTTGCGAGTTGGAATTTTTGATGGGCATCCACGCGGAGCGTTTATACTGTTCATACTCTTCAACAACGATATGGCTAATGATAGAACCACAAAAAAAACTTGAAATCAAGTGAGTATCTTTATTTGGAATCCATAGTAGATTTACCAATTAATGTGATTGTCTGCTCGTTTCTTCCCATCACAACTGTTGTGGAGAGAGTGGTAGCTATAACAAGCACCCTCAACATAAATTCTGAGACGTCTAACATAGACCGATGGTGCTGTACAGGGACATATTTCACTTTGACAGCCTCCATGGCATTCGTGATTAGATATATTGGTTTGTGTTCTTAATCTATGGGAATGAATGTGTTGTATGTACATTGAACATTGAATGTGCATTGACGCTGACTTGTGACAAAAGAGTTCGTGTGAAGAGAATATATACCTCCTATATGTTGTGTTATATGATTGGATAGCATGAATATACAGTAATTCATGCACTGGTTATATGGTTTGTGTGTCTCCACTCTTTACATGTTCATTGAAGGTGCTCTTCACATATAGCGTTGAAGGCTATACGTTGAAATCATGTCTTTTGGATTGGTATAGTATTGTTATTGAATTGTGTTGATGGTTGAGTGCTACGTTGAGCCTTTGAAGCCGATGTTGGTTATACATGCACCTTGGAATGATGGGTCTCTAGTGTTTAACATGTTTATGGAGATATATTAGAATTTTGTTGCAAGCATTGTGATTATTTAGGGTACATTTTCACCTCAACTCATACTAAAACAAGCTTCTAGTGGTGCATTTCTAGGCCTTTATTTCCTGTTGAGAAAAATGGCTACAATTACTGAAGTATTAGAGTTCATGAAAACTCTTATACAATCTACTGTTGATGACACATTCCAAATCAGCAAAGGCTCTCTCTCACAAATTAAGACATGTCTACAATATGCACAAGAACAGATTGAATTTTTGCAACTTGAATCTCAACTACAATAGTGGAGTCATCATTCTGAACCTGTTTTTGTTCAGAAGATTGAAACAGACTCCCATCAACAACAAGACAATAATGTTATAGTTCATTCAGATTTAGTACCCAATAAAGCAGCAAGGTTACATGCAAATGCAGAAGTTCAACTTGCACTTCCCAAGCCCATCATCAGACCTTGGGAAGAGCTTGTCCAAAACAAGCACAGAACTGGTCTTAGATATGACAAGGACATGTCCTTTCATATTCCAGACTACTCCAAACCAATCCAATTTCAAAGTGCTAGATTTCTTCAGGATGGTTCATCTTCACCTGCTCCTCATGACAGTTCACCTTCAGCTGTTTCAGATTCTGGTTCTCTTCCACAACAACCACAACAGATTGTGAAATGCCAACACTATGACCGAGTTGGCCATTTGAAAGATCACTATTTTGATCTTCATCCATGTAAGCACTATCATAAAACCAGTCATTCTTAAAACAGATGCTTCAGAAACAAACCTCCTGCAAGAACAAAGATTCATCTTGGATGGATCACTTCTTGGAAATGGGCATCAATAGCCAAGAAGATATTTCAGTCACATGTCAGAACTTGTTCAAGAGTATTGAACAGTCTTGCAGTTGAGTTTTCTCCATCATCTCACCTTGAATCTGAAAAGGGGGGAAATGATGGTCATCAACAAGCTTCAGAGCCACATCAAGTGAGCCTGAGCCACAACCTACCACACCAGTTTCAAAGTTGTAGCCAGAGACAAAAATGCCCCTGAGCATGCCTTCAGTTGGTAATTTGGGACACTTCCTCTAGCAGAAGACTTCAACTTCTTGCCAGTTTCGGAAGAGTTCCAAGAATAGAGTTGGGGAAACTTCCTCTAGCAAAAGACTTCATCTTCTTGCCAGACTTGGAAGAGTTCCAAGAATTGCATTAAGCATTCCAGAGTTGTTGGTCATCCTTAAACCATCACAGGTTGAGACCTCCCTTTTCAGGTTGAGATTCTCCCTTTTATGCGAGGTGAGACCTCCCTTTCATGGTTAAAGGTTTCCCTCTTCAAAACATCAGGAGCACTTCCTCTAGTAGAAGACTTCAGCTTCTTGCCAGTTTTGGAAGAGTTCTAGGAATTGCACTAAGCATTCCGGTGTTGGTGGTCATCCTTAAACCACTGCCCTTTATACCAACATTTCAGAGAGCACATTCAGCCTAGTGCTGCCATGCATTTTTGGCACATTTTGTATTACAGCACTCTTCTTGGACTCATACATAACCCTTCGGATTAAGGGGGGGAATGTTGGACACCTAATCCTCTATGGGTTAGTGTGGAAGTGGAATAGACTAAGGAAGTCCAAGAGACCACTTGGAATATGAATCTAAGGGTCACACCTTGTACTATAAGTATATATCATTTGTTAATAATAAATGTACTCTCTTGATTATCTTTCCTATTTGTCTTTGCCATGCGTGTGTTTAACAGGAACTAATTGTGAGTTATCAGTCAGTTGATGCATGCATGCACTCAACTAGTGTACTCCAGATAACTGAAGATTCTCTCATCAGTAACTCATGCATGTCTATTCTGAGAAAGACCTAGTTGAGCTAAATGTCAAGTACAATGTACTATCAGTTGCATGTGTTTTCCTATAAAGGAAACTCATGCATGCAGTCAAGGCAAGGTTCCTTGAGGATTGTACAGTTCTGACAGGGTGTGAGATCAGTGTTCCACTTGGTTAAGAGTTTTCCACTTGGTAACAGGAGGATCACCTAGGAGAAACAACACAAGGAAATAGGAGCTTGGAGGGTAGAGAGGAAGGGTTGTGAGAAGCTTTGATTGCCTGTAAGCATCCATGAGGATTGTAATGAGAGCTGGCTAGCTGTGAGAGCTAAGACTCTGTATAATTCTGATGTATTTCCACCTTGTATGATAATACAAATAGGGTTTTTAGCTGAGGCTTTCCCCAAAGTATTTTCATGTGTTTGGTTCACTGATTCTTCTTCTTCTGGTTATATGTGTTCAGCTCGATCTTTCTCAACCTTTAAGCTTCCACAAATTGATAGTAGAAGTAGATTATAGTATTTTGCTTTGGTTATATTGCATTATCGGGTTGATCTACAGTCAGATTTTTTATATGGTCTCAGAGCGAGATTTGTAGAGAATTTGCAGAATTTCTATAGTTTTACTGCTGTCTATCAATGAAGTCTTCTTAGATCTGAATGTAAAACTGAATGCATAAGGAGTTTGGTGTCTGATTGATTGATTGTCTAAGTAAGAAGGGTTGTATCTACTATTGCCTGTGTAAAGCTCTGTAAATTGACAATAGATGTTCAGTAATTTGCTGGTTGGTACAAACTTGATTTAGAAGTTTTATGTTTCAGTAGTTTTGAGGGTATACGCAGGTTTGGTTAAAGGAAGTAGCGTATACGTGCATGTTGGGTTTAGTAAAGTAGTGTATAAATTCTGATGCATGATTTTTAGGTTACAACTGGTTCTGAATGATGATGTAGGTTTTTGGGTTCAGCACAGTGTTATGGTGACATTGATCTGATTGTTCAGATTAACTGATTGTTGGTCGATGCTGTTTGAGTTTCAAAGTTTCTGATGGGTCCAGTATGAAAATTTGATGAAACGAGGCCTTCATTTGTATTATTGTGTACGAGGAGCATCCTTTCTGAAAATTTATGAAACATGGTCTCTGGAGGAAGAGAGAAGGTCGCAACCTTTTGTAGGTCGATGCCTATGTACTAGTAAACACATTGGCTAGTACAAGAGCTAGGGGGTTGTAGCTCCCTTCAAGTAGAAGGTGGAAAACGAGAGAAGGTTGTAGCCTTCTATAGGTGGGTGCCTACGTACTAGTATGAGCCTGCACTAATACAAGATTGTAAACAAATTTTCTTAGTATTAAAAGAAGATAGAGACGACAACAACAGGTGTTTTTTCTCTTGCATTTGGTTTCCACCTTAAATCTTGGTGTTCATGTGTGTTGCTTCTGTGTGATGGTTTATTATGTTTTTACTGCATTGTTTAACAAGTTACTGATGCATTGATTAAGGTTCAACACATGATAAATTGACTAAATCATAAGTTTTGTGGGTATACATTGGTTTCTCTAATCACAGTAGCGTGTACACTCAAGTTCACTTCACAGAAGTAGCATATATAAATATGTTTGGGAAATGAAAAATTATTGAACTGTAAATACTGATTCACCCCCCCTCTCAGTATTATTTCCAATAGTTTTGGTAGTGTCAGGCCACTGCTGCTGTTGTGAATGATTCCTTCTTGAGAATGCTTTATCTTCCACCTCCTCATGGCTTGGTGACAAGAATCTTCAATGATCTCAAGTCTTGGGTTGTGGTCACGAGTTGGTGTCCTTTTGCCTTGATAGATCAACTTGCATGATCAACTACAAGAATGTCCTTTGCATGTCTTCCCCTTCATCTCCCTCTTCATCATCCTGCTAAGTTCCTATATCTACAATTCACTCATGATGAGATGACATCAGCCCGAAAACCTCCTAGCCTAAGATGGTGCATTCTGGTCCAAGGACTAAGCTAGAACTGAGTTACAAGTTGGGAAGGGAGGCTTAGTGACTGCGCATTGTGCAGTCCCAAAAACCATGGCTGAGGCTTGAGGCCTGGAACTACGCAATTTGCAATTAAGGCTAGGCTGAGAGGCTGCCTTCTGTGCAGTTTTGGAGATGATTTAATCCGACGAAAGGACGTGCCACTGTGGAAGGTTTTTGCGCAGTTCTGGAGAGGAGGGATGATTTACTTATGCGTAGTTTTGAGAGAAAATGGGTCGGGAAGAGGGGAGGACCACTGAAGGCAGATTTTGTGCAGTTTTGGAAGGGAAGGATGACTAATTTCTCCATATATTTGGGAGACAGTGGGTCAGGATGAGGGAGGACTGCTGAAGGCAACTTCCGTGTAGTCTTGGATGGGAAGACTGACTGATTTCTCTGTAGATTTGGGAGACAATGGGTCGGGCTGAGGGAGTGACCACTGTAAGAATCCTCTGTGTAGTTCTGAGATTGAAGGGAGACTTGTCCCCTGTGGGATTGGGAAATTTAGGGGCACAAGGAGGAAACTTGTTGCTTGTGCTTGCACAATGCGTAGTTTAGGATAGGATGACAAAAAGGATTACACAATTTTGGAAGGGAAGGCTGGGTTTTGGGCTCAGGAATTGCGCAATGCAGCAACCCTGGGGGACAAGTACTATGCATTACACAGATCCAGTGGTTAAGGTCATAGCCTATTGACTGGAACTGCGTAATGCATAGTCCAGGAAGGGTGGATGAAACAAATTTGAAGGGTCGGGGAGCTTCTTCAAAAAGGTTAAGTGCTGGACCAGTGAGACTGACAGGTGAAGTGATGAAGCTTCAACTGTGTCCTAACACTTAGAACACTTGATTACTTAACAAAATTGATCACCCATAACACATGAAAAACATTTTCTCTTATGTGTGACCACTTCATGACCAACTATGACAAGTGTGACACCCAAGATAAACTTTATGATGACCGTGACGACATTTGTGCAACAATTCTCAAAACTTTGTGAATGAGTGCGACATGTGTTTACATGTTTAGGAAAACTCATAAACACAAACATGAACCCTTAGAACCACCAAAATTATCTTATGCATAAAGTGCAACAACCAACATGCAAAATGGCGAAATCTTGCCTATCTTGTGAAAGGGAGCGAAACACATAGCGAAAACACATGGAATAAATTTCAGTGTTTGCAACCATACATCTCATTGAAGATAGAATGGTATGACAATCATAAGTTGTCCTTCATACTACACTAAGAGGTGAATTTCAACTTCATGAAATATGTGCTTTGTTTTTTCGTACCTACCCTCCAAAGGGTTGTGAACCAGATGGAGTATTCATGCGTCTTGATCTCTGATCCTCTATCATACCCAATGGTTCCTTGGTCTTATTATCTAATGATTTTATTTTCTCCTTAGCTTCGATATGGTCCGAAGATGTTCATGCTACAAAATTTAGTCTCAAACAAGTGATCAAGGGAAAATCATCATAACTTTCTGTTCAAGAATCAGATTTGAATTTCATAAAAACTGATCGAAAGTGTATTTCGTGTATTATTTTTAGGCTTGAAGGTTGAAACAATAACACATGGCACCTCGTACAAGTTCGCTCTACCTAACTAGTCCATAATCAGGTCATCTTACGAGATCTGGAATAACTTTATCTTGAAGAATCAAAATTTGGTCTGACTTGCGGCATTGGAAAGAAGACACAAAGGGATACCACAAGACCGAATTTCAGATGTTAGAGAGCCAAAATTACAAATATACAATAGTTCCAATATCTAGCTCCAAAAAACAATGGAAAAAGGTGTGTATATTTTTTTAATTTGCATAACTTTTGCTTGAAGAATATTTTTGAAGTGATTCAAAGGGCATAGAGAAGCATAGATATCATTATTTTAGTCCAATATGCCTCGAAATAAATAAACAGACACACCCAGTAAGAAAATAGAAAACTCTAATATGATGCATGAAGAAGAGGAAGAAATGCAATATGATATATCAAATTTACAGGACTAAGTGCAACAAATTTCAAGAGCAACCAAAAATGAATTGGGAGTGATAAATGTTAAGATGGACAATTTAGATAAAAAAATAAAAGGAGACATGGATGGTTTAAAAGGGGACATGGAAGCTTTAAAATCATACATTGAAGTTTTGAAGGAAGGTTTGACAAAGTTGCTGCAAGAAAAGCTTCCCACTGGTGACAAGGTAATCCATGAAAATCATGATGAAGATAAAAGGAATATGAATTATGATGTTAGAGATTCCAATGTTGGGTTTAAGAACCACCACATTCCAAAGATAGATATGAGGAAGTGTTGTAGCAGTTGCAACACCCTCCAAAATTTTTGCCTACACTCGAATTTTGGATCCTACTGTAGATCCTGTGATCGATAGTTCTAGTGAGCACCAGTATTGCAGCAATAACGCTGCAACTCCTGGGCTGCATACTTTACTCTTATCAACCTGGTAGTTCGTAACAAACTTGGAAGGGATGGTGCTGTATGCACAAGTACTAGTTCTTACTGTAGGTTGTCACTTGGTTAGCTAGCGCAAGATCACTAGGAGCTCGATCCAACTTATATGGATTCCAAAGAAGCTCTATATGTGATGAAAGAAAGGAAAGCTTAGTCTATAGAGGCTACTCTCATTGCAGAAAGGAAAAACACTGAAATGTAAAGTAAACCTAGCAAACCCTACTTAACCAACTAATCCTACTTTCACAGAAAGCACTATGAAAACCATGAAATGAATGCCATTACCTACTCAAGGAAGTAAAAAACATATACTCAAGATATTTCTAGAAGTAAATGAGAAAAAAACATCTTTTTGGATTTTTATGTATTTTTATGTGAAATTGACATGCATGTATTTTATTGTGTGTGAAAGTGGAAGAGAATAGGTGGTGTTGAAGGGAGACTTTGGAGTTTGAGGAGATGTAGGATGGTGTAGATGGGTCCTAGGAGGTCTCGAGTGGCCTTCTGGAGGCTTTTCCCACACTTGGCCTTCAAAAGAAAGCCTACAGGAAAATCTACAAGAGGACACAGGGGATCTACAGGAGGTCTACAGGAGGATGCTGAGAGCAGTTTTGAAGGTGTGAGAGTGGGTGGAAAAGGTAGATGAAGGTTGGGATGATGTGGTAGGGTGCCTAGGGTCCACCAAGGGTCACTAGGAGAGGGAAAGATGATTGGGAGAGAGGAAGAAATCCTATGGAAAAATGTAGAAAACTAAGGCATATTTGAGGTGAACTTTGGGCGACCTGTAGGGCATGGATCAGGGAGAGAATCTGATGGCTGATAGGCTGACCTGCTGTGATAAGAGATATGCTACAAAAGAACTGACAGTAAACTAATGAGATCAAGCAGGCAAGGAAATGAGTACATCAAAAAACGGAATTTTGCATCAAGCTAGTCTAAATTATGAGCTATGGAAGTAAATGTTGAAAAATGCTACAAGGAGAGAAAGCATGGAAAAACAATTATTGCAAAGATAGAAATGAGCATGGTGGCAGAGATCTAAAGCAAAGTATTAACCTTCTAACAAACTTGCAAACACTAGAAATCCTATAGAGAAGGAAAATCTGTGCTTTTGGGGTAGCAAGAGGGTCTTTGCCTCAGTTCATGGTCCCAAAGGGAGGAAAAGAGGCCAAGGCACTGTTGCTAGCCTTTTGAATCTTCTTTCTATCATTGATTAACCTGCTATAGAAAGCACAAATGGAAACAACCTTCTAAATCACCAAAAGCAACTTGTTCTTAACCAAGAAAGAAATTGATCTAACAACAACTAATCCATAAACTGAAACAAAGCATATAAATACAAATACAAACAAGAGGAGCTTAGTTGCTTGGATTGGGCCCTAACCCAAGAGCTTTAGCACTCTGAGGTAACTCAGTGCTAGCTCAAAAAGGATCTCATATTTATTATCAAAACAGTAATAGGATTACATGAAACTAACCACAAAAGTAAGCTCGAGGTTGAACAGAGTTTTACAATAGCAAAAGTACAACAAAAATCCGACAAAAATTCAACCCTAATGAGGTCCTAGGCCTCTCTACTTATACAACTAAAGCTCCCAACAGCTTCCTTAAAATCAGGGAGGCTTGGCTCCCAAAACTTGAGATAAGCATAAGTTATCCTCCACTTGCTCGGCTGCCTCCTAGTGCATTGATTTGGCTGTTTGTACTCCGAGCTGCATAAAGGGGAATTCGAAGTGGGGAGTAATAAATGAGGGGGATTCCCTCCTATAAATCCTCTCCTTTTCCAACTTCGAATTATTGCTTCCAATTTTCCATTGAATCTTTGACTTTGTCTTCAAAATTCAACAAAAATCTGCATTAAACACATATTAGACCTCATGGCATCATAACTAAATCAACTAACTCCATAAGCATAAATATAATAAAAAAACATGCAATAAGCTAAGAGAATGGTTGATTTAACTATGTTAGGAGGTAAAATGAGCCCATATAATTACCCATTTATGGGGCTCATCAAGTTCCTTAGTTACTTATTGGTTAGCTGATGAATTCAAGCTCCATTCTTGGATCTGAAGTGTCATGCACACTTTTATCTTTATATAGAAAGTGTTGAGCGCAACCCAACTTGGTCCAGTTTTGGTTAAAGGCTCCACATTTTGAGGAGCAGAGAGCGCAAAGCCCGCAAAGTTCTATTCATCGCGTAGTGTCTAGGGCCTTTGGGGTGGGTCAAAGCCCCTTATTTTGTAACATGCATAGGGTGTTAGTTCATTTTTTTCTTGGATCCATAGTATGTAGACCATAGTTTTGTAGTAATGGAATCTATATAAGTATATGTAATACTTTTTTTAGGAAAAAAAGTCATATCTGATGTTGATGAATTAGTTATACCTTCTGTCTTTAGTATGTATTTTGGATCTTAAGGGAAGGCTCCACAACTGAGTGCACAGAGGCCTGGAAGAGTCTGCAGCTGAGTGCGCAGATCACTTGTAGCTGGGTGCGCATGTCAAAGAAGTTGTATGTATTGAAGATATGTCTTAACAAAGAAGAAAAAGTTTTGGCAAAGACTTATGTATCTGTACTCTTATATTGTGTTTATACATACTATTATGCATGCTTTTTACTGAATTATGCAAAAGAATACATGTTATGCTATTCTCTGATATGTTTATGTGATAAGTGCAAATCTGTGAAGTAATCGTCAATGTGAAGTTATTTATTTATGTGAAGTTGTAGATAGGTATAGAACATAATTAAACCCATGGGTGCCACAATGCGCATATCCCTTTGGCTGCAAAAACCTGGTTCTGCAACCTCCCATAATTGCTACGGGTGAGACTATGATCTACTTGTTGGTCATTGCCGAAAGGGCCAGTGGTTGAGAGTTTTGTTGGTGCGCAATACACTTTGAACCTGGGTCCAAGCCCCTTAATCCAAAAAATGGTTCCATTGTCGGGACCGAGATTTGTTTGAGGGATATGTTTTGGCATCCGTCGAAGAAGGAAATCTAGGAGTGGGTTGAAACAAAATAGCGAAGATTTGTAGTTCGAGAAAATAGAAATCTGCGATTTTCAATTGAAGCCTGGTTGCAAAAGTATCTCTATATAGAACAACATGAGATCTTATTCGCGATGTTTGCTAATGAACTATTTGAATGGGTATCAAAGTTGACCGAGCATAAGACTTGTTTTAAAAACGACGATCCTGGAATTGATACATCGACTCAAGAATACTAACAATAGGCTCTCAAGAGCAGTTGATTTTTGAATTGAGAATATCCTCAGATGATTTATTACTGAATTTGCAATAGACATGACTGTATCTTACAACAAAGCTGAGAGAATATTTTTTAAGGGTCCATAAGGTAAGTACCTGAACTCTTTGAAGCTATGGATTAAAATGCTTTTATATGAAAAGGACGTACTACAAATGCAGTCAGCTTAACGTTTGGGCGAAGAGGGAATAAGTCTAAACCAAGACCTGGGCCCTCTACGCGAAGTGTAAAATGGTATAGAGTAGATTGCGAACCGAAGAAATTTATTGAGACTGACTATAGCCCCTTGTTAGGTGGATCTAAGAGTGAAGAAGAAGGAAGTAATCCCACAACCTCGAGGCATTCCCCCTCCCATCCTGAAGGCGTGTCGAAGTTAGGAGTTGAGAAAAATCAAGGTGTCTTTGGGATTCCCCATCCATCTACTCCCCTACACCCCCTCCCCCTCCCCCTCTACCTAGCCCCATGAGAAGAAAAATGGCCGATGATTTTAAGCTACATATCTTTAAAGACTTGGATCAGAGGAACCTGACTAGTTTTGGTTTGTAGCTGATGTAGTATGGAAAGCAAGATAGATCACTGATGAATATGTAAATAAGGCGTAGATCATCACGACATTGTGAGAAAGAGCGCTGACATGGTACATGAAGTATTCTACAACTAATCAGGCTGCTTCATTGGATGATACTAAGAAAGCACTGGTATCAAGAAGTCGAAGTCAGAATCACAATGCATCACAGAGCTGAAGGAAATCAAATAGTTGACTACTGAGTTCGTGTGGGAGTTGGATCAACTATTCAAGGTGTTAATGGGATAGGTAAGCTTTAATATACCCCCTAAACAACATAAAGAGTGGTTTATAGCAGCGCTACTACCACATATCAGGTTATCCTTGGCACAACAAAAGATCACGACTCAAGCTGAATCGTTGGAGATTGTAATGAAGCTAGAGGCCTCGCCGATTGAAGATACTCATGCAGAAGTACAACAAATTCAAAGATAGTTAGAAAATTTGACCTTGGAATTGCAAGATCTCAAGAAAGGTAAAGAAACCAGATCAGAAGTATGGTGTACAAAATGCAAAGCAGAGGGCCATTATAAGGATCAATGCCTTGTGTTCAGAGATTACTTAGCAAGTGGAGAACCTAATCCAGTGAACATAGGATCAAGTTTGTGGTGTGATATTTGTAGAATGAGAGGCTGACATCGCTTTGAAGATTGATATTCATTACAAAAGTACATACAGACCCCAAAGAAAATGTTTTGCAAATTTTGTAAATTAGTAGACCATAATGAGAGAAATTGTCCAAGTTATGAATTGATGATGGAGTGCATTGCCGATGCTGATAGAATCCAAGTTGAAGGACATACACATGAGGGGCCAGGCCAGCATGTTGGTCGAGGAGGTTTCCAAGGAGGAGGAGGAGGAGGAGGAGGAGTTAGTTGAGGACGCGACCAAATTATCTGTTATAAATGTGGACAGACTGGACACTTTTGGCAAGAGACTGTTAGAACCCTACGACAACCTGCAACTACTATAAGTCTTTTGATCACGTGATAGAAGAATGCCCTGTCCTTATCGTGAAGATGCAGGAGAAAAGGAACCAACAACCCACAAAAAATCTTCAAATGATGACCATTGAGCCAAGGAAGGATGAACCATGCATCAACATTGTAACAAGAAGCGGAGCTACGACTGGAGATGATAAAGCCGATGGGAAAAAGGAAGCTGAAGCTACATGGGTAAGAAAAAATACTGAAAAATCCCCTGCATTTGATATTCAGAAGGAAAAGAAAGTATTCATGGAGGCGAGGTGAAGCTTTATGGATGATGGGGCTTCGACCTCTACTATGCAACCAACATAGAAGAATAACTACGAGATAGTACCAACTACAACACAAGATGTGGATCTAGATATTTTGAAGTCTTTTCTGTAGACTTGCATGAAATTGTTAAGAAACCAAAAAGATGTAGAAGAATTTGGGGAATTGATAGACTCTTGTGCTTCTAAGGAAGTACCACAGAGCGAGATGTGCACAGTAAACAACCTACATCGACACAAGAAGAGGACTGGAAAAGAAATGAGGCTTACTACATAGATTGGAGAATATGACATGGATCAGGTTATCTTGGATCTAGGATTTGATGCCAATGTCTTGCTGAAGCAAACTTGGGAATTGATGGCTAAGCCGAAGTTGCAATGGTCACCGATCCAACTAAAGATTGTGAATCAATAGAAGATTTTTTCTCTATGAAGGTTTTCAAGTATCACGGTAGACATTGAAGGAGTGCGCACTACTATTGACTTTGAAGTGATCAAAATTGTGGATGATAGTAATTCTTATCCTGTGTTGCTTGGATTAGATTGGGAATTTGCTAACATGGCTATAATTAACTTGAAGAAAAGGAAAATGATATTTGAAAGAAAAAATGTGAGAGTCATTGTTCCATTAGATCCATCAGAAGGAGCGAGGTATACTGAACCTGTTAAAGAGGAGTACAACGTAGATGACATCGACAACATTTACCAGATAACAACAAAAGGAGAAGAATGGATCAAACCTACTACAGATGGAAAAATGGGTTGGGAGCTAGACAGTTCATGTACTTCAGATTCAAAATAGGAATTAGAAAACTGGAAAAACAAGTTACATGAAGTATCTACAAGACGATGTGCAAGGATCATTAAAGAAGTACAATGTATGACAGTAAAGGTATGTGATTTACCATTTTATGATGGTTTCAGTAATCTCGATACTTTCTTTATAAATTATGCAAGACAGATTCCATAATGTCAGACGTTGTTAGCTCTAGATCTAGCCCTAAGAGAAACTCTTGCTAAATGGTGGGGTACACATAAGAAGAATATAGGAGATTGGAAACAATGTCGAATATTGATGTGGGTAAAGTTTGATCAAATAGAAACAAAACTTGCAGATAAGTATGATGGTAAAAATGATCCTAGAGAACATATACAACTCTATATGACAACATTGGAAGAAATTACATGAGAGGAATGGGTGCATGGCTTCATCCATACCCTCGAGACAATTCCTAAGAATTGGTATTTGGAAATAGAACTGCGACATGGTACTGCAAGTTGGGTAGAGATGGTTGATGGATTTATATTGACATTTAGTTTTGAAGATGACTGTCCATATGTAGATGCAGCCCTTCAGATAGTTAGGAAGAATATTTTTGAAAATGAAGTTCCATGTATGTGGCAACCTAATTAGGCCGTGCAGTTACATAATGTAATGGAATGCTACAATATCACTACAGTTTAGGAGGAATATCCTCACGATATCGACATCGCAGAATATGAAGGTTACCACGAAGTGAATGGATTTGAAATAGAGATGCATGATATAACAAAGCCATTAGAGACAAATAAGGTGAATATAGGGTCAGAAGATGAGCTAAAATTTGCAAAAATAGGAGATTACTAGGATGAAGACACAATCAGCAAGATAACATATCTTTTGCATGAGTACCAGGAGTTGTTTCCCACTAAGTTCTCAGATATGAAGGGCATAGTAGGAGACTTGGGAGTTATGAAGATTCCTCTGAAGCCTGATGCGAAGCCTATCAAGAAAAGACCTTATAGACTAAATCCAAAATATAAGGAAAAGGTGAAGGAAGAATTAGACAATATGATATCAGTCGAGATCATCGAACCTATTGAAGAGTCTGAATGGGTGAGTCCCATGGTGGTTCAGGAAAAGAAGGCAAAAGGGGAAATCAGAATTTGTGTGGACTTGAGAAAATTGAATGATGCATGTCTGCATGACCCCTTCCCTACACCATTTACAGATGAAGTATTGGAAAATGTAGGAGGACAGGAGGCCTATTATTTCATAGATGGATTTTCGGGGTACCATCAGATCAGAATTGCGCTAGAGGATAGACATAAGACAACCTTTGCTATAGAAAGCGGCTCTTACTACTTCATAGTGATGCCTTTTGGTTTGAAGAATGCTCTTGCCATCTTTTTCGAAGCTGTAGTTGCAACCTTCAAAGAATATATACACAATTTTTTGGAAGTTTACTTCGATGATTGGATAATCTTTGGGACCTTCAAAGAATATATACACAATTTTTTGGAAGTTTACTTTGATGATTGGATAATCTTTGGGATGTTGAAGAAGCATATGGCAAGCTTTAGGTTGATGTTGGATACATGTAGACAATGCCAAATATCATTGAACTTGAAAAAGTGTATCTTCGGTGCACCATTTGGTACACTATTGGGACATGGAGTGGAGCATCATTGGGCCTAGGAATCGATTGACCAGTAATGACAAGATACACGGTAAAACCTAGAGGTTGGTTGGATACGGACAATTCCTCATGGTTTAGGTGGAGAGATCTAGAGGAATCCATGCTTATTTAGGGCCTAGTGATCTCTTGACCAGTACATGGCAGGATTGTGGTAAATCTTGTATTGTATGTTTATTGTTTGGGCATAGGAATCCCTTGGTGGGATGCATGGTAAAGCACGGGGAATCCTTGGTTTGTTCTGTTATGAGTCCCACATTCATGCCTGAAGTATGGTAGGGGTGATTGGATGAAAGAAATATTTGTTTCAGCCTAATATATGGTCAGGTGGTGCGTGGAAGTCCTTGACTTGGTTGGATTTTGCATATGTTAATAAGAGCTCTTTTCCTCTTGTGCATTATGTGTAAATATGTTTGTTATTATGTGATAATAATGGCTATAACATAATTACGGATGAAACGGGAACTATTACCTCAAAACGGGTACCCGAGCCCAAAAATCCAAAAAAAACATGGAAAAACAACCCAAAAATGAAAATTGTTTATTCCAGAACGATGTTTTTTTTTAGGGTAAATTTTCAACATTTTTTTTAAATGGAAGTAAAAAATAATTTTTCTTTTGAAAAATGGATGAAAAAAACACCCTTAAATTTTTTTTGTTTATTCTGGAATAACAAAAAAAAAACGGGTTACAATTTTGACATTTTTTAGCAATGGAGTTAAAGAGAAAATATCCGAACTTTGAAAAACTATAAAATTCCAACAATTCTCGTACATGATGTTAAAGATAAAATATCATATCTCAAATCCTGATAATTCCAACTATTTCCATCCATGTTGTTAAAGATAAAATATCTTGACTCTAAAAAACCTTGAAATTGTAATTGTTTTCAGCCATAGCATTAAAGATAAAATATCGTGACTTAGAAAAACATTAAAATCTTGACAATTTTTCAACCATTTAATTAAAACCAAAGATTATGACTACAAAAAAATCTCAAGTTTTCAAAACATTTCAAACATGACATTATGAATTTTTTTTATGAAAAAACACTTTAAAAATGAACACTCAAGAGTAATTTATTTTTTAAATGCAATATATATAGCGATTTTAAAATCTTAGCCTAAGACAACTCGATAGATTGCAACAAAAATTTATAAATCAACCATCAAATTAACATGTGGTATAGGTGAACTCAACCCATTGCAATGAAAACTTAAAGACCAACCATGAAATTGATACATTATGGGGGCAGACTCGATTCATTATAACGAAAATTTTAAAACCAACTCTCAAATTGCCCATAATGGGACTGTGTTGTTAGAGGAGCATCGATAGAGATCCTATAGAAAAAAAATGAAAATAAAAACCAAAATAAAAAAGTAAATGTTTAAATAAATAAAAATAAAAAATACAAAAGAAAACAAAAATTCAGATATTGAAAAAAATAAAAATAATAAAAAAAAACACAAAAAAATAATACAAAAGATATATATATATATTTTTAAAGAAAAAACAACTAAAGAAAAAACACAAAAAAATAATAAAAAGAAAGCAAATTTTAAATATTGAAAAAAAATAAAAACAATAAAATAAAAAAATAAAAATAAAAATTCAAATATTGAAAAACACACACACACACACACACACACAAAAATAATACAAAAGTTTTTTTGTTTTTGTTTTTGTTTTTTTTTAATGTTATAAAAAATTAAAAACAATAAAAAATAATGCAAAAACACCAAAAATACAAATATAGAAAAAAAAAAACAGTACCGAAAGACTTTGCTTAATTCATTATGGATCACAAAAGCTTGAAAAAAAAAAACCAACAGATATATATATATATATATATATATATATATATATATATATATATATATAACTAAAAAACATGACAAAATAATCAACTATAAATAAAAATGACCAAAAAACCTAAAAAAATGTAAAAAAAAGCATAAAATTAACTTATAAATATAAAAAATTTAGATAAAAAATAAAAATAAAATAAAAAATAAAAAAGTTATAAAATAAGTAAAAAAAACAAAAAAATAAATTAAATTAACAAAATAAAAATAAAAACTATATATATATATATATATATATCAAGTCATTTTTTAAAGATATTTTTTTTTTAAATACAAAACATTTTTTTCTAAATAAATTAAAAAAATAACTAAAAAGTATATTGAATTAAAATAAAAATCAAAACAAAACAATTAAAAATTAAAATTAAAATAAAAATAAAACATTAAAAAAAATAAAAAAATAAAAAAAATCCAAAATCAAAATAAAACAATAAATAACTAAAAAAATAAAAAATAAAAAATAAATATTTTTTTTAATAAATATAACATAAAATAAAATAAAATAAAAAATTTTGTGCACCCCCGGGCAGGGTTGGCTGTGGACGCGGGTGGGGAGGCCACTGCGTGAATCGCCCAGCCACCCCCTAGGCAAGGTTGGCCGCGGGTACGGGCGGGGAGGTGGGTTGCACGCAGCCGCCTCCCCGCCCGCGCCCTCGACCAACCCCGCTTGGGGGTGCACAATTTTTTTATTTTATTTTATTTTCATTTTTATTTTATTTATTTTCATTTTTTTTAACTTTATATATATATATATATATATATATATATATATATATATATATATATATATTTTATAATATATATATTTATATATTAAAATCATTTTTAAACTTTTTATTTTTTTCCATTTTAATTGTTTGGTTTTGATTTGTTTTTTAATTTAAATATTTTTATTTTTTTAATTATATTTTTAATTTTGTGTATTTTTAAATTTTGGTTTTTTTCTTTTTTTTTTTTTTTTTTTTTATATATATATATATATATATGAATGTGAGGTTTGGGGTTGTAGCATCTTTAGAGAATTCTGGAGAAGGATTGAGCAAATCCAGAAGCGTTTTATAACATATAACCTCAAAATTAAAAGCAACACACCCTATCCTATTCTCGTAATAGAAGTGGGTCTTTCCCCTATCAAGAGCCTAGCTATGACTAGTAGGATTATGTTGTACAAACACAAACTCAATAACATAGGAGACCATAGACTTCCTAAACTAGCTTTAAATTCCAGCCAAAACCACCTAAGGCTCAAGCGAGGCTGGTATAAAGACACCAGGGCCTGGTTAAACCATTGGGAGATCAACGAGAACGTTGCATTGCAAAACATTAATAACATTAAAAATATTGTTACTGTCAGGCCAGGAGTAACTCCAGTTTGGCAGAAAACTCAGAAAAACTGATTCGTTTATTTCATTAGGTAGCTATTGTTATATACATGAATGTGACTGATCAGTTCATCTTCTTGATGACTGTTCACATTCCACATTCACCCAATCACAGAGGATTAGGTGTCAACATTCCCCCCCTTAATCTGAAGGGATGTTGGTGAGTCCAAGCATCGTTCTGAATCTTTCAAGCTTTTCTCTTCCAAGCGCTTTGGTGAAGATGTCTGCAATTTGCTCATTTGTGGAACAATGACGAAGATGGATTGTTTTGGCCTCAACATGATGTCGGATCAGATGATATTTAGTATTGATGTGCTTTGTACGATCATGGAACTTTGGGTTCTTGGCCAACTTTATTGCAGAGGTGTTGTCAATCATGAGTGGAGTTGATTGTACTTGTTTTACCTGCAAATATTCAAGAATTTTCCTAAGCCACACAATTTCTTTCGTTGCTTCAGCTGCTGCCACGTATTTTGCTTCAGTTGTGGAATCTGCTGGAACTGATTGTTTGTGTGATCTCCAGGAGACAGCTCCTGATCCAAGACTCATAGCATATCCTGAAGTAGATACCCCAGTTTCTTTGTCTCCATCGAAGTCTGAATCAGAGTATCCAATCAAGCTGAAGTCGTCCACCTGTGTATACTTGATTCCAAGGTCTTGAGTTCCCTTCAAGTACCTTAGAACTCTTTTTGCAGCAGACCAATGTCCCTCACAAGGCTTTTGCATGAACCTGGAGAGGATTCCAACAGTAAATGAAATGTCTGGTCTGGTAGTAGTGAGGTAGATGAGACTTCCTACAAGCTGTCTATACTTTGTTGCATCCTCAAATTCCTTTCCTTCAATAGATGTGAGCTTTAAGTTTTGTTCCATTGGAGTAGAAAGAGGATTGCACTCTGTCATGCCAAATCTGTTTAACAAATCTCCAATGTATTTCTTTTGAGAAAGAAATATGGATTTTGGATGTTGGGTTACTTCAATGCCAAGATAGTAATGAACATAGCCCAAATCAGTCATTTCAAAACTTTTTCCTAATTCTTTCTTTATGGATGCAATATAGCTTTCATTGTTCCCTGTCATTAAAAGATCATCTACATATACCACAAGATATACAACTGTTTTTCCAACTTTCTTGACAAATAAAGTTGCATCATCAAGATCAAAATGATTGAAGTTGAGTTTCAGAAGATGCTCAGTTAGTTTTTCATACCAGGCTCGTGGTGCTTGTTTGAGGCCATACAAGGACTTCACAAGTTTGCATACTTTATTTTCACGTCCTTTCACAGCAAATCCTTCAGGCTGGGACATAAAAACATTCTCTTTTAGATCTCCATTCAAGAATGCAGTTTTTACATCCATTTGATGGACTTTCCAACCGTTCTGAGCAGCTAGTGCAAAGAGTGTCCGGATGGTGGCCCATTTTGCTGTGGGGGCAAAAGTTTCCTCATAATCGACCCCTTCCTTCTATGCAAAGCCTTTTGCCACAAGCCTAGCTTTGTGCTTGTCAAGTGAGCCATCAGCTTTGTACTTGTTCTTGTAGACCAACTTGCAGCCAATTAGTTTGGTTCCAAATGGAGGATCAACCAGCTTCCAAGTGCCATTCTTTATGAGGGCATCATACTCCTTTTTCATCGCTTCTTTCCATTCATCATGAGAAGCAGCTTCTTTGAAGGAAGTTGGTTCAAAATCTATAGACAAGTTCAATTCACAATCATAAATAACATCCATATCAACAGGTGAATTAGAGTCATCTACATCACCTCCATTTTGTCGGTTTGAATTTCTGGTTCCTGTTTTTCCAATTTCATCAGGATGAACACTTTCAAGTGTCTTTGTCAGCCACTTTGGGGGACCTTTCTGAGATGGTCCAGGCTGCTCTGTTGATTGAGTTGGGATTGAATCAAGATTGAGTCTCCCAATTCTATCAATTGCATCACTTAAAGCATCATCCGTTGTTGGAGTTTCATCCAGGGGAGATTGTTCTTCAGAAGAAGATTCCACATGTTGATCTAGTATAGGAATCCCCCCTTCAAGATGTGGAATCTGATTATCAAATTCTTGAAATGATTTTGTTTTTGCGAATCTATCCAAGCGATCAAGTTGCCGCTCAACAACATTGTCAGATTTGGATGATTCCAGAAAAATGACATCTCTAGATACAACAAACATTTTATTTATTTCATCATAGAGGCAGTATGCTTTAGAGGTGTTTGAATACCCCAGGAAGATACACTTACGACTTCTAGCACCAAGTTTGTTTCTATGTACCTTTGGTATCAAAGCATAACAGGTGGAACCAAAGATCCTGAGATGTTTTACCGAAGGAACATGTCCATACCACAATTCATAAGGAGTCTTGTTTCTTATAGCATTAGATGGACATCTATTCTTTATATATGCAACACATAGAACAGCATCAGCCCAAAACATTATCTTTACATTTTTGAAAAAGAGCATGGATCGTACCATATTCAAGATTGTTCTATTCATTCTTTCAGCTACACCATTCTGTTGGGGATTATAAGGCACAGTTGTTTGATGTTTAATCCCATGTTGGCGAAGATAGTGTTCAAATTCATTTGATGTATATTCTTTTCCATTATCAGTGCGAATAGACCCAATATGAGATTGTGCATCATTTTCAATCCATTTATGAAAATTCTTGAATGTTTGAAAAGCATCAGATTTGTTCTTCAATAAATAAACCCAACACATTCTGGTGTAATCATCAATAAATGTCATGATATATTTATTTCCATTTGCAGAAGGAACAGGCATTGGACCACATAAATCTGAATGAATGAGTTCAAGCTTCCTATGTGCTCTTGAATGTGAATCATGAAAAGACTGTTTGCTATGCTTTCCTAGAATGCAAGCATCACATTGCTTATGTTTCCTAGGAATTGTAGGCAAACCAACAACACCATTTTTCTTCAATAAGCGGAGACTGTCATAGTTTAAATGTCCAAATCTAGCATGCCATAATAAACTTGATGGAAGTGTACCTTCTTCATGATGAGAAATATATGAGAAATGATGTGCATGAGCAGAGGTTCCTTGCAGTTTGAGAAGCCTTTCTTCTTCTATTCCCCTCATGACAAGTGAGTGGTCAGAAGCTTTTCTTACCTCAAGCTTGCCATCAAACATATGAATGGAGTGACCTTGCTGGCGAATGTGGACCAAGGACAACAAGTTTCTCTTGAGCTGTGGGAGATATAGAACATGATCCAGAAGAAAGTCTGGAAGACCAGGCAGTTTAAGCCTGATTGTGCCAAGCCCTGATGGCTTGATTTTTGACTGATCTGCAAAGTATACTGCTCCATCAACATTGTCAGTGAAATCTTCAAAAAAATCTTTCTATGAGTCATATGACAGGTTTCTCCTGAATCAAGCAACCAATCATTTTTCGAAGAAGCAAGTGAAGCATTAAACAAATCTTCATTTACTCCAATGTTACATTGTGCCTCAATATAGTGAGCGGATTCAGGTGCTTTACCTTTGTCTGTATCATCAGTTTTACCTTTCTACTGGTTTCTTTTCTGCTCAATTTTGTCCCATGGTAGCTTGCATGTAGAAGCATCATGTGATCCATTTCATTTGCAGCGAATGCAATGCAGATCTGCTTTTTCTCCTTGAGAATGTCTGCCCCCCCTACCTCTGAAGTATCTTCCTCTTCCTCTTCGTCCACCTCTTCCTCTTGTAGAATCTTGAGCAGGATGCTTTTCTTTATGACCAAGGCAAACAATCTCTTCAGAAGATTCAGGGACTGTCTTCTTTCCAAAGGCTTTCTCTCTTTTAGCAAACTTTTTCACAAGAGAGTCAAAGGTTATATCTTTAAGATTTCCATTTGCTTGTAAAGACTCAAGATAATTGGAGTAAGTAGGATAGATTGCCTTGAGAAAAGCAATAAGAGGGATATCCAGCTCAACCTTAGTGGATTTGATATCATGCATTATGGATTTTACTTCAGATGCAAGAGCAAGAGGATCATTATTTTTCAGTTCAAGAGTGAAGAGTTTAATCATGAGCTGAACAACTTCAAGTGCAAAATGTGAGTCATAGAGTTCTTTGAGCTTTTGTAAAGCTTCAAAGGCAGTTGAATATGATGAAATACGGCGACTTACTTCTTCATTTACAGATGCTGCGATTAATGCATATGCTTTGCTGTTCTTGTTATCCCAAATGACGAGCTCTTTATCTGATGTAGGCAGGTACTGGGTCATTTTCTCCTTCTCCGACACACACTCCCTTCCACAACTCATTGAAGATGAGGGTGTGTTTTATCATCCGGGGCCATTCAGGATAGTTCTCATTGCCAGTGAGAACTATCCCTACCATAGAGATGATTGAATGCATTCTGTAAAAAATTACTTCTGCTGCTGATAAAAAAGTGAAATTGCACTCAAAAAGGCATTCTCAAAGGCTAAAACTTTATGCACTATATTTTCTTCAAATCCCTCTAATGTTAGATAAAAGCATCCAGAATAATACCAGTTGTTCATCCATACATAACTTCAATACTTACAAGATTATCTGAATACTTAATGATGCAAACTCGGTTTCACCTTATAATTATTACAATGAAGACCCACGTTGAAGAAGCGCCTTCCCACTGGGTAAGGCTGAGAGCCACAATTCTGCAACCAAGCAATCTGTAGATAACAATCCACTGCCGTGTAGAGCGCCCTAAACTCTACGACTTAACCTATAACTAGGTTTTTTTTCTCAAAAGATTTTGCCAAATCTAATTCCCATCAATTGGACACTGTAACATGGATTATTAAAATTCATACAGACTAAAATTCATCAGTCACGCCGACAGAGAATAAGGATATCATGTTTCGAAGTCCGAGAGCAGCCCAAAATTCACATATCACAAGGCGATATCATCGAAATTGGAACAGCCATGTCAGGCATATTAACATTGCAGTCGAAAGGATTTAAAGAGTCCACGACTTCAATCACATTCTCATTAACATTGCAGGAATATTAACATTGTCAGGCATATTAATATTGCAGTCGAAAGGATTTAAAGAGTCCACGACTTCAATCACATTCTCATTAATTATCTCCAGGTATGAATGACCCTTCTTCCTCAAGATCTCAATCTGTGGAGATCTCTGTTAATGGGTGAGCCCGCATCGATAGCCACAAAAGCTTGTTGAGTTAAAATATAATTAAATCGAGCGGCCCATTTTCTTGACCCAAGCCGTGCTCTAAAAAAAACGGGAGCGTATACATTC
The DNA here is from genome assembly GCA_031772625.1 of Pinus tabuliformis. Classification (NCBI taxonomy): domain Eukaryota; kingdom Viridiplantae; phylum Streptophyta; class Pinopsida; order Pinales; family Pinaceae; genus Pinus; species Pinus tabuliformis. Next base: position 105,744,173 of record CM062810.1, on the reverse strand, counting down.
AACAAGCATGAAACATCATAAATCGAACAACGTATAAATTTAGAATACCAGCGTTTCTTCCAAAACAGGAGTAGCATACAAGTTCATAATACCAGCGTTCTTCAACAGGAGTAGCGGACAAATAAACAGTTCAACGCAGCATTCCAGATCAGCGTTCTTCAAACTTTAGTTTACTCAACGTGCCAGACTTCTTGCATCAGTATTTTTCTTTGACGATTGCTCTTGAGCCCACGCAGCAAGACAATATTCCACCGAAAGGTCTTCAGACAATATTCCAGTTCTGAAGCAGTAACTCTCTCAACGCTTTCTGAATTTAGGCAGGAAGAACAGTAGGTAGACTGCGCAGAGGACAGAGAGGATAGAGAGCACAGTAGACAGTGGACAGAGAGCTCAGTAGGCAGACTCCAGAGGGGTAGAGGACAGAGAGCAGTGGGCAGAAGGCAGTTACAACTATTTTGGGAACTTGGCTCTGATACCATGTCAGGCCAGGAGTAACTCCAGTTTGGCAGAAAACTCAGAAAAATTGATTCGTTTATTTCATTAGGTAGCTATTGTTATATCCATGAATGTGACTGATCAGTTCATCTTCTTGATGATTGTTCACATTCCACATTCACCCAATCGTAGAGGATTAGGTGTCAACAGTTACTTCTAAGTTCAAAGAAAAAATGTGGTGTGAGAAAGATTTAGTAGTTAAAAGAAAATTAAGATATTATAAGGAGGTCATCAACCCCACCCTAGAAGATCAAAAGTATCTCTCTGTTTTAACTAGCTCAAAGAAGAAAATTAATATAGCCAAGATTAGAACGAACTCTCATGAGCTCCATAGTGAAACGGGTTGTTGGACAGCTCCTAAAACACCATGGATGTAAAGGTTCTGCCATCTCTGTGAGAATACGAACATCGAGGATGAAAATCACTTCCTCTTAGAGTGCCCCGCGTACAACCACATTAGATCTCAGTTTCAAAATCTCTGTTGCAATACTGACCTTCCTAGCCTTTTAGGATGTCAAAATTACAGTGAGCTCGGAAGGCTTCTCTCCAAGCTTTTTGAGCATAGGAATAAAATCTTAAATCAAACTAAATAATTTGTTTCTTTAGGTCCGATAGACCAATGTTTGGTCTCAGTGGATGTTAACGACCATCATCATCATCATCATCACACACACACACACACACACACACATATATATATTATTATGTGGTTTATTTTATTTTATTTTAGATTAAAAAAATCGTTATGGATGTATTTTTTTTTATTATTAATATTCAAAAAAATTCTTTAAATTTTATGTGTTTTTGAACTATTTAACTTTTTTTTTTTAATTTATTTTTTATTTTTTATATTTTATTTTTTCTTTAATTTTTTTATTTTACAATTTAATTTTATTTTATTTTTACATTTTTTGGGTGTTTTTTTTTTTTGAGTTTTTTTGGTCTCTCTCTTTTCTTTTTCTTTTTCTTTATTTATTAATATGAAAATCACAAACATTTTTAAAAATATTCACACTTAATACATTAGAAAATTTAAAGTGTAAAAAATAAGCCCTCTAAACAAAAAGGGTTGATGCCGCATCAACCATTTTCAAAATCAAGATGAAAATCACTAACATTTAAAAAAGGTGTTCATACTTGCCACATAAAAAAAATTAAAGTGTTAAAAATCAACTCTCTAAAAAAAGGGGTTGATGTTGCATCAACACTTTTCAAAATCAACATGAAAATCACTAACATCGAAAAAAAATGTTCAAACTTGATACATAAGAAAATTTAAAGTGCCAAAAATATGCCAAAAAAGGAAGTTTATTTTGGCATCACCAGCTTCAAAATCGGGTGATTTTTTGCTACCTCAAAAAAATGGGTACCAGTTCACTTTCTCGTTAGATCGGTAACTATGTTCTATTCTATCATTGTTATTTTGCTAGCTATAAGTATGATTTATGACAAACTTGATTTATGGCTCTCATCATGTTTTGATTAGCAAATGAATGGATAATGAATGTATGATCTAATAGATGATAATTCAGCTATTATGAGGGGACATCATTCCTTCGTGGTGAATCTCTGATAGGTATGAGACCCCTATGTTCAGATATGTTGTTATGACATGTAAATTACATATTCTTGTTGTGTTTGATGAAATGTCTGTCATGGTTAGGCCTTGTTAGGTCAGGTTCTTGATCAAGTTTTTCATTATAAGTCTTTTGATCTTGTTATTTATCATTTATGAAAGTTTCATGATGTTCTGGGAAGAGGCCTGAGGCTTGGCCCTAAAAAGGTGGCTCAGAATATCAGGTTGCTGGCACATAACTACTTTAAAAAGGCCACAGTCGCATGGAGGCCTTGTTGTGGAGTCACTGGAGGGTCTCAATCACATAGAGGGTTTTTCATGGGAGTGACTGGGGTCTAGTTCAACAAAACATCAAGTTCTCTAATAGGTTGGACACTTGGAAGGGTTGGTTGGCTCACTAGTACAAAATGGCTAATTAGTTACTAAAACAATGACTAAAATTTGTGTATAAATGATTATTTTTCAGTCGGTGACTAGTAGTAACTAATTTATAGTATCTTATAACGTGACCAACTTTTAGTTGTTTTTAGCTTAGTCATTAATTGATTGTCTCAATTTTATCATCTAGCAGTATATTTAGTCATAAAATTGGTCATTAATTTAGTTATTGATTTAGTCATTAATTGCCACAATTAATGACCAAATATACAACAAAATATATTACTATATGATCATTTGAGAAAACCAATTAATGACTAAAGAAATATAACCAAAATGTTGTTTGTGTTATAAGATACTGTAAATTAGCTACTAATAGTCATATATATGCAAATTTTAGTCGTCATTTGAAACTAATTAATGACCAAAGAAATATGACTAAATTTTTGTCGTGTTATAGATATTGTGATTAGCTACTAATAGTCGTATATATGCAAAATTTAGTTGTCATTTGTAATGAAAAACTAATCATTTGCAATAGTCATTTATTTTTGGTAGTTTCATATTCATTATATAAACGACTAATTTAGTAGTTTATATTCATTTCATTTATTTTCATTAATAATCATTATAAACAACTAATTTAGTCGTATATTCATTTTATTTGTGTTCATCGTTAATCAATATAAACTACTAATTTAGTATTTTCAGATTGATTTTATGTGTTCATTATTAATCAACATAGATTAATTAGTATTATTTTGCGACTAAATTAAAAAAACATCATACAATGTGAATTGGTTCATCTAATATGAAAATTCAAAATTACATATGTTAGTTAAAATACTAAACAATATCAAGTGAAACTATAAATAATTTCAACCACAAAAATCATATTATAATAAATGTCAAGTATTACAATATGAGTTTCCAACTTAACATTGGTTGGACTACAATTTACACATGAAATGTTTTTTCATCACTATAAAACATTATCATTATATTGTCAAGTAATCGCAGGTGAATCCACCAACTATGAAGACTTGAACATCAATCTCTATTTGTGTGTCTTATGCGGGATATTGGCTTTAAGGGTACCACTAGACTGGTTCTTTTCTCTCTCTTTTTGCATCTGTCGCTCCAGTGTTAGTGTTCTCCTCTTTCTTCAAATCTTGCTGCTTACCATCAATATTGAGTTCCTTTTCTGAAAACAAAAGAACCTAGAATGTAGAGTGTAAGACATGAAAGATGATGAACACTAGAATATAAATGAAAGTAGACTATAAAGGATTTATATCACATATACCTCAATATCAACGATGTTAAAGCCATTCTTCCCCATAAGAGTAAGAAACTCGAACAAGTTTTCTTCAGTTGAGCGATAGTGGCCACTATGTGGCTAGATGACCTGTATAAACAAATTAAAGTCACCATAGAAAATAACACCTTATTAACTTAATATTCAACCTTCAGGGAAAGCTTAGGCACAATCATACCAACTAAGTTACATGCTAAAAAGCTCAAGCTGTAAATAACTTGTTAAAACAAATAATCTGAGGTGTGATGTCTAATCCTTGTCATTTTATTCGCAACAACAGTTTGTTGTCTAATGCATGAACTTGGTCAAGTATATAAACAACATTTTCTCAAATAACAACATGAAAGTAAACTTTTCTAATAATCATGAAAGCCTTTCCATACAAAACAGTTAAAAGGATTTCAATCAATATCATGTAATATTGATTTCATCTTCAAGCTTTGGTTGTTGTTTAAATAGACATAATACCAAGTACTTTCAATTTCATAGTTAAAATACAATGAAAAATCGAAATAAACGTTCAAAATACAATCAAACAATAAAGAGAGGATATCATGGAATGGACATTGCAATTATAAAAAAATTGTTTACTTGTCCATTGATATCTTATCACGCATTCGTAAAACATTTGTTTGCCAAAAATAACCATGAGGTGAAAGAATCAAAAAATTAAAAACCATAGGAATACTTACTAGAAACATTTCCAAAGTTGATGTCTGAAGTTCTTGAAGGATCTCCAACAACAAATGAATCATATCCAAGACATGATCTCTATATTTTCTCACCATCATTTTTCCAATCACATTTCATGTAACCTGCCCACACCAGAGTCAAGTAACAATCAAATGAAGGATTTGACATTTGTTTTTATCTTTTATATGTATAAACTTTGAATATAATTTGTTTTGGTAACATATTAATTCGTATTTAAAGTCTTCCTATCACGAGAATGTATCAATCAAGTAGAACATCAGAAAAATTGACCTCAATGAGGTCCTCTAACAATTTCTACAATATCAATATTTGTCTTGCTGTGATATCTTGGATAGAAAAAAGAACATATCTACAAACGAAAAGCCATATATTACTTATGTTCAAACTATGTATATGGTGTATTCTTAGGTAACTTTTTAAGATGTCCCTCTACCTTTACCAAAGCAGATTGTAGCTTGGTTAAACTCTTTATCCTTTCATTCAACATCAATTTTTGCAAGATAAATGTCACACATTATTCTTTCCCATTTCTCAACATGCTAGATATGATAAATTGAAAGTCACATAAAAGCAAGAGAAAACCATTTTCTAACCAAAACAAATAAACAAACAATGCCTCTAATAAAACTTCACACCTCATAAATTACTCTGCCACGTGCTCAGACTAAAGGTGATATTCTTTGAATCATCTTTAGGTCATATTTAATGGGATATTCATATTTTTACCATGATTTCAATTTGGTGCTAAAAGAAATATATAAATCTAGGTTATTATTAGTGAACTTCAAGTATAATTCAAAAAAATAATGTCATTATAAGGTATGGAGAGAGAAACATCTTCATAACTAGGATTCTCTATTTTAGTTTGATTTGAGTTGAATTGGTATTTGAATATATAGTTTTCTCTAAAGAAGTGAAATAGAAAGATGAGAATCGAAATAACCTTGTGAATTTTTAATTAATTCATATTATATATCTCTAAAACAACCAGGTCATCCTTCTTTGTTATTTGATAGAGATTTATTGGCATAGAATAATAATGAATTAACTATCAAACACAATGATGCAATATATTAACCAAGGAAATAAAAATGACATGGCTTTGGTATTTGTGTGCTCGAAGGAAATCCAACAATGGTTGTGTTCTTTCTTTATCATGAAATAGTATTGAAGACAAATGTTGGTTCAGAAATTGAACTCCGTTACCAATAGGATATGGTTGTGTTGGGTAAGGAAAGGATGAATTGAAGGGCTCAAGGTCTAGCTCCAATACATAGTTATCCTTGTCACTACAAAATACAAAGTTGTCATCATTTTCTTATCCATGTAAAAAGAAAAGTGAGTTTGTATTTGTGCACTTGTGATAGTATATGAAAAAGAGAGAACTAATGGAAATCAAAGTGTGTTGTCCCATCATTCAACCTAATAGAAAACTTATATATTCAGTTGTTGACTACAGTGGAAATCAAATGTAAAACCCACTCAACTTGATCTTTACATGACATAGTCGTAATGAACTAGTACAATAGAAGCATGCTAACTCATAAACAAGAGATGAAAAAAAGTAATAATGGAACATTATTTCTTTCCACATAATTTGCATGCATAAAATTTCCACAGAATTCATCCAAAAAATGAGAATAACTTATGGAAAAAGAACATATCATTAGTGTTTTGTACCCTCTTTAACACATGTAGCCTAGGGAAGTAGAGGAGGCCAAATGTAGCAGGATTCCAATTGTGTGGGATATAAAAATAGAAATGTGGAAAAACACGCATGCTAATTCATGAAATCTCACTCTAAATCATAGAACATGTTGAGGATAGTAATGATGAAAATAGATCATGTATTAAGATCAAGCCCCTTATTGGTCATCAATTAGCAAGGTGGCAGGTAATTTTTACTCGTAAAAAAAAAAAATCATAATTAGTATAATAACTGTGTGGATCTTTTTGTGATTTTTTTTACATTTATATTATGGCGTCCTTACAGGAGAGAGTGATGAAAGTTCTCCAGGTTGGTCAGACTAGTTTCTCCTTTCATATGCTTATGTGAATGGATGGAGATCTACCTTTCTTCGGTTTGGAAATTCAGGTGTCCCTCCCTTTCATTCAATATGTGGAGATGCCCCACCATTGAAGGACCTTGATAGTTTTGAATCCAATCTTACAGACATAACATATAGATCTAGTCCAAATCAAGATGTTGCTATGGTGATTGGAGAGGGAGAAACAACTCGAGAATTGTTTAGTAGTCCTCTTGTGGAGCTTGAAAGATACTGTAGGAAAAATGGTTTACCTATTTGTGGTGGTATGGAGGTAATGTTTTTCCGATTTCTTAGCTTAGAAGAAGAAGAGAAGCATAAGAACCAAGATTAAGATGAGGATTTCAAGTATGGGTATAACTTTGCAATCAGAGGGAAGCATGCAAGAGAAACTGATGCTTATATACAATTGGGAGGGGGAAGGTGGAGCACAGGTGAAGAAAGAAAATCCATACTTTATGATGATAAGGACTATATATCATTATCATCATCTAGGAAAAATGTTTAGGAAGAATCATATTTACGGTCACGGGTTGAGGAACGTGAATCAGTGGATGCCTCTTGCAGTGGAACTTTACCAAAAAATGTTGGTGTCGTGATGGTAGTGTCATGTGATGTGCCCCCAAAAGTTCAAAATATTCTAGGCAATGTGAAGGAAAATTTATTTCTGTACTCCTTAACTCATATTTCGCCCCATCCACGTTTTGATAAACCAATTATCAAGATCATAGAATGATCTTTTCTTTAATGAAGGAGTCCAAGGGCTAACAATTTAAGGATATGATCAATTTTTTTTTAAAAATGGACAGTCTTGTATAACTTGCAAGGACTTGGGTTTCAAAATTGTTGCCGAGCTAATGTTATTCACATGTCAAAATTTTGAGTATGACTTGGGGTTGAGTTTGAATGAGAGGATTTTTCTTAATACTGTTTAGTCAAGGAAAAGAACCAAATTTAGAGTCCATTTGAATTATGATTCATGAAGCATAGTAACAGAGTTGGTGAGCTTAATAGGGCTCATCCTTGTCGTGATGTGTTACATTTGAATGGCATGAATGCATGAATTTCAAAAGGTTGAGATATGATATAAATCTTGGGAAATTTTGACCAAATAAATAACCCAAACCTGACACTTGAGATATGATATAAATCTTGGGAAATTTTAACCAAATACATAACCCAAACCTTAAACCTAGTAGTGTGAAATCCATTGTTTGAAGTGTGGCTACTGAAGACAAATTTCTTAAATAATTTTAAAAATTAACATACAAATAATTTATAAAATCATGGAATTTCATTGTCAATCAAATGTCAAACTAGATAACAATTAAAGCGATAACCTGCAATGACAATCCAAAATCGACAAGGCATATTGGACAAATGTTCAAAACTCATTGGGAACATCCTAATCCTATAGGCTGCTCATCTAAAGAAACCGAAGATGTTACCTTGCCTGGGAAACATGGAATTTTAATGATATACATGAAAAAAATATAAATAATTAAAACTGACTATTAGAACTAGCGCAAACAACGAATGATAAACAAAATGAAAATGGGGCAAAATGTCACATACCCACTCCATGAGACTGCCATTTGCTTCCATACTCGATGTTTCCCAAGACTAAGCAGGTCATTCCACTGGTGTCCACATCCTCGTATCCATAGTAGAATTCATTCTCGTATCCATATACAACCTGCATTGGTCATACCCTTCTGTAAAGAAAAAATAAAAGAAAATGAAGCCCGAAAGCCTTTTTAATAGTCAATGGTTTAAAGATTTTGAAGTGTGTATTTAAAAAGAAGATTCTCATACCAATATCCATGCTTTGTTTGAAACTCTATTAAAATACATCACTTCCTCCAAAAAGTTTAAATATTGTGGATCGTCATAATTCAAGTCATCAATTAAACAAAGTTCTATCATATCTAGAGCAGGGGTGCTCTGAAGAAAGCAACCTAATACACTGATTTCCCTATCATGAAATTCAGTTATGTCTACATAAACATGTATATACGGAGATGAGAGAGTGGGGATCTGAGACGTCAAGGTATGGGATATTTTGAAAGTTCCTCCATTTCATTTCAAAACCAAAATAAGCCAACTCTACACTCATTTACGAGCTAAAAGACATAAATATTCATTATGAACATCATGGAAAAAAACATGGAAGAATTTTATGGTCTTTTCACATCTTATAACATGTTAATTTTTTTAATTTAGGTAGTGTAGATTTTCATTAAGGAATATATATGAAACAAATTCGGTACTTGGTTTTTTTTCATATCTATTAGCTATACTGAATCTGCAAATGGGACATAATAATGAACCAAAACATAATAGTCAACCTAAGCTACATCAATATATGCTTTGTATAAAAAAAAAATTTATGATATACCTAACAAATAAGTAGCAAACGCAAACATTCTTAAACATTGAAACATGTTGTTCTTTGCACATGTAAAAGAAAAGCAGAAATTTTGTTTTTACCAAGATAAAGTTGTCACCCATTAACAAACATTGGAGATTAGGAAGCCTCTCGAACAACAAATTGAGAAGACACCAGGGAAAATTTTAAGAACCCCCCCTAAATTTATATGTATAATAAATGGGTGAATCTCCATGGTATATAGGAAAAATGGAAGGCGATTTCATCAATAATATAATATGTATATATAATTTTTTGGCGAATCTCTCACCAGGCATGGCAAATATTTTACTCAATTATAAAATCTTGTAAGATCTTGGTGAGTCTTTCACTAAATAATAAAACTTTGTAAGGTCCCAATGAATCTTAGCATTGTGAACTCTTAGAGAATTTTTTGAAAAAGTATAAAACCATATATGGCAAGAGCCACATGGTGGCAATATCATTGTTTTTTTCACATTTCCTCGAAATGGAACTTGTTTATAAAATTATAAAAAAGCCAACCAAGTCCCTTATAATATGCAGGTAAGCTTATAACAGAGTTTGATACATCTACTATGCTTGTCTTCATTCAAGTGTCATAGCTGCTATACTTAACAATGTGAATCACAACTCTCTAAGAACTCAACTCTATAGTGTAATTAAAACCTTTGGAAATTGAATCTGACAACTCTATAAAAAGGATTAGTGAAATAGAAGCTTTTGTGAATGAGCCCACTAATTATCACTGCTAAACAATCAATCCAGAATATGAAGTCTTCCATCTTGATCACAATTGTGCTCACGATCAAGGGAGTGCGACCACCTAGCCTGACATAATGGCCATCATAGCTTCCAATAATCAACAACCACCTGGCAAGGACATCCTAGCTCATGTCTCATGAATTTTATTCATCAATCTTAACTAATATAAATCTTATAAAGATAATATTAGAATCCTATCTGGATTCACTGTTAATACAAGGGCAAAGGAAATTTTCTAGCTCAAGGCACTAGCCAATACCAACTTTGGTATTTGTGACCCCTTTGTGGGGATGCACCTACCCTACCCCATTGGGTTTCTACCTTGTAACATAGTTCAAGGATCACAAGACTTTCCAATCTTCCTACTCCATTAGACACACTTTATATGCTATACATAGTGAATGGAAAAGAAGCATTATAGAACACACAATTTCACAAAAGGAAGAAAAATCTTAGCCAATTCAATATCAAAATCTTAATCACTGATTAATAAAGAATAACAAGTAGTGTAATGAATTGTTACGAGTTATTTATTTACAAGCTGTAAAGAATGTAGTGGAATGGAAAATATTACTTAGGCAACCCTTGATTATTTTCTACTAATATGTCTGTGCATGTACATATGAAATTAAGAGCATTGTTGAATACAAAGTTTCCTTTTCTCTTGCCTCCATTTTGAAAAATCAGTGTGAAATCAGTGTCACTTTGAATCTCCTTTCCTGTGTGGATGTTTTGACAAATCAATGTGAAATCAAAGTCACTTTGAATTTCCTTTCTTGCGAGGGATCACATCCACAGTTGATTAGTAAAATGTAATCTACTATATATTATGTTCAAGAAACTGACTGCAATCTACAGTGGAAACGAGAACTCAATTCTTATTCTGAATTTGAATATCTTAGGACAACATAAGAGATAAAAATGCATATGGCCTTAGTAGCTAGAAAACAATCACTCCATCATTACAAGACCACCTAGATTTCGACACTTAATCTAAATAATGGCACTAGTTGTAGTGCTTATTTGCATTAACACCATGGAAAAGCAACAACAATGTTTCAAAGTGAACTTACTAGAAAAGTTGTAACGTTCTGAGAATATTTAATGATAGCATCTGAACCTCATAGCTATGGTGGGGAAACTAGGCAACCCAAATATTGGAAGATATTTCATACCAAATCTGAGAAAAAAATAAAAATAAAAATCTATAAATCAAGCAATGAATTGTTTATAAATCAAATACAATTCCTTTAACTAACAGTTAAATTGTGGTGATATATTTAAATATTTAGTAAGAGGGTAACTTCAAACCATGGAATATTACCTTTGTCATTACTGTCATCCCTCAGTGACTGAGATTACAAATCAATACTTATGGAAAGATTGTAAGAAATTCTGTGAAATAGTAAAGTGTAACCTCTATTTTCAAGCAACAAAATCAAGGCATTGTTACATCAAGAGCCATAATTGATACATAATCAATGAATCAAGTCCTTGTATGGCACAAGCTTGTTTCACAACCTCTATTTTCTCAATAACAAAATCAAGACATTGTATGTGGTTATTGCCAAAATGAAACTGCGTTCTAATTTGGAAGAGGATCTTATCAAAAGACATCGATTTATTCAAAGCTACAAAGCCTAATGGGTTATTGAAGAATAAGTTGGAATATGGGATCATGATACTTAAATTGAAAAAATATGCTTTCCTTTTAGAAACATTACAGTTATACAATGTTTTTTGAAAGCATTAGAATTTGAAATTGGGCCTTTCTATCAAGACAAATTTTCATTAACAAAATGTACTTTCCTACCTAAAACGCTGTAGATATCCAAGAAAAACTTGAAAAGCATAAGAGAACCTAGCATAATGTACTTTCTTTCCTTCCTTAACATTCTTAAAGATTTGAGGTTCCCCAAGTCATCACGTAACTTTCGAAGGAAATGACAGTTAGTAATAGTCCAATTCACAACTAAAGATGTGTCACAAATACGAGGGGGCATCTCCTCCAAATCACAAAAGTGCTCTAGGTTAAATTCTAGCATTATTGGAAGCTTAATGCTCGACTAGTTGTTATTGAACCCAGACATTTTTCCATTCTTCACTTAAAGCTTAAAGATAGCTTCTCTAAGTTCTACATGACTTTACTATTCTCTTGAAGTGGGGGCACATGTAGGCTCTCCAAGTGAATAGTCTTAAACTAAGTGAAGATAAGGCCGATAGATCATTTAGTGTGGATCTCTTTAACCCATAATTGAATACTATGTCTCTCTTGAACCCATAATTGAATACTATTAGGACTTTCAAATTTTTCATGGAACTCAAAAATGTTGGAAGAAAGTATTTGCTTCCAAAAAGAGTAAAACTAAAGCCTCTGCTTGAGGACAATTGATGTCACACCACTAACACTTCTCCATGGAATCTATATAGGTAAACAACAAATGCAGAATTCCATTAGAATATTGTGTTTATTGAATGCACAAATGAAATCATTTCATTTCTTTAAAATATCTTTTGAAATCAAAATTACGGGTGTAGGATAAAATTCACCCGTGTCATTCACAAAAAGCATGAGAAAAAACCTAATACTATATATAAAACCAAGAAAAATTCAAATTCATCACTTCTAGGGACCTCGTAACCACCCTGCAAATACACAAGTATGTTCCTATTTGCAGTTAGAAAAATTACCCAAATTACAATCTGTTTACTCGAGCATATGTTGCAAAGTTATAGAAGGATGACTAGTGCAATCAATCCATTCCTTTTAGCCCTGGATTTGTTTTAGTTTAAAACAGAAGTATACAAATATACTTGTCCAATGTCTATGCTTTAACCATTCACCTTAAGATGTTTTTACAATACAATTTCCTAAGTCTATTTAATATCTTCATTATCATAAAAACCAACCTATATCCATCTTAACTCCACATCTACCACTCTTAGGGGGATGAAATCTATTTATCCCTCTGAGCACTTGGTAGAGCCAGAATTAAGATGGATCTAAGATGATAGAATTTCCCCTTTAAATGGTTTATGCTCACATGAATACCATGGTATTACCATGGGTCCATACCATGGGTTATCATAAACCTGGAGCTTAAAAATTACTATTAGTAATTTATAAAAATTAATAAAATTAATAGTTGAATTTTTTTTTATTTTTAATTTTAACCAAGCTAAAATTTTTAACATACATTAAATTACAACATCCATTTTTACTCTTGATCCACCAAGCCCCGAGAGGATCAAATATTTTTTCACTCTATGCTAGTTTGCATATCATGATATTTGATACCTCTCGGGGGTTAGTAGATCCAGAGTAAAGATGCATCTATGCTGGTTTAATTCCCCCATTTAAATAGGCTACATTCTAGGTGAATACCATGGGTCAATACCATGTGCCATTTTGGTGAATACCATGGGTCAATACCCTGTGCCATTTTTATTTTTATTAATACTAATATTAGGGTTAATAATGTTTTTTTGCATGGTATTAATAACAATCTAGTCCATGGTATTTGTCCCATAGTATTTTGCCCATCGGTTTCACCTAAATATAACACATTTTTTGAGTGTTCGTAAATATAAGGTGACTTATGGAGTAAATATAAAAAAATGTTTTATTTGTCTACCATACCTCTCGTTTATTTATACTTTTATTAATTTACCATACCTCTTTTACAAATATGGTATTTGGCCCATAGGATTCACTTAAACAAAACCTCTTTCTTGAGCCTTCATAAATAGAACGAGGGTTATGGACTAAATTTAAAAAGAGGTTTTATTTATTTACCATACGTCTAGTTTATTTATATTTTTATTTATTTACCATACCTTTTGAGTAAGTATAAAAAGATGTTTTATTTATTTACCATACCTCCACTTTACTTATATTTTTATTTGTTTACACCTTGCATGTATATAAAGTGACTTATGGAGTAAATATAAAAAATGTTTTATTTATTTACCATACCTCTCATTTATTTATATTTTTATTAATTTACCATACCTCTTTTATAAATATGGTATTTGGCCCATAGGATTCACTTAAATAAAACCTATTCTTGAAAATGGGCGAATGGAAGGTTGTAACTCCTAGTTTCAAGGGCTAAATTTACCTTTTTTACCCTCTCCCTTAAAATAAGGTGGGCTATTTGAGGTGATTTGTAAAAATGTGCTATGATACAAAATATTCGCCCACTAAAAATTTAAAACCCCTTAATTTCGCCAAAGGGCGAACATTCGCCCCTAAAATTTTCTATGGAAGACACATATTTATTTAAGCAAAGGCACAACACATATGCCCAAATCCTTTAATGATTTAAAGAGCCACATCATCTCAATCAATATGTCCACAAGGAAATTGTATGCATTATCGGGATATGACTCCATTTCCAGTACGACCAAATTACTTCCACGTTGTATATTAAGTATCAAGATAGAGCATGAAAACTCTTGAAACAGTATCCCATTCACTTTCAAATATTTTATCATGTATGCCCCTGCATACACATACAAGACAACCTGCGTTTACAATGGTTTATATTTTATCCACATACAACCTGCATTTACATTGGTTTCATTGTAAAGCGTTGGAAGTAATAGTAAAATCCAGACTTCCATGGTTGTAGTTTGAAGCAATGCAATTGAAGAGGTTTTGCCCATATCTAGCGGCTGTTTGACACAAATTTAGTGATTCCTCTACTGAGGACCACAAACGCAGGGAGTGCACAGAAGGTCAAATACTGACAATAAAATATTATTGATCAAGTGATCATGTTCTAAGTGAAGAAAATGCTTAAAATTGGAACTACTAAAAATTGGTTGAAAGCAGAACGACCGGATAGAGCTCATTGTCCTGATTCTGGCGCCGTGAATGGTTCGAAAAATTGACACTGTATGGGGGAATTATCGCATTTTAAAAATGCCCAGTAAACTGCAAATTTTTGAATTATGGAAAAATTAAAAAAAGAATATTTCGATGAATATTCCATAGAATATTCTCCAAAATATTTGCTGGAATATTCTGTTTGGTTGGACCAATCAGAGGCCGCCACGTGGCCCTGAATTGGCATGTTAAAATTTTTATGGGTCGAGCGAGATCGAACCCGTGACCTCCCGCATACAAATCTACAGGCCTGACCATCTACGCTACACGTTGTTTCTTAACCAATATGGAACGCGGGTTGTATTTATTGGGTTAACGTTTATGGTTTGAGGGATAAACTGCCAACGGTTCCGACCTGGTGACACGCCAATGGTTATGCCAACGATTAACAAACCCGCCAGCGCAAACCATAACGACCGCTCCGAATCATTGTCACATGCGTAGCGGTTACGCCAATGGTTAGTTAGCCTGACGGTTAAGCTTGGCGGAGCAGACAAAAAGGCGGAATTTGCTGAATTTAGTCATAGTTAACTCCAGTTAATCCACTTTTGGTGGAGTTTCTTTAGGCCAGATTGGACAAAACTTTTGGGGGTCATAACTTTCACTAGGGAGAACCTTTTGGAGCGATTTTTTTTTTTGATTTCAAGTATTTTGAGCATTCCAGAGCCAATGGTACAGGTTGCAGAGTCAACAGAGTTGATCTTTAGGTACTTTTTTAGCAGAGAAGCTTGGAGAGCCATCAGGGCCTAGGGAGTGTTGGAGCTGTATTGGGCTATGGTTAACCATTGGAGGTGAAACAAAAGCCAATATTTACTATTTTCTGTGTTCTGAACTCATTTCCACAGCTTATTTTTCCTATTTAGGCTTTCTTATCACTGTATAACCAATTTGAGCATCTAATAAGAGCAAGGAAATGCCCATTTGGGGGCCTTGGACTCGACAGATGTAGCCCAGGAGGGGTGAACTGCCTCATCAGCTGCTGTGTTATATTATGTGATTTTATCTTGCTTTGTTTTTCAGATTTATTATGCTAAACAGTAAAATGAAATAATACTCCTTCACACATAAGACTCAGAAATTTACCAAAAACATTTTTTCAATTGCAAGACATGAGTAACAGTTTGCACATATAATTTAATGGAAATGAATACCTTGAATAGCAAATACAAGTAGTTTCATTTTCAGATCAGATGGTATCAAATCTCAAGTTTTGAGTATTATTTTTGTGCAAAGATATATTTGACTGTTTTGCAAGTTTTAATGCTTACTAGGCTTAAACTTCAAAGAGGGAAAGGACAATTGGTTAGAGCACAAGATAATCCTCAACCAAGGAGGGACAAGGTGTCATTATCTCCACCTTCTAATTCACCCTCAATCACTTTAGAAGAAGCTTCAATTATGTCTAAAAGGGAAGGAGAAGTTCCTGAAGACATGGATCCAAAAGAAGAAGAACGGGTATTTAGAAAAGCGTTTTTGGACATGACTGAGATGGTAAGAATATTATACCAGGAAAGGAATGACAGGTTGGTTGGAGAAGGGTCTAAACATCAGAAAGAAGGAGAGGTCTCTTCAGGAGGAAAGAAAGGTGATGATAATTCAAAGAAAGGACATGGAGGAAATGGTGATCCACTATCCCCATCGTCATCCTCTTCCTCTACATCGTCATCCTCTACCTCAGTAAATCAATCTCACAAGCTTAAATCTTCTGGAAAAAGTATATTTTTAAAGCTAGATGTTAAATTTGAATTACCCATGTTTAACGGTGAAGTCAATGTAGAGAAACTTGACAACTGGATAAGACAGTTGGAAATTTATTTAAGGATACAGAACTTTCAGGATGACGACACCAAGATTCAGTTAGCCTCTTTAAGAATGGATGGAGCAGCGTTGGTATGGTGGGAAGCCAAGACCAAGGTTGAAATTAAGAAACATGGTAAGATTACTTTAACATGGGTTGAATTTATTTCTGCAATTAAGAAGCAATTTTATCCTCTTGCACATTTACAAAAGGCTATAATGAACTGGCAAAACTTCAGACAACTAAAGGGACAAAATGTTCAAGACTACACCCAGGAGTTTAGGAGAAGAGCACTCTTATTAGGGGTAGACTTAAAAAGTCAAGACACTTTACTAAAATATATAGGTGGTTTGAACAGCTACCTTAAACATACTATCCTTATGTTCAATCCTACTAGTCTAGACGAAGTTTGTGTACAAGCTACACATTTAGAGACTAGAGGGAAAAACACTTTTGATGAGGGTAGAAACAAGCCTTTTAAGGGGAAAAACAAAGAGAAAACCTTTAAGGGAAAAGGAAAAAAGAATGCATCTGTCAAAAAGGAGGGTGAGAAAGTGATATGTAAACATTGTTCAAGAGAAGGCCATGAAGAGAAAAATTGTTGGAAACTTTATCCTGAAAAAAGAAATTAGTTTAACAAAAACAAAGGAAAGAAGAAAACTACAACTACTACAACTACACCTCAAGATTTAGGTGATGATTCAGGGGATGAAACCAAAATTGCAGCCATGGGTTTGAAAAGTATGAAGGGAAAGGAAACTGAAACTAAAGCAAGCACTAGTACTTCAAACTGTCATGTACAAGCTCCTAATGAGGAAGAAAGAATTGAATTGTTCCATGTGAGGGTAGTCTCAAAACATACAAAAATTGACACATTGTTTGACAGTGGGTCACAAGCAAATCTCATATCAGAAGACTTGGTCAAATAGCTTAAACTTGAGACCATTCCACATCCAAAGCCTTATCCACTTGGGTGGATATGCAAGGATGAAAACTTACAAGTCTCAAGAAAGTGCATATTGCGCTTTGCAATTACTGTACACTTTATTGACACAGTTGAACTTGATGTAGTACAACTTGATATATCAGGAATTGTTTTGGGAAGTCCTTACTTATTTGATAGGAAAGCGATTTTCCATCGCCATGAAAATAAATATCATCTTTTCAAAGATGGCAAGGAGTACATTGTCAGGGCACATAGCAAGAAGGAAAATATAGTGATGGTAAATGCGGAACAGGTAAAAAGGCTAGTTAATTCAAGTAAGAGTTTTGTACTTCTTATGATCAAGCCTAAGGTTGATGTGAATCATGAGTCATTTGAAAATTGTGATTCCAAGCTTAAATCAGATTTATATGATGTAGTTGATGCACATCATGAGATGTTTCAGGAACCAATAGGTTTGCCTCTTGAAAGGGAGATTCGGCATGAAATCCATTTACATCCAGATTGTCCTCTTCCTAACATAGGCATGTACGACATGTCTATCATGGAGAATGCTGAAATAAAGAAGAAAATTAAAGACTTGTTGGACAAAGGTTTCATAAGACCAAGCACTTCGCCATGTGGGTCACCGATAGTGTTGATTCCAAAGAAAGATGGAACTTGGCGCATGTGTGTGGACTTCACGGCATTGAACAAAATAATGGTAAAGAATCGTTACCCACTCCCAAGGATAGATGATTTGTTAGATCAACTAAAAGATGCTAAATATTTCACTAAGTTAGACTTATGTAGTGGTTATCATCAAGTTAGAATTGAAGAAAGTGACATTTGGAAGACAACTTTTAAAACAAAACAAGGACTCTGTGAGTGGCTTGTTATGTCGTTTGGTTTATGCAATGCACCTGCAACTTTCATGCAAGTAATGGATGATGTCTTACATCCTTTTCTTGATGGTTTCGTTATTGTCTACTTAGATGACATCTTAATTTTCAGCAAGACTAGAAAAGAGCATGTCATGCATGTTAAGAAAGTACTTGATATTTTGAAGAAAAATCAGTTATTTCTTAAAATGTCAAAGTGTGAATTTGGAAATACTTCTTTGGTTTATTTGGGACACATAGTAGGAGGAAGTGCTTTGAGAATTGATCCTTCTAAGGTAGAAGCTATTGTGAATTGGCCTACTCCCAAATCCATTACAGAGGTAAGAAGTTTTTTGGGTGCAGCTCAGTATTGGAGGAAGTTTATTTCTAACTTCTCTGCCATAACAGCTCCTAAGCATGCAGTGACAAGTGTGAAGCGTGCTTTCCAATGGGGAGGCAAGCAACAAAAATCTTTCGAATCTTTGAAAGAAAATATAAGTTCAGCTCTAGTTCTTGCATTACCA
Organism: Pinus tabuliformis; assembly: GCA_031772625.1. NCBI lineage: Eukaryota > Viridiplantae > Streptophyta > Pinopsida > Pinales > Pinaceae > Pinus > Pinus tabuliformis. Next base: position 105,725,459 of record CM062810.1, on the reverse strand, counting down.
GACTTGAGACAATCAATCGAGATTTAGACCGCTGCTAGTGATTATGCCATGGGTGCAGTTCTCTTACAGCATGGTAAGCGTATCGCATTTCATTCTGAGACATTTAATGGTGCTGTTGTGAATTATCCTACATATGATAAGGAGTTGCATGTGTTGGTACAAAGTGTCAAAAATTGGAAACACTATTTGATGGGCAAAGAAATAGTTGTTCATACCGACCATCAGCCTTTATAGTACTTGCAGTCGCAAAGTAAATTGCAGTAGTCACGACATTTTAGATGGATGGGCTTCCTACAACAATTTCACTTGGTAATAAGGTACAAGAAAGGTATTTTCAATAAAGTTGTTGATATGCTTTCAAGGCCTATTATTAGTGCTACTACTTTACTTAAGAATGATTCTATTGTACATGAGAGCTACATAGAACAGTATGCATCAGATGTTGATTTTAAGGATGTGTATGCTAACTTGAGTGAAGGGAATCATGTTGAGGAGAATGATTATCATTTGCATAATAATTTTTTGTTTCATATGGGCAAGTTATGTATACCACAGGGAGAGAGACTAAGTATCATGAGAGAAGCTCATTCTTCTCTTATTGCTAGACATTTCGGGGTAAGCAAAACGATGGCACATTTACAGAGATATTTTTGCTGGCCTCGCATGGTAGATAGTGTTTCACGTTTCATTAGAGGTTGTTCATTATGTGCTACACACAAGCCTGGAAATAGGAATCTTGGATTATATACGCCATTGTTGGTACCTTCTAGACCATGGGAAAGCGTTTCTATGGATTTTGTAGGAGGTATACCATTATCTAGAAAGCAGCATGATTATCTTTATGTAGTAGTTGATAGATTCAACAAGACGTGTATCCTTATGCCATGTAAGAAAACTATAACTGTTGAACAAACTGCTAATTTATATTTTCAACATGTATGGGTTCATTATGGCTTGCCTACTTTTATTGTTAGTGACAGGGATTCCAGTTTTGTTTGGAATTTTTGGTCCAATCTATGGAAGATGATGGACACCAAGTTGAAGAAGAGTATTGCTTTCCATCCGCAAACAGATGGCCAAATAGAGGTAGTGAACAGAACCATTGTACATCTTTTGAGAGGTTATTGCAGCAAGCATCCCAAGCTTTGGGATGAGCACTTGTATTACATTCAACATGCTTACAACTGAGCCAAGCACTCTTCTACAAATACTTCACCTTTTGAAGCTTGTTTTGGGTATTTTCCTAAGTCACCTTTAGATTTCATTCTTGAGAAGGATGTTTCCATTGATGGGCATAGTGACATTGACAAAGCTCGCATGTTCATTGAAAGAATTCAGCTCATACATCAGCAAGTTCAAGAACAACTTGAAAAAAGTCAAGGAAATTACAAGGAGAGACATGATAAACATAGAGTTGGTCATAAGTTTCAAGAAGGAGATGAGGTATGGCTGCATATTAGTAAGGAAAGAATGCAAGGATAAGGTAAAAAGTTGAAGCCTATTTTTTATGGTCCATTCAAGATCCTTAAACAAGTTGGAAATAATGCTTTTCAATTAGATTTTCCTTTATAATTGCAAATGTATTCCATTGTGAATGTGGAAAATTTACGTTTGTATGAACCTCCTTGTTATAGCTCCAAATCTCAATCTTGATGTTTGTGATGCTGCACTCATGGCCTAGGGCAACCCCTCCTTCCAGACCTAGTCCAAATACTTAAAAAACAGTGTTTTACTCCCTATACGGAACATTTCCCTGAGCTAAACGCATGTGTACGCGGGTCTGTGTATACCCAACCTGCGTATATGTCTTAAAACACTTAAAAAAATTAAATCTCCTTAATTTCGGGCGGAGATCATGGGTTTTACCTGTTGATTATCTATTAGTGCCCGTGGTCCAACTATTCCCAACGAATTCCCAACTAAAAAACTACTTTGGGTGAAGTATAAAAAGGCTTCAATGGGAAGGCCTAAGGGAGAGAGAATAGAGAGAAAAATCACTCTGCTGAGATTATTCCTGACCAAGTCTGAATATCCTTGTGCTTCCAGCACTTCCCCCATTACAGGAAACCCTTTTTTCCTTGAGTTATTGTTGTGGGTAAAAATGCCTATGCAGGACGATCCTATCCACCTAAGGTGTGACAGTGCCTTAGCAACAAACGAGTACAACTATTCTGGTTTCTTCCTTTATGAAATGTGAAAGAAGAGAGATCAATAGACTTACCGATGTCTTCCGTTTGTCCCTCGATCTGGTCTCTCTTCTCTTTGGGAGTTCACAGCTACTTGCCTTCTTGCTTATCCAGCTTCAACTTCCTGCAAGATCACAAGAGAACAACTACTTGCGACAAGAGAAGAACTCTACACAAAGACAGATATTCACATTCATAACTATTTTAGGATTAGAAATAAACCAAATACACTAATACATTCATACATACAAATACATCAGCATATAGGAGAAACCAAGATAGCTTTATTGATGAATAACAAGGTTCAGGAAGAGATACAACCCAGAGGGCTCCAATCCAGCATCTCCTTCCCAGCAAATGGAATTCCTATCTTCACCCCTTTCAAAGCATTAAGCACCCAATGATTCCAATCTCAAACCAACAACAATTCTTTGCAATAACAAAATTCCAGCCTCTAGATCTCATGGAGAAGAGATCCATATATAGATGTTTGGAGAGAGGATGAGTCAGCTTGAGATCTGACTAGTGTCCTCTCCCTCTGTCAGTTCTTGAGTCCACTTGGAGGTTCTTGCTTCCACTTGGAGATTTGGAACCTCTTACTCATCACCAGTCGAATTCCCTGAGGCAAGTGTCATTTTGGAAGCTTCCTGGGTTTTGACACCTTGAGAAATGAGCCTGCCACTTGTCCACTCTCGTTCAGTGTAGGTAGCCAGTGTTCCAGTTGACATTCAACGCAGGTAGCCAGTGTTGGCTTTGACATTCAGCGCAAACAGCTAGTGTAGCCACTGAAATGATCCTGAGTTGACTTGTTTCGAGCAGTTTTTGGTGGAGAACTTCTGTGAATTGCTGTGGTTTGTTAGCCTTGTTCCTCTAGGGGTAGGAACAACATGTTTAGGGACTTTGGATCCCTTAGATTATGGACATTTCATGCTCAATGCTGTAAGGCACAAAAATGTCTATAACAGTTGCCCCCTAAAGTATGAGGCTGTTTATCAGGTGAAATGCTTTATCAGGGGGATCCGAAGTTCATCCAATGCTGAGAGGAGACCTGTAATAAGATACAATACAATACATTATTTTTCATACTGCTTTCATGATCTAGCTGAGGCAGGCATTCCCATGCTCAGCTTCATAAATTCATTTTTCTGTACATAGAACAGACAATCGTCTGATGATAGACTGATAATTTTGATGAAATTATCATCCTTTGAGTAGGATGATTATCTGCTGCAATGATGTACATGTCAATGTCTTTATCTTTCCTGAATATATATCGCAGCCCGGATGGATGAAACTAGATCCGGGGTCTTCAAACTCGTTCGATCTTCACTCTAAGTACAAGTCGATCCATGTGAGAAATGTTCTGAAGTCGAACATGGAAAGACATCGCTTGATTACCGGTCAATGATGTAAACCGTTAACAAGCGCGAGAGGAATCACCGATAATGATAATGACCCTCAAGGTACTGCAGTACAATTCACGTGGTGTGAATAAAGGACTTGGCGTCGAACACCACGCAAAATCTTTCGGTCGAAGGTCATTGATGTATACCTGTCGCCGGAAGTGAGAAACTTGCCATTGTGGCATGCAAGCTTCAAAGTACTGAAGGGGTTGTTCCTAGATCAGCTTCTTGGATAATGAGCTGATGTCGACAAGAAGCGATCCGTCACAGGAGGGCCTTAATGAATCCCACATCAGTGACACGGAACGGAGCTAATGTTTTTAATGGAGGTGAAAACGATCTGTGACATATGATTCAGGGTGGCGGTCATGAAAGGATGAAGGATAATGTATGGCAGTGGATGGGACACGGTTGACTTTTTCTGAACGACTTCTCTTGAACATATGGCGACACTGATACAATGGATCGGTAGCATTACCCCAAATATGGATGGTATGGCGAGACCATGGATGTGACCGGTGAATGAAACAACCCAACCCGATTGTGGTACGGAGGAAAAGTGTCATGTTCAAGAGCGACTTGCTACCATCAAAGTTTTCTTTAGTTTCTCCCAATTTTTCCCCAGTCATTGCTGACCAGTACCTCTTTATTTTTGTCAAGCTTGAGGAGGATAACATATGCTTGTTCTATAACCTGCCCTTCGGGCAAGCCCATCGCTATGTTTTAATGAGCCTAGTGATAGTGAAACTCGTTCTCGTCTAAAGACAAGTTTGTCGCTATTTAATGATTTTAACGAGTCTAACGACAAGGATAACTCGGTCCTTTTCATTTTTAGAGAGTCTGAAAAGGTACATAAAGTTAACTCCAAAAGTCCTTTTTCGTCATCTAATCCCTTAAGTCCGAAAAAGTTTAAAACAATACAGAATGGATGAGTTTTCGATAGTTTTAACGAGCCGAACAAAACAAGCGCTCGATCTTTTTGTGCAATAATCCCTCAGGTCCAAAAAGATTAAAATCTAGAGGAGGGATAGCTCTTCCTGTCGCTTTAACGAGCTGGAAGGCCAAAACTCGGCAATCTTTTCATATTTTACGAGTCAGTTGAAAAGAGCTTAAAGAAGACTCGTCTTTTGAGGAACGAGTGATAAACAGGGTTAGCAGCTGATTCCAGGTACAGGTTGGAATTTTCCAATCATGCCAGCGTCACAAGGATGGCTAGGTGAAATCACTCTTCGCAGCTGTTCCTCAAAATGGGTAAACAATCATATGGAGGCGAATGATCGGCCAATGAAAAGTGGAGGTGATGGTGCAAACACGACCAAGGCTTTAATGGCTGATGATATTACATTCACAGTGGTTATTTACCGGGATAGTTCATTTTTTAACGAGCTTAAACGCGGGTGGAAACATTTGCTCGATCTTATGTTTATTTTTTAACGAGCATGAACTATGTGCTAAAACTGCTCGGATCTTGCGTTTATTTTTTAACGAGCATGAACTGTGTGCTAAAACTGCTCGATTACCCAGTCATATGATAAGAATGTCTCATCAAGATCCTATTTTTTATGGAGCTTCATCTCACTAAGCTTTGCTCCGGATCCTTTCTTTATGCAAGTTTGGAAACGACTAATCCTACGAGTTTAAAGGGTTAGAGGTCCTAAAAATTTAAAAAATAAATAGCCGCCCCTTGCTTGCACTCCAAAAGGTTTGCATGCCCCCAGGTATAAAATATGATTTCAAGGTTACCCTTACTTCGTCCGCCAAAACATTTGTTTAAGTAGGAAAGGCCTACCTCTTTCAGGCTACCCAAAGATTGTCTCGTTAATCTTTCAAACAAAACACTTCTTCGGCAATATCTATCGAAATAGACAAAGGTGAGAGACTCCGTTTGTCAACTCACATAACTTTGACAAAAGAATCTTATTCTAGAATAACCCCTCTCCAGCAAGGGCGGGGTACAGACTAGTCATATTCTCCCGCGGAAACCTACTCTATACCCAAAGTTTTCCTGCCGAAGCAGACCAGGACGCATGCCCCCTGGGTTCCAGTCATATCCTCCCGGATTACTCGCGCTCATCAGGAGGACGGACCGTGGGTTGAGACATTTCTTGCGTGAATAGACCATTTAGGGATGGTACATGACTATTTGCGATGCGTGATCCGGGAAATGAAAGTTGGTCCACGAGCTTGACCACTCTTCCTTCCTGCGGAAAACACATTACTCTAAAGAGTGAGGAGACGATGGCTCCCATGCAATATATATAGTCTCGTCCAAGGAGTAGGTTATAATCCAAGGGTCCTTGAACGACCATCACGTTCATTTGAATGGTCTTCCCTTTCAATGTTATAGGCACATTGGGGAGGATCCCTAAAGGTCAACTGGTTCCTTTATTAAAGCCTGATAGATTTCTCATTTCAGGCAAAAGCACTGGCGAACCAAGCGATTTCCAAGCAATAGAGGAAAGGATACTCACAGATGCCCCCTCATCAATGATAGTGCCAGCCATAACCATTCTGTATATTTGTACGATAATTCTGAATGGTATGCTTGCTGGCAACCGGGGTCTGCCTAGTTGGTTCCAATCAAAGGACACAACCAGGTTGCTTGGTGGTGGGACCGAATAAACGGCCGGATATCGCTCTGACGAACTTCCTTCCTGCGATAAAGGAATGGGGGCATTTCCCCCTTGTTCATCAGAGTCAGTGTTGATGAAGAGAACTTGGACGGTGTCGTCTTTATTCTCTTCTGTGACGGTATCATTCGAAGATAGAGCCTCTGAAGGCAAAACCGGGTCAACTTCCGTCTCAACCTTTTGACTTTCATCAGGCATGGATCCAGACGGTTCATCTTCAATGATAGGTGCTTCGGCTGACCACCTGGGCGGGCCAGCCGGGTTCTCAACTAGTGAAGGACTTGGCAGGAGTTTTTGGTATCCAGGAGGAAGTTGCGCTCGTAAAATCGGGCGATCTTCCAGAACTCTTTTAGCCTCGTCTAAGAAGGGACAACGGTGGATGGCGTGATCGCCTTCACACAGTTTACAGGGAAATCTAGCTTTCCTTCTCTGTCCTAGGACTTCACTTTCACTAGTCGACGGTGAGCAGTCAACATGGCTATCAGAGGTTGATGCTATCGAATTGTGCAAACAGGGAGACCAGTCCCTTAGTATCCAAGGTATGCAGGGACAATCTCTGTGGAAATGGTCTCCCTTGCATATGACACATGGCGATTTAGGCCTGGTCAGTGCTGTGTGTGGATTTTTGTCAGACGACACTTGTTTGCCCCCAGTCGCCTTTGGCTCCTTCTTCTTCTTCTCTTTCTTCTTCTTTTCCTTCTTCTCCTTAGGAACCTGGGTTTTTGTTTTACCGGTTCCGTCAAGCGAAGAGGAAGGAGGAGAGGAAGATGAAGTAGAAGGCTGGTGGGCAACTCTGGTCTGATCTAACTGTTGACTCGACTGTTCAAGAATGGTGGTGTTCTGAACGACATTGGTTGAAAAGAGCCAGACTAGCAGGCCAATTGTCAGTCCTGGAAGCGACAATGTGGCCATGTGGGGCGCACCAACATCTCCCCAAGAGGAGAAGGGACTAGGATTTCCACCAAGGGGAATTCCTTGGTTGGTGTACTCCATTTTTTTAACCTAAAGATCAACACAGGAATAAAGGGTGATTGTTCCATTTAAAATAATTTTTAACGACGCTTTAGACACAACTTGCTTTTTCAGTTTTAAAGAGTCGAGAAAAAGCTAAAGATGACTCTAGTCTCCTTCGATGTTTTAACGAGCCCGAAGTGACAAATGCTCGGATGGACTTTTTCCGTTATAGAGTCTGAAAAAGGCCAAAAGGAACTGCTCTGGAGTTCTAGGCAGAGGGTGTGTCAAACTTTTCGCAAAACCGCAGAATACTTTTTAGGGTACGGGCGGTCGATCTTCCTGAATGCTGTGTTCAGTGCATTGCGATCAGTAGGGCAACCGACACGGCTTCCTAAGGATAAAGGTTTTATGCCTATAGGGGTCTCCCAATATATACACGACGGTACGTGGGAGCACAATCCGTACTGGCGCTATCGTCCCTCAGGAGGAATCACCCACCTTCCACGAGATCGACAGTCACCAGGCTTAACGACGCCGGAACACGTCTCTAGCCTAGACCTCTATGTTGTGCGTTATGTTGCAAAGCGTTGTTAAGTTCATTCAATTTATTTTAGGTTGATCTTTTTAAAGTTTGCCTTTCAAGGTTCACCACGAGATGTATGATACAAATTCCTAAATGCAGTCTAAAGATGATAAGCAAGCTTTATATCTTTTCAACTTTGAAAATCCTAGCTACTAAGGGAAAAGAAAGACACCATCTTTTCTCAAAGAGCAATCAGCACACTCTAATGCACTTTTCCTAAATCCAACATGCAAACTATCAAATGCAAATGCACAATGCAGGTGTTTGTTTTCAGCTTTCTTAGTATTGATGCCTACAAAGAAAGCTTTTTGTACAACTTTGAATTTGCTTTCAAATGATCAAATACAAACAAGTTTACTTTTTCGAAATCAGAGAAGATAGAAGAGATTACAACACTTAACGATTTTCGAAATGAAGACTTGTTTCGACACTTAAAAGAGACAAATTCAAACCAATAAGCAAAAGTAAATGTATAATCAATCTGCAAACAGCCAATGAACTCTCTTCTAAGATCACAATCACAGATCTAAATCAAGGGCTACAGGATGACTATTTCACTCATGCAAAGGAAAACTGTAAATGACGCCACAAACACATAAAAACACTCACAGTCTTTTTGTACAAAAGGAGGCGGAATCTAAGCAGAGAAAAGGAGTTATCAGACTGGTACCTATGTTGGTTACATGCTACAAAAATCAGAGATCAAAACAAGGCAAAACAGAGCAGAGAACCCCAGCTGCACAAGGACAAACTAGTTCAGCGCAACCTCAACACAGGGGTTTTGACATTTAGCGCAGGTAGCCTTCACGGGAACTGCGTTGAAATGCAGAATCCCTTCACTGGGTCTGCGCTGAAGGAGAAACTCTCGTTTCCCTCAGGTTCTGGGTCACAGATTGCTATTTAATTCACTGTTTCAGGCCAAATAAAAGCAACAAGCAAGGTGTAATCAAAGGGATGCTTTGAAAGGCTACTAAGATCTATCACAAGGATCATCAAATCATTTGTGAATCCATTGTTCAGATCATAGACAAGTCCAGTGACTGGATCAAAGCAGCAACTTTCTACTTTGCATCCGGGAAAGATGCAGTTCGATTGTTGCTGTCAAGTCTATGATGCAAACAATGATAGAAACACAAATAAAATGACTAAACAAATATCCCCAGCGGAGTCGCCATTTTGTTGTGGGGAAAAATGCCTATGCAGGACGATCCTATCCACCTAAGGTGTGACAGTGCCTTAGCAACAAACGAGTACAACTATTCTGGTTTCTTCCTTTATGAAATGTGAAAGAAGAGAGATCAATAGACTTACCGGTGTCTTCCGTTTGTCCCTCGATCCGGTCTCTCTTCTCTTTGGGAGTTCACAACTACTTGCCTTCTTGCTTATCCAGCTTCAACTTCTTGCAAGATCACAAGAGAACAGCTACTTGCGACAAGAGAACAGCTACTTGCGACAAGAGAAGAACTCTACACAAAGACAGATATTCACATTCATAACTAGTTTAGGATTAGAAATAAACCAAATACACTAATACATTCATACATCAAAATACATCAGCATATAGGAGAAACAAAGATAGCTTTATTGATGAATAACAAGGTTCAGGAAGAGATACAACCCAGAGGGCTCCAATCCAGCATCTCCTTCCCAGCAAATGAAATTCCTATCTTCACCCCTTTCAAAGCATTAAGCACCCAATGATTCCAATCTCAAACCAACAGCAATTCTTTGCACTAACAAAATTCCAGCCTCTAGATCTCATGGAGAAGAGATCCATATATAGATGTTTGGAGAGAGGATGAGTCAGCTTGAGATCTGACTAGTGTCCTCTCCCTCTGTCAGTTCTTGAGTCCACTTGGAGGTTCTTGCTTCCACTTGGAGATTTGGAACCTCTTACTCATCACCAGTCGAATTCCCTGAGGCAAGTGTCATTTTGGAAGCTTCCTGGGTTTTGACACCTTGAGAAATGAGCCTGCCACTTGTCCACTCTCGTTCAGCGCAGGTAGCCAGTGTTCCAGTTGACATTCAACGCAGGTAGCCAGTGTTGGCTTTGACATTCAGCGCAAACAGCTAGTGTAGCCACTGAAATGATCCTGAATTGACTTGTTTTGAGCAGTTTTTGGTGGAGAACTTCTATGAATTGCTGTGGTTTGTTAGCCTTGTTCCTCTAGGGGTAGGAACAACATGTTTAGGGACTTTGGATCCCTTAGATTATGGACATTTCATGCTCAATGCTGTAAGGCACAAAAATGTCTATAACAGTTGCCCCCTAAAGTATGAGGTTGTTTATCAGGTGAAATGCTTTATCAGGGGGATCCGAAGTTCATCCAATGCTGAGAGGAGACCTGTAATAAGATACAATACAATACATTATTTTTCATACTGCTTTCATGATCTAGCTGAGGCGGGCATTCCCATGCTCAACTTCATAAATTCATTTTTCTGTACATAGAACAGACAATCGTCTGATGATAGACTGATAATTTTGATGAAATTATCATCCTTTGAGCAGGATGATTATCTCCTGTAATGATGTACATGTCAATGTCTTTATCTTTCCTGAATATATATCACAGCCCGGATGGATGATACTAGATCCGGGGTCTTCAAACTCGTTCGATCTTCACTCTAAGTACAAGTCGATCCATGTGAGAAATGTTCTGAAGTCGAACATGGAAAGACATCGCTTGATTACCGGTCAATGATGTAAACCGTTAACAAGCGCGAGAGGAATCACCGATAATGATAATGACCCTCAAGGTACTGCAGTACAATTCACGTGGTGTGAATAAAGGAATTGGCGTCGAACACCACGCAAAATCTTTCGGTCGAAGGTCATTGATGTATACTTGTCGCCGGAAGTGAGAAACTTGCCATTGTGGCATGCAAGCTTCAAAGTACTGAAGGGGTTGTTCCTAGATCAGCTTCTTGGATAATGAGCTGATGTCGACAAGAAGCAATCCGTCACAGGAGGGCCTTAATGAATCCCACATCAGTGACACGGAACAGAGCTAATGATTTTAATGGAGGTGAAAATGATCTGTGACATATGATTCAGGGTGGCGGTCATGAAAGGATGAAGGATAATGTATGGCAGTGGATGGGACACGGTTGACTTTTTCTGAACGACTTCTCTTGAACATATGGCGACACTGATACGATGGATCGGTAGCATTACCCCAAATATGGATGGTATGGCGAGACCATGGATGTGACCGGTGAATGAAACATCCCATCCCGATTGTGGTACGGAGGAAAAGTGTCATGTTCAAGAGCGACTTGCTACCATCAAAGTTTTCTTTAGTTTCTCCCAATTTTTCCCCAGTCATTGCTGACCAGTACCTCTTTATTTTTGTCAAGCTTGAGGAGGATAACATATGCTTGTTCTATAACCTGCCCTTCGGGCAAGCCCATCGCTATGTTTTAACGAGCCTAGCGATAGTGAAACTCGTTCTCGTCTAAAGACAAGTTTGTCGCTATTTAATGATTTTAACGAGTCTAACGACAAGGACAACTCGGTCCTTTTCATTTTTAGAGAGTTTGAAAAGGTACATAAAGTTAACTCCAAAAGTCCTTTTTCGTCATCTAATCCCTTAAGTCCGAAAAAGTATAAAACAATACAGAAGGGATGAGTTTTTGATAGTTTTAACGAGCCGAACAAAACAAGCGCTCGATCTTTTCGTGCAATAATCCCTCAGGTCCAAAAAGATTAAAATCTAGAGGAGGGATAGCTCTTCCTGTCGCTTTAACGAGCTGGAAGGCCAAAACTCGGCAATCTTTTCATATTTTACGAGTCAGTTGAAAAGAGCTTAAAGAAGACTCGTCTTTTGAGGAACGAGTGATAAACAGGGTTAGCAGCTGATTCCAGGTACAGGTTGGAATTTTCCAATCACGGCAGCATCACAAGGATGGCTAGGTGAAATCACTCTTCGCAGTCGTTCCTCAAAATGGGTAAACAATCATATGGAGGCGAATGATCGGACAATGAAAAGTGGAGGGGATGGTGCAAACACGACCAAGGCTTTAATGGCTGATGATATTACATTCACAGTGGTTATTTACCAGGATAGTTTATTTTTTAACGAGCTTAAACGCGGGTGGAAACATTTGCTCGATCTTATGTTTATTTTTTAACGAGCATGAACTATGTGCTAAAACTGCTCGGATCTTGCGTTTATTTTTTAACGAGCATGAACTGTGTGCTAAAACTGCTCGATTACCTAGTCATATGATAAGAATGTCTCATCAAGATCCTATTTTTTATGGAGCTTCATCTCACTAAGCTTTGCTCCGGATCCTTTCTTTATGCAAGTTTGGAAATGACTAATCCTACGAGTTTAAAGGGTTAGAGGTCCTAAAAATTTAAAAAATAAATAGCCGCCCCTTGCTTGCACTCCAAAAGGTTTGCATGCCCCCAGGTATAAAATATGATTTCAAGGTTACCCTTACTTCATCCGCCAAAACATTTGTTTAAGCAGGAAAGGCCTACCTCTTTCAGGCTACCCAAAGATTGTCTCGTTAATCTTTCAAACAAAACACTTCTTCGGCGATATCTATCGAAATAGACAAAGGTGAGAGACTCCGTCTGTCAACTCACATAACTTTGACAAAAGAATCTTATTCTAGAATAACCCCTCTCCAGCAAGGGCGGGGTACAAACTAGTCATATTCTCCCGCGGAAACCTACTCTATACCCAAAGTTTTCCTGCCAAAGTAGACCAGGACGCATGCCCCCTGGGTTCCAGTCATATCCTCTCGGATTACTCGCGCTCATCAGGAGGACGGACCGTGGGTTGAGACATTTCTTGCGTGAATAGACCATTTAGGGATGGTACATGACTATTTGCGATGCGTGATCTGGGAAATGAAAGTTGGTCCACGAGCTTGACCACTCTTCCTTCCTGCGGAAAACACATTACTCTAAAGAGTGAGGAGACGATGGCTCCCATGCAATATATATAGTCTCGTCCAAGGAGTAGGTTATAATCCAAGGGTCCTTGAACGACCATCACGTTCATTTGAACGGTCTTCCCTTTCAATGTTATAGGCACATTGGGGAGGATCCCTAAAGGTCGACTGGTTCCTTTATCAAAGCCTGATAGATTTCTCATTTCAGGCAAAAGCGCTGGCGAACCAAGCGCTTTCCAAGCAATAGAGGAAAGGATACTCACAGATGCCCCCTCATCAATGATAGTGCCAGCCATCACCATTCTGTATATTTGAACGATAATTCTGAATGGTATGCTTGCTGGCAACCGGGGTCTGCCTAGTTGGTTCCAATCAAAGGACACAACCAGGTTGCTTGGTGGTGGGACCGAATAAACGGCCGGATATCGCTCTGACGAACTTCCTTCCTGCGATAAAGGAATGGGGGAATTTCCCCCTTGTTCATCAGAGTCAGTGTTGATGAAGAGAACTTGGACGGTGTCGTCTTTATTCTCTTCTGTGACGGTATCATTCGAAGATAGAGCCTCTGAAGGCAAAACCGGGTCAACTGCCGTCTCAACCTTTTGACTTTCGTCAGGCATGGATCCAGACGGTTCATCTTCAATGATAGGTGCTTCGGCTGACCACCTGGGCGGGCCAGCCGGGTTCTCAACTAGTGAAGGACTTGGCAGGAGTTTTTGGTATCCAGGAGGAAGTTGCGCTCATAAAATCGGGCGATCTTCTAGAACTCTTTTAGCCTCATCTAAGAAGGGACAACGGTGGATGGCGTGATCGCCTTCACACAGTTTACAGGGAAATCTAGCTTTCCTTCTCTGTCCTAGGACTTCACTTTCACTAGTCGACGGTGAGCAGTCAACATGGCTATCAGAGGTTGATGCTACCGAATTGTGCAAATGGGGAGACCAGTCCCTTAGTATCCGAGGGATGCAGGGACAATCTCTGTGGAAATGGTCTCCCTTGCATATGACACATGGCGATTTAGGCCTGGTCAGTGCTGTGTGTGGATTTTTGTCAGACGACACTTGTTTGCCCCCAGTCGCCTTTGGCTCCTTCTTCTTCTTCTCTTTCTTCTTCTTTTCCTTCTTCTCCTTAGGAACCTGGGTTTTTGTTTTACCGGTTCCGTCAAGCGAAGAGGAAGGAGGAGAGGAAGATGAAGTAGAAGGCTGGTGGGCAACTCTGGTCTAATCTAACTGTTGACTCGACTGTTCAGGAATGGTGGTGTTCTGAACGACATTGGTTGAAAAGAGCCAGACTGGCAGGCCAATTGTCAGTCCTGGAAGCGACAATGTGGCCATGTGGGACGCACCAACATCTCCCCAAGAGGAGAAGGGACTAGGATTTCCACCAAGGGGAATTCCTTGGTTGGTGTGCTCCATTTTTTCAACCTAAAGATCAACGCAGGAATAAAGGGTGATTGTTCCATTTAAAAAAATTTTAACGACGCTTTAGACACAACTTGCTTTTTCAGTTTTAAAGAGTCGAGAAAAAGCTAAAGATGACTCTAGTCTCCTTCGATGTTTTAACGAGCCCGAAGTGACAAATGCTCGGATGGACTTTTTCCGTTATAGAGTCTGAAAAAGGCCAAAAGGAACTGCTCTGGAGTTCTAGGCAGAGGGTGTGTCAAACTTTTCGCAAAACCGCAGAATACTTTTTAGGGTACGGGCGGTCGATCTTCCTGAATGCTGTGTTCAGTGCATTGCGATCAGTAGGGCGACCGACACGGCTTCCTAAGGATAAAGGTTTTATGCCTATAGGGGTCTCCCAATATATACGCGACGGTACGTGGGAGCACAATCCGTACTGGCGCTATCGTCCCTCAGGAGGAATCACCCACCCTCCACGAGATTGACAGTCACCAGGCTTAACGACGCCGGAACACGTCTCTAGCCTAGACCTCTATGTTGTGCGTTATGTTGCAAAGCGTTGTTAAGTTCATTCAATTTATTTTAGGTTGATCTTTTTAAAGTTTTCCTTTCAAGGTTCACCACGAGATGTATGATACAAATTCCTAAATGCAGTCTAAAGATGATAAGCAAGCTTTATATCTTTTCAACTTTGAAAATCCTAGCTACTAAGGGAAAAGAAAGACACCATCTTTTCTCAAAGAGCAATCAACACACTCTAATGCACTTTTCCTAAATCCAACATGCAAACTATCAAATGCAAATGCACAATGCAGGTGTTTGTTTTCCGCTTTCTTAGTATTGATGCCTACAAAGAAAGCTTTTTGTACAACTTTGAATTTGCTTTCAAATGATCAAATACAAACAAGTTTACTTTTTCGAAATCAGAGAAGATAGAAGAGATTACAACACTTAACGATTTTCGAAATGAAGACTTGTTTCGACACTTAAAAGAGACAAATTCAAACCAATAAGCAAAAGTAAATGTATAATCAATCTGCAAACAGCCAATGAACTCTCTTCTAAGATCACAATCACAGATCTGAATCAAGGGCTACAGGATGACTATTTCACTCATGCAAAGGAAAACTGTAAATGACGCCACAAACACATAAAAACACTCACAGTCTTTTTGTACAAAAGGAGGCGGAATCTAAGCAGAGAAAAGGAGTTATCAGACTCGTACCTATGCTGGTTACAGGCTGCAAAAATCAGAGATCAAAACAAGGAAAAACAGAGCAGAGAACCCCAGCTGCACAAGGACAAACTGGTTCAGCGCAACCTCAACACAGGGGTTTTGACATTCAGTGCAGGTAGCCTTCACGGGAACTGCGTTGAAATGCAGAATCCCTTCACCGGGTCTGCGCTGAAGGAGAAACTCTCGTTTCCCTCAGGTTCTGGGTCACAGATTGCTATTTAATTCACTGTTTCAGGCCAAATAAAAGCAACAAGCAAGGTGTAATCAAAGGGATGCTTTGAAGGGCTACTAAGATCTATCACAAGGATCATCAAATCATTTGTGAATCCATTGTTCAGATCATAGACAAATCCAGTGACTTGATCAAAGCAGCAACTTTCTACTTTGCATCCAGGAAAGATGCAGTTCGATTGTTGCTGTCAAGTCTATGATGCAAACAATGATAGAAACACAAATAAAATGACTAAACAAATATCCCTAGCGGAGTCGCCAATTTGTTGTGGGGAAAAATGCCTATGCAGGATGATCCTATCCACCTAAGGTGTGACAGTGCCTTAGCAACAAACGAGTACAACTATTCTGGTTTCTTCCTTTATGAAATGTGAAAGAAGAGAGATCAATAGACTTACCGGTGTCTTCCGTTTGTCCCTCAATCCGATCTCTCTTCTCTTTGGGAGTTCATAGCTACTTGCCTTCTTGCTTATCCAACTTCAACTTCCTGCAAGATCACAAGAGAACAGCTACTTGCGACAAGAGAACAGCTACTTGTGACAAGAGAAGAACTCTACACAAAGACAGATATTCACATTCATAACTAGTTTAGGATTAGAAATAAACCAAATGCACTAATACATTCATACATCAAAATACATCAGCATATAGGAGAAACCAAGATAGCTTTATTGATGAATAACAAGGTTCAGGAAGAGATACAACCCAGAGGGCTCCAATCCAGCATCTCCTTCCCAGCAAATGGAATTCCTATCTTCACCCCTTTCAAAGCATTAAGCACCCAATGATTCCAATCTCAAACCAACAGCAATTCTTTGCAATAACAAAATTCCAACCTCTAGATCTCATGGAGAAGAGATCCATATATATATGTTTGGAGAGAGGATGAGTCAGCTTGAGATCTGACTAGTGTCCTCTCCCTCTGTCAGTTCTTGAGTCCACTTGGAGGTTCTTGCTTCCACTTGGAGATTTGGAACCTCTTACTCATCACCAGTCGAATTCCCTGAGGCAAGTGTCATTTTGGAAGCTTCCTGGGTTTTGACACCTTGAGAAATGAGCCTGTCACTTGTCCACTCTCGTTCAGCGCAGGTAGCCAGTGTTCCAGTTGACATTCAACGCAGGTAGCCAGTGTTGGCTTTGACATTCAACGCAAACAGCTAGTGTAGCCACTGAAATGATCCTGAATTGACTTGTTTTGAGCAGTTTTTGGTGGAGAACTTCTGTGAATTGCTGTGGTTTGTTAGCCTTGTTCCTCTAGGGGTAGGAACAACATGTTTAGGGACTTTGGATCCCTTAGATTATGGACATTTCATGCTCAATGCTGTAAGGCACAAAAATGTCTATAACAGTTATGATGTCTTTCCACTACTTGAGATATCTTGGAGTAAGTCATGGAAGGAGTTTGTTGAAGGCTTGAGATAGGACAAATCCAGAGGATGGTTCCGCTTGGAGCCTGTGAAAGGAAGACTCAGGTGAAACCATTCCTTTCTGTACTTTAGTTATCTATAATAAAAGAAACACTTGTCTTGTTCCTGATATAAATCTTCTTCATGTTTATGATATCAATGTTATGATTCACATATGAATGGTTGTTATAATTGTATAACTAACTACCTTTCAATATGCTATGAAGATGATTTCTTTATGATGCTTGGTCAATATACTTCTGTGCTTTTTGGAATTGATTGTTTTGTAGGTTGAAGGATCAAAAGGAACTCCAAGAGGGTTTGGACCTTGGCTGGATCTTCCAAAACGAAGGACCCCCAGGTGCACCTCTCTTCGTGTAGTTTGATTATATTAGCATCATGGTTGTGTGGAATTCTTGTTTTTATTTGTAGATAACCCTCGATCTGCTAGGGTATCAACCCAAGACCCTAGGGGAATTTATCCCTAAACACTCCTTTAATTTCTAATCATGAAAGTGACATTCAACTGCCTTCCATAGATGATTTCTCACCAGAATTTTTGGATGAGTTGAAAGAGGATGCTATCCTTGACAGAAGGACATGCACTTCGAGGAGGGGAAATTTTGATTATGTTCGAGTTAGTCTTAAAGGGAACAAATCGAGTAAGGCAAAGTGGATGGAGGTGGAAAAGGTGAGGGAGTTGTACCCTCACCTTCTTAACAGGTAATTGAAGGCTTTTAGGGTCCAAAAGCTTCCTATTTGGGAGGTGTAATCAGGTGATCGTGTTCTAAGTGAAACAAAAATGCTCAAAATTGGAACGGCTTAGAATTGGTTGAAACTAGAACTACTAGATAGAGCTCGTCGTCCTGATTCTGGCACTGTGAACAGTTCGAAAAACTAACATCGAATGGGGGAGTTATCGCATTTAAAAAATGCCCAGTAAACTGCAAATTTTTGAATTATGGAAGAATTAAAAAAGAATATTTCGAGGAATATTCCTTGAAATATTCTCCAAAATATTCGTTGGGATATTTCGTTTGTTTGGACCAATCAGAGGCCGACACATGGAAAGCCCGGAGGCCACCACGTGGCCCTGATTGGCATGTTAAAATTTTTATGGGTCGAGCGGGATCAAACCCGTGACCTCCCACATACAAATCTACAGGCCTGACCATCCGCGCTACATGTTGCTTCTTAACTAATATGGAACGCGAGTTGTATTTATTGGGTTAACATTTACGTTTTGAGGGATAAACCACCAACAGTTACCCACTAGCGGTTCTGATCTGGTCACACACCGACGGTTATGCCAACGGTCAACAAACCCGCCAGCGCAAACCATAACCATCGCCCCAAATCACTGCCACATGCGCAACGGTTACGCCAACGGTTAGTTAGCCTGACAGTTAAGCTTGGTGAAGCAAACAAAAAGGCAAAATTCGCTGAATTTAGTCATAGGTAACTCCAGTTAATCCACTTTTGGTGGAGTTTCTTTAGGCCAGATTGGACAAAACTTCTGGGGGTCATAACTTTCACTACGGAGAACCTTTTGGAGCGGTTTTTTTTTTTGATTTCGAGTATTTTGAGCACTCCAAAGCCAATGGTATAGTTTGCAGAGTCAACAAAGCTAATCTTCAGGTACGTTTTCAACATAGAATCTTGGAGAACCATCAGGGCCTAGGGAGTGTTGGAGCTGTATTGGGCTATGGTTAACCATTGGAGGTGAAACAAAAGCCAATATTTACTGTTTTCTATGTTTTGAACTCATTTCCACTACTTATTTTGCCTGTTTAGGCTTTCTTATCATTGTATAACCAATTTGAGCATCTAATAAGAGCAAGGACATGCCCATTTGGGGGCCTTGGACCTGACAGATGTAGCCCAGGAGGGGTGAACTGCCTCATCAGTTGCTGTGTTATATTATGTGATTTTATCTTGCTGTTTTTTTCAGATTTATTATGCTAAACAGTAAAATGAAATAATACTCCGCACATAAGACTCAGAAATTTACCAAAAACACTTTGTTTCAATTGCAAGACATGAGTAACAATTTGCACATATAATTTAATGGAAATGAATACCTTGAACAACAAATACAAGTAGTTTCATTTTCAGATCAATTATTTATGGTTTGGCTAGTCTAGTGGGGCATCCGATAAAATTGGATGAGCATACAACTAAGCTTCAAAAGGGGTCCTATGCAAGTGATTTTAAATGATATCCCTTGGAAGCTTCAACATAGTACTCAATATCATCATACAAAGGACCACCCAAAAACAAACCATCTGATCCTGTCGAAGTTTGAAGAACCAAGTCACCCTTTTTCAGAAGACCATTGCTACTGTCATTTTGAGCAATTATTTTAATGTCAACACTTGGGATTGTTGGCAGCACTGACCTTGAATGTACTTTCCTAGGCACCCCACAAAGAAGGAATAATAGGTTGGCACCCATCAGTTTTAACAGCAACGTGCCGACTTCTTGGATAAAACAAGACCTTTTCAAAACTATTTTTCTCACTAACATTCCTTTTATCTCTCAGAACAAAGACCATTTCATCTTCAAGATTGGCCCAGTGAGTGTACAAACAATGTTGCTTGGTCCATTAGCACTTGAAACAAGTTTGACATTATTGATCATATCTATAAATTCACCCTCCTTTTTCCATATGTCTACAATAATGCTTCGAGACAACTCATTTGCTTTGGGATAAGAACTTGAATCAACATGTATTTCACCACTCAGTAGATATTTTTCACCAGTCAAATATATAGGCTTATGGTTCAATACATTGAATTCTAATGAAGACATTCCAAAGAAAATGCACGAGTTCAAGAAATGAAGCATGTGCACATGAGAAGCTTCTAAGCATATTTTCTACCATCCTTTCTCAATCAACAAATTCATTGGTTCTTTGTTTGGCTATACGATGTAAGAAGCCACAGGATGAGTAGACATAATACACAACTAATAGCCTTTTTGGATAAACACTATCTCTGAATTATCAGAAACACCAACGTCGACATCAATAACCTTTCTCTCCCAACACCAATCATCATCCCAATCTAACAAATCAGATGAAGGTCCATGCTTTACTTCAAGACGCAATGCACCAGGTAGGACTTTCTCAAATATGAAGTCATTACTCTCATTTGTTAAACTTAAAGAGTTAAGATTCTCTGAACCTAGAGTTCAATAGCCAGAGAAGTAATTGATATAGAAAATGAGGAGTCACATCTTTCCTTGCATATCACTGATCCATGGATATCAACAAGGGCCTTTATAAATTAAATGCCAAACATTGGTCTAGTTACTGTCACATCAATATGTGATGGTGAAAATTAAAGACCGAAATCACGTTCTGTTGTTGTGGTCAATGGGGATATTCGATATTAACATGGTTGAACCTCGAAGCAGAAGTTTCCCATATCATCAATCCTCTTTAGTTGAGGCTTAACATTGTTTGGCCCATGTGTCATACCAACTTGACGCTTGCCATAATAGCCATTTGTCACTAATTTTAGGGAACCAAAAATATTATAATGTGTTGCTTCTATCTTTTGGATTGAAGTCATGTTTGGCACAACCATGAAATTCTCCAAACTACTAAACCCAAAGTGATCCTTCTCAGCCTTGATTATGTAGCGTGTTGATGTTTCATGATCAAGTTTGTAATATCCCTGGACATGTGTTGTAGCTCTTTCTCTTCCATCAACTAATATCTTAACACCTTCAAAACAGACTCCTTCAGAAGTTACCACAAGTCCTCCAACTGAGAAACCTGTGACCTAAGATGCCAGAGATATATTAACATGAATGTGATAAAAAAGAACCTCTATAGATGGAAGTGAAACATCAAATATTGTATCCTCACCCTTCTAGAATGACAACAACCTTTATTTTCCACATGGAATAAAATTAAAATAAAATTTCCCATATGCATCAGATATTGCATGACAAAGTGCTTGATTTGGCTAAGGATCTTCTTTGAGGGAACTTCACCTCATGGACATCATCTAAATAAAGGTGTACATGAACACCTAAAATAGGGTTACCCTGAGAAACAACTAAGCCATCCATATCATAACTTGGGACATAAAAGATGTCATCTACTACCAGATTTCCAAAACCCAACTCCATCTCTAGAGAGCCTCTTTGGGAAATTGTTAAGAGAACATGAGAATCACGTATTTGAAAGAGAATATTATAGAAAATATACTCTATAAGCCTCAATCATTGTACCTCATGCGTAGTGCCATCCTAGCTAGGATCAACATTAGGTATGACCTTGTATCTTCTTCCTCTGTTTAACAATTGGTTCATAGAGCCCGCTCTTTCCACTTCTTCACGTTTGATTTCATGGAGGGCTACTGTGTCCTCTGGACACTCATCCTTAAGGAAATCCAAACTTATTCTGCGTATCAAACAAAGGAAAAGAGAGAAAAATATCATGGCCTTTCCTTTTTGAAAAAAAATGTAGTGGGATTTGATATGACCTGATATTTTTATACTGCTCGAGGATTGATGAAGTTTATGTATTCATGATGGGAAGAAACCAGCCTATATTTCCTTGGAGTAATATTTGTAAACGTGTAACTGCCTCCTTGCGACATAAACACATCATTAATGAGATCATTTCTAGTGGAAATGAGTTCAACGTTCACATTGACACTACCTCAATTTATATCTGGACAACTTTCTGCTCCAACAGCCCCCATCACTCTCCTAGAAATAGTGAACCCAGTGAAGTGAAAATTGATGTCAGCCATTGCAACCATTGTGATCCACTGATACATATTCACCCATTTTAGATATATTCAACAAGTTAGGGAATATGAGTATTTTTGATGTAATTTTTCCACTCGATAATCTTAACATCAAATCCGAAAGTGTCTCGTTCATCTTCACATCAAATCCGAATCTGTCTTGTTCATCTTCAGAGAGCTCATGGAACAATTTTTCAGAATTGTATCGAATATGCACAAATATATTAAAAAAATTATTAATGTATGCTGCTTGATTACCAATCAAAATGTTTAAAACAATACAGCACCAACAAATTTGTATTTCATCTCCATTGCACATAATTCACCTTCCTTCGTAGAATGCATATGGCTTGTAGATCTTTTCCAGGTGCTTCAATTGTTGTAACATATATTTTTTAGATGATCTTGATAACCCCACTATCTGCAATATGACTATCAGTTTGCAATGATTCATTTTATGTATTTTTTTTTTATAATTATGGTGAATCAATAATTCTTTAGATTAAATAACGAATCTACTCCTTGAACAAAGATTTTATGCGGAAATTATATGCAAAGTAAAATTTACATGAGTAAATTTTTAACTTTTCAAGTTCCACTTATATTCATCAAAATTTCGAGTAAGAAACATAAAGTATCGTTACAACTTACGTTGTTTGGTGAACTAACCATGTCCAGAGCCTGCCCATAATTCTCCATAGTATTAATGCAGGTCAATTGCTTCAACAATTTTACCGGGTTTCCTTTGCGATCAATGTAGGGATTACATTTAAAATGTTCAAATATTATTTTTAAAAATTATTGAATTGTTATGAGATTTACCATCGAAGAAGCAATCTGATAAACCTTTACGACATGCTTTCCTAGTTGCTAAAGTAGCATTCGCAACCATGTCTATCGATATCTGCAATTTGAATTCAACCAAAATAACACATCTAAGAGAAAAAAGATAATGGTTTTTTGGGTCGAAGTTTTGAAGACATATATGGAAGATCTGATCTCCCAAGAAAAATAAATAATGTAGAGAAGCTTCATAAAAATCAAATAAATATGATTTAAATAATTAAAAATGTCAAATCTAAGTTTTGAACCATCCACCGTCATCTTCCAGATATAGATGAAAAATGTAATCTAATAAATAAAAAAACTTAATATGGAAATACTCCAGAAAATATAAAATTAATTACCAAATGTTTTTTCACACTTTGTTAAGAGTTACTCACCAGATCTAGCACAGTAGAAGCAAGATAGTTGACCTTTGCCATAGTGCGTAATGATTGGATCAATCATTCTGCAAGCTGAATATTTCATTTAGCTCAACAACAATGTGAGAGTAATCGAGCATTGGATCATAAGGTTTCCTCAACTTTTTCAAAGACCGAATTTCGATGAAACCTCGACATCCATGGATCAGAAGGTTCCCTCAACTTTGTCAAAGACCGAATTTCGATGAAACCTTGACATCCATTGATCCGTCGGAAGTAGTTCGAACTGCCAGACATGTAACCAATATCTGAAGCACCCACCATGTCTTTGTTACAAGGAAATTCGAATCTAAAACCCTACTAGTTTTTTTCCTGGTTTCAGCAACTAACTTCATCTCTCTTTCTCTAGTTCCCAACTAGTTGTAGCTAGTTCAATGCCGATAGAATCTGAAATCACTCTGATGGTTGAGATGTAGGTTTTCAGGGGCACCAAACACATGGATCCACTAAAAATCCAGGTAAAAAATGCCTTTACATTGTCGATTACCAAGGCAAGATGATCTATAACCAGTACGATTTAGGGAAAAATCACCCAAAACCTCAAATTTAGGGCAATTTAAATTATTAAGTTATTTGTAATTCAAAGTTTAAATAAAATAATTACAAATGTCTTTACTCTCTTTGAAAATAGAAAACAACTTTTCATTCAAATAATACTATTTTAACTTTCAATTAATTGAAATTTATTTTATTTAATTAATATAAAATTGTTTTTGGTTATTTATATGTATTTTTCAAAGTTATTTGTAATTTCAGATTAAAAATAAAATAATTATTGTCCCCATGGGGTAGATCTCACGTAAAAACATAAACATGTAAACATAAATGTAAATGTAAACATAAAATTAAATGTAAATGTTAATATTTAACATTTAACAAATAAAAAGAGCTATGGTAAATAAATAAAATATGAATAAACCAGAAGTATGGTAAATAAATAAGAATTTTTTTATATTTACTCCACAGGTATGGTTAAAGAAAAAATAAAAAATAAAAAAATCTAGAGGTATAGTAAATAAACAAACCTGGTTTTATCTTTACTCCATTAACCTCTTTATATTTATGAAAACTCAAAAAATAGGTTTTATTTAGGTGGATCCTGGCCACACATAATTATTAATACCATGGGCCAATTACCATATTTATAAAAGAGGTATGATAAATAAATAAATATAAAAGAGGTATAAAGATGTATGGTAAATAAATAAAAACATATCAAATAATATTAGAAATCAACATCTAATTATATACCAAGCCTATGGGCCAAATACCATTGTAAATAAAATAAATATGATAAATAAATAAAAATATAAATAAACAAGAGGTATGGTAAATAAATAAAACCTTTTTTTATATTTTCTCCATAAACCTCTTTACACTTACTAACACTCAAAAAATGGGTTTTATTTAGGTGAAGGCTATGGGAAAAATACCATGGGCCAAATTATTATTAATACCATGCAAAAAATACTATTAACCATAATATTTTTTTTTTTCCGTAAATCTAGGCTAATTTATATTACAAAAAACAAAACTTACATCAAAGTTACATCAGGGCTGTGGCCCTGCATCTTCAGCGGGATTGTCTTCATGAAAAACCTTCAGAGTAGCATCATTACAAAAATGATTCAACACAGTAAACTTAGAAACCGCCACAATGGATATGTGAGCTGACACGGTGGATTGACAAACCGACAAACTGACACGGTGGACTGACATAGTGGATACAAAGTCCGATATGGACGACACATAGACAGAAAGACAAAGAGCACAGTATATCGACATGGAGCAAAAAGAGTTGCTTTCCTGGTAGCATTGAGCGTGATGACAGCGGAGTTAATCCTCATCGGTCGTTTGGGGCTCCTCCTTCGCCGGACCTTTAAGCTTCTGCAAGACCTCCCCATCCTTCACCTACCCTTTGGGCTTTTGTGAGACCCTCATTTCCGCGCTCAACGCTCTCTGAACCGGAACACTAGGGCCTGCTTCGTCCATTTGAGTGGCTGGGGGAGCGTAATTTGGGGGAGGCCCTCGCATATCGACCGCAGGGACCTGCATATCGACCACCGGCACGCCCAGATTATCCAGAGGACCTCTGTGGTTATTGCAGTGTTCCACCATGACTGAAACTATCAGAGTATTGTTTTCCAGCGTACAAGGAATTCGGTAACGAACAGTCGGGTGCTCCAGATGCCCACATTCCGGAATTTCTCCCCACCCACGCATAGCTCCACGTCCTACAGGTCTGTTTGAGCTTCTGATGTGCTCATATGCTATTTCCGCCGAGGAGGAGGGCGAATTGACAGGGCGCTGGGTGGCAGAGCTGCCCCGTGAACCACCCCTGCGACTACCCATCCTTGGCCTCTCCCGCGGCATCGTCAATTCAACCTTCGAACCAGAATCCCACAGAGAATTTGTGCTCAGAATCTCCTCCGCTATCCTCTGCTTGGAATGTTTGCAGGTATGAATCCAGGCGACCGGGGGAGCGTAAATAACGAGCGCCATATGCCTCGAACCGAGCTGCGCAATGAATGCACATCGAACCAGCCATAAACCCAGCATTGAAGCCGAGTATGCGGAGCCTCCCATCGCTTTTATTGCCTCTGCGGTCGGGTGCGTCGTGGCATGTCCGGGCTTACGACCGCCCACGTGACTTGCCTCCGCCGACACCTGTCTATCCCGCCTGTTCTCCACCCGCATCCGGGAGAGGGAAATCTTTTTGCACCAGAGAGATGCATTCTTTTTTGAACTGAGCATCATCAACCGTGTCCAAGGAACCTGAGAAATAGGGTGTTGACTGCGTTACGCCACGATTTGCCATTCTATCTGCTACCTGATTGGCAGTCCTCCTTACATGTTGGAAGGATATGTTCTGTAGGTCATGAAGCTTTTCCTCCACGGATTCCAGGCGGCTTAGAAGCCTCCAGCTTGCTGCGATCTTGACTGCTTTGGCCCCTGCCTGTATTCTTTTAGCTGCCTCTATTAGGATAAGAGAATCGCCTTCCACTTCAAGAGGGGAGAAGTGATGTTGCTCCGCAAGACATATTCCTTTCCAAAGACCTTCCAGTTCTGCCGCATTGTTTGTATCTGTGCCTAAAGAGCCATAGTATATGTATATCACTTCTCCTGTGTGTCGTCTGATGACTCCCCCAAATCCTGCTGGGCCAGGGTTACCTTTGGCAGCGCCATCAAAGTTCAACTTGTAAGAGTTGAGTGCAGGAGGGGACCATGAAGATTGAGAGGCAGGTCTGATGGATGGAGAGGCAATTGCCTTTTGTAGGGCTGAGAGATCAAGGTTCCATTCTTTCAGAATTTGGCGCTCTTGCTGAGTTTCGGGCATGTCATTATCATTCCAGGCCTTGATGGTCAGGGTTTCTTGGATGTTTTTCCTGAGTATGATCCAGAGTTCGTCTATGGATCTGGACATATTGTTGAAGATTCTGTGATTGCGCTCTTTCCAGAGGGTCCAGTACAGAAAGCCTGGTATAATGCTCCATAAAGAGTTGAGAATTTGACTTTTGAATGGTTTTATGTCCCAGTTCCTAATATTTTCCGTTATATCCAGTTGTCTTTGTGAGACTCTCTTGTTGCAGCTGTCCACCTTCTCCCATAGCTGCTTTGCTAATGGGCATTCTTCCATTAGATGGCTGATTGTTTCACAATCAGTGTTGCAATTTGGGCATCTGGAAGGCCCAATGAATCCTCGTTTTAACAGATTATCCCATGTGAGGATGCGTTTTTTGCTTAGTAACCATAAGAAGGTGGAGATCTTGGGCCATAGGCCTGAGTGCCAAATTTGAGCCCAGATTTGATCCTTAACCGCCGGAAAAGTGGAATAGCGCAGATGATGGGCTTCCTTTGTAGTGAATGTTCCTTTGGTTGTGTAGCCCCATCGAAGTTTGTCCTGCTGCTCGGAGTGGCGGATTTTCCTGCTTGCAAGTTCCTGATCTATATCTGTGTATTGTTCTCCCCGCCAATCTATTTGCCAAAGTCGTGCTGATTTCCATGTCTGAAGGTCTTGCTGTGCGGAAGGCTGCCAATACTGATGTACCTGTGTGATGCCCTCTTGCTTCATGTACTCTTGCCAAAGGGGTTTGTGAAACAAATTTGCAAGTTTAGGTAATTGTTGCCATGAGTCCTCCCAGAACCTGGCAATTTTGCCTGAGTGAATTTCCCAGAAGCCATGTGCCTGAATGAATCTGCTTTGTGTTTTTGCATTATTCCATATGAGAGATCCTTTTGCTGTGGGGTTAATTCTTATGAGGTCACTCCATTGGCTGCCGTTGGCATATTTTGCTTGCCATAATTGAGCCCATGGGGTATTAGGCTTGGAGACCCAGTTCCACCAAATACGTGCTCCCATTGTGTTATTGCTTTGAAGCGGGTCCCTGAGGCCTAATCCGCCTTCTGATTTGGGTGTACAGACTTCAGACCAATTTACAAGAGCCCACTTCCAGTTTAGGCCTGTGGAACCCCAGAGAAAATTGCGTTGCAAATTACGAATAGCTTTCAGTACCCCTTTTGGAGCTGCCAGGATCGAGAACAGATATAGCGGCATTGCTTGTAGGACTGATTTGATTAGAACTAGCCTCCCTGCCAGATTTAAAGCTCGGAAAGTCCAGGATGAGAGTTTTGATTCAAGTTTATCCAAAAGAGTCCGCCATGACACCTGCTTAATGGCTGAATCTGAAAGGGGAGCTCCCAGATATTTGGAGGGCAGATGGGAGATTGTAAATCCTAAAATACGAGCAATAATTCTCTGCATGAGGGGAGGGGTATTGAAGAAGAAGAGTTGGGATTTAGCAGCGTTGATGGAGGTGCCTGAGGCCTCAGAGAAGAGGGATAGTAGTGATTTGAAAGCAGAGGCTTCTTTTGCAGAGGGGTGCCCAAAGAGCATGGTATCATCAACAAATTGCTGATGAGTTTGAGGAGGGCGTCCATGTAGAGAGATGCCTTTGAGAACTTGAGAAGAGACTGCTGCTTTGAGGAGCCTGCTGAGCCCTTCAGCCATTAAAACGAAAAGGAAGGGTGACAGGGGATCCCCTTGACGGATGCCACGAGAGGGCCGAAAGGGAGTTGAGGGAGAGCCATTCAGAAGAACAGAGAAGCTGGGAGAGGAGATTAGGCTCATGATCCATCTTGTCCAAGTTGCATTAAATCCAAAAGCTAAGAGCATTTTTTGAATGAAATTCCAGCTCAGTTTATCAAAGGCTTTAGAGAGGTCTAATTTAAGGAGCATACCTGGTTTTTTGAGAAGCTTTAGAGAATGAATGACTTCGTTGGAAAGAATTATTCCATCCATAATTTGCCGCCCTTCAACATAACCGGTCTGTTCAGGAGAGATGAGCAGTGGAAGGAGCGGTTTGAGTCGATTCGCAATGACCTTTGAAATGAGTTTGTAGATCACATTACATAGCGCTATTGGTCTGTATTTCTCAGGTTTGTGTGTTGCTACTTCTTTGGGAACCAAGGCTATGAAGGTAGAGTTGAGGGCTGGGAGGACCCAGTGCATGCTTCAGGATTCCTCGACTAAGTCCCAAACTTCAACTTTGATAAGCTCCCAAAATTCATGAAAGAAATTTGCAGTGAATCCGTCAGGTCCTGGAGCCTTGCCGTCTTTGAGCTAAGCCATAGCTTCTTCTACTTCCTTTAAGGTAGTAGTTTGGAGCAATTTGTTGTTGTGATCCTCATTTATAATTTTTGGGATATGTTGCGTGATGGCGCTGATTGCTTCATCTCTATTTCCTTCTGGTTCTTTGAGAATGTCCTTGAAGTATCCTGTAAATTCTTTTTCCATGTCTTCATGAGTCTCAATTCTTTCACCCTGTTGATTGTTGACAAAGGTGATGTTGTTGTGCATACGCCTTTGTATGGTGGCTTTGTGGAAAAATTTTGTGTTTTTCTCTCCGTCTTTGAGCCAGCTGATTCTAGATTTTTGGCGCCATAAAGTTTCCTCTTGTTTTTGGCGTTCTTCGATTTGATTCCAGAGGATCTGCTCCTGTTGAGTTTGTTCTTCCGTGCGACCTTCCAGGATGAATGTTTGTTGTAAAGCTTTCATTTGCTGTTCCAATTTTTGTTTGCTCTCCTGTATGTTGCCAAAATGAGTTCGATTCCATACCTTGAGGACTTGTTTCAGATTCTTCAACTTTTGTTGGAACTGGTACATCTTAGCTCCCGCAGGCGGGGAATACGATGCCCAGGCCGTCTTAACCACATCCTTGAAATTGGAGTTGTTGAGCCAGAAAGCTTCGAACCGAAAGGGTCTATTACAACGATTGCCTGGTCTGGACCATTGGAGCAGAATCAGCCAGTGATCTGAGCCTCCTTGGGGAATGATTGAGGCATGAAGGTCCCCTCCCAGGTGGATCGCATTATCTGAAATCAAGAAACGATCCAGTCTTGAGGCGATGTGGAGAGCGCCTCGGCGCTTGTTGGACCAGGTGAAGGTGCCATTAGAAGTGGGGATATCCATAAACTGATTATCTTGTAGGAATTGCTTGAAGCCGCTGCTGTCACTATCGAGCCTGGTTCTGCCTCCTTGTTTTTCTTCCAAGGATTTTATTATGTTGATGTCGCCTCCTCCAATCCATAAGGGGAAGTGTCTGTTATGATTGAGAGCGGAGATCGTGTCCAGGATGTCCAATTTTTGCTGGATTATCTGCGGGAAGTAGACATTGGTAAGGTGCCCATGGATGTTGGTTCCGATGAGGTGGAAGGTGGCTTGAATTATATGAAGAGTGGCATTGAAATTATCTAGTGAAACAATCTGCGGGTTCCATAAGATGGCTAGACCCCCTGAAGCTCCAGAGGCGTCTACTGATACTGAGCTGCTGCCTGCCCATAATTTATTGCTAAGTCGATCTATCACTGCACTGCTGCTTTTTGTCTCTTGAAGGAAGATTATAGCTGGTTTTTCTTGCATTATCAGATTTTTGATCATTCTGTGTTTAAAGGGACTGTTAAGTCCTCTTACATTCCATGAAATGAGCTTCATGTAGACTGAGGTTTGGGTTTATAGCACTTGGTCAACTTGGGGAATTGCCCCGAGTCCATTAGTATTCGTCCTACGATTATGGTTCTTTGGAGATCTATTTTTCTGCCCCTTTTCTTTGTTTCTTTGAGGATTTTCCTTCCATCCCAGTGACTGCCGCCTTGTATTCCCAAGCTTTTATGGTGCTGCACCTTGGACAGGACTCCTTCGAGCTTGTCTATTTGCCATAGGGGGATGGAATTGTACTCTTTTTGTTTGCATGCTTTCTCCAGTTTGGAGATGTCTAGCCTAGAGATTTCAAGCTCTTCAATGTCTACTTCTTCCTGATCCTCCTCCATCTCGATTGTAGTGTTAAGGTCTTCCTCCTCTGCGACTGCTTGAAGGCTCAGAGCTAGTGCTGTATCAAAATCCATATCTGAAGCTTGTTGATTTTCTTCTAGAACAGTTTTTCCTTTGAATGGGAATAAGGGACCCGAATCTGTGATCACTGAAGCTTTCTCCATAGAAGGGTTGGGGGCGGAGAAGGAGGGGGCTGGGTCAGAGGAAAGCATGGGGTTGGAGCGGTTATGAGAAGGTGAGGGTGGATGCGGCTGATCCGGGTTAACAGAGATAGTACTGGTTTGATTGTCATGCGAGGCAAGAGCAGAGAAGCGATTCTGGGGGGTCGCGTGAAAGGTGTGATCTGGAACTGCTTGGTGTTTCTTGGCATGCCTACGGCGGGTAGGGACTTTGGTAAAGCCTTCTGAGTCCTTGGTAGGGTCATTGGAAGGGGCTTTGGACTGAACATTGAAGGGACAATCGCGGAAAAGGTGGCCATGCTCATGGCATTTTCGGCAACGGAAAGGGATGTGCTCATAATCTAAAGTTTGTTGCCATTCATAATCATCGTGATAGAGACTTACCGTGTCTGCAAGGGTCTTGGTCAGATGCATCTGAACGCAGATCCTGGCATAAGAGGTATACTTGCGCGTCTTTGTTTCTGTTGCAACTTTGATGAATTTCCCTAGTCTGTTGCCAATGTCTGCCAATGTTTCTTCTCTCCAGTATTCCACAGGAAGGGAATACATCCTTATCCAGACAGGGGCCCAGCTGAAGTCTTCTTTATCAGGGTTGAATCGAGGCTTCCATTCCGTTAAATATAGGCCTGAAGAGTTAAAGAAATATGGGCCTCCTTCGAATATTCTTGTTTTGTCCTCTAAGCAGTTGAAGATGGCTGTAAAGAAGCCTTTCGGGCCAAGTTGCAGAGTTACTTGTCCTTTTGGCTTCCATTTTGAAGCTATCCATCCTTGTAGGGCTTTTTCTGTGGGCCAGAATCCCAAGAACTTCCCTATGAGAGCATAGTCCTGCATGTATTGGATTTCCCCATTGTTGTGATGACTGGGCAGGTCGACCCTGATCGGCTCTGTAGCTTTTGGAATGCATGTGGCTGAGGTCACCTTTGTCGGAGGTATCTCCGTTTTAGCGTCCTCCTTGGCACTCTCGTTGTCTTCTTCATTCTGAACTGAATGCGTCTGTTCCCCATTCGTTCTCAGCTTGTCGTTCTCAGAATCTCGTCCTTTGCCTGCGGGTTGCAGAGTCACAGGTTTCTGCATATTGTCAGTGGAGTTCGGGTCCTGTGGAGGGGAGGCAGAGCTCTCCCCTCCCACAACGGGTGCCATTGGAGGCTAGCAGTGATGAAGTTTGCGGCGGCGGTAGCAGGTCTGAACAGCGTCAGCTAAGGTTTGGAGGCAGCGGTTGTTGGTGAATCGCATCAGAGCGTTTTCCTCCCCTTCCTATTAACCATAATATTAATACTAAAAGATTATTATTATTATTAAATCTAATATTCATATTAATATATCATAATATTAATAATGTTAAATATAATAACTTTGTTTTAATCCAATATTAAATTTGTTATATTATAATATATATTAATATATCATGATATATATTAACTCTATATATATGGGAGGTAAGAACAAAGACATAAAGTTATAGAGGTAGAGAGATAGGGGAAGTGACAAGGGAGAGATGGAGATAAACTGAAGGAGATGGGAGAGGAGGAATAAAAAGATAGAGAGAGGTAGAGAAGGGTAAAATAGGGAGAGGAAGACACAAAGATGGAGGGGGATGAGAGAGGAGAGTGGGAGGGAGATAGTGAGAAGATTGGAGGGCAAAGAGAGAGAGAGATAGAGAGGCGGGGGAAGAGAGATAAACGTAGGAGAGAAAGGGCGAGAGAGGAAGGATTAGAGAGAGGAGGAGAGAGGGAGGGATAGAGATATGGAGTTGGAGTGGGAGAGAGGGAGAGAAGAAGAAATACATAGAGAGTGAGAAGTGGAGAGAAAGAGGGATTGGCAAGGGAGAGATGGAGAGAAAGAGTGTATGTTTAGGGGTGAGATAAGGAGATAAATGAGAGATAGAGAGAAGGGGAAGAGAAGGAGACATAAGGAGAGAGGGAGGGATATAGTAACATGGGTAGAGAGAGAGAGAGAGAGAGAGAGAGAGAGAGAGAGAGTAGAGAGAGATAGAGAGAGTGAGAGAAGGTAGAGAGAGATAGAGAGAGTGAGAGAGTGAGAGAGGAAGAATGAGAGATAATAATTGAGAGATTGAAGGAGAGTGATGGGGTAAGAGAGAGGATTAGAGGGAAAAAAGAGAGAGAGATAGAGAGAGAGTGATGGGGGAAGAGAGGGATGTAGGAGAGAAAGGGAGAAAGAGGAGGTACGAGAGAGAAGATTTGAGAGAGAGGAGGAGAGAGGGAGGGAGAGAGGAGGAGAGAGGGATGGATAGGGATATGGAGTTGGAGGGGGAGAAAGGGAGGGTAGAGGAAATACAAAGAGAGTGATAAGTGGAGAGAGAGAGGGAGTAACAATGGAGAGATGGAGAGAGAGTGTGTATGTATGGGGTTGAGATAAAGAAAAATAAGGAGAGATGAAGAGAATGGAGGAGAGAAGGAGAGAGGGAGGGATATAGTAATAGAGTTGGAGGCTGAAGAGTAAGAGAGAGAGAGAGAGAGAGAGAAAGAGAGGAAGGAAGATAGAGAGGATATGAGAGAGTGGAGTGAGGGAGGGAAAGAGAGATGGAGTTTGAGGGGGAGAGAGAGAGAGGTAAGAAGAAAGAAATATAGAGAGAAAGGTGGAGAGACAGAGAGGAAGTGTTAAAGAGGATGGAGGGAGAGGGAGAGAAGAAAGAAGTAGGGAAGAGAGATAGAAGCGGGGGAGAGGGAGAGAAGGGGAAGAGAGAGAGAGAGAGATGGGTAGATAGATTGAAGAAATAGAGTGTATGTTTTGGTGGTGATATAGAGAGGAAAATGGAGATAGATATATAGATGGAAAGTGAAGAGAGGAAAGAAGAGAGAGATGGAGAGAGGGAGGGAGGGACAAAGAGATTGATAGATATGAAGTGAAATAGCATGTGTGTTTTGGGGGTTGAGATAGAGTGGAAAATAAGGAGAGATGGAGGGAGATATATATATATATATATATATATATATATATATATATATATATATATATATATATATATATATATATATATATATATATATATATATATGGGGGGGGGGGGAGAGGGAAGAATATTTCTTGCACTAGATACATTGATTTCAGTGTAGCCGGTGATTTATAATCCAATTTGATTTCTTGCACTAGATGCATTGATTTCAATGTAGATGATTTCTAATCCTATTTGATTTATTGCACTAAATGCATTTATTTCAATGTAGATGGTGATTTCTATTCCTATTTGATTGCTTGCACTAGATGCATTGATTTCAATGTAGATGTTGATTTCTAATAACGTTTGATTTCTTGCACTAGATGCATTGATTTCAATGTAGATGGTGATTTCTAATCTTATTTGATTGCTTGCACTAAATGCATTGATTTTAATGTAGATGGTCATTTCTAATCCTACTTGATTGCTTGCACTAGATGCATTGATTTCAGTGTAGATGTTGCTTTATAATCCTATTTGCTTACTTACACTAGGTGCATTAATTTCAGTGTAGATGTTGGTTTATAATCCAATTTTTTTACGTGCACTATATGAATTGATTTGAGTGTAAATGTTGATTTCTAATCTTATTTGATTGCTTTCATTAGATGCAGTGATTTTAGTGTAAATGCTGTTTTCTAATCTTATTTAATTGCTTGCATTAGATTCATTAATTTCACTGTAAATGTTGATTTCTGTTTTGATGTAATTGGATGTATGAAGGTACAGTAATTTTAAAGTGATTGGATTAACATTGTGCATTGATTTCAGTGTAAGCACAAAAAATTATTGACAACGTACATTTATTTTTGTGTTATAGTACTTCAACCTATTAATATTGGAGAGAAGGAGAGACAAGGAATAATGTTTACTGCAATAGATTGAGCTAAAGATTTAAGTGGTTTATGGTTTAACGTGTCCTTTTCATATAATTGATATGAAAATATGACAATCAATATGAAAAGATGACAAAAGTAAAAAGGGTGACAGTAAAAATAATAGAAGAAAATAGTTTTAGATTAACCACAATGAAGACTATCTATAATTGACTATATTCTTGTTATTCAAATTTTCTATCATTCAACACTATTACATTTTCCCTTTATATTCAAAATTTATATTTAATCATTTTTCATTATTAAAGTTATTATCATCACAACAAACTGAGGCAACTAAGCAAATTTAAAATTAAAATATACAGATTAATATGAGACATATTAGCATATTTAAAATGACTATATTAATATTAGATGAATTTATGTATTATTGATAAAATTAATCATATGTTCATTAGATTTTCTTTAGTTGCACATGACTGAAACCAACCTAGATCCATCTTAACTCTGGATCTATCAAGCACCGAGAGGTATCAAATCTCTCGAGGTACAAAATTTCCTCAAGTTTTTCACTCAAAAAAGAGGTTTGCACCTCAAGAGATGTGATCCCTCACGTGGCTTGATAGATCCATAGTTAATATGGAAGTGATCCCTCTCGTGGCTTGATAGATCCGAAATTAAGATGGAACTACGCTGGCTTTATTTTAAAATTGAGGAAATTACAAATATTTTTGAAAGTAACTTTTCATTAAAATAATAATTCTTTGTTTTCAATTACATAAATTGATATAAAACTAGCTTGGCTCTATCTTAATTTTATATCTTAATTTTGGATTTACCAAGGGTAGAGGGGATCAAATCTCTTTTCACTTTAAAAAAGGTTTGTATATGGAGAGATTTTATGCCTCTGACACTTGGTAAATTAAGAGTAATATGATTGAATTATTAATTATAATTATAATTATTAATTTTATATTTCACTTATTTTATTTTTATAATTTACCCCAACTTTATTTTTCTTAACATTTTTCACATTAAATTTTATTTCACGGAGTTTCCTCAAATTAGATGTTAAAATTGATTTTCAAATAAAATAAATTGGCTATATTTTTTAATATTAAAAGTTATTTTAATTTTCCCCATGGTGTAGATTAGTTTATGATAGAATGGGTTGTTAAGACATTTCTTATGATGTTATTGGTTTAAACTTCGATTAGCTCAGTGTGCCACGTGTGAGGCAATGTGGGTACACTTCGAGGTGATTGTGGTAGTGGATAGAATTGATCCTTAAGTACACACATGCTATAGTTGTCTATTCTCTTATATACAAAAAAATAACAACAATAATAATAATCTTATTTTTTTAATTTTATTGAATTAATTATTTATCAAAATTATATTTTATTAAAAGCACATGATTTTATTGGAAGTAGTTTAGGTGATGGAAATAAAGGAAACTAATTTTCTTGTAAGCATTTTCTAAATTGTATCTCCACTCAAACACTCTCATAGAAAAAAAAGTCTTGACCCCACCCATCAAGCAAGCCACCCAATGTCACCTTGGTGGCCTTCTTTCACTCTTTAGACTACAAGAAGGATATCCTTATCTAGGGGGGAATCCTTACATATCGAGCTAAGCTAGGTCATTGAGTAATGAAAGGAAGTTCCTTAATGAAGACCAGTGATTTGACACTAGTCATTCTCAAAGTAAAAGTTCAGGGATAACTATGTGAATAGTCAAACAAACCAGGAATTATTAAAAAATTTGAATGATTTTGATTACAGAACTATGCTTATTCATGCAACCAAATTATAATTGAAAAATGAAAGATACAACTTGCTCAATTAACCATATAGCATGAGATGCTAGTGAAGCATATATACAATGCCACAATAAAATTAGAAAATGAATCATAAATTTTCTATACAAGTAAGGCATTAGATCATTCATTCATCATATTCATGAGAATTGGAGATTGAGAGTTCGTTATCATCATCGTGGGACCATTCCACAATTAAGAGATCATACACCAACAATATTATCTATGTTTGGGACAACAAAGAGTTATGTGTTTGCGATGATAAATAAAGGAAATATTCAAACTTGTCATTGTTACTAAGGACAATGAAGACAACAAAGTTGAATTTGGACTACTTACATGTTTGTAACATTCAAATTTCATCCATTTATCATCATGCAAGTTGCATGAAGGAAATTTGGTAGTGGTACTAAGTGAACACTCTTTTATCAAAGTTCATACCCTCTCCTTAGCACTACCACTTTACAAAACAAAGAACAAATGTGAAATATATGTGCAGCCAACTAAATAAGTTGGAAAGGTTGTTGCAACATATATAGGTGGTCATGTCATGTTGCAAAAGGAGGTGTTGGCCCACTCCCCTTTTCGATAATTTGTCAACCTTTGAATTTGATTCCCTGTGAATGTGATCAAATGATATGACCCTAAATATTGTAATAAGCTCCATAATTTTAATCATCTTTTGATTCAATAAAGGAGTGTACAAGGAAGTATAACCTTTCACCCAATCTAAAACAACCTTTGAATCCCCTATGACTTGTAAGTTTAGATTGTTGAAGTGACATAATTAAAATGACTAACATAAATGACTAATTCATATTATTGTAGTTTTTGTTAGGTAGTCATTTTTTTTTTTCACAGACTAAATTAATCATTTATGTTCATCATTTTTAGTAGTATTACTTATTAGCTAGTCATATATTTTAATTGGTGACTAAAATAGTCATTTATGTTCGTTGTTTTTAGTTGTGTCTCTTAATATTGCTAATTTTTGGTAGTATTTCACTTGGAAAAGTTGTGGTGACTAACTTTTTTAGTCACCTAGTCACTAATTTCACCATTTTCTACTAGTGGCTCCTGAAGGTTATGTAGCTCCTGAGGAAGGTCACTTTGGTTTTTCTTAGTTGATTCCACTTCCTTAACTATACTTGGGTAGTTGAATAATGCCATGGTAACTCTTTGTCACATGTTTACCCCAGTGGATTGGTTAGCTTGCGTAAAGGTGGGAGCATGGTGTTACAAATTTCTAGGGTTGACAAGGTATTATCGCAAGTTCGTTAATAATTATGGGAGAATAATAGCTTCTCTAGCAACATTACTGAAGAAATATGAATTTTATTGGCCTCCAGAAGTAACTAAGGCCTTTGAACATCTTAAAGAGGAAATGTGCCAAGCATCAACCTTAGCTACACAAGACTTCACAATAACCTTTGCTGTTGAATGTGATGCCTTAGGAAATGGAACTGGTGTTTTTTTAATGCAAGAAGGAAGACCCATTGCTTTTGAAAGTCGTCCAATCAAGGGAAAGTATTTACACAAACCTATTTATGAGAAGTAAATGTTGGCAATACTACATGCACTAATGGAATGATGACCTTACCTAATGGGAAGACACTTAAGGGTAAAAACAGATCACAATATTCTTAAATACTTTTTGGAACAAATATTATCTTCAGAAGAGAAATAAAAATGGGTCAAAAAGATGTTGGGTTATGATTTTTAAATCATCTACAAAAAAGAGAAGCAAAATGTTGTTGTAGATGCACTCTCAGGAAAGGACGAGGATGTGGAAGCATTACTATTTTCCATTTCGATTATCCAACTCGATTAGATAAATGAAGCAAGGGATGAATCAAAGAATGATGAAGAGGTGTGGACACTCATTCAGAAGTTGCAAAAAGATCCTAGTACATCAGATACATTTATCTGGAAAATTGATTCATTATGGTAAAAAATATCGCTTATATCTTTGTAAGAATTCCCAACTCAAACAAAAAATTCTTTTGGAATTTCACACCTCCCCCTTAGGACGACACTCAAGATTTTTAAAAACTTACCACAAGGTCAAGAAGGATTTTTTTTGGGATGGCCTTAAATCTAATATTCAAAATTTATGGTAGAATGTTCGGTTTGCCAAAAAAATAAAGTTGAGACAATTAAGACCCCGGCTTTGTTACAACCTTTAGCCATTCCAAGTCAATGTTGGGAGGAGGTCCCAATAGATTTTATCACAAGTTTACCCAAGTTTGAAGGAAAGGGTGTCATCATGGCGGTAGTTGATAGACTTACCAAATATGCACACTTTTGTGCATTATCTTGTCCTTTTAAAGCCAATAAATTTTTTATTGCTTTCATGGAAATAATTCAAAAGCTACATGGAAAACCAAAGATTAGTGTAAGTGATAGAGATCCCATTTTCACTTAATTTTTTTGGAAAAAATTATTTTCTTGTCTTGGTACTCAATCAACTCATACCTGATCTTATCATCCTTAATTTGACGAACTGTTGCGGCCTCAGAATTCTGCAGCCAAAACATGGGGGATAACCACCCGGTCCAGACCTTAAGACAACTCATTTTCCATTTAAAGTGGTGGCTCCGACTGGGAATAATGGGACCAGTTTCCCAATGTGGGTTCTAAGATGAGAGTGGGTGGTTCATGAGTGTTTTGTAATAGAATAATGATAATCTAAGTTACTTATTATATGATGCAATTTCTCTAACTTAACTTATTCTAATATAAACCCGGGTGTTTTTTTATGGTATGCGATTTACAAAGATATCCATTTAAATGGAGATGATAACGTAAAGGATAATTCCTTTGACTAAATAGTTAGTCAAACAATTTTTTAAAATATATCACATGTTTAATGAGTTATATATGAAAGTCAAAACTTCAGTTATGGCATCATACAAAAGTGCAATTAATGCTTCACAAAAACAATAAATCTCACATATAATTCATGAAAATAAAGTTTTGCCACTAATTAAATGTAGACAAAATTATGCATACACGATAATAGTTCCAGATGCATGATGTCCTGCTCATTTGACAAACGACATAGACCAACTTCTTCCTTCAAATCAAATTGTCTCCCAAGAATACAAAAGTGCATCAACAAAGGAAAGTAGTTTGATATCTAAAAGAAAAGATCATGTTTCGTCATTTCACCAAAGCATTCACAAACTTACAATAGTGCATTCTTTGAAAATGTTTTTGATAAAATTCTGGACCCTTCTCTAAATGCATGAGAAGGGTATAAATACTATTCTATCTAAGTGTGAAAAAATAGATTATACAAAATTTGAGGAGGTTTCAAACAACCTTCCTCCTACATAGGTAACTAACTCCAAAAATAAACAGAGATCAACTAAATATAATTAAGAGGATGACTTGCTGTCTACCAGCTTGTCCTTTAAATCGCAAATATCGATCATCGGTTGAATTTGAGGAGGTGGCCCGAAATGAGATTTGAGTTGTCCTGTAAAGATTGCATCGGCAAGAGGTGGCAGCATCCTTTGAGTCGTATGAAGGGAATAGTTGATGGTCATAATATGGCTATGTGGCTTGACCAGATACTACCAATACGACTCCCAGTTGATTGTAGTCAGTTTTCTAATTGCATCTCTTTGATTCCT
Source organism: Pinus tabuliformis (assembly GCA_031772625.1). NCBI lineage: Eukaryota > Viridiplantae > Streptophyta > Pinopsida > Pinales > Pinaceae > Pinus > Pinus tabuliformis. The sequence continues at coordinate 105,685,731 of CM062810.1, read as the reverse complement.
CGCTTTTTCTTGCCAGCCTTTACTCAGAGCAGTTAAGTCAGGCATTTCTTTCATATTACCCTCCTTCATGGGATTGGTAGCAAACAGGGTATGATTTACTGCCTTAATGATGTTCTCCGATACTCCAGCTGCCCTTGCGACTGCCAGCTCGGCCTGTTTGATTCTAGCATCCCAATTAGTCAAGAGGATGTCTTTGTGAGTTTTCTCAATCTCGGGTAGATTGACCTTTCCCTCTTCTGATTCCTGCCATTCAATGAAATCATAGATTTTGGTGTTTAAATCATTAAACTCTATTCTCTAGTCAATGGCTTAATCTGTGAGCTAGTCGTTGGTAATCAGGTAGGGAGTGATGTGTGACAACGTCTGGCAGAAATACTCTTGCTGCTTGACTAGAAGAGAATTTAGTTCTAGAGCCTCTTTAATGAATTCCTCAGCAGTGGGAACATTCTTGTACCTGTCCATAGATTGCCATAATTCTTGGAGTTGCATATTTTTTGTCGATAAGTCAGCTTCATGGCTTATTTTTAAGACTTCCATGTCTTGCTGCAATTGTGCGAGCTACTTGACTGCCTGCTTGTTTACACTTGCTTTTTCTGTCTCGAGCTCTTGTTTGAGCTGCGTGATTCTTTCCTCCTTTTCCTTTAGCAAAGTAGACACCTCAGTAGCCTTATCCATAGTGGCTAATGCATATGCTCCTGTGAAATGTGACAGTCTATTCAAGTACTTGGCCGGATTGAAAGGCATGTCCTTCCAAAAAACATCCATTGGCTCATCACCAGGTGAGAATTCGGGTGCATCTACCCTTCTCCTCTTCCTTTGCCTTCATACTACATCCTTTTGGAGAGGGCTATAAAATACATCAAGTGGAGGTATCTCTATCACTTTCAGAACAATTTCTGATGTGGGCAGAGCAGGGATAATTTCAGCATGCTGGGATGTTGTTGTTTCTTGATCCATAGGTGTAGATTGTTCGCTGACAGACTTGGGCTTTGTATCTTGATGAATTTTCAGAGGAGTTTTGAATTCCTCTATTTCTTGAGTATTTGGAGCTTTGGGAGTGTCTTGTAATTTCTGATTGAATTGATCCCACTCTTGCTCCAAACTAGTGCCTTGGGCCTTTGAACTTGTCTCTGTGGTCGAGGTGTCCATTACTTGATTTTTGGTTGGCTTCCTCCTGGACTCAACCATGTTGTTTGTATCCTGGATTTTCCCTGTGTCTGGTGTATTCTCAGTGTTTACCTGAGAGTCCTTTTGAGAGCTAGGGGTTGCGCTATCGACAATGTTACTTGGGGTAGGCTTATCTTCGGGCTTTAATAGATGCATTGGAATGACCCAGAGCCTCTCATTCCTAAATTCCTGAAATCTTTGAAAATCTTCGAGTTTCAGGTTCGCCTTTGCCCATTCAAGTGCTTGCTTGAAAGAAACTATTGACTGTAAAAAAATTCTCAAAGTAATTATCTCGATGATTGTACACCTTGAGCATTAGTCCTATAGTGACATTGTATGCCACTTTGTTTGGGTCAAATTGCCTTGTAGGCAATTTATGATGCCCGAGGACTTCCATTTGTGCTAACTCCTTAGTAGCATGAAATTTTTTTGCTAAAGTAAAAGCACTGCATTTGATAGGGAAAGTAGGCCATAATGACTTCTTGCCATCTTTAAGAACTTTAGTCAGGCCCTTTCCTATAGTCTGGTAGGAAATCTCCCTTGCTAATAGCTTATCATAAACATATAAATGAAGGACATGTGGATCAGTAGTGCTACCAAAAACCCTAATGTAGGTGAACCATTCCTCAATGAAATACTTTCCTACAACAAGCAGGTCTGCTGCAGTTTCTTGGGAAAACCTAGGGGCTTTCTTATTGAAAATCATTTGGTGTAAGGGCAACACGATAGAATGAAATATCTTATAGAAGTGAGGTATGTAATGTGATTCCCATATTTGTTTATGACTGAGATGGATTGGGTAAGGATCTTGTATGGTCCATTTCCAACCCATGGTTTGAAATGTCGTGCAAAAATAGATAACATCCATAATATAAGCACATAAATAGAAGGGAGGGAGGTTATCTGAAGAGGAGGCTTTGTTTTGTCGCTATTCAGTAATGGATGTGGCTAAGTTGTCAGATAGGATAGAAGGCCAATTCAAGATAGAGGAATTAACACAAGCATCGATAAAGGGAATCCATTCTATCGAAAACCTAGTGTTATTTGGCAGTCCATACAATCTACATAACATTGTTGTTGCATAATTGTAGGGGTTTTCCATAGAGGCTATTGCATACATACCCGATTTGTCATACTTGAATTTGTTGTCTAACATTCTCCAAGTTTGAATTAACTTGAAGGGGTCTGGATTATTTTTGCAAAGTTAGCCACAAATGTGTTGTCGTAGATTTCCTATGGGTCAGGTATGTGATACATTGCCTTCAAGTCTTCTGTCCTAAACGACCCTACGAGCCCCATCCTTGAATTCTTGAATTGCCTATCTTCAATGATAAGGTTTTCGACCACCCATTTGATCATGTCTGTGTAGGGGAGGATTTTGGCTCTTGCTCCTATCCTTTGAGGGAAAGAATAGGAGGCATCCCTGCATTGAGGTCTTGAAGGCTTTGTTGACCCAGCTGTTGCTCTCGTAACAATGATTTCAAGACGCTCGTCCTCCAGTCTATTGTAAATTACTTCCCAATCTATTGCACCTCCAGCTGCATCACAGACTATATCAACAAAGATAGGAGCCATCTTTGTATCCTCTATTTCAACAATGGTCTTCTTAGTTTTCTTCTACATCACCTTTCTTAAGGACATGTCTTTTTTCGCTTGCCTAAAACAGACAAGATATATTAGCGCAGACGATATCAAGTAATTAAGACTGAAATCCTCTGTGAAATGACTTTGGATCATGAGAAAGGTTTTTATGAGATATTCGATTATAACTACCCATAACCTGGAAAATGATTATCCTCCCTCAGGCTGCTAAACATTTAATAACCTGTCAACTCATTTGTTCTTATTATTTAAAACGCAATTATTTCACACGCTTTACCTCCTTAATCGCAGATCGTGGTCTTTAAAGGGGTACCGTATAACGCTTATCAGATATATTGAGTGAAATGCGATTGCGAAAATTGTAATATCGCATTTCGAAAAATTGTTAACGTTTGTCCTAAGGCATGTTCAAGTTTTTTGCGAATTGCGAAATGCGATTGCATAATGACAAGATGAGGTTATCGCAGCGGGAGATCTTTTCGCACATCACAATTTCGTAAGGGTTTTATAAAATAGTGATGTGGAAAAGCGCTATATGTGATTTGTGATATACATTTCATCCTTAGCTCATTTTGTAAGGTTTTGCTAAGTTTTTCTTTAGAGTTAGGCATTATTATCCTAGGCTTAAAAATTTAAAAAGGGTCCCCATTTATAACTCAAATGCTAGCTATTGTTAGTTAAAAATGGGGGGGTTGTTTCGTAGTACAAAAATTGGCAATTCACTTGCGAGAACCAATTATCTTTAAGTAATTTTCTAAAATTCCTAAAAACTTTCAAAGTAATTGGAGTTATAAGAATAATGATTTCATGAGTTATAAGGTAAACAAAGTTTCTCTTTAACCACCAGTACTTGCTCAGGTCCATCTGCTAAATTACTTCACCCTTGTAATGATAGAAATACAAATGTTAGCATTAGCCAATAATAAAGTTTAAAATAATATAGTAGGTGCCTCCTACAGATTAATTTTTTGGTTTTTTACTCATTTATCACAGATAGAGCCTCTGCTGCCGGCAGGCGTTCATACCCTCAATAGGGTTATATTTTAACCAAAAATGATCCATTATCCCATCTGTATGAATTTTCAGATTTCAAAATGATATTCGTTTGAACTGAATCTCTCTTGGACTTTGTCATTTTTTTTACTTTTTTTTTTTTTTCAGTGTAATCATTTTCCTTAAAAGACATTGTCTAGGTGTGGTAACCTACTGATGGCAATGCCATTCACCGGTTGTAAATAAACTGAACAAGCTGGCTCTTGATGAGACCCCTTGTCTTCTGATCAATAAGATCCTTAGCTATTACCCTGTTTTGATATGCTGTATTGGTAATATTAGTTTTAATTACTTCCCTATGAACATGGTAAACAAGCTCGTAATGAGACTCTTTATCTTTTAAGTTTTTTATATTTTAGAATTACACTTTGAAAACGAAAAATTTTAACAGATGGTGTGGGCCATTGGGCTTTTTAAGGGTTTTGGGTGATAATGATAGAGTTTTTAAGATACTGATTTGCAGGAAGTCCTTGCTAGGTTAAAGATTCTTTTCTTGATTGATAACAAAACCTTCATATCCTATAAAGATAAGAGTTTTTTTGTAAAATAAATGTTTTTAAGCAAGATCAAGTTTTTTCAAAGAGATGAAATTTATTTTAGTACTCAAATGTCCTAATTGTTCCTTTTAACTCCTATTTTCTTATAAAAGCGAAAAATAAAAAATGTTATCAAAGGCTTATTTTGAAAAGCCAAAAGTAAATACTAGTTAACCATTATTTTCCTAAAAAGAAATATATTACAAAATTGGAAGAGGTTATCTCCTAAGAAAAGTACTTTTTCAATATTTTCCCATTAACGGGCAAAGAATCTTTCCTACTAGACAAGTCTTGTAAAAGAAACATTGATTGTCTGATTTTTTCAGTAATTTGAAAAGGGCCAAGCCATAGTCTTTGGCAGGGAATATTTTAAGAACCCCCCCCCCCCCCCCCAAATTTATAAATATAATAATTGGGCGAATCTCCATGATATATAGGAAAAATGGAAGGCGATTTTATCAATAATATAATATGTATATATAATTTTCTGGCGAATCTCTCACCAGGCATGGCGAATATTTTACTCAATTATAAAATCTTGTAAGAACTTGGCAAGTCTTTCACTAAATAATAAAACTTTGTAAAGTCCTAGTGAATTTTAGCATTGTGAACTCTTAGAGAATTTTTAGAAGAAGCATAAAACCATATATGATAAGAACCACATGGTGGCAATATCACTATTTTTTTTCACATTTCCACGACATGGAACTTGTCTATAAAATTATAAAAAAACAAACCAAGTCCCTTATAATATGTAGGTAAGCTTATAATAGAGTCTCATACCTCTATTATGCTTGTCTTCATTCAAGTGTCATAGCTGCTATACTTAACACTGTGAATCACAACTCTCTCAGAACTCAACTCTATAGTGTACTTAAAACCTTTGGAAATTGAATCTGACAACTCTATAAAAAGGATTAGTGAAATAGAAGCTTTTGTGAATGAGCCCACTAACTATCACTGCTAAACAATCAATCTAGACTATGAAGTCTTCCATCTTGATCACAATCGTACTCACGATCAAGGGAGTGTGATCACCTGGCCTGATATAATGGCCATCATAGCTTCCCTGCCAATACACAAGTATGTTCCTGTTTGCAGTTAGAAAAATTACCCAAATTACAATCTATTTACTCCAGCCTATGTTGAAAAGTTATAGAAGGATGACTAGTGCAATCAATCCATTCCTTTTAGCCCTGGATTTGTTTCAGTTTAAAACAGAAGTATACAAATATACTTGTCCAATGTCTACTGCTACTGAGCATTAGTTAATTCATAAGAAAGTATGTAAACACACAAACATAAATTCACACTCATGAATATCCCAACTTTCTATCAAGTGCTATGACTAGTGATGGAAATCACAATTATTTTCAAAAGCCTGGAATCATGCCTAAGCATCCTCTATGAATGACCCAATGCCTTCCTGGTTAGCTGTCTACATTAAAGTTGCAACAAACAATATGACATTAGGAATGGCTTGAAAGTAACAAACCGCTGCAGAACTCAGGCATAGATGGCAAGTGCAGACCGCGTTTTCAAGATATCGGTTAGAAAATCCATAGCATATAATAGCACAAATTGAGAAACTCATAATGTCCTGTCTGTTGAATATTGTAGCCAATTTTCTCATAGATTATACTGCATAGCATAAAACTGCTCATAAATTAACATAACACGCAGGCTTCATATTCCTTGTATATGGCTTCATATTCTTTGTTTTTCTTCAAGTTTGTTGCCTTACAAGAATTAAATTATTCCTTCTGAATTTGGTTTACAAGACTTAAATTATTAAAGATAATAACAAATCTTCCCAACCATTCAAGATAAATCTGATTTAACTTGAATGCACATATTCTTTATTTCCATTATCTAAATGTTTTATTGTCATGAAAAATAGATATTTCCATCTCAACATATCCTTGATCATTTGACATTTCCCTTGGTTAGTTTTTAAAGGTAATGGCTAAACATTTATAGAAGTTCTAATATTGTAAGCCTTACCATTTCCTTATCATTTGTCAAGTTTAATTTCCACATTTTTTATTTCAATGAAACATTAAAGGCTGCAAACTTTGTGGTTATGATCCAACTGGTAGAATAAGGATGACTTTCTATGAAGCTCAAACCACTCACAGGACCCTTTAATACCACCATGCTTATTTGGCATGCCCGGGGTCTACAAAACCACAAGACTGACATAATAGATTTCATGCTTCAAGAAAACAGAAATACTTCAAGCTTGACTTCCATTACATTTTTTTACACGCACTATATGGTCTACCCTGTCCTCTGAGATGGACAGAGGTTCTTTGTGAAGTCACACCAAATACAACCGAGTGATTTATGGCACAATGATTAAATAATGATAAGCCAACAAAATATGTACTATTAAACATAAGATATGCTCACTCAAGGGAAAGATTACTAGCCGAGGATTTAGACTCCAAACACCTAATTGGAAGTTGGTTTATGTGGCCTCAAACCAAATGCACTTGGACTCATATTTTTTCCTTGACTAACCAGGGGAATGCCCGAATGCTTTTCCCCTCTGTGAGGGCTATGTGTCTGTCTGATCTCACTTATACTGGGGCTATATATTTGTTTAGCTTCTGCAACTTGGGGACCTAATGCAGACTCGGATCCATGAATTGGTGTGCAATCACTCGAGCTAGTTATCCGTGGACTATATGTGTGTTTGACCTCACCGCGACTTCATGTAATCATCTCATCCAAAACTTCGCCATCATTTTCACCTGTTCCCATGCTTCCTAGTCCGAACCCCTAAATTCCAGCTTCCTGCAATCAATATATGTTACAGTTCAATTTATTATTGTTCATGCTGCAGGGCTTATGAAATAGAATTGAGTAATATTTTTAAAATTTGTTTGATATGTGTCTTGCACTCATTGTTATATTGCATGGCATTCCAGGGGCTTCTTCATACTCTGCTGCATCCAATTCTTGAAGATGTGCTCCTTTGAAAAACTTGGGAAGGATATACTGCCTCGCTGGGACTAACAAGTTACAACATGATTAGTAGTGGGAAGAGAACACCATCTATAGGCACCCATGTGATACCAAAACATGCCAGCAAATAACATGTCTGGAAAATGGTGAAAGTGGCAATTGTCTTGAAAGGCACCGTTTCAAGAAATGTAGCATGATACTCCTAAAGTTCTCTGTAATCATCAGTTCAACATTGATCAACTTTGAAAACTATATTACAAGCATTAAATTCAATCACATTATATTTTGAATAAAGTTCATACTTGTATCTATGGCTTGGAGCAGTGAAAAGAAACAATAGACTTTCCCAAAATTGATTTCCTGGCAAACTCTCTATGGCCATGAAGGCAAAGTAACCCCAAAGCACAGAAGTTGGGATCTTTCTAATGATGGGCATTACTGCAAGGCAGCCAACCACCATCAGAGATTGCAACAAATTACTCAATTGCTGTTCTTTCACCTCAATAGGAAGTAGGTCATCCACGTCCTTGTCAACATTAAAAATTGATTCATCAACTGGGGCATCCATATTCCCAGTACTTGCAGCCAACTGAATTGTGGTCTCTTTCAATTCCTTAAGTGCCTGCATAAATGGTTCGGACATGACAAGACAAATAAATAAAGGGAGAGGAAAATTAGATAAAATGAAACACCCAAACTCAAAAATAAGACCATTACCAAGGCAGGTGGAGGCTGATAAACCATTGGGGTCTGCATTTGCTCATAGGCTTCTTGCATGTTTCCGTATAATTGCCCTAAGGTTGAATTTTTCTGCATACTATTCCGGATTGTTGTCACTAACTTGCTAAGCACCAACTGTAACAAAAGTACTTGTAAGTTACTCGTCTATAAAATGTTTGAATTTTGTCTTTTCCCTGAGAAGCTGCAATTGATAATTCCAATATATTGGTACCTGATGTTTGAGGGTAGCTAAGATTTTCATGTGCATTGGAGATTCAGGAATAACACCATTTGAAGGAGGTATGCCAACAATACCACATAAAATAGTCTGTCACAATAAAAGGAAAATTTATGAATCCACTAGAGATTTTTTATGGAGGTGAAAACAAAGAATGAAGAGTTAGATCAAGATGTCTTCAGGAGAGCAAAAGCTCTTCCAGAATAGGGTAGCCAGTGACAGTTGAACCTAAACATGAACCCTGACAAAAATTACAACATAGTTCTAAATAATATATATTTACTGAGGTAATTTGCATACCAAAAATCCTAAGAGAAGTCATAATGGTATGAAGAAGGTTTTCTTAAGTTGAACTCATTTTGTTGGGCAAGTTGGGATGCAACGCTGTGATCAAAATAATAAAGCACTGCAATCATTGTTGCCCGAATGAAAGCTCCAGAAATGCATAACAATGGCACATCATATCTGCATTTGCAGATAAGAATTTCTGAGGAAGACAGTGACATTGAATAGCCATTTCTGGGAGCAATTTGCACACTTGTCAGCAAACATTGCAGACAACTTGAAAACTGGTGGTGTAAAGCACTAACGAAGGTGCAGAACAGTTTATAGGCCCAAAACCTGACAGGATCAATCCCAGCTTTCAAGCAGCAATACTGCCTGTAACTTCAACAATTATATTTTCTAATAGTGTGGCAATACAATAAAGTATTTCCTGGTTTGATGTGCATTACAAGTACCATGTAGGTACAACAGTCGTGAAATCAGATACATTATGGAAAAATGACCAAAGGCAATCTCTCAAATTTCTCTAACACTGTAGTGTTGATGAAATTCCACTGCTTCAAAGTGCTTACAAGTATTGTCAAATGGCAGTACATTCTAAATTTACTCATATTACACTTGAGAACTAGAACACATACTATAGAAGAGAATTAAATCAGAACACTAAAACAGAACTGATAACTCATGAGCTGTTGCCGCTTCAAGTACCTCAAGCTCAAACTAGTTTGTTGTTCTTTCTTGCATCAAAGAACTGAGTACAATAAGAAACAAGTTCCATGAGTATAAAATCAACAAATACAAATGAATATTACATTTTTTATCATCACCCAACGAACAAGAACCAAACAAAACTCAAGTCTAAGGGAAGGTTTATCAACTTGATGTCGAAAGAAGTACCATGAACAGGTATACCCCATCTTCCGGAAAGCAATTGCAATCCCTGAGAAAAGAAATCATCTTATTGTCTACCACAATACAGACTATCGACATCTGAGACAAAAATTCATTCCCAAGTAGTCCAAAGCACCTCATAGCAGTTTCTCTATTACAAATCAGACAATATTAATACAACAGATTTCTTGCCTCGAAAACTTTTCAAAAGGTCTATACAAAACTTGAACTACAGTCTATACAGACACTGTGTTCAATCCAGATTTTGATTACAAACACCATTGAGGCCATACGGTATCTCCAATTTTTCACATCATTGAGGTCATCAGTATCTCTAGTTTCAAACAGCATTCAGGCCACATTTGATATAAATAGTGCTAACTGACCCATGACTCAGGCAAGAAAACACCCAATTCCCCCACTCAACCCTATGAACCAGCCCATACTTGGCAACATGACTATAACGCTCCCTCTCACCATAAAAGACATTTGAGACAATTGTACATTCGAGATCAAGCTGAATGAAAAATATGAACAATACAACAATCATTGCCTAGATCTTTCCAACACAAACAATACATGGGAATCAGAAGCAGGAAGTTGCCTTCTCCATCACAATATTCATCTTGGGATACTGGCAGACTGCAAACATTCAAATGCTGTAATATTTAGGGTAAGTACTGATAACTTTCCAGCTCAACAACACAACAAAAGGGAGGACACAGACAATCATAAAAAGAGTAAGCAGATCACGGCTACTTACCCCATGCTTGAATATCAACAGAGTTAATATACCTTTTACACGAACATGAGAATATCAGCTTGAGAAACTACAAGATATTGCCACATTCCTTAGCAGCTCCTGCCTCAGTTTCTTACTTTACAGCATTAAAAATGTAGCAATGCATAAGTCTTAAAGACCATAAAGTTGACAAAGATTCAAACATACAATCACACATCCAAACTGAATGAATCAAAACAACATTACATGCAAGCAAAATTTTGAAGCCTGTGCACAACACGACCTTTTGATGAAAGATGCTACTTAATCAACATAAACAAGTCCAGACATTCTTCAAGGAAAGCCACAAACAAAGTTACAAGGAAAAGGAAAATTCAACTCATTCAACAGTCATCTCCTTTATAAAAGAACTCTACATCAGATAATGAGTTGAAAATTTACTCTTGAAAAGAACCTTCTAATGTTAGTTATACTAGACAATCCCAAAATCAAAAATGTGACCAGCAGACAATCAAGATCTGATCAGCAATAATAGCTGTCGTAGAAATATTGGCAAAAGTTCAACTGCCAATATACATGAAATAAATGCCATATATATATGATTTGCATCGACTAAACGCTGTGGAGTAACATGATCTTGGTTGGAAAAAGGAGCATGTAGTGAAAAAGAAAGGTTGGAATATAAATCAGACCATTCATTAAAGCAAATAAAATGATGTTTGGAATAGCAAGGGGCTATTAACAGCCATTCGCACTTTTTGCTTGGGAAGGGAAATCAAGAATTCTTCTATTTTTTCCCAAATCCACCTATTGGAAGATCCAGGCGCCATGTTTCCATAAGTCCAGATGCTGTATGTTTCCCATATACTTTAAGGGCCCTACAACCCTATCTTTTGCCAATAAAAATAACTACTGCGCCACATTTTAGACAATACAAATCTAATATTTTCTAGCAGTCTGCATTTCTGGGTTTGTGAGAACAATTTGGAGCCACGGTTATATTTGCTTCCAAACCAATGGAAGCATTCAGCGTTCACTGGCAAAGTGATTATCACGCCTGTTCCAACTGCAGGAGGCATGAATCCACCTAATTTGGCCTTCTAGAACAACTGATAATCTGTATCATACTCAGCAACTATCTTCTCCTATACTTCAAACTTGAAGAAAAACAAGACATATGAAGCCAACTTACCCTGATTCAAAAGCCGGCTACAGATGGGCAAGACCTGCATAAAGGGGCCTAATTTCTTGCGCTCAGCCAACAATTCTGTCAAGTACCGACTGTTGTTGTTGCTGCTGCAGTGGCATGAGCCGTTCAAATCCAAGAAACAATGGATACCAAAACAAGAGAAGAATAAGCGGATTGAAAATGCAAGAATATCGCACCGAAACTGCTGTTGCTAACTAGAACATTCAGATTTGTGAACTATGATGAAAAAACCTATTTCAAAACCATTTTTATACAAGGGACCCAGGGAGCCATATACACCATGAATCTGGAATTCATGAAAACAGCGGGTTGAATCCCTGAAAACAGGGAGCCGCCCTCCATTTGAAAACCCTCACAAACCACTCCCAGGACCAAATTGACCCTCACAAACCACTCCCAAACTAGAAAACCCAAACTGTAAATCAGAAATGGCAATTTTGCTCTCCAAAACCGGGAGCAAATATCAAAATGGGGCGATTTTAAGAAAATACGATTCAGTTAGTTTATCCACCCTGGGACAAGGCACGATTCATGTGCCTTGTCCCATTTCAGAACTAAGTGACCTACTTCAAGGGATTTTTTTACTGGCAGAAGTTGTATCAAAATAAGCTTTGAATATTTGTTGATGATGGAAGTGGGTTGCTTTAGCCTTTTCTCTTTCTTCTTCGAGTTTGAGAATTTGAAATTGTGTAGCTTGGAGAGAATATGAAGGGCTTTCATTGATAAATTGTACTAGGGAAAGAGATGGGATTGCTACTTTTGTGGGAAGAACAACTTCTTTGCCATAAACTAAAGCAAAAGGAGAAGAACCAATAGAGGCTTTATGAGTAATCCTATCTGCCCATAGAGCAAAAGTTAGTGCTTTATGCCAATTGCTGTGATTTTGATCAATAGTTCTTTTGATAATTTTGATGAGGTTTTTGTTGTTGATTATGCTAATCCATTACCTTAGGGATAACAATTAGCTGAATATTTTAATTTGAAACCTCACTTAAGAGCAAATTCTACCATGGTATTTCTAGAAAAGTAAGATGCATTGTCAAACATTAAAGCTAAGGGTAAGCCAAACCAGGTAATTATGTACTGATTAATGAAATTTGTGATGTTTTCTATATTAGCTATCTTTAGTGGGACAACTTCTACCCACTTAGTAAAGTAATCAGTAGCTATAAGGATATACCTATGCTGCTTGGAAGAGTTAGGAATAATATCACCAATTACATCTAATACCCATTGTTCGAATGGTTGTTGGATGTTAACTGGTTGTAAAGGAAATGCTGACTTTATTTCTCTTCCGGCTGTAGTTTGATAAGTTTTGCACTTCCTTGCATATTCATGTGCATCTTTAAATATCGTTGGCTAGTAATATCCTGCATGCAGGATTTTGTGAGCAATGGTATTTCCTCCAAAATGTCCTCCAGCTGGTCCATCATGTAATTCCTGCATGACCTTCTCAGCTTCAGGTTTCTCTAAGCATCTTAGAAATACTGAATCATAATTCTTCCTAAACAATACATCATTGACTAGCTCATACTGATTTGACTTTAATCTTAAAGCTCTCTTTGTTTTATAATTAAGGTGCATAGGAGCATATCCGTTTTTAAGATAAAATTTCAAATCAGCATATTGTGATTGCGTATCATTGAGGCTTACCTCTGATATTTGTACTTCATTACCTTGGTATTCTTCTGATGGCAACTGCGAAGCTCCTGTTAACATCCTGCAAAAACCTTGGCCCCTTACAATTTTAGCTGGCCAGATTTCTACATCATATTCTTGGAGTGCAATCACCCAATTAGCTCTTTTCTCCCCTACTTCTCTTTGAATCAGTAGTTTTCTTACTACAGGGTAGGGTACAACTATCTTTGTGTGGGTTTTAAGAAGAAAAGGTCTGAAATGCTTGAGAGTATTAAAGATAGAAAAATCTTGTTTCTCTATAGCTGAATAATTTAATTCGGCGCCTTGCAAGTTAGAATTGAAAAAGGAGATGAGTGCCTCAACATTCATCATTCAGCTGTGTCAAAACTGCAACATTTGAAGTATTAGATGAAAACGTATATAATACAAAGGGTTTGAGAAAGTCAGGAGTTGTTAATGAATGGCATTAATAATGGATTTCTTTATCAACTCAAATGATTCTCTTTCATCCTTGCTCCATCTGAAAACTGCATTTTTTCTTATCATCGCTTGAAGGGGTAAGATTATTTGTGAAAAATCTGGGACGAATCGTTTAACAAAATTTATTTGGCCTAGGAATGATTGCATGGTTTTCTTATTGTGTGGGAGGGGAATTTTTTCTATTTCTTGGACTCTATCAGGATCGATGTAAATTCCTTTCTTGGATACTACAAACCCAAGGAGTTTTCCTTCTGGTAACGCAAAATAAGGTTTTTTGGGGTTTAAGGAAATGCCATATTTCATGCATCTTTCAAAGATGTGCTTGAGGCCACTTAAATGATTGTTCTTATCCCTGGAATAGATTGTGAAATCATCCAAGTAAATAACAACCGATTTATTAATTATACCCCTGAAGGCAATGTCCATAGCACGTTGAAATGTGGCACCAACATTTATTAGTCCAATAGGCATTTTCTGATAGGCATATGTTCCCCACTTGGTCCTGAATGTTGTCTTTAATCTGTCATTCAGATGTGTTATATACCTAGGGGGGATAATATGGGGTACCAAGGGAGGTACCCAAGGTAATAATATAATAATGGGATGGGCCATAGTAATAAATAAGGTGGTTAACCCATATCATGTAAGGGACCACAAGTAGTTAGTAATAAGGTAATGGGCCCATGGTATTAGTTTGATGGTATGATGGAACCATGGTAATGACCCATGGTATTGTATGTATGAGGCCTATATAGAGGCTAGAGACTCCATTGTCAAGGAATATTTTCAAGGATTATTGTATGAACAGGCATATGGCTTGTGGAGTGTTCTCCTTCCTTAAGGAGTGAATGTATGGTGTTGCCCTACCTTAAGGGTTTGATATCAATAAAGAATCATTTCATATTTCTGGGTTTATTTGCATTATCTTATATTTTCATATAATATCTATAGTATTTTTGGGTTATATCTATAACAAGTGGTATCAGAGCTATAACAGGATGCATAAGGATTTGATTGTATCCTGAGAATCCATCTAGAAAAGACATTATTTCGGAACCTGTAATTGATTGCAGTACCTGTTCCATAGTAGGCAAAGGAAAATTATCCTTTTGGCAAGCTTTGTTTAGGTTTATAAAATAAATGCAAATCCTAATATCACTGTTATTTTTCCTCATAGGTACCATATTTGATACCCATTTAGAATGCCTGGCAGGGAAGATTATCTTGGCCTTCAGAAACTTGTTCAAATCAGATTTAATTTGACTTTCAAGGTTTGGGTGAATTTTTCGAAGATTATGCTGAACTAGTTTTTCACTTGAAGTCATGGGTATGGAATGTTGAATTATAGAGGTATCATAAGTTTTGAGATCTACATAATCCAAAGCGAAGACACCTTTATATGTTTTCAATAACCTAATGAATGATACTGTTTCTTGAGATGTTAGGTCAAGACCTAGGTTGATATTTTGAGGTTTCTCATTTGATCCTAAGTTTACTACTTCAAATCTTAGAGTAGAACTTTAAGTTTTGGAGTTAGTAATTTTCTTAAATATATCCTTCAAATCGTAAAGAACTTCCATCTTAACCACAGACTTAGGAATTGGGTTTAGATCAAGATTATTTTTTATTTCTATATCATGCTCATGCTCGTCTATGATCTGCTCTTCATATGATCCTTCTGATGTAAGGAAATTTACTATATCTGCATCATTATTGAATACTCTCCAATTTGTTATATTGTCGGGAATAGATGGCCTAAATATTAATTCTATTGAAAATCTGTCTAGACTAAAGTCTTTTGATGGTATAAGTCTAGATGCCACATTGGCAAGTAGTTCAGCACTTTCATTCTGGAGTCTAGGGATTGAAGAAATGTTGAAAGCAAAAAAATGAGAAGTCAATTTCTGAGCTAAAGATTGATAGTGTTTAAGATGCCCAGAAACACAGTGAATTGTATTTCTCACTTGTTTCACAATTATTTCAGAGTCACCATAGACTCGAAGGTATTTGACATTAATACTGATGGCTTTATACAGTCCTTGGATCAGTGCTTCATATTCAACGATATTATTAGTACACTGAAATTCAAGTCTGCAGGCCAGCATAATTTTCTCTCCTTGCAGATTGATCAAAATGCATCCTGCACCTGCACCATCTTCTAATTTAGAACCATCAAAATAGAGAGTCCAGAATAGAGAGTCATTATAAACTTTATCAACTAAATTTAAACACTTGGAAGCATCTGTTTGTGAGAAATTCTCAATTTGAGAAACTACAGCATTATCTAAAAAGGGAGACTTCTGAGCATTAAAAGATCCTAAAGAGGACTCAGTTGAGTAGTTTCCAATGATGTTATTAGTGAAGGCAACAGGTTCATTGCTTCCCTCAAGGTCTGTGACTATATATTTCATGAATTTTTCTCGGTCTACCCTAATTTGGTTTGGTTTACCGTTGTGTGGCAACCACATGTGAGACCAGTCAGTTGCAAAATAACCATGCAACTTTTCAGACCAATCCCTGCTGAGAATCAAACCATAAAATTCAGGGATATCAACCACCAATATATCAATTATTTGTGAAACTTTTGGATTAGAGGAAAGCCTAATTGAAACTGATGCTATTTATCCAAGTACCTCTACTTTCGTCCTGTTTAATTGAACTATGTGTACTACAAATTTTTGAGGTGTAACATTCAATTTAGTACACACAGCCCTTGGCATTATGTTTGATGAGGCTCCTGAATCAACAAGGAAGTTATGAACATTCCTGTTGAAAATTTCATAAGTAGGCAGAAATGGAGGAATATGAGAAATAGACCTATCACCAATCAGAACTAGATCTGAGGGATCTAATTTATTTGAGGATGAAGGAGGTCTTCCCATATTGTAGGCGTCTTGAGTAACTACAAAAGATGGCAGGGGGGATACTGGAACTGCTTTCAATTCCCTTAACAAGATTTTCTGTTGTTGTTTGAGTTTAGTAAGCTCATGCAATGTGATATTAGCTCTGGTCTTTTTCATGTCTTCCACTATATTGTATTTGACCGTATCCGAGATTACCAATGTTTTTGAGGCATTCGGGGAGTCTGGAGGGATAGGTTCAGTTTGGCTGGTCTTAGATTTCTTAGTTATTGTTTTCTATTTTGCAGAAGTAGCATCTTTTTGCTTCTGATTTGTGGTAGATGTGTTAGGAGAATTTTTTCTTCTGGTAGTTACTGGCATTGCTTGTGCCTCTTCTTCAGTTGGGAGAATAAAATCCCACATCCCATTTAGTTCAATTTCTTCTTCTGTTTCAACTTCTTCATCATTTGGTGAATCTTCTCTCGATTCTTGGTCAAATTCAACATTTGAAATGGTGTTTGGAGGTTGTGATGCAGAAGAGGAGTTCTTTTTGAATGATGGGAAAGGTCTTTTAAGAGCGAAATATTCTGTGACCTATTTTTTAATTTCTACCATTTCATTAGACATTGTTTTTAACACTTTCTAAAGGCCTTTGAGATCGAAAGGATCCTTTGGAGTTTTCTTCTTAAAGTCATCTTTAAACGTAACTTTCTTGTTCTTCCTCTCATCTGTTTGTGATCTTTTTTTCCAAAGCTATGATTCTTCTTTCTACAAACAGGGCTTCTTTCATGTTTTCTACAAGGGTAGCCTTATTGGCTCTATCTACAAAGATTGCAATATTAGAAGGAAGACATGATATACCATTCTATTTGTATATCTTGTGATGTAGGTAATGTTCCCTATGTGGACAGAGGCAACCCCTCTAGCCCTAGAGTGGGTCTAGTCACAGCAAGATAAATACAACAGCTAATTTCCTTAAATAGTCATCGTTAAAAGAGCCTACTTTATGACGGTGCTCGATGTAGTCTTCGTTACGCTGGTCTAGTTATCGTTCCCTTCTCCTTGATGAGTGATTCACCTAAAACAACACAAGAGAACAATGAAACACATCATAGAGCACAACAATGAACTATTTACTTATAGAGTCAAAGAACCATAAGCTATCAAATATATTTCATACAAGACATAGGAAACAACCGTTGATTGTATTAATATGAGCAAAAGAAAAACTTACAACCAAGCCTTAACATCGCAAGCTTCCTCGAAGGGTCCAGTCAGTCTATCTCCTCAAGCATTCACTCTCAAAAGGGGCTCCCAAAAGGCTGATAACTCTATCTCTCACCCAAAAGCACTAGTATAAGGCTAAGGCAATCCACAACCAATTGCTAGATTATCAACAATTCACACTACAAACTATCAATCTCACACCAAAACTAGCTAATTTGCTCAATACCAAAAACTAGCTGATCATAGCAATGGGGAATGCTTTTATAAGAGGAGGAACCTCCATAAATGAGGGAGATGGAGCTTATCTTCAAGGGAGGTTTCTCAAAGGGCGGAACCACCATCTTAAAGGAGGAAAGGAGAACTTTCTTGACCCAACAACCAGTTCTAGAACCGCCTAGAAGCATTCTGTTTGAACTAATTCGCCATATCTAGGTCGTCGCGAGTTAAACACTAGGAATCAGAGACGACGTCGCAGGGAAACAATGTATTCAGAGCTATCGTCGCAAGTAGGATACTGAGGACTTGCGGCGAGCCCTAAAATTTGACCGTCGCAGAAAACATATGTACCCCTACGACTATGTTGCGATGTTCTAGTCCACTCCAGGTTATCATCACAGGAAGAATGAGGTTGTCTTGCGACGATATTGGAACATGGGTAAAAAAGGGTCAATCTTCAGGATTAAAGAGCACTGTTAATATTCTTGAATGATTTGGAAGATGTGGACACATTTGTTGATGTATGACAAAGAACAGATGCCATTTAGGGACCGAATCTACCCAAGACCAGGGGATGCGGGGTCGGTGAAAAAATACTATGTAACAGATGCCCCCTAAAGCATGAAGGCCAAGAGAGTGGGAGGGGTGAAATGCTTTACAAAACCATAACTGAACCGGAACACCATCGCAGAGAAACTACGGACGCAAGTACAATTGATATCTCTCACAGTGAAAAAAATACATGTAATCTAGGTATGGGCACAGCCATCCAAAAGACAGATAGAATTGGTCTGTGGTATGGACATAGCCATCTAGTCGATAAGACCATATGAAAATATAGGTATGGTCGTAGCCATCCAGAAAGACTCAAGTATGGTCGCAACCATTCGATCAAAGAGTCATGTATGCAATCACGAACCAATCCACGCAACCCAAACTTATGTAATCTTAGTCCAAGGTATTGAATCCCAACCTGTCCATCGTACAACTTCTAATATGCGAATAAATATGTCGAAGTCAAACATACTAGAAAATCGCTTGATTACCAGCCAATGACGTGAACCATTAACAAGTGCGAGAGAGACCACCAGTAATGTCAATGGTTCTCAAGGTACTGCTAGTACAATCCATAAAGTGTGAAGAATGATTTGGAGTCAAACACTTGTGGAATAACTCGATCGAAGACCAATGATGCAAGTCTAGCATCGAATGCAAATAACTTTCCATTGAGGCATGCAAGTTCCAAGGTACCCAAAAGGAGTCTCTAGATCAACTGCCTGGATAATGAGTCAAGGTCGACAAAAAGCGATCCGTTGCAGGAGGGCCATAATTTTTCCCACATCAACGACACGAGACAAGGGACAAGATGAAGATGGATGAAATAAAGAATCAGAGGAGGATGTAAGGGTACAAACTGCAGAAGGATTAAGCTCTTGAACATATCGGTGACACGACTCCGGAATGTGGCAGTATTTTGGTACCAAGGGATCGACGCTCATGCGAAGATAGCAAGGATTGAATGGAATGAGGCAAATGAAGAACCCAAACCCCGGAAGGCCAATGGAAAAGTGAGGATGTCCCAAACCCAGCGAAAGGCAACAAAGGTGTCGATGTTCAAGAGCGACAAGCTGCCGTAGTTAATCAACATAATATTTTCAAAATTTTCCCCCACCATTTCTAGAAAGTACCCCAATTATTTTTGAAACACAAGCTTGAAGGGGATAGCATATGCTTGCAATATAAGTTCGTCCTTTAGACAAATCCAACCTAGTGAAATTTTAATGAGCCCTAGGGAGGAGAAGCTCGGGTCTCATCATGGTGACGAGTCCAATGTCGTCAGGGTTTAACGAGTCCTACATAGGTAAAACTCAGAGTCTTTTTCATGTTTAGAGAGTTTGAAAAAGACATGGAAAATAAATCTCCAGATGGACCCTTTTCATAATTTTGTGTCTCTCAAGCCCGAAAAGGTGGAAAATTATACTCGAGAGAACTACTTGACTGTTTCAGTCAAGGAGTAATTTTCGTAAATAGTGTTTCCAGTCTGAAAAAGTAAAAAACTTACTAGACACACGATGTTTCGCAACCATGAACAAGCTCGAAACGACAAGGGCTCGGCAATCTTTTCATGTTTCAAGAGTCAGAAAAGAGCTTAAAGTTGACTCAGGTCAAACGATATTCACCAAGCATGTATCGATCATCTCCCACATCTGAAACACCTGTTACTGCACAAAGAAATCCAAGCATAAGACCTGTTCGACAAGAATACATGATTAATGTTCAAACCTAAGTCAAAACCCTAAAAACCATAGTCAAAACCCTAAATTTCAAAAAAAGGGCTATAAAAAGGCATATGGTAAAAAATAATTTACTTTGTGTTTGTTTTAACCGTGGTGAAAATTTCAAACTACACATACCTTGCAAAATTGTGTGGTTGATTCCCGAAGCTTCGTTGGTTCATTGCTTCTGTTGGCTTATATGGGCCTGACCCAGGTTCAAAAGAATTATTTAGCCAAACAAATCCCATAGCTACCGGCCCTTTCGGCAACAGCCCACGGAGCGCGAGCTGAGGTCTCGCCTGAGGTAGAAGGGGAGGGTGTTGGAACTAGGTTTCCGCACCCTTGGGATGTCTAGATGTGGTTTGGAGGGTTCACGCGTCGTTCTGCAACCTCGTGCTGCTCTGCTCCCATGCAGATCTAGACCCGAGCTACTCCTTATTATTAATTACTTAATGATGTATTATAAACCAGATCTACTTAGAAGGGTCTTTAAGCAAACATTTATCAGAATTAACCAGTTTGCGCACTTAGAATAGACGCAGATTCACATATATTCATAAAATAAGCATATGCGCACAATTAACCAGTTATATTAACCATAAAATAGCCAGATCTACGATAACACAGATTTAACACAGAATTTCAGAATCAACTTATCTTTATTTCCACTTTATCACCAATACATCTAGATTCGCCCTGCGCACTCAGCTGCAGGGGTCTGCACACACAGCTACGGACTCTTCCAGGCCTCTGCGCACATAGCTGCAGAGCCTCTATCCTCTACCCAATACCCTCGACTTGGACTTACAGATGCTTTTAGACTTTTCTCCTCTAAAACCCATTACATTTCAGATCCAAGATCATGCCAAAACTAGCTACATCTACCCATAGAGCCTCGCTCTATTTATACATTTCCATGGACCGCGATCCATGGGTGGGCCGACTCAACATTTCTTTACACTATTTTTGGGTGGACTACCCTTTGACTTCAACTTATTACAAATCGCGCTCCGCGCATCCCGCGAAGTCTTTACCTTATCTTTACCCAAAATTTCGGGCTTTATGCCACATGACCATTGCGCGGGGCTTCTACTACCCAACAGTCCCCCAACACAATCACCGTGATTCATACCGAGTCACTCAACTAGAGTGGGAATCTTCGCGCAGAGGTCGGTCAGCAACTTCTGCATATCGCCTGTCCCTGCAATAAATTTGGCTGTGAGCCTCTGTACCTTCTCCAAGTGAGCCGCTGATGCATCCCTATCAGTTGCAGTTGCTTGCCTTCAATAGTTGTAGAGATGCTAAATGCTTCATTGAGCTAGGGCTAGATACGTTCTTTAAGTACTTCCTCCTGTTGCCACACCGTGTCAACTTAGGCCTTGAGAGCCTGGGCCTCCTTCATTTTGGCCAACCGCTGCGTAATAGCGACTGTCTGTGTAGCCCCGCAAGTGGTGTCATAGGCCTACTGCAACTCGTGTGCCTGGGTTTCCACTTGTTGTATGGTTGCGTCCTCCTGGAGGGATGTGAGTAGCCCTAGAGATTGACCTAGTAGCCCCGAGCATTCGCGAATAACGCTCCTCATTGTTTCCACTCTGGCTTGAATTTCGTCGTGGCACCGTTCTTGTTCTGCTGAAGGTGTGGATGGCCATGCCTTGAGGTGGAGCTCTGCAATTTTTAATGTTAGTTCCCCCTAGGCTCATGCGGCCTCTTCTTGGGCCGTATGAAATCCGGTTGCCATGTGCTAGATCTTGGTAGCTGTTGGGAGGTCCCCGAGGATGGCTAACTCTAGTACTGTGCTACACGCCTCTGTCATAGCTTTTTCTACTTCCTGGTAGTGTGCGGTAACTCATCATGCTGGAGAGTGACCTGTTCTAACTTTTCCTTCTGCTATGTCAAGATGTGGAAAGCGAGACCTTCCTTGGCATGAAGCTCCTGAGTTACTCCCTCTTGCAGTTGGTATAGTACTTCCTTGGACAGGGTGGCTAGATTTAATTCCCAACTACATTCTTCGTCTGTGACTGCGGCTAGGACAACGCCTGCTGGCAACGGTAGGGTGTATGGCATGTGCATTCTGACAATTTTCTCGGTGGTGGCTGTATCTTCTGCTAACTGTCGGGTGACCCTGCCCGGGGGTCGCTCTTGTAATGCCTGCAACTGCACGCGGATCTCCCCCAACACAAATGTATGTTTAGTGATTAGTTCGGTCAACGCGCTGGTGGGAACATTGCTTGCTAGCTGGCTTTTATCCATGAATTCTTTTTCCAGAGCCTTCACAGTTTTGGACTTTTTTCGGGTGGCCGGTGATTCCTTGGTGCACGACTACTTGAGGTGGTCCTGCGTCTCCGTTTCCTGTTGTGGGTCCTATTCCAAGTCCATTTGCTGATCTGCCTGGTTCTCTTCCATTATTTGGCTCTTGGTAGCCTCCTACTACGAAGCGGCCTATTGTTCCTGACTTGTCTTTTCTACCAGTTGAGTGAGTCGTTGCTGGCGTTCCTTCTTCTGCTGTTGTGTTGCCAGCTTGTCGAGAACGGCCTTGTCTAATGCGCGCCATTCTAGAGGCCATGCTACCAATACCACGTAAATGGCATCATATGTTGCAATGAATGGAAGTGTGACCCATGATTGCTTTGGATCCTTTCGCGAGCAGATATACAAGTGATGCATGTCTGCTTTGAACTCGGCTGTGCTTTGAAAATTATTATAGATCATGGGGGACATGCGTGGTCTTTGAGCAATCCATGTCTGTATATTCCCTTCCATGGAGGTCCAAAATGCCCGGATCGCAGAAACCCTTGCTGCGTCCTTTGTAGCCTAGAGCGAAATATACCGCACTGCTTCAGGTAGGCTATCTTCAATGCTGGGAAACTGGCTCTCCTGCGGCAATTTGCCTGTAACCAGAAGGATTGATAAAAGAAACCATGCATAATGAAATGTCTTACCTTTGTCCTATGCTTCTTGACAATTGGTCAGAAATTCATCGCATAAAAATTGTGCCCAACTGAACTAAACCCCTTTGGCACACTGTCCCGCCAATGCAATGACAGGGGCTGGCACCTCATCTGTGCAACACTTCCTCATGAGTTTACCAGCTAGTAGCTGAGTGGCGACTCGTACCCCATGGTTGTTACACTAAAAAATGTCACCTTGACTACTTACAGTTAGTATGGCTCAAATCAACAGTCATGCTACCCTCTTAGGCAAGTCTCATGCCTCTGTTATCCATCTCAAACTCAAAGAAGAGAGAAAGTCTTGTAAAAATCATGTTTATCTCTGGGGTCGCAGGTTCTCTCTAGCCTTACCTGCGGGGACGCTGACCATGTTCACAAAATCTGCGTCCATGGACGCTCTGTATGTTAAGGGACAGGTGCGTCCCTCTGTAAAAGGCAAAATGCGCGAGTTTTATCTTGAAAAAGTTACTTGTGGTTACTTCTAGAACATTCTAGAGGTCGGTTTGATGAAATGGATGCGCCTCCAGTTGGTTCATGTATCTCTATTAAGGGGGAACTTATCCCATCAATAAGGGAGCTATCCCACCCATAGAGGGGGATGATCCCATTGATAGTGGACCTGAATAACCTCTTTACAGCACTATAAATAAAGGCATTGAGCCAGAAGGAGGGGAGGTTGGAGCTATACATTTTCTTTGGGTAAATGCTGCAGGATTTAGGTCTTCCATTAGAGCCTTTGTGAGGAGAGATTGTCTTCACTTGATTCTACTTGGGAGAGGGTGAGCTTTGTCAAAGTAGAGGAAAACCCTTGATGGACCCTGGGAGGAACTTGCACAACACCAAGGCCAGGTTGTAAGAGTTTCTTTGTTTCGTTATTAATACAAACTGGTTTATTTTTCTCAATAGCTTGTGTTAATGAGTTATTTCATGTGTTCCTTGGTCTGCATGTTGAATATATGTTTTATTATATGAAATGCAAGTGCTTGGTAATTGTTTGATTGTTTGTGGTTGCAGGAATTGACTTGAAGGAGGAGCTCATCTGGATCGTCAAGAACGGACTTCAACAACAGCGTTTTGGAATAAGGTAAGCCTAAACACTTGTAGTTTTCATGTTGTAAAAGGTGTATTTAGAGAAAGATCACTCCATTTTGTCTTGTTTGTCATTAGAATGTCTTAGACTTCTAGGAAGGTCAGTCGTGTCCGCACCCTTGACAGATTCCGTGTGACAAATTAATTTGTCACACGGAATCTGTCAAGGGTGCGGACACGACTGACCTTCCTAGAAGTCTAAGACATTCTAATGACAAACAAGACAAAATGGAGTGATCTTTCTCTAAATACACCTTTTACAACATGAAAACTACAAGTGTTTAGGCTTACCTTATTCCAAAACGCTGTTGTTGAAGTCCGTTCTTGACGATCCGGATGAGCTCCTCCTTCAAGTCAATTCCTGCAACCACAAACAATCAAACAATTACCAAGCACTTGCATTTCATATAATAAAACATATATTCAACATGCAGACCAAGGAACACATGAAATAACTCATTAACACAAGCTATTGAGAAAAATAAACTAGTTTGTATTAATAACGAAACAAAGAAACTCTTACAACCTGGCCTTGGTGTTGTGCAAGTTCCTCCCAGGGTCCATCAAGGGTTTTCCTCTACTTTGACAAAGCTCACCCTCTCCCAAGTAGAATCAAGTGAAGACAATCTCTCCTCACAAAGGCTCTAATGGAAGACCTAAATCCTGCAGCATTTACCCAAAGAAAATGTATAGCTCCAACCTCCCCTCCTTCTGGCTCAATGCCTTTATTTATAGTGCTGTAAAGAGGTTATTCAGGTCCACTATCAATGGGATCATCCCCCTCTATGGGTGGGATAGCTCCCTTATTGATGGGATAAGTTCCCCCTTAATAGAGATACATGAACCAACTGGAGGCGCATCCATTTCATCAAACCGACCTCTAGAATGTTCTAGAAGTAACCACAAGTAACTTTTTCAAGATAAAACTCGCGCATTTTGCCTTTTACAGAGGGACGCACCTGTCCCTTAACATACAGAGCGTCCATGGACGCAGATTTTGTGAACATGGTCAGCGTCCCCGCAGGTAAGGCTAGAGAGAACCTGCGACCCCAGAGATAAACATGATTTTTACAAGACTTTCTCTCTTCTTTGAGTTTGAGATGGATAACAGAGGCATGAGACTTGCCTAAGAGGGTAGCATGACTGTTGATTTGAGCCATACTAACTGTAAGTAGTCAAGGTGACATTTTTTAGTGTAACAGATTGCCCCCTAAAGTGCGAAGCCTGGAATAGAATAGGGTTTTGTAATTCTAGGAAGGGTGAAGCGCTTTATCATTTCAAGGATTGCCTTGTGGATGGCCTGGTTGGAACCTGCAATTTTCAACACAAAATACATGGATAAGATTATATCATCACTGAGGTAGGCATTCCCATACTCAGATTCAAAACTTTAACTAATGGACTAACTATTCTGATACAGGAATGATCTTGCAGTACATTATTTTTATAGACTTTTGTAGACA
Organism: Pinus tabuliformis; assembly: GCA_031772625.1. Taxonomy (NCBI): domain Eukaryota; kingdom Viridiplantae; phylum Streptophyta; class Pinopsida; order Pinales; family Pinaceae; genus Pinus; species Pinus tabuliformis. The sequence continues at coordinate 105,660,140 of CM062810.1, read as the reverse complement.
CAGTATGGACGCAGCCATCTGTTTATGATAAGTCTACATAGACAATGAATACAAAACTCCTCGCAGCCTGGATGGTAGAAACTAGATCCAGGGTCTTCACTTCTACTTCCCGAATTGGTACGATTCTAGCCATGTGATTAAATGATTCGATGTCGAACATGGTAGAAACCACTTGATTACCAGTCAATGATGTAAACTGTTAACAAGTGTGAGAGAAACCACCAGTAATGTCAATGGTTCTCAAAGTACCAAGCACAACCCGTGAAATGTGAATAGATGTTTTGATGTCGAACACTTCACGGAATCCTCTGATCGAAAGTCAATGATGTAAACTGACGTCAAAGGCGAGAAACCTGCCATTGATGCATGCAGACTTCAAGGTACTGTCGATTCCTAAGTCATCTTTCTAGATAATGTGTCGATGTCGATAGAAAGCGACCCGTTGCAGGCAAGCCCGCAACACGAAATCATTGTTCAAGTTGAAGAAATGTTGCTGTAAGGACTGACTCAGGGATGGTCAAATGGATGACAAGTATTTTGCAGATGAAAGTTTTGCTTGCAGACCTCTTGAACACATAACGACACAACAGATGGTTTGGTGACGAATAACTCAAAGTTGATCCCTGAACCCGGTTAAAGATTTTCAAAGTGATTTAGTCAACTGTGAGGTAAAAGATTTCCCAACCCAGGTGAATGAAAAGTGTCGTGTTCAAGAGCGGTAATAAAGTTTCTTCTGAGGCAAAAGGTGACAAATAGGTTCATTCTTCTCTTTTTTCCCCCACCATTTCTGGCAAGTACCTCTTTATTTTTAACAAGCTTGAGGAGGATAACATATGCTTGATTATAAGCTCATCCTTCGGACGAGTCCAACCTAGTTTAAATGCGAACCCTAGGAAGGAGTGGTTCGTTCCTGTTTGTAATTGAACAGGTCCTTTACTGTAAAAGTTTAACGAGCCCAGTATAGGAGAAACTCGGCGTTTTTCATTTTTAGAGAGTCTGAAAAACTTAAGGAAACTCCACGTTGAACTTTTTCGTATATTTGTGTCCCTCAAGCCCGAAAAAGTATAAAATAATACCTGGGGGAACCGCTTGATCTTGCGACCAAGGAGTACTTTCATAATAGTATCGTTGACCTGAAAAGTAAAAAGCGATCAAAGACACGTCGTTTTATTTCCTTATCGAGTTTGAAACGACAAAAACCCGGCAATCTTTTCCTGATTTTGCGGTCAGAAAAGAGCTAAAAGGGGACCGTCTTTTAATTCCGTTTTAACGAGTGAAAAAGAAACACTCGGCGATCTTTTCATGTTTTAGGAGTCAGAAAAGGGCTTAAAAGATGACTCTGAAATTTTGTTTGTGAAAAATTACAATTTCCCTCGAAATCCCTTCGTCCTGCACAAAAGCGACACATTACTCATACCTGTTTAAAATAGGCAAAAATACATTTGAAAACATCTTTTCATGGTAAAAAATGAACTAATTCATCCAAAAAACCTATAAAAAGACCTTTTACCATGTCATTTTTACCGTTTCACTGTTGAGGTTGAAAAAGGAGCTTTTGACAAGAAACTTCCCGTGGTTGCTGCGGAAAATCTGACCGTCGGAATCGAACGCCGCTTCACCGAGGTATTTTACACATCCCACTCTTCATTTTTATCCGTTTAGTTTTTTGTTTTTGGTCTCTGTTTCATTTTTTGGGGGGGTTTTGGGTTCAAAATGCGCCCCTCGGCGGACGCAGGTGCCCTTCGGGTGACCCGCGTCCCCCGACTTTTTCTCACACGGGAAAAAGGTCTGGGGACGCAGTCCGCCTTCAGGCGAGCTGCGTCCGGACGCCCTGTGCTAAAAAGCCGGGGTGCGTCTTCCGCAAAGGGCGCATTTCAAAACCCTAACTCTCTCAAAAAACCACCAAATTTTCTCAAATTAATTTCTAATTGACTCTTTTGATGTGCAGGGCCCAAAACATGTTAGACTGGAGAGAGAGAGAGCACGTAGAAGACGATGAAGCTGCGATTAACCACCAACCCTCTCTGGATGCCTTAAGAACATGTGGATTGTACAAATATTGGACCATACCGGGCATGAGGGGCCAGGTAAGATTTTTGGAATGGCTGGTTGAGCGATGGAACGTTCAAGATCAATGTTTTTACATTGGAGGGCACCAGCTCGAGATAGAGCCCTCGGATGTATACTTTCTCACTGGCTTGCCAAACAGAGGTGAGCAACTCAACCTTGCGGGGACCAGGCCGGGTGGCCAATCCCTTGATGATCTCCGCGAGGAGTGGTGCAGACCAGGGACTCGCCATAAAAAAGGCGTAGAGATAAAGCACATCGCTCTGGCGGAACTTAGAGTTATTGCATTTACGGTCACTAGGATTTGTGGCGCGGCCGCCTTGCACATTGCCTCCGGATCCCAAATGCGGATGGCAGTTGACTGTTACCAAGGCACCATCTTCAACTGGTGCGAAGCTGTGTCGGCTCATATGAAGAGCCAACTAACCAAGGCAAAGAACGGACGACTAAAGACTTTTGGATATGGGCCTCTAGTCGTGAGCTTTGCCTTGGAGAGAGTTCCTATGCTGATCCCTCAGCAACTCACTGTTGATGACTTGGGTCCTCGGGAGCCAAAGCTTGTTCGATGGGTTGCGGTGATGGCCCGGCATCCTGACGAGGGTGCTGCAGTGGTTCGATTCTCAGACAGTTACTTCGACTGGCTAGAGGGCCAGCTTTTTGTGATACAAGACTTTCCATATGCCGGAATGGATTTCAGAGGTGATCCGGACATGGTTCTTCCACAGGGAGAACAATGGGATGACAGAGGTACTTTCATTTTCACAAGTTTTCTAATTATGTATTTTTTATTTTTCATATATATCGTCTCAAAGTAACAGTAAAATTTTAAAAATGCAGATGTTGGACCACAGCGTCCAGCCAATCTCCGGCCTTACGACAGACGACATCCAGCTGCACCGGCACCGGCCTTACAGGATGCGACAGCAGAAGTACTAGCCGATTTGGAGCATGATCTAGAGCGTCTCACGGCAGATATACCTGAGACTACTATGGATGATATTCCAATGAGGCTTCAGCGCTTCGTGGTCGCAGTCCCTGGACCGTTTAGGAGATTTCTGCGCAAGATAGCCCGCGCAGTGGTGTCGTACAGAGAGCACCACCAGTGATTGACTAGTCACTTTTGTAGTCACATGTGACATTTTTGACTTTTTGCACTATCATTTTGCCGATCATAAGGTGTGTTAAACCTATGATCGAAGACGATGTATATATTTTTGGACACACTTCTATCTATATCTATATATCACTATTATCGGCTTATCTTGTTTAACATGTATGATGAAATGTCTTTAAATTTACTTGCATGATTATTATAAATGTCTGTCCAACACTCGAGAAGCAATTGCATCTGCTAATGTATTCAAAGACCTTGGAATATGTTGATATTCAATGTAATCAAATTCACGTTCCAAGAGACGCACTCTCAAAAACAACCTTAATAACACAGGATTTCTAATGGCATAAACTCTATTAAGCTGTAATACAACAAGTTCAGAATCTAACCTCACTATCAAACGTCGAATTCCAAATGAAATAGATTCGGATAATAATTCAACCACTGCACTGTATTCTGCAATGTTATTCGTTGTTTGACCGAGGCTTACCCCATGCATAGAAACTAACTCGTCAGAGGGCGAATAGATAACCCAAGCTGCGGAAGAGATATTCCGTGTACTACGACAAGCACCATCAGCAAATCCAATGTATGTTTGGAGAGGCGTCGACATCTACAATATCAAGAGTAAAACCAAGATGAGCCAAAATAATGACGAAAAACCACACTTGCTAAGCTAAGCACACTGACTAAACTAACACACTTGCTAGCTAGAAAGGAAATCTAACCTATCTAAAAATTTCTCCATCCATCATTTTAAGCATAATACCTCTTTAGGTAAAGTCCATTTCTGGGTTTGCCCAAAGAGTCCCCATCAAAATCAACTAACTCATAAGCCCCTTTTGCTAGCTTTCGCTTTACAATGTAGGGCCCATGCCACATGGGAACGAATTTTCCAGCACCTAGCTTATCGTTCGCTTGATCATATAATAGTACTAGGTCTCCTTCCGAAAAACTTCGAGGGGTTACATTTTTATCGTACTGAGCTTTCATTCGTTTCGCGTGAGTCTCGATAGCTAAAGTAGCGTCACGTCGAGTCTCATCTAATTTAGCTAAGTATAACAACCGTTTCTCCTCTTCGGAAGTAGCTGGAAGTAATTCGACAGCCATTTGAAGTGATGGGATTTCGCACTCAATAGGTAACACAGCTTCTAAGCCATAAACTAGCTGAAAAGGGGTGAAACCTGTTGAATTTTTCACTGAAGTTCGATATGCCCATAGTGCCGAAAATAACATGTTATGCCAATTCGTTCGATGGATACCAATGATCCGTCGAATCATGACGACTAGAACTTTGTTGATTGACTCAACCAAACCGTTGGCTTGCGGATAATAAGGTGTAGAGCTATCGTGGCGCAAACCAAGCTGGCTTGTAAGTTCAGTCATCATGACATTTCGAAAATGGCTTCCATGGTCCGTAATGATTGCTTGTGGGACACCAAACCTAGTTATGATATGATTGAATACGAAAAGTGCAGCTGTCTTGCCGCTTGCGTCGAATGTAGGCATCGCCTCGGCCCACTTAGTAAAATAATCAACCGCAAGGATGATATACGCATGCCCCCCGGCCGAGTGAGGGTTACAAGTAATAAAGTCAATGCCCCATTTGGCGAATGGACCAGCGGCAATTATAGGGTGGAGAGGAGCAGGTGGAGCGCGCATCTTGCGATCAAACACTTGACAGTTGTGGCATTTTCTGACGGCAAGGATACAATCTTTAAACATAGACGGCCAGAAATAGCCAGCGCGCAACACCTTCTGAGCTGTGGCATACCCAGACATATGACCGCCACATGCTCCAGAGTGACAATCATTCAAAACTCTCTCAGCCTCATCGTGAGTTAAACAACGTCGAAAAACTAAGTCTGCCCCCAGGCGATAAAGTGTATCTCCAATAATTCTGTATTGCTGGGATTGAAACCGAATTTTTCGACGGTTTTCCTTGGAAGTTTCAGGCCGAAAGGTTTGGGTTTGGAGATAGATGATTATATCCCCATACCACGGATCTACAGTGCTAATAAGAAACAAAGATTCGTCCGCAATGGACTCCTCTGCCACAGTCTCTGTGTCAGCACTCGGGAAATCACACATCAATTCCGCGAAGACTAAAGATTTCTTAGACTTGGACTTCTCAAACTCCAAGTCGAACTCTTGCAGGATGACGATCCATTTAGAGTACTTGCCCCCTAGCAGTTGTTTTGTCAATATATAAATCATAGGGTTGCAATCCGAAATAACAGTAGTTTTGCGGAGAAGAATGTAGTGACGAAAACGCTGGACAGCTTGAACGGCTGCCAGGGCCAATTTCTCCACATGCGAATATTTTAACTCAGTTGGATTTAAGGTTCTGCTAAGGTAATATATCACATGCTCTGCCTTGAATTCATCTTCTTGAACTAACACCATTCCAATGGTGGAATGCGAAGCTGCGAGGTATAAGAAGTAGTCCTGGTTGTAGTTGGGAGGATGCAATAACGGTGCATGGGTCAACGCGTGTTTCAGTGCATCAAAAGATTGTTGAGCAATCTCGTCCCAAAAGAATTGTACGTTCTGTTTCAACAACCGTGTAAAACCTTTAGTGACCTCGGCGTAGTTAGGGATGAATCGGCGTAAAAAGTTTGCTTTCCCTTGCAAACTTTGGAGTTGGCGCAAACTCGAAGGAGGAGGCAATTGGATGATAGCCTCGACTTTCGAGGGATCGACGCGAATGCCGGTTTTGGAAACAACAAATCCCAGCAATCGACCTGTTTCTATACAGAAAACACACTTGTGGGGATTCAACCGAATTCGATAATGCCTACACCTCATAAAGATTGCTCGTAAATGGACAAGGTGATCAGCTCGGTGTAAAGAATGAGCAGGCAAATCATCGAGATAGGGTTGCACAATGTGCTTGATGTCATGAAATGCATAAGACATGGCCCGTTGAAAAGTAGCACCGGCATTCTTAAGGCCAAAAGGTAATTTGCAATAAGCAAATGTCCCCCATGGACAAATGAATGCCGTTTTTGGTTGATCGGCAGGTAGAATATTGATTTGATTATACCCGAGAAACCATCCATGAAGGAAAACATCTCACTTCCGGCACAATCATCAATAATTTGATCGATATAAGGCGTAGGATAGTTGTCTTTTGGACAAGCTCGATTGATATCCCTATAATCGATACAGATTCTTATTGTTCCTTGTTTTTTATTGACGGGAACAATATTCGATACCCAATCCGTTAACGGGATCGGATAAATGAAACCTGCTTTCAACAGCTTTTCGACTTCGGCTTTGATTGCAGCTGCTTTTCGAGGGTGAATCTGACGCAACCGTTGCCGAATGGGTTTAGCATCCGGGTAGGTTTTGATTTCATGAACAACAATGGCAGGATCGATTCCTGGCATTTCTTCGTAGGACCAGGCAAACACGTCGCGGAATTCTTGGAATAGGGCCTTGTAAGTTTGGATTTCTTCTTCAGTACATGCGGCACCTATATGAATGTTCTCCTCGATTCCGGGCTTCACTGAAATATCAATGGGAATAGTACGAGAAATATTCCCTAAATTCAGCTCTGAATCAGAATGTTTCGTTGGATCCTGAGCGTCTTTGACATATTCAGCGGTAAAGATAGATGAAAAATCATTTTCAAATGCATCATCCTTAGGTAAAAACGAAGATCTGTGATGGAGATCGTCCCATGGTAGATCATCTACACTTAGGATTTCGCGAAGTTGTTCGTCAGATGACACTTCTTCGGGAAACGTTATCCGTTCTAAGGGTGAGGTGAAAAGTGACTCTTCACTGACCACATTCATTTGGTCGGTTGAATGAAAGTCGGTAAAAGACATAAGAGCTTCATAAGCAATCTCATACGGACTCAACGGCATAACATCACCGAGTGAGTCTAGCTCAGAGTCAGAGGGAACATACCAAGGATCATCATAAATAATGTTTTCTGACGTGATCATATGAATTGTTGCGAACGAAGGGTCTGCATTGAGTGGAGGGAGAGGAAAAGTTCCCAGTAAACCGGAATCCTTAACTAAACCTACACCAATGTCCCTATAAGGGATTGTCGTTTTACCAACATGCTGGATAGTTTCTAAAGAGGTTGGGTCGGATGAAAAGTATGTCAGCTGATCAATAGTCACGATCTTACCGTTATGTGGAAACTTAATGACTCTGAAGACCGATGAAACGACCGCTGTCATAGCATATGACCAACTTCGACCCAAAAGAAGGTTGTAGTCTAGAGGGGCATCAACCACTTCCACATCCAGACTAACGGTTTTACCTTCGACCCCTATAGGCAATTCTTGTAGAATACCAAACGGACGGAACCCACGGCCATCAAAGGCCTTAAGGATGGTGGGGGATTGGTTCAACGAAGGAGAACCAAGCGATCTCCAACATTGAATCGACATAATACACGTAGAAGCTCCCTCATCAATCACAGTCCGATGAATAGGCCTGTTTTTGACTATCACTGGAATTTGGAAAGCCATTTGATGGGGGAGACGCGGTGTACTACTTTCTAGATCAAAGATCATTAGGTTCGGGTCCTGAACATCGACAGCTCCAATAGCCGACAAAAGCAATTTTCGTTGCGCTGGACATGATTGCAGCACTTCGAGTGCCGACATTGCTGAAGGTGAAACAGCTAAGTCTTCAACAATGTTGTAATTCTGGGCTGCTCTCGCATGTGGATTGAAAGCAGACCTTCGAAGTACACCCTTGGCGGGCGGCTTAATCACTAAGTCTGGGTTAGGTTTTTCGATCTGTAGTGGATCGGAACCAGGAGCTGAGGTTGATGGGTTAGAGTGAGAAGATTCTGCTTCTTTACCATCAACAGGAGCCTTACTACCATAATCTTGCGATCGAGTCGCAATCCTGACATGAGACATCATCAAAATGGGTTCTTCACTGGCATTCGAAGAAGAACCTATCATCTTATTTTCCTGCTCGGGGAATGGATTCTTTAACACAGCAGGAGTCGGAGAACCTTTAACTATTTTCACTACCTCGGCCCGATGAGGGCAGTCTCTCGTAAAATGATCTTCTTCACAAATGAGACAAGGATAACGAGGTTTGCGCTTTTCGTCATTAGTTTCCGACTTTTCCGTTTTCTCCTTTGGAGCCTTGTCTGCTTTAGCCTTCTTCTTTCCTTTCTTCTTTCCACCGTTTTTGGATTTGGCCGTAGATGACTCTACAGCGTGAATGTCGGCGGTAAGTTCAGGAGGAGAAGACTCTCCTGTCGGAGAATCAGGCAAAGTGATAATTGGAGTATTGGAGGTCTTGGAAGACTTCTTCTTACTCTTCGTAGTCACGATACCGATCATACCATCAGCGGCATGAGATCCCGAAGGAGCAGCAGCGATTTGGTTTGACTTTGGAAGATCCGGAATTTTCTCGTGTAACGTACCCGACTGAGTGTAAACTAAGTCAAGGTATTGTGCCTGAGCAATGACTTGCTCCTCAGTAACTACGCCGGCCTTAGCTACATCTTCAGTAATTCTTGGTAATAATGATTTTACAAACCATTCAGCTAAAATTTGGTCCGGGATAAAAACTTTCACTAATCTCCTTCGACGTCTCCACTCATGGATGTGATCAGAAATGTACGTGGATGTCGATTGTTTTAGCGAAGTTAATAATTCCGTACCATTATCGTATCTGACTGGTAACTGAAAATGAGTTAAGAATGAAGTAGCTAACTGGCTAAAGTTGTAAAAAGAAGCCCGTGGCAACTCAATGTACCACTTGGCTGCGAGACCAATGAGTGTACGCTGGAAAAGACGTAAGCGGATAGAATCATCTGAGATGGAATTTGATGCACACCAGAGGTGGTAAGTCATCACGTGATTAGACGGATCCTCTCCAGACTTACCTTCGAACTTGGGTATATCGCTGGGCAACTTATTTGGCATTGGCGGCCAGAACGGAAGATATTGAATTGGATCGTTCGTTAGGCGCGTCAAGTCGGGTAAATCTAAAGTCGCAATAAATGGTAACTGCCGGTTAGGATCTCTGAAACTCTGAGTCACAATACCAGCCCCAGGAGGAGGATATCCAGGATAACTAGGAACAGGATTCGCATTGGGGATATTATATCCTCCTGGAAAACCAGGATTAACCGGACCGTACTGGGGTTGTTGAGGTGGTTGATAATTGTACCCAGGATACGGTTGATACTGGTAAACCGGTTGTTGGGCAGCTTGACCAGGTTGATACTGTCCCTGGTACGGAGGTTGAACAAATTGAGGTTGAGTAGTAACAACCGTACTTGTACCAGGTTGACCTGCAGGCATCTGGACTGTGGTTTGAACCGTGGGTCCAGACAACGGTACAGATGTCTGAGGAGCGGTTACAGGGACAGTAGAAACCGGAGCTGCCGATACTCCAGATGTAAGCATGGTAGATGAAGCGGTAGCTGCTGCAGCCGTGTGAGGTGGAGTACTCGGTGCAATTGGCGGCTGAGTAACTACAGAAGTTACAGGGGTCTGAACACTTGACTGGACAGGTTGCGGTTGCTGGGGTGGACCAGGAACTGCAGGTTGTCCTGCTTGAGGTACCGACTGTATACTTGGTTGCGACATCTGTTGACCCTGTGACGGATCCCATGTTAACATTCCAGGGTATTGACTCGTAACAGGTTGAGGATACTGAGATCCATAGCCGTATTGAGGATAGGGTTGATAACTGTAAGGTGTAGTCCCATATGATTGCCCTTGAGGTGGTTGATAACCTTGACCAGGGTATTGACCCGTAGGTTGATAACCTTGAGGTAAATACGAATACTGGGGTTGACCTTGACCTTGAGGTTGGTATCCTTGAGGTTGATACCCTTGGGGTTGATACCCTTGGGGTTGCCATCCTTGAGGTTGCCATCCTTGAGGTTGATACTGATACTGAGGTTGACTTTGGGGTACGTATTGAGGCTGGGGTTGATACCCTTGGGGTTGATACCCTTGAGGTTGCCCCCCAGTCACAAATGAAGTACCTTGAGGTTGCCCCCCAGGCATTAACGAAGGTTGCCCCCCAGGCGGTAATTGGCCACCTTGAGGTTGGTTAATGGGAGTTGAACCTGACATCATATAAACTTCACCTATACTCAATGGTACATTACCACTGTTTCCAACTAATAACCCATGATCAACAGGTTGAGGAGATGCTCCCGCAAAGGTACCAGAAAGTGACTGATACCCAGTAGGAACAGAAGGACCGCCATGTAAAAATGATTCAGGACTTTGTGAAAACACAGACGACTGACCAGACATATTTACAGGAGAATGAATTCCTCTAGGTGGAACCGGAGTACGAGGTGTAGAAAAACCTACTGAGTTGTCTAAAAAATTGGTTAATGCAAGGTACCAAGACTCACTTCTAGGAGGACTGTAAAAGATGGATTCACGCTCCCTTAGATCAAGGGTAATTAGATCTTCAGAATCAGAAACGCCTATTTCTTCCTCTGGAACAAGTTCTTCTATAGCAATTAATCCAACAGGAAGATTTTCGGTGATAATTCTTTCTATTCTTGGTGAATCAGGAACACTAGGAGTTGGAGTAACAGGTTCTGAAATTTCAGGTTCTTCGCCTGTTTCACTGGCAGATGAAAAACTACCAGCAAGCTCGGAAACTGTAACAGCTTCGGGATTGTAACCTGTTTCTAATCTTTGGTAATCTGGATGGACTACCAAAGAAGATTCTCCTTCTTCAGGTGAACCTACTCTACTGCCACTAGGAGGAGTTACAAGGACCTTTAACCCTTCTAAATGACCCGGAATGTTTTCAGGAGATTCACCCCGCGATTTACGGAGTTTTCTTAACAAATCTATCCCGGTAACAATCTCAGGAGACTTGCCCCGAAGTCTACGGGACTGTCTCGGTAATTCCGCCACAATTAAAGATTTTAACTACAACACACGAAATCAAAGTAAAAAATTTCAAATCAAACCACCTAAAGTCTTCTAAAGAACCAATCAAATTTGAAGCACACGCCTAAATAATCTAGAGCGTCAAACCACACACAAACAGTAGTCTTCCGGACCAAAAGCGCTAGTTGGTGATTAGGCCCAACCTCGCAGGATTCAGTACAGAAATAGTGGGTGGAACAGTTACCCCGGCAACCTGCTTAATGAATAGACTGGACCAAGTTCCTCCACTTTAACCGTCTCGAAGTGAAGCGAACCCCCCAGAAAATCCAAGTGAGTATAACCGACGTCTGCTCCAGGTACAGTGGGACCTTCCCTCCACCGTCACCTTGGGTAGAATCCTAGATATTATGGCCACTAAGGTTACCAATCACAACAATTACACCTGGGGGAACAGTCTAAACTCCGACAGCACGCAAGGGCAGAGTAGCAAGCTCCAATCCCCTTACCGGCTCCTTGACAACAATCCAAGGTTTACCGATAAGTGACCCCTGGCTCCTCGACAATGGTTAATCCGAGGTTTACCGTTTGTAATACGTACTGCCTGGCGTCGTTCCCAACGAGGGAGGAATGATCCCCTCACTGGTTCGGACACGAGCTCGTGTTTCTCCTTTAAGAGGAGCTTTCCCAGAATGTAACTGAAACAATTGGATTTGTTCTACTCAAGATAGACTATCTGTTTGGTTTTGTAGTCTTGGAGAGTTAAGTACTCACCTACTCCAAGACCCTAGCCTAAGCTATGTTGGTGCTTCAGAGCCCTAGAAAAATAAAGATTACTAGATTGATTTTAATTTAAGCGTTACTTTTAAGGTTGTTTCTTAAGTCAAAAGGTGATGGAAGTGAAACTAGTGGTATGTTGACTCGACTCGAAACCACTACAAAATGCACCTAAAATGATTTATCCACTACTTTACTTTTTCGATGAATTGCTTAACTAAAAAGTTGAGAGAATGCAATCTTTATAAAAGCAACTTCTTAATTGAAGACAATCAAAGAAACAATTCGTTTTTCTTTTCCAAGCATAAAAACATAACTTCTCTTTACATGCACGAAAAAAACTCTTTTCTTCTTTTGAAAACAAAAAGCTACTTGAAACAAGACTTTTTAAGAAGATGTTTTTGTATTTTTCTTTTAATAAAGCAAATAAATCTAATATAACCAAAAAAACAATCTTAACAACTCTTAAAATCTATGAAAATGCACTCATAAGCAAACTAAAGGCAAATTTACTCTAAGCAATCTTAACGAGGCCAAAACTAACAATGATTATTTCTAAGGTGTTTTACTTGATCACAATCAAATCAAGGACTAGCTTATTGCAGAACCAAAAACTAGTCAAAACAAAATTCTAATCTTTTTGTCCTTTTTGAAAATGGAAATCAATACTTTAAAAACAAGCAATTCGAAATTTGACCCAAAACAACTCAAATGACAAGTTGCTCAAACAAGGAGACTTTACGACAGGCTCAACTTCTAAGAAGGTTGACTAACCAGAGATATCTAAGGCTGGACAACTTTCTAAGCTCAAAGTTACTACAAAGCCTTTCCAAAAATCAAACCCTAGGTCTAAACTTCGTTGAAAACCACTAAAACACTCAAAGCTCACAAAACGAGTTCAGGTGAGAATTCTTGACAGGGTACTAAAGGATCTGGGCAGAAAACACTAAGAAAAAACAAAATCTAAAAGTAATTTAAGGCAAAAATGGAATTTTCTTAACTTTTACAGGAAGACGCAGGCCACCCGTTGTCACAGGTGCGGCCCCGCACTGTGCAGTCGACAACAGCGCGTCCAAGGACGCACTGTGCAGCACACAGAGACTGCGTCTTTCTGGAAAAAGGAAGAAAAACTAAAGCCAACTAAATCTACAGCTAAGCCACCCAAATACTAATTCTCACAGTCAAAAACCAGAAAATAAAAATGATTTTCTCAAAGCAAAGTTCATATAAAGGAAAAGACTCTCTCATTAATGGATTCCCCAGCGGAGTCGCCAATTTGTCACACGGAATCTGTCAAGGGTGCGGACACGACTGACCTTCCTAGAAGTCTAAGACATTCTAATGACAAACAAGACAAAATGGAGTGATCTTTCTCTAAATACACCTTTTACAACATGAAAACTACAAGTGTTTAGGCTTACCTTATTCCAAAACGCTGTTGTTGAAGTCCGTTCTTGACGATCCGGATGAGCTCCTCCTTCAAGTCAATTCCTGCAACCACAAACAATCAAACAATTACCAAGCACTTGCATTTCATATAATAAAACATATATTCAACATGCAGACCAAGGAACACATGAAATAACTCATTAACACAAGCTATTGAGAAAAATAAACCAGTTTGTATTAATAACGAAACAAAGAAACTCTTACAACCTGGCCTTGGTGTTGTGCAAGTTCCTCCCAGGGTCCATCAAGGGTTTTCCTCTACTTTGACAAAGCTCACCCTCTCCCAAGTAGAATCAAGTGAAGACAATCTCTCCTCACAAAGGCTCTAATGGAAGACCTAAATCCTGCAGCATTTACCCAAAGAAAATGTATAGCTCCAACCTCCCCTCCTTCTGGCTCAATGCCTTTATTTATAGTGCTGTAAAGAGGTTATTCAGGTCCACTATCAATGGGATCATCCCCCTCTATGGGTGGGATAGCTCCCTTATTGATGGGATAAGTTCCCCCTTAATAGAGATACATGAACCAACTGGAGGCGCATCCATTTCATCAAACCGACCTCTAGAATGTTCTAGAAGTAACCACAAGTAACTTTTTCAAGATAAAACTCGCGCATTTTGCCTTTTACAGAGGGACGCACCTGTCCCTTAACATACAGATCGTCCATGGACGCAGATTTTGTGAACATGGTCAGCGTCCCCGCAGGTAAGGCTAGAGAGAACCTGCGACCCCAGAGATAAACATGATTTTTACAAGACTTTCTCTCTTCTTTGAGTTTGAGATGGATAACAGAGGCATGAGACTTGCCTAAGAGGGTAGCATGACTGTTGATTTGAGCCATACTAACTGTAAGTAGTCAAGGTGACATTTTTTAGTGTAACAATGGTCACTGATGCTTGCGATGACATACCCCATACCCCCACTTTCCTTTTTCCAGATGGTATTTCCTCTTACTGTTTCGGCAAGGCCTCCCTCGCTACTTGTTCCTACTATGTCTATGGGGTTATTCCCTTTAAGGGGTAGGTGCGTAATTTGGTGGATTAATTCGGTTGTGATCAGGATCAGCTTCTCCAACCAGAGATATCCATCATGTACGAGATAGAGCAGTTGTCAGATCACAAATATGGTGATGGTCATGTGGTGATAGTGAGGTATCCACCTGAGATTCAGTAGTCCCGCCTTCTCCACACCAATTAACCACTTTTGTGGCAATAACTTGTCTTCGGCCAGCTTGGGGAACTTTTCGCTATCTGCAAGGTCCCAATATTCGAACTTGAGGCTTGGAACACACCCCATCAGTAACCCTTCAAACCTTATGTCATTCGGAAGAAGCAAGCTCTGGAGCATAGTCTTTGCAGCATCCACGTCCTTGGGTATCTTGGTCATCTCGGTCCTCGGAGAACTATATGAAGGTAGTGACGGAAGTTGGAACGTGGCCTCTTCTTGCTCAACCTGTGAGTCGATCTGATCAATCAGGGCTTGCAGATCATCATCGTCCTCAGCAGGTTCGGTAGTGACTGCTTTGCCTTTGTCAACTGCTGACCATTTGTTGAATCTTGGTGAGGCCCGGATTGCTCCTACCATCTGCTTGTTCTTCCTAGGTCACGGTGTGCGTGGAGACTTAGGAACTTCGGGAACCTAAGTCACATCCTCGGGCTCTTCTTGATTTAGTTGGATTTCCTCTATGAACCACGCTCGGGTTCTGGCCATGGTATTCATGGGGTGCCTGGTAGCCGATTACGCGTTGCTCTTTACTGGTTCGAAGCACCGATATTCCAGTACCGGCCACAACTTATGAGCTTTGAAAAAATTCCTTCCCCCCTTTTCCAGTTTATTAGTGGCGTTGAGTCAGTATATCTTTGCATATCTAGTCCAGACCTCTCATCTTAATGTCCTGCCACCCGCTTCTCTCTGACGTAACCTGTCCTTCTTGTCAGGACTAATGTTGCTAACAGTCATTTTTTGACTTTTCCCCCCAGTAGCGCAATCCTTGGGGTGCAGCTGCGATCTTGTGGACTGTCTTACTTGGTAAAGAATCCTTTTGCCACGCTGGCTTTCCATAGACTTGTTTATAGTCCCACACCTTCTTTCAACTGCTTGGGGTGCTGAGACTGTAGTTTCTAGTGCTAGTCAGGTGCTCGCACCTTTGGTGCGAGTTCTTAACTTCCCTACTGGCCCGGGCTGCGAGCACCTCTCAAGCATCTGGGTAGCCAATCTGTCAGTAGGTGTGGTCTTCCGTAAGTGCGAGCATAGCCATGATAGTAGGGTCACAGCTTGTTCCTGTGCTACGCTGCTGGATCCGTCCCGTCTTAGCACACTTTGCTTCCTTGGTTGTACCCCAAGTTTATTGATGTTGTGGGGCCTACAGCTACCCTCTCTTTCTTGAGCTCCCTTCTGTCATCTATTACAGGCCCAGTGAATCCGTGGTATTCGCAACTTCCCTGATTTCTTGCTACCCTTGGCGGTGGCTGCTGGTGAACCAGTTTGTTGGGTTGGCTCTTGGCTACTAATTCTAAGCTGGTTGGGTGTGTGCATCTCATACCTCTGCAGCCTATGCTGGTGAGGAGTACTTACCTCATTTTTCTCTCCCATCCGTGCGCGCGCCTGCCTCCGACATCTGCGCCCTTTCCTTCGCATCTTCGGAGTTGCACCCTTTCCTGAAGCCACGGTTGTGCATGATGCTTTCGCAGATACTTCCGGCTACTCCTTTGCCCCTATTGTCACCATCCTATTACAATTTAGGGTGGTTACTTCATGCAGTCGGTTCTGCCATCATTCAATTTCTTCATCTGAGTCCAACGTGTAAGAACTATCACGGTCCCATGAGATTCTACCGTCCGCTGTTGGATTTACCCTGTCCTGATCTTGCACTATAATCTTGTAGATACAGTCCAATTCACCATCACTGTCTTCATCGTGCACTGGCCAAGTATATCGCGCGCCTTCAGCTGGATCCAAAGGAACCACTATGCGGAGATATTTCTTTTCGAATATCATTTTTCGTTTCTTGAGGTTGATAACTCCATTCATATCCGTTGCCCAATCTAACCCTAGCAATGCAGGATAGAGGTTACTATCATCCACAATTTCTATGACCTCAAAATCGGTTTGTGTACTAGCGCCATCAATGTCTACTGTAACCCCATTCAGTCTTCCCACGGGCAGAATCTTTTGTTGGTTAGCCATCCGTAACTGAATCGGAGACCATTATAGTCTGGTCCTGCCCATGCGCTCCCAAGTCTGTTTTGGTAGGACACTCACGTCGAACCCCAAATCTAAAACGACCTGGTCCATCTCATAGTCTCTTATCTTAATAGTCAGTCGCATTTCCCGCCCTCTGCGCAAAGCATGTGTTCCTAACTTCTGGAGCCATCGCGATTCGTCCGCTCTCGCGCATCAAGTTATCAATTCTCGCAGACCCTTTACTGCTTTAGCATCCTTGAGTAAGTTCATGCAGGTTTCCAAGAAGGTGGTTAGCACAGAATTATCCTTCCCTGATCCGAATTGATCCTTACTATTCGAAGTAGAAGCTTCCGCGAAGTTCTTCTTGGCTTCCATAAAGGTTTCCTTCGCACACTCCAAGTCAAATTATGGTTGTTTCTGGGGGGCCTTACGGACCCATGTATCCGCCTCTGGCTGCTTCCCCTTATCTTCTCTAGTAGTGGTGCCACTTCTGAGCATCATATTTACGTTGGGATCTTCCACGCAGGGTTCAGCCTTCATCATTTGGACGTTCTGAGTAGGCTTAGCCGGAAGCACCCCCTTTTCTCACATCTGAGCAATTAGCATGGGGCAATCGACTGCTTCGTGGTCAAATTGGTAATAGTAAGGGCAACAAGCTTTGGTTGGGTTTGTGCAATCACATGCGTAATGCCCCGGTCCTCCACAATTATAGCAAATTAATTGTCCTCATCCCCGTCCAAGTCCCATTCCCCCACGGCCCCGTTCGCGTCCTTGGTATCCTCCTCGCACAAGTGGTGTGGCGGGATCCTACCTGCGTGCCTCCATTTGCATCCTATAAGCACGTGTTTGATCCCAACATCTCGTAACTTCAGAAATTTCTTTCATCGTGGCCAACTGTCCTGCAGAAGTTACAAAATAATTGTTGGGGGGGTTGTCTTAAGTTTGGCAATAGGTGACATTTGTCCATGGCATGCTTTCCTCCCACCTGATAGATTGGACACTGGAGTGCGAGCGTCATGCTTGGCCCATCTTGTACCTCTGGTCGCAATGGTATTGGTCCCCCTCCTGCCACATAGTTCGCGAAGATTGGATAATGGTCCTTATCGTGGCCCTGTCCCTTACATTTGATACACCATACCTCTTCCCGTACTTCTGCCCGAGGTACCTGCCCTTGTTTCAAGCTTCGCATTTCCAGACATGGGTTTTGTATTTGCACTTGGATTTTTTGTACTCCAAACCCTAGATCCTGTATTAGGGTTTCGTGCAGCCGAATTGTTGCCTCCAACACTTCAGCTTGGGTTTATATCTTTTGTTGCGACAGAGCTGACCTTAGATATGGAATTAATGATGCAACAAACCAAGCACAGTGTTGCGCATCCGACAGTGTCATGTTGGCCTCACGAATGGTGCTTTTCAAACTCTGATCCAAATCCCATGGGGTTTCACCAGGAAACATTGCAATTTCGTTGAACCCAATAACCAACTGTGCTTCTAACTTTGGTCGCCCAAATTCCTTGTTTAGTGCCTCCTGGATTACTGCTATTCCATCATTTGGATGATCACTTGAGTATTTCATGTACCAGGTCAACGTGTGGTCCTGCAACATAGTAACTAAGGTAGCCTTCTTGTTGTTATCATCTGTGATGCCTTGAGCGTCCCACACAGACTTTATCACAAACCAGAACCATCCCGGTTCCTCATTTCCTACACCCTTAAATATTGGCAGCTAGACTACGCTCGTCGTCCTGATTTTCGGTGGTGGGGGAGGTGGGGTTGGTGTTGATGTGGATGGGTTTGATGCAAGTCAAGTAGGTGGTGGCATGGATGGAGGTGGTATTAGTGGGAAGCGCTCCTTGATCAACCGGACTGCACTTCTTGGTGAGAACTTTGGGAGCTCCTCCTCACTTTCCTGTGAAATAGAAATCAAGGGACTGTTCTCTACCCCTCTCGTTCCACGGTAATCTCTTCCACTCCGCGTTATTCTAGACATAAATAAACACGCATAATCTTCTTTTCGCACAATAGCATCTTAATCCAAGTATTCAATGATTTGATATACTTACCCCACGATCCTTGAAGAACTCGCATTTCTGCTTCACTATAACTCACAGTTGTGTCTATCGTGAACTCAATGATAAATCCTCCTATTACCTGATCCAACCAATGATCTACTGTGCGTGAGATTTTATCTTCGGTGGCTTCTAGCTTGCGCACTAGTTCTGGGGTCCACACAATAGGCTGATCTAATCTGCACCTTCCCATGCTGTTAGCTAACCTCGCGATCCACTCATACAACTCTACCGGAAATGTCACGAAGAAGACCTCGTGAATATCTGTGTATATATAGTGGTCCAACCAATCTTCCTCCGATAACTGCGGGTTTCTGTTTTCCTGAACTGCGAACTTGTGAAGCTTCATATCCCACCACTCTTCAATCTCTTTCTTTGTAGGGTTCTAGTGTTCCAACATCAGACACCCCTTAGACAGATCCCAGTCTTGGCAACGGAACCATTTGTTGGCTTATATGGGCCTGAACCAGGTTTGGAAGAATTATTTAGCCAAACAAATCCTACAACTACCGACCCTTTCGGCAACAGCCCGTAGAGCGCAGGCTGAGGTCTCACCCAAGGTAGCAGGGGAGGGTGCTGGAACCAGGTTTCTGCACCCTTGGGATGTCTAGATGTGGTCTGGAGGGTTCGCGCGTCGTTCTGCAGCCTCGCGCTGCTCTGCTCCCACATAGATACGAACCCGGGCTACTCATTATTAATTACTTAATGATGTATTATAAACCAGATCTACTTAGAAAGGTCTTTAAGCAAACATTTATTAGAATTAACTAGTTCACGCACTTAGAATAGATGCAGATTCACATATATTCATAACATAAGCATATGCGCACAAGTTAACCAGTTATATTAACCATATAATAGCCAGATCCGTGATAATATAGATTTAACACAAATTTTCATAATCAACTTATCTTTATTTCCACTTTATCACCAATACATCCAGATCCACCCTGCGCACTCAGCTATAGGGGTCCACGCACACAGCTGCAAAATCTTCCAGGCCTCTGCGCACATAGCTGTAGAGCCTCTATCCTCTACCCAATACCCTCGACTCGGACTTACAGACGCTTTCAGACTTTTCTCATCAAAAACCCATTACATTTCAGATCCAAGATCATGCCAAAAACTAGCTACCTCTACCCATAGAGACTCGCTCTATTTATACATTTCCATGGACCGTGATCCATGGGCAGGCCGACTCAACTTACATTTCTTTACACTATTTTTGGGTGGACTGCCCTTCGACTTCAACTTATTACAAATCGCGCTCCGCACATCCCACGGAGTCTTTACCTTATCTTTACCCAAAATTTCGGGCTTTATGCCCCATGACCGTTGCGCAGGGCTTCTGCTACCCAATAGCTTCCCAAACTCCTTCCAGGTAAATACTTTGCCTGTTCTCTTGTTTTTTGTGTCAATTTTAAATGTAATTTCACGTTTTTGGCTGGATTTGGGAGGAATTTTTGTTTCAAAAATTCTGCCTCGGTCGTCATAGATTTTCCCCTCGGGGTTGCGACGACCGAGAAATATAAATAGCCAAAATCGGGATCGTCGCAGGAAAGTGATGTACTCCTGTGACGATCTAAGAAATTATGAACTATTCAAACTGGACCGTCATAGTTGTTTTAAAAACAGCTGCGACGAGCGCGGAAAACACAAAAAATTCATTTTTAAACCACTGTGGCATATGAAAATGGGTAAACGATTTTTAATAAGAGAATGCTTGTGCGTGTAGGTGCAAAATGGCATTCTCCTAGCAAGAACGCACTCATGACGATGATGACAAGAGAGGGGCAGCTGATCCTCAGTGTTTGAATGTCCTTCGAAATTGCGGACTGCTAAAATTCTTCTTAACACCGCTATTGAGAGCACAACTAGATCTCTTGGAATACTTAATTCGGTCATGGAACCCAACGGAGGGGAAATTCATCATCCGTGGGCAAGAGGTTGACTTTGATGCCACAGATATTTATTTTCTGACTGGTTTATCACGACGAGGGGAGATACCCTGCATGGGCGGTGTGCAAATCATCGAAGATTCCTTAGATATGCTCACCGCACAAGTGCCCAGGGGCATGAAAATCATCCACTAGTGGTAAGTTACAGATATCCAAGGTGAATGATCTGTCATTGCAAGTGTTGTTATTCACCATCACGAGGGTGGCTGGTTCCCAAGCCCAGCACGAGGCCACCAAAACTCAACTACGGTTGGCTTTAGACTGTCTCAATCCTACTATGTTTGACTGGGCAGAGGCTGTGTCTCTGAACATGAAGAGGCAGCTGACCAAATGCCAAAGAGGTGAGACGAAGCAGTTTGGATACGGTTCGATCTTGATACCACTCATGCTGGAGTGGGTACCTATCCTTTAGTTACAGGACATGCAAGTGGGGTGGCCTGGACCACGGGAGACCCAAATAACTCAATGGGCTCATGTGATGTCGCGAGGAGGCGGTGGCCAGCCAGTGTCATGGGGTCCTGAGTTTATGGAGTGGCTACATCGTCAGCAGGTGGTGGTTGAGGATTGGCCATATGCAGGGATGGACTTCAGGGGAGACCCTGACATGCTACTTCTGCCTGGGTAGCAGTGGGATGAGGTAAAATACTTGGTTTGACCGTCAAACTTTTTGTATTTTGGTTTTTTTTTTTTTTGGATTTTAAATATATATTCCCTGATAATTATGCTCAAATTTTTGCAAATGTTGTGTTATCACTCAGGTTGTCCCTAAAGCTCCTTAAAGGGATACGACCAAGGTAACCACAAACCAATCTTTGGACTGCAGGTTCTAGCCCACCTGCAATCAGAGAGGGCTCTCTCTTAATGATTTAGCTTTGTTTTAGGTTGATTTTAGGTTAGTTATTGAGTTCAAGGGGTTTTGTTTAAGTTTTGGTGGGAAGGGTGATGCTTTCAAATAGAGAGGTAATGCATAGTGTGATAAGTTCAAACCATTGGGCATGGAGTCATGGAGTAGGACTGCTGGTGCGTTTTCTTGGTCAAAAGAGGAATATGGAGCAAGATAGCTACACATGAAACAACTTTCAAGCTAAATGGAGATGGATTGAAGGCTAAGGATTGAGAGGCACTTAAGAATCTCTCTTTCAGCTTAACAGAGGGAAGGTGAATGAGCTCTATCTAGGAGGAGTAAAGAATCCCTAGATAACTGTCAAACATGGGTGAATTAGGGGAAATATGAGCCAAAGGGAATTCATATTCATTACCAATTCAGAGGAAAACATAAAGAAACAACAGAAATTGAGCATAGAGTGCAGTTAAACAAAGTCTAAGCTATTCATTTTTCCTGCTATTTTAGATGGTGATACATGTATGATATGAACATATATTAATGGAAAACAGAGGTAGAAAACACTTATTGAGTCATGTTGCAGCACGAGAATTCCACATTCAATTCTTCAAAACATTACTAACACAGCAGGCAGTCCATCTTCCAAACTTTCAGCAGTCTTTGATTAAAGAAATCATTAAACATACAGAGCGAGTCTCTAGTGGAGCGAATCAACCAACCAACCCTCTAAACAGTAAACTAGGGTGGTTTTATAAGCAAACTATCTACAAGAATCAGATCTGAGACAGATCTGATGCAATAAGTGTCTTTAACCTAACATATGCTTGAAATAAATGCCAAAATATCTATCTAATGCTGCGCCGGGGGCAGCTGCCTCAAAAAATGAGTAACTATGATGTCCTTAGAGCTCTGTGCTAGCATTTGGCCATAACTGTGCTTTGATTTCTGCAGCGCCGCCTTTAGGTGGCCTTATGCATTAACTTTGATCTGGTGAGCTTTGATGGCCCAACACTGCTTTATTGACTTTGATGGGGGCCTTCAATATTCTCCTGCTTTGGTAATGTGAATTTCCACCAAAAAAACTAACTGATAGTCTTCGTCGCTTCCTCTGATACACTTTCACTGAACCTGGGCTCCTTATTGTCTTCTCAATGCTTTAAACTGTCCCATCGACATTTTATGGCTGCTGTTCAGCCCTCTGTTGCCTTGAGAACTGTTTTTGCCCCTTTTCTGAATCCTGCGTGAAGAAAATTCTGTTAATTTGCGAATTTCGGGCCTGCTGGTAGCTGAGCCATGAGAGGGTTTCCATTTTGGTCAATTTTTCTTAGCGATGCGCATCGAAAACTGCCTCGGTTTTTCATTCTGGGCATCCTTCGCTGCAAATTTCGCGCTTCGCACCCTTTTTAGTGATGACGTCAGCATGGGTCCCAGTACAGAGGTGACGTGGCAGGGTGACGTCAGCAAGATGACGTGGCAGTATGGTGGGGTGATGATGTGGTAGTACGGTGGCAGCGACGTGGCAGTAACGTGGCACAGGACACGGTGGCAGGAGGCCGACGTAGGTTGATGACGTGATGAAGACGTGGCGCTGACATCATTCGGCGGAGGCGGTATCCGGTTTTCTCCCGCACCGCTTTTCCGTGTAGGTGGTATTGGGGGAGGGGCCTTCGAACACACCGGGAGGCTGACACGTGGCGGGGGTACAGAAGGGAAACCGCCCATCCCCCAGACGTTAACCTCCGGTGGATCGGTATATGAAAACACCTGCCCACCATTGATCTGGGGTGCTAGCCATTGGACGGCTGGCGGGGTAGGCGAGGTAGCGGGAGGTTAGGGACGGGACCCGCCCATTTTATTTAAACAAAAATACGCAACGAGGGTTGAAAACCTTAGGTTAATGTGGAGTTTGGGGGTTTTATGTGCACGAAAGGTAGGATAGTGAGGTTTTAAGGGTAAAGGGGTGGATATAGGTTATTGGCCTAACCAGAGGTTTAGACCAATCCCAGAGTTATGACACGGATGGGTTCATAATAGTCCCAGGTGGACTATTATTTCCCATAACTGTATGTACATAGCTATAGTGCTATAGGGTGGGATATGTAATATTTTTGGGATTTTATATAGTTTTTTGTATAATAGGGGATAAGGAAATGATCTAGGGAGCTAGATAGTAGAGTTAGGAGTTAATATGAATTTGTGAGGTGAAGTGTAGGGGAGAGGCTAAGTTTGTGAGCTGAAACTTAGACATAGGAAGTGAATGGAATGTGGAGACATGATTTTTACACAAGAAATGTGGCTTCTTTTCACTGAAGAAAGTCAAAGCTTGCCTTGGTATTTTACAAAAATGAAGTGATAACAGGACTGGTTGGGCAGATCCCAAGGTCCTCTAGGGGATGTTAGTGAGTGATTTGAGGGAAAGGAAGAAAGGGAAGTTAGACATGCCTCGCTTGAGCTCCTCCAAAGGGAAATTGCCTTATACTTGTGATCTGAATAGATATAACATTAAAAACACGAAATGGATCACATAGCTTGATTCTGCAACCACAAAACTACTTACCCAGCCTACTTACCTAGCATTTCTTCTTCTTTTTGCATGGGTGCACTTGGACTTGTATTTTGCATGGGTGCACTTGGACTTGTAGACCCTGATTATCCTTTTTTCTTTTGACTGCCCTCCTATCTAAACGTACCCTTATATCATCTAGGGGCTCAGTTTAAGCTGTTGAGCACCCTTGTTTCTCTACATATCTACAAATCTGCGAAGATTAAGCTGTTTGGACATATATTCATTCTCTATATTCTACAACAAGAAATTGAAACCTAGGGAAGCCTAGATTAAGCTGTTTGGACTTCCCTTAACTGAAAAACTCATCAAAATGGATTAACTCATCAAAATTTGGAATACAACAGTGGCATTTAGACTGGCACACTTTCATGGCCTCTTCTTTGGCCTCTTTCTGGAAATATGGAGCATTGCAGCATGCAAAGTATGACATATTTGGCACTTTCAACTGTTAATCATGAAATATGAACACCTGTTGCAACAGGAGGCTAACAGTGGCTCCACTTGGGGATGGCTCTTCCTTGTGAAAAGCCAAGAACAGCAGGTCAGACTGCCTTGATCTTCTATTGTTGCTGTAGACTGAAACTTCCCTTGTGCTGGTTGTTAAATGATTGAAACTTTGAAACCTGAACACAACATTCTCATAAACTGAACTTTTATACAATAGCAGCACTGCCTTCTTTCTTCTGCGTGCTCTATCATTACATGCACCTCTACCTGAGAACCTACCTTTGAAATAAACACAAGATAGGGGAACAAAACTGGAGCACTTCCCTTGATTCTGTCTTGAAAAGGGTGCTGATGTAAACGGAAAATCCTCCTCTCTTTTAATACCATTGATGGGAAAACTGCCTGCTCTTTTGCTGAGATTAATGAAATGACAGAGATCTAAACGGAGGACTTGCTTTGGTTCTGCCTTTAAAGAACTTTGTTGCGCTATTCCATTATTCGGCCTGCTAAAAAAAACAAAGCGCTGAAAATACAAGTATTTATGTACAAATACAATACAACTGCGTTGTGTTCAACAACAGGGATCATAATAATGCTTTAGCATTCGGCCATTAACAGGGCCTTCTTCAGTTGTGTCGCCCTCTACAGATTTGAGGAAATATGTGTTATTGCCCTACACAGCGCTGATAACAAATGGACCATTCCATAGAAAATCAAATTTTGCATGTTTGCCCTTGTCTTCTCTTCATGAGTCCCACCTTAGAACTTTGTTTCCAACATAGAAATCCTCAGCCTTAGCTCTCTTATCAAACATCCTTTTGAGCTTCTCTTGCAAAATTTGAGCTCTGTCATAGACCTGCTCTCTTGTTTGCTGAAGATGAATGGTCTGGTTGATTCTTCGTTGAACATCATTTGGTTCAGCTTGGATCTCTTGTAACAACTTGATGATAGGAATGCCTAAGGAAGATGGAAATCTGGCCTCCATGCCATACACCAGCTCATAAGGGCTCATCCCAATGGATCTCTTTGTTGAAATTTTGTCTGCCCATAGGGCATTTGTGAGCTTTCTATGCCAGTTCTTCTTGTTTTCTTCTAGCAATTTCTTTATGATCTTGATGAGGCTTTTGTTGGATGATTTGGCCAAACCATTACCTTGAGGGTAATAGGATGTAGAGTGGCCCAAGGTAATGTGAAATTTATGGCAAAAATTGATCATCTTTTTGGATTTGAAGGCAGCAGCGTTTTCAGTGATGATCTTTTCAGGGCAGCCAAATCTAGAAAGGATGTTGGTCTCAAGGAATTGGATAATGATGGAGTCATTGGCCTGTCTACATGGGATGGATTCAATCCACTTAGTGAAATAGTTGGTGGCTGTTAAAATCCACTTGTGCTGGCCTGAGGAAGAGGGATGGATTTCTCCAATGAAGTGAAGACCCCATTGTTGAAAAGGTTTCTCGGTTGAGATGGGCTTAAGGGGCAAGGGCAACAGCTTTCTTTTGCCCTCAAAGATTTGGCATTTGTGACATGAGATAGCAAACTTCTTTACATCTGCAAACAGAGAGGGCAAATAGAAACCATCCCTTAAAATTTTATCAGCAGTGGACTTCCAATATAGATGTCCTCCACAGTCCCCTGCATGGAATTCTTTCATGACATTGTTAGTTTCATTCATGGTTAAACAATTAAGTAGTATGCCTTCATGATTTTTCCAAAATAATGCACCATCTAAGACACAAAACTTTAAAGCCTTCATTTTCAAAAATCTTTTCTTGGTTCTGGACAATCCTGGGGGAGAAAACAGGTTTAACAATACAAAGCATATATCAGCATACCATGGAGATTGCAAAAAGGTTTCACTGATCTGTGGAGTCGCCAGCTCCTGTTCATTGTCTAGTTGGTTAATGTCTAAGGCTTGAAAGTTTGTTTCGGACATCAGTTTGGCTAAACCTTGTCCCTTTATGAGCTTGGTTGGTTTTATTTCTATGTCATACTCAAGGATGTTAGCAATCCACTTGCCTCTTTTGCCTTCTAACCCCTCTTGGGTTAATATGTCTTTTACAACAACATTTGGGACATAGGCAATCACATGTGAATATAAAATGTAAACTCGAAAATCTTTGATTGCTTTAACAAGGGCATAGGACTGCTTCTCCATGATTTGGTATTTTAAAGGGGCATCCCTAAGGGCTCGGCTGAAAAAAGCAATTGGCTTTTCATTTCCTTGATCATCCTTTTGCAAAAGGACAACAGCGATGGTGTGATCAGATGCAAATGAGAATATGATGAAGTCCCTATCAAATTGAGGACTTGTGAGGACTGAAGCTTGGGTTAAGGCAGATTTGATACTCTCAAAGGCTTGTTTGGTTTCAAGACACCATTTTACCTTGGCATCCTTTTTTAACATGTTGCTTAACAGTCTTATCAGCTCGGCTAGATTTGAGATAAATCTCTTTAGGAAATTGATCTTGCCAAGGAATGCTTGCAACTCTTTTATATTTCTTGGATATGGGATTTGAAGGATGGCTTGAATTCTTTCAGGATCAATTCTAATCCCATCTTTTGAGATGAGATGGCCTAGTAATTTACCTTCTTCAAGGCCAAAGAGAGACTTCTTGGGGTTCAAGGAAATGTCGTATTTCCTACATGTCATGAATATTTGCCTTAGGTGTTTGAGGTGCTCTTGATCAGATTTGGAGAAAGGGGTAAGGTCATCAAGATAAACAACCAAGAAATCATGGATTTCCTTGGCAAAGGCAATGTCCATTGCCCTTTGAAAGGTGGCACCAACGTTTTTAAGTCCGAAAGGCATCTTCACATATTTAAATGTTCCCCACGGTGTGGTAAAGGCTGTCTTGTCTTGGTCATCCGGGTGAACAAGTATTTGATTAAAACCTGAAAAGCCATCTAGCAAAGAAATTCTAGATGACCCTGTTAGGACTCAGAATTGACCAATTTTGACCTTATATTTTTTCCATAATATTATCCTTTTTTAGTCATAGGTTGAAAGCTTTGATTATATAATGACTTAATCACCCCAAGGTACGAAGTAACTCTCCGCATATCTATATGTTTAATTGTTCATTGCATATTCATGAATATCTTTATATTTATCTTTGGAAAAGTTAACTAAGTTGCCAAGTAATCGCTGGACTGTTTAAAGTCTGCAGGAATTATAATTATAGTTGTTGTAAACACCAGAAACAGCAACTACGCATTTGCTGCAACACCGGAAGCAGCAACTACGCAGTTGCTATAGCCAGCAATGGCAACCATCTAAAGCAGGAGAATGCTATTTTTACAACAACTGGAAATAACAAACGACAACTATCTGGAGACCGCCAGAATTCCACGTTGACGCGGCATGATCAGCAACTGTCCAAAAAGGGCAAAACACAGTTACAGTTGCTAAAGTATCAGGAACAGCACGGGTTTACTAAAACAGCAACCATGGGGAAACGGCGAAGGATAATACGAGGATCCCAAGAGGACGGTCGAAATTCGGTTACCAGCTATGTAACAGAAACAAACTCAAGAAAGAATACGCTGTCGTACTGTTATAACAACATACTGTAACTCTTATTTTTGGTTAAGCGAATGAACTGTAATAATCTATTGTAATAGATGTCTCCTCTATAAAGAGGAGACATCTACATTAGAGGGGGGAGAGAAATAGTTTTGTAAGGGGAATTTTGAAAAGACAACAGCAAAGTCTGAACTTTTATTGTACTGAATCTTTTGGCAGATGAATAGAAGATTGTTCTGAGTACTTAATCTAGCAGTTGTGTTCTGGGGAATCTTGTGAGAGGGACCGGGCCCACCTTCCTCACAAGATTCACCCATTTACTTTTCTGTCAAGTGTGTAAGTGTGTTTGGTGATTTCTTTATGCTGATACTCTGTTTTGGATTCTGTAGCATTACCTCTGATAATTTCCTTTTTGCTGGCACTCTGTTTTGTTAATCGTTTGAAGCTGTACTTCACCGGTGAATTAGAATTTCAGTGTGTATTAGCAATCTGGTTACAGGGGCAGGTGCTGAACGTCCTTGCTTAGAGGATAGGGTCCTGATCCTCTGATAACAGAGCATCCATCACTCTTCTTTTCGAATTTGTTATCTTAAATTAACTGCTTTCATTTTATCTTTACAGTACACTGTTATGACATAACGTGAGAATTACGTATACTACAGCTTTTTAATGCTTTTAGAGTTAAGTACATACAGTACGCAGTAGCCTTTGAAATAAAAAGACTTTCCCAGGTTGACAATTTAATGTGGTACTTGATTGTTAATTAATAAACAATTCAACTAGCCAACATTTTGGCGCCGTTGCCGGGGAAGGCAACTAGAGATTTCTAAAAGCATTAATGATTTCTTTTTGAGAATAACAGGTGCATGAGAGGACGCAGGAAACCTAATTTCACAGGCGGCAAAGGCGGAGGAGGAAGAAAAACTTATATTGACGAAATCATCTCAAAGGCTGAAACATCACAGAGGACAAGTTCCCGGAGACCTCAGATCCAGTATTCCTCACAAACAGATTGACAGACGGAGGAAGTACTGGGACCTGAAAGGAAGCTGGAAGTACCAGAATACACTGAGGAACCGGTAGAAGAACCTGAAGAAACAGAAGATACAGAAGATAAAGCAAGTGATTCAGGAAAAAGACCAATGGAGGATAACAGAACAGAAGGAAGAGGGGAAAATTCGCTCTCTACCCTGGAATTCCCTATTGGGGAGCTCCCGAGAGGGGCAACTCCCATGAAAAACATTCCACTCTCAGCATTACCCAACTTTCATGGGTTATCCTCTGAAGACCCGGATGAATTCCTCTTTGAATTCGACATACTATGTAGAAGTTATGATTATGTGAGCCCTAATCAGAAACTAAAATTGTTTCCAGCAACACTGAAAGGGAATGCGCTAAGGTGGTTTATGAGCTTAGGAGCTCAGGAAATCACTACCTAGGATTAGATGAAAGAAAGCGTTCTGGCTAAGTATCAAGATTACTATCGGACAAGAGAAAGGAAGGAGGAATTGTTTAAAATGGTTCAGAAGGAGGACGAGAATCTGGAAGATTTTGTGGAAAGATTGCAGTATAATCTGCAGCGGTCCGACCACCCTAATATGAGTAAAGATATTCTGAAAACTATATTACTGAAAGGGGTACGAGATGACTGCTTGGACATGTTAAACATGCTGGGAAAAGGGGACATTTCCAAGGAACCATTTGATGAAATTATCAATCTCTGCATGAGATGTTCAAGAGGAGCAGTAAGCAGATCAAAAAGCAGGGACAACGTATATTCAAGAGTTCAGAAGTCAGCAAGTGGAGGAGCAACAAGGGCTGAAATAGGTAATTTATTAGAAGAATTTAAAACTAAGATGTTAAGCTCTTTTGCTTCACAAATTGATGCTCTGCAGGTAAAGAAGAAACAGGCAGAAGCAGAAGCTGCCCTAGCTATTTTTTGTTCCAAATGCAGAGAAAAACACCCACTCAGGGAATGCCCACTAGATAAGGTACCAATCTGCACGATCTGCGAAAAGGACCATGAGACCCAGCAATGCCCCTCTCTGCCTGGAATTAAAGCAGCATTGCAGTCAACTGAAGAAGAGGCTAAAGTAGTGTACCTGATGACACAGAGGAGGCAATGGCCACAAAGACAAGGTATGAATTCTAACACAACATTTAATCGTTGGAATAATCATTCTCCTTTTCAAACAAATTACCCACCCATGAACCAAATGTAGTACCCACCCTTTAACACAATGAATTTTCCACCTATGCAACAACCAAATCTCCCTTTTCCTGATCCTACCATATGGAATCCTTCGGCTCCCCAACAACCGTATTTCAATCAATGGAACCCAGGCTGGACAGCCCAACGGATGCCATTTCCTCAACAACAACAGTCTCTTTCCTTACCATCTAATACTCCTCCAAATAACCAGGCAATTAGACCGCAGCTGCCTGTGCAACCCAACCCCAACCCAAATAATAATAAAGCCTTGCAAGTAATTGATATTCAAAATCAGCCTGTATTCCCCATGCAATGTAACGATATCCATCTTCGTTCAGGGAGAATTGTTGAACCCATTATTGATGACATCACTGACTCTGATAAAGAGGAAGTTAGAAAAGAAAAACCTGCTAACAATAATGCTGAAACAATGGAATCAACATCTAACAACAATGATCAGACAACAGATCCGCCATTCCCTGAATGTTTGGCTCTCACTAAAACACTGGAGCAACCTGCTTTTAACCTTTTAGGTGAACTACAGAATTTATACGTTAAAATTCCATTGTTGCAAGCGCTAAGAGATGTTCCCATTTATGCTAGGACTGTTAGAGATATCTGCATAAAAAAACCTGGAAGAAAAGCTAAGGACCCCCTCACAGTTCATGTGATGGGAGAACTGACTGCTTTAATGACAGAAAAAGATCCTCCTGTGAAATATGGTGACCCTGGTCACCCTACAGTAACAGTTCAGGTTGGAAAAATTCTTGTCTCTAAAGTTCTAGTAGACTTAGGAGCTGCAATAAATATTATGACATTGGAAACAACACAATTGCTTCAGTTAAAAAACTTTATTAGGGAAACACCAACCATCCTAGAATTGGCTGATCGCTCTACAATTAAACCTGAAGGGGTCATTGAAGATTTAATAATTTCCATAGAATCCTGGAATTACCCAGCCAACTTTGTGGTGTTACAAACTAAAACAAAGTTGGGTGGTCATCCACTGATTCTAGGAAGACCCTGGCTGGCTACAACAGATGCTTTCATTAGCTGTAGATCAGGATCAATGACCATCTCTAATGGGCAGGAAACAAAATAGCTTACCCTTTATCCTCATGCTACAACCATGATTAATAATGACAGCTCTGTATGGGTAGATTATGAGGATGAAGAAACCCAACCTATATTGACTATCGGACAAGCCTTAACTTTCAAAGATTCTACCGAAGATGAATTGATCAGCAGCTTCATTTCTGAACCTTCTTCGGTTAACCCAGAAATGTACAGCCACTTTACTGCAATCTTGGAATCTGAAACTCAGCAGAACTTGGAAGATAAGAATTTATTTCAGACAGCAGTAGACAGCCCCTCCAAAAGTACAACAATAGAAATTGAGCCTGGAAAAACATTAAATATAAATCCTAATTTAACTGACAATGAAAAACAGCAATTAATAAAGTTACTCCAGGAAAATAAAAAAGCATTTGCATGGGACTCTACAGACATGAAAGGGATCTCCCCTGAGCTATGCACTCACCGAATTTATATTAAAGAAGGATCCCGGCCAGTCTTTCAACCCCAGCGGCGAATGAATCCCAATCTAAGGGAAATTGTGAAGGAGGAACTTCAAAAACTCTTGAATGCAGGATTTATATACCCTATATCTGATAGTGAGTGGGTTTCCCCACTTGTAATTGTACCTAAGAAAAATGGTAAATGGAGAGTATGTGTGGATTACAGAGCACTGAATAAAGCCACTCAGAAAGACCATTTCCCTTTACCATTCATTGATCAGGTATTGGATAATTTGGCAGGTAAGAAATTCTTTTCATTCTTGGATGGGTTCAGTGGATATAATCAGATTAAGATTGCACCCCAAGACCAGGACAAGACCACATTTACTAGCCCTTGGGGGACCTTTGCTTACAGGGTACTTCCATTTGGGCTATGTAATGCTCCAGCAACATTTCAAAGAGCAGTGATAGGGATTTTTTCTGATATGCTAAATGATTCATTAGAAATATTTATGGATGACTTTACTCCTTATGGAGTGACTTTTGAGGATGCACTGCAGAATCTTGAAAAAGTATTTAAGCAGTGTATAGAAGCACACCTTGCCTTAAGCACTGAAAAGTGACATATGATGATGAATCGAGGTATTGTATTGGGTCACTTTGTCTCATTCCTAGGAATTCAAGTCGATCCAGCTAAAATATAGGTAATTCAGACTCTCCCTATCCCCAAAACACAAACTGATGTAAGAAGCTTTTTAGGACATGCTGGATACTATAGAAGATTTATTAAGAATTTTTCCAAAATAGCTTCTCCTTTATTTGTGTTATTAACAAAGAATGTTGAATTTAAGTGGACTGATGATTGTGAAAAATCATTTAATGAACTTAAACATCAGTTGTCTGCAGCTCCCATTTTGAGAGGACCTGATTGGGCACTACCCTTTCATATATCCTCTGATGCCTCAGACACTGCAATTGGAGCTGTCTTGGGTCAGGAAGAAAATAGCCTTCCCTATGCCATTTATTTTATCAGTAAGAACATGACACCAGCTGAATTAAATTATACAGTCACTGAGAAGGAATTCCTAGCAGTTATTTATGCAATAAATAAATATCGACATTATATTACTGACTACACTACTTTTGTGCATACTGATCACTCGGCCATTAAATATTTGATGAATAAATCAGTTACAAATGCCCGAGTCACCAGATGGTTGTTATTATTGCAAGAATTTGACATCACAATTGTAGATAGGCCAGGAAAAGAAAATATAGTTGCTGATTTCCTTTCTCGATTAAAAACTGATGAAAATGCTCCAGTAGATGATTCTTTTCCTGATGAATATTTATTTGCAGTATCTACTCACTCACCTTGGTATGCAGACATTACCAATTATCTAGTTGCAGGAAAATTACCATCACACCTATCACACAGGGAAAGAAGAAAGATCATCCAGCAAAGTGCTAGGTACAGCTGGATAAGCGGGTGTCTTTTCCATACAGGGATTGATCAGGAAATCCGAAGGTGCATTGGTGAAGATGAAATTTATGATGTAATAAAAGCTTGTCATGATGGCCCTTGTGGAGGACATTTTGCAGATAAAAGAACAACACACAAGGTACTCAGAATGGGTTATTATTGGCCATCACTCTTTAAAGATGCTAGAAAATATGTCAAGGCCTGTGATAGCTGTCAAAGAATGGGCCAGCCTAATCACAGGGATGAAATGCCTCTCAATCCCCAGGTAATTCTTGAACCTTTTGAGAAATGGGCATTAGATTTTATAGGTCCCATTAATCCTCCATCCAATCAAAGAGTCTACATATTAGTATGCACATATTACATGACTAAATGGGTAGAAGCTAAGGTACTCCTGAAAGCTAATGAAGAAGCAGTACTAACATTTTTATTTGAAGAAATCTTTGTTAGATTTGGATTGCCTAGAGAATTAGTCACAGATGGAGGACCTCCTTTCAACTCTCATGGCTTCAAAAATATGCTTCAGAAATATCATATTAAGCACAAAATGACTACACCTTATCACCCCCAAGCAAATGGGCAGGTAGAAAGCACCAATAAAGTCATAGAAGCCATCTTAACAAAAACAATAAAGGAAAATAGAAGGGACTAGTTTCAAAGGTTGCCCGGGGCATTATGGGCCTATAGAACTACTTGGAGGAATACCACAGGTTTTTCACCCTATGAATTAGTTTTTGGAAAGAATGCTATTTTCCCTGTAGAGTTTGAGATCAAAACTTTAAGAACTGCTTTAGCTGTTAACCTTGATTTGACTGATGCACAGACAGCCAGGTTACAGCAACTTCAAGAATTGGATGAGAAAAGACTGGATGCCATCCATCAGACAACCATGATACAGCAACAAAGAAGCAGGTGGCATGACAGAACCATCAAGCAAAAGCAGTTTCAGAAAGGTAACTGGGCTCTACTCTATGATTCCCGTTTTGAGAATTTCCAAGGTAAGTTAAGAACAAGGTGGTTAGGGCCTTATGAAGTGGATGCTGTTTTTCCAAATGGGACAGTTAGACTTTTAACAATTGATGGAAGCAGAACACCGTTACTAGTGAATGGCTATCGACTTCGGCTATATCAGAGCCCTGTTTCTAAAGAAGATTTTAAAGCCACTTGCATGGCAATTAAACAGTATTCTTTTCCGGGGGAACTTGTTGTCCCTCAAAGCACTTAAATCTTTGTTTATTTATGCATTTTTGTTTTTTTTAGATTAGATATTCTTTTTATTTAACTACTAATAATCCCTGCCAAGGGTTACCATATTATGTTTCAGTATTTTGCAGATTTGAGCTGTGGAAAATAGCTGAGAACGAAAGCTTTAAAGGAATCACTTTGCGGGTTTGGAACTCCCGTTGCTGCAATTCCTGTTGTTGCAACACCAATTCCCGTTGCTGCAACACCGATTCCTGTTGCTGCAACACCATTTCCTGTTGCTGCAACACCGATCCCCGTTGCTACAACACCTTTTCACGTTACTACAACATCTTTTCCCGATGACGTAACATCATTTACAGTGGCTGCAACACCAATCCCGTTGCTGCAACACCACTTCCCGATCCCGTAATACCTTTTTAGCAATCCTCTCATTTACAAAAACACCAGTCTTATCACCTCAGCCCCCAAGAAACGAATTTTTTACGCCACTTATTGTGATGATTACAATACCCCACTATCACTTCCCGTCATTATTATTAAAAATCGTCGGTATTCCCATGTTCCTTGACCCGCGGTAATCATTATGATCCAGCAAAAGATAAGACAAGACTTTTTGACGCAGCAACCAAAAAGGTAAAACATAAAGGTACGCATGATTATGTATGGACATTAAATAATAGTTAATGCGGAGAAGCTGATAGGACTACCAAATAATTGTACTTCCAATCATATCACTTACGCGTAGGGGGGGGGATTACCAAAGCGCTCTCATAATTACATACTAAGCCAACTGCTGCCGCCCTTAACTCTCCCGGTAATATGTAAAAGTCACCTTATCACGGCATGTTACCATTTGCAACGGTTTACTCTGAACTGAATTCGGAAGCTCGGCTCTGAACTGTGAAATTCACTGAAATAACAGCTATGGGAGGAAACCTCATTACACATGAACCTGGCACAACAGCACTTCTTGAGCTCTATCCCGAGGTTTATCAAATCTTTCTGCAAGCGGGATGGATAGATTATTTCAGGAGACTTCCAGACTTCGACGCGCAGCAAGTCCTCGAGTTTGCATGCAATTTAACAGAGGGATTTTCTGTCGTTCAAGGAGTTCGAATTCCAGTCACGGAGGAAGCTGTAGCCCAAGTTACCGGGCTACCAGCTAATGGTATACGATGGTTCAGTAGGAAGCACTTGATCCTTAATGCGCAGCAGGACTTTCTTCGATCAGGCGAGCAGGTAGAACCCAAGGGCAGAGGCATAGCACTTCAGTCATTACCTCAACCGTGGCCGAAAGTTGCTGAATTTGTGAAGCAATATCTGACGTGCGAAGGCTGGTACCAGGTAATTTACCAGCACGATTTTGTCTTGTTGAATCATTTGAGGAATGGTCAGTTGATAAATATGCCATATTATTTATTGGGATGTCTCAAAAATATGTCACGTTACACTGTCAATGCAAAGCGTCCGCTTCTTTCCCTGAAACACCACCGTTTAGCCCAATTGCTGATAAATAGAGGCCTCGCCTTAAATAACCCTCCACCCCCCATTAATCCCCACCAAGAGGCAGAAATTCCACAGCCAGAACATGAAATTCCTCATCAAGAAGAGGAAATTCTTCACCAAGATGAAGAAATCCCTCAGCAAACAGAGGACATTCCTGAGCAAATACCCGTAGAAATCCCTCAGCAAACAGAGGACATTCTTGAGCAAATACCCATAGAAATCCCTCAACAAACAGAGGACATTCCTGAGCAAATACCCGTAGAAATCCCTCAGCAAGCAGACGACATTCCAGAACAAATGTCCAAAGAAGTCCTCCAGCAAACACCCCCACAAGTTGCTGAAAATGAACAATCACCGGTAGAAATACCCGCAGAAACAATCCCATCCCCCAATAGAACCAATCCTTCCATTCCCATACTTGGTATTTCTACCGATGACTCTGAAGATAACATCCCTATTACTCTCCTCAAACGGAAAATACAGCAGAAAAAGGGAACCCCACCAAAAAGAAGAAGAACTAGGGCTTCGGCTAAAGCAGTTGCTACTTCTGCCACCATCCCTATCTTAAAGAAAGCCAGCCGGAAAAGAAAAATGTCTGAATTCCTTGCTTCTCTACCAAAGCAAAGGACTCGGTCGTCTGTAATAGCTGAAATTCCTAGCCATACCCTCCCTAGCTCACCACCCATCACCTTAAAAACCCGCATTCCCACCAGCCCTAGAAACTCCTCTCCCTCACCCTCCGAGGCTGAGATGCAGAGTGTTCACAGTTTCGTGACATCATATTTTAAGACAGCTGACACACAAGAACCAGCTGCCGACACCCAAGGTAATATTGGCCAAGAAGCTGCAACACAAGAAACATCCACTACCCCAGGTGACACACAAGAACCACCTGTCAAGGGTATAAGGCATCAAACCAATGATGAAGCACAACCTCTGCCTCCACTGGAACCTGCTACTCCACAAGCTCAGCCTACCATAGCTGCTCTGCAGGAAGAAATTGAATTTCTGAAGTTCCAGATTCAGGACTACCAGGAGGAAATAATAAGGTTTAAGGAAGCCTATCAAAATGAATTTAACCTGCATATTTTAGCACGAGTAGCATCTGCAGCAGAGAAGAGTAAGGACAATGAATATGTGTGTGACAATTGTGGTGAGATATTTACTCAAGCATGATACAAGGTAGTGGCAGAACCAATGAATGAAGTTCTTGCTATTGTGGTGGAAACAAAAGAACCTGTTCTTACACAGATGGAAACACCACAACCCTCTGCTTAGACAGAAGAACCTGTTGTCACACAAGGACCAACAGGCTCTCCAAAAAACGTGCAGGAACATATAGAAGAACCTGTTGTCACACAAGAACCAACAAGCTCTCCAGAAAAGGTGTAGGAACAGACAGAAGAACCTGTTGTCACACAAGAACCAACAGGCTCTCCAGAAACGGTGCAGGAGCAAACAGAAGAACTTGCTGACACACAAGAACCAGTAAGTTCTCCAGAAACAACACCAGAGCAAAGAGAAGAACTTGCTGACACACAAGAACCAGTAAGTTCTCCAGAAACTGCACGGGAGCAAATAGAGGAACTTGCTGAAACACAAGAACCAACAAGTTCTCCAGAGACTTTGCAGGAGGTAACAAAAAATAAAGAATAGGAAAAGTCACCCCGGCCTACCCAAATTGCCATGGAACGAGAGGAAGAAATGGTTACAGAAGAAAATGAGGAAGAAAACATGGACTCACCCAGGCCTATTCAAACTGCCATAGAAAAAGAAGAAAATATAAACTCACCCAGGCCTATTCAAACTGCCATGGAACGAGAAGAAAAACAAGTTACAGCAGGAAATGACTCACCCCGGCCTACCCAAAAGGAAGAATTAGTTACAGGGGGAAATGAGGAAAAAGGCATAGACTCACCCCGGCCTACCCAAATCACCATAGAACAAGAAGAGGAAGCAAACACACAGGAATCAGCACAGAATATAGAACATGAAGAAGAAACAGTAGTGGGAAATGAAGAGGAAGACATTGGATCATTCCGGCCGACTCCAATTATCATAGGGCAGATTACCCTTGTTGATGCCTTTACATAAACAGAACTTCCCTCTGTTAGTGATGCATGCACAGAAACAGATAGTTTTCAGGAACTAAAAGGAAAATGGTGGAGAGAATATGAGCTGTCACAAGGCAAAGCATTCCAACAGCAAAAGGGGACCTGGTTCAATTATGCATATAAGAACTGGGAAACACTTGAGCAGTGTAGAGCTCAGTACAAAGAAATTAAGGAGCTAAAAGCCAAATTGTCCTAGATGTTTGAGTTATTCCAAAGAATACTTGCCACAAGGAAACCCTCTTTCAATTATGCAACATTTTTGAGGGAAAGAATCACATTCTTACAGATAAAGGCTGTTAGAGAAGGTAGACCTCATCAGGTGGTTACATCAGAGCAATTTATGCAAACCTTTGTAGAGGCACCTAAAAATGATCAAAATTTGTTATGCGAGCTTTATCTCCATAATGAAGCCATGTCCGAAGAAAGAAACATGAATATGATACCTGTTGTTGGCGACATACAGCTGAGAGCCTTCATCTCCTTTTTAGCTAACCAACTTACATGGCAGAACGCCTTTACCTCAGCTCAACATAATGAACAGAATTGCCTTCTGTGGATTAGAGCTGAACCGCATAACGCAGCCACCTTCATCGCACAACATCTAAGAATGGTAAGTGATCCTGAAATGAAGGACCACGTCAGGCAACTACAAGCAGTGGTCCTGAGAGATTGTCAACACTATGTAAGAACTAAGGCACCCTTGGCTGTCAAGGCAAATAACTTGTTTTGGGAAAACTGCCCCAAGGAGAGGCAGGAATATCACCCTTATAACCCACCTAATTTACAGGTAGCACTCTCAACGGTACCTTACTATGTTAGATGCATGCAACACTGTGCTGAAAATTGGATGGGCTACATATTTAAATTTCCACTTCTATGGTTATCTGGTGAACAATACAAGGGCCAGTTTGGATTATCCAACAAGGAAGAAGCAGCAGCATGGAGGCAAATACAGACTGTCTGTGGGTTCAGGAAGAAGTTTGATGCCACTTCCTATAACTATTGTCTCAGTAATCTACACTGTTCATCCCAGAACTCCGACTCAGACTCAGAGTAAGCATTGCATAGGGACATGCAATCTCTTCAGTTGGGGGCGATGTTAGGACTCAGAATTGACCAATTTTGACCTTATATTTTTGCCATAATATTATCCTTTTTCTGTCATAGGTTGAAAGCTTTGATTATATAATGACTTAATCACCCCAAGGTATGAAGTAACTCTCCGCATATTTATATGCTTAATTGTTCATTGCATATTCATGAATATCTTTATATTTATCTTTGGAAAAGTTAATTAAGTTTCCAAGTAATCGCTGGACTGTTTAAAGTCTGCAGGAATTATAATTATAGTTGCTGTAAACACCAGAAACAGCAACTACGCAGTTGCTGCAACACCGGAAGCAGCAACTACGCAGTTGCTACAGCCAGCAATGGCAACCATCTAAAGCAGGAGAATGCTATTTTTGCAACAACTGGAAATAAAAAATGGCAACTATCTGGAGACCGCCAGAATTCCACGCTGACGCGGCATGATCAGCAACTGTCCAAAAAGGGCAAAACACAGTTACAGTTGCTAAAGTATCAGGAACAGCATGGGTTTACTAAAATAGCAACCATGGGGAAATGGCGAAGGATAATACGAGGATCCCAAGAGGACGGTCGAAATTTGGTTACCAGCTGTGTAACAGAAACAAACTCAAGAAAGAATACACTATCGTACTGTTATAACAGCATACTGTAACTCTTATTTTTGGTTAACCGAATGAACTGTAATAATCTATTGTAATAGATGTCTCCTCTATAAAGAGGGGACATCTACATTAGAGGGGGGAGAGAAATAGTTTTGTAAGGGGAATTTTGAAAAGACAACAGCAAAGTCTGAACTTTTATTGTACTGAATCTTTTGGTAGATGAATAGAAGATTGTTCTGAGTACTTAATCTAGCAGTTGTGTTCTGGGGAATCTTGTGAGAGGGACCGGGCCCACCTTCCTCACAAGATTCACCCATTTACTTTTCTCTCAAGTGTGTAAGTGTGTTTGGTGATTTCTTTATGCTAATACTCTGTTTTGGATTCTGTAGCATTACCTCTGATAATTTCCTTTTTGTTGGCACTCTGTTTTGTTAATCGTTTGAAGCTGTACTTCACCGGTGAATTAGAATTTCAGTGTGTATTAGCAATCTGGTTACAGGGGCAGGTGCTGAACGTCCTTGCTTGGAGGATAGGGTCCTGATCCTCTGATAACATAGCATCCATCACTCTTCTTTTCAGATTTGTTATGTTAAATTAACTGCTTTCATTTTATCTTTACAGTACATTGTTATGACATAACGTTAGAATTACGTATACTACAGCTTTTTAATGCTTTTAGAGTTAAGTACATACAGTACGCAGTAGCCTTTGAAATACAAAGACTTTCCCAGGTTGACAATTTAATGTGGTACTTGATTGTTAATTAATAAACAATTCAACTAGCCAACATTACTACTCTTTGTAGGATGTGGTCCATTTTTGGCAATGGGTAGTGGTCTTTTAGGGAGACTTGGTTTAAATTTCTTAGATCTACACATAGCCTAATCTCACCTGTCTTCTTTCTTGTGGGAACAATATTGGATACCCATTTAGAAAATCTGATGGGTGCTATGATACCTGCTTCAAACATTCTTTTCACTTCCTTTTCAATCAAAGGGAGAAGCACAGGATTGATTCTCCTTAGTTTCTGTTTGAAGGGCTTTTGATTTGGTTTTAAGGGAATGGTGTGTTGGATCACTGAGGTGTCATAGGACTTCAAGTCCTCATAACTCCAAGCAAATACATCTTGGAATTATTTAAACAAATCAACATATTTGGGCTTTTGATCGGGTGGCAAAGATTGAGATAGTTTGATCATTTTGGGCTTCTCTGCTGTCCCAATGTTGTGTTCTTCTATAACAGTGTTTAAGGGCTGCATTTTCGGCTTTTTGGGAACATCATTTGCATCAAACATATCTTCTAACAGAGTGAGGCCAGCAGGGAGAAAGTTATCCTTTAGATCAATGATCTCGGCCTCTGTTTTGGCTATTTCCTCCAAATGCATCTGTTTCAGCTCTTCTATGTTTGCATTGTCAAAAACAGTTGGGTTTAGCATTTGTTTGGCTGTTACAGCCTGCTGATTTTGATTTGTTTGCTGTTGTTCATCCGTCATAGCATCCATGTCAATGTTAATATTTGAAAACTCATGCTCAAGAGTGAGGAAATTGTTAATCTGGGCATCATTTTCGAACACTTGCCAATCTTTAACATTATTTGGGACAGCAGGCCTATGTTTTATCTCAGCAGTGAAATGGTGATTTGGCTCAAAGGGAAGCTTGCATGTACTAGCAAAAGTGGCTAGGCTGTGTGCATGAATTTTATGATTTATTGAAATCTTGGCAAGCTTGGATTCAGTGAATGTATTGAGTATATTAGTGGCAACAATCCTATAGGCCCTCATTCTATTGTCATTAGTAACAAAGTTGCCTTTCATTTGCTGTATGACTAAATTGGAGTCACCTAGAATGGATACTTTTGCAGCTCCTAGAGCTTTGAGCAGTTTAAGGCCTAAAAGGAGAGCCTCATACTCTGCCATGTTGTTGGTGCATTTGAAGTTTAGTCTGTAGGCATGGCCTTTTGCATGATTGTTGTGTGTATTGTGAATCCATACACCTGCCCCTGCTCCTGACTTGTTAACAGGGCCATCAAACTCTAAATACCATGTGATTTCTTGCTTGTGGTTAGTATTAAGAGTTTGAGTCATTCTTGCAGTGGGCAGATTTGAGTTTTCTATCTGGGGAGGTTCTTCTTGTATGCTGGTTGCCTTGATTGTTTTGACAGTTTCATCAGTATGGGCAACCGATTCTTCATTGATGTGTGTGTCCAGTTCTAAAGCCAATGGCTTATCATCAGTGGGAGGACTTGTTTCATTATTAAATAAAATAAAAGAATCCATATCAGAATGGATTGAGTAAATAGGGAAAATTTGGGGCTTGTGCTCACTAGTTACCAAATATTTCATCAGTGTTTCTCTATACAGTCTCTTTGGTTGCCCAAAGACAGATATAGTGGCATAAGAGAGGTCTAATTGGAGAGATCCTTGGAGTTTTGCTCCCCAAGATCTTGACAATAGCATGCCATACTTTGGTGGAATGTCAGCAACCACCACATCCATGAGGATTGTCTTGTTTGGATATTGGACTAAGGAGACACACAAGTCTTTGATGAGGCCTAAACACTTGACTTGACTTGAGTCAAAGGAGAATAGATCTTTGTATGGTCTAGTGACATCAAGGTTTAGCTTCTCCATTACAACTTTGGGCATCAGATTGTGTGAGGCACCTGAGTCAAACATAGCATTGTGCAAGACTTTGTCATGTATATGTAAACTGACATAAAAGGGTAAAACAGATCCACATGTTGATTTTCAATTAACTTATGGACCGAACAGCAGTTGAGGCTGATCATCAAGAACATTCACATCATCCTTGTTCTCTGGGATTTGCAGCGATCTTTTGATTCGCTGCCTATAGATATCATGTTTGGCAAGTTCGGATAAAGGGATGGATATCTTCAGTTTGCCAATCTCTGCTTCTAAGTTAAATGGTTTCTCCAATGGAGTCTTTGTGTTGGCAGTAGCAGATTTCCCCTTTTCAAGTGTATTTTCTACGTTTTCCTCTTGATTATCAGAGTTATGGTGAGTGATACCTTGCGGTATTTCTGTTTTGGGAAGGCTTTTAGGAGTGTTATTTACAATTTCCTTTGAAGGAAAAGATACAAAAGGCTGATTTTTAGAGGGCTGAACATCTGTGATATCCTCTATGGTCATTTCTTTTGGATTTGGGACTGTTTTATCGGCAGTTTCTATGAGGGCAGCCTTTTCTTTGATCTTCTTCGGCTGCTTGGTATCATTTGGTTTAACCTTTTCGGGCACATCTATG
The DNA here is from genome assembly GCA_031772625.1 of Pinus tabuliformis. NCBI lineage: Eukaryota > Viridiplantae > Streptophyta > Pinopsida > Pinales > Pinaceae > Pinus > Pinus tabuliformis. Next base: position 105,617,295 of record CM062810.1, on the reverse strand, counting down.
GTTCTTGTCCTCAACTTATACTGTTTGTGGACCTCATAAACAGCTGAATCATAACCCTGTTTAAAGTCAAAAGACTCACCAGACTTAGTTTGAAATTGATTAAAGTCATGCTCATCTTGGTCTGGTTGGGTTAGGAAAATTTGTTGCTCAGCCTTCAAATCCACCAAGTTCATGTGAGTGTCCTCTTTGGGTTCACTAGATGTAGATGCTTCAGCATAATTTTCATGAAAAGGAGGCCTTACATCATGGTCTGGGCTAGACCTACCAGCATTTGTGTTCTGAGTTTTCCGGAAATTTGGGTTCCTTATGGTATTAGGTTGTTGTCCTTCCCATGATGATTTCCTCTCAACACTCTCTACTTTGTCTCCCAGCCTGTGCATGCCACTGATAATAGCATCCAGCTTTTGATCTAAGGCTGAGGGTTCCTCTTTAAAGGTGGTTCTTCTCTCAGTTCTAGCTCTGTTTCTTTTGGCAATTAGATTTGCCTCTACGCTAACAGCAACATTTTGCATGTCTGCAAGGGTTTGAGGGGCTCTTTCCCTTAACTGATAAGCCATGTCAGTATCAAAACCATCAGGGAATTTATACAAAGCAAGATCAGGTGGAGGTCTTAAGTTCTGTGGTATTGCATTATAAACATTATTAAATCTTGCACAATAGTCCAAGACAGACTCTTGAGGGCCTCTTTTGATGGTGTCATATTCAGATAATATGTGCAAGGGGTCTTCTTTTTCTCCCATCTGTTGATAAATGATTGGTATAAGGCTTCTCGGTCTACTATGGAATTGGCTGGGAGTGCTCTAAACCAAGTCCTGACATCACCTGTCAAACTTTGGACAAAAATCTTCATTCTCACGCTATCATCATCTATCTCGTAGTTCTCAAAATAGTCTTGCATCTTCTTGGTATGCTGAAGGGCTGTGCAAGAACCAGTTCCATCAAAATATGTGATTTTAGTTTGATAATCCTGAGGCATAGCCCCAGGATTAGCAGGTAATTGCAGGGGTGCATATCTATTAGCCATATTCACAGGGATAAGTGGAACAACAGGAACAACTGGAACAGCTGTAACAACAGTGGTGGTAGTGGTAGTATGTGCAGTGAATGGAGGTGTGGAAGGAGTGCTTTGAGAGGTGGATGATGAGCAAGGGGAAGTAGGGGTTGAACGAAATAAAACTTTGACAGGGGTTGGAACACAGCTTGGCTGAACTGTTTCAGGACTAGAATCAGCAAAATCCTCTATTCGCTCTAGTTTCCTGAGATTCCTTGGGATTAAATTCGGATTTTCAAAAGCAGCTAGGGGATTTGGGTCTGGGTTTGACCTTGTATAACATGAATTCCTTTTGGGAGCCAGCTTCTAGCTTTTTTTTGGGGGGGATTTTTCTAAGAATATATGGGTTAGAAAGAAACTTTTATAAGGTCTGGTTCTTTCTCAACAGAGCTTTTCAACTTGATTTGTGAAATTGCCTGAGGATGTTCCCCAATGGAGTCGCCATTATGTTATCACTTAGGTTGTCCCTAAAGCTCCTTAAAGGGATATGGCCAAGGTAAAGCTCCTTAGGTTGGTGCATTTTCTTGGTCACAAGAGGAATATGGAGCAAGATAGCTACACATGAAACAACTTTCAAGCTAAATGGAGATGGATTGAAGGCTAAGGATTGAGAGGCACTTAAGAATCTCTCTTTCAGCTTAACAGAGGGAAGGTGAATGAGCTCTATCTAGGAGGAGTAAAGAATCCCTAGATAACTGTCAAACATGGGTGAATTAGGGGAAATATGAGCCAAAGGGAATTCATATTCATTACTAATTCAGAGGAAAACATAAAGAAACAACAGAAATTGAGCATAGAGTGCAGTTAAACAAAGTCTAAGCTTTTCATTTTTCCTGCTATTTTAGATGGTGATACATGTATGATATGAACATATATTAATGGAAAACAGAGGTAGAAAACACTTATTGAGTCATGTTGCAGCACGAGAATTCCACATTCAATTCTTCAAAACATTACTAACACAACAGGCAGTCCATCTTCCAAACTTTCAGCAGTCTTTGATTAAAGAAATCATCAAACATACAGAGAAAGTCTCTAGTGGAGCGAATCAACCAACCAACCCTCTAAACAGTAAATTAGGGTGGTTTTATAAGCAAAATATCTACAAGAATCAGATCTGAGACAGATCTGATGCAATAAGTGTCTTTAACCTAACATATGCTTGAAATAAATGCCAAAATATCTATCTAATGCTGCGCCGGGGGCAGCTACCTAAAAAAATGAGTAACTATGATGTCCTTAGAGCTCTGTGCTGGCATTTGGCCATAACTATGCTTTGATTTCTGCAGCACCGCCCTTAGGTGGCCTTATGCATTAACTTTGATCTGGTGAGCTTTGATGGCCCAACACTGCTTTATTGACTTTGATGGGGGCCTTTAATATTCTCCTGCTTTGGTAATGCGAATTTCCACCAAAAACACTAACTGATAGTCTTCACCACTTCCTCTGATACACTTTCACTGAACCTGGGATCCTTATTGTCTTCTGAATGCTTTAAACTGTCCCATCGACATTTTATGGCTGCTGTTCGGCCCTCTGTTGCCTTGAGAACTGTTTTTGCTCCTTTTCTGAATCCTGCATGAAGAAAATTATGTCAATTTGCGAATTTCGGGCCTGCTGGTAGCCGAGCCGTGAGAGGGTATCCATTTTGGTCAATTTTTCTTAGCGATGCGCATCGAAAACTGCCTCGATTTTTCATTCCGGGCATCCTTCTCTGCAAATTTTGTGCTTCGCGCCCTTTTCGGTGATGACGTCAGCATGGGTCCCAGTACGGAGGTGACGTGGCAAGGTGACATCAGCAGGGTGATGTGGCAGTACGGTGGGGTGATGACGTGGCAGTACGGTGGGAGTGACGTGGCAGTGACGTGGCACAGGACACGGTGGCAGGAGGTCGATGCAGTTGATGACGTGATGAAGACGTGGCGCTGACGTCATTCGGTGGAGGCGGTATCCGGTTTTCTCCTGCACCGCCTTTCCGCGTAGGTGGTATTGGGGGAGGGGCCTTTGAACACACCGGGAGGCTGACACGTGGCGGGGGTACGGCAGGGAAACTGCCCATCCCCCAGACGTTAACCTCCGGCGGATCGGTATATGAAAACACCCGCCCACTGTTGATCTGGGGTGCTAGCCATCGAACGGCTGACGGGGTAGGCGAGGTAGCGGGAGGTTAGGGACAGGACCCGCCCATTTTATTTAAACAAAAATGCACGACGGGGGTTGAAAACCTCAGGTTAATGAGGAGTTTGGGGGTTTTACGTGCGCGAAAGGTAGGATAGTGAGGTTTTTAAGGGTAAAGGGGTGGATATAGGTTATTGGCCTAACCAGAGGTTTAGAACAATCCCAGAGTTATGACACGGATGGGTTCATAATAGTCCCAGGTGGACTATTATTTCCAAGAACTGTATGTACATAGCTATAGTGCTATAGGGTGGGATATGTAATATTTTTGGGATTTTATATAGTTTTTTTGTATAATAGAGGATAAGGAAATGATCTAGGGAGCTAGATAGTAGAGTTAGGAGTTAATATGAATTTGTGAGGTGAAGTGTAGGGGAGAGGCTAAGTTTGTGAGCTGAAACTTAGACATAGGAAGTGAATGGACTGTGGAGACATGATTTTTACACAAGAAATGTGGCTTCTTTTCACTGAAGAAAGTCAAAGCTTGACTTGGTATTTTACAAAAATGAAGTGATAACAGGACTGGTTGGGCAGATCCCAAGGTCCTCCAGGGGATGTTAGTGAGTGATTTGAGGGAAAGGAAGAAAGGGAAGTTAGACATGCCTCGCTTGAGCTCCTCCAAAGGGAAATTGCCTTATACTTGTGATCTGAATAGATATAACATTAAAAACATGAAATGGATCACATAGCTTGATTCGGCAACCACAAAACTACTTACCCAGCCTACTTACCTAGCATTTTTTCTTCTTTTTGCATGGGTGCACTTGGACTTACAGACCCTGATTATCCTTTTTTCTTTTGACTGCCCTCCTATCTAAACGTACCCTTATATCATCTAGGGGCTCAGATTAAGCTGTTGAGCACCCTTGTTTCTCTACCTATCTACAAATCTGCCAAGATTAAGTTGTTTGGATAGATATTCATTCTCTATATTCTACAACAAGAAATTGAAACCTAGGGAAGCCAATATTAAGTTGTTTGGACTTCCCTTAACTGAAAAACTCATCAAAATGGATTAACTCATCAAAATTTGGAATACAGCAGTGGCATTTAGACTGGCACACTTTCATGGCCTCTTCTTTGGCCTCTTTCTGGAAATATGGAGCATTGCAGCATGCAAAGTATGACATATTTGGCACTTTCAACTGTCAATCATGAAATATGAACACCTGTTGCAACAGGAGGCTAACATGTTGGACCTAAGAGACCAGTATGTCTCACTCTTACAGCCCATAGAGACAACAGAGAGATCGCCTTGCCATCTCCGACTGGAGATGCTGAGGATGAGATAGCTCGGAACCTAGAGGGCTTGACTAAGGGGATCCCTGATTACAGAGGATTCGAGGAGATCCTGAGACAATACCAACGACACACCGCGGGTGTGTCGAACAGGATACACCGGCTGCTCAGACAAGTGGTCCGTGCAGTGGTCTGCTATAGAGAGAAGCACCCATAGTAGACTTCTAGGTTTCATTTTCTGGTGTTTTGAGAGACATGTGTCTCGTGATGTAACTTGAACATACATATATTTTGGACATATACATATATTTTTTTAGCACCTCGGTGCGCAACACACGATATACATCTATTTATGTTTTATGGTCTCTGCTTGTTATGTCTGAATGTTTGTCTATGATTTATAATTTGTGCAAATGTCCACTTAATACATAATTTACTAATGCATCAGCTAATATTCATAACATCTGCATAAAAGAAAAAAGACACAATAAGCAAGAAATCACTTAACGCACCAAACCAAAAAGGGTACATCGGCACACGGGTTCATTTTTACACAAGCTCGAACCATGGGGAACTATGCTTGGATTCGGTTTCATTGTTTACACAAGCTTGAAATGAAAAACTATGCTTGAATAAGGTTCGCATGCCCCCAACATAATAATCCAATCGAGGTACATGCCCCCCAAGCTTCATTGCATTCAACGAGGTGGATGTAATGAAGGTTCAATGATGAGATCCAAGAAAGACTCGATTGGGATTTGACGAGATCTCAATCAAAGACTCGATTGACAAAAGGGAATTGTTTCATTTTTGAACAAGGTTGACACAGTGAAAGAACTATCCTCAAGAATCCTTGATTCATTTTTTAACGAGCTTGACACAAGATCGGGAACTATGCTCCACATCCCTGGTTTCATTGTTTAACGAGGTTGACACAGGAACAAACTATCCTCGTGCAATGCCTCATTTCATTTTTTAACGAGGTTGACACACGAAATGAACCATCCTCGGTACTCCTTGTTTCATTTTTTAACGAGGTCGACACAAGAAAAGAACTATCCTTGGGCTCTTGTTTCATTTTTTAAACGAGGTTGACACAAGATCAGAAATATCCTCGGACCCTTGTTTCATTTTTTAACGAGGTTGACACAAGAAACGAATAGTCCTCGGTACTCCTTGTTTCATTTTTTAATGAGTTCGACACAAGAAAAGAACTATCCTCATGCTCTTGTTTCATTTTTTAAACGAGGTCGACACAAGATCAGAACTATCCTCGGACCCTTATTTCATTTTTTAACGAGGTTGACACAAGAAATGAACCGTCCTCGGGCAACTCCTTGTTTCATTTTTTTGTACAAGGTCGACACAAGATAGGAACTATCCTCGGTACTCCTGTTCATGGGTTGTACGAGAACATGACTCCCAAGAGATCTTCACTGGAGGGAAGAACCATGCCCTAGGAGGAATACACGTCATTGGGCACCAATGACAGATCGGGTTCCAATGCCCCCAGTACATGATATACGAGACCATTTGCATGATCATTAACAGATGAGGAGACTGAATGGGTAGCCACATAATTGACTTATGGCAGGGAAGGTACTGTTGGAAAATAAGAACCGATAGGGGATGACAGTTGTACAGGAGGTACCTGGTGACCAAACAACGAAAATTGATATATAGTCACAATTCTTCTGTCATGTGGAAAACAAACCACATGGAAAAGTGAAGAAACAAGAGCCCCCATGGCATAAATATAGTCGTGGCCAAGGAGAAGACTGAAATACAACGCACCTTGGACGACCATCATGTCTATACAGATAGTTTTGCCTCCCAAAGTAATCGGGAACTTTGGAAGGATCCCCAAAGGTTGACTAGTTCATCCGTCAAAAGCCAACAGATTCTGGGTGACAGGCACAAGCTGTGTGGAGCCGAAAGCTTGCCAAGTAGTGGAAGGCATGAGGCTAACTGATGCACCTTCATCCAAGAGAGTGCCAGGTACTACCTTTTTATAGGTGTGTACTGTAATCTATAAAGGCACATAAGATGGGAGGCGAAAAGCAGTCAAGTGACTCTAGTTGAAGGAAACAACAGAATACTTGGTGGGGTGTCGTATGATTGCCCCCATGCTCTACCAAATCGAAGAAGGACTCTCTTGATTGGTTGGGATAGGAGGTTCATCCTTTGATTCACGAGAATCTGAAGAGACGAGAAGAACATGAGCAGTATGATCATTATGCTCTTCTGGAATAGAGTGAACAACTGGTGGTGAAACCGAGTCGACACTCTTTTCAACCAATGGTTGGTCGGAAACAGACACAACACAGCCAGGCTCAGGAAGAGCAGGATGGACAAGAGATGAATCCAAGTCAATCTCTTTGTCAACTTGGAGAGGGTCTAAAGAGAGCCTCTAATAACCAACTGGAAGTTGGGGTGAAGGAGCTGTAAGACTTTCCAAAATGGTGGAAGCTTTATCCATGAGCGAACAAAGGTGAAGAAGATGTTCACCTTCACATAACCTACAGGGGAATATAATCTTCCCTTTCTTCTTACCACTGCCAGTTGAGGGTGAAGGATTGACATGAGCATCAAAGGGTGATGAGGGATGAGTCATATCATGAGAACATACTTCTAAGATAATAGGAATACCAAGACAATCACGAAGAAGATGGTCACCCTTGAACAATTTACAAGGAAATTTAACCTTCCGTGGAGGATTAGAAGGTTTTCCCACCGGAGGTGTACTCGGAGCAATAGTTGCATGGGTGGCCTCTCACTTATCTAACTTCTTCTTCTTCATCTTCCTCTTCTTCTTCTTAGCCTCCTGGTTACTGGATTTGGAACTTTCACTAGGCGAAGTAGGAGAGGAGGATGAAGAAACAGGGGAAGAAGGCGAAGGCTCAACCCTAGAATCATCTTGTCATGATTCAAATGAAGGAGATGACAGAACAGGAGTCATGACGCTTGGGACCACCAAGGTTGAAAACAACCAAACGGGAAAACCAATGGTTAACCCAGGCAAAGACAATGTTGCCATATACGGAGCACCAACATTCCCAAAAGAAGGAAAAGGACTAGGATTCCCATCCGGGGGAAGACCTTGACTTGTGGACTCTGGAAAGGTTTCCATTGGGATCAACCTTGAAAGGAACTCTAACTGTAACCAGGAATATTTCGTGGGCAGTTAATTTCACGACATTGAAACAAAACTGGGCCTTTTCATTTTTTAAGAGTTGATAAAAGGACGAAAAGGTGACTCTATCGCTTTCGAAGTTTAATGAGCCTGAAAGGACAAGTGCTCAGATGATCCTTTTACTTTTAAGGAGTCGAAAAGGAATGAAAGTGACTACTCTGGAGTACTAGACAAGAGGTTTACCAGGCAAATTGCAAAACAACATATACACCTTGGGGATCAAATGAAAGAGAAACGACCAAGGACTTTCTGTACGGCAGTCAATCTTCCCAAACGCTATGTTCGGTGCATTACGTTTCATAAGGCGGCAGACTCGACTTCCTATGGATAATAGGATGATGACCTAGTGGGGTCTTCCAATATATACTTGATGGTACGGGGAGCACAAATCCGTACTAGTACCTATTGGATCACAGAAGGAGGAATCACCCAACCTTAGTGAAAACAATAGTAACTAGGTTTAACGACGTTGGAGCACATCTCTAGCCTAGACCTCTAGATAAGTGTGTGTTAGGTTCCAATGCATTTTTAAGTTCATTCAATAGATTTTAAGTGTTAATCTTGAATTAAGTCTCGGTTTCAAGGCCCTACCGAATGTGTTTCAACAATTCCTAGGATGCAACTACAATGAGTAAAACACCATTCCTTTCAATGAACAACTACCTAAATGAGGGTAAGGAGTTCATTTCCAAGCGAACGCAAACCATAACAAGCAAATGCAAGAAAAGCAATGCATGCAAGCAATCCAATCACTAGGAAACACAATGCATCAATGCACTTATCTCGCAACTACTAATGAAAGATTTGAACTTTGCTTTCTAATTTCTCAATCATGAAAAATTCACTAATGCAAATGCGCTTTCACTTTCGTATGCTTGTATGAATGCAATATTTTTTATTTTTGGGATTTAATGACAAACAAGCAAATGCAAGCCTGACTGATCCAAACAAATGTAATCTATGTTTGATAGTGTGGAAATCAAATCAACATGAAAGTGGTTTGATAACCAAACACTACAGACCAATCAGTAAGAAGACAAGTAGTAGAACAGCTTCAAACAAACCAATCAGATGGTTGTGGATGAATCTTGGAAGGACAATCAACCCAAACACATGACTTCTTGAAGAAACCTTAAAAATATTTAGGTCACACAGCCTGAAATGACAAGACTCAAACAAATGAAACCAAGGAGAAAGTGCCTTAACCAATACAGTCAAAACAAGCTTGATAAGGTACAAGAGACAGTAGGGGACAAGCAGCACTGGCTGATTCAGGAGGTAAGGCTGTGAAAAACAACCTTATAGGAATCGTCACAGGGGTTAAACTAGCAACCCGAGACGAAAGCTAAATCGTTGCAAGCACAAAGCTAGCAACTTAGCAACATTGTCACAAGAGTACACCTATCTTCGGCGACGGTCCGATTTCAAGAATCATTGTAGTTGTATGATGGTATATCCACGACATACAGCTTGATCAAAGAAAGCAGGGGTGACTCAGCATAGCTGTTAAGAGCTAAACAACGACGATCTCAATTAAGAGGCAAAGGAAAGCAAAAACACCTGAAAGACACCAGACTTATCTCTCAGACAGTGAGCAAGACTACCAGATTTACTCAAGTAACCCAAAACACTGATGGCTCAGTCCCAAAACCAAGAGACACTATGTAATTCAATAAAAAAAAAATCAAGAGAAAAAAAAGAGACAACACACAAAGGAATCCCCAGTGAAGTCGTCAACTTGAGATGTAGGTAATGTTCCCTCTGCGGACAGCGGCAACCCCTCTATCCCTAGAGTGGGTCTAGATACAACAAGACAAATACAATAGCTAATTTCCTTAAATAGTCATCGTTGAAAGATCCTACCTTATGCTAGTGTTCAATGTAGTCTTTGTTGCGCTGCTCCAGCTATCGTTCCCTTCTCCTTGATGAGTGATTCACCTAAAACAACACAAGAGAACAACGAAACACATCATAGAGCACAACAATGAACTATTTACTTACAGAGTCAAGGAACCATAAGATATCAAATATATTTCATACAAGACATAGGAAACAACCATTGATTGTATTAATATGAGCAAAAGCAAAGCTTACAACCAAGCCTTGACGTCGCAAGCTTCCTCAAAGGGTCCAGTCAGTCTATCTCCTCAAGCATTCACTCTCAAAAGGGGCTCCCAAAAGGCTAATGACTCTCTCTCACCCAAAAGCACTAGTATAAGGCTAAGGCAATCCACAACCAATTGCTAGATTATCAGCAATTCACACTGCAAACTATCAATCTCACACCAAAACTAGCTAATTTTCTCAATACCAAAAACTAGCTGATCATAGCAATGGGGAATGCTTTTATAAGAGGAGGAACCTCCTAAATGAGGGAGATGGAGGTTATCTTCAAGGGAGGTTTCTCAAAAGGCGGAACCACCATCTTAAAGGAGGAAAGGTGAACTTTCTTGACCCAACAACTAGTTCTAGAACCACCCAGAATCATTCTGTTTGAACTAATTCACCATATCTGGGTCGTCGCGAGTCAAACACTAGGACTCAGAGATGGCATCGCGAGGAAACAATGTATTCAGAGCTATCGTCGCAAGTAGGATACTGAGGACTTGCAACGAGCCCTAAAATCCGACTGTTGTAGAGAACAGATGTACCCCTGCAACGATGTCGCGATGTTCTAATCCACTCCAGGTTATCGTCCCAGGAAGAATGAGGTTGTCTTGCGACGATATTGGAACATGGGTAAAAAAGGGTCAATCTTCAAGATTAAAGAGCATTGTTAATCTTCTTGAATGATTTAGAAGATGTGAACACATTTGTTGATGTATGACACAGAATAGATGCCATTCAAGGACCGAATCTACCCGAGACTAGGGGATGTAGGGTTGGTGACAAAATACCGTGTAACACATCTACAGCAGGTTTAGAGGCAGCTGGGATTTTGTTTAGCAATTTGTTAAATCTGGAGTTGAAATCTTTGATATTTTCATCTGTATTATATTTTAAATTAGAAAGATCATTGATCAAGAATGCTATGATTCTGTCATCACTAAATTTTGCAAGAAATACTTCTTGAAAAGTATCCCAGTCTCTAATTGAACCCGCTAGAAGGGAAAAATACCAAGATCTAGCAGATCCTTGGAAAGTATAAGGAAACAGTCTAATTACAACATCTTCATGTGCAACCCCATTGAGGTTCGTGGCTAACATAAAATTGTTTAGATGTTCTTCAGCTGGGAGAGGATCGTCAGGATTATACTTAGGCAGCCATTTTTCTAGGTTTGTCGGGAGTGCATTTGGATTTGCAACTAGGACAGCGCCAGGATTTGTCCAAGGTTGATCAGGTTGCTTGGCCATAACTTGAGTTGAGGACTGAGAAAATAGGAAGGTCAGTCCAGAAGTAGGTATAGATGGCGAAGAACTTACTACTCGGTTAGTACCGATAATTGCAGTACTAACGGGGGAAGTGGATATTTGAGAAGTAGTGGATTGAGTAGAAGTGGATGAAGGAATAGATAGGTGGAAAGGTGATGTGATCTCACTAGTATCTGATTCAGATGCTGATGAAGTGATTTTCCTATGTCGTGGAGGGATAGGGAACTCAAAAGGAGTGACCCCACGTTTCTCACTTTATAGTTTAGTCAATATACTAGTTTGTTGTAATAAGGAGGTAACACTTTCTTCAGATAATTCGGGCCTCTCTGCCTTCTCAACAGAAATGGATATCTATTCCAATTTCTGTATCACAGAATTAACTTAGGGAGATTCAGGAATATAATCTGGAGATGGTGGTTGCCTTACTACTTCAGGAGATGAGGGAGATGTTTCTACAACTTCAGATTTCTTTACAGGGGATTCTGAACGAGATCTAGAAGGTATAGAAGTGATGGAGGGGCGTTGACTCTTGTGAATGATTTTTGAATGATCTTTAGGTTTATATGCCATTCACAGCTGATGGCCCTCCTTCTAGCGCCAAAATGTTGTGGCCTCAGAATTATGTAGCCGAAACATGGGGGATAACCACCCGGTCTAGACCTTAAGACAACTCCTTTTCCGTTTAAAGTGGTGGCTTCGACTGGGAATAATGGGGCGAGTTTCCCAATGTGGGTTCTAAGATGAGAGTGGGTGGTTCATGAGTGTTTTGCAATAGAATAATGATAGTCTATGTGACTTATTCTATGATGCAATTTATCTAACTTAACTTATTCTAATATAAATCCGGGTGTTTTTGTATGGTATGTGATCTAAAAAGATATCCGTTTAACATGTGATAATAAAGATTGAACACAATTAAATGGAGATCATAATGTAAAGGATAATTCCTTTGACTAAATAGTTATTCAAAGAAATTTTTAAAATATATCACATGTTTAATAAGTTATATATGAAAGTCAAAACTTCAATTATGGCATCATACAAAAGTGCAATTAATGCTTCACAGAAACAATAAATCTCACATATAATTAATGAAAATAAATTTTTGCCACTAATTAAATGTAGACAGAATTATGCATACACGATAATAGTACCAGATGTGTGAAGTCTTGCTCATTTCACAAATGACATAGACCAACTTCTTCCTTCAAATCAAATTGTCTCCCAAGAATACAAAGTGCATCAACAAAAGAAAGTAGTCTGATATCTAAAAGAAAAGATCATGTTCCATCATTTCACCAAAGCATTCACAAACTTACAATAGTGCATTCTTTGAAAATGTTTTTTATAAAATTCTAGACCCTTCTCTAAATGCATGAGAAGGGTATAAATACTATTCTAGCTAAGTGTGTAAAAATAGATTATACAAAATTTGAGGAGGTTTCAAACAACCTTCCTCCTACATAGGTAACTAACTCAAAAAATAAATAAAGATCAACTAAACAGAATTAAGAGGATGACTTTTTGTCTGCTAGCTTGTCTTTTAAATCACAAATATCGATCATCGGTTGAATTTGAGGAGGTGGCCCGAAATGAGATTTGAGCTATCCTGAAAAGATTGCATTGGCAAGAGGTGGCAGCATCCTTTGAGTCGCATGAAGGGAACAATTGAGGGTCATAATCTAGCTATGTGGCTTGACCAGATACTGCCAATACAACTCCCAGTCGGTCGTAGTCAGTTTTGTAATTGTATCTCTTTGATTCCCCATTTTTTCTTGCCAGCCTTTACTCAGAGCAGTTAAGTCAGGCATTTCTTTCGTATTACCCTCCTTCATGAGATTGGTAGCAAACAGGGTATGATTTACTGCCTTAATGATGTTCTTCAATACTCCAGCTGCCCTCGTGACTACCAGCTCGGCCTGTTTGATCCTAGCATCCCAATCAGTGAAGAGGATGTCTTTGTGAGTTTCCTCAATCTCAGGTAGATTGACCTTCTTTCCCTTTTCTAATTCCTACCATTCAATGAAATCGAAGGTTTTGGTGTTTAAATCATTAAACTCTATTCTCTGGTCAATGGCTTTGTCTATGAGCTAGTTGCTGGTGATCAGATAGGGAGTGATGTGTGACAGCTTCTAGCAGAAATACTCTTGCTGCTTGACTAGAAGAAAATTTAGTTCTAGAGCCTCTTTAATGAATTCCTCAGTAGTGGGAACATTCTTGTACTTGTCCATATATTGATGTAATTCTTGGAGCTCCATATTTTTGGCTGATAAGTCAGCTTCATGGCTTATTTTAAAGACTTCCATGTCTTGTTGCAATTGTGCGAGCTGCTCGATTGCCTGCTTGTTTTCACTTGTTTTTTCTGTCTCGAGCTCTTGTTCGAGCTGCACAATTCTTTCTTCATTTTCCTTTTAAAGTAGAGTAGACACCTCAGTAGCCTTATCCATAGTGGCTGATGTGTATGCTCCTATGAACTGTGACAATCTAGTCAATTTCTCGGCTAGATTGAAAGGCATGTCCTTCTAAACAACATCCATTGGCTCATCACCAGGTGAGAATTCAGGTGCATCTACCCTTCTCCTTTTCATTTTCCTTCAGACTACATCCTTGTGGAGAGGGCTATAAAATACATCAAGTGGAGGTATGTCCGTCACTTTCAAAATAATTTATGATGCGGGCAGAGTAGGGATTATTTCAATATGCTGGGATGTTGTTGTTTCTTGATCCATAGGTGTAGACTGTTCGCTGACATATTTGGGCTCTGTATCTTGTTGCATTTTCAGAGGAGTTTTGAATTCCTCCGTTTCTTGAGTATTTGGAGCTTTGGGAGTGTCTTGTAATTTCTGATTGAATTGATCCCACTCCTGCTCCAAACTGGTGCCTTGGGCCTTTGAACTTGTCTCTGTGGTTGGGGTGTCCATTTTTTATTTTTGGCTAGCTTCTTGATGGACTCAATTGTGTTGTCTATATCCTGGATTTTCCCTGTGTCTATTGTATTATCAGTGTTTACCTGAGAGTCCTTTTGAGAGCTAGGGTCTGCACTATCGACAATTTTACTTGGTGTAGGCCTATCTTCGGGCTTTAATAGATGCATTGGGATGATTCGGAGCCTCTCATTCCTAAATTCCTGAAATATTTGAAAATCTTCAGGTTTCAAGTTCACCTTTTCCCATTCAAGTGGTTGCTCGAAACAAACTACTAACTGTAACAAATCCTCAAAGAAATTATCTCCATGATTGTATGCCTTGAGCTTTAGTCCTGTAGTGACATTGTATGCCACTTTGTTTGGGTCGAATTGCCTTGCAGGCAATGTATGAAGCCTGAGGGCTTCCATTTGTGCTAACTCCTTAGTAGCATGAAAAAAATTAGCTAAAGTAAAAGTGGTGCATTTGATAGGGAAAGTAGGCCATAATGACTTCTTGCCATCTTTAAGAACTTTAGTTAGGCCCTTTCCTACAGTTTGGTAGGCAATCTCCCTTGCTAATAACTTATCAGAAACATATAAAGGAAGGACATGTGGATCAACAATGCTACCAAAAACCCTAATGTAGGTGAACCATTCCTCAATGAAATACTTGCCTACAGCAAGCAAGTCCACTGCAACTTCTTGGGAAAACCTAGGGCTTTCTTATTGAAAATCATTTGGTGTAAGGGCAACACGATAGAATGAAATATCTTATAGAAGTGAGGTATGTAATGTGATTCCCGTATTTTTTTATGACTGAGATGGATTGGGTAAGGATCTTGTATGGTCCATTTCCAACCTATGGTTGGAAATGTCATGCAAAAATAGATAGCATCCATAATATAAGCATAGAAATAGAAGGAAGGGAGGTTATCTGAAGAGGAGGCTTTCTTTTGTCAATATTCAATAATGGAGGTGGCTAAGTTGTTAGATAGGATAGAAGGTCAATTCATGATATAGGAATTAACACAAGCATCGATAAAGGGAATCCATTCTATTGAAAACTTAGTGTTATTTGGCAGTCCATATAGTCTACATAGCATTGTTGCTGCATAATTGTAGGGGTTTGCCAAAGAGGTTGTTGCATACATACCTGATTTATCATACTTGAATTTGTTGTCTAACATTCTCCAAGTCTGAATTAAATTGAAGGGGTCTAGATTATTCTTTGTGAAGTTAGCCACAAATGTGTTGTCGTAGATTTCCTGCAGGTCAGGTATGTGATACATTGCCTTCAAATCTTCTACCTTGAACGATCCTACGAGCTCCATCCTTGAATTCTTGAATTGCCTATCTTCAATGAGAAGATTTTCGACCTCCCATCTAATCATGTCTATGTAGGGGAGGATTTTGGCTCTTGCTCCTATGCTATGAAGGAAAGAATAGGAGGCATCCCTGCATTGAGGTCCTGAAGGCTTTGTTGACCCAACTATTACTCTCGTAACAGTGATTTTAGGACGCTCGTCCTCTAGTCTATTGTAAATTACTTACTAAGTTGTTGCACCTTCAGCTACATCACAGATTGTATCAACAAATATAGGAACCAACTCTGTATCCTCTCTTTCAACAACGGTCTTCTTGGTTTGCTTCTGCATCACCTTTCTTAAGGACATGTCTTTTGTCGCTTGTCTGAAACAGAGAAGATATATCAGTGCAAACGATATCAAGTAATTAAGACTGAAATCCTCTGTGAAATGAATTTGGATCGTGAGAAAGGTTTTTATGAGATATTCGATTATAACTGCCCATAACATGGAAAATGATTATCCTCCCTCGGGCTGCTAAACATTTAATAACCTGTCAACTCATTTGTTCTTATTATTTAAAACACAATTATTTCACATGCTTTACCTCCTTAATCGCAAATCGTGATCTTTAAAAGTGTACCGTATAACTCTTATCAGATATATCGAGCAAAATGTGATTGCGAAAATCGCAATATTTTCGCAAAATCATTAACGTTTTTCCTAAGGCATGTTCAAGTTTTTTCTGAATTACGAAATGAGATTGCGTAATCACAAGATGAGGTTATTGCAACGGGAGATCTTTTCGCACATCCCAATTTCGTAACGGTTTTATAAAATAGTGATGTGGAAAGGTGCGATATGTGATTTGAGATATAAGTTTCATCCTTAGCTCATTTTGCAAGGTTTTGCTTTCTTTAGAGTTAGGCATTATTATCCTAACCTTAAAAATTTAAAAAGGTTCCCCATTTATAACTCAAATGCTAGCTATTGTTAGTTAAAAATGGGGGGGTTGTTTCGTATTACAACACAGACAAAATGAGATAGTTAAGAAATGTTTTGGAAGGATATCTTCATTGCTTTGTATTTGATAAACAAACACATTGGGTTGAGTGGTCAAATATAGCTAAATGGTGGTATAACACTTCCTTCTATACTGCAACAAAAATGACGCCATTTATGGCACTTTATGGATATCATCCACAATCCATCACATCATATTTAAGAGAAAATTATAAGGTTAAAGCAGTGGAAGATCACATCGAGGATCAACAACAAGTTATACAACTCTTAAAGGATAACCTAACTCTAGCGTAGAATCGAATGAAACAACAGGCATCTCAACATCGTAATAAAAGAGGTTTTGATGTAGGTGACTGAGTATTTTTACAGCTACAACCATAGAAACAAATGACCCCCAAGCAAGCTAAGAAGGATAAAAAATAATCACCCAAGTACTATGGTCCTTACAAGATGTTGCAAAAAATTGGTACTATGGCATACAAATTGGATTTGCATGCATCTTCCTGAGTACACCCAATTTTCCACATTTCATGCTTAAAGAAGGTTATCAGTGACAAGCTCCTAGTTCAAACAATATTGCCAGAACTTGATGAAGAAAGAAAAATCATATTGACCCTGAAGCAGTCATAGAAACAAGAACCCAACAACTACAAAATCGACCAATTCCAGAGTATCTCATTAAGTGGAAGAAATTACCCACTGAATATTCCACACAGGAGGATGAGAATTTTACACAGAAGCATCTAGAACTACTCAATCATTGAGGAAAACACTTTTTTGAAGGAGAGAGGCATGTTAGGTCCCTATAATACTAGTGTAGCCCCCTTATTTTTATTGTTAGTGTAGCCTCCTATTGTTATTGTTGTGCCCCATAGAAGCCCCATATTTTTATTGTTGTGCCCCATAGAAGCCCACTATTGTTATTGTTGTGCCCTTAAATTATTATTGGTATGTCGGCTCTGATTATATTGCGACCCATTATATTTATATATATGTCAACGAGGTCTTGTCATTTGTATCATCCAAGAATTTTTCATTTATGTGATGTAAAGGAGGTTTCCCCCTTGAAGAGGATATTTCTTAAGTCATTGATCTATCTTTTTGTTGTAGCGGCTACAACCACCCTCCAAAATTTTGGCCCGCACCAATTTCAGAGCCTCCCTTGAAGAGTTTCACTTGATGAAAACACAAACTCGGCTTCACTCCGTGAGCTCGTATGAGTATTTACATCCGCTGTACTTGATTCATTACATTCAAGTCTCTGCATGCTGATGTTTGAGTCATTCTTGCGACCATGTTCTGGTTATGCTCAAAGTCTTCGCTTTGTATGTGCTTATTGTATTCGCTATGAAAGAATTTGTTGCACTCACACACAGAGTCACATTCACTGTTGCACAAGCGTCGTCTCGATCAATGAATGATCAATCATCAGTTTTGCACTTGTCACTTATACTGTCGGCCAGTCTTGTTGAACATGTGTGTGTGGATGGTTTGGTAGTCTCATCATCAAGTCATGCAAGTGTGTGTTCTTATGATCACCTATGCATCTTTCGATTGTTCACACACTTAGCCATTTTTGTTGAAAGTACTGACGACCGAACTCCCCTCTAATAGCCGGACCATCACCTCACCATCGACTCGATCGACTATCAACTATAACAGCGCAAAAGCATCGAGCTAGTCTTTTCAAGTGGTGCTTCCCGCAAGGAATTCAATCATCTCTCATGCTGGCCAACCGGATAGTCAGACCCGACAGTCACCCCAGGACCAACTCCCCTAAAAAAATGCATAGCAGTCACTCACCTCACCCGTTCAACTGACTGAGGAAATTGCGTAGACAGGTTGGACAGACACCAAGTGATAATCCCTGTCTCCCTCGGAAAATTGTACAGTTTTCCTAGTTAGTCATCCCGACAGTCGACCAATTGCTCATCTCAAAAATTGCGCAACGTTGATGAGCAAGCCTTCCATTTCCCATCAGTCAGCTCAGCTCAGAAATTGCGAGAGATGATCAGCAAGCCAACCTCTCAGCCTTAGTGCAATTTTCCTTGCCAGCAGCCCCTAGCAACAGACTGCCAATTACTTTTGGGAATTGCGCAGTTTCTGCTTCTAGTCTCCCGGGCAGCTAACTGGCAATTCCCTCTAGGAATTGTGCAATTTTGGCTGCCGATGACCCAGGTAGTTCCCTAGAAAAACTACACAATCCCTACCTGTTGACCCTGCATGTAGCTTCACCTGTTCCTCTGGAAAATTGCGCAAATCTAGCTATCCAGCCCCGCTTCCCATTCGTTCTAAAAGATTTGCTGAGCATGCTTGCCTTGCCTTCCAGCAACCCAGACTGTTCCTCACAAAATTTGATCAATTTTTCCTCCCAGCCAAGCCAGATCGTGCAAACAGTCACTGTTGACTCAGAATGCTTGTCTCCATCTCTCAGTGACTCTTACGTAGTTTGCATTAGCATTTTCTTGGAGCCATCATCCCACATTGCAACCTTCCTTCCTCTCCCGGTCACCTGCATCCGAATGATCATGTGTCATGGTAGAATAGGAGGTTTTGGATTTGATGTCGTCTCGTCATGAGTGACTACAGGTACAGGTACACCAACGAACATGGCAGGACGATGAATGGGATGAACGAAGAGATGAGCCTATCAAGCCTTCCAACATGCAAGCATGGAACAACATGGTAAAGCTTCATCAAGAGAACCAAGGACCATCAAAGACTCCACACACTTCGCCAAGTGGAGTTGAAGCTATGATACACCATGAAGATATCCATCATCCAGCAACACTATTGCACTCCAGTAGCAGCACAAATGTACCAGCATTGTCATGTCAAGTCATGTCGAGTCACATCATGAGTCATGTCGCACACATCTCCACCATGGGCTTATTGTCAATCAATGTGATGTAACATGGAAGTTCAAGAGACCCACTTGTTGAACAAAGAGTCATGTAACTCGAAGAGTCATGGAAGTAAAATGGTCATGAGGGTAGTCAAATAGCCATAAGGGTCAGTTTCACCCTTGGCTATAAATACCCCTCCATTTGTACATGCAATGGACTTTTCACCTCAGCTCCTCCCACAAAGCCAAGAGAGTCTGTAATATTTTCTTTGAGGAGTAAGTAGTGGCTCCAACGCCCCACTGATGGGGCTAGTGATGTATCGTTTAACAATGTGTCTTGGAACTTTCTCTTAGTTCAAAAGTTTATTAACAGGACAACACGTTTTCACACATGTATTGTATTTGTTGTAAGACTGATCTTTAACACTTGTAATGCAGGTTGCTTTAACCTGTTTTCTACATCTGAACTGTTTCATTTGTTGTAATGAATAATATATTAATGGAAATGTATTCTATATGTTTTTAATATTGTCCCTTCCTTGTCGACTGCTCTGCCAGACATTAGATAGACCTTTCACCTAAACCTCGCTGTAACAACCGTTGCACTCATTCAGACTGTTCCATGAGTGTTGTGCATGTTATGTTACCTTGTATGTTGTGATTGCCGCATCCGAGTGGACTACTGCACCAGAAGTTGTGTATGTCCTTTTGTGTTGTGTGATCCTAGCCAAGTTCGGACTGATCCCTTTCAACCTGGAACACACCTTCACCTTCTTCCCCTCACAGTGAAATAACCATTGACACAAGTACACTTACACTCACTAGGCACACGAACCTCACTTCTTGAAGACAAAGCGTACCACTCACCTGCGTTGATAAGCAAGAGTTGAGGCAAATATTTAAGACAATGGAAATTGGGCCATCATACTGGATGGGATTCCCACACCAAATGATGTGAGGTCTAGTTGGGACTTCATACCAAGGTGATCCCCTGATGTTGGTGGATCCAACACCATTAACATTTTTGCATTAGAAGGAGGGCCAAATGACAAGCTAAGCCTGAACATCTGGGTTGAATCTCTTACCCAATGAATAATACATGATTCATGCTCCCAGGGTGTTTCTCTTATTTCTCCATTAATCATTTATCAATCCCCGATGATCTTCTCGATCACTTGTCCTTGTTAAAGTTGACGGTGAGGACAGAACATCCGTAACTGAGCACATTTCTAATTTTCTTCATTTATGTGAATCTCATGAAATTGATGGTGATGATCTTGCTTGCGTACTCTTCTTCCTCACCCATGAAGGTTGTACTAATTGATGGTGTCAGACCCTGCCACTTGCTTCCGTCCATTCCCTTCTCACTTTCGCCACGAAGCTCCATCAAGCCTTCAATGAGTGTGATTACCAAGATGTCTATGAAATAATCTCTCATTTAAAAATGAATCCTGGTGAATGATTGAGGACTTTGCTACCCACTTCCTTCACCTATGTGATGAAATTCCTGAGCAGTTTTTGCACCTTGACTTCATGAGCCAAAAGATGAAATGCTTGGTTCATGTCTCCCGAAATGGTTAACTTCCCGATTTCCCTTATTCCTCAACTCTTTCGAATCACGAGACACCTCATGTCTCGAAGAGGGTTCCCCCTCGTAGCGGTTGCAAATCTGAGAAATCTGCGCAGCATGTTCCCAATCCATCTGGTTAGCTGTTTCCCGCCCCCACGGAGGAAATTCCAGAATGGTTAGGAAGGCCTATGGAGAAAATTCATCCCTCCATTCTGCAAGAGGACATCACCATTCCTAACCTAGGTCTTGAGTCTAATCTTTATTTCTTCCATCCTCCATCATCTACAAGCCATGACACCTTGCACCATGACTCGCTTGAGCGATCTACTTCACAAGCTAGCTACGTGCACTCTCTTGATTCTCGAGTTGTTGGCTCAATTTGCAGTCATGTGCAAGGCAGTCTCATCATATAGGAAGAGGAGCAGGATGGTGAAGACATGATCAATTCCTCTCAAAACATTGAGTTTCCATTCTTGATCGATCCTCGATCCATGAATCTTAGTGTAACATCATGCACAATCGACTCTTTTGATCAACCTCCAGTCTTGGGTTGTGATCACTCCCATGCTTCCGTATGTTGTGATGAACACCCAAGTACATCATATGATATATTTTCATCTCATGTTGTTGGGCAGCGGATCCCCCCATAGCATGTTTTTGGGGCTTAAAGCCCGAGTTTTGGTCAAGTGTAATATAAATACCCCGCGAAACGCAGGCGCGGAGCCCGAGAGTCTAGGGTTTTCCACCCTAAGATAATGTAATTTAATGTAGAGTGTGTCAGCCTACCCATGGTCCGCGAACCATGGGATTGTATAAATAGAGTGAGGCTCAAAGTGTAAAATGAGTCTTAGTTTTGGCAAGTAACCTGTTATCACAAAATCACTACTGAGGGCTGCAACCAAGCAAGATTTCATGTAACTGTTTCAGACCAGACTTTAGATTAGGAATTAGCCTTCCTAATCAGAGAGGGCTCTCTCACAGGCTTTTGATAGAGAATTAATCACAACAACAGAGGGCTAACTCTTCACACACTTATGAAAATATAGCTGGTTGGACACACATCAAATTGGTCTTCATTGGGCTATGGAGTCTCTCACATTTAATAAACAAAATCACAGTCATCTCATGGAAGTCAAGGCTCTTTGCATCAGATGTTCAAACCTATTTTACCTAAACCAAAGCCTGCTAAACATACAGGAAGTCAGAGCATTAAAAATGAATTCTGAGTGATGTTCAAACAGGCTTCACCAAAACCCACAGCTAGTCAAACACACAGGAAGTCAGAGCATACAATATGAATTCTGAGTGATTGTGCTATAACAAGGCTGCAAAAAAGAACATTAAGAAACTAAAACACTATTACACTTGAACAACATAATCCATTGAGAATCTTGAGAAGAAACGACCTGTTTTATCATTACTGTAACAGTCTTTACATAGGCTCAAAAAACTCTGTTTTTGTATATAGTATCCAACCCTTTCTACATTCTAATCTGATCCCTTTATAGGCAAACAAACTCAACACCTCGAGCTTCCTCCTCCAGCATGAGGGGAGCCTCGAAGGTGGCTATTAACTATTCCTACATGCTATTTAATTAATGCATTTATTACAAAGTGCTGAAATGTAATTGCACACAATCCTAATCAAACTAAAACATTAATTCCTTTCTCCTCGCAGGCTTGATGCTTTCTTGAATGCTTTGACAGCTGTCCTCCTTCAATTAATCTGATATGGCTGAGCTACGGATGCAATGAATGCTGACTTAGGATGCTTGAAAGCGCTGATGGCTCATTAATTGATCACAAGATGTGCTCCTATTTAAACGGTCTCTGTCTCCCAGCACTTTCCGAAAATGTAGAAGTATGCTCCCAACTCTTTAATAACTTTGAACGCTGCTACCAAATACCATACCATGTCTCCAGATGAGTTGTATTCTGCCTTGATGTACAGGTGTCTCTCCTCTAACATTCCCGGTCAAACTGTTCATTTTGCATTGGAAACATCACCTACAGCAGTTTCGTAGCGCGCTACGAAACTGCTGTGTGATTAAAAAAACACAGTCTTCCTTTAAAATTCTTACAAAATTGTATATCTGCTGTTGCCATTCTTCAGCTTCACCTTTGCTATGCTGAGATTCAGAATCCCATTCCCTGTAACATGAACCTCCAACAGATAGACCAACTGCACATAAATCTTCTCGAGCTTCTGATTTGTTTTGGTCTGAAGTCTTAGAATTCCAAATACATGCTTTCCCAGAAACTCATTTACCCATATCTTCTTGGAAATGACAATCTCCTATTGAGAGTAACAAGAATAAATTTAGAATACATAAACTCGAGAACATAAAGTGACATCGAAGAAAACTTAATGTACATAAAGCCTGATGCTTTAGCCAGATGATACAACAAGCTTTTCCAATTTTCCAATATTTCAATGGTTATCCCATTCATTTTCCAAGCCATCTCTTGAGCCCTCTTCATTTCTGTCATAATTTGAAAGTTCCTCATTTTTATCTTGTTCATCTTCCACAGCACAAGACTTTGACGGACAGCTTGCTGAAAGTCTGCTTGAAAACGTTCTTCATCATCTTCTTCAGCATGGAGCTGCCTCAGTGTCTTAGAGTTGTTTTCACCTGAAGCAAATCCTGCCTTCTCATTTGAAGGGAACCCTTGCTTTGAAACTGTGTTAGGCCTTGACTGCATCGAACTATATGAACTATGTTTATAAGTTGCAGGCATAGGTAAAGTAATTAGTGCATTTGAATGGAACATCTTTGGCACTATTTTCAGATGAGGAGTCCACAATGTGATTATTTTCATGTTTAGCAGACAGATTAGGGATGTATGCACTTGTTGCACGGCTTGTCATTTGTGAAATGCCCTTCTGTCTACTTCTGTTCCCTCGTGAATTCTGCCCCAGTGGAGGAAACCTCTCAAACTCTGTTTCTTGAATGAAATTATCTGCAATATTCCTAGGCTGACTGTGCAAATCAGAGCGCTGCAATTTCTGCCTTTCTGGATTAATCCCATTGCTTAACATTTGTTTGGGACCATAGTCTCTACCACTTTTTTTATGCTTCCCACATGTATATATCTTTTGTTCTGGTCTGCGAAACCAGCACCATCATAGCGCACCAGCTCCTTGTCGACTGCAAATGGTTGGTTATCTTCAAAGTGAACAATAAAGGGTGAAGATGAAAACGCTGCAAGATTCTCATATGAACCATATTTAAGTTCTGTATCCACCTTTAGGAGCAACCATTCTGATGACGGTGCCGCCAGACACAGATGGCATTTTGTCAAGAGCGCTACACATGCAACACCGAATGCTTGAGATTAGACGGGAACACTCCACGCATTTCAATCAACTTCAGAGTCTCATGTTGTTTCTAACTACCACGCTTCTTAGTTGGAGATATAACCGACAAGTCTACATTCAATGTTCCGGTGGGAACCTGAAAAATTCCAACAGCAGATTTCGCATTTGAAACTTTTGATGTGTCAGACCAAGTTATAGAAGGCACCTACGGAGATAAATGATCGATTATTTGTTGACTATTAGAATTTTGTTTAGAAGTTGTTGATACTGAAACTTAAAGGACCTTCACTCCTGCTGCTACTTCCAACCCGACTTGTCTAATTCCATAGCTTGACAGATGCATCATTGCTGATCTGATTCCCACAGCAAATTCAGCTTCCTTGCCTCCAAACCTTCCCACAGGTCCAGCATACATTCCTCGATCAAATATCTCATTATGGCTGATAAAATTACTTGCAGCCTCTTGTAGATGCCCACAAACTGCTGGGGTTGGATGAAGTAACGACAAATGAGAAAATTCACCAGCTTCATCTTTCAATTCACCTATCAAACGGGCATATAGATGCTGCACCTTTGCCTGCTTTATAAGGCTTTTCTCAGACTCCACATTAACATATTTGCAAATTGTCTCCATCTTCTCCTTGATATTCTCTTTAACTATTTCAAATTCACGGTGATCTTTAGAGCTGTAGAGCAAATCTAGTCCAATCTGTAAATCCTCCATGCTATTATGTCCTCGAGCACGGGTTCCAGCAACTGCTTCACTTGAAACAAGGCTGTCATTCCTATAAAATAGTTTCTCTGGCATGCTTCCAATAAAAGCCGATAGTTTGGGAAGCTGAAAACAGAATTGATACGCATTTTGATCATTTTCCTGGAGAGAAGATATCAACTCAAAAGGATCAATGTTTCCATCTATTTCAAGCTTTGACCTCCTAGCTAAAACAACCTTAGAAAGGTTGCTCCAATCAAGAAAAGGAATGCTACGAATAAGCTTTGGAGAATTTTTCCAGCCTTCAGCACTGTTCAAACTTATCAGTTCTAAGGCCTTATGCACAGTGGCATCCCAGGAATGCTCATCTGGAACATTATTCTTGTTTATCATGGTCAAATGAAGCATGTTTCCAGATGTTCTCATTTCAGCAGATACCTGGTGCAATGTCAGTTCAAGCGTATCTAATCCTTTGTTGAAGGTCCACAAAAGAGAATCATCCCATGCAATAGTTGCTGCTAGAACAGAATTTCCATCAAATCTTTAATATGAGACTCCCCTCTTATATCATTATCATCCAACAGAAAAGAATAATCTATCGAAGACTGCACAAGCTCTTATTTGATTTACCAAGAAAATTGGCCACTAAACCATAGACACTGTTTTGCAACAATGCCACATATGCAGCTCTGTGTAGTGCTTCTAGAAGCTTCCCTTAAATATCTGTCATTTCCCAATTTCGCAGCGCAGCCAATGCAAGATCAGTGTTTTTCGCTACGAAATCACTAAAACAGGTGGCGCTGCGAAACTGCTAAAAAGAATCCTGGCGCTGCGAAACTGCTAAACAGAATTCAGGCGCTGCGAAAACACCCTGACTTTAAGCTAGACTAAAAATTTTTGACAACAGCATTTTTAGTGATAACATAACCGATAGATGCGAAAGCATGGTTAGAAAATAGAAGTGAATCTGAAGGGTATTGGGTCATAGGGGTAGGTGGAGGCTCTGCAGCTAAGTGTGTAGAGGCCTAGTAGAGTCCGCAGCTGAGTGCACAGGGCGGAGTCCAGTCTGTAACTGAACTTGAGTATTAATAAAGATAAGATTGATTCAGAATATTGTGCATCTATTGTAGATAAGTATTTCTATGTTATGGTTATCTTTATGCATTTTTATTATTTTCGAGTACATGCGCTAATTTGAAGCTTGAACAAGTAATAAGAATACTGGGTCCGCACCAAATAAGTTAAGCACTAATATAATAGCACAGTAAGGATCGGATCAAAGTAATATGGTTGTCACAAAGGTGCACGAGGGTTGCGAAGAATAATAAGCTACATGGAGCAGCGCACCATGCAGATTAGGATTGCGAACCTCCAAAACCCTCATCAAGATATCCTTAGGGTGTGGAAACCTGGTTCTAGCACCCTCCCATACTACTTCAGGTGAGACCTCAGTCCGCGCTCCGCGGACTATTGCCGAAAGGGCTAGTAGTACCAAGATTTGCTTGGCTAAACTCACTGTTGAACCTGGGTTAGGCCCCACGTAGCCAACAAATGATTCTGTTGCCGAGACCGAGATCTGCCTAAGGGATGTCTGATGTCGTGCCACTGGAACCCAACAAAGAAGGAAATTGAAGAGTGGTTGGACAAGAATTTTCACGAGTTCGTGACACAAGAAAATAGAACTCCGTAGGTATCCAAGAAAAGGTGGCTGGATCACTATGTGTATACGGAAATCCATGAAGTCTTCTTTGCATTCTTTCCTTATGAACTGTATGAATGGATCACAAGGTTAGCCGATAGCCAGGGAAGGTGTAAGCTTGACCAACCGATAATGTGGACTCCAGAATTGGTGTGCAGACTAAAAGCATCAGAAGATAAGATCGCGTGAGCTGTGGACCATTGGCTTGACCGGATAATAGGGGGATTTATCACTGAGTTTGCAGTAGACACGACCGTGAGCTACAACGAAGCAGAATGACGTTTTCTCAAGGGATTATGAGCTACAACGAAGTAGAATGATGTTTTCTCAAGGGACCGCGAGGTAAGTACATTAAATCTCTGAATACCTAGATTAAGATGTTGTTATGTGAAAAGCGGGTTATGCGAATACATTAATGTTTGGAACGACGCAAAGTGGAAAGATCTACAAAGGGAGCGTGGGATTAGGAGACAGTCCCTTAATTTCACCTTCATGGGACAGTGAGAAAGAGCTCGCTCAGGTCTCTCTGAGAAGCATGGTCAGTTTGATAAAGCAGTGCATTCTACAGTTACCACCTCCCCCCACGCCACCACCCGCTTCACCTCCTTCACCTCCATCTTCACCCACTCCACCTCCACCAACCCTGCAGTTCAGCATGGCGAGTACGATCAAGCCACCCGTATTTAGAGGAGTAGGGAATAAGGATCCGGACCAGTTCTGGTTTGTAGTAAGAGCAGTGTGGGAAGTGCAAGGGGTCACGAACGACAACATTAAGAAGGCTACATTGGTGAGCACGTTGTAGGATCGCATGTTGACTTGGTATATCAAGCACTCTAATGACCACCCAAATGCAGGGATAACGGAGATCCAGAATGCATTGAACAAAGAATTTAGCAAGCTGAAATCAGAGACACAGTCAATCATCGGGTTTAAAGAGATTGCAATGCTTCTAGGTGAGATCCCTTGGGATCTATATTAGTGACTGAAGAGTACGATCCGTGAGGCTAATATGACGCTCACGGATGCACAACATCGCGCATGGTTTGTGGCATCTTTGACACTACACCTAAGGATGACGTTGTCACAACAGAAACTTTCTACCTAGGCCGAAGCATTGGAAATGGTGATGAGGTTGCATGAGACGCCGATACAAGATCCAGACCTAGGAGTTCAACAAATCCACGCACAACTACAGAATCTCTGCCTGGAAATGCAGAGCTTGAAGCAGGATAGGGCACCGCGGCCAGAGGCACACGAGGAAGTATGGTGCGTAAAATGCAAAGGCCAGGGCCATGACAAGGACCACTGTCTAGTATTCGCGAACTACTTGGCAGGAGGGGGGCCAATGCCATTGAGACCAGAGGCACAGGCAGGGCCAAGTGTGACACCCACGTTATGGTGCGCAATCTGTCAGATAGGAGGAAAACACATGACAGATAATTTTCATTTGTTGCAGAAGTATACCCAGACTCCCCAATAGTATTTTGTAATTTCTGCGGGTCAGTAGGCCATGACGAGCGCACTTGTCACAGTTACGAGTTAATGATGGACCAGACCCCAGCATATAGGATGTAGACAGAAACGCGAGCCCTCGACCCAATTACGGGGATGGCGCGCACTGGATTTCAGGGGCGAGGTCGAGGACGAGGAGGAAGCGGCCACGGACAGCTAATTTGTTACAATTGCGGAGGCCCAGGGCACTACGCCCACGATTGTACCAACCCAACAAGAATATCCTGTTGATACTGTGCTTAGTTCGATCATGAAATGGTAGATTATCCTACGTTGATCGCACAGATGCGTGAGAAAGGGGTACTCCAGCCTCCTCTGACTCAAAATATCTAAATGATGAGGTTTGAACCGCTCGAAGAAGACCCAAATGTGAACATGATGCTTAGAAGCAGTGCGAACACATGAGAGCATAAGGGGAAGCAACTTGAGGAAGATACATGGGTTCGCAAGGCTCCTATAAAGGAACCTGAGTTTGACTTAGAATGCATAAAGGAGACATTCATGGAAGTTAAGAAGAGCTTCGCAAAGGCCTCCACTTCAGTTAGTAAGGATCCACCAGAGCCAGGGATGGATCCTTCTATGCTTACTACCTTTTTGGAGACATGCATGAAACGGTTGCACGACAATAAGGCAGTTAAGGGAATATAGGAGTTGATCACTAGGTACGCAGGGTCAGGGGAACTGCGCATAGTCCGGAAACTGGGAAAGCATGCATTGCGCACCAGGAGGGAAATGAGATTGATGGCATAGATTGGGGAGTATGAAATGGATCAGGTAATCCTAGACCTAGGTTCGGACATGAATGTGTTACCGAATCAGACATGGGAACGTATGGGTAGGCCCACGTTATAGTGGTCCCCTATTCAATTACGAATGGTGAACCAACAGAATATTTTGCCCATGGGGAGGTTGCAAGGGGTAACAGTTGATATCGAATGCGCGAGCACACAGATGGACTTTGAAGTAATAGAGATTGTCGATGACAACAATCCTTATCCCCCGTTGCTAGGAATAGACTGGGCCACTGATATGAATGGAGTCATCAACCTGAAGAAACAGAAGATGATATTTGAAAAAAAAGTCCCTACACGTAGTAGTCCTACTAGACCTAGTTGAAGGAGCATGCTACACCGAACCAGTGCACGACAATGAAAGCAACGATGAGTTGGACTGTATTTACCAGATAACATCACGAGATCAGGATTGGGTGAACTCGACTGCAGATGGGAGAATCTCATGGGAGCGTGACAACTCCTATACTTCAGACTCAAATGAAGAAGTCGAACACTGGCAGAACCGATGGCTCGAAGTTACAATGCTGAATTTCAACATGATGATTAGATCACTTCATTGCGTAACAACCCAGGCTCGAGATCTGCCAACATATGATGGGTTGAAAGTGGTGGATGAATTCTTGAGCAACTTTGAAAGTGCAGTAGCGGAACAACATTGGTTCGATGCGTTGAAGTGGGCGCTGCACACAACACCTATGCACTAGTGGGGAACACATCAAGGAAATTTTGAGAACTGGCGCGGATGTAGAAGGATGATGCGCCTATGATTTGGGAAACTGCAACTACGGATAGAAGATAAATATGATGGACGAGATGACCCGTGCACGCACCTCGTGAAATGGACCAAGGCCTATGGGGAAGAACCACAACCTGAATGGGTACATTTATTCTACCATACCCTGGATGTCATACCCATGAATTGGTATACTGAGATGGAACTCTGACATGGTATGGGTGAATGGCATGTCTTGCGTGAGGGATTTTTTTTAACATTCACATTTGAAGATTGATGGTCGGATACTGCAGACGATGCGCTGCAAGCAGTAAAATCCGTCATCTTCAAAATACCATAGGAACCACTACAAGTACTTCAACCAGCATGGGCAACCCAGCTAAGCAGTGCCCTAGAATGTTATAATGTGCAAGTAGAGGAGGATGATGACGACCCCCAAAATATTAATATTCCAGAAACTGAAGGTTGTTGTGAAGTTTGAGGACCATCAATTGAGGACCCCGACATCACTACACCACTAAAAAAAAGGCAGGTAAACATTGGCACAGACGCTGAGCCAAAGTACGCGACGCTTGGGGAATATTGGGATGATGCTACGGTAGATAAGGTCGCCAAGTTACTCTGTGAATATCAAGATTTGTTCCCGATCAAAATCACAGACTTAAAGGGGATCATTGGAAACTTAGGGATGATGAAGATCACTTTGAAATCAGATGCGAAGCCAGTTAAGTAGCGACCTTACCGTTTGAATCCAAAGTATAAAGAAAAGGTCTGCGATGAATTAGACAAAATGCTCGCAGCCAGAATTATTGAACCAGTGGAAGAATCTGACTGGGTGAGTCCTATGGTAGTACAGGAGAAAAAACAGAAGGGCGAAATTAGAATATGCATGGACCTCAGGAAGCTTAACGATGCCTGTGTTCACGATCCATTCCTGACACCGTTCACAGATGAAGTATTGGAGAATGTTGGCAGTCAAGAAGCTTACTCATCCACTGACGGCTTCTTAGGGTACCATCAGATCAAGATCGCATCGAAAGATAGAAGCAAAACAACCTTCGCAACCAAATGGGGCTGCTTTCAATACACCGTTATGTCCTTTGGACTGAAGAATGCGCCAGCAATTTTTCATGTATAGTGGTGGCTGCGTTCAAGGAATACATCCACAAGTTTTTGGAGGCCTATCTGAATGGTTAGACTATATTTGGGTTAGTTAAACACCATATACCAAGCTTACGTTTGATGCTAGATACTTGCCGACGACACCAGATTGTGCTTAATCTTAAAAAGTACACTTTCCTCATTCCCTTTGGAAACCTGCTCAGCCATGTGGTCTACAAACAAGACCTGATGGTGGACCCTGTGAAGATTGTTGTTATTCTAAATCTAGAAGCCTCGTGGAGTGTCAAACAACTACGCACTACTTTGGGGCATACTAGTTACTATAGAAAGTTTATCAAGAGCTATGCACAAATAACAATGCCAATGGAAAAACTATTGAAAAATGATGCTACATATTGTTGGAATGATGATTGTAGGAAAAGTTTGGATGTTCTTAAGGAGAAAATGGCATCCGCTCCCATCCTCGTCTTCCCAAAATGGGACGTAGAATTTCATGTACATGTTGTTGCGTCGTGTATTGCACTGGGAGTTGTACTTACGCAGGAAGGCACGAAAGGTGTGGATCACATGATCGAGTTCGTGAGTCAACTACTGTCCAAAGCCGAAAATAAATACTCTACTATTGAGCATGAAGGGTTGGAAATGGTATACGCGCTCCATAAATACCAACACTATTTACTTGGCGGGCACTTCAAGATGTATACCGATCATTCCGCATTGAAATACCTGGAGAACAAGCCTGTGTTGGGGGGGCGCAAATGCAAATGGCTATTATTGTTTCAAGAATATGACTTTGAGGTCATTATAAAGTCGGGACACCTAAATGCAAGACCAGATCACTTATCACGCATTGAGAAAGGCAATGAGCCAACAAATTTGGAAGAAGGACTACTTGATGCATAGCTCTTTGCAGTGCGCGTAGCAGATGGCCACTTCGAAGATATAATCCAATTTTTAACCATAGGGACTGTGCCGAAGGAATATTCAGTCCAGCAGAAGAAGGAATTGGTGGTGCACGTGGCGGACTTTTATGTCATCGCGGGGCATCTCTACAAAATGGGAAACGATGAGCTATTTGAAAATATGTACCTAAATTTGAACGAGGACAGATCCTCGTGGAAGCACATGGGGGGGCTGTAGGAGGACACTATGCAGGACGTGCGATAGCATAGAAGATTCTTCGCGCTGTGCTATGGTGGCCAACCCTGCATCAAGATTCAAAAGCACACTGTCAGGCCTGCGACATATGTCAAAGGGCTGGGAAACCATCTCGAAGGGATGAGATGCCACTTAATCCATAGATGACGCTACAGCCATTCGAAAAAAGGGAAATCGACTTTGTGGGGCTGATCAAACCTCAGGGAAAGATAGGTGTGCGTTACATCATCACTGCGACAGAGTACCTAACTTGATGGGCGGAAGCATAGCCAGTTAAGGACTGCACGGCTGCTACTACTACGAAATTTTTGTTTGACAACGTGTTGACACGGTTTGGTTGCCTAAAAATTTTAATGAGTGACCATGGAACACACTTCCTGAATGAAACCATCAGCACACTCATCGAGGAGCTCCAGTTGTATCATCGACAAAGTACACTGTACCATCCGAAAGCTAATGGGACAGTAGAAGCATTCAACAAAATTCTAGAGATTTCATTGACCAAAGTATGTAACGTGCAACAAAACGACTGGGACCTGTGCATACCTGTTGTATTATGGGCATACAGAACCACGTGCAAAAAATTGATGGGTCAGACACCTTTCAGGTTAGTCTATGGCATGGATGCAGTCATGCCAATGGAATACATCGTACCCAGTTTTCGGATAGTAGCACTTACAAGCATGTCGGATCGCGAAACCTTGGAGGAGAGGCTGGCGCAATTGGAAGAACTCGAGGAACAACGGTTTCTGGCGGGATGCCATCAACAAGTATAGAAGCAACACGAGAAAGCCTGACACGATCGCCATATCAAGTTGTGCACATTCAAGGTAAATGATTTAGTGTTGCTGTATGACAGCAAGTTTGAAAAATTTCTTGAAAAATTTAGAATGCATTGGTTGGGACCATATGTGGTAAAAGAGGCCATAGACGGAGGCGCGGTCCACCCAGTCAAAATTAATGGAGAACCCTTCCCAGGAAGAGTAAATGGCAGTCGCCTGAAGCCCTACACGGGTGGGTTGGCTATCTGACTAACCGAACAAACCACATTCTTCGCGACCTGAAATTCAGACAAAGGTGCGGGACTATAAACACAGGTACTAGAAACCGGCATCAAAGTAGAGAATCAAGTCAGACATAAACAATTCAGAAGCAGAAATGGAGCACATCTAGCCGACATCAGAAAGGTACGCTGCGGACCTTCGCGCAGCCTAGACATAGTTGGAATAACTTCGTGCAAAGATCGCCACACCAACAGAGTGACTCTGGATGAGTCATGATGATTGTGTTGAGGGCCTGTTGGGCAGTGGATCCCCCCATAGCATGTTTTTGGGGCTTGAAGCCCAAGTTTTGATCAAGTGTAATGTAAAGACCCTAAAAAACGTAGGCGTGGAGCGCGAGAGTCTAGGGTTGTCCGCCCTAAGATAATATAATTTAATGTAAAGTGTGTCGGCCTACCCATGGTCCGCAGACCATGGGATTGTATAAATAGAGCAAGGCTCTAAGTGTAAAGTGAGTCTTAGTTTTGGCAAGTAAGCAATAGATGCAAAGGCATGGTTAGAAAATAGAAGTGAATCTGAAGGGTATTAGGTCGTAGGGGTAAGTAGAGGCTCTGCAGCTGAGTGCGCAGAGGCCTAGTAGAGTCCGCAGCTGAGTGTGCGGACCCCTGCAACTGAGTGAGCAGGGCGGAGTCGAGTCTGTAACTAAACTTGAGTATTAATAAAGATAAGATTGATTCAAATATTGTGCGTCTATTGTAGATCTGTATTTCTATGTTCTAGTTATCTTTATGCATTTATATTGTTTTCAAGTATGTGCGCTAATCTGAAGCTTGAACAAGTAATAAGAATACTGGGCCTGCGCCAACTAAGTTAAGCACTAATACAATAGCATAGTAAGGATCGGATCGGAGTAATATGGTATTCACAAAGGTGTGCACGGGTTGCGAAGAATAAGAAGTTGCACGGAGCAGTGCAGTGCAAAGATTAGGATTGTGAACCTCCAGAACCCTGATCAAGACATCCCTAGGGTGCGAAAACCTGGTTCCAGCACCCTCCCATACTACTTCGGGTGAGACCTCAGTCCACGCTCTGCGGACTATTGCCGAAAGGGCCAGTAGTACTAGGATTTGCTTGGCTAAACTCATTGTTGAACCTGGGTTAGGCCCCACATAGCCAACACATGTACACTCTAACTCAAATCTGGAATACGCACTCGTCAAGGCAGACATCCATATCGAAGCTTCATCTGCACCTCACTTGCCTGTGTGCCCTATCATTCATAATGTGTCAACATGCGTCAGAGACACTTTTCATTTTCTTGCTTCTCAATCTTCTAATTTATCTCCTCGATCGACACAAGGCAATGAGGTTGTCCATGATGAAAATAGTTTCAACACACAGGACTCTTCCGACTCGTCATCATCGTGTGTGTTACATGAAGACAACTCGTCAAGTTAGCTTGCTGAGAATTTTGATGAAGCCTATGACAGAGATGGCTGTCATCCTAAGAGAAGTTTTGAAATCAGTAAGAACAACCATCTTCAAGCCATGCATGATCTAGTTCACATCACAAAATGCAATTTTTCAACTCTGCAAATTTCTGGTACATGCCAGGGAGTCAAGGCACTTCAACGTTCGTTGATGGTTATGTCAGGACCTCGCGACTCTGGAAGCCTGTCAAACCAAATCAGATGTTGTTTCTCACGCACAATCCATCTATCTGCATGGTTGCACTCGATGTAGATCCTTGTGTAAAGAATATTTACTATTTGGGGTATGATATTTCCAAATTTCAGATTTTCGCTAATGATCAAATCCATGAGTCCATTACAACATGTCTATCTTCATGCACCTCTCTTACATCTAGTTCACGTTGGGAGTGTCTATCCTTCATCCAATCATTGGACAGTAAAGTTGATAATCTCTATCCGGAATCACACTTATCAGATGTTCTCTCTCATAATCAACTCCTTGGTCTTTTTACAAATTTTGCACATCAAATCTACAAACTCATCACACCAAAAATCTCCCTGTGTGATGATGAATGCACAACCTATCACGCAAATCAAGTTACTCTCATTTCACCACACCCCAATCAGTTTGACACATTCACAGTGCTAGCATCCTTTCTACATTTCTGTGATGATCATGATGCCTGTGCACTTTTTCACCAGTTGCAGGTGGTTGTTCTATCATGCCTAGCGCATAACAAACTTGGTTCCCTCATTCAGAGCATTCGTACAATCGTTCAAAAGGTTTCTTTGTTCATGTCAAACTGGGAATTTGGCATCTGTTACACTAAAAAATGTCACCATGACCACTTACAGTTAGTATGGCTCAAATCAACAGTCATGCTACCCTCTTAGGCAAGTCTTATGCCTCTGCTATCCATCTCAAACTCAAAGAAGAGAGAAAGTCTTGTCAAAAATATGTTTATCTCTGGGGTCGCAGGTTCTCTCTAGCCTTACCTGCGGGGACGCTGACCATGTTCACAAAAGGTGCGTCCTTGGACGCTCTGTATGTTAAGGGATAGGTGCGTCCTTCTGTAAAAGGCAAAATGCGCGAGTTTCATCTTAAAAAAGTTACTTGTGGTTACTTCTAGAACTTTCTAGAGGTCGGTTTGATGAATTGGATGCGCCTCCAGTTGGTTCATGTATCTCTATTAAGGGGGAACTTATCCCATCAATAAGGGAGCTATCCCACCCAAAGAGGGGGATTATCCCATTGATGGTGGACCTGAATAACCTCTTTACAGCACTATAAATAAAGACATTGAGCCAGAGGGAGGAGAGGTTGGAGCTATACATTTTCTTTGGGTAAATGCTGCAGGAATTAGGACTCCCATTTAGAACCTTGTGAGGAGAGATTGTCTTTGCTTGATTCTACTTGGAAGTGGGTGAGCTTTGTCAAAGTAGAGGAAAACCCTTGATGGACCCTGGGAGGAACTTGCACAACACCAAGGCCAGGTTGTAAGAGTTTCTTTGTTTCGTTATTAATACAAACTGGTTTATTTTTCTCAATAGCTTGTGTTAATGAGTTATTTCATGTGTTCCTTGGTCTGCATGTTGAATATATGTTTTATTATATGAAATGCAAGTGCTTGGTAATTGTTTGATTGTTTGTGGTTGCAGGAATTGACTTGAAGGAGGAGCTCATCCGGACCGGCAAGGACGGACTACAACAACCGCGTTTTGGAATAAGGTAAGCCTAAACACTTGTAGTTTTCATGTTTTAAAAGGTATATTTAGAGAAAGATCACTCCATTTTGTCTTGTTTGTCGCTAGAGAGTTTAGACTCCTAGGGAGGTCAGTTGTGTCCGCACAAACGACTTTTTCCGCCACGACAAATTGGCGACTCCACTGGGGAATCCATTAATGAGAGAGTCTTTTCCTTTGTGTGAACTTTGCTCTGTGAAAATCACTTTTATTTTCTGGTTTTTGACTGTGAGAATTAGTATTTGGGTGGCTTAGCTTTAGATTTAGTTAGATTTGGTTTTTCTCAACTTTTCCAGAAGGACGCACCCTCTGAGTACTGCACAGTGCGTCTTTGGACGCGCTGTTGCCGTTTGCACAGAGCGGGCCCGCACCTGTTATAACGGGTTGCCTGCGTCTTCCTGTAAAATTTAGGAAAATTCCATTTTTTGCTTTAATTGCTTTTAGATTTTGATTTTTCTTAGTATTTTCTACCCAGATCCTTTAGTACCCTGTCAAGAATTTTCACCTGAACTTGTTTTGTGAGCTTTGAGTGTTTTAGTGGATTTCAACGAAGTTTAGGCCTAGGGTTTGATTTTTCAATAGGTCCTGTAGTGACTTTGACGGTAGAAAGTTGTCCAGCCTTAGATCTCTCTGGTTAGTCAGCCTTCTTAGAAGTCGGGCCTGTCGAAAAGTCTCCTTGTGTGAGCAGCTTGCCATTTAAGTTGTTTTGGGTCAAATTTCGAATTACTTGTTTATAAAGTGTTGATTTCCATTTTACAAAAGAACAAAAAGATTAGAGTTTTGTTTTGACTAGTTTTTGGTTCTGCAATAAGCTAGTCCTTGATTTGATTGTGATCAAGTAAAACACCTTAGAATAATCATTGTTGGTTTTGGCCTCGTTAAGATTGCTTAGAGTAAATTTACCTTTTAGTTTGCTTATGAGTGCATTTTCATAGATTTTAATAGTTGTTAAGATTGATTTTTGGTTATATTAGATTTATTTGCTGTATTAAAAGAAAAATACAAAAACATCTTCTTTAAAAGTCTTGTTTCAAGTAGCTTTTTGTTTTTGAAAGAGAAAAAGAGTTTTTTCGTGCATGTAAAGAGCGGTCATGTTTTTTATGCTTGGAAAAGACAAACGAATTGTTTCTTTGATTGTCTTCAATTAAGAAGTTGCTTTTATAAAGATTGCATTCTCTCAACTTTTTAGTTAAGCAATTCATTGAAAAAGTAAAGTAGTGGGTAAATCATCCTAGGTGCATTTTGTAGTGGTTTCGAGTCGAGTCAACACACCACTGGTTTCACTTCCATCACCTTTTGACTTAAGAAACAACCTTAAAAGTAACGCTTAAATTAAAATCAATCTAGTAATTTTTATTTTTCTAGGGCTCTGAAACACCAACATAGCTTAGGCTAGGGTCTTGGAGTAGGTGAGTACTTAACTCTCCAAGACTACAAAACCAAACAGATAGTTTATCTTGAGTAGATTAAATCCAATTGTTTCAGTTATACTCTGGGAAAGCTCCTCTTAAAGGAGAAGCACGAGCTCGTGTCCGAACCAGTGAGGGGATCATTCCTCCCTCGTTGGGAACGACGCCAGACAGTACGTATTACAAACGGTAAACCTCGGATTAACCATTGTCGAGGAGCCAGGGGTCACTTATCGGTAAACCTTGGATTATTGTCAAGGAGCCGGTAAGGGGATTGAGCTTGTTACTCTGCCCTTGCGTGCTGTCGGAGTTTAGACTGTTCCCCCAGGTGTAATTGTTGTGATTGGTAACTTTAGTGACCATAATTTTTAGGGTTCTACCGAGGTGACGGTGGAGGGAAGGTCCCACTGTACCTGGAGCAGACGTCGGTTATACTCACTTGGATTTTTCGGGGGGTTCACTTCACTTCGAGACGGTTAAAGTGGAGGAACTTGTGCCGGTCTATTCATTAAGCAGGTTGCCGGGGTAACTGTTCCACCCGCCATTTCTGTACTGAATCCTGCGAGGTTGGGCCTAATCACCAACTAGCGCTTTTGGTCCGGAAGACTACTGTTTGTGTGTGGTTTGACGCTCTAGATTATTTAGGCGTGTGCTTCAAATTTGTTTGCTTCTTTAGAAGACTTTAGGTGGTTTGATTTGAAATTTTTACTTTGTTTTCGTGTGTTGTAGTTAAAAATCTTTAATTGTGGCGGAATTACCGAGACAGTCCCGTAGACTTCGGGGCCAGTCTCCTGAAGTTGTTTCTGTGGCCGAATTGTTGAGAAGATCCCGTAGACTTAGGGGATCCCCTCCTCGAGACGACCCGGGTAATTTAGAAGGGTTAAAGGTCCTTGTAACTCCTCCTAGTGACAGTAGAGTAGGTTCACCTGAAGAAGGAGAATCTTCCTTGGTAGTCCATCCAGATTACCAAAGTTTAGAAACAGGTTACAATCCCGAAACTGTTACAGTTTCCGAGCTTGCTGGTAGTTTTTCATCTGCCAGTGAAACAGGCGAAGAACCTGCAATTTCCGAACCTGTTACTCCAACTTCTAGTGTCCCTGATTCACCGAGAATAGAAAGAATTATCACCGAAAATCTACCTTCTGGTTTGATTGCTATAGAAGAACTTGCTCCAGAAGAAGATATAGGTGTCTCTCACCTTGAAGGTCAACTTACTATTGATCTAAGGGAGCGTGAATCCATCTTTTACAGTCCTCCTAGAAGTACTTCTTGGTACCTTGCGTTAACCAATTTTTTAGACAACTCAGTCGGTTTTTCCACACCTCGTACTCCTTTTCCACCCGGAGGTATTCATACTCCTGTAAATATGTCTGGTCAGTCGTCCGTGTTTACACAAAGTCCTGAATCTTTTTTACACGGCGGTCCTTCTGTTCCCACTGGGTATCAGTCACTTTCTGGTACCTTTGCGGGGGCATCTCCTCAACCCATTGATCATGGGTTATTTGCTGGAAACAGTGGTAATATACCATTGGGTGTAGGAGACATTTACATGATGTCAGGTTCAGTTCCCGTTTCCCAACCTCAAGGTGGCCAATTACCGCCTGGGGGGCAACCGCAGTTAACGCCTGGGGGGCAACCTCAAGGTACACAAATCGTGTCTGGGGGGCAACCTCAAAGTCAGTATGTACCTATGGTGCAATACTTACCTCAAGGTCAACCTCAGCCTCAATATGTACCCCAAGGTCAACCTCAGTATCAATATCAACCTCAAGGATGGCAACCTCAAGGATGGCAACCTCAAGGGTATCAACCCCAAAGTTATCAACCTCAAGGGTACCAACCTCAAGGTCAAGGTCAACCCCAGTATCAGTATTTACCTCAAGGTCAATACTCAAGTCAAGGTTATCAACCGCCTCAAGGTCAGTCATATGTTCCAAGTATAGGAACTGCACCTTACAATTATCAATCCTACCCTCAATCTGGTTATGGATCTCAGTACCCTCAACCTGTTACGGGTCAGTACCCTGGAATGTTAGTATGGGATCCCTCACAGGGTCAACAGGTGTTGCAGCCAAGTGTACAGATGCTTCCTCAAGCTGGACAACCCGTAGTTTCTGGTCCAACCCAGCAACCGCAACCTGTCCAGCCAAATGTTCAAACTTCTGTAGCTTCGGTAGTTACTCAGCCGTCAATTGCACCTAGTACTCCATCTCAAACGGCTGCTGCAACTATCGCTACATCTACCATACTTACTTCTGGAGTATCGACGGCTCCAGTTTCTACTATCCCTGTTACCACACCTCAGATATCTTTACCGTTGTCTGGATCTACGATTCAAACCACGATCCAGATGCCTGTAGGTCAGCCTGGTATAAGTACGGTTGTGACTACTCAACCTCAATTTGTTCAACCTCCGTACCAGGGACAGTACCAACCTGGGCAAGCTGTCCAACAACCGGTTTACCAGTATCAACCGTATCCTGGGTACACTTATCAACAACCTCAACAACCCCAGTACGGTCCGGTTAATCCTGGTTTTCCAGGAGGATATAATATCCCAAATGCGACTCCTGTTCCTAGTTATCCTGGATATCCTCCTCCTGGGGCTGGTATTGTGACCCAGAGTTTTAGAGATCCTAACCGGCAGTTACCGTTTATTGCAACTTTAGATTTACCCGACTTGACGCGCCTAACGAACGATCCAATTCAATATCTTCAGTTCTGGCCGCCAATGCCAAATAAGTTGCCCAGTGATATACCCAAGTTCGAAGGTAAGTCTGGAGAGGATCCGTCCAATCATGTGATGACTTACCACCTCTGGTGTGCTTCGAATTCTATCTCAGATGATTCCATCCGCTTACGTCTTTTCCAGCGTACACTCATTGGTCTCGCGGCCAAGTGGTACATTGAGTTACCACGGGCCTCTTTTTACAACTTTAGCCAGTTAGCTACCTCGTTCTTAACTCACTTTCAGTTGCCGGTCAGATACGATAACGGCACGGAGTTATTAACTTCACTAAAACAATCGACGTCCACGTATATTTCTGATCACATTCATGAGTGGAGACGTCGAAGGAGATTAGTGAAAGTTTTTATCCCGGACCAAATCTTAGCTGAATGGTTTGTCAAATCATTATTACCGAAGATTACTGAAGATGTCGCTAAGGCCGGAGTAGTTACTGAGGAGCAAGTCATTGCTCAGGCACAATACCTTGACTTAGTTTACACTCAGTCGGGTACGTTACACGAGAAGATTCCGGATCTTCCAAAGTCGAATCAAATCGCTGCTGCTCCTTCGGGATCTCATGCCGCTGATGGTATGATTGGTATCGTGACTACGAAGAGTAAGAAGAAGTCTTCCAAGGCCTCCAATACTCCAATAATCACTTTGCCAGATTCTCCGACAGGAGAGTCTTCTCCTCCTGAACTTACCGCCGACATTCACGCTGTAGAGTCATCTACGGCCAAATCAAAAAACGGTGGAAAGAAGAAAGGAAAAAAGAAGGCTAAAGCAGACAAGGCTCCAAAGGAGAAAACTGAAAAGTCGGAAACCAATGACGAAAAACGCAAACCTCGATATCCTTGTCTTATTTGTGAAGAGGATCATTTTACGAGAGATTGCCCTCATCGGGCCGAGGTTGTAAAAATAGTCAAAGGTTCTCCCACTCCTGCTGTGTTAAAAAATCCATTTCCAGAGCAGGAGAATAAGATGATAGGTTCTTCTTCGAATGCCAGTGAAGAACCCATTTTGATGATGTCTCATGTGAGGATTGCGACTCGATCGCAAGATTATGGTAGTAAGGCTCCTGTTGATGGCAAGGAAGCAGAATCTTCTCACTCTAACCCATCAACCTCAGCTCCTGGTTCCGATCCACTACAGATCGAAAAACCTAACCCAGACTTAGTGATTAAGCCGCCCGCCAAGGGTGTACTTCGAAGGTCTGCTTTCAATCCACATGCGAGAGCAGCCCAGAATTACAACATTGTTGAGGACTTAGCTGTTTCACCTTCAGCAATGTCGGCACTCGAAGTGCTGCAATCATGCCCAGCACAACGAAAATTGCTTTTGTCGGCTATCGGAGCTGTCGATGTTCAGGACCCGAACCTAATGATCTTTGATCTAGAAAATAGTACACCACGTCTCCCCCATCAAATGGCTTTCCAAATTCCAGTGATAGTCAAAAACAGGCCTATTCATCGGACTGTGATTGATGAGGGAGCTTCTACGTGTATTATGTCGATTCAATGTTGGAGATCGCTTGGTTCTCCTTCGTTGAACCAATCCCCCACCATCCTTAAGGCCTTTGATGGCCGTGGGTTCCGTCCGTTTGGTATTCTACAAGAATTGCCTATAGGGGTTGAAGGTAAAACCGTTAGTCTGGATGTGGAAGTGGTTGATGCCCCTCTAGACTACAACCTTCTTTTGGGTCGAAGTTGGTCATATGCTATGACAGCGGTCGTTTCATCGGTCTTCAGAGTAATTAAGTTTCCACATAACGGTAAGATCGTGACTATTGATCAGCTGACATACTTTTCATCCGACCCAGCCTCTTCAGAGAGTATCCAGCATGTTGGTAAAACGACAATCCCTTATAGGGATGTTGGTGTAGGTTTAGTTAAGGATTCCGGTTTACTGGGAACTTTTCCTCTCCCTCCACTCAACGCAGATCCTTCATTTGCAAGCATTCATATGATTACATCAGAAAACATTATTTATGATGATCCTTGGTTCGTCCCATCTGACTCTGAGATAGACTCACTCGGTGATGTTATGCCATTGAGTCCATATGAAATTGCTTATGAAGCTCTCATGTCTTTTACTGACTTTCATTCAACCAAAGTCGACCAAATGAATGTGGTCAGTGAAGAGTCACTTTTCACCTCACCCTTAGAACGGATAACGTTTCCCGAAGTCGTGTCATCTGACGAACAACTTCGCGAAATCCTAAGTGTAGACGATCTACCATGGGAAGATCTCCATCACAGATCTTCGTTTTTACCTAAGGATGATGCATTTGAAAATGATTTTTCATCTATCTTTACCGCTGAATATGTCAAAGACGCTCAGGATCCAACGAAACATTCTGATTCAGAGCTGAATTTAGGGAATATTTCTCGTACTATTCCCATTGATATTTCAGTGAAGCCCGGAATCGAGGAAAACATTCATATAGGTGCCGCATGTACTGAAGAAGAAATCCAAACTTACAAGGCCCTATTCCAAGAATTCCGCGACGTGTTTGCCTGGTCTTACGAGGAAATGCCGGGAATTGATCCTGCCATTGTTATTCATGAAATAAAGACCTACCCGGATGCTAAACCCGTCCGGCAACGGTTGCGTCAAATTCACCCTCGAAAAGCGGCTGCGATTAAAGCAGAAGTCGAAAAGCTGTTGAAAGCAGGTTTCATTTATCCGATCCCGTTAACGGATTGGGTATCGAATATTGTTCCGGTCAACAAGAAACAAGGAACAATAAGAATCTGTATCGACTATAGGGATATAAATCGAGCTTGTCCAAAAGACAACTATCCTACGCCTTATATCGATCAAATTATTGATGATTGTGCCGGAAGTGAAATGTTTTCCTTCATGGATGGTTTTTCGGGCTATAATCAAATCAATATTCTACCTGCCGACCAACCAAAAACGGCATTCATTTGTCCATGGGGGACATTTGCTTATTGCAAGTTACCTTTTGGGCTTAAGAATGCCGGGGCCACTTTTCAACGGGCGATGTCTTATGCATTTCATGATATCAAGCACATTGTGCAACCCTATCTCGATGATTTGCCTGCTCATTCTTTACATCGAGCTGATCACCTTGTCCACCTACGAGCAATCTTTATGAGGTGTAGGCATTATCGAATTCGGTTGAATCCCCACAAGTGTGTTTTCTGTATAGAAACAGGTCGATTGCTGGGATTTGTTGTTTCAAAAGCCGGCATTCGCGTCGATCCCTCGAAAGTCGAGGCTATCATCAAATTGCCTCCTCCTTCGAGTTTGCGCCAACTCCAAAGTTTGCAAGGGAAAGCGAACTTTTTACGCCGATTCATCCCAAACTACGCCGAGGTCACTAAAGGTTTTACACGGTTGTTGAAACAGAATGCACAATTCTTTTGGGACGAGATTGCCCAACAATCTTTTGATGCACTTAAACACGCGTTGACCCATGCACCGTTATTGCATCCTCCCAACTACAACCAAGACTACTTCTTATACCTCGCAGCTTCGCATTCCACCATTGGAATGGTGTTAGTTCAAGAAGATGAATTCGGAGCGGAGCATGTGATATATTATCTTAGTAGGACCTTGAATCCAACTGAGCTAAAATATTCGCATGTGGAGAAATTGGCCCTGGCAGCCGTTCAAGCTGTCCAGCGTTTCCGTCACTACATTCTTCTCCGCAAAACTACAGTTATTTCGGATTGCAACCCTATGATTTATATTTTGACAAAACAACTGCTAGGGGGCAAGTACTCTAAATGGATTGTTATCCTGCAAGAGTTCGACTTGGAGTTCGAGAAGTCCAAGTCTAAGAAATCCTTAGTTTTTGCGGAATTGATGTGTGATTTCCCGAGTGCTGACACAGAGACTGTGGCAGAGGAGTCCATTGCGGACGAATCTTTGTTTCTTATCAGTACTGTAGATCCGTGGTACGGGGATATAA
This sequence comes from Pinus tabuliformis, assembly GCA_031772625.1. Taxonomy (NCBI): domain Eukaryota; kingdom Viridiplantae; phylum Streptophyta; class Pinopsida; order Pinales; family Pinaceae; genus Pinus; species Pinus tabuliformis. The sequence goes on along the minus strand of CM062810.1, from coordinate 105,573,273 downwards.
TCATTTATCTCCAAACCCAAACCTTTCGGCCTGAAGCTTCCAAAGCGGAACGTCGAAAAATTCGGTTTCAATCCCAGCCATACAAAATTATTGGAGATACACTTTATCGCCGGGGGGCAGACTTAGTTTTTCGACGTTGTTTAACTCACGAAGAGGCTGAGAGGGTTTTGAATGATTGTCACTCTGGAGCATGTGGCGGTCATATGTCTGGGTATGCCACAGCTCAGAAGGTGTTGCGCGCTGGTTATTTCTGGCCGTCTATGTTTAAAGATTGTATCATTGCAGTCAGGAAGTGCCACAACTGTCAAGTGTTTGATCGCAAGATGCGCGCTCCACCTGCTCCTCTCCACCCTATAATTGCCGTTGGTCCATTCGCCAAATGGGGTATCGACTTTATTACTTGTAACCCTCACTCGGCCGGGGGGCATGCGTATATCATCCTTGCGGTTGATTATTTTACTAAGTGGGCCGAGGCGATGCCTACATTCGACGCAAGCGGCAAAACAGCTGCAGTTTTCGTATTCAATCATATCATAACTAGGTTTGGTGTCCCACAAGCAATCATTACTGACCATGGGAGCCATTTTCGAAATGTCATGATGACTGAGCTTACAAGCCAGCTTGGTTTGCGCCACGATAGCTCTACTCCTTATTATCCGCAAGCCAACGGTTTGGTTGAGTCTATCAACAAAGTTCTAGTTACCATGATCCGACGAACCATTGGTGTTCATCGGTCGAATTGGCACAACATGTTATTTTCAGCGCTATGGGCATACCGAACCTCAGTGAAAAATTCAACAGGGTTCACTCCTTTCCAGCTAGTTTATGGCTTAGAAGCTGTGTTACCCATTGAATGCGAAATCCCATCACTTCAAATGGCTGTCGAATTACTTCCAGCTACTTCCGAAGAGGAGACACGTTTATTGTACTTGGCTAAATTAGATGAGACTCGACGTGACGCTACATTGGCAATCGAGACTCACGCGAAACGAATGAAAGCTCAGTATGATAGAAATGTAACCCCTCGAAGTTTTTCGGAAGGAGACCTAGTACTATTATATGATCAAGCTAACGATAAGCTAGGTGCCGGAAAATTCGTTCCCATGTGGCATGGGCCCTACATTGTAAAGCGAAAGCTAGCAAAAGGGGCTTATGAGCTAGTTGACTTTGATGGGGACTCTTTGGGTAAACCCAGAAATGGACTTTACCTAAAGAGGTATTATGCTTAAATGATGGGAATGGAGAAATTTTTAGATAGGTTAGATTTTCTTTCTAGCTAGCAAGTGTGTTAGTTTAGTCAGTGTGCTTAGCTTAGAGAGTGTGGTTTTTCGTCGTTATTCTGGCTTATCTTGGTTTTACTCTTGATATTGCAGATGTCGACGCCTCTCCAAACATATATTGGATTTGCTGATGGTGCTTGTCGTAGTACACGGAACATCTCTTCCGCAGCTTGGGTTATCTATTCGCCCTCTGACGAGTTAGTTTCTATGCATGGGGTAAGCCTCGGTCAAACAACGAACAACATTGCAGAATACAGTGCAGTGATTGAATTATTATCCGAATCTATTTCATTTGGAATTCGACGTTTGACAGTGAGGTTAGATTCTGAACTTGTTGTATTACAGCTTAATAGAGTTTATGCCATTAGGAATCCTGTGTTATTAAGGTTGTTTTTGAGAGTGCGTCTCTTGGAACGTGAATTTGATTACATTGAATATCAACATATTCCAAGGTCTTTGAATACATTAGCAGATGCAATTGCTTCTCGAATGTTGGACAGACATTTACGATAATCATGCAAGTAAATTTAAAAACATTTCATCACATATGTTAAACAAGATAAGCCGGTAATAGTGATATATATAGATAGAAGTGTGTCAAAAAATATATACATCGTCTTCGATCATAGGTTGAAAACACCTTATGATCGGCAAAATGATAGTACAAAAAGTCAAAATGTCACATGTGACTACAAAAGTGACTAGTCAATCACTGGTGGTGCTCTCTGTATGACACCACTGCGCGGGCTACCTTACGCAAAAATCTCCTAAACGGTCCAGGGACCGCGACTACGAAGCGCTGAAGCCTGATAGGAATGTCGTCCATAGTAGTCTCAGGTATATCTGCCGTGAGACGCTCTAGATCATGCTCCAACTCAGCTAGTACTTCTGCTGCCGCGTCCTGTGGGACCGGTACCGGTGCAGCTGGATGTAGTCTATCAAAAGGCCGGAGGTTGGCTGGACGCTGTGGACCAACATCTGCATTTTGAAAATTTTACTGTTAGTTTTGAGACGATATATATGAAAAATTAAAAAAATACATAATTAGAAAACTTGTGAAAATAAAAGTACCTCTGTCGTCCCATTGTTCTCCCTGTGGAAGAACCATGTCCGGATCACCTCTGAAATCCATTCCGGCATACGGAAAGTCCTGTATCGAAAAAACCTGGTCCTCTAACCAGTGAAAGTAACTATCTGAGAATCGAACCACTGCCGCACCCTCGTCAGGATGCCGGGCCATCACCGCAACCCATCGTATCAGCTTTGGCTCCCGAGGACCCAAGATATCAACAGTGAGTTGCTGAGGGATCAGCATTGGAACTCTCTCCAAGGCAAAGCTCACGACTATAGGCCCATATCCAAAAGTCTTTAGTCGTCCGTTCTTTGCCTTGGTCAGTTGGCTCTTCATATGAGCCGACACAGCTTCACACCAGTTGAAAATGGTGCCTTGGTAACAGTCAATTGCCATCCGCATTTGGGATCCGGAAGCAATGTGTAAAGCGGCCGCGCCGCAAATTCTGGTAACCGTGAACGCTATGACTTTGAGTTCTGGTAGAGTGATGTGTTTTATCTCTATGCCTTTTGAATGGTGAGCCCCACGTGTGCACCAATCCTCGCGGAGACTATCAAGGGATTGGCCACCCGGCCTAGTCCCCGCAAGACTGAGTTGCTCACCTCTGTTCGGCAAGCCAGTGAGAAAGTATACATCCGAGGGCTCTATCTCGAGCTGGTGCCCTCCTATGTAAAAGCATTGTTCTTGAACGTTCCATCGCTCAACCAGCCATTCCAAGAATCTTACCTGGCCCCTCATGCCCGGTATGGTCCAATATTTGTATAATCCGCATGCTCTTAGGGCATCCAGAGAAGGTTGGTGATTTATTGCAGCTTCATCCTCCTCTACATGCTCTCTTTCTCTCCAGTCTAACATGATTAATGCCCTGCATATCAAAAATAGCAATTAGAAATTGATTTGGGAATTTTTGGTGGTTTTTTGAGAGAGTTGGGGTTTTGAAATGCGCACTTCTCGGAAGACGCACCCCGGCTTTGTAGCACAGGGCGCCCGGACGCAGCTGGCCTGAAGGCGGGCTGCGTCTTCCGATCGTTTTCCCGTATGAGAAAAAGTCGGGGGACGCAGGTCACCCGAAGGGCACCTGCGTCCGCCGAGAGGCGCATTCCAAAACCAAAACCCCCCCAAAAAATGAAACTAAGACCTAAAAATTAATTCTAAACGGATAGAAATGCAGAGTAGGATGTGTAAAATACCTGGATGAGACGGCGTTCGATTCCGACGGTCAGATTTTCCGCAGCGACCACGGGAAGTTTCTTGTCAAAAGCTCCTTTTTCAACCTCCAAAGTCAAACGGTAAAAATGACATGGTAAAAGGTCTTTTTATAGGTTTTTTGGATGAATTAGTTCATTTTTTACCATGAAAAGATGTTTTTCGATGTATTTTTGCCTATTTTAAACAGGTATGAGTAATGTGTCGCTTTTGTGCAGGACAAAGGGATTTCAAGGGAAATTGTAATTTTTTCACAAATAAAATATCAGAGTCATCTTTTAAGCCCTTTTCTGACTCCTAAAAAATGAAAAGATCGCCGAGCGTTTCTTTTACACTCGTTAAAACGGAATTAAAAGACGGTCCCCTTTTAGCTCTTTTCTGACCGTAAAATCAGGAAAAGATTGCCGGGTTTTTGTCGTTTCGAACTCGATAAGGAAATAAAACGACGTGTCCTTGATCGCTTTTTACTTTTCAGGTCAACGACACTATTATGAAAGTACTCCTTGGTCGCAAGATCAAGCGGTTCCCCCAGGTATTATTTTATACTTTTTCGGGCTTGAGGGACACAAATATACGAAAAAGTTCAACGTGGAGTCTCCTTTTGTTTTTTCAGACTCTCTAAAATTGAAAAACGCCGAGTTTCTCCTATACTGGGCTCGTTAAACTTTTACAGTAAAGGACCTGTTCAATTACAAACAGGAACGAACCACTCCTTCCTAGGGTTCGAATTTAAACTAGGTTGGACTCGTCCGAAGGATGAGCTTATAATCAAGCATATGTTATCCTCCTCAAGCTTGTTAAAAATAAAGAGGTACTTGCCAGAAATGGTGGGGGAAAAGAGAGAAGAATGAACCTGTTTGTTACCTTTTGTCTCAAAAGAAACTTTATTACCACTCTTGAACACGACACTTTTCATTCACCTGGGTTGGGAAATCTTTTACCTCACAGTTGACCAAACCACTTTGAAAGTCTTTAACCGGGTTCCGGGGATTAACTTTGAGTTATTCGTCACCAAGCCATCTGTCGTGTCGTTATGTGTTCAAGAGGTCTGCAAGCAAAAACTTTCATCTGCAAAATACTTGTCATCCATTTGACCATCCCTGAGTCAGCCCTTACAGCAACATTTCTTCAACTTGAACAATGATTTCGTGTTGCGGGCTTGCCTGCAACGGGTCGCTTTCTATCAACATCGACACATTATCTAGAAAGATGACTTAGGAATCGACAGCACCTTGAAGTCTGCATGCATCAATGGCAGGTTTCTCGCCTTTGACGTCAGTTTACATCATTGACTTTCGATCAAAGGATTCCGTGAAGTGTTCGACATCAAAACATCTATTCACATTTCACGGGTTGTGCTTGGTACTTTGAGAACCATTGACATTACTGGTGGTTTCTCTCACGCTTGTTAACAGTTTGCATCATCGACTGGTAATCAAGTGGTTTCTAACATGTTCGACATCGAATCATTTAATCACATGGCTAGAATCGTACCAATTCGGGAAGTAGAAATGAAGACCCTGGATCTAGTTTCTACCATCCAGGCTGCGAGGAGTTTTGTATTCATTATCTATGTAGACTAATCATAAACAGATGGCTGCGTCCATACTGTGTCTACAAAAGTCTATAAAAATGATGTACTGCAAGATCATTCCTGTATCAGAATAGTTAGTCCATTAGTTAAAGTTTTGAATCTGAGTATGGGAATGCCTACCTCAGTGATGATATAATCTTATCCATGTATTTTGTGTTGAAAATTGCAGGTTCCAACCAGGCCATCCACAAGACAATCCTTGAAATGATAAAGCGCTTCACCCTTCCTAGAATTACAAAACCCTAAATCTATTCCAGGCTTCGCACTTTAGGGGGCAATCTGTTACACTAAAAAATGTCACCATGACCACTTACAGTTAGTATGGCTCAAATCAACAGTCATGCTACCCTCTTAGGCAAGTCTTATGCCTCTGCTATCCATCTCAAACTCAAAGAAGAGAGAAAGTCTTGTCAAAAATATGTTTATCTCTGGGGTCGCAGGTTCTCTCTAGCCTTACCTGCGGGGACGCTGACCATGTTCACAAAAGGTGCGTCCTTGGACGCTCTGTATGTTAAGGGACAGGTGCGTCCTTCTGTAAAAGGCAAAATGCGCGAGTTTCATCTTAAAAAAGTTACTTGTGGTTACTTCTAGAACTTTCTAGAGGTCGGTTTGATGAATTGGATGCGCCTCCAGTTGGTTCATGTATCTCTATTAAGGGGGAACTTATCCCATCAATAAGGGAGCTATCCCACCCAAAGAGGGGGATTATCCCATTGATGGTGGACCTGAATAACCTCTTTACAGCACTATAAATAAAGACATTGAGCCAGAGGGAGGAGAGGTTGGAGCTATACATTTTCTTTGGGTAAATGCTGCAGGAATTAGGACTCCCATTTAGAACCTTGTGAGGAGAGATTGTCTTTGCTTGATTCTACTTGGAAGTGGGTGAGCTTTGTCAAAGTAGAGGAAAACCCTTGATGGACCCTGGGAGGAACTTGCACAACACCAAGGCCAGGTTGTAAGAGTTTCTTTGTTTCGTTATTAATACAAACTGGTTTATTTTTCTCAATAGCTTGTGTTAATGAGTTATTTCATGTGTTCCTTGGTCTGCATGTTGAATATATGTTTTATTATATGAAATGCAAGTGCTTGGTAATTGTTTGATTGTTTGTGGTTGCAGGAATTGACTTGAAGGAGGAGCTCATCCGGACCGGCAAGGACGGACTACAACAACCGCGTTTTGGAATAAGGTAAGCCTAAACACTTGTAGTTTTCATGTTTTAAAAGGTATATTTAGAGAAAGATCACTCCATTTTGTCTTGTTTGTCACTAGAGAGTTTAGACTCCTAGGGAGGTCAGTTGTGTCCGCACAAACGACTTTTTCCGCCACGACAGCATCTTGACCGACTTGTTTGATTTCTCTTCTATCTTGGGTCATTTAGTTTATCATTTTCCCAACAATAAATCCAATGACATTCGCTTCGCGCACTATGATCTTCACCATGTAACATATTTCTTTTTAGACTTCTGTCAAGCAAGTGAGGCACTTCGGCCTGCACCGATGGCTATGGCAGACCCTCACTGTCTTGACATGGTTCATGAGAATGACCATATTTATCTATCTGTATCAGATTCCCATTGTGATCCCCTCTCTCGATTCAGGAATCTGTCTACTCAAGCATCACAAATTTTATGATCCAATCATTGAATGGCTAGAACAATCTTATTTGGTGAGTCATGTTACAGGTAACAAGCTTCAGTCCTTCCTCACACTCGCTGAGAAACTTGGTGTAGAACAACACACACTCACAAGAGGCCTCCTAGGTTTGTTGAAAAACGATATTCACGGAAGAGGTAAGCATTTGTGTTGGGTGGTTGTGACACATTCTTCCACCCATAGGCGAGACCTTCTCTCTCATGTGCAAGTTTTTCAAGCTTTTTCATTTTTTGTTGTACACTATTTTTTATCTATTTTAATCACTCATATCTTTGTGATTGCAAGCTAGGTACGCCTATGATGGCTTCATTGGAAATTCCATTTCACGTAACCCCGACCGTTTAATGTAGGAGTAGGAGTAGTGTTTTCTTTTTCGCTTACTTTGATTTCTAGTTTGCATGATTGTTTTCTTGCTAACTTGGTTGCTTTGCTTACATGTTATTGTTTTCACCTTGTTTTCTTTGCTTACTATTTTTTTTTACGTTTGTTTTGTTCACTTGATATATTACTATTTTTGTTTCCGGAAATAAGTGCTTCCAACTAATACGTTTTTGCTTTTGAATAGATTAGGCTAAAAGTTGAAGAGAATTGTGACACTACAGCACTTGGCCAGTCTTGTGTCCGTCTTCTCTGTGCTTGGTTATAACCTTTGGCCGATGAAGTCTTGATGGAAAATACGAACTATTTGCAAGGGAAGTTTCGGCCCAACCATGAACCTGTGTCCACACTGGGAAGCCCCATGCTTTTACTCATCCTTCTGCTCTGTGTGTTCAAACTCATCCAACTAGTAGAAATGAAGAAGGGGAAAATCTAAACGAGAAAACCTATGTCAAAGGTATTACATGATTCTCTAAAGGAACAACCTCTTCCTCTCTCAATAAGTCGAGATCCCTCTTCCACCCCAAAAATAAATAAGTGCCTATGCACAGTCCTATTGAAAAATATAAAGGCGAAAGAAGAGAAAGACTTCCTACGCAGAGAGGTGAATCATGCAACTCTACCGGGCTACTGACCAGGCTCGCTGGCGGTGGAGAAATGTGTGTGTTCCTGCGTGACTCCACTGAGGTACTTTCCATGCCTACTGGAAGTGGAGCAACACCAGAGATGAAAACTTATACTCTGAAAATATTCAACTCGCGAGCTAAACTACCCTTCCCGAATTCCGAACACTGAGATCTAAGCTGAAATTTTGATTGTGTTTGACTGAGTTGGCAAAAGGTGAACCATGTATGCCGATGGGGTAAGTGGGAAACTGAAGTAACCTGAATAGCGATTCAATACTCCCCAAAATACCAAGGACCTATGCTAGAAGTGAACTGAAACAGAGAAGCTGGAGTTCTACCATTGTGTCGCAAAGTGTTGTAGCAGCTACAACCACCCTCCAAAATTTTGGCCTGCACCAATTTCAGAGCCTCCCTTGAAAAGTTTCACTTGATGAAAACACACACTCGGGTTCACTCTATGAGCTCGTGTGAGTCTTTACATCCACCTTACTTTATTCATTGCATTCAAGTCTTTGCATGTTGATGTCTGAGTCATGCTTGCGACCATGTTCTGGTTATGCTCAAAGTCTTCACTTCATATGTGCTTGTTGTATTCGATATGAAAGCATCTGTCCACTCACACACAGAGTCACATTCACTGTTGCACAAGTGTCATCTCAATCAATGAATGATCAATCATAAGTTTTGCGCTTGTCTCTTACACTGTCATTCAGTTTTATTGAACATGTGTGTCTGGATGGTTTGGTCGTCTCGCCGTCAAGTCATGCGAGTGTGTGTTCGTATGATCACTTATGCATCTTTCGATTGTTCACACACTTAGCCATTTTTGCTAAAATTTATGATGACTGGACTCCCCTCTGACAGCCAGACCATCACCTCTCCATCGACTCGATCGAATTTCAACCAAAACATCGTAGAAGCACCAAGCTAGTCTTTTCAAGCTACGTTGCTCGCAAGCAATTCAATCAACTTTCATGCTGGCCAGCCGGACAGTCGAACTCGATAGTCACCCCGGGATTGACTCCCCTAAAAAATTGTGTAGAGGCCACTAATCTCACCCACTCAACTGACTGATGAAATTGCGTAGATAAGCCGGACAGACACCAAGTGTCGTTCTCTCTCTCCCTCAGAAAATTGCACAGTTTTCCCAATCAGTCATCTCGACAGTCGACCAACTATTCATCTCAAAAATTGTGCAATATTCATAAGCAGGAATTCCGCTACCCATTAGTTAGATTGACTTAGAAATTGCGCAGATATGATTAGCAGGCCAGCCTCCCGACCTCAGTGTAGTTTTCCTTGCCAGTAGCCCCTAGCAACAAACTGCTAGTTCCCTCTAAGAATTGTGCAATTTCTGCTGCCAGTCTCCTGAGCAGCCAACTAGCAGTTCCCTCTGGGAATTTTGTAGTTTTGGCTACCAGTGACCCCAGTAGCCAACTCATAGTTCCCTCTGTTGTCCAACCCCAGAAAAACTGCACAATCCCGACGTACTAACCATTCATGCAGCCCGACCTGTTCCTCTGGAAAATTGCACAAATCTGGTTGTCCAACCCCACTTCCCATTCATTCTAAAAATTGCGCAAAGCATGCTTGACTTGCCTTCCAGCATCTCAGACTGTTCCTCCCAAAATTTGTGTAATTTTACCTCCCAACCAAGCTAAACCTTGCAGACAGTCATTGTCGGCTCAGATTGTCTGTCTCCATCTCTCAGTGACTCTTGCGCATTTTTCATCAGTAGTTGCCCGGAGCCATCGTCCCACATCACAACCTTCCTACCTCTCCCGGTCACCTGCATACGAATGATCATGTGTCATAGTAGACTCGGAGGTTTTGGATTTGATGTCATCTCGTCATGAGTGAAAGCAGGTACAGGTACACCAACGAACATGTGAAGACAACGAATGGGATGAACGAAGGGAGCACATACAGATCTACAAGTTCACCAACAAACAAACGAACGAATCATGCGAAGCGGATGAACGTGATGAACATGCACCTTCGTGAACATATGAGTCTGTCAAGCCTTCCAACATGTAAGCAAGGAACAACATGGTAAAACTTCATCAAGCGAACCAAGGACCATCGAAGACTCTGTGCACTTCGCCAAGTGGAGGTGAAGCTATGATACATCATGAAGACATCCATCGTCCAGCAGCACTATAGCTCGACATGCACTCCAGCAGTAGCACAAATGTACCATCATTGTCATGTCAAGTCATTTCGAGTCACATCATGAGTCATGTCACCCACATCCCCACCATGGGCTTATTTTCAATCAATGTAATGTAACATGGAAGTCCAAGGGACCCACTTGTCGAACAAAGAGTCATGTACTTCGATGAGTCATGGAAGTCAAACGGTCATGAGAGTATTCGAACAGCCACAAGGGTTAGCTTCACCCTTGGCTATAAATACCCCCTCATTTGTAGATGCAAAGGACTTTTCACCTCAGCTCCTCCCACATAGCCAAGAGAGTCTATAATATTTTCTTTGAGGAGTAAGTGGTAGCTCCATTGCCTTGCTGACGGCGTTAGTGATGTATGGTGTAACGATGTGTCTTGGAACTTTCACTTAATTTAGAAGCCTGTTAACAAGCCAACACGTTTTCACACATGTATTGTATCTGTTATAAGACTGATATTTAACACTTGTAATGCATGTTGCTTTAACCTGTGTTCTACATCTGAACTGTTTGATTTGTTGTAATGCATAATCTATTCATGGAAATGTGTTGTATATGTTGTTTATGTTGTCTTGTCCATGTCGACTACTCTGTCGAACATCAGACAGATCTTTCACCTGAACCTTGCTGTAATAACCGTTGCACTCGTTCAGATTGTTCCATGAGTGTTGTGTGTGTTATATTTCCTTGTATGTTGTGACTGCCGCATCTAAGTGGACTGCTCCACCAGACGTTGTGTATGTCCTTTTGTGTTGTGTGTTCCTAGCCGAGTTGGGACTGATCCCTTTCAACCTGGAACTCACCTTCACCTTCTTCCCCTCACAGTGAAAGAACCATTGACACAAGTACACTTACAGTCACCAAGCACGCGAACCTCACTTCTCGAAGACAAAGCGAACCACTCTCCTGCGCTGACAAGAAAGAGTTGTGGCAAATTCTTAAGACAATGGCAACTGGGCCATTATACCAGATGGGAATCCCACACAAAACGATGTGAGGTCTAGTTGGGACTTCATACCAGGGTGATCCCCTAATGTTGGCGGATCCAACACCTTTGTTCTATTTTGTGAGTTGTTTGCATAACACGTACCTAATTTGAGATTATGTACTTACCAATAATAGGATATTTCTATCATACAAGTATATCTCACACCCTCCAATCTCAGTCATTCCTTGAATTGATTCAATGCTCTCTCTCTGTCTATGACTCTCGTTCGATGTCTCATGAAAGTGAAACCTACAACGTATTTCGGTCATACGATTTGCTCCTGACACTCGTACGTTGGGGGGAAATCTGTTATCAACAAAAAATATTCACCTAGCCATTTCTTACTAGGTTGATCGAAATACACCATGTAAGATGAGTTTTTACATGGTAAAACCCACTTTCACCATACAAAATAATTCAGTGAACCATTTTTCTAAATGGTTTCTCATTAAAATCCAAAAACCACATTAGAATTATTAAATAGATCAATATTTATTTAATATTATTTAGAAATAATTATTAAATAATTATTTGATGATTATTTCTAATCATTTTTTACTTAATCACCTTGGAATAATTAAATAAATCATTATTTATTTATTATTCCATATTTATCCCCTATTTTCCTCATGAGATAATTGTTAAATCATTATTTAATAATTATTTCAAATTCATATTTGACTTAATCCTCACAAAGTAATTAATAAATCATTTTTATTTATTAATTACTTTAACCATTTTCTAAATAAATATATTTGACCATTTCGAATATCTTTTCCCTCTCAAAAAATATAGTAAAATATTCATAATAGCTAGATTTTAATTTGGTCAATAATATTTTATTAATCTGTAATTCTCAATCTATCTCAATATTTTGTTATAAATAGTGGGTTTTCTCTTCATTCTTCACCATGACCATTCTCATCGTCCCCATTATCGTCCTATGAATTTTGATCTCACATATTGAGTTTAAGCCTTCACTACCATCTTTTTCCCATAACACACATACATTGAAAGGGAACATAATATTGTTGAAATGTAAGATCAAGAAGGACCCATCCCATAAAGGGGGATCTATTGACCCAAATCTATTATCTCTCCTCATCAATCATATATTTATTTATTACTAAAATTGATCTTTTACATTCTCCATTACGTTGTTGCACTTATCTTTTTGTTGTTATATGTTTATGTTTTCATGATATATTTTTCTACAGTTTTTTTCTAACATTTTTTTACAAAGCTCAAACATAGGCACAACCATATTATGTTGTTAGGGTGACTAGTCAACAATGACTTAAGTGAGACATTTTTTGTACACTTGCTAACGATTTTCATACTAACAAATTTTTTATTATAGATTATGATTTATATTATAAAATGAAAGTTTCTCAATAAAGAAATTTTTAATTTAGGATTCCCTAAAATATGATGAATTAACTGGAATCATTTAATGCATGAGAAGGGTTTTGTTGATGGTGTTGGACCCGCCAACATGTCAGGGGATCTCCCTAGTAAGAAGTCCCAACTAGACCTTAGACCATTTGGTGTAGGAGTCCTAGCTTCTAAAAAATTATATATTACAGAGAAATCGAAAACATAAAATATTGCAGAAATATAAACACAGAAAACTCATAAAACAAGAGAGACACAGATATACATGGTTCACCAAATTTGGGCTACGTCCATGGAGAAACTGCCAGTCCTTCCTTTTATATTATCCAACAAAGTGAAGAGATACAACCTACTACAGATCCGTTGTAATTCCCTCTTCGTTCTCACACAATCTCCTATCTCTTTCTCACTCAGAATACAAATATACATAGATGCAATACAATTCCCTCATATATAGTGAGGGGTTACCTTCTAGGGAAAAAAACCCTAAATTAAACATAACTTCTACCATCAGATCTCCACCTAATGAACGGCCCAGATTGACTACGAAATTACAACATTTTACAAGGCAATTTTACATCTATTTTTAGCTTCGGGGGCGCTGCCCCCAATCCCTCACCAGAGGGGGGGGCTCCTAAAGATTGATGCCCCCCCCCCCCCCTGGACCCCCCTTACAGTGCAAATATTATAGGTGGCATTGCTGCCACATTACGAACTGGGGTCCAATGCGGTGATACCTCTGAATAAAGAAGATAATCAGGCTCCACACCCAACAATCTCCCACTTGGAGACTAATTATAGCAACTCCACCGTTGCTTCATTTGTTGGAAAATGACTCCACATTGGACCTGGATGTTTCTCATCTTCATCATCATACTTGAAGACCAACTGAAACCGAGCAAAATCTCAGTTTCTCCCTGGTTACAACTTTTGTTAACATATATGTAGGATTTCAGCTTGTGTGTATCTTTTCCAACTTCAACTCTCCATCTTCCAAAACTGACCATATGAAATGATACTTGAACTATATATGTTTCATCTTGGAATAAAATGAAGATTTGTTTGCAAGATGTATGGCACTCTGGCTGTCACTGTATAACCTACACAAACCCTGCTTCTTTCCCAATTCATCCAGAAACCTTTGTAACCAAATCATTTCTTTACTAGCCTATGTAGCAGAACATACTCTGCTTCCATTGTTGAGAGTGCAAGAACACTTTGTAGTTTTGAAACCCAACTGACAGTTGTTCCACCTACAGCAAACACATACCCTGTTGTGCTCCTCCTGTTATCTCTATCACCTGCCATATCTGCATCAACATATCCTTGTAGAGCAATGTTTGAACCACCAAAGCATAATGCTTGATTTGTGGTACCTCTCAAATACCTGAGAATCCACTTCACCACCATCCAATGTTATTTTCCTGGATTGTTCATGTACCTGCTTACAACTCCCACTGCATGTGCAATATCAGGCCTTGTGTAGACAATGTATACATTAAGCTTCCAACTACTGATGCATATGGAACTTTAGACATATAAGCCATTTCTTCCTGAGTCTTAAGACACACCTCCTTACTTAGTTTGAAATGGCTAGCCAAAGGTATACTAACTGGTTTTTCATTCTGCATATTAAATCTTTTCAACACCTTTTCTATGTACTCACTCTAAGACAATGTTAATTTTCGATTCTTCCTGTCTCTAGTTATTCTCATACCAAGGATTTGTTTTGCAACACCCAAATCCTTCATTGCAAATGAGTTTGCTAGTTTTCTTTTGAGCACATTTATTTCTTGCATGTTAGAACCTGCAACAAGCATGTCATCTACATACAATAACAATATAATATAACTGCCATCATTTTTCCTTTTGAAATAAACACAATGATCAGAGTGACATCTAGTATAACCTTGTTCAGACATAAACCTGTCAAATTTTAGATACCACTGCCTTGGACCCTATTTTAAGCCATAAAATCTCTTCTTCAACCTGCACGCTATTTTCTCCTTCCCTTTTACCTCATATCCTTGTGGCTGCTGCATATATATCTCTTCCTCCAAATCCCCATGGAGAAAGGTTGTCTTTACATATAACTGCTCAAGATGCAAATCTTTAGCTGCTACTAGACTTAAAATAGTTTTGATTGAAGTCATTTTAACAACAGGAGAAAATATCTCATCAAAGTCTATACCCTTTTTCTGTGCAAACCCCTTCACCACAAGTCTAGCTTTATACCTTTTTCTACCTCCGTCTTCTTCCTTCAACCTGTAAACCCATTTATTCTGCAATGTTTTTTTACTTGCAGGCAACCTAACTAAGTCCCAAGTCTGGTTATGTGCTAAGGAGTCCATCTCTTCTTTCATGTCTTACTCCCACTTCTTCCTGGTTTCTACCTGCACTACTTCTTCATAACATTTTGCTTCACTAAAATCAGTTAACAATACATAATATAATGGAGAGTATCATTCAGGGGGTCTACTTATCTTGGTAAATCTTCTAACACCACTTTAAGGCGTTTGAGGTGCTTGTTGCTGTTGTGGTTATTGTTGTTGTTCTGGCTGTTGATCATTATGATTTTCAAGCACCTTCACTTTTTCTATGATCTCATCAAGCACTGTGTATTCTCTGTTTTCTTTTCCTGTTTCTTTTCCGGCAGCTGATCCTTATACAAAATCTTTTCATTGAATATGACATCTCTGCTCCTAATGATTTTGTGTTTTTCATAATCATAAAAGTGATAACCAAAATCATTAACACCATGTCCAATAAAGGTACATTTCTTTGATTTTGCCCCAAGCTTTGTTCTATTTTGTTTATTAATACGGACAAAGGCTTCACAACCAAAAGTCTTTAAAAATGAGTAGTTTACCTTTTTACCTGTCCATGCCTCCTCTGGAATACCACCATCCAAGTAACTTGAAGGCCCCCATGTTTATTAGATAAACAACAATATCTACAACATCTGCCCAAAATTGTAAAGGGAATCCTGCATGCAATCTCATGCACCTTGCACACTCCATGATTTTCCTGTTCATCCTTTCTGACACACCATTTTCTTGTGGTGTTCCCGGAACTGTCTTCTCTCTATGAATTCCATTATTTGAATAGTACCTATCAAACTCTTTGTTGCAATATTTACCTCCATTGTATGATCTGAGACACTTCAACCTTTTTCCTATCTCATTTTCAACCAAAGCTTTCCATTTCTTGAAAGTATCAAATACATCATATTTATTTTGAATACAATAAATCTAGGTCTTTTTGGTTGCATCATCAATAAAAGTAACATAATAACGAGAGCCACCGAGAGTTGATATCTGATTAGGTCCCCATACATCTGTATGCACAAGATCTAATTTTTCACTCTTCTTTTATTTCCCAACTCTAAGAAATCTGACTCTCTTTTGTTTTCCATAAACACAATTCTCACATAATTTTAGATCAACATGCTTCAAACCTGACAACAAATTTCTTGAGTGAAGAATCTGCATCCCCTTCTCACTCATGTGCCCAAGCCTATGATGCCACAATTCCGTCTCTGCTCCTATAGAGGTTAAAGCATTAACAAAATTGGAAATACCATTGCATAAATACAATGTACTAACCTTTTCTCCTTTTGCTATTACCAGGGCTTCTTTAGTGACCTTTTAAGTTTTATCTGTAAAAGTAGTTACAAAACCTTCACCTCCCAACTGCCCTGTTGAAATAATATTTTTCTTCATATTTGGAACATGCCTTACCTCCTTCAATAGCCATTGATTTCCATTCCGTTGTTTTATGAAAACTGTACCCATTCCAATGATTTTACAGGGTTTATCATCACCCAATCGAACCTGTCCAAAATCTCCTTGAACATAATCATGAAAATGTTTCCTATCAGGTGTGGCATGGAATGAAGCCCCTGAATCTACCACCCAAGCATCAATAATATTTTCTAATGAAAGAATCAAAGCATCTTGCAACACATCACCTGTCACATTCGCTTCATGATTGTTTTCTTGTTGCGCATCTCCTTCGTTTCCCTTTCGAGACTTGTAGTCTTTCTTGAGGTGTCCTTTCTTCCCACATTTCCAGCACATTATCCTTGATCTGAACTTGGATCTACCTTTCTTTGACTTACTGTGATATCCTAGGCTCTTTCCTCTTTCCATTTTTCTTCCCCTAGTCTCTACAGTCAAAGCATTACCTGATGTCTCACCGGAGCTTTTCCATCACATTTCCTCGCTAAGGACTGTATAGACAACATCATCAAACTTTAAAGTACTAGATCTAGAGACAAAGTTACTAATGGCCATAACTAAACCATTCCAACTTTCTAGCAATGAGCATAGAAATAACAGAGCCCTAACTTCATCATCAAAAGTTACCCCTACAGAACTTAACTGACTGGTAACTGTATTAAATTAATTTAAATGATCAACAACAAATCCACCTTCTGACATATTCATATTAAATAAACACTTCATAAGAAATACCTTATTTGAGGCCTAGGGTTTTTCATATAGTTTTTCCAATGCCTTCATTAAACCCTCTATTTTCGTTTCCTTTGAAATATTAAAGGCTAACGATGCCGCTAGGAACAACCATATTGTTCCAAGTGCCTCTCTATCGAGAATATCCCATTCTGTGTCTGTCATAATCATCGGCTTCTCTCTCTTTCCGCTCAATGGTAGGTACAGATCTCTATGGTACAAATAATCTTCCATCTGCATCTTCCACAGCTGGTAGTTTTGGCTGTTAAATGTTTCGACCCTAAACCTACCATCTTCTACCATTTCTCCCACTTGAACTAGGAACCCTTCTCTCCTGCGAGTTTAATAGCCAAATAGACCTTCGGCTCTGATACCAGTTGTTAGAAAATTATATATTACAAAGAAATGTAACATATAAAATAATGCAGAATAATAAACACAAAAAACATATAAAACAAGAGACACACAGATATACGTGGTCCACCCAATTTGGGCTACATCCACGGAGAAACAACAAGTCCTTCCTTTTATATTATCCAGCAAATTGAAGAGATACAACCTACAACAGATCTGATGTAATTCCCTCTTCGTTCTCACACAATATCCTCTCCCTTTATCACTCAAAGTACAGATCTACATAGACGCAATACAATTCCCTCATATATAGTGAGGGGTTGCCTTCTAGGGAAAAAAACCCTAAATTAAACATAACTTCTACCCTCAGATCTCTGCCTAATGAACGGCCCAGATTGACAACGAAATTACAACATTTTACAAGGAAATTTCAAATCTATTTTTAGCTTCAGGGGCATTGCCCTCGACCCCCTGCCAGGGGGGGCTCCTAAAGATCGCTGCCACCCACCCCTGGACCCTCGTTGCAGTGCAAATAGTTTTACTTTTTTCTAAATAATTCTAAATTCTATTATTGAAACATAGTGATACACTGAGGCTTTGGCCTCTGCAAGTCAGTGCCTTGGTTCAAGGCATATAACATCAAAACAAGATTGAGACTGCCCAGAATGGGAAACCAGTCAGTCCAAAAATGAAATTGCAAAAATGAACTTGCTGCCCGCGCAGGGGAAACCAGTAAACAAGAATAGTAGCTAACATGATTCTCAAAAATGCACAAAAAATAAAAACCTATTGATGTAATTCCGAAAACCTGAGACTCGATGACACATGGCGAGTCTTGTGGCATGCTGTGCTGGCGAGTCAAGTGTCATGTGGTGATGACAGGTGTTCCTCAATGATGAAACACCTGTATGCATCAATGTCGTCCTCTTCCTGCTACAGCGCACCCATGTCGTCTTTTTCCTGAGGGTCGTGATTCTTCTCCTCTGCTGTATTCTTGTCCTGAGGATTGTCCTTCTTCTCCCTTGCATAGTGTGGTCATCCATCATCCCTGGATAGCTCCTCGCAGCTTGGGCATCCATCTTCGTCGGCTGGCTCCTCGTGAAAGGTAATTGATATGGTGGATTTTATGAGTGGTTGGTTCAGGGAGCAGCAATAAATGAACTGGGCTGAGCAGAGGGGTTGCTATGAGCTGGAGGGGATGTCAACGGTTGTAGAGGTGGATTGCGACAGTTGGGAGCGGAGGGCCCATGAGCGGCCTCTGCCGCTGCGAGTGTTTGGATGGTTGCCAGATACATATTGAGCCAGGGGGGAGGTGGAGTCTGAGGCAGGAGATGGTGGAGAGTGAGGCAGTATACCTTTGCTACTCCCTCTTCTGCTTCGTATTCTATGGCGAAGCCTAGACATGCTGACGCGGGGACGGAGAGAATGTCTGCGAGGAGGCAGTGCTGAGAATTGAGAAGGCGCAGTGGATTCAGAGGTTGGTTCAGAGGTAGAAAGATCAGCAGATGCAGAATGGAGAATAAGGTTACAGATAAAGCTCTGTGAATAATGATTGCCTGGACCAAATTCAATGCAGCATAGAATGTTGCAGCGCCTACCCGTAGCAGTGTGTGAGCTTGGTTTCGCTGAAACCAGTGGACAATGGCAGTGCAGAGGCGTAGGATTAGAGACAAAGGAGGTGGAATTGAAATTACCAGAGGGCGCAATTACATAGAGCTGAGGCAGGTAGACGCGGCCAAGTTGAATAGAGTGCCAACTTAAATGCCATTTACTGCTGCTATTAATTCGTTTTATGGCTTTGTGGGCAGGATTACGAAGGTCCATGTGGCAAGGCCACCTGCCGTCCCGTTCCCCTGACAGCATATCAATTCCGACGTACACCCGCATCCGAGAGTTGTGCTTCCTTGTGCACCAGGTCAGTACATCCCTGTAATTGGGTTTTGTCATTTAGGATGTTGATGGATCCTGATTGGAGTTGTTATCACCCCAAGAAACTCTCCTAGGTTGTATATCAGAGATGCTCGGGAACATTACAAACTCAACAAAAATGTTGGATAAATGGTGGATGAATGAAAAAATGTTGCATATTCAAGCCAGATAACCACTTCTACTATGATTGACCCCAGACATGGGTGAACACCCCCAGACTACAAGGATTTTAACCACCAATTACTCATAGTTTTAGAGACAATGTGATGATGGAGAACACTGATCACACCAGTAGATGCACAGGACCCTGTAATGGCCAGCTGCAACCAGTTTAAAGGTCTGTAAATCTGTTTTCTAATACACATACAGGATGACAGCTCTCTGGCATTAAAACAATAGAAACCTGCAAACAAATTCAATGTTGCATGCTAAATCCTAGCACAGAGGTGGGATGACAGCCCCTCAAATGCTAAAAATTAACAGCACATGAAATAATGCAAAACAGGCACAGCCTGGAACAAAGAAGAAGAAGTGTAAAGTGAGTAATCAACAGCAAAAGAAGCTTGTATTAGCTGGAAATGAAGACCAAAAGCTGCAGATTTCATAATAGTTACAGTCTCCAGAAGTTGAAGTTTACACCAGAATTACATTCATCACCCTGATTACATCATTTTTCTGGGTATATATGGAGGTTGGATACAAAATTTCTCTACAAGGCTATGCGTGGAGGTGTCATAATTGACCACCAACTGCATTTACAATTAGATATGGTCTTCTGCTACAATATGAATGTTTTAATGGACAGAATGACATTTTACTGATACTTTGGTGTACTCCTTGAACAGGTGGAACGTTTCATGAATAAATGTCCATAACTGCTGAATGAATTCAACTGCTCGAGGTAGTACTTTCTCATCCTTGACCGTGTTGTTACTTAGCTGTGGTAGCTGAGGAATTCATGCACTGAAAGCTGGATCATCTCTTGCTTCTTCACGCGGAAAAAAAAGGCCAGCCTGACAGGCACAGGCGGGCCTGGGCTTTATTACAGCTCAAGGTTATGATTTGTTATTATATGCACATGGGATTAAATAAAAACGGTTTATACAGGGTTTGCGGGGTTTAATAGTTAAAACAAAAAAAATACTCGGGAGCTCGAAGAAAGGACTTAAACGGGGTTTTAAGGGGTTATCGAGGCTTAGTAGTATTAAAACACAATATGACCCAGGAGCTGGTTAAACAAGGTTTAGGCGGGGTTTATGAAAGCAAACAAAAATAATGATGATAGGGAGAGTAAAGAGAAAGGAAGGGAAGGAGGAAATGAAGGTGGTGGGAGTTATAAGGGTAAAGCAAATGGAAGGGGAAAGATTGAATGAACTATTGCTAGCCCCTCCTTTTCAGAAAAAACCATAGCCAAGCTGTTCCTGACCCTCAAAAATGCTCAAATATGAAGCGAGCTAACACTGGCTCCTTTTGGGGATGAGATCCTCCCCGTGAGGTCTCAAGAACCTGCAGACCATTGCCTTTTCAGTTGAAAACCAATTAACCAAAATTCCTAGTGTTCCATTGGGCATGGAGTCTATTTTGCCTGCACAAAACTGATAAACACAGAATATTTACAACCTTTAAGGCCAAAGACCTTAAACAACATAAACTTTCAAAAACCGCCCATTAACTGGGCCATCAAAAACTACTTCTCCTCCCATACTTTTGAGTATAAAGGTGTTGTTTCCTTGAATCTGTGAAATGATGAAAGGCCCTGTCCAAAAAGCATCAAATTTCCCATGGTTGCATTTCTTCTCCTTTAGTACATCCCATTTCAAAGCGAAGTCTCCAACCTGAAAATTATTTGATTTTGCCTTCCTGTCGAAGGCTTCCTTGATCTTTTTCTGATGTGTCGCAGCCTTTTCCACCAACTGTTCTCTAATCTGATGTACCTCTACTAAATCGGTGATCCTCTTTACCATTTCTTCTTCCTCATCCTACTCTTGTTGAAGGAATTTTGCCACAGGGAGAGTTCGCTGAATTGGAAATACAGCCTCAGTGCCATACACCAGCTTGAAAGGAGAATTGCCTATGGATTTTTTGATGGTCACTCTATCAGCCCACAATGCATACTTTAGCTTTGAATCCTAACTCTTTTTATTGTCCTCTAACAGTTTTTTAATTATCCTGATTAGAATTTTATTAGAGGATTCTACTAGACCATTTCCTTGAGAATAATATGAGGTGGAATGAACAAGTTTAATACCCATTGAATCACACATTTCCACCAGCTCTTTTCCCTGAAAGATGCTGCATTATCTGTGATTAGTTTATGTGGACAACCAAATCTGCTGAAGATATTCTCGGTCAAAAACTTTATGACCACATTATGATCAGCCTTCTTGGTAGGGATTGTTTTAATCCACTTAGTGAAATAATCAGTGGCTACTAATATCCACCTATGCTGGCCACTGGAATATGGATTGATTTCTCCAATGAAATCCAAACCCCACTGCTTAAAAGGTCCTTTTGCATGTATTGGTTTTAGCGGTAGGAAATTCAACTGTTGTTTTCCTTCAAAGCTTTGCCACTTGTCACAAGATTTAACAAAAGCAAATACATCAGAAAATAAAGTGGGCCAATAGTACCTAGCTCTGAGAATTTTGTGGGCTATAGTTTTCCAATAATGGTGCCCTCCACACATGCTGTTATGAAACTGCTACATAACTTCTTTTGATTGTTCTTTGTCCAGACACCTTAGAAATATTCCAGATGGATCCCTCCAGTAGAGCAGATTTTCCATAATGCAAAATTTTGCTGCTCTAAGTTATAAAGTTCTGGCCTGACTTTGAGTAAATTCTGAAGGGATTTCTAGTTTCAGGAAGAAATTAATTATTTCAACATACCAGTTACATGAAGTTAGATTCTTAGCCACTGACTGTTTTCTCTCTGTTTCAGTTGTTTCCTCTTTTTCTGCCTGACCATTTTCTGTACTTGCATATAGGAAATCAATGTCTAGAGACCTGCAATTTTCTTCAGCTAATAATTTGGCAAGACCCTGACCTCTGACCAACTTGGTGGGTTTCAGCTCTATATTAAATTCTATCATTTTTGCAATCCACTTTGCCCTTCTTCCATCAACATCAGGTTGTGTTAAGACATCCTTTATTGCAGTAGAGGGTACATATGTAATTATTTTTTAATGAAAGATATAAACTCTGAAAGATTTTAAGGATTTGATAAGAGCATATGCCTGTTTTTCTATAATATCATACCTTAGTTCAGCATCCCTCAAATTCTTGCTGAAAAATGCCACTGGATGTTCTGAACCTTCTTCATCTACCTGCAATAAAATAGCTGCAATGGTGTCTTCAGAGGCAAAAGAAAATACATAAAACTCCTTGCTGTAGTCTAGACTTATCAATGTGGGAGCCTCCATAATAGCCTTTTTGATGGAATCAAATGATTTTCTTGCTGCTTCAGTCCATCTTACCTCTGCTCCTTTCTTCAACATGGAGGTAACATGCTTCACTAGTTCTGCAAAATTTGGAATAAACCTCCTGACAAAATTTATTTTACCCAGAAAGATTGGATATCCTTTTTTGATCTTGGTATAGACAAAGACTGTACTGCTTTGACTCTTTATGGTTCAATCTGAACACCTGCAGCAGATACAACATGTCCTAACAGTGTGCCTTCATTCAAAGCAAATTGAGATTTCTTGGGATTGACTGATATTCCAAACCTCCTGCACTTCATGAATACCCTTTTCAAATGTTGTAAATGATTTTGATGGCTGCTAGAGCAAATTTGTCCTTCTCTCCCATAAATGCTATATCCATAGCTCTCTG
Source organism: Pinus tabuliformis (assembly GCA_031772625.1). Lineage (NCBI taxonomy): Eukaryota > Viridiplantae > Streptophyta > Pinopsida > Pinales > Pinaceae > Pinus > Pinus tabuliformis. The sequence goes on along the minus strand of CM062810.1, from coordinate 105,550,307 downwards.
AAAGGTGGCTCCAACATTCATCAATCCAAAAGGAATTTTGGCATACATAAAAGTGCCCCAAGGAGTGGTAAATGCAGTCTTTTCCTAATCATCTAGGTGCACAACAATCTAATTAAAGCCTGAAAATCCATCCAAAAATGACATCACTTTGGCTCCTGAGACCTTCTGCAATAAATGCTCCATTTTTGGTAAAGGATAGTTATCTTTCTTGGAGCATTTATTTAAATTTCAGAAATCAACACACAGTCTGGTTTCACCAATTTTCTTCCTCACCACCACTAGATTGGCTACCCATTTCGAATATCTGAGAGGTACTATGATCTTGGCAGCCAACAACTTTTTAATTTCCTTTTCAATCAGTGGAAGAAGCATAGATTTATTGGTCTTAGCTTCTGTTTGAAAGGAACAGTGTCTTTCTCCAGAGGGATTTTATGCTGAATTATATTCTTATCATATGTTTTCAGATCACTATACTCCCAGGCAAACACATCAGCAAATTGCCTCATTAAATTGCAGTACTCAGCACTTTGATCAGCAGAAAAATGAGTGGACAAATTTATATATCTAGGCTGACCTGGACTTCCTATATCATGCTTACAGAGTGCAGATTGGTCTTCTTTTTGGGTAGCCTTGTAAGGCACATCATTCTGGTCAAACAGTCTTTCAAGAGGAATTAGGCCCTTAGGAATATGGTTACTAGGAAGTTGGACTATGTTGTCTTTACCAATCTTATTTCTAAGCTGGGATTGGGGGTTTTCTTCCAAGGCATCATTCTCTTGGTTAATTTTCATTTCTGAAAATTCATCAATGACTTGAAGGAACCTATTTATCTCATCATCATCATTAAAAACTTTCCAATGGTGGACATTGTCTGGCAAGGAAGGTTTGTATTTCATTTGGACTTCATAGACTAGTCTGGGATGCATGGGAGGTATAAATATACTAGCAGAGAGAGCAAGGGAATTAGCAAGCTGATTTTGGGCTCTAGGAATATATGAAATACAGAAATAATCAAAAGAGTCTCTGATTCTCCATACCTCATCTCTGTATGCTTTTAGCCTTGGGTGCTTTGCTTGAAATGTTTTATTCACTTGCTAGATAATCAGATCAACATCTCCAAATACCTTTATACTCTTGATTCCTCTATCTTTTGCTACATTAAGGCCCAATAGCAAAGCCTCATACTCTACTATGTTATTTGTGACTTGAAAAACCAGCTTAAAAGACAGTTGAATGCTTTCTTGTTGTGGAGATACTAGCACCACCCCTGCTCCTGCAGCTTCCCTGGAACATGTTCCATCAAAGACTAACTCCCAAATCTGACTTCCTTGCTCTTTCTCGGCCTGAACAATTGGTTTCCTGAGCTGAATTTCGGCCTTTTGAGATTCTTCTATTTGGAGAATGCATGTTCCAAAATCAGTGTCCACTGCATATATAGGATCTTTTGTACGATTCTTCTCATCACTGATGATATATGCCAATTGTGCTTCTCTGTACAATCTCCTGCTTTCTCCTCCAAACACTGGGACAGTGGCATAAGATAAATCATTCTGTAATGTCCCACCTAGTCTCTTAATCCACCCCCTAGACAGCAGCATGCCAAACTTAGGAGGGACATCTGCTACCACAATATCCAACACCATACTCTTCATGGGAAGCTGAGTTAAGGTAATAGCCAGATCTTTAATCAATCCAAGACAGTTTGCCTTCCTTGAATCAAAAGAAAATAAATCATGGTAGGGTCTAGTGATATCAAGGCCTAACTCTTCCATGACAGCTTTAGGCATTAGATTGTGGCTGGCCCCTGTGTCTAGCAGGCAGTTGTGGAGGATTTTCTCATGAATGGTCAATGAGACATAAAAATATGGAGAATTATTATCAGCAGGTTCAATCATGGGATTGAGCACAATGGCAGGTTTTTCATCTTCCAAATTGACAGAGTCATTGGAGGTTTGTTTGGTTTCTAGCTCAAGGTCTTCAAGGATAGGCTTCCTAAATACTTCACTCTTAACCAACTCAACTAGAGGCACAGATATTTTCAATTTTTGAACCTCTGACTCAAGGCTAAAAGAGGAGGATGATTTATCAAAACTTTTTACCTCTTGAACAGGAGCCTTGAAGATGACTGGATCAGCTGCTAGCTTTCTCTGCTTGACATTCTGTGATTTTGCTTGGACAGCAGCTCTTTGGGCAGGATTCTCCTTGGCATTTTTTGCATTGGACCTCAGATTATATCTCTGCTGGTCACCAGTTTGTAGAACAGCTCCTCTTTCCCATTCTTGGTTGTCTTGTTCATGCAACAATGGTTGTTCATACTCAGCCAATTGTAGGAATTTACAGGGTAAGTTCCACAGAAAGAATACCAAAAGGACACCGCTCACAACCAGATCTCAAATCAATACACCAGTATTTTTGACGTGGTTAAAACCCTCAGAGTGCAAGGAGGGAAACAGTCCACGGCCTGTCCCAACGTGGGTACTACAGGCAATTTATTAATCAAAGAATGAAAATTTACATAAGCTTCTCTCATGCACGGATTACCCGAACAATGACCCTCCATGCGCTTTAAATAGAACTCATGGACCAATCGGGTGTCAAGCCACGGATCAAGTGTCGGTAATACCGAGGTGAGAGTGAACCGTCGGATCACTACATATCGTGACTGTCAGATTGTAAGTTACAAAATGTACAACGGTAAAGAAACACACTTTACCTAACTCTATACTAGACCAAGTTGAACTTAACTATATCCTATGTGTCGAAATATCCTAACATCCCCCCTTAAGAGCAACTTGGGATAGGATTGAAGGATTTACAATATATGACACAATAGGAGAAGGAAGGAGGCACTAGAGCCTATCCCCCCTTAGTGACAACTTCCTGAACTCCAAGCATATATCGAAGTTTAGTGAACTTCGCCTCTGTGAGAGCCTTTGTGAAGATGTCTGCAACCTGATCATCTGTTGGACAATATTGCACTTCAAGAACATGGTCATGAATGAGCTTTCTGATGAAGTGCATGTGTAGTTCAATGTGTTTGCTGCGCTGATGCTGGACTGGATCTTTGCATAGCTGAATGGCACTTTGATTATCACACCAAAGTGTGGTTGAATGCTGCTGCTCAAAGCCAAACTCTGATAGGATCTGACGAAGCCACAAGGCTTCCTTACTAGCTTCCACGGCACCACGATACTCTGCTTCTACTAACGAAAGAGAAATGGCAGCCTGTTTCTTACAAGCCCATGTAATAGGTCCTGAACCAAGAGTGAAGACATAACCGGCAGTAGACTTCCGATCATCAGGGTCACCAGCCCAATCAGAATCAGTGAAACCAACTAATAGAGGAGCTGCTTTGGCACTGTAATGAATCCCAAACTGTACTGTACCTCGAACATAACGAAGTATTCTTTTAGCTGCTTTCCAATGACTTTCACGGGGGTTTTGCATAAAACGAGCAACAAGGCCAACAGCAAAGGAAAGATCAGGACGAGTATGGGTTAAATACAAGAGTTTTCCGACAAGTTGACGGTATAAGGTAGCATCAACTTCAGGAGAAGTACAAGAGACTGAAAGTTTGACTCCAGACTGAAAGGGAGAAGGGGTTGGCTTACAGTCTTCCATGTGAAAATGACGATGAATATCACAAGCATACTTGGACTGGGAAAGGAAAATACCCTCTTGGGATTGCAAGACTTGAAGACCGAGAAAATAGTGTAAGTGTCCTAAGTCTGTCATTTCAAATTTCTTTTTAAGGCTGGACTTCACATGGTTTATAAGGTTGGGATCACTACCAGTAAGAATAAGATCATCAACATAAAGAACAAGGATGATAAGAGAGTTGCCCACTTTCTTGGTGTAGACAGTATTGTCATAATGACACCTAGAAAAGCCAGATTCTAAAAGAAAGCTATCCATTTTGGCATACCAAGCCCGAGGAGCTTGCTTGAGGCCATAAAGGGATTTCTTAAGTCGACAAACAAGGCTGGAGTCTGTTTGTATGAAGCCAATGGGTTGTTCCATATAGATTTCTTCCTGCAAGTCCCCATGCAAGAAGGAAGATTTAACATCCATTTGATGGACTTCCCATTTTAAAGAGGCAGCAAGGGAAAGAACAAGGCGGATAGAGTTCATTTTGGCAACAGGGGAGAAGGTTTCAGTGTAGTCAATGCCTTCGACCTGTGAAAAGCCCTTAGCAACGAGACGAGCTTTATGTTTATCAACTTTCCCATCTGGTCCATACTTGGTTCTGTAAACCCATTTACATCTAACAAGTTTGCATCCCTTTGGTAGAGGAACAAGATCCCATGTATCATTTGTCATTAATGAATGATATTCTTCATTCATAGCTGCTTCCCAATGTGGATGGCCTGAAGCTTCTGCAAAAGTGTCAGGATCATGATTTACTGGAGCTTGAGCCAGTAAAGAAGAGGCTCTTTCAAACTGAGAACGTGTACGTCGCTGATCTGTAGGATCACCGGCAAGATCACCTGCTGCATCCCGAGTAGCACGGACCCATCTTGGAAGTTGAGGATCCTGAGAAGGTGGGGGAGGATTATCATCCTCGCTTTCATCATCTGAAGAAGAAATGTTTTCAAAAGTAGAAGAGAGAGGAAGAGGTGGCACATCCGCCGGACTAGGCTCGCAGGCCGATTTATTTTCATCAAATTTTACATCTCTTCTAATGATAACATTTTTGGACTTAAATGGAATAAGTCTATAACCTTTTACATCTTCAGAATATCCAACAAAAGTACATTTCTCACTCTTAGGTTCTAAAGCTTTATGCTTTTCATCTGGAATATGGGCCCATGCTTCACTTCCAAACACACGAAAGTGACTTACATCTGGTTTAATGGAACTCCAAGCTTCTTCTGGAGTGATATTCTCTAGAACCTTAGTAGGAGTGCGATTGATTATATAATTTGCACAATTAATTGCTTCGGCCCAAAAACTAAGACTGAGTCCTTTAGATTGCAGCATACAATTAGCCATTTCCTTTAAGGTGCGATTTTTCCTTTCAGCTACACCATTTTGTTGTGGAGTGTATGGAACAGTATGTTGCATTTGAATTCCATTTTCGGTGCAAAAGTTGATGAATGTGTTTTTAACATATTCTCCACCATTATCAGTTCTTAGCTTAAGAATTTGATGTCCAGATTGTTTTTCAACAAATGCTTTGAAGGCCAAAAAAGTGTTAAATACTTCGCTCTTGAGTTTTAAGAAGTATACCCAAGTGCGTCTGGAGAAATCATCAATGAAAGTTAAGAAGTACTTGCAGCCAGAGAATGAAGCAACAGGAAGAGGACCACATAAATCACTGTGCACAAGCTGTAAAGGGGCTGAGGCGTGCCAAGAGGCACGTTTGTCAAAACTGTCCCGATGATGTTTTCCGAGTACACATCCGGAACAAACACCATCTCTGCAAGATACCATAGGAAGACCTGTCACCATATTTTCTTTACATAGATGCTGAAGGGAGCGATAGTTTAAGTGACCAAATCGCTCATGCCAAAGTTTGCTCACTTCATCATTATGAGCAACAAATACTGAGGGAAGATTTGATGACCCAAAGTTGTGAAACTTATACAACCTTTTGGAATCATCAGCAAGACCAGTAGCTAGAATCTGTTTAGGATCTTTTAGATCCTTGATTACAACATCATGAGGTGAAAATTCAACAATTTTACCTTCACCTGAATGAGTTATCTGATAGACAGATAGAAGGTTGCAGGATAAGGTTGGAACACATAATACATCATTAAACTGACCATTGTCTAGATGAACAGTTCCAGTCCCTACAACATTAAGAGATCTATCATCACCAATATATATATTTTTGGTGTTACATTCATTTAAAGAAGAAAACATGGCTTGGTTTTTGGCCATGTGACAAGAGGCTCTAGAATCAATGAGCCACTCATGAGAATGAGAAGAAGAAGAAGATACATTTAATGCATAACCAGACTGAGATGATTGATAATGACATGCAGAAAGTGCCATTCCGGAAGTTGAAGTTGAAGTAGGCTCCACATGGATGTTATGTTTCTTCATTGCGGCTTCCAAGGCTTCCATCTTCTTAAAGCATTTAGATTCTAAGTGGCCATCTCGATTACAAAAGTTACAATGTCTATCAGTCTTCTTCCATTTGTTTTTATTGGTCTTATCATTTTGCTGAAATGATCTTTCATTTTGAGGCTGAGATGGTTTAGGACCATTCTTTTGAGGATATGACTTCTTAGGATTCTTTGAATTTGGTTGCTGCTGGGTGGCTAACGCTTTCGTGGAAGAGTTTCCAAGATTAAGAAGACCAAGGTGTAAGAGTTTTTCTTGTTCTCTTATTAAGGAATCACAAAAGGAGTCAAAGGAAGGGGCCTTGTATTCTTGTCCTTGACAAATGAAAGCTTCCCTTGTAGAATGGAAAGTGGAAACAAATACAGAGTAGGCTGGTCCCAACTTAGTAAGGATGGAATAAATAAGGTTACCATCTTCTTTCTTAACTTTAACACCTTCCAAGAGATATCTAAGGGTCTTGAATTTGGACAAGAAATCTTCAATGCAAGAAAAATTATTAGGATCCAAAGTAAGCAGCTCATTTTCAAGTTGATGGGCTCTAATTTCATTTTTAATCCCAAAAACTTTAGCAAGTTTTTCTAATGCTTCATGAGGAGTCTCAAGTCCTGCAATGTGGAATCTAAGATCAGGAGAAATAGACATCCCTATCAAACCACGTGCTTGATCTTGTCTATTTTCCCATTTTGCCGCCTTGTCTTCATCTTTTGGTTTCTTCTCTTGGTTTGTGGCTATTCTGAAGAGACCTTTACTTCTAAGTAAATCTTCCATGTATTCTACCCATTGGAAGTAGTTAGTGCTGTCAAGAATGACTTGGCATGGACTTTCCATTTTTTTTTTAAAACTGAAGCTGAAGATGCTGAAAGTAAGTGTACCAATGGATAGATCTCGAAAAAATAGGCGGTTTTAAAAAAAACGGCTCTGAAAAAGGCTTCCGGATGAAGAAGTTATGGCTTTTTGAAAAAAAAATTGTTGACGTTGCCGGCAAAGTGCGCGAATGTGCGGGAATGAAAAAAAATCCGCCCCCACAAAATGGAGACTTGAACCCAAGACCTCTACTCTCTTAAAATAGCTTTGAACCAATTGATCTATACAAAAAATTGAGAGAGAGAGAGAGAGAGAGAGAGAGGGGGGGGGGGGGGGGCCTTGGTTTGCGTGCTTGCCTTGAGAAAGCTCTTTTTCCCTACAAAACACAAAACACAAAACCCAACACGAATATGCAAAGAAAAACGAACCTTGCGGCTCAAAGTTAGCTTTAGCTAAAAAAACTAGAAATTTTAAAAAAAATCTCAAGGTTAGCTTTAGCCGAAAAACTAAATATTTTTCTCAATGTTTCTGATTTTCCGAGATCACACTAAGGTGCAGGGAAAAGAGCATACGCATGAGAAAAATCCTTCCTTTCTGTTTCTGATTTGCCCAGATCGCACAGAGTCGCAGGGCAAAGAGCATACGCAGAAATGAAAGGTATAGATCCGGTTAAAAAAAAGGCTAAATAGACTGAGACCGAAATAAGAAGAGAGAAATTAACAGTAAACTGCAAAAAAAAAACACTGTATACCTCCCGATCTGAAAAATGACGCAGCTAGGGCTACTGGAAACCTTTTCGTGTGAAACGAAAGGGGTTCCTCACTGGAACAGATGCTCCGAACACAACAGAGCAGTCCTCTCGGCCCGGAAGCAGTCAGAAACAGCAGATCTAGGAAACGACAGCCGCATACAGTTCTACCGGCTTCAGATTTGGATCACCAACGGACGCGGCCCTCAAATAGCTCTGATACGATGTAGGAATTTACAGGGTAAGTTCCACAGAAAGAATACCAAAAGGACACCGCTCACAACCAGATCTCAAATCAATACACCAGTATTTTTGACGTGGTTAAAACCCTCAGAGTGCAAGGAGGGAAACAGTCCACGGCCTATCCCAACGTGGGTACTACAGGCAATTTATTAATCAAAGAATGAAAATTTACATAAGCTTCTCTCATGCACGGATTACCCGAACAATGACCCTCCATGCGCTTTAAATAGAACTCATGGACCAATCGGGTGTCAAGCCACGGATCAAGTGTCGGTAATACCGAGGTGAGAGTGAACCGTCGGATCACTACATATCGTGACCGTCAGATTGTAAGTTACAAAATGTACAACGGTAAAGAAACACACTTTACCTAACTCTATACTAGACCAAGTTGAACTTAACTATATCCTATGTGTCGGAATATCCTAACACCAATGTCAAAAATGCAGCGCTACCTTTATCTTCCATGCAGTAAATTTCATCCTCATCTTCTTCAAATTGTTCCTCCTCCATGACTACATTTTGGAAAGGAGCTTTAACTTTCTAATCTTCTTTTGATTCTTCACCCCTCTGCATAATTTGTAACTTCTCATTTGCTCTTCTGAAAGGATTTGGGTTTCTTGGAGCAAATGTGTTATGCTGCCTTGCTTTTCCTGAATTCTGCTCAACCTCCAGCTTAGATATCTTAGCAGCCAATGACTCTATCATTTTAGTCATTTTATCAAATTTGGGGTCAGAAGATGATGCAGAGGAAGTAGAAGCCTGAACTCTTTGCCTCCTTCTATCAACTTAACCTTTTAGCTTTTCTGCAGCCATGATATTATACTCTACTTCTAGAGCTGCATCCTGCATGTCTGCCAGCGTGGAACATCTCCTTTCTCTCAATAGCAGGCAAAAATCAGAGTCAAAAGCATTGGCATAAGTGAGTTTGGTAGAGGTAGGAGTAGGCTTTACCTTAGCTAGTATCTTATTATACATTCGATTGAATCTTTTATTAAAATCAGGCAGAGATTCACCATTTTCCCTCTTCAGATTACCAAAATCAGTATGATAATACAGCAAGTCTTTTTTATCTCCCCATTGCTTCAAAAATGCATCATTTAATGCTTCAATATCTGTTATTCATCTCTGGGGTAATTCTCTAAACCACTTCCTAGCCTCTCCATCAAGGCTCTGGACAAAAACTCTCATCCACACATCATTTTCACTTATATCTAAATTATCAGCATAACTGTAAAAAGCTTCTAGGTGTTCTTCTGCTATTACTCCATCTGTGCCAGTGAATTTAGGAATATATTTTTGATATTCTCCCACAGGCATAGGATTCAAAGGGATAGGCAAGACCAAAGGTCTGTATCTAACAGCAACGATTCTCTCTATCTTCGTAGGTGCTTTTTGTCCTGCCATGATTGGAATATGTGGAGGAACACTAGCAGATTGTATGATAGGAAGTAATGTGATGGATGGCAGAGACAAAGGGATGTTTTGGACTGAATGAGAAGCTTTCTTTGGACTGAGATTCAAAGGGGAACCAACTAAACAAGGGGTTGTAGTAATCTCTGCAGATTTTTGTTCACTAGCAGCACTAGGCTCTAAGTCTTCAAATTGTGTATTTTCAACTAAAAACTCCTCATGCAGAGACAAATAAGATTTCTTGGGCTTACCTGATCCTGATGCCCCTTTCTGTGATGCTTTCTTCGATTTAATAGTCCTCTCAGGTTCAGGCACTGGTTCAGCTGGTGATTTTTGAGGATTTCTTCAAGTATGTCTCACAAACCGAGCTAGAACTTCAATGTGGAGTCGGCAAAAGATGGTCTTCCTCCAATGGAGTCGCCAGACAGATGATTACAACCAGAAACTGTGTTCAAACCTTGTCTGTCATCAAAGCTTGAAGCTGTGTCATTCTCCCAGGGAAGCTGAGCTTCAATTCTCCTCTCCCCGGCAATGACACCAATTAATGTTATCACCCCAAGAAACTTTCCTAGGTTGTATATCAGAGATGCTCAGGAACATTCCAAACTCAACAAAAATGTTGTATAAATGGTGGATGAATGAAATAAATGCTGCATATTCAAGCCAGATAACCACTTCTACTATGATTGACCCCAGACATGGGTGAACACCCCCAGAATAAAAGGCTTTTAACCACCAATTACTCACAGTTTTAGAGACAATGTGATGATGGAGAACACTGATCACACTAGTAGATGCACAGGACCCTGTGATGGCCAGCTACAACCAGTTTAAAGGTCTGTAAATCTATTTTCTAATACACAGACAGGATGATAGTTCTCTGGCATTAAAACAACAGAAACCTGCAAAAAAATTCAATGATGCATGCTAAATCCTAACACAGAGGTGGGATGACAGCCCCTCAAATGTTAAAAATTAACAGCACATGAAATAATGCAAAACAGGCACAGCCTAGAAAAAAGAATAAGAAGTGGAAAGTGAGCAATCAACAGCAAAAGAAGTTTGTATTAGTTGGAAATGAAGACCAAAACCTGTAGGTTTCATAATAGTTACAGTCTCCAGAAGTTGAAGTTTACACCAGAATTACATTCATCAACCTGATTACATCGTTTTTCTGGGTATATATGGAGGTTGGATACAAAATTTCTCTGCAAGGCTATGCGTGGAGGTGTCATAATTGACCACCAACTGCATTTACAATTAGATATGGGTCTTCTGCTACAATATGAATGTTTTAATGGACAGAATGACATTTTACTGATACTTTGGTGTACTCCTTGAATAGGTGGAATGTTTCATGAATAAATGTCCATAACTGTTGAATGAATTCAACTGCTCGAGGCAGTACTTTCTCATCCTTGACCATGTTGTTACTTAATTGTGGTAGCTGAGGAATTCATGCACTGAAACCCGGATCATCTCTTGCTTCTTCGCACGCACAAAACAAGCCAAAAACACAACAAAATTCATCGATTATGGACTAAGAGCCGAGGAGGAATGCTGGCCGCTAGATGGATCAGATGGACGGCCCAGATCTGATGGCCGGAGGCAATGGGAAGGCACCGAGGCGAGATGGATTATAGGTCGTCGGATCTAGCAAATCGGACAGTTAGAAATTAAATCCGAGAGGGCTATCAGGCGTAAAGGGGAACGGATGAACGCTGACCGTCGGATCACAGAGATCGACAATGAGGATTGAATTATAGAAGCCATCGGGGAGAAATGCGAATGGAGGATCAGGGTGAATGAGGGCCGTCGAATCACCACTAGGCAGATCCGACAGTCATCGCACGTAGAAGTTGCAGGGAGTTTAAACGGCGGGGAGACAGCGGTATGGAAGGCGGGTGGTTTCCCCACACCACTTATCGGGCTATGGCGGTATTCGTACAGGGCGGTGCGATGGAATGAAAATGTGATGCGTGTCTGACGGGACGGCGGGGAAACCACCTTCCCCGCTGACTAACGGATGCGCGGTTTGTGGAAGCGAGGGCTGCACACATCATTGGATCACAACGATGATAATCAGATGGCCCAGGTTTAATACACATGTATGTTGGATGATGTGACAGGCGCAGGCGGGCCCGAGCTTTATTACAACTCAAGGTTATGATTTGTTATTATATGCGCATGGGATTAAACAAAAATGCTTTATACAGGGTTTTCAGGGTTTAATAGTTAAAACACAAAAATACTCACGAGCCCGAAAAAAGGACTTAAATAGGGTTTTAAGGGGTTATCGGGGCTTAGTAGTGTTAAAACACAATATGACCAAGAGCTGGTTAAACAAGGTTTAGGCGGGGTTTATGAAAGCAAACAAAAATAATGATGATAGGGAGAGTAAAGAGAAAGGAAGGGAAGGAGGAAATGAAGGTGGCAAGAGTTATAAGGGTAAAGAAAATGGAAGGGGAAAGATTGAATGAACTACTGCTAGCCCCTCCTTTTCAGAAAACACCACAGCCAAGCTGTCCCTGACCCTCAAAAATGCTCAAACATGAAGTAGAGCTAACAGGAGTACCTAATCATGTTTGACTCCTGTATTTGCCGGAAGATCAAAAACCTTGTTGCCCTCTCTCTTGACATGAATGAAGGTGATAGCTCTTCTATTTTTTAGCCATTTCTCTATTAGTTCTAGACGAGCTGCCAGTCTCCAACTGGTAGCTACTTTCGAAGCTGGGGTCCCCATTTGTATTTGGGTAGCCATGTTGATGAGGATTTGGGAGTCCCCTTCTATTATAACAGGGTGAAAGTTATGTTGATGAGCTAGGCACAGTCCTTGCCATAATCCTTACAGTTATGCTAAGTTATTTGTGTCCCAGCCAATTGATCCGAAGTATATTAATAGAGGTTTGCCTTAGTGATTTCTGAATATGCCTCCATGTCCTGCTTTGCTTGGGTTGCCTTTTGAGGCCCCATTGAAGTTTAGTTTGATCATATTTGTTGGAGGGAGGTTCCATTGGGTGGGTGGCTTAGTAGTGATTGTGGATTCATTGTGATCATCCTGAACCTGTGGAATTCATATATTCCAATTTTCCCAAATATTCTGCTCTTGTGCCTGAGTAGGGAGGTCCTCTGCTCTCCATTTCTGGAGAGCCAAGGTTTCTTGAATGTTTTAGCATAGATTGTTCCAAATGATTTCCAGTGGAGTGCTTTGGTTTTTGAAGATTCTCTTGTTTCTTTCCTTCCAAATTTTCCATAGAAGTAGACCTGGTAGGATTTTCCATAGAGAATTTAGAAGCTTGTTGTTATAGGGAGCAGGGGCCCAATTGCGAATGGTACTTGTGATATCCCCCAAAATTCTGCAAGTTCTTTGACATCTGAAGGTGAGTTTTTCCCATAATTGATTGGCCAGGTTGCAAGAATCCATGAGGTGCTGAATGGTTTCACTTCGCTGCTTGCAATTAGGACAGTATGACGGCCCCTGGAATCCTCTTTTGATGAGATTGTTCCATGTAAGAATTCTTTTATGATATAGCAGCCAGGTGAATCTAGATACTTTGGGCCATATTCCATTGGTCCATAAGCGTGTCCAGACGGGGTATACTGGTTCTTGTGTTTGAAGCATCAGCATATGTGCCTCCTTTGTTGTGAATATCCCCCTTAGGGTGTAGCCCCATCTTAAAACGTCGTTCTTGTTTGTGTATTTGATTTTCCTATTGGTGAGCTCCTTTTGCAGTTCTTTGTAGTAGTCTTCCGTTTCTTGATGAATTATTTGTTCAGTTTGCTTCCATTGCCTAAATCATTGATTGATGTGTTGAGTCCAGTGCTGAGATATTTTGTCATTTTGGTTGATGTTATTTCCTTCAAGGTTTTGAGGAGGGATGACTTCTAAAATTTTGGGTCATTGTTGCCATGAGTCAGCCGAAAATCTAGCAGTTCTACCATCTCGTATCTCCCAGAAATTGTGTTGTTGTATTAGCGCTCTATGTTGTTTTGCTGCATTCCAAATTAGAGAGCCTGCATCCATAATGGTGATTCTGATTATCTCTTCCGATGGCCTATTATTCGCGTATTTTTCAGTCCAAAGTTTGGCCCATGGCATGTGTGGGCTTGATACCCATTGCCACCATAATCTTGCTCCCATCAATGCATTACTATGTTGAGGATCGCGCAATCCAAGACCTCCCTGCTTTTTTGTGTGCAGACTATCGACCATTTTACTAATGCCCAGTTGCGATTTTGCCCTCAGGAGCCCCAGAGAAAGTTGCGCCGCATGTCTTTGATCTTTTTTAGCACCTATTTCGGCGCTACTAGTACTGAGAAAAGGTAAAGAGGCATAGATTGCAATACAGCTTTGATCAGAATAAGCCTGCTTGCCATATTGAGAGCTCTGTAAGTCCATAGTGATAGTCAGCCTTCAATTTTCTCAAGGAGGAGCTGCCAAGATGCATGCTTTATTGCCTAGTCTATCAGTGGTGCACCCAAATATTTGGAGGGTAGTTTGGCCATTAAAAAGCCTATGATTTGGGCAATGACTCTTTGGGTTGAAGGGGGAGTGTGGAAGAAGAAAATTTGAGATTTAACAGTGTTTATTGTGGTTCCTGAAGCCAGAGAGAAAGTGTCTAGCAAGGCTTTGAAGGAATGAGCTTCGTGGACTGAGGGGTGTCCAAACAGCATATTATCATCCATGAATTGTTGATGAGTGATGGCAGAGGTTCCATGGACAGAGATGCCTCTAAAGTCATGGGAGTGAACATCATGCTTTATAAGGCGACCCAAGCCCTCTGCCATGAGGACAAAAAGAAAGGGAGATAGGGGATCTCCTTGACGAATTCCTCTAGAGGGGGAGAAGGGGCTTGAGGGGACACCATTAACTAAGATGGAGAAGAAAGTGGAGGATATTAAATTCATAACCCATCTGACTGAGGTTGGGCTAAAACCGAAGGCAGTGAGCATTTGTTTTATGTAAGTGCAGCTCAATTTATCAAATTCTTTAGATGAATCAATTTTGAGAAGCATACTTGCCTGTTTGTTGTTCTTTAAGGAATGAATGATCTCATGAGTCAGGATTATGCCATCTAGGATTTGACAGCCCTCTACATATCCTGATTGTTCCTGTGAGATGAGTAATGGGAGTAGCGATTTGAGACGGTTGGTGATGACCTTCGAAATGATTTTGTATATTACATTGTAGAGAGCGATGGGTTTGAACTTCTCCGGAGTGCTTGGCTGATCCTCTTTGGGGATGAGAGCTATGAATGTAGCATTTAGAGAAGGAAGAAGCCAATGCATAGTTCTAGATTCCTCTACAACCTTCCAAACCTCCATTTTGATTCGTTCCCAGAAGTGATGGAAGAAGTTGGATGTGAAGCCATCAGGTCTAGGGGCTTTCCCATCTTTCAATTGAGTTGATGCTGATTCTACTTCCAACATAGTGACCGGTCGAAGTAATAGCTGGTTGTGCTCTTCAGTGATGATTTTTGGAATATGTTGGAGAATTTTGTTTATAGCAGGTTGTCTATCTGTTGGTGGTTCTTGATGTTCCGTCTTAAAATGGTTAAGGAACTCTCTCTCAATGTCTTCATGTTTCTCTAATCGTTCTCCCTGTTGATTCTGAAGATGTGCATTGGTGTTATGCATTCTTCTCTGGATAGTCGTGCGATGAAAGAATTTAGTATTTCTTTCCCCTTCTTTTAACCATCTGATTCTTGATTTTTGTTTCCAAAGCTTCTCCTCTTGCTTCCTTCTTTCATCTAGCTGTGTGAGGAGAACATGTTCTTGATTTACTAGCGTTTCGGTTCTGCTGCCTTCAATGATTTTCTGTTGGAGTTCAATCATGCTTTGCTCGAGCAGTTTTTGACCTTGAAAAATGTTGCCGAAGGTAGAGTGATTCCATTGCTTGATTTTCTTTTTAAGGTTCTTTAGCCGTTGTTGGAATTGATACATAATAGACCCTTCAGGAGGAGTGAAGTTTTCCCAAGCTAAGTTGACTATATTTTTGAAATCTGGATGTGTGATCTAGAAAGTTTCAAATCGAAAAGGTTTCCTGATTGAGTCTTCGGGTCTGGTCCATTGAAGTGAAATGGGCCAGTGATCTGAGCCTGATAGGGGTAGTATTGAAGCAATGATGTCGCACCCCAAATGTACTGAGTTATCTGAAATTAGAAATCTGTCCAGCCGAGAGGCAATTTGTTGAGAACCTGATCTTTTTTTATTCCAGGTGTAGAGACCATTATTGAATGGCAAATCTATAAGCCAGTTGTTTTGTATGTAATCTTTGAAGCATCTGCTTTCATTGTCCAATTTTACTCTACCACCTTTTTTCTCCTCCAGTTTAGTGATCATATTGAAGTCCCCACCTATGATCCATAGTGGGTGTATTCTTATGGAATTGAGAGCTTCCAACGTGTTTAGCAGTGCATTATTTTGCATTGAGTCCTGAGGGAAGTATACATTTGTCAGATGACCATGTATATTTTTTCCTATGATGTGAAAAGTAGCCTGTATAAGATGATGGGAGGCGTGAAAGTCTATGAGTGAAATATTTTGTGTATTCCAAGCGATAGCAAGCCCTCTCGATGCACCATACACATCTACCATAACGGTTTGACATCCCAACCAAGCTTTGGATAGAATAGAGCCCAATGTGCTATTGTTACATTTTGTTTCCTGCATGAAGAATATATGGGCTTTTTCATGCTATATCATGCTTTTGATCATTCTATATTTCCCAAGACTGTTGAGTCCTCTTAGAGTCCATGAGATGAGCTTCATGGTTGACAGGTTGGTAATGATCTGTAATACTTGGTCAATTTGGAGCATCTGTCGGACTCCACTAGCATTTCCCCAATGAGGATGGTGCGTTGCAGATTTGTCTTTCTACCCCTTTTCTTTCCATCTTTGTTTGTGTGTTTCCCATCCCAGCTACTTCCTGGTTATATGCCCAAGGTTCTTTGCTGGTGTACTCTTGAAAGTACTACTTCCAAATTTTCGAGTTGCCTATCCGGTATTTTGTCGAACTCCTTCTTTTTGCAAGCTTGTTCAAGACTAAAGATGTCTAGGTCTCCTAGATCAAAGCTCTCTGGTTCTTCTTCCATGTGACTTTGTTGGCTACTCTCAGCCATAAGGTGGGTTTTTTTGATTGGGTCTGACAGAAAATTGTCAATATCCATTCCTTTCGTTGACCATAGGACCATATCTTCCTCTTGGAAGGGGGTAGGTTGAGGAGGTGCTGGCTTCTGATCTGTTTTTTTTTCCTGTGGAGGTGGACTGGATTCATTGGGTTTAGGTGAGGTGGAAAGCTTGGTGGCTAGCATGGTGGATGGCTCAACCATTTTGGACATATCAGATTCTGGCATGTCTTGGTGTGATAGAAGATCAAAGCTCTTACTGGTGGATGGTACAGAGAAGGTGAGTAGGGGGTTTTTGGGACCATGAGGGGGTTTTTTGGTGTGCTTCTTTCGATTTGCGACTTTCGTGAACCCTTCAGAGTCAGATTTTTCCAAGTGGTCAGTGGGTTTGGGGGATGCATTTAAGGGACAGTCACGGAATAGATGGCCATGGGCATGGCATTTTCTGCATCTAAAGGGTACATGTTCATAATCTATGGGTTGTATCCATTCAAAGTCATCATGAAGAAGGCTTACTGCGTCCGTGAGAGCCTTGTCGAGTCGCATGTATACACATATGCGAGCATATGATGTGTATCTATGGAGCTTTATTTCCTCTGCAATCTTTGTGAATTCTCCTAGCCCATTGAAAATGGCTTTGAGTGATTCTTCATCCCAATATTCCAGAGGTAAGGAATACATTCATATCCATACTGGTGCCCAACTAAAGTCTTCCTTGTCTGGGTTAAATCTTTCTATCCAATCTCTTAGATATAGACCCACAACATTGAAGAAGTAGGGGCCTCCATCAAGGATGTGGTTCCTATCTTCAATGCAGTGGAAAATAGCCATAAAAAATCCTTTTGGGCCTAGCTAAAGGGTAACATGCCCTCTTGGCTTCCATTTTGAGGTAATCCATCCTTGCAGGGCTTTATCAGTTGACCAGTAGCTAATGAATTTGTTGATAAGCGCATGATCCTTCATATATTGTATTTGGGCATTGATTCTATGGCTTGGTAGATCGATCTTGGGGTGGTCAGCTGCTATAGGCTTGCATGTGGATGACGTTGCCTTCTTTGGTTCTTCAAGTCCTGTGGAGGTATTCTCCTTTCCTTTGTCCAGATCTTCCGCTTCCTGCTGCTGAGCAGGTTGGTTCGATGGCTGTGCCATGTTCCCGGATGAGGGTTGATCAGTTTCATTCCTAAAGAGTTTAGACTTCTGTGATCCATACTTGATTGTTAGAGATTTCAGCAAAATCACATAGAGAATCATTTGTCGACGTGTTTCGAACCAACTAGTGTGGTTCATCGTCAGGACAAGTTGAGAAACAAATCTGAGCGATCTGTTAAATAGAGTATGCAGGTCCTTCAACGGCTATATGAACGACTATATGAATAGGCAACGGTTAAAAATATATATATATAATATATATATATATATATATATATATATATATATATATATATATATATATATATATATATATATATATATATATATATTATATTATTTTTATTATTTTAGTTATAATAAAAATAATAAATATTTATTATATATATATATTTATTTATTTATATATTTATTTATTTATATAATAAATAAATATTTATTATTTTTATTATAACTAAAATATAAAAATATATATATATATTTATATATATATATTTATATTTATAACCGTTAAATGACTTTTTAACCGTTGCCTATTCATATAGCCGTTTATATAGCCGTTGAAGGACCTGCATACTCTATTTAACGGATTGCTCAGATTTGTTTCTCAACTTGTCCTGACGATGAACCACACTAGTTGGTTCGAAACGCGTCGACAAATGATTCTCTATGTTATTTTGCTGAAATCTCTAACAATCAGTTTCATTCCTGTTTGGGCTGCGACCATCGTTGCTACCTGTGGGGGGAGGCCATTTGAATTTTCATTATTTGGACTCTGTTAGCTCGACTAAGTCCGTGCTTGAAGTATTACCACTTTTCTCTGAAGGTTTGTCGCACTTGTCTTCGTGCCGTGTAAGGGTTTGTCACAAACCCTCGACCGCAATTTTTTCTCTGGCGTGCACAGCTCCCCCCCCCCCTTTTTCCTTGCAGTGCAAATATTACGGGCTACATTGTGCCACATTAAAAACTGGGGTCCAATGTGGTAATACCTCTGAATAAATAAGATAATCATGCTCCACACCCAACACTAGCAGTGGGTCGTACGGTATTGCCTTGACCGCAGTTGCGCATAGAGGCAAGTAAGATGTCCCTGTTGGTAGCAAGGGTGTGACATATGCAACAAGTCAAGGAAGGTGCATGAGTGGTTCTAACACACGGAGGGTGAAGTGAGTGTACCCCTTGGAAACCTATGAAAGCATGGAGTTAAGAAGGGAACACATGAGCAAAGATGCATTAGACACTGGAAGGAAAGTAAGCTAACAATCCCAAGTGATGGTTAAACCAACAACACATTTAAGTAAGATTCATACATACATATACAGAAAGAGTATATACACATGCATAAGAAAACAAATACATATATCATTTAGAGTAAACAAGATAGCTGAAATAAAATACGAGATATGCATGAAACGTGTTGGATCTGTTATATTAAGAAGTGAAATTTCCACTCATATAATACAACCATGTCCAACCACTAGTTTCGAAAATGGAACGTTAGAGTCACTGCCGCCTACTCCTTCGAAGAGATATACTATCTCTACACAGTGGAGAAGCCAAGGCTCGTTACAATACTCTCCAAGCTTTCTCTAATATACTCCTATCAAAAGCTTGGCTGACCAAAAGCCTCTACAATGAGTTATGAGGTACTATATATAACAAAGGGTGGGGTGGCCCTTGACATTCCCCTTTGTGATTGTTCATCTACCCTCATGACTCTTCATCTACTCTATGATTGTTACATCCAACTATCGACACTTGAACTTTCACTTGACAAGATATTACATATAATCTACACATGTACCCATGTGAGACAAAATAGGCTTGAGCAAGCCATGCAAGACATCACTTTGAAAATCACAACTGTGCGAAGACCAGCTCTTCGACATCCTCATGGTGGTCGACAGTAGCGAATTGATGCCAATCTCGATAGTCTGCGATGGTGTCCATGTACTCTATGGTGACATCTTTCTGAAATGAACTCTTACCTCTATAGCATTTGGGTACATTGCTCTAGCTCCTCTGTCCAACTCATCTGATAACATGCACATCATTGTCTTGAGTGCGGTGGGACTAGCGACATATTGATGCATGGTGTCTACACCAATCACCAATTCTGCACTGGTGGCTATGTGCATCAACTCGTAAAAGTACGAGTCAAGCTCCAGTCAGACTTGTGCCTTCGTCTTTGCCTCGATGAGTGTCCCCATAGATGGGATCGCATGTGCGCGCACAAAAACATCAATATTCCTTAATACCCATGCATGGGAAGCCTACAAATTAGTGATGAGCTACAGGAGTTCTTCATAGTTCTGTATCTGACTCAGGATGCGTGCCTTCAGCTTGAACGCTCTAGGCTTCATCATTTTGGGCAAGTGTAATGGGGCTCCCTTGTATCTCATTGTCCATGTTTGCATGTAATCAACAACAGTATGCAAGTTTGAAAATATACCTGCTCTCCTCGCACATCACTGCTGCCAACAGTTGAGATGGACAACTGCCTTATGCACGGTACCAAACTTGGAATACAACACTCACTTGACTATCTCAAGGGACAATACTTCATCTAGTACTACCTTCTTCAACTCTGCTCGGGTGGATGCTGTAACCAGTTATCCTCCTTTCTTGGCCATCTGTAACTCCTTAGCCATTCACTCATTCTCAACTATCAAGAAGTGAACACTCGAGCTAGTAGCTTCGGCATATGCTATGGTAGCATTGACCAATGCTATTGGAAGCTTGTGCACGTCAGACACAATCACTTGTTCGTCAAACTGTGCATGAGATGTGTGATCATCTGAAGGAGACACTCTGCATGATTGCACAACTCTATGCTGCAACTCGTCAAATGATATGTTATGCATCGCTTCTTCCAGATTTTCTCCAAGGATCTCAGTGTCTCCTTCCTCGCTTGGGACTTGCTCCGCTTCCGGATCCGATGAAGCTGGTAGGTCGACCTCTTTGTGGTAAGGCATGAGGTTTATGTCTTGATCTAGCTCTTCATGCTCCATATCTGTATCCATCTACTCAAGTGCTTGTTGAATATCTTGAGCGAAGTCTTGCTCCTACGACTACTCACCCTGTCTGCTTGGTGCTAGCTGTTCGGATGAGTTTACTACCTGTACAGGTGCAGTTTCATCTGTCTGTACATGTTGCACCCCCTGGTGTACCTGTTCTTACTCAACTTCCTTATCCTATCTGCGCAGCTCCTATTCCTTCCAGAGTTGCTCCTTCAACTCATGCAACTCCTTCATTGTTTCCTCCATCCACAGTTTTTCTCTCTACCTTTGCACGTTCCTCTTGTCGCGTTGTTGCCTCTTCGCCTCTATTGTTAAATATGCTTTTTGTACAAGTGGGTTTGCTCTGAACTTGTAGCTTTGTTTTTCCTATGCGTTTTCGACAATATTTCTCTTGCCTTTGTCATGCACCAGTATGTTTACCTCTGATGATGTTGTTGGTGCTCTCCTAGATGTTGCTTCACGCTGTCTCGCTAACCATTCCACAACGATGCCGACCGGTTCATTAGGCCTAGAGACGCTGTAACAATATATCCATGGGTCTTCCTCCTCTCAATGACATTCACTGTGGATCCACTGAAACTGTACTCTAGCGTCGTGATCTTTCACAATACAATGTGATTCATATGGATTGAAGCTTCAGACATCGTAAGGATATTTCTTGATCTCCTCTATTTCGACATCCGCAGGCTTGAGGTTCTATATCTTGTACAACCTGATCCATAATGGAAGAGTGGGCCAAGGTGCCTTCTTCTTTCGGTGCAACTTAGCTGACAGTCCCACCGAGACTTGTTCATGGAAAACTTTGGCAAAACATGCAGAGGCTTCTCCACGCTGTACATCCGTATGAAGGTGTCGAACGGTGAGGCATACAAATCCGCTATATCAATCAGTGCCTCCATTGCTGCCTTCAACATGCAAGGTGGATCCTGCTCAAATATCATCTTGTACACTGGGGTGACAAAATGATCTGACAGTTGTGTCATAACTCCTTTGAAGTTGCATTCGGAAAACAATTTACAATAAGTATTGACAAAGGTTTCCATCGATGTCCATGCCCACTTCATGCCCGGGAACTACTTATGGGCACAGATTTCATCCAAGATGTAAGAGGACATGTAGATTTCTTCTTGCTGACCTTTGGGTGGTTGTGTTAGCTACCTATACCAATAGGTTTCATATTTCATGATTGGCACTGAAAAGGTCCAAATATGCTCTGCTTTGATGATGCAAAGATCACATATTTCCATAAGAATACAATCTGTGCTTATAGCTTGGTATGGACTCAAATTTTGATGGATGGTCCAACAGTCTAATCTGGATCATGTCATGTTTTAAATTTTCAGTTGTAGAATAGAGAAAGAAGTCTGTCCAAACTGTTTAATCTTGGCAGACAAGTAGTTCAGGTAGAGAAGAAAAGGCTCCCAACAGCTTAATCTGGGACCTTGGAAGAAATAAGGGTAGAAGTAGATAGAAAAACAAAAGAAAAAGCCAAAGAAAAGAAAAGGCAAGTAAGGGTCTGCAAGCCTAAGTGCACCCTCCAAGAAGAAACAAAAAATGCTAGGCAAAGTAGCTGGGTAAGTAGATGGGGTTGCAGAAGTGGTATTCATTTCAGATTTAACCTTGATGGTCAAGATGACAAAATAAAAACAAAGAAGCATGTCTAACTTCCCAATTATCCCTTTTCCCACTCATTACTAACATCCCCTCATCAATTGAATTGCTTAGAAAACTTGAGGTTTGATGGTGGTTTTATTCATTGAAAAGCCACATTTCTTGTCTAAAAATTCTTTTCATTTTGATCTACTCCCTGAACTAAGTAAGTTTCAAGTAAACTTAGTGATTTTTCCCCTTCATTCACATATTCCCCCATATTAACTCTAACTCTATTATGTAATTCCCATATGTTACCCTTTCCCTAGTATTATTAACACCATGGTGTATAAAACCCCAAGCATTCTATAAATATCCTCCTTTTAGCATTATAGCTAAATATGTCTGTCTAAAGGGAGACTTTAGTCCACCTGGGACTGTGGTCAACCCTGTCCTGGGGCTGCTCTAACCTCTGGTTATGAGCAACAACCTTTCCCCTAAGCTCTCACCTTCCCTCTGCTCACAAAACCCAAAAAATCCCCAAAAAACCTTGCTAAAAACCCCTTTTGTCCCTTTAACCCGCTTCATTGGCAAAAATACTCTAAAAACCCACTTTTTTCCTTTATCCAAAGTCTAAGCACCGGGCGCATTTTTGCAAAAATATTCATAAAAAACCCATTTTTATGCTATCCAATGGTTCGGGCGCTATATTGGTTTTATTTGAAAATACATTAAAAAAAAAAAAACATTGAAATCCTTCATACCCCAATGGTCTTCCGCTAAGCGCGCATCCCAAAATATATATTTTTTAAACCCCGCCCCCCTTCCGTATTGCTCGATCACTTCATCAACCCGTCAGCCGTCCGATCGAGCGCCTCTGATCGGACGGCCCTTATGCATATCGGGTTGGTCCCGACGCCCGACAGTTAGCACCCGAGAAACTGACGAAGGGTTACGTCAGTCCTCGGCCACGCGTCACCTTCTCAGTCTCTCGGGTTGGCCTCTAACAAAACCGAGGCCGTATTGTAAGCGGTCCGAGAAAACCGTTACCACTGTTTCACTTACCGCCCGGTTTTGCTGGTCCCATGTCATGCCCACGTCAGAGCCACGTCGCTGCCACCCCGCCGTCGCATCACCTCATTCGTCCGTCCCTTCGCTGACATGTCCGCCACTTCAGCATATCCATGGACCAACCAGGACCTGCCACATCACCCGGTGACGTCATGATGACGTCATCTGACTCCGACCCCACCCGATGACGTCATGCTGACGTCATCCCAAAAAGGCGCCAATATGACAAAAATCCATATATTGGCCAAAATTTCGTGTTTTTTCTACTTTTGCCGAAAGAGACTGTTGTTGTTCCTGCATGTATTTGACGACCATACCAGCGCCAACCTGCACAGTTCGACTCTGAAACCGCGGGCGCCTCCGTCGTACCTACATTTGCAACTGTCATTGGCAATCCGCAAGGTATTTCTCGAAATTATTCTCTGCACCTGGTTTTTATCCAAATTTCTACAAACAAACTGTTAAGGGAGTGTTAAAACACTGAATTCACCATCTGGTATCCAGTAACCTGTACCTATTTCCCTCTGGCAAGGCAACAAACAGTCTGTAAAACCTGCATTTGACTAAATCAACCTGAATTCACAGGTAGTTCGCGCAATCGTGAGCTAGAAACCTCCGCTGGCTAAACTCACCATAGAAAAGTTTTGGTCAGCCCTGCTATTGTTTTTATCAATCCGTTAAACAGTATTTCAATTGCTGTTTGCTAAATTCACCCTCTGGTCCTTAAAATTCACACTTCCATTGTAAGGAATCACCTCTGTGTTGTTTTGCTTACTTCAACCAGTTCACCTGCAAGTCAGAAGCTCAGTAGCCATGGAGACACCAATAGCTCTAAACATCCAGCCTCTGAATGCCCCTCAAAAAGAGATAAATTGGAAACCCCTGGGGGACTTGGATTATCAAATGTTAGATTGGTTTCCAATGGGCTCCAAGTATAATATTCATATGATCAATCAAATAAAAGCCCAGCACCTTAGTGGGGCTGATATTTTAGGGATTTGGGATTCAAATTTGCCCATTTACAACCTCCCTCAAGTCAATCCCCTTCCAGACTTGATCCACAAGTGCCAGGAATGCTATGATCCTTGCCAGAGAGCTGTTCTTACTCCTACAGGTTCAGTGTTGTTCTACATCACTCCAGAAACCATTAATGAGATGCTCCACTTCCACACTGCAAGACCATTGACACCCCTGTCCATGATGGATTTAGTAAAGAAGGGAACTAATTTGTCACATGCCCAGATTGTCAAGATCAACCAGTTGTTTGTAGATTCAGGTTCTGAAACTGTAAGAACTCCTCCTATTGGATATGAGTACCTGAATGAATTGGGCAGAATGCTGGTGGACTTGATCAGTTATGTCCTGGGGTATAAGGGAATTGAAGATGTTGATGACACCATAATGGCAATGCTGTCCATATTTTCCCCAGGAATGCCTCCTGCTGTACACTATGACTATGCTACCTATATTGCAGAAAAGATTCATGAGCAGCTAATGAATCTACCAAGGGAAAGAGTGTTCAGATTCACTTCATACATCTACCATCTGTTCTTGTTCTATCAACCAGACAGCTTCCCTGTTCCCCTCAAGAAACTAAATGCCCAGGGAGTTCCAAGATCAGTTGTCTTTTGGTCTTCAGTTTTTCATAGTGCTTCTCTCTCACCATACACATACTGTGAGTTCATAGACTTGTTCATTTTCCCAGCAATGACCTTGCTATATGGTGTACCTCCTCCAAGGCTAACTGATGAGATGCAAAGAGTCCTCCACCTCTCTAAAGCCTACAGCATTGGTGATTGGTACTTCTACCAACACCACACAGTGATCAGGATTTATGGCTGTGAATTGGACCCTTTTAGGCTTCCAAGGTATGTCCCCATGAGGCTCTTTGCCCTAGAATACTTCAGACAGTTTGGAAATGCTGACTACATCCATTTCCAAAGTAAAAACAAGAAGGTGCAACTGAAGGTAAGGAGCCAGCTGGGTCCTTTCTTATATAACAAAAGAGAAGAGGGATGGAAGGAGGCAGATAGCATCCTAGAGGGCCTCAGATTTCAAACCAGCTTCAGATGGTTACCCTATGACCGTAATCACTTTATTTCCCTCAGGAGAATAAAACACAAATTAGGCACATATTCACATCTGAAGTTGCCTCATATTGAGAAGTATGCTAATGCCTTGAGCTGGAAAGAAGGCACTCTAGAAGAACCAATTACTAAAGAGCAGATGCTAGAGAATGAAGCTAGAAATCTACAAAAGGAGGCTGACTTGGAAACTTGTGAACAGGTCTCTTCCTCATACCAAAGGCAACTTGGAGAAGCTGCCTCATCTTCAACAACACATCAGCAAGCGGCCATGAAAACTCAGCAAGCATCCAGCAAAGACAAAGGAAAGCATGTGCAGGAGGAACAGTTACCTCCTATGACTCAAGAACAAACAGATAAAGAGATGGAGCAGCAGCAAGAACAACAGCAACAACAGGAAGAACAAAGGCAGGAACAGCCTGTGCAGCCAGAACAAACAGTGGAAGCCCCAAAATCCACTGAGCAACAGCCACAGCAAACTGTGCCTCCAAGGCAAGAAATATCAGTTGGAGCATCAATCCTCCAAACTCCACAAAAGGAGGATGTAAGCAGAAAGAGAGACAGAGAGACTCCCCTAACATCTTCTATAAATCAGGGAGAAAAAAGGCAAAGATTGAATGATTTTTCTGAGGAGGATGTGACAATAAGGCAGGCATTAGGCATGGGCCCACCAAGCAGAGAAGCATCCGCCAGTTCCTTTCAGCAGGAACAAGACAGAACAATAGGAGGAGAAGTCAGCTCCTCTAGCCAGCAGAGAGAGGGAGAACTGAGCATTAAGCAACAGTTCATTGAAATTAAGAAGAGGAGTGAGCCGATAAAAATACAGCTATATAACCATCTGCTGAAAATGGCTCCCACCAATCAGCAGCGCTTAATGTCTGCATTTGATGTTAGCGAGGGCAAGATGATCATGAGCCATTTCTTGCCAACTGTAGCACAGCCCCAATCTCATGCAGATTATATAAGGACCAATCTTGAGGTCCTTGCCAAAGACATCCACCCAATGGATAAGATTGAATTGCACAAGCAGACAGGTGAGATGGTCTATGCTTCCCTGGCAGACCAAACATTGGATAACTACAGGCTACAAAGTAGCCTTAACAATACAGCCTCTCAGCTAGAGTTGGAGAGAGCATCATCCCAGGCAAAGGACAACAGAATAAGGTCCTTAGAGGATATAATTATTGAGATTGGGCATGATCCCAAAGATATCAAGGGAATACAGGAAATATTGAAATTAAGGGATGCTGACATGGCAGCTCTAAGAAGAAAGATCAAACTCCCAGCTACGATTCACCCCCAAACAGATGAAGTAGCTCAACAAAGGCATGATAAAGATGCCACAGCTCTGCTGGTGACTCTCTATAAACAGCTTATCCAGACACAAGAGAAGCTGGGAGAATCAGAGGCTGCACAGGCAGCATTACAGGCAACCTTGAAACAAAGAGAAGAAGGCCAGACCTCTCAGCCTCCTCCTCAAATCATTAATCTTGAGGAAACTGCTCCCATTATTACTCCTCCTCCTCAGCAGACTGATCAAGCAGCACCTTCTACGACAGCTGCACCAACAACAGAGCAGACTCATAGTCTGGATATGCAGAAGCTTCAAAATGAGATTCAAGTCCTGGAAGCTCAAATGTTAGAGCTTAATCAAGCCAAAGAATCTTTGGCTAAAGTAAATGAAAGGTATGATAAGAGCAAACAGAATGTGGCTGAGAAAGAAAGAGATATAAAAGCTCTCAAAAAGAGAATAACTGAGCTTGAGAAAGAGCTCACACTTGATAAGGTGACAGCAGAGCTCAAAACAGTCCTATGGGCCAATATTGGCCAGTCCATTACTGATCAGTGGCAATTCATTGAGACCATAGATGAGCAGTCAGCGCTCATTACAAAGGCAAATAGGGAGATACACAGAGCAAGAGCAAGCCTTGGCAACATGCCTGATGCTGCCAATAGGATGATCAACATATTAAATAACAGGACAAGCTCTCAACTGACCACCATGGGAATTGCTAACAGGACTGAGACAATCTCAATGGTTAAAAGGGTCCTGACATTAAGAAACCTGGTTGGAACATTAGAAAGGAGAAGCCAAGATATGCAGACCGAAATCAACAGGTTCATGGACAGGTTTCAGGTATTACAAAACAGAGGCCTCCCCAGCATACCAAGCAGTGTGGGAAGACTGCTTACCCATGAAAATTATGCTAAAAGGGTCAATGCCTTTGCTGCAAGTCAAATTGCAGGACAGCCCAGCACTTCAGCAGAATCAGGGCCAGCATCAGGGCAGACTCTCTACAATAGGGTGGAAAACCTGTTCTTCATCATGAACGAGATCAATCATCTGTTCGATGTGCCTCCAAATTTCTATAAATATACAGAAGTAGATGAAACCATAGAGGCAATTGTGAAGCACCAATTGCCCACACAGGAAGTCTGGAATAGATTGACACAGCTAATATTATCAAGCCAGAACCTGTAATGTCAAGTTTTTTCAAATTTATAAGTGATCATACACAGGGAAAATTTTGGTAGATAAGCATACAAAGGAAGGATGAAAGGCTGAGCCAACTCAGCAGGGCTATTCGGTCACCACAGCAGCAAGCACAGTCACAGGTGGCAGGGCCGAGAAGATACAGCGCAGCAAACGTAAAGGCACATTTTCCAGCATTAAAGCAAAGCGTTCCAACCGACTCAGTGACCTCCAAAGGTCAAAATATCCTCTGACAGACTTAAAGAGCAGTTATGTTATATTCAAAGCTGTAATAACTTCTTTTCTACTTTTCTGTACGAAGTAATGAAGATATTTCTCTCTCAAATGACTCAATGCCTGAGATATTTTGTATAAACATTTCTATAAAGTCCCCTTCGCATGAGTTTGCAAAGGTGGTTGTTGATTTCACTTCTATATTTCTGTTGCTGTACAACTCTCAGAGAAATAATACAAAAGGCGGATGGAATTTCCAAAGCTCTGTGTCCCTTGATGCACTGTGGTGGCTGGCTGAATGTTACAGGATTCCTGCGTGTTTCATAGCACAATAAGTCTTCTTTAAAACTCAGCGTTATATGTTTTCTAGTCTTTTGTCTTCTTTCATGTTTGTGAGTTTTACACTTAATGGCAAAGTAAAAGAATAGTTCCAGGATTTAATCACAGATTACCCTGAACTCAATCTAAGCTGTTATAAATGTTTTCTTCAGATAGAGTAAATAAGGTGTAATTCTTAATTGCTACACTTTCAAGCTATATCTCTCACTGTGATAAATATTTTCAGGAATTCAAGTTTGCTCCTGAAGCATCTATCTCTCTCCCACACCCCAGCTTAGTGGAAAATTCTTGAATGCTTTTCACTGGTTGTTCACATGTCACCATCATAATCTAACTTTGTTATATGAAGTATTTAAATGGCCCTGTAATTTCAGTAAATCATCTCAAGGTTTCTAAACACTTGTAGCCACAGACTCCATTGCCCAATGAAATAAACTCATCTGCAGATTGCACACTTCAAGTACAGAAAGATATCCCTCAACCAAAGCATAAAACTAAACACCCTCATTTCATAGCTAGCCTAAAATCTCCACAGAACAGAGACAAATTATAAAGAGAGAGCCCTCTCTGATTACAGTGTGGCTAGGCACTGTAATCCAAAGATTGGTTAGTGGTTACCTCGGCCGTATTCCCTTAGAGTCAAAGGGAACAACCTGGGTGTTAACAGGTTGCCGAGCTCCCGTGACTTGTTCTTCAGCCTGTGAGCCAACAAGTCAGACCAGTTGCATTCTTTGCCTTCACTGGCCAGTTGGTCCAACCCGATCACCCAACTTTGAGGGAAGGTCTCCGTGCTCTCTTCGCCATACAAGTGGATGGCAAACATGACCAAGTATTGATACGCCTTATGCAGTATATTCGTCTTGTAAATCTGGTTGGGTGTCATCCTGAATTTGGCTGGCTCCTTTACCCATTTTTTCAAGATATCCCTCGAGGTGGCATTGTTGCTAGGTAGGTTGAAAGGTGTCTCCATGGTGATCACTGGCTTCGAAAAATGGTACATCTATTGATAGTCCTCTACCCTGAAGGTAGAAATCTCCATCCCACTGACACTGCTCAATGTCATCCTATCGAGATCAGTGTGCAAGACGATCCAATGTATCATGTCCGCGCATGGGAATGTGGGATACCTGGATGCAATTCGGTACAAGCCAGACTTATGAATGTTCACATAGACTTGGAGGTCTTCAAGATCTTCCCCAAATGTGCTTGAGAATGCATCATTGACCTCTTTCCATTTCAGCTTGATGTCTTTATCTACAATCAGCTTGGTGTCTTCATAAATCAGCAAACTTGTAAACACTCGCTCAACTGCTGCTCCAGTTGTGTTTCTGTTGGTGTCCTTTGACCCCTCTCTCTTGGAGGCCATTGATCATGAACTGCTAAGACATAGATGAACACTTGCTACATCTGGAGACATGGCGATATGCATGGCAATAAATCTATCAGTTAAAACCAAAGAAAACTTGAGTGATGAAATGCTACACACCTGGGGACTGACTAGAAAGGATTGCGCAATTTTCATTGGGAGGTTGGGAGACTAACTGTCGAAACTACGTAAAATGTAGTCTAGATTGTCAGGAGGCTGGTTGGCAACTGGAATTATGCAATACACAATCCAGACTGGCCTGATGGGTGCTGGAATTACGCAATGCGAAATTTTAGCTGGCAAGTGTTACAGGCCCAGGGACTGCATTACGCAATTTTCTGGGCCAACAATCACTGACTCTCATAATTGCGTAAGGCAAGACTGGAGGCAGTCACTCGCCAGAATTGTGCAATATTGTTTTGGTGAGGTAGAGTCTAAGCCAAGGTTGCCCAGACCTGCCGACGGGAAACTGAAAGAAAATGAATATGTGAATGAATGTTGATATTGAGTGTAAGCAGGAGTGAATGATCATGCATGCAAACAATGAATGCAAGATTCAGAAAATGGAACAACATGCATATGTGTGAAACGAGTCACCGAATCAGTGATCGTTCGCGCAAAATAGTGTCATGCATGCGACAGCAGTGTGATGCTAATGAAAACTAAAATGATGCTTGTACAAGCTAACATGCATGCAAACGACAACAAGCATCCACAAAAATCAAGCATACAACACTCACACAAGCCAAAAACACGAAAAACAATAGAAATGCTGCAAAAGAAAAGTTAAGCAGACTTACCTGGAAATAACTGAGTTGGATGTATTGAAGATTCATGGATGTGTTGTGGGATGTGAGAGCTCCAAGATCGATGTGAAGAATGCGCTCTAAAGTGTCAAATAAAGAAGTTTGAGGCTCATGACGCGCATGCCACAAATCTAGGAAAAAGTGACACTTGGAGGAAGGTTTCTAAAACGATCTTTGCATGTTAGCTCTAGCTGCTAAAAATATCTCCCTAAAATATAGGGATGCTTTTTGCACGTTTCTTTTTGATATTTTGGGAAAAAGAAGCCCATGCATGCAAGTCAATTTTTCTCAGTCCTGGGTGGAACTAGTCAACCTGACGGCACATGCAATAGCCTGCTTGACTGAGGGGAAATTTTGCGTAGTTTCAGGGAGGAAGATGGGCTAACTGTGCAGAGGGATTACACAATTTCTAGGAGGATTAGTTGACTATTGCCTAGAATTGCGCAATTTTTTGGCTAAGAAGCACTGCTAAGCCAAATTGCACAATTTTCACTTGGAAGGTTGTCTGATAGGATTGTGCAGTTTCTGAGCCCAGCAAGCTACCAGTCAGAT
This sequence comes from Pinus tabuliformis, assembly GCA_031772625.1. Classification (NCBI taxonomy): domain Eukaryota; kingdom Viridiplantae; phylum Streptophyta; class Pinopsida; order Pinales; family Pinaceae; genus Pinus; species Pinus tabuliformis. Next base: position 105,519,216 of record CM062810.1, on the reverse strand, counting down.
TTGCACAATTTCTAGAGGGAAGGTTGGTTCCCCTACAGAATTGCATAATTTCTTGAGGGATCTATTCAGCCAGTAGTTGGGCCAAGTCTAGAGTAGCAACCTCTGAGGGGATTGAAGCAAGCTATCATGCACAGGTTGGCAAGCTTCTAGATAACCACTGAAGCTTGTGTACTTTACAGTGCAAGACATGCTGCTGAGGATGGTTGGTAGGGAGAATCTAAAATGAAGCTAAGGAAAAATTTTGGAGGGTGGTTGTAGCTACTACAACACTTGGCAACACACTGGTAAAACTCCAGTTCTCTGAATGGACCGTGTTCGTGAAAATAAAGTCTAACACCTTCAGAAGTATTGTTCAGTTCTCTGTTCGTCTTGGTCTCCGCACTTGCTTGATTGTAGGATGTGACATCTGCCAAGCTCTTGGTCGATCGACACACATTCCAAGCCAAGTCAACATAGTTATTTTGATTGGGGATGAGGGTGTGGTGAAGCAAAATTATAAGTGCGGACACAAACAAATTCCTCTAGCCCGATAATGGGTCCAGTAACAATAGATACATTCTATGGAAGATTTCCTTAGGTTAGAACCAATTAAGAGGGCCTACCTCTTAGTACACTTATCCCGTTTGGTTATGTCCTTGCTTGCTCGCTCTAGCAATCTCTCGCTTCCTTCTTCAAACACCTGAGACAAGTAAACAACAACAAACAACAACTGTGATAATAGACAAATTGTAATTCAACCTACTTAACAAGTCAAGAAACATTAAGCGATGAATATGTAAGATGACAAATCATGTAGAATATCAATTGATAATTGTATATATATATAGATATCAAGAAGAGATTACAACCATTGTCTTGAAGTTACGATTCTCCTCTGACAAGACCAAGTTCCCACACTCTTCTGCTAGCATTCCATGATGGCCTCAATCAACAATAGTTTTAAGGCTCTTCCCTTTTAGGCTTCACTCCAAAACAAATCACACTTTTCCCTCACACAACTAGATAGATACAACTATGAATAGCTTGTTGTTTACTCCAAACCAAAATAGCACTAGCACACCAACATTAACACTAGCTTATGCTTGGGAAGAAGGGTGATTTATATAGGATGAATGGATGGGAGATGGATCCTCTTCTCATGGGAGAAGGTCTTATCCCTTGAGGTAGTTCCATCATTATAGGGGGAAGGAGCCTAAACTAACATCCTCAACCCCATGCAGCCAAACCATTTACCAGACTTCCGTTACAAAGCCTCTAGAGCTGGAAGCTTGGACTCTTAATTTAAAAAAATTTCCATAACAAGACTAATGCGACTGGAACACAGCTCAGTCACACCGGTCGGTGCTAGGGATAGTGCTAATCTATGCACATCGGCATAGGGGAGACAAAGGCCATTAGTGTCAGTCTTGTAAACTGGGCAAAAAAGAAGTTTCAGGGGAAATGGTGCAAAAGGGAATTGATCTACTCATGAAGAGGGATATAATGGGAATTTCTTCATGAAGGCAAAGCATGTGGGGTTCACTGTAGAGGTCCTCCAGGATCAAGGAATGGGGAGTACAAGGACAGTGACAAAATGTTGTGTAACAGAGGGGTATATTGGTTCACAAGCAGTATAGTCGTCAGAGTTTTAGTTTCATCTCTGGTGTTACTTTGCTACTAGCAATCTTGGAAAATACCCCGGCGGAGTCACGTAGGAACACAAGCATCGCTCCACTGCTAGCGAGCCTGGTCAATACCCTGGTGGAGTTACTTTCATCACCTCTCTACACAGGAAGCATTTCTCTTCTTTTTCCTTATTCATTTTTCATTTCTTTCGAAATTTTTCACTTTTTCATTTTTTCATTTTTCATTTTCATAATTGTGCTCAGCACTTATTGACTTCAGAGGCGGAAGAGGGATTCCGACTTATTGAGAGCAGATTAGGTTGTTCCTTCATAGAAGTAGTTTATATATACCACTAACGTTCTTGTTAAGGTTTTCCCCCTCACCTTACTCTACTTGACTGATCTAACAAGGATTAACCCAAAACAACTGACTAGAGTAGGTGAAACTAGTTAGCACACAAGCGTTGTGTTTTCACGAAGGTTCACTTCGAACAGTGCATATTTTCCATCGGCGTATCATGGACTGAAGATAACAAGTTCTTCATATAGAGGCAAGATGACAGATAACCAAGTATTGATAATTACACAAGTCCTCTTGTACTTTACCCAGCTTGTTTCAAGAGTCGCGCACGGTCTCATGTGAAACTAACCTACGAACATAAACAAGAAAAAGAACAACAAAACAAAGCGGAAGTAGTAGTAAATGTGAAAGAAAAGGAGGTAAGAAAACAGGCATGCAAGAAAACAAACATGCAAGGTAACAAGCAAACATACATGCAAGATAAGAACCAAACATACATGTAAGCAAAAAACCAAAAGCAAACACTACTCCTACTCCTAAGATAACAATGCATGGGCCTAATCAAGTGAAGTGATACTTTCAATGTAGCCATTGGTGCATTGGTCGACCCATGTTGGTGAAGGCATGGTTCACAAACAACACATTTGTGTGAACCAGTAAACATCAAAGATATAACAATGAAGACAAACACACTCCAAGTTTAAATTTGTCCACAGAACATACGTGAATGCAAATGCATGACATGCAATCTGTGGACTTATCACGGTGTCATGTGACACTATGTGTAGCTGTTAATCATATGCATGCTCTTGACTGTGACATGCAAGCAAACGAAAGAAACAAAGACAACTTGCGTCGTGCATGTGTGCTTCCTATGTAAGATTCCTCCAATCCATGAGCGATGGGATTGTGTAGTTCGAGTGGAGGAAGCATAATCTATGTGAGATATTGATATTCAATGCATACAGATGAGTGATGAGGAGCCTTGGGTGTTTCACCAATTTCATGATTGGAAGAGAAACCAACCTCAAGACAGCGAGGGCCCGACATAACCATCAGCTCGGGTTGAAGTGTCGTGACAGTCTAAAGGGTTTCAACTTCATCGAAAAATAGATCATCATAAACAAGTGGCTTAGAAAAATCAACTGCGATAGAATCATCATCATGATCGAATATAGGAGTAAATAGATAATGACAGCTACGATCATCAAAATCAATAATTTCATTGGCATCCTCATGAGATCATGAATCAAACAGAGGGGTAGATGAGAAGCGGACAAATTCACCCTCTGTGTTTCCAGAAAAGGAATATGAAAAATCAAGTGGATTTTCAACGAATGATTTGTCCTCTTCATTATCAGATGATGGAATGAAATTCGATGTGTTCTGCGAATGATCAACAGTGGGTGCATCCGTAGACGGAAATACGCATGCGAAATCATGGATGGAAGAATCACCAAAGATGTCACAAAATAACGGAGGAGAATTGGATGGAAGGGAGTCATCCTTCACCAAGGATTGATGCTCAATCTCCTAGTCATACTCTTCATGAATGACAGTGTAGGTTGGTTGCGCAACACGAACTCCATCGATAGCTTGATCCTCATTCACAACAACTGTAGAGTCCGGAATGGAAGAACACAAGACAGTTCAATCTAGAGGATCAGCAGAACACGAAGACAGAGGTTGAGGTGAAATAGTCATGTGACAACCCATGGGCTTCGCAACCAAATTTGCGTGAAAATTGAGAGAAGTGATGTTGGGAGGACATGACATTTGAATGGATGTGTATGCCTATTCTCCCTCATCACTCTATAGTGGTGGAGTTGTTTGATGAGGGGACGATGGATAGTCACTTGTGACAGTGACCATGTCCATCTGTGATTGCGCAACTAAATCACCAAAGTATGTTGAGCGGGGCTTGGGCTCGAACTTCTTCTTGGGATGGACTGATTTGTTAAGACAGTATTCGAATCTATCCCAAAGATATGGAAATTTCATCTAACTTTTCAGAGCTTGAAACTGCAACACCCAAAAGCGTTCCCAAAATTCCATAAGCGATTCATGTGGGGCCTTCCGTTATTGTAACATTTTTTTGGTTAACAAGTTCTTGATCAAAATGATGGAAAGGAGATTCAATGAGATCACATAACTGCTTGAGTGAGTGCACACTGCCAGGAGGTAGACTATAGCACCACCGTTATGGAGATTCGCAAAGTGTGTATGAAAGCAGCATGCTGACCTCTTCTGCATAGAACTCGTCTGCATTCTCAAGGAATACATAGAAGTCTTCTAAGTACTCAGGCCAGGCTACTTCGCCTTCACCATAATACATGAATTCGGACAAGATATCAAAAAACAACCTCGTGATGTTGAGAGGTTCGGCATGCGAAAGACATCGTGGAGGGATGAGTGTAATAGAATTCATGATAGATGTGCAAAGGTTCAAAACAGAATGAGAGGACACATCTTGTCATCTGGCCCTCCTTATAACACCATAAATGTTGACGATGTTGGACCCACCAACATGTATCGTCTTGACAGCGGTTGCACGCAAAGGCAAGTAAGATGTCCCTGTTGGTAGCAAGGGTGTGACATATGCAACAAGTAAAGGAAGGTGCATGAGTGGTTCTAACACACGGAGAGTGAGGTGAGTGCGCACATTGGAAACCTGTGAAAGAACGAATTTAAGAAGGGAACACGCGAGAAAATATGCATCACACACTAGAAGGAAAGTAAGCTAACAATCCAAAGTGACAGTTAAACCAACAACACATTTCAGTAAGATTCATACATACATATATAGAAAGAGTCTATACAGACATGCGTAAGAAAACATATACATATATCATTTAGAGTAAACAAGATAACTGAAATACAATACAACATATGCATAAAACGTGTTGGCTCTGTTATATTAAGAAGTGAAAGTTCCAGTCATACAATACAACCATGACCAACCACTAGTTCTGACAGCGGAATGTTACAGTCACTGTCACCTGCTCCTCCAAAGAGATATACTAGCTCTGCACACTGGAGAATCCAAGGCTCATTACAATACTCTCCAAGCTTTCTCTAAGATACTCCTATCAAAAGCTTGGTTGACCAAAAATCTCTACAATGAGTTATGAGGGACTATATATAGCAAAGGGTAGGGTGGCCTTTGAAATTCCCCTTTGGGACTGTTCATCTACCCTCATGACTCTTCATCTACTCTATGACTATTACATCCAACTATCGACACTTGAACTTCCACCTGACAAGCGTTACATACAATTTGCACATGTACCCATGTGAGACAAAAAAGGCTTGAGAAATCCATGCAAGACATCACTATGACTCAGACAAATGTGGGAAGACCAGCTCTTCGTAATCCTCACAGTGGTCGACAGTAGCGAACTGATGCCAAGCTCGGTAGTCTGCGATGGTGCTTGTGTCCTCTATGGTGACATATTTGTGGAAACGAACTCTTGCCCCTGTAGCATTTGGGTACACTGCTATGGCTCCTCTGTCCAACTCGTATGATAACATGTGTATCATTGTCTTGAGTGCGGCTGGACCAATGACATACTGATGCATGGTGTCTGGACTGATCACCAAGTTTGCATTGGTGGCTATCCGCATCAACTCGTCAAAGTACGAGTCAAGCTCTAGTCGGACTTGTGCCTTCGTCTTTGCGCACACAACATTCATACTCCCGAATACCCATGCATGGGAAGCCTGCAAACTAGAGATGAGTTGCGAGAGCTCTTCATAGTTCTGAATATAACTCCAGATGCTTGCCTTTAGCTTGACGCTCTAGGCTTCATCATCTTGGGAAAGTGTAATGGGGCTCCCTTGTATCTCATTAGCCATGTTTACATGTAATCAATAGCTGCATGCAAGTTTGACAAGATACATGCTCTCCTAGCACATCGTTGCTACCAACCGTTGAGATGGAAAATTGCCTTATGCATGGTACCAAACTTGGAATACAACGCCTGCATGACTATCTCAAGGAAAAATACTTCATCTAGTATCGCCTTCTTGAACTCTACTCGAGCGGATTTTGTAACCAGTTCTCCTCCTTGCTTGGTCATCTGTAACTCCTTAGCCATTCACTCGTTCTCATCTATCAAGAAGTGAACACTCAAGCTAGTGGCTTCAGCATATGCTCTAGTAGCATCGACCAATGTTGTTGGATGCTTGTGCACATCATACATGATCACTCATTCCTCAAACTATGCAGGAGATGTTTGATCATCTGAAGTAGACACTCTATGTGATTGCACAACTCTATGTTGCAACTCGTCGAATTATATGTTGTGCATCTCTTCTTCCAGATTGTATCTAAGGATCTCAGTGTCTCCTTGGTCACTTGGGACTTGCTCCGCTTCCGGATCCAGTGAAGATGGTAGGTCGACCTCCTTGTGGTAAGGCATGAGGTCAATGTCTTGCTCTAGCTCTTGTTGCTCCATATCTGTATCCATCTTCTCAAGTGCTTGTTCAATCTCTTGAGCGAAGTCCTGCTCCTGCGACTGCTCACCCTGTCTGCTTGGTGCTAGCTGTTCGGATGAGTCTACTACCTGTATGGGCGTAGTTTCATCTATTTATACATGTTGCGCCCCCTGTTGTACCTGTTCTTGTTGTGCTTCCTTCTCCTGTCTGCACAGCTCTTATTCCTTCCGAAGTTGCTCCTTCAACTCATGCAACTCATTCACTATTTCCTCCATCCTCTGTTTTTCACTTTTCCTTTGTTGTTCCTCCTATTGCAATGTTGCCTCTTCACCTCTATTGCTAAAGTTGCTTTCTGTACAAGTGAGTATGCTCTGAACTTGCAGCTTTGTTCCACCTCTGCGCCATCGACAATATTTCTATTGCCTTTGTCGTGTGCGGGTAGGTTTACCTCTACTACTGTTGCTCCTGGTTCTCTCCTTCACGTTACCTCGCTACCCATTCCACAAAGAAGTTGACAGCTTCATTGGGCTTGGAGAAGTTGTAACAATATCTCCATGGGTCTTCCTCCACCTAATGAAATGCCCCATGTATCCACTGAAACTTTACTCTCATGTAGTGATCTTTCACAATACAATGTAGGTCATACAGATTGAAGCATTAGACGTCGTAAGGATATTTCTTGATCTCCTATGTTTCGACATCCGCATGCTTGAGGTTCTGTATCTCGTACAAACCGATCTATAATGAAAGAGTGGGCCAAGGTGCCTTGTTCTTCCAGTGCAGCTTAGCTGACAGTCCCGCCGAGATGTGGTATGATGCTTCTTGCATGATGAGCTTGTTCATGGAAAACTTTGGCAAAACATGCGGAGGCTTCTCCACGTTGTACAACCGTATGAAGGAGTCGAATGGTGAGGCATACAAATATGCTATATCAATCAATGCCTCCATTGTTGCCTTCAACATGCAAGGTGGATCTTGCTCAAATATCATCTTGTGCACTGGGGTGACAAAATGATCTGACAGTTGTGTGATAACTCCTCTGAAGCTGCATTCGGAAAACAGTTTACAATAAGTATTAACAGAGGTTTCCACTGATGTCCATGCCCACTTCATGCTTGGGAACTGCTGACGGGCACATATTGCATCCAATATGTAATAAGACATGTAGATTTTTTCTTGCTAACTTTTGGGCGGCTGCCGAGCTCCTGTAACTTGTTCCTTCAGCCTGTGAGCCAACATGTTGGACCAATTGCATGCTTTGCCTTCCCTGGCTAGTTGGTTGAACATGATCACCCAACTCTGCGAGAAGGTCTCCATGCTCTCCTCGCCATACAAGTGACATGAAAAGATGACCAAGTATTGATACGCCTTCTGCAGTATCTTCGTCTTGTAAATCTGGTTGGGTGTCAACCTGAATTTGGCTGGCTCCTACACCCAGTTTTTCAAGATATCCCTGGAGTTGGCATTGCTGCTAGGTAGGCTGAAAGGTATCTCCATGGTGATCACTGACTTCGACAAATGGTACATCTACTGATAATCCTGTGCCCTGAAGGTAGTAATCTATGTCCCGTTGATGGATCAGTGTGCAAGATGATCCAATGTATCATGTCCATGCATGGGAATGTGGGATACTTGCATGCAATCTGGTACAAGTCAGACTTATGAATGTTCACATAGACTTCACGGTCCTTGAGATCTTCCCCAAATGTGCCTGAGAATGCATCATTGACCTCTTTCCATTTCAGCTTGATGTTTTTGTCTACAATTATCTTTGTGTCTTCATAAATCGACAAACTTGTAGACACTCGCTCAATTGATGCTCCAGTTGCGCTTTCGTCGGTGTCCTTTGACCTTGCTCTCTTGGAGACCATTGATCCTAAAATACCGAGAGACAGAAAAACACTTGCTATATCTAGAGACATGTCAACATGCATGGCAAGAAACTTTTCATTTAAAACTAAAGCAAACTTGAGGGATGACATGCTACATACCTGGGGACTAAATGACAAGGATTGCGCAATTTTCACTGGGATTCCGGGAGACTGACTGACGGAACTACACAAAAGGTATTCTAGACTATCGGGAGGTTGGCTGGCTACAGGAATTTCACAATGCGCAATCTAGACTGGCCTTCTAGGTGCTAGGTTTACGCAATGCGCAATTTCAGCTGGAAAGTGCTGCAAGCCCAGGGACTCCATTGCTCAATTTTCTAGGCCAGTAGTCACTGCCTCTCAGAATTGTGCAAGGAAATACTGGGGGGCAGTCACTGGTCAGAATTGCGAATTTTCTGGGAGGAATGCAAATCCTTCCCTCTCAGAATTGCGCAATGTTGTCTTGGAGAGGTAGAGTCTGAGCCAAGATTTCCCAGACCCACCGATGGGCAACTGAAAGAAAATGAAGATGTGAATGCATGGCGATTCTAAGTGTAAGTAGGAGTGAATGAGCATGGATGTAAATAGTGAATGCAAGATTCAGAAAATGGAACAACATTAATGTGTGTGAAATGAGTCTCTGAATCAGTGACCATTCATGCAAAATAGTGTCATGCATGCGACAACAATGAGATGCTAACGAAAAATGAAATGGTGCTTGTACAAGCTAACATGCATGCAAACAAAAACAAGTTTTCACAGAAATCAAGCAGACAACACTCACACAAGACAAAACACAAAAAATGACAAAAATGATGCAAAAGACAAGTTAAGAGGACTTACATTGAAATAACTGAGCTAGATGTGTCGAAGAATCCTTGATGTGTTGTGGGATGTCAGAGCTCCAAGATCGATGTGAAGAATGAGCTCTAAAGCATCGAATAAATAAGTTTGAGGCTCATGATGTGCATGCCACAAATCTAGGAAAAAGCGACACTTAGAGGAAAGTTTCTAAAACGATCTTTGCATGTAACCTCTAGCTGCTAAATATAGCTCCCTAAGATCTAGGGATGCTTTTTTCATGTTGCTTTTTTCTATTTCGAGAAAAATCAGCCCATGCATGCAAGTCAACTTTTCTCGGTCCCTGGTGGAACCGGTCAACCTGAGGGCACATGCAACAACCTGTGTGTCTGAGGGGAAATTTTGCACAGCTTCTGGGAGGAAGATGGGCTGGTTGTGCAGAGGGATTGCACAATTTCTAGGAGGAATAGTTGACTGCAACCTAGAATTGTGCAATTTTTGGGATGAGCAGCACTGTTAGGCCAGATTGCGCAATTTTCACTAGGAAGGTTGTCTAACAGGATTGCGCAGTTTCTGAGCCCAACAGGCTGCCAGTCATATTTGCACAATTTCTAGAGGGTAGGATGGTTACCCTCAACAATTGCACAATTTCTTGAGGGAGCTGCTCAACCAGTAGATAGACCAAGTCCGAAGTAACAACATATGAGGGGAGTGAAGCAAGATATCATGCACAGGCTAGCAAGCTACTAGAAAACCACTGAAGCTCATGCACTTGATAGTGCAAGACATGTTGTTGAGGATGGTTGGTGGGGAGGCTTCAAAATGAAGCTAAGGCAAAATTTTGGAGGGTGGTTGTAACCACTACAACACTTGGTGACACACTGGTAAAACTCCAGCTCTCTAAATGGACCTTTTTCATGAAAATCAATTCTAACACCTTCGGAAGTATTGTTCAATTCTCTGTTCGTCTTGATATCCACACTTGCTTGATTGTAGGATGTAGCATCTATAAAGATCTTAGTCGATCGACACACATTCCAAGCCAAGTCAACACAGTTGTTTCAATTGGGGATGAGGTGTATATTGGTGCACAAGCAGTATAGTTTTCAGAGTTTTAGATTCATCTCTGATGTTGCTCCGCTGCCCGCAAGCCTGGACAGTACCCTAGCGGAGTCACGCAGGAACACAAGCATCGCTCCGCTGCCAGCGAGCCTGGTCAGTACCTCGACTGAGTTACTTGCATCACCTCTTTGCATAGGAAGCCTTTCTCTTCTTTCACCTTATTCATTTTCATTTCTTTTGAAATTTTTCACTTTTTCATTTTTTCATTTTTCATTTTCATAGTTGTGCGTACCACTTATTCATTTTAGAGTTGGAAGAGGGATCCTGATTTATTGAGAGCAAAAGAGGTTGTTCCTTCAGAGAAGTAGCTTATATATACCTATGACTTGCTTGTTAAGGTTTTCCCCCTCACCTTACTCTACTTGAATGAGCTGACAAGGATTAACCCAAAACAACCAACTAGAGTAGGTGACACTAGTTAGTGCGAAAGCATTGTGTTTTCACCAAGGTTCCATCCGCGTATCATGCACTAAAGATAACAAGTTCTTCATACAGAGGCAAGACGACAGATAACCAAGTATTGATAACTACATAATTCCTCTTGTACTTTACCCATCTTGTTTCAAGAGTCGCGCACGGTCTCATGCGAAACTAACATACAAACATAAACAAGCAAAAGAAAACAAAACAAAGTGGAAGCAGAAGTAAATGCGAAAGCAAAGTGAGTAAGAAAACAGGCATGCAAGCAAACAAACATTCAAGGTAAGAAGCAAACATACATGCAAGATAAGAAGCAAACGTACATGGAAGCAAACAAACCAAAAGAAAACACTACTCCTACTCCTAAGATAATGGTGCATGGGCCTGATCATGTGAAGTGACACTTCCAATGCAGCCACCGGCGCATTGGTCGACCCATGTTGGTGAAGGCATGGTTCGTGAACAACACATCTATGCGAACCAACAAACATGAAAGGTATTAAAATGAAGACAAACACACTCCAAGTTTAAATTTGTCCACAGAACATACGTGACTGCAAGTGCATGACATTAAATCCGTGGGCTTATCACTGTGTCTTGCAAAACTGCATGCAGCTATTAAGCATACACATACTCTTGATTGTGACGTGCAAGCAAACAAAAGAAACAAAGACAAATTGCATCTTGCACATGTTCTTGCTATGTAATATGCCTCCAATGCATTTGCAATGGGATCATGTAGTTCAAGTGGAGGAATCATAATCTGAGTGTGAGATTGATCTTCAATGCATACATATGAGTGATGAGGAGCCTTAGGTGTTTCAATAATTTCCTGATCGAAAGCAAAACCAACCTCAGGACAGTGAGGGCTTGACATAACCATCAGCTTGGGCTGAAGTGCCTCGACAGTCTGGGGGGTTTCGACTTTGTCGACATATAGATCATCATAAATAGGTGGCTTGGAAAAATCAACTGCAATAGAATCATCATCATGATTTAATATGGGAGTAAATGGATCACAATAACTAAGATCAATAAAATCAATGATTTCATTGGCATCCTCATGATCTGATGAATCAAACAAAGGGGAAGATGAGAAGCAAACAAATTCACCCTCTGTGTTTCTAGAAAAAGTAGATGAAAAATCTAGTGGATTTTCAATGAATGATTTCTCCTCTCCATTGTCGGATGATGGGCTAACACCTGGTGTGTTCTGTGAATGATCAACAATGGGTGCATCTGTAGATGGAGATACGCATGTGAAATCATGTATGACAGAATCACCAAAGATGTTAGGAAAGAATGGAGGAGGCTCAGACGGAAGGGATTCATCCTTCTCCAAGGATTAATGCTCAAGATCCCAGTCATACTCTTCATGAATGACAACGTAGGTTGGTTGCGCAACACCAACTCCATCGATAGCTTGATGCTCGTTCACAGCAAGTGTAGAGTCCTAAATGGAAGAACACAAGACAGTGCAATCCGGAGGATCAGCAGAACACAAAGATGGAGGTTGAGGTGAAACAGTCATGTGACAACCCATGGGCTTCGCAACCAAATATGCGTGAAAATTGAGAGAAGTGATGTTGGGAGGATGTGACAGTTGAAAGGATGTGTATGCCTTTTCTCCCTCATCACTCTGCGGTGGTGGAGTTGTTTGATGAGGGGACGACAGATAGTCACTTGTCAAAACGACCATGTCTGTCTGTGATTTCAAAACTCCATCACCGAAGTATGTTGAGCGGGGCTTGGGCTTGAACTTCTTCTTGGGATGGACTGATTTGTTAAGATAGTATTCGAATATATCCCAAAGATATAGAAATTTCATCTGACATTTCGGAGCTTGAAACTGCAACACCCGAAAGCATTCCCAAAATTCCATAGGTGATTCACGTGGGGTCTTCCGTTGTTGTAACAGCTTTTGGTTAAGAGGTTCTGGATCAAAATGATGGAAAGGAGATTCAATGAGATCACATAACTGCTCAAGTGAGTGCACGCTTCCAGGAGGCAGACTGCAACACCATCATCGTGGAGATTCGCGAAGTGTGTATAAAAGCAACAGGTTGATGTCTTCTGCATAGAACTCGTCTGTATTCTCAAGGAATACATAGAAGTCTTCTAAGTAGTCAGGCCAGGCTATTTTTTCTTCACCATCATATGTGAATTCGGACAAGAGATCAAAAAACTCCCTCTTAATGTTGAGAAGTTTGGCATGCGAAAGACATCATGGAGGGATGAGTGTAATAGAATCCATCATAGATGTGCAAAGGTTCAAAATAGGATGAGAGGACACAGCTTGTCATCTATCCCTCCTTCTAGCACCAGAAATGTTGATGGTGCTGGACCCACCAACATGTCAGGGGATCTCCCCGGGAAGAAGTCCCAACTAGACCCCAGACCGTTTGGTGTAGGAGTCCTAGCACTGGGTCATATGGTATCGCCTTGACTGTGATTGCGTGCAGAGGCAAGTAAGATGTCTCTCTTGGTAGAAAGGGTGTGACATATGCAACAAGTCAAGGAAGGTGCATGAATGGTTCTAACACACAAAGGGTGAGGTGAGTGTGCCCCTTGGAAACCTATGAAAGCACGAAGTTAAGAAGGGAACACACGAGCAAAGGTGCATCACACACTGGAAGGAAAGTAAGTTAACAATCCAAAGTGATGGTTAAACCAACAACATATTTCAGTAGGATTCATACAATACATATACAGAAAGAATCTATATACACATGCGTAAGAAAATAGATACATATATCATTTAGAGTAAACAAGATAGATGAAATAAAATATGACATATGCATGAAACGTGTTGGCTCTGTTATATTAAGAAGTGAAAGTTCCATTCATAAAATACAACCATGACCAACCACTAGTTCCGACAGCAAAACCTTACAATCATTGTCACCTATTCCTCCAAAGAGATGTACTAGCTATGCACAGTGGAGAAGCCAAGGCTCGTTACAATACTCTCCAAGATTTCTCTAAGATACTCATATCGGAAGCTTGGTTGACCAAAAGCCTCTACAATGAGTTACGAGGGACTATATATAGTAAAGGCTGGGGTGGCACTTGAAATTCCCCTTTGTGATTGTTCATCTACCCTCATGAATCTTCATCTACTCTATGACTGTTACATCCAAATATTGACACGTGAACTTCCACTTGACAAGATGTTACATACAATCTGCACATGTACCCATGTGAGACAAAATAGGCTTGAGCAAGCCATGCAAGAAATCACTATGACTCGGACAACTGTGGGAAGACCAGATCTTCGACATCCTCATGGTGGTTGACAGTAGCGAACTAATGCCAAGCTTGGTAGTCTGCGATGGTGTATGTTTACTCTATGGTGACATCTTTCTGGAAACGAACTCTTGCCTTTATAGCATCTGGGTACACTTCTCTGGCTCCTTTGTCCAACTCATATGATAACATGTGCATAATTATCTTGGTTGCAGTTGGACCAACGACAAACTGATGCATGGTGTCTCCATTGATCACCAAGTCTACATTGGTGGCTATGCGCATCAACTCGTCAAAGTACGAGTCAAGCTCCAGTTGGACTTGTGCCTTCGTATTTGCCTCGATGAGTGTCCCGATAAATAGGATCACATGTGTGCTCACAACAACATCCATACTCCTGAGTACCCATGCATGGGAATCCTGCAAACTAGAGATCAGCTGCAAGAATTCTTCATAGTTGTCGACCGCTCTGGGCTTCATAATCTTGGGCAAGTGTAACGAGGCTCCCTTGTATCTCATTGTCCATGTTTTCATGTAATCAACAACAGTATGCAAGTTTGACAAGATATGTGCTCTCCTAGCACATTGTTGCTGCTAACCGTTGAGATGGACAACTGCCTTATGCATGGTACCGAACATGGAATACAATGGCCGCATGACTGTCTCAAGGGACAATACATTATCTAGTATCACCTTCTTCAACTCTTCTTGGGCAGATGTTGTAACTAGTTCTCCTCCTTGCTTGGCCATCTATAACTCCTTAGCCATTCGATCATTCTTAGCTATCAAGAAGCGAACACTCAAGATAGTGGCTTCGGTATATGATCTGGTAGCATCGGCCAATGCTGCTGGATTCTTGCACACATCAGACACAATCACTCGTTCCTCAAACTGCACAGGAGATGTGTGATCATCCAGAGTAGACACTCTACGTGATTGCACAACTCTATGTTGTGACTCGTCGAATGATATGTTGTTCATCTCTTCTTTCGGATTGTCTCCAAGGATCTCAATGTCTTCTTGGTCGCTTAGGACTTGCTCCACTTCCAGATCTGGTGAGGCTGGTAGGTCGACCTCTTGGTGGTAAGGCATGAGGTCAATGTCTTGATCACTTGAGCGAAGTCCTACTCATGCGACTGCTCACCCTGTCTACTTGGTACCAGCTGTTCGGATGAGTGTACGACCTGTACGGGTGCAGTTTCATCTGTTTGTACATGTTGCACCCCCTACTGTACCTATTCTTGTTGCACTTCCTTCTCTTGTCTGTGCAGCTCCTGTTCCATCCAGAGTTGCTCCTTCAACTCATGCAACTCCTTCACTATTTCCTCCATCCTCTATTTTTCTCTCTTCCTTTGTGCGTTCCTCTTGTCGTGTTGTTGCCTCTTCACCTCTATTGCTAAAGCTTCTTTCTGTACAAGTGGATCTGCTCTAAACTTGCAGCTTTGTTTCACCTCTGCACTGTCAAAAATATTTCTCTTGCCTTTGTCGCACACCAATATGCTTACCTCTACTGCTGCTGCTCTCCTAGATGCTACTTCACGCTACCTTGCTAACCATTCCACAGTGATGCCAAGCGATTCATTGGGCCTAGAGAAGTTGTAACAATATCTCCATGGGTCTTCCTCTACCCAATGACATGCCTCGTGGATCCACTGAAATTGTACTCTCACGTAGTGATCTTTCACAATACAATGTTGGTCATATGGATTGAAGCTTCGGACGTCGAAAGGATATTTCTTGATCTCCTATGTTTCGACATCCACATGCTTGAGGTTTCATATCTCATACAACCCAATCCATAATGAAAGAGTGGGCCAAGGTGCCTTCTTCTTCTGATGCAGCCTAGCTGACAGTCCTCCCGAGATGTGGTATGATACTTCTTGCATGACAATCTTGTCCATGGTAAACTTTAGCAAAACATGCAGAGGATTATCTGCACTGTACATCTATATGAAGGTTCCAGATGGTGAGGCATACCAATCCACTATATCGATCAGTGCTTCCATTGCTGCCTTTGACATGCAAGGTGGATCCAGCTCAAATATCATGTTATACACTGTGGTGACAAAATGATATGACAATTGTATGATAACTCCTCTGAAGCTGCATTCAGAAAATAGTTTACAACAACTATTGACAGAGATTTACGTCGATATCCATGCCCACTTCATTCCTGGGAACTGCTGATGGGCACAGATTGCATCAAAGATCTAAGTGGACATGTAGATTTCTACTTGCTGACCTTTGGGTAGCTACCAAGTTCCTGTGACATGTTCCTTTAGCCTGTGAGCCAACATGTTGGACCAGTTGCATGCTTTGCCTTCACTGGCCAATTGGTCCAACGTGATCACCCAACTCTGTGGGAAGGTCTTCGTGCTCTCTTGGCCATACAAGCAACATGCAAAGATGACCAAGTATTGATATGCCTTCTGCAGTATCTTCGTCTTGTAAATCTGGTTGGGTGTCATCCTGAATTTGGTTGGCTCCTTTACCCAGTTTTTCAAGATATCCCTAGAGTCAGCATTATTGCTCGGTAGGCTGAAAGGTGTCTCCATGGTGATCATTGGCTTCGACAAATGGTACATCTGCAGATAATCCTGTGCCTTGAAGGTAGCAATCTCCGTCTCACTAACACTGCTCAATGTCATCGTCACAGGATCAGTGTGCGAGACAATCCAATGTATCATCTCCACGCATGGGAATGCGAGATACCTGCATGTAATCCAATACAAGTCGAACTTATGAATATTCACATAGACTTGGTGGTCTTCGAGATCTTCCCCAAATGTTCCTAAGAATGCATCATTGACCTCTTACCATTTCATTTTGATGTCTTTGTCTACAATAAGCTTGGTGTCTTCATAAATCGACAAACTTGTAGACACTCGCTCAACTGTTGCTCCAGTTGCGCTTCCGTCAGTGTCCTCTGACCCTACTCTCTTGGAGTCCATTGATCCTAAACTACTGAGAGAATAATGAAAAACTGTTATATCTCGAGACATGGCGACATGCATGGCAATAAATCTATCAATTAAAACCAAAGAAAACTTGAGGGATGACATGCTACATACCTAGGGATTGACTAGCAAGGATTGCACAATTTTCATTGGGAGGCCAGGAGACTGACTGGCGGAACTGCACAAAAGGAAATCCAAACTGTTGAGAGGTTAGTTGGCTACTGGAATTATGCAATGTGCAATCCAGACTGGCCTGCTGGGTGCGGGGATTGCACAATACACAATTTCAACTGGCAAGTGCTGTAGGCCCAGGGACTCCATTGCACAATTTTCTGGGCTAGCAGTCACTACCTCTTAGAATTACACAAGGAAATATTGGAGGGCAGCCACTGGCGAGAATTGCATATTTTGTGGGAGGAAAGTGAGCCTTGCCTCTCACAATTGCGCATTGTTGTTTGGTGAGGCAGAGTCTGGGCCAAGGTTGCCCAGACCTGCCGATGGGAAACTGAAAGAAAATGAAGATGTGAATACATGGAAATACTGAGTGTAAGTAGGAGTGAATGATCATGCATGCAAACAATGATGCAAGATTCAGACAATGGAACAACATGCAGGTGTGTGAAACGATTCGTCGAATCGGAGACCGTTCGTGCAAGACAGTGTCATGCATGTGACATTAGTGAGATGCTAACGAAAACTGAAACGGTGCTTGTACAAGCTAACATGCATGAAAACAACAGCAAGCATTCATAGAAATCAAGCAGACAACACTCACACAAGCCAAAACACAAAAAGCGACAGAAATGCTGCAAAAGACAAGTTAAGAGGACTTACCCAAAAATAGATGAGTTGGATGTGTTGAAGAATCCTAGATGTGTTGTGGGATGTCATAGCTCCAAGATTGATGTGAAGAATGAGCTCTGAAGCATCAAATAAATAAGTTTGAGGCTCATGACACGCATGCTAGAAATCTAGGAAAAAATGACATTTGGAGGAAAGTTTCTAAAACGATCTTTGCATGTAACCTCTAACTGCTAAAAATATCTCCCTTAAATCTAGGAATTCTTTTTGCATGTTGCTTTTTTCTATTTTGAGAAAAATGAGCCCATGCATGCAAGTCAAGCTTTCTCAGTCTTGGGCGCAACGGTCAACCTGAGGGCACATGCAATAGCCTGCTTGACTGAGGGAAAATTTGGCGCAGTTTCTGGGAGGAAGCTAGGCTGGATGTGCAGAGGGATTGTGCAATCTCTGCGAGGAGCAGCTCACTGCTGCCCAGAATTTCTCAACTTTGGGCTGAGCAGCATTGCTAAGCCAAATTGTGCAGTTCTCACTGGGAAATTTGTCTGATAGGATTGCGCAGTTTCTGAGCCTAGCAGGCTGCCAGTCATATTTTCGCAATTTCTGGAGGGAAGGCTGGTTCCCCTCCACAATTGCACAATTTCTTGAGGGAGCTACTCAGCCAGCAGCTGGACCAAGTCTAGAGTAGTAGCCTATGAGGGGAGTGAAGCAAGCAGTCATGAATAGGCTGGAAATCTGCTAGAAAACCACTAAAGCTCATGTACTTGATAGTGTAAGACATGCTTCTAAGGATGGATGGTAGGGAGGCTCCAAAACGAAGCTAAGGAAAAATTTTGGAGGGTGGCTGTAGCCACTATAACACTTGGCAACACACTGGTAGAACTCCAGCTCTCAGAATGGACCTTGTTCGTGAAAAGAAAATCTAACACCTCCAGAAGTATTGTTTAGTTCTCTGTTCGTCTTGGTTTCTGCACTTGCTTGATTATAGGATGTAGCATCTGCCAAGCTCTTGGTCGATTGACACACATTCCAAGCCAAGTTCTTCATATAGAGGTAAGATGACAGATAACCAAGTATTGATAACTACACAAGTCCTCTTGTACTTTACCCATCTTGTTTAAAGAGTCGCACATGGTCTCATGCGAAACTAACCTACGAACATAAACAAGCAAACAAACAAAAAAACAAAGTGGAAGCAGAAGTAAACGCAAAAGCAAAGCAAGCAATGAAACTTGCAAGGGAAGAAGAAAACATACATGCAAGATACGATGCAAACATACATGCAAGCAAACAAACCAAAAGAAAACACTACTCCTACTCTTAAGCTAACGGTGCATGGACCTGATCACATGAAGTGATACTTCCAATGCAGCCACGACGCATTGGTCGACCCATTTTGGTGAAGGCATTGTTCAAGAACAACACAGTTGTGTGAACCAACAAACATGAAAGATATAAAAATGAAGACAAACACACTCCAAGTTTAAATGTGTCCACAAAACATACGTG
This sequence comes from Pinus tabuliformis, assembly GCA_031772625.1. Taxonomy (NCBI): domain Eukaryota; kingdom Viridiplantae; phylum Streptophyta; class Pinopsida; order Pinales; family Pinaceae; genus Pinus; species Pinus tabuliformis. The sequence goes on along the minus strand of CM062810.1, from coordinate 105,500,150 downwards.
AGTGCAAATGTATGACATTCAATCTGTGGTCTTATCACTATGTAGTGCGAAACTGCGTGCAACTATTAAGCATATGCATAATCTTGACTGTGACATGCAAGCAAATGAAAGAAACAAAGACAACTTGCATCGTGCACGTGTTCTTGCTACGTAAGATTCCTCTAATGCATGAGCGAAGGGATCATGTAGTTCGCGTGGAGGAAGCATAATTTGTGTGTGAGATTGATATTCAATGCATACAGATGATTGATGAGGAGCCTTGGGTGTTTCAACAATTTCCTTATCAGAAGCGAAACCAACCTCAGGACAGCAAGGGCGTGACATAACCATCAGCTTGGGCTGAAGTGCCTTGAGAGTCTAGGGGTAAATAGATCTCGACAACTACGATAAGAAAAATCAATGATTTCATTGGCATCCTCATGATTTGATGAATCAAACAGAGGGGCAGGTGAAAAGCAGACAAATTCACCCTCTGTGTTTACAGAAAAAGCAGATGAAAAATCAAGTGGATTTTCAACGAATGATTTGTCCTCTCCATTGTCGGATGATGGACTGACATCCGGTATGTTTTGTGAATGATAAATAATGGGTACATCCGTAGACAGATACACGAATGCAAAATCATGAATGGCAGAATCACCAAAGATTTCAGGAAAGAACAGAGGAGGCTCAGACGAAAGGGAGTCATCCTTCATCAAGGATTGATGCTCAAGCTCCCAGTCATACTCTTCATGAATGAAATTGCAGGTTGATTGTGCAACACCAACTCCTTCGATAGCTTGATCCTCGTTCTTAACAAGTGTAGAGTCCAGAATGGAAGAACACAAGACAGTGCAATCTGGAGGATCAACAGAACACAAAGACGGAGGTTGAGGTGAAACAATCATGTGACAACCCATGGGCTTCACAACCAAATATACGCGAAAATAGAGAGAAGTGATGTTGGGAGGACGTGACAGTTGAACGGATGTGTATGCCTGTTCTCCCTCATCACTTTGCGATGGTGGAGATGTTTGATGAGGGGATGGTAGACAGTCACTTGCAACAGTGACCGTGTCTGTCTGTGATTGTGCAACTCCATCACCGAAGTATGTTGAGTGAGGCTTGGGCTCAAACTTCTTCTTGGGATGGACTGATTTGTTAAGACAATATTTGAATCTATCCCAAAGATATGGAAATTTCATCTAACTTTTTAGAGCTTAAAACTGTAACATGCAGAAGCATTTCCAAAATTCCATAGGCGATTCATGCGGGGCCTTCTGTTGTTGTAAGATTTTTTGGTCAAGAGTTTATGGATAAAAATGATGGAAAATAGATTCAATGAGATCACAAAATTGCTCAAGTGAGTGCACGCTACCAGGAGGCAGGCAACACCACCACCATTGTGGAAATTTGCGAAGTGTGTATGAAAGCAGCAGGCTAACCTCTTCTGCATAAAACTCATCTGAATTCTTAGTGAATACATAGAAGTCTTCTAAGTACTCCGACCAGGCTACTTCGCCTTCATTGTCATACGTGAATTTGGTAAAGAGATCAAAAAACTCCCTCGTGATGTTGAGAGGTTCAGCATGTGAAAGACATCGTGGAGGGATGAGTGTAATAGAATCCATGATAGATGTGCAAAGGTTCAAAACAGGATGAGAGGACAAAACTTGTCATCTGGCCCTCCTTCTAGTTCCATAAATATTAACGATGTTAGCCCCGCCAACTTGTCAGGGGATCTCCCCGGTAAGAAGTCCCAACTAGACCTCAGGTCGTTTGGTGTAGGAGTCCTAGCAGTGGATCATACAGTATCGCCTTGACTGCGATTGCATGCAGAAGCAGGTAAGATGTCCCTATTGGTAGCAAGGGTGTCACATATGCATCAAGTCAAGGAAGGTGCATGAGTGGTTCTAACACTCAAAGGGTGCGGTGAGTGTGCCCCTTGGAAACCTGTGAAAGCACAAAGTTAAGAAGGGAACACACGAGCAAATATGCATCACACGCTGGAAGGAAAGTAAGCTAACAATCCAAAGTGATAGTTAAACCAACAACACATTTCAGTAAGATTCATACATACATATACAGAAAGAGTCTATCCACACATGCGTAAGCAAACAGATATATATATCATTTAGAGTAAACAAGATAGCTGAAATACAATATGACATATGCATGCAATGTGCTAGCTCTGTTATATTAAGAAGTGAAAGTTCCAGTCATACAATACAACCATGACCAACCACTAGTTCCGACAGCATAATGTTAAAATTACTACCGCCTGCTCCTTGAAAGAGATATACTAGCTTTGCATAGTGGAGAAGCCAAGGATCGTTACAATACTCTCCAATATTTCTCTAAGATACTCCAATCAGAAGCTTGGCTAACCAAAAGCCTCTACAATGAGCTATGAGGGACTCTATATAACAAAGGGTGAGGTGGCCCTTGATATTTCCCTTTGTGACTGTTCATCTACCCTCATGACTCTTCATCTACTCTATGATTATTACATCCAACTATCGACACTTGAACTTCTACTTGACAGGACGTTACATACAATCTACACATGTACCCGTGTGAGACAAAATAGGCTTGAGCAAGCCATGCAAGAGCTCACTATGACTCAGACAATTGTGGGAAGACCAGCTCTTCGATATCCTCACTGTGGTCGATAGTAGCGAACTAATGCCAAGCTTGGTAGTCTGCGATGTTGTCCATGTACTCTATGGTGACATCTTTTTGGAAATGAACTCTTGCCTTTGTAGCATCAGGGTACACTGCTCTAGCTCCTCTATCCAACTCGTCTGATAACATGTGCATCATTGTCTTAAGTGCAGCTAGATCATCGACATACTGATGCATGGTGTCTGCACTGACCACCAAGTATGCGCTCGTGGCTATGCTCATCAGCTCGTCAAAGTACAAGTCAAGCTCCAGTCAGACTTGTGCCTTCGTCTTTGCCTCCGTGAGTGTCCCGATAGATGGGATCGCATGTGTGCACACAACAACATCCATACTCCTGAATACCCATTCATGGGATCCTGCAAACTAGTGACGAGCTGCCGGGAGTTCTTCATATTTACGGATCTAACTCTAGATGCATGCCTTCAGCTCGACCTCTCTGGGCTTTATCATCTTGGGGAAGTGTAACGAGGCTCCCTTGTATCTCATTGTCCATGTTTGCATGTAATCAACAACAGTATGTAAGTTTGACAAGATACATGCTCTCCTAGAACATCGCTGTTGTGAACTATTGAGATGGACAACTACCTTATGCACGGTACCAAACTTGGAATACAACCCCCGCATGACTGCCTCAAGGGACAATACTTCATCTAGTATCGCCATCTTCAACTCTTCTCGGGCAGATGTTGTAACCAGTTATCCTCCTTGCTTGGTCCTCTGTAACTCCTTATCCATTCGCTCGTTCTCAGCTATCAATAAGCGAACACTCGAGCTAGTGGCTTCGGCATATGATCTGGTAGCATTGGCTAATGTTGTTGGATGCTTACGCACGTCAGAAATGATCACTCGTTCCTCAAACTACGCAGGAGATGTGTGATAATCCAAAGTAGACACTCTACACGATTGCACAACTATATGTTGCAACTCGTTGAATGATATGTTGTGCATCGCTTCTTCCGGATTGTCTCCAAGGATCTTAGTGTCTCCTTGGTTGCTTTGGACTTGCTCCGTTTCCAGATCCAGTGAAGCTGGTAGTTCAACCTCTTGGTGGTAAGGCATGAGGTCAATGTCTTTCTCTAGCTCTTGTTGCTCCATATCTATATCCATCTGCTCAAATGCTTGTTCAATCTCTTGAGCGAAGGCCTGCTCCTATGACTGCTCACCCTGTTTGCTTGGTGCGAGCTGTTTAGATGAGTCTACTACCTGTACGGGTGCAGTTTCATCTATCTGTACTTGTTGTGCCCCCTATTGTATCTATTCTTGTTGGGCTTCCTTCTCCTATCTCTACAACTCCTGTTCCTTCTGGAGTTGCTCCTTCAACTCATGCAACTCCTTCATTGTTTCCTCCATCCTCTGTTTTTCTCTCTACCTTTGCGTGTTCCTCCTATCGTGTCGTTTCCTCTTCGCCTCTATTGCTTAAGCTGCTTTCTGTACAAGTGGGTCTACTTTGAACTTGCATATTTTCTCCACCTTTGCGCTCGATAATATTTCTCTTGCCTTTGTCGCGTGCTGGTATGTTTACCTCTGCTACTGCTCTCCTAGATGCTTCTTCACATTGCTTCGCTAACCATTCCACAGTGATGTTGACCAGTTCATTGGGCCTGGAGAAGCTATAACAATATATCCATGGGTCTTCCTCTGCCCAATGACATGCCCCGTGGATCCACTGAAACTGTACTCTCGCGCAGTGATCTTCAACTCTTCTCGGGCAGAGGTTGTAACCAGTTCTTGCAAAACAGTGTCATGCATGCGACAACAGTGAGATGCTAACGAAATATGAAATGATGCTTGTACAAGATAACATGCATGTAAATGATAGCAAGCATTCACATAATTCAAGCAGACAACACTCACACAAAACAAAACACAAAAAGCGACAGAAATGTTGAAAAATACAAGTTAAGCGGACTTACCCGAAAATAGTTGAGCTGGATGTGTCAAAGACTCCTGAATGTGTTGTAGGATGTCAGAGCTCCATGATCGATGTGAATAATGAGTTTTGAAGCATCGAATAGATAAGTTTGAGGCTCATGACTTGCATGCCACAAATCTAGGAAAAAACGACACTTGGAGGAAAGTTTCTAAATGGATCTTTGCATGTAACATCTAGCTACCAAAAATAGCTCCCTAAAATATAGGGATGATTTTTTCATGTTTCTTTCTGTTATTTCAGGAAAAGGCGGCCCATGCATGCAAGTCAAGTTTTCTCGGTCTCGGGTGGAACTAGTCAACCCGAGGGCACATGCAACAACCTGATTGACTGAGAGGAAATTTTGTGCAGTTTCCGGGAGGAAGCTAGGCTGGTTGTGCAAAGGGATTGCGCAATTTCTAGGAGGAGCAGCTCAGTGTTGCCCAAAATTGCGCAATTTCTAGGCTGAGCAACATTGTTGGGCTAGATTGCGCAATTTTCACTAGGAAGGTTGTTTGATAGGATTGCGCAATTTCTGAGCCCAACAGGCTGTCAGTTAGATTTGCGCAATTTCTGGAGGGAAGGATGGTTCCCCTCCAGAATTGTGCAATTTCTTGAGGGAGCTGCTTAGCCAGTAGCTGGACCAAGTCCGGAGTAGCATCCTATGAGGGGAGTGAAGCAAGCTATCATGCACAGGCTGGCAAGCTGCTAGAAAACCATTGAAGCTCATGTACTTGACAGTGCAAGACATGTTGCTGAGGATGGTTGGTAGGGAGGATCCAAAACGAAGCTAAGGAAAAATTTTGGAGGGTGGTTGTAGCCACTACAACAGATTCGTAAGAAGAACATATCTCATTATGATAATAAGTCCAAAATTATGCTTGGATGAAAATGTTTCTTTTAGAGGGAAATCATCATTTTCATATTCAAAAGAAACAAAATGAGTGTGTTATATTTGAGTCTGAACATTGATGTATCTCATTTTTCATTGCATGCAATTTCAGTTTGGAATTGGCAACATGATAGTGTAACACAACCATCACCATAGGGTGACGCACCTTAATGTCATCAATACCAAAATAACTATAAAAATGACTTCTCTTTCCTCCAAGTTGCAAAAAGGACTAGAATTATCAATATTATCAAATGAAGTAGATAAATATGCATGAAATTCATGATTGATTTCAATAGGAATATCACTTTTCGCCTCATCATCTTAAATTAGTTTTTAAAAAACCTCATTATTTTTCTAATTTATAGAAGTTTCATTTTAATTTTAATTCAAATATGTCCTCACAGGAATGCTAACCTGAAAATCATAAATATTGTTAGTTTCAGTCAATACACCAAGAAAAATAAAATCTTTCAAAATATAAACATTTAAATGACTTCATATTGATTAAATGATCATCATTATTTTCAATATGAAAATATATCATTTGAGTTAAAGACTTTGAATTCATTTCTGCCAATCTTTCTTCAACACAAGGAGTACTGAAAAATGTTACAAAATCATTTGAATTAATTTCATGTCTAACATTAATATCTTTTGATATATCTTCACATTTATGCTAATTGAAATCTACGTCTCGTTCTTTTATAACTAGAATTCCAACATAATCTATTAAACCATTGAAATCTTGCAGCCATATATACATTGAAAACAAATAAAATAAAATAAAAAATATTATAGAAGATGATTTCTATTATACAATGAAAACTTCTCATTAAATCATTTTTTCAATTTAGAATTCCTTGAAATATGATGACCTAATTGGAATCATTTGATGCATAAGTCCATAATTATGTTTGGATTAAAATATTCTTTTAGAGGGAAATCATCATTTTCAAATAGAAAAGAAACAAATTGAAAGTTAGATATATAACACTAAACATTGACGTATCTCAATTTGCATGCATGATATTTTAGTTTGAAATTGATAACATGAGAGCATAACATAACCATCACCATAGGGTGAATGAGAACCTGTTATATCTAATTCTGAACATTGATGTATCTCATTTTGCATTGCATGATATTTCAGTTTGGAATTTAGAACATGAGAACGTAACATAAACATCACCATAGGGAAAGTTCTTCAATGTCACCAATACCAAAATAACCATAAAAAGATGACTTCCCTTTCCTCCAACTCACAAAAACATTAGAATTAACAATATTATTAGATGAGCTACATAAATATGCATGAAATTCATTGATTTCAATAGGAAGATCATTTTTAGCTTCATCGTCTTTAACTAGTTTAAAAGAAACCTCATTATTTGTCCAATTTTTAGAAGTTTCATTTTCATTTGAATTCAAACATGTCCTTAAAGGAACGCTAACATTGTTGGGTATGTATTATATTCTTTCCATGACTAGCTTCAGGTGTTGTTATGTTGTGTTGGGTGTAGCAAGGGGGTTGCAGGGGGTGGAAACCCCCCTTGTTGAGGGGTTTGCAGGGGGGGGCGGTATCCCCCTTGCATGGGGTCTGGGGCAACACCTCAGGAAAAAAAAATTATGCCAACCCTATAATATTTAGGCGAACCCAAGGATGGGGGGCAGACCCAAGGATGGTGGGCAGACTGACCCATGATTTTGTGCATGGTTTAGGGCATGATGGTTTTTTCCCATGGCATTTTGTACATATGGTCAAGGGAACTACAAGTATGTTTTAATCTAGGGTTAATGGATTATGTTTTATGGATTTTTCAGGATGTATATAATGTATTGTAACATTGAAAATAATATAATGAGAAATCAATCTTGTTTTACTGGTTTGGGTTCTAGGAGAAAATATTTGTGCATATTTTATATTCTCGCCATTGTTTATTTCTATGTTTTAAGAATTCATTTACAAGTAATTTTTATACAGGGTTAAAACCTACATTTGGTATCATAGCTATTTCATCTTTAAGGGGATGCCTTTATTGTCGAGGGGTTTTTCTCAAGCCTGTGGTAGACCCTGTTACAGTGGGAGATCTATGGGATCGATTCTTATGGTGAAAGGAGATGGCGAACAGTGGAAGGATAGAGATCAAGAAATTCAATGGACAAAGTTTTGAGTTGTGGAAGCTCAAGATGGAGGATCTTTTGGTGGAAAAAGATTAGTGGATTGTTGTAGATCCTGGTATGGCACCAACAAGAACGTCAACAGAAGACTGGGAAAAGTTATATCGGAAGGTGAAGAGCACAATATGATTGTCTCTTAGATTTAGTATTGTTTAATGTATCAGTGGAAGCTATGACAAAGGTTTTGTGGAACAAGTTAGGGACTTTGTATTAATCTAAGTCTCTCGTTGATCCCCAGAAATATCTTTAATTGAAATTGTGATTTGCTTATGTTTCAAAAACAAGTTAATGCATGAATTATTAGAACACCACTTAATCACATAAACTGTAAAGCATGGAGAACTGAATAATAATGTTGCAGAAAAATAATAGAACAACAAACATGTGTGAAAGAAAACGACACAAGAAATTGATAACGGAGTTCGACTATCTCAAAGCCTACATCTTCGGGCCCAGTCTTCAACGGGGAGGCCTTTTATATTAATAAAACTTCAGAAGCCATACAACATATCAAAGTTACATCAATGGAATTTCTGACTGGTCTAGTTGTGATCTGCTCGGCCTCAGGAATCCGACACAACTGACGGCACTGAAAAAGACCTCTTACAACTCCCAGAATAAACCTACAAAGTTCTGCCTCCAAATCTCCAAAACTACTCCAAAAATTCTTCTCACAACTCTTATTCCTTATTTCTTAACATTACATTACCATATTTATAATGTTTTGGTAACCAAAAATATCCCTATATAACCACTTTACATTAATAATCCTTATCACTCCAAAATAATCTCACATTAATTCTCCACCATATCCATTTCTAACCAAACCAAACTAAATATTAAAATCACATTTTATATTTGGTGTATAGTTTGTTTTTGAAATCATAATTCACGTGGCTTTTGAATACATTATCCAACCCACTTATACCATGTTATATTTGGTGTATAGTTTGTTTTGAAATCATAATTCACGTGGCTTTTGCATACATTATCCAACCCACTTATACCATGTAGCATCCCAAAATTAAGGCATACATTTAAGGCCCATCACCTTAGCGCTTGAAAAACCATAATACGTTTCAAAACTTGAATCCAACATTCACGTTAATGAGTGGTATGTTACAACGTATGTTATATTATAACAAACGGGCGGAGGTATAACTTGGAATGAGGGAAGTCAGCGGAGATATGGTGTAACGTAGAATGGCGGGGTATCTAGTTTGGTTTTTTAATTTTTATATATATATATATGATGCACCATATGATTTTTATTATATGGTTTATATATAGTTTTAGTTTTTATATGATGCATTTAAATATAGATTTTAATGTATTATAAATAAAATTACTTTTAATGTTACCATATATATCTAAATTTTACTATGCAATCAATTGGAGATATTATCACTGTAATAAGGTTGGAGATCTGCCATTGAGATAAATTTGTACTTTTGCCATGTGTCGAGCAGTAAAACACTGGTTCGTTACAAACTTCCACAAGCAACTCCTCATTCATTTGGAGGTCAAATGTGCCCGTTCAAGTTGTGTTAGAATCATTTATGCGAACTCTACGCAATGGCGCTACTTCCGCTTGATTCCAGTAACTTTGACTTTTAGGCCTTTTCAGATCCCTGATCAATTTCAAATCACCGGTGAACAAATTTTTCCTGCGAAAAAAATCTATATAACCTGAGGATGAAGGATGGAGACTTAGTAAGAAAGCATCTAAATGCCTTCAATATTGTGGCAAGTTAGTTGTCATCTATCAATATTAAAATTTCAGATGGAGATAAGCGCATCACGTTTTTATGTTCTCTACCAGACTCGTGTGATAGTTTGGTTGTTGTTATAGGTAGCAATACAAATACCTTGAACTTTGATGAAATAGTCTCATCCTTGTTGTTGGAGGAGAAATGTAGAGTTTGAATGGAGATGCCTTATCTTTAAGAGGACGGTCCCAGAACAAAAATAGAAATAATTCCTCAAGTGGGAGATCTAAATCTATAGGGATATCTAAATCTCTAGGAAAACCTATAAAGGTATGTTGGAAACGTGGAAAAGAAAGGCACTACAAAAAGAATTGTAAATATAAAACTACTGAGAAGGGAAAGGGATCTAATGATACTCCTTCTGCAAAAGTCAAAGCCACCTCAAATGAAGGTGGGGATGTGTACTTAGCTTCTTCTTCAAGTAAACATGTAGATCATGAGGCATGGTAGATTGAATTAGGTGCATCCTTTCACTTCACTCCCCATAGGGAGTGGTTCTACGAGTATGAGAAATATTGATGGCAATGAGGCAGCTGGAAGGAAAACTTGGGTTCCACATTGTGCAGAAATACACTGTTGGAGGAGCTATGAAATATTTTTGTAGCTTGTTGTGAAATATTTTTGTAGTGCCCTTAGAAACTCCATTTTTGTTTTTGGGAAGGAAGAATGACTCACACTCTCTACACACTTTGCTCTCCACCTCTGAACAAATCCTCAATTCTCAAGAAGGGGCCTCCCTCATCTCCTTTACCATTGGTTATGCTTAGGCTTCCAACAAAGCCATGACAATTTCCATAACAAAAAGGCTCTGCCCAATGCTCAAATTACTCAGATTCTTCATGTTATCTTCTACATAGAATGGTCTCCCCCTGCTTTTTACTCACCCAACATCCGCTCATCGAATCATTGAGCACGCTTAATCAACATAACTATGTCACTGCCTGTAAAAATAGAGACTCTGCAAACTAATGGTTTGGGTCACAATAATAAGTGTGCATAACAACCACAATTCAGAAATAAAAATTCCACCAACACATAATGCTGCAGGCCTAGGGTCACTTTAATTCTAGACTGAAATCAAATGTATTTACAATGTAAACACAAAGATAACAACAGATAAATAACATAGAGCTATGGAATGCATATCCTACACACTTTTTTTTATTACTCTCACAAGTACAGGTTTGAGGCAGGAGAAGAAGCTCCCCTCCTCTCAATCGATGCTCTTTTTATGCAAATCCTTGGAAACTGTTTCACTTCCTCTTCTCTCTAATTTAGGGAAGTAGAAAAGATAAGGAAAATGACTCTTATTTTTTGAGACTCTACAAATTTTTCAAATTTTGTATTTACATTATTTAAAATCTCACTAAAGGAGAGGAAATCGACTTTTCCAACCAATCATGTGGCCAATCCACCACATTGTCAAGCCCCAATCATTTCCACCACGAACTTGGACTAATGCTCCTGCATCAGACTCCCCAATAAGGAAAAATCATGAGCTTTTGCTCATAAGGTCCTATACATTGCAACCTGACTTCTATAGAGCTGCAACACTCATCCATGTATAATCCTCCATCAAACGGTCTTTCCACTTCACCAAAAACTCTAGATACTATTTTCCCTTGGTGTGTTTTGAAACTATGGTGTCCAAGGCTCTCTCAACCTATGGATCCTCTGCCATAGGCATCTTATGTATCCAACACAGCTCACTAACCTCCCTACTGCTACCACTTCTTGCAGTGGAATCCTCATCATCAGCTTGATAGGAATATTAATAAGCCACATTGGAGATAGGTGAAATACCCAGGCCATAGGTAGCTCCAGTTCATAGGAATTTTCATAAAACTTTCTGAGTATCCAGCAAGGTCCTATTTTCTTCATTTTGAGCTTGTTATACTCCCCTCCTGAGAACCTTTCTTTTATCAAATGTGATAATACCTCATCCCCTACTTCAAAATTTACCTCTCTCCTTTTTCAATTTGTTCTTTGTTTGTATTTTTTGTTGTTGTATTGTAGCCTCTGTTTTATTTCCTCATGTAATTCACTCATCCCCGCTGCAAAATCCTCCCCATGAACACTCCTCTGCTCAAGTTTTCTTAAATCTCCCAGCTCACAGACTCCTTTAGGGTGCATTCCACACAAGATCTGAAACAGGCTCTTGTTGTTGCTCCTATTTGGTAAATCATTATATGCCAAATCACCTTGAGCTAATACCCGATCCCACCGGTTGGGATGCTCTCCCATAAGACTCCTCAATAGGTTTTTGAGACTCCATTTCACAACTTCCTTTTTCCCATCAGATTGTGGGTGATAGGTTGAGTTGAAGTTCAATTTCGTTCCAAGATTCTTCCACAAAGTCCTCCAAAAATGTCTTGTGAACCTGTTGTGCCTGTCGGAGATTATACTCTTTGGAAAATTATGCAATCAGACAATCTCATTGAAAAACAAATGTACCACATGTGTGGTATCACTAGTCTTGCAACATGGGATAAAGTGAGTCACCTTTTTAAATATGTCCACAACTACAAGTATAGAACCCTTATTTGGACACGTCCTTGGCAAACCAAAGAAAACATACATACTCATTGAATTTGATGGTCTACTTGGAATGGGTAGAGGATTATACAACCCATCATTTTTATGCCTCCCTTTCGCATGCTGACATACTCTACATTTGCCCACATATTTATGCACATCAGTTCTTATCTTCAACCAGAAGTAGAAGTATTCTAGTTTCCCTAGTGTCTTGTCCACACCAAAATTCCCTGCCAATCCTCCATTGTGCTTGTCTTGCATCATATTCTCCCTCATCGAACAACAGGGAATACATAACTAACTTTTTTTTAACAACAAACCATCTTGAAAAATAAACCCCCTCCATGTGCTATTATCTCCACTAACATGGTTCTTGCATGCTTCCAAGGCCTCTTTGAAGTTAACATCATACTTGTAAAATTCCTTCAAATAGTCAAAGCCCAAAATCTACATATGGAACTCCTACATGATCAAGTTCCTCCTACTCAAAGCATTGGCTACCTTTTTTTCTTGTCCACTCACATGTTTCATAACAAAGGTGAAACTTTGTAGGAATTCCACCCACTTTGCTTGCTTATGGTTCAACTTGTGATGTTGCATTATATAATGTAACGTAGAATTTTTAGAGAACAAAAAAAACTCCCCGAGCATCAAATAGTGCCTCCAATGCTTCAATGCTTGAACCATCGCATAGAATTCCTTGTCACAAGAGGAGTATTTATGCTTTGAATCATTTAACTTATCACTGAAATATGCAACATGTCTACCCTCTTGACTTAATAGTGCTCCGATGACTTTACCACTAACATCACATCTGACTTGGAAAAGATCACTGAAATCAAGTAGCTTCAATGCCAGCTTGTTAGTGATCTTTTCCTTCAATATCTGGAAGCTTCTCTCTGTTGATGTTGTCCAACAAAATGTTTGTCTATATTTCTTGATTGTCTCAAGAATGGGTGCACAAATACCTCTCGAATTCTTAATGAACTTCTGATAGAAGCTAGCTAACCCATGAAAGCTGCTAACCTCAAGAATTCTCTTGGATGAAGGACAACTCACAATTGCCTCTATTTTCTCCGAATGCATTTTCAGCCTATCCTTTGAAATGACAAAACCTAAGTATACCAACTCATACTTCATAAAAAGTACACTTCTTAGGGTTAATCAACAATTTCTCTTGTTGCAACCTCTCTAGAACATATATTACATGCCTATGGTGTTCTTCCTTTGTTCGACTGAAAATCAAAATATCATCTAAATTAACAATAACAAACTTACCAACAAACTCCTTCAAGACCTCGTTCATCAACCACATGAAGGTGCTTGGTGCATCTGTCAATAAAAATGGCATGACCAACCATTCATACAGTCCAATGTTGGCATTGAAAGTTGTCTTACATTCATCCCCTTCTCTTATCCAGATATGGTGGTAAACACTCTTCAACTCAACCTTTGAAAAGTAGGTTTCCCCACTCAAACAATCCATCATGTCATCCATTCGTGGCAATGGAAATTTGTACCTGATTTTATTCTTATTAATTTCCCTAGAATCTATGCACATCCTCCATTCTCCATATTTCTTTGGACTAAGCACCATAGGGATAGTGCACAGACTCAGCTTTCCCTTATCAATCCTTTGTCAAGAAGTCCTTGAACCTACTTCCTTATCTCTTCATTCTCCTTGGATGCCAATTGGTAAGCAACTTTGTTTGGAATGCTTGCACCTATTATCAGGTCTATGTGATGGAGTATACTTCTCTTAGGTGGCATATCACTTGGAAAGTCATCTACCACAGTATCACTAAATTCCTGCAACATCTCTTGAATCTCAACAGGTAAATCTGTAATTTCAATCTGCAGAATTATTACCTTTGGCTTGCAGGCCACCACATAAATGACCTCTTCTTTCTCCATTTTTTGCAGAAATTCCTTTCCTCCCAACAACAATGCTTTTGAGCTACTTTTCCCAGATGTACTTTCTTCCTTCAATGGTACAAGTGTATGCTTGTTTCCATCCTTTTCAAACTTATAGTTGTTTCTCTCTCCATCATGCACCTCTCCCTTATCAAACTGCCGAGGCCATCCCAAAAGAAGGTGGAAGATATCCATTGTCATGATGTCACAAACTACCTTATCCTGATATCGACATATCTGGAACCCCACCTCGCTCTGCTCACTCACCAACAATTGGTGACCTTTCTGCAACCATGATACCTTATATGGTGTTGGATGCTTCATCCTTTTTAATCCAAATATTTCCACCATTTGTAAGGAAACTAGATTGTCAGTGCTCCCACTGTTACTCACCACTTTGTAGCATTTTCCTCTGGACTTACAAACAATACTAAACAAGGCTTTCCTCTATGCAGGTTCAACAGTATCCTTGGTTGGTTTCAACAAGACCTTATTCATCATTAAATCTTCTCCCATTTCTATTGCATTTTCTGCCACAAGTGCCTATGCTTGTGTTGCTTCTGATAGAGCTACATATGCATATCTCTATCCTCCTTTCTCATTATCAATAAACTCAATGGATTTATGACCCAAATTTCCACATTTATAACACCGATAGACAGTCTCTCTGCCTCTTCCTCTACCTCTACCTCTCCAGTAAGGTCTTCCTCCTCTAGAGTCACCTTCTTTCTCTTGTTGTCCTTGCTGATTTGGGTTACTTGCATCATTATTTTTGGTTGGAGCCTTCCCTCTTCTATCTGTATGTCCCTTTCCTCTAGCAAAATCATGGCCTCTGCTTGAATTTTACTTCCTCGTATCTTCTCTTCCATGTTCAAAGGAAACCGATACGCTTCTTTCATCGTCGCATTTGATTTTATCTTAAATCTCTAGTTTCAAGCCATTGATATACCTTGTTATCTTCTTCGGGGTGTCTTCCACATAACTTCCCCTCAAATTCACCCTGTAAAACTCCTCTATATATTCTATAACTGTTAGTAGCCTTGCTTGAGGTTATGCACCTATATGTAGAAGGATAGCTGATAGTATTTTGGAAGAAACTTCCCCTTCATCTTGGCTATCATCCGTCCCAAATTTTAATCAATGGTTTCCCCTTTTTCCTTCTTTCATCTTGCACGTTGTCCCACCACAATGTAGCATGGCCTTTCAACCTAGTTATAACAAATTTTACCCGGTTATCTTCATCAATCTCTTTGTATTCAAAATACTTGTCTAATTCACTAATCCAATCCATCAAATTCTCAGCTACCAGACTAACATCATATGTGGACAACTCAGGTTTTGGTCTAAAGATTGAGCTTAGATCAACCTCAACAATTTAATTTTCAGAGCTTCATCCAGAGGTGCTTCTCTTTCTGTCGTAGCTTCTTCCTCTGATTCATTGTCATCTCTAGCCTCAGGGTCTCGATGTCTGCTAGTCTCCATGGCCTCTAAACGATATTGAAGCCTATGTATCCCTTCTTGGAGTTCTACATTAGTTATGGGTCTCCCTCCATGATCTTGCGCTCTTCTTTCTTGCATTGCCATCTCTCTTTTCAGTAGACAACATCACCAACACCAAATGTAACTCTATCACAAATATATCTCTACTTCAAACCTTATCTGATACCAAAATTGATGGAAATGAGGCAGTCAGAAGGAAAACCTGGGTTCCACAAGGTGGAAAAATACACTGTTGGAGGCGTTACGAAATATATTCGTAGTTCACTATGAAATATTTTTGTAGCACCCTTAGAAACTCTATTTTCATCTTTGGGTAGGCAGAATGGTTCACACTCTCTACGGACTTTTCTCTCCACCTTTGAACACATCCTCCCCGCTCAAGAAGGGGCCTCCCTTGTCTCCTTTCCTAGTGATTACACTTAGGCTTCGAACAAAGCCATGACAAAGACCAGAACAAAAAGGCTCTGCCTAGTGCTCAAATTACTTAGATTCTTCATGTTGTCCTCTACAGAGAATGATATCCTCCTACTTTGGCCACACCCAACATATCCTCATCGAATTATTGAGCACGCTCAATCAACATAATTGTGTCATTGCCTGTAAAAAAATAGACTCTGCAAACTAATGGTTTGGGTCACAATGATAAGTGCGCATAACGACAACAGCTTAGAAATCAAACTTCCACCAGCACATAACTCTACAAGCCAGGGGTCACATTAATTTTAGACTGAAATCAAATGTATTTACAATTTAAACACAAAGATAACAACATAGAAATAACACGAAGCTATGGAATGAATATGCTACACATTTATTTGATTTCTCTCATAGGTATAGGTTCGAGGTAGGAGAATAAGCTCCCCTCCTATCAATCGATTTTCTTTTTATGCACATCCTTGGCAATTGTTTCACTTCCTCTTCTCTCTAATTGAGGGAAGTCGGAAAGACATAAGGTAAATGAATCTTATTTTCCTAGACTCTATAACTTATTCAAATTTTGTGTTTAAATTATTTAAAATCATAGTAAAGGAGACAAAATCAACTTTTCTAGCCCAACATGTGTCCAATCCACCGCATTGTCAAGCCCCCTTCGTTTCCACCACGAACTTGGTCTAATGATCCTACATAAGATATGATGGTGGTGATGTATTCTTAAGGGATGACAAGAAGTTTAGAATCATAAGGCATGGAAAATTCAAGTTGAAGTTGCAAGGTGGAAGGATTAGAACAATTCCTGATGTTCTGCACATTTTTACATTGGACATAAATCTAATTTCTGTAAGCAAGATGAATGATGCAAGTGTAAAAACAATGTTTGAGAAAGATACCTACAAGATGGTTCAGGGAGAAATGTTATTGATGCGGGAGTTCATATTAGAAATCTGTACAAGCTTCAAGGTAGCATTGTTATTGATGGGTGCAATAGTTGTGTGGTTCTTGAAAGTGGAGCAGAAAATATAGTGTTCTACGGAGAAAAGACTATGTTGTGGCATCAAAGACTTGGACATATTGGAGAGAAGGGCCTTCAAATACTATATGATAATGGTATGGTAGAAGGTATGTCTAATTTCCCTCTGGATTTTGATTTCCATGAACATTGTGTATATGGGACGCAGAATCGGGTGAGTTTCCTCTCTAGTGCTAAGAGGGTGAAAGGGGTATTGGAGCTTATGCACAGTGATGTGTTTGGACCTTTGTCAGTTCCATCATTGGGTAAATATGTGTACTATATTTCATTTATAGATGACTTCTCGAGGAATACATGGATATATTTCCTCACAAGGAAATATGAAGTCTTTGACAAGTTTAAATAATTTAAGGCTCTGGTAGAAAATAGGACAGAGAAGATTAAGGTGTTGAGGACAGATAATGGTGGAGAGTTTTGCGAGAAGAAATTTGAAGAGTTTTGTAAAACGTGTGATATAGCAAAACAGAAGACTACTCCATACACACCTCACCAAAATGGATTTGTAGAAACGATGAACAAAACATTGATGGAAAAGGCAAGAAGCGTGATCAACAGAGTCGGGTTAGGATAAGAATTTTGTGTAGAGGCAGTGGATATTGCATGTTACCTGTTTAACATATCACCTTCATCATCGTTGGAGGATAAGACTCCACATGAGTTATGGATTGGTGAGAAACCCTCTTTCTGACATCTTAGGGTATTTGGTTGTGATGCATATCTACATGTTCCAATGGAGAAAAGAACCAAGTTGGATAGTAAATCTAAGAGGTGCATCTTTATTGGGTATAAGGATGGTTTAAAAGGTTATAAACTTTGGAACCCAGTGTTAGGTCCTATAATTTATAGGATCTCAAGGTATTTGAGTATTGTATCTCAAGAATCATATTGTAAATAATTGTCAATCTGCCAATGATTTCCAAATAAAATAAAAAATAAAAAGAGGGTATATATAAAAAAATAAAAATATTGAAAAAATAATGAAAGAAAGAAGCCCGTCAAAAGAAATAAAATAAAAAAGAAATAATACTGAAAGTGTTGCAAGTCTAAATGCCACTACTCATACTTAGTTTTCTTCATCATTGTTAAATGAAGTTTGTGTGTAGCTTGTTCAAAATGCCACAATCACTAGCTATTTATTTAATGATACAGTGTAATCATGGTTAAACTTGTTTAAATTTTTGTAAATTAGGTTAGAGAATAAAGATTTTCCAAACAGTCTAATCTTGGTAAATCAGTAGTTAAGTAGAAAATGACATTGATTCAACTGTTTATCTGAATCAATAGGAGAAATAAGGGATAGGTTAGATAGTTTTACATTTATTATAAAATAAAATCATGTGGGTTTGCTAGTCTAAGTGCACCCTTTAGAAAGAATAAAAAATGTTAGCTTAGTTAAGGGTAGGTAAATTAGTTGATTTTATAAATATATGCATATGCCATTTTATGCTAAGTTTTAATGTCATTCAAAAAAGGCAAAGGGGAACGATGGGATAAAGTACTTTTACATGTTTTTATTCTTAACCTCTATCCTAAGTCCAAACTACAAAAAGGAAGGGCGTATATGCATAAATCTCTTTTTTTCATATACGGTTAATCAACGGTGCTATCAGGGCATTGGGATCCTCTCCCCCTTACGATCCATAGCCCATATCTTTCTTCGCCCCCCTTCTCCATCCTGCCTTTATCGTCGGGGTGGGGAGGGGGGGGTGGGGTCTGAAAAGTTGTTTCCCTGGCGGAGCCCCCATCCTAATGTGGCAGCCTCTCCTGATTTTGCACCCCCTTCTTACCAAACTACTTACCACCCGCTACCCCCTCTGAAATCACCTTCCCTTTGCCTGCTTTACCATGTCCCCACTATGACACCTCCACCTCTCCCCTTCCGCCACGTCATCTAGTCGTTAACCAATTAAATGCTCTCCTAGAAAAAATAATCGTTCAACATTAAATTCATAATTCCCAGGTAATCGTTCAAACTTAACGGTCCCGCGCCACCTCCAATGGATTTCACCATGTTCTTCCTTTTAAAATCTTCCACAAACCATCACTTTCCTCCTTTTTACTGCTCATCCTTACACTTTCCTCATTTTTACTGGCTTACTCCCTGTAATTGACAACTTTTACACAACGACCATTCTCCGAGAATTTCCTCGACCAGAACCAGATCGAAATTGATAGTCTTCTATCTCTTTCCCCTAACAATTCGTTACCCCAACTATTTCCCGGTAAGGTTTTCTGTTAATTTGTCTTGTATTTCACTAATACAATCATTCCTCCCAAGAGAAAAACTCAAGATAAACCCATTAATCCATTGATCGCTCCCTTCGTACATTTAGATCATATCCATTTAGCTGACAGGGATTATCAAATTAATGAAACCCAGTGTGACTATGAGTTCTTAGAGCTATATTGTTGGTTGGAAGACAAGCATGCATACCAAACTAATGAAATTATACCATAGGAGTCAAACCTTTCCCATTATATCTTCCCTTTGACCTTCCAAGACCCTGAATTCACCAAAAAATATCAGGCCTGTTATGTCCCTACCCAAAGAGCTATCACGGCCCCATTCGGTGACATTCTCTTTACCACTAATGCCCAGTATATAAATCAAATGATGTTGCTCCCCCTGTGGAAAATAGTGCTCATTTCTCCCTAGAAGCCCTCATCCAGCTTTATCAGAAGCTAGATTTTGCTACTAGAGCTATAATTTTTGAGATATTCTTACCTGAAAATGCCCAATTACCTAAGAAGAATCCTCCATATTCCATGATCAAGCTAAACAAATTATATCCATAATTTCCTATATTTTGTGTTATTATTCTGGTTATTGGGTAGATGAGCCAATTCTAGGCTTCCTCTCCATATTTTCCACAAACAATAAACCATCCATTGTATTCAATTTCAATCAATTCTTGGCTAATAGCATTCATGATAAATTTCTAAAATTTCCCACAAGACGGGTGTTTAATTACACCTCCCTATTAATATACATGTTCCTTTATTATCAGGGAGAAAAGTTCAACTTTTCAATGCAGAAGCTTGATGATGCAGGAAACCAGCAACCAGTGATTTTTTGGACCTCATTGGTCATGAAAGAGCAACAAGAATTTTCTTACAAGCAGTTTATTGAAGAGTTTGTTCACCCAGCAATGAACATCCTTAAAAATTCCATACAACCCAGAATTAGTGAAGATATCAAAAGAATTTCGCATCTAACAGATCAAGCCAAGAGTCGACACTGGTATTTATAAAAAAACTACACAAAAATCAGGGTTTATGGTTGCGAATTGGCACCATACAAACTCCCCAAATACCTCCCCATGAGGATTTTTTTCCTAGAATACATCAGATAGATGTTAAACTCTGATGACATTAATTTTGTGGTGGCTAAAAAGAAATCACAATTCCGCATAAAGACACAAGTGGGCCCATTTGTATGTAATACCAAGACAGCAGGTGAAGAAGCAAACAAAATGCTTAATGAGATGAAGTTTAGCCTAAGTTTTACATGGTCTTATGACCCTTGGGATATTATTTCAAAGCTCAGGGTAGAAAATAAGAGTACTCCCTACATCCATACTTCAAGGCCTGAGATAGAAAAGTATGCTAATCAGTTAAAATGGACAGAGAACACCTTGCAGAAAGCTGACAAACAACTATTTTCCACTCCCAGTTTGAAAACTCTCACTCCTCAAGAAAAAGAAATTAAAATACAAAGATAGGAGGGATTGTCATCAACAACAAGAAGTAAAGCCAAAGAATTCAGGATATGTTACAGAAAAAGACCAAAATTGACTCCTAGGACAGAAATAGACAAAGAGACAAAAGAACATGTTTCCATCATAATTATAGACTCACCACCTGCCGGCAACAAATTTGTAACATCTTCTATTGGACCTTCTTCATCACAGGGTCAAAAAGAAATAGAACTGGATTCACAGAATTTCCAAGGAGAGAAGGAGAAGACTGTTTTCGATAGGTACAGATAGATTAAGCTTAAGAATGAGATTCTTAAAAATAGTACTTATAATCAATGTTGGAAGCAGACCTCCAACTCATAGAGAAGATTGTTATCAATTTTTGACACGGAGCATGGAAAGATGCAGATGGCCTTTCTTGAGGCCCAAACTCCATAGCCAAAAATAGTAGCAGACTACAAGAGCACTACATTTGAGTTCAACACCAAAGACATTCATCCCATTGATCAAATGGAGATTCATAAGCAAACTGGTGAGATGATATCTTCTACATTGACTAACACTACTATGTCATTGTCCAAGTTGTAGGTTTCATTTGCCAATTTTTAGTCTCAGTTAAAAATGGAGAAGATATCCTCCTTAGCAATGGATAACAGGATCAAATCTTTGGAAGATTTGATAATAAAGATAAGATATGATCATAAAGATTTTAATGCTGTAGAGGAGATTATCAAGAAGAAGAATCTGAATATTGCAACATTGAGAAAGCATCTTAAGCTGTCAACCACAGAGGACCCCTTGACCAAGGACATTGAAGAAAATGAGGCATAGAAGGCTGACATGATGAAGTTGGTTATAGAGAAGAGCATACAGATTATATAGATGGAGGCAGAAATGGAGAAGATGATAAAAGAAAAAGAACAAAGGAAAAATATGGCTATTGTCCTTATGGATGCCATACCCATTTCTCAGCTTCCAACAACAGGAACAACCACTGCAACTACTACTTCCACTCATACTGCAAGTGTTGAACAGGTGACAAAGACACTGGAGAACATGTCAATCCAGTCAAAAGAGATCAAGACCTTGACAGATCAACTCAAAACTCTAGAAGTGCAGAAAGCCATAGCTGAAGCTTCTCATCTTACTGAAGTGCAAAAATCACAGAGACCGTTAGAGAAGTTGAAAAAGGTAGAAAGATATACCTCAATTGCCTATACCTTGGCCCAAGCCAAGGAAACCATTTGGATGGGTATTCTAGACTCTACGAATGAGATTTGGCCATCTATCCAAATCATCTTTGAATAGAAAGAATTTATAGAAAAAGCCACAGAAACCATTGTTCAAGGAAGGGAAAAGCTTGGAGAGATGCCCACAAAAGCCTCCAACATTATCAGATTCCTGAATTCTAAGTCAAATTATGAAATTGAAGAATTAGGAGTTAGTGACAGAACTACCACTATTTTAGAAGTCAAGAAAGTTTTGACCAAAAGGAACCTCATCGATCAATTGGAGGAAATATGTGAAACATTGGAGCTGGGAGTAAATAGGTTCTGTAACAGAATTGAAGCATTAATCTAGAAATGGTTGCCCAACAGTTATGTGATAAATGATAATTAATCACTCAGGAAGACTATGTCTTGAAAATGAAAGAAATGGCCAGAAGCAGTATCAAGTTTAGTGGGATAAAGGGATGTATGACAATAAACGCATTTTTAGAAACCATGGAAAATTCCTTATATATACAGAATGAGGTAAAACATGTTTTTATAGTGAAGCCAACTTTTGCAAAATACACAGAGATTGAAGAAATTTACTGTAGGGTAATTAAATTAACCATACCCGATGAAAAGAGATGGGAAGAACTTTGTGATTTACTATATTAAAAAGATAATTCGGGTGCAGTAAGACAGTGGCCAGCACATCAGCTAGCACAACAATCAGCACATCAATGCAACACAGTTTCAGGTTGACTCAACAATTGAATCCACCAAAATAGAGCCACCTTTCTTTCCAACTGTCTACGTGGCCTATTTTTCTGCCAAAGATAAATCTTATTGTTTGTAATTAGGCTAATAATACATTGTCTATTCAGACAACGATTTTGTATTGATTTTATAATTATTTGTATAAATACTTCACTGTTTGAAGTATTAAGGGTTGATTTCTGAATGTAATTTCCTCTACATATTGTAATTTTTCAAAGTACTGGAGCATCAATAATACAAGGAACTTTCATAGGATTCATGTGGTGTACCAAATGGTGATGTGTTTCTTCAGTTAATGTGTTTAAACATTTTTTTCCTTTCTCTGTTATTTCTGAAAATCTCAATTACTTAACAGAAATTGTGATGAATAGGAAATGTTACATAAAGCACCCTAATTTGGTTGTTAGTAATTTTCATGTTTTCTGTTGAAGTCAAGTTAAAGAATTCTTAATTTCTCCTTAATTTCCACTGAATCTTACATTTATTCTCTCTCATAATCCATTTAAATTTCTGAAAAGATCCAATTGGTGCAACCTAGCTTGCCCTGTGAAGCTCCTCTAAAATTTGATGCCAAATCCAGTTAAATCTTCAGATTCCATAGCCCAATGGAATTATAGCAATTAAATCAACCAAACCATTCAATCAAAACAATCAGTAAAGTTATAACTAGCCTAAAATTCATATCTAAAACATAGCTAAATTTTACAAAGAGATCCCTCGCTGAAGCTGGTAGGGATAGATCCTAGCTTTCAAAGTGGTTTTGATGTTGTCATATGTGTTTTCTCCCTCAACCTCAAAAATACAGAATGACAACATAGTGGCGACCATACTAGGAAACAAAAACTCTTTAGATTGAAAAATCATTATTCCCTGGTATTCAATTAGTATTTCTATAAATTAAAGTTTATATATCATTATGAAATACATGATCTATGGTTGTTGTCTTGTAAATATTTTAGTGTGTCATTGATTTTGATTTTATGAAGTTATGTGATGAATTTTAATAGACCTGGCTCCCAAAATATTTTTCACTAGAGCTCACCCTGATCCCAACGCAATTGAATTTATAGATAATCCAGAGAAATTGGTGAGAAAGAAAAGTCTTACAGAAAGTCAAGGTAGTAATAGTCCTTTGTCTAGGTTCAATTCTCTTCCTGAGAATAGCCCTTTGTCTAGGTCTAAGTCTCTTCCAGAGAAATTTGAAACTATTCAGGATATAGAGTTTGATTTTCCTTTCCAGCATAGTTTGTTTAGATCAAAATCTAAGACTTTTGTAGATCAGACTATCATCGAAAAATCCATACTGCAACCATATACCCCAAACCCATCCTCTTGAAATAGATCCCGATCTCGAATCCCTACAGCAATTTGATAAATTACAAGGTCTAGTTTGAGTTTTGGACCAAGCTATTGAAGAAGCTTATATTCAACAATCCATTGAATTTTCTGCTTTAACGGTTGCAACAACCTCTTTGTCCACCCAATCTTCCCAGTCTATTCATCTACAACCCCCTAGTCCTACTCATTCTTTAGTCTCTACTTTTTCACCTGTAATATCTTAGACTGTTATTCCTACTATCCCTATAGTTATCACAACCACACCTACCACTAGTTCATCTTCCAGTCAATCTTTCATACCAGCTATGGCAGGTAGGTATGAACCTTTGGTGTTACCAAGCCAGCTAAATATTGTGCCTGGATATTACCAATCTAAAATTCTAACCTTTGATAACACTAGCTCTCATACTTCTCAGCATCATGTGGATAGAATGAATGATGTGTTTGACCTACAAGAAGTAGATGAAGCCGATGTAAAAATGAGATCGTTTGCTCAAATTTTAGTAGGTGATGTCAAGAAATGGTTTAGGAGTTTACCTGTAGGAAGTATAGCTAACCTTGGTGCTTTCCATCAAACTTTCTTAACTAGATGGGAAATCAATAAAAATCCACTTCAACTCCTAAATGAATACAAAAGAGTGAAAAGAAATCCAAATGAAACTGTGGAGGAATCCTGTGAACAGTTTAACACTATTTACAATACAATTCCACAAGACATCAAACCCTCCCCTGGTCTAGCTTTGATTGATTTTCCTAATGATTTTGATGTAGACATGGAATATCAACTTAGAGAGAGAGACCCGACAACTTTGGAAGAAATGCAAGCCAATGCTATAAAAATTTAAGCTAACATATTAGCCAAGAAGGCCAAACTAAAATCCGGACGCGGGGTTACCATTAAAGAAGAGTCTTCCACTTCTGCCTTTGATCATAAAATTGATAACGTAATGAGGGTAGTGGAAAAGAAGGTACAAAGAGTAAACATAAATGATCAAGCTCGAATGAGATAAAACCAAAATACTCCTCAAAATAGGAACCAAAACTTCATAAGGAATGTTCCCCAAATCAAACAACGAGAACAAAAGGGTTCAGACCAACAAGTCTGGCCTCCTTTTCAGGAAAATTATATTGATGATGAGGGTAATATTATTGAATATTTAGATGACAGCCAAATAAATCTGATGGGAATCAATGATGATGAAACTGTTTTCCTCACTCAAGAGGAGCAAGAAATTTTCCTCCTAGCTCAAACTAAACTTGATTCTGAGGAATCAAATAAATATAAACAAGGTTTTGAAAATGTCATCATGGAATTCCATAGGAAGTATAACCTTAGGAGTAAAAATAATTCAGATAATCTCAACAGTAAGAACTCTGAGAATCCTGCTAAGAAATCCTTTGAGATTGATGCTAATAAAAACACAGATAATTCTCTCAAGAAGAATGTTGATAATTCTAGCAAAAATAAATTAGAAATGCATGTCAAAAAGATAGCTGATAATGTTTCCAAAACTACTCAAATTGATATCCCAACCACAAGTCAACAAAAAGAGCCTATAACAAAACAAATTATAGAGCAATCTGATCTTCCCAACCTGATTAAGATTCAAACATCGTTCAACATTGAGAATGAATTAGCAAAACTGAAAATTCCTATTCCCCTAACAGAGTTAATGAACAAAAACATGTACAAACCCCAAGTGATGAAAGCTCTAAACATAGGGGAAAACACAAATTCTATTAATTTGAATGATGACCAACCAGAACTCTTATTTGGGCCAGAAGTTGAGGGCAAACCACAGGAAGGGGGTGTTCCTCCATTCTATGTTAGCCTAAATATTCTTGATAAGATCCTCCATAATGCTATGTTATATTCAGGGGCTTCCCACAACTTAATGCCTAAAAATGTTATGGAGAAATTAGGACTTGACATTACCAGACCTTATAAAGACTTATATTCCTTTGATTCCAGTAAAGTAAGATGTCTAGGTCTCATCAAAGACCTGTGTGTTACTTTAGGTCAAATCCTGGCCAAAAGTCTAGTAATGGATATAGTGGTTGCAGATATTTCCCCTAAGTATGGCATGTTGTTGTCACGCTCATGGGGAAAAAAATTACAAGGAACCCTACAGATGGATATGACCTTTGCCACCATACCATTTTTTGGGCAGCAAAGAAGATTATATAGGGAAACCTTGATGAAATTCATGGTGAGTAGTCAAGAGAAACCTCACAACTATCCTCTTTATTCTGTCCACTCAGATTTATACTCTTTCATTCTTTATAATGATGGAGACATCAACACTCAGGTGATCAATGCTGAAACTGAAATTTTTAAAATAGATCCAAACGAAACACAAACAATAGAACCCAACACTCTTCCTAAACCTCTTTGGAACATGATTTTTTATGCCTCTTGTAGGAAAGATGGTTATGGAGCGGGAATTTGGGTGGTAAACACAGGAAACAATCATGCTAAAGGTCATTCATACAAGCTCAACTTTCAATGTACAAATAACATAGCAGAGTATGAAGCCCTTATATTAGGATTGCAGTTGTTGAAAAAATTAGGTGCTAAGAGGATCTCCATTCAAGGAGATGCTAAGTTAATTATAAAACAAATTAAAGGAGAGTATTTAGCCAAACTCCCTAGAATGAGAGAATACAGAAATGTTGTGCTTGATTTTCTAGAGAGTTTCTTGGAATATGACCTTTCTGCAATCCCTACAAAACAAAATATCATTCCAAATAGTCTGTATTTTTTAGCCAACTCCTGTAAAATGCCTTACCCTAATCGAGAATATACAGTGGAATTGAAACATTGACCAGCTATACCAGATAACATGAAGTATTGACAGGTGTTTGGCAGTGATAAACAAATTGAAAGTTTTCTGCAATCTAAAGATGAATTTCAAGATGATAGTATTGATTTGGAATCTGAAGTAGAAAATCAAATAGTTGTACATTCTAATATAGAAAGGAAATTAGAAAAATCAAATGTAAATACACCCATAGATAAAGTTGTAAATAAATTATAATTGCTTGAGATGGATCCAGAAAAAGAAGAGTTCAAAACACTTTAGCTAAAGGATAACATTTTACCTAGAGGTCTAGTTCCACTAGAAGAATTATTTGATTTCAATGATGTGGCAAAAAAGCCTAAGATTGAGCCCATAGGAACAGCAATAGAAGAATGTAATATAAGCAGTGAAAAAGGTCCCAAAATCATAACACTGTCTAAATCACTCCCAACTGCTAAAAAACAAAAGTACATTGCTTTATTCAAGGAATTTAGTGATGTTTTTGCGTGGAGCTATGAAGATCTAAAAACATATGATACAAAAATTATACAACACAAAATTCCAATTAAAGAGGATCAGAAACCATTTAAACAAAAACTTCGAAGAATAAATCCTGTACTGATGCCTTTAGTTGAGAAAGAAATTAAAAGAATGTATGATTCTAAAATCATAGTTCCTCTTAGGTACTCTAAATGGGTTTCTAATATTGTGCCAACTAGGAAGAAAACGGTTGAAATCAGATTATGTATATATTTTAGGAACCTTAATAAAGTCTCCCTAAAGGACAACTACCCTCTATCAAAAATGGATCATATTCTATAGAAGGTAGTTGGGTCTTCTAGGATTTCTTTATTAGATGGTTTCTCAGGTTATAATAAGGTTTTAGTTCACCCTGAGGATCAAGATAAAACAACTTTTCCTACTTTGTGGGGTACCTTCATGTATGTGAAGATGCCCTTTGGGTTAATGAACGTTGGAGCCACATTTCAAAGAGCAATGGATATTGCTTTTGTTGATGAAATTGACAAGTTTATTGTGATCTATCTATATGACATTATTGTTTATTCTAAAACTGATGAGGAACATTTGTCACATTTGAGAAGAGTATTTGAGAAATGTAGAAGTTTTGGGATTTCACTTAATCCTAAGAAAACAATGTTTGGCCTTGAAGAGGGAAAACTTCTTGTTCATATCATCTCTAAGGAAGGTATTAAAATTGATCCTAAAAGGATTGAAGCTATTCTGAAAATCAATCATCCTAGAAACATTAAGGAACTTCAATCATTTATTGGTAGAATAAACTTCCTAAGAAGATTTATCCCTAACCTTGCAAAACTCCTCAAAAACATAACAAATATGCTAAAAACAGATTCATAAATCAGATGGAACATTGAAGCTAGGCAATCATTTGATCAAGTTAAACAAGCATTGACAAAAGCACCAGTCCTAATCAGTCCATATTTCACTAAGGATTTTATAATATTTTCATTCGCTTCTGAACACATTGTTGCAACTGTCCTTTTAAAAAAAAATGATGATGGATTTGAACAACCCATTTCTTTCTTTAGCAAGGCTTTAAGGGATGTTGCACTCAAATATAATATAATGGAAAAACAAGCCTTTGCATTGATAAAAGAAATTAAAGATTTCAGGGTGTATATCCTTCATTCTCACATAATTTCTTATGTACCAAACGTTGTAGTTAAGGATATTTTAACCCAAATGGACCAGATGGTAAAAGAGGCAAATGGATTGCCATCATTCTTCAGTATGACATGGAAATCAAGCCAACCAATCTTATCAAAGGACAAGGATTAGCCAAATTGATGGCTGAATCTAAATTTAATGCATTGGATATAAACTTTGTAGCTGCATTAGATGATCAAGAGGAACATGCAACTCTACAATTAGATGAGGCTTTTATGACCTCACCTTGGTATGGAGACCTCATTTTTGTTTTATTCAATTTAAGTTCTCCTCCTGGTTTAACTAAGACAAAGGTTAGGTTTCTAAAGTTGAAAGCAATGAAATTTTGCATCATAGATAGTGTTTTATATTGGAAAGATGCTAGTGGTATTTTAATAAAGTGTCTATTGAAAGATGATGCAAAAAGAACAATGCAGGAATTTCATGAAGGTGACTACAGTGGACATCTATATTGGAAAACCATTGTTAATAAGATCCTTAGAGCTGGTTTTTACTAGCCTACCCTTTTCCTTGATGTTAATAAGAAGGTAACCTCTTGCCATAAATGGAAAATATTTGAGGGAAAAAGAAAATTTTTGCCTCTACCTTTGAAGCCCATATCTGTTGAAAGTCCTTTCCAACAATGGGGATTGGATTTCATTGGAGAAATCCATCCACCATCCTCTGCCCAACATAAATGGATCCTCACCGCTACTAACTGCTTCACCAAATGGATTGAGGCCACACTTTCCAAACTAGCCACATATGTTGTTATTATCAAATTTTTAGAAACCAATATCCTACCTAGATTTGGCTTACCAAACAAGCTCATTATAGATAATGTCGCAGCTTTTAAATCTAAGAAAATGATATATTTCTGCAACAAATACCATATTGCTTTGCGACATTCAACTGCTTATTACCCATAAGGTAATGGGTTGGTTGAATCTTCAAATAAGAGTCTGGTAAACATTATAAAGAAGTTGTTAGCAGACAATAAAAAGTCATGGCGCAACAAGTTAATAAATGCACTTTGGGCTGATAGACTCACAGCAAAGAAATCAATTGGCATGTCACCATACCAATTGGTTTATGGAATGGATGTTGTTTCTCCATCCTCTTTGGGAGTTCCAATCATGAAGATAATTCAAGAATTTCAGGTTGAGTCTAATGACATGCAAAGGAGGATTGACCAGACAATCCAATTGCAGCAATCCAGGGAAGAAGTCTATAATAAAGCTCAGGTCATCAAGGAGAATATCAAAAAGGTTTTTGATAAAAGAACTAAAGCAGATGATTTCACTTTGGGTGATAGAGTTTTAAAGTGGGATTCTAGAAGAGAGGACAAAGGAAAGCATGGAAAATTTGACAATCTATGGACAAGGCCTTATGTCATTTATGCTTTCAGAGGACACAACGCATTTTTTCTCAAACATTGAAATGGAACAAAAATGCTTGGTGGACCTGTGAATAAGATAATGTCGAAGCACTATTTCTCTGAGCAATAAAAGTTTTCTAGCATCAAATCATTGTAAATATCATTGTTTTTATTATTCTGATTGGGTGACCTATTGGTAGAAGCTGAAGCTTGCAGAGAAGGCCCTAAGCTTCAATCGATATGTTACAATAAGTACTACAACAAAGGAAATGAGGTGTGGATATTGCTTAAATAGAACACTCAAGGCTACTGATCAAATGTTCTTGGCACCTCACAGGGAGAGTGCCATCCCCAACTGGAGCCACTATTAGGGTCCTATAATTTATAGGATCTCAAGGTATTTCGGTATTGTATCTCAGGAATCCTATACTGTAAATAATTGTCAATCTGCCAATGATTTCCAAATAAAATAAAAATAAAATGAAAAAAGGGTATAAATAAATAATAATAAATAAATAAAAAAAAGAGAAAAGAAAAACAAAAATATTGAAAAAGGAATGAAATATAGAATCCCATCAAAAGAAAGAAAATAAAAGGAAATAATATTGAAAGTGTTGCAAGTCTAAATGCCACTACTCATTGTTGGGTCCCTATAATACTAGTGATTACCCCATTACTATTGTAGTTATACCCCTTATTTATATTGATGTACCCATGTAGTGCCCATATTGTTACTATTGTGCCACATAGAAGCCCACTATTGTTATTGTTGTGCCCTACAATATTATTGTTATGTAGGCTTTGATTGTATTGGGACCATTTAGACTCCTATATATAGAAAGGAGGTATTTTCATTTGTATCATCCAAGAATTGTTCATTTATGTAATGTAAAGGAGGTTTCCCCCTCGAAGAGACTGAATTCTAAGGCGTGGATCTCTCTTTTCTATCTTTTTGTGAGCTAGTTTCATAACATTTGGTATCAGAGCTTTGGATTCTAGGGTTTCGCTGCTCCAAACAGGTCATCGTGGCATTTTCACTATAACCTTTTTTCTGTGACGTTTCAGAAGTCGCAAAAAAAAACCCATTTGAGAAGAAATCGCGCTGAACCTTGGGTCTGAATTTCAGATCTTTTCGCGCGATATTTTCGGAGATATGATCTCAGGAAATTGGTCTTTTTGCAGACTCTTGAATTACACTCAAAACGGGTGACCTGGGGAAAATCGTCATAACTTTCTTTCTGAGCATCGGATTGAAATTTCGTAAGAAGTTACAGAAAGAGGACGAACTGTAGTTTTCTTTTATATATTTTTCAGAGTCAAAGGTTGAAACAGTGACACGTGGAACTTCATACAAGTTCGCTCTACTGAACCAGTCTATAATCAGGTCATTGCGGGAGATTGTGCATAACTCTTTCTTGGAGAATCCAATTTGGTTCAGACTAGTGGCATTGGAAAGAGGACACAAAAAGATACTACAGATCACAATTTCAGAACTGGATGATTCGAAATTACAGAGGTACATCAGATTCAATATCAAGCTTCTACAAAGTAAAAAAAGGTGTGTAGTTTTTATTTTTTATTTTTGCATAAGCTTGGAATTCAAAGGGCCTAGTAAAGCATTATTATCGGTAACTGATGCCCCGAGGAAAGAAAATGCAAACGCCTAGTAAGGAACCTGAAAGTTCTAGCATGACTCATGAAGAAGAGGAAGAAATGCTACATGATATATCAAAATTACAAGAACAAGTGCAACAAATGTCACGCTCACAAAAGCTAACAGATGCTAAGATAAAGGGCATGGAAGCTAAGATGGATGATTTGAAGACTGATTTGAAGACAGATTTGAAGAAAGACATGGCAAGTTTGAAGACAGACATGGCAAATTTGAAGACAGATTTGACAAATTTTCTACAAGAGATACTTACTAATGGTGAAAAGGTTGTAAAGGAAACTCATGATGTGAACAAAAGTAATGTTAATCATGATTCCATAGATTATAATGTTGGATCGAAGACCCACCATATTCCAAAAATCGATATGAGGAAGTTTGATGGGAAGGATCCCGCCACATGGATATTACAGATGGAGCAGTTCTTCGATCTCAATAATGTGCAAAACACACAAAAGGTACGTATGGCAACTTTATATTTGGAACCAAATCAATTTGTATGGTATCAATGGCTTTGCTCTCGTAAACAATTTATCACTTGGGCAATTTTTACGGAAGAATTGATAGCACATTATGAGGATACAAAAAGCAACACTTTTTTTAGCCAATTGATAAGTCTCAAACAAAAGGGTTCAATAATGGAGCACATTGAGGAGTTCCAAAAATTGAACATAAGGGTAAAAGATATTCCAGAGCAGCATAGGATTGATGTGTTCATAGGGTCTTTAAAGGATAATATCCAACATGATGTTCGCCTTTGGGAACCTGATTCATTAGAGAAGGCATTCAGGTTAGCAAGAAAAATGGAAAGCAAAATTATGGCAACTAGGAAGCATACCATTCACAACTATAAAGATGGAAGTGTTGTTGCCCATAGTCTTCCACAACCTACAAGGTTGACACCAAAACAATTGGAAGAAAAAAGAGCAAAAGGGCTTTGTTACAATTGTGATAGCAAATACACAAAGGGTCATAAGTGTGGTGAGAAGAAATTATTCTACATAGATTGTGAAGAGGAAGAAGAAAAGGAGCAAGAAAGGTCAAAAGAAGAAGATATACTCCAGGAACAAAGCCTAGATGAAGAACAAATAAATCCAACCATATCTTGTAATGCATTGGCGTGAATTACCACTCCTCAAACCATCAAGATAGAAGGACAAATCAAGAAGAAAAAGGTGATAGTGTTGATTGATTCAGGAAGCACCCACAATTTTATTCATTGTAGGGTAGCAAAAGAATTGAATTGCTTCCTATATCCAGCACCAGAGTGTCAAGTGATGATTGCAAATGGAGGAACAATAAATTGCTCTGGAAAGTGCCATAATATCAAGCTATCCATGGGAGAATATGTATTGACTAGCCCAATGCTTTCCATTCCAATGGGAGGTGCTGATGTTGTACTAGGAGTCCAATGGCTACAATCCTTGGGTACAATAGCTTTTAATTTTCAAGAACTTTTCATGAAATTTTCTGTGGAAGGAAAGGAAGTTGAATTAAGGGGTATTGCAGGGAAACCAGGAAAGATAATCAGCTCTAATGGTATGACAAAGCTTCTAAAAAAGGAGCAAAGGGGTGTAATTGCACAATTATGTTCGCTAGATGTTTCCACATTAGAATCATCTATTTCTCCAGATCTCCAAAAAGTCCTGGACAATCATTCCAAGGTATTTGAGACTCCCAAAGGTCTCCCACCTATGCGTGATCATGATCATGCTATTCATCTGATTCCAGGAAGTGTTCCTCCAAACATCAGGCCGTACAGATATCCCTATGTCCAAAAAAGTGAAATTGAACGTATGGTTGCAGAAATGCTAGAGGCTGGTATAATTCAACCGAGTCAAAGTTCTTTCTCTGCTCTAGTAGTATTGGTGCACAAGAAGGATGGATCATGGCGCATGTGTCCGGATTATAGGGAGCTCAACAAGCTCACTATTAAAGATAAGTTCCCCATTCCTGTCATTGATGAATTACTGGATGAATTGCATGGATCAATTTACTTCACCAAGTTGGATCTTCGTTCAGGATATCATCAAATCAGAATGAAGATTGAAGACATTCCGAAAACGGCATTTAGAACTCATGAGGGTCATTATGAATTTTTGGTCATGCCTTTTGGCCTTACCAATGCACCTTCAACATTTCAAGGTTTGATGAATTCAATTTTCAAACCATTCCTTAGAAAATTTGTGTTAGTATTTTTTGATGATATACTTATCTACAGCAAGTCTTGGAAGGATCATGTTGAACATGTTGACAGGGTGCTACAACTATTGGAGGAGAAACAATTATATGCAAAAGATCCAAATGTTTCTTTGGAGTCCAGGAGGTGGAATATTTGGGTCATATTGTATCTCATGAAGGAGTTAAGGTAGACCCTAGCAAAATTAAAGCCATTAAGGAATGGAAAATCCCCACATCCATAAAGCATTTGCGAGGATTTCTTGGGTTGACAGGGTATTATCGCAAGTTTGTTAAGAATTATGGGAGAATAGCAGCACCTCTAACAACATTATTGAAGAAAGATGCATTTTCATGGACTCCGGAAGCAACAAAGGCCTTTGAACATCTTAAAGAGGCAATGTGCCAAGCACCGGTCTTAGCTACACCGGACTTCACAAAAACCTTTATTGTGGAATGTGATGCTTCAGGAAATGGAATTGGTGCTGTTCTAATGCAAGATGAAAGACCCATTGCTTTTGAAAGTCGTCCAATCAAGGGAAAGTTTTTAAGCAAAGCTATTTATGAGAAGGAAATGTTGGCAATACTCCATGCACTTAAGAAATGGCGACCCTACCTAATGGGAAGACACTTCAAGGTAAAAACAGATCATGATAGCCTTAAATACTTTTTAGAACAAAGATTATCCTCTGAAGAGCAACAAAAGTGGGTCACAAAGATGTTGGGTTATGACTTTGAAATCATCTACAAAAAAGGGAAGCAAAATGTGGTGGCAGATGCACTCTCAAGAAAGGATGAGGATGTGGAAGCATTGTTGTGCGCCATTTCTATTATCCAACCAGATTGGATAAATGAAGCAAGGGAGGAATGGAAGAATGACGAAGAAGTGTGGGCACTTATTCGAAAGCTACAACAAGATTCCAGTACGTCTGATACATTTAGCTGGAAAAATGATTCGTTATGGTACAAAGATCGCTTATACCTCTGTAAGAATTCCCAGCTAAAACAAAAGATTCTTATGGAATTGCACACTTCTCCCTTAGGAGGGCACTCAGGATTTTTAAAAACTTACCACAGGGTTAAGAAGGAATTTTTTTGGGATGGCCTTAAATCAGATATTCAAAAGTTTGTGGCAGAATGTTTGGTTTGCCAACAAAATAAAGTTGAAACAATTAAGACACCGGGTCTATTACAACCTTTATCCATTCCAAGCCAACGTTGGGAGGAGGTTTCAATGGATTTTATCACAGGTTTACCCAAGTCTGAGGGAAAGAGTGTCATCATGGTGGTAGTTGACAGACTTACCAAGTATGCACACTTTTGTGCATTATCACATCCATTTAAAGCAGTACAGTTTCTACTGCATTTATGGAAACAATTCAAAAGCTACATGGAAACCCAAAGATTATTGTAAGTGACAGAGATCCCATTTTCACTGGAAATTTTTGGACAGAATTATTTTCTTGTCTTGGTACTCAGTTAGCTCATAGCTCATCTTATCATCCTCAATCTGATGGGCAAACTGAGATAGTAAACAAATGTTTGGAAGGATATCTTCGTTGCTTTGTATCTGATAAACAGACACAATGGGTCAAATGGTTGCCTCTGGCTGAATGGTGGTATAACACTTCCTTTCATACAGCAACAAAAATGACCCCATTTATGGCACTTTATGGGTATCAACCACCATCCATCACATCATATTTAAGAGAAAATTCTAAGGTTCAGGCAGTGGAACATCACATCGAACATCAACAACAAGTCCTCCAACTCTTAAAGGATAACCTTGTGTTGGCACAGAATAGAATGAAACAACAGGCAGATCAACATCGCAGTGAAAGAAGTTTTGATGTAGGTGATTGGGTATTCCTACGGCTACAACCATATAAGCAAATGTCCCTCAAGCAAGCTAAGAAGGATAATAAATTATCACCAAAGTATTATGGTCCGTACAAGGTGTTGCAAAAGATTGGTACTATGGCATACAAATTGGAGCTTCCTGCAGCTTCTCGATTGCACCCAGTTTTCCATGTTTCATGCTTAAAGAAGGTTATAGGCGACAAGCTCCCAGTTCAAACAATATTGCCAGAACTTGACGAAGAAGGAAAAATTATATTGGAACCGGAAGCAGTTATAGAAACAAGAACTCGACAGCTACGAAATCGATCAATTTCAGAGTACCTTATCAAGTGGAAGAACTTATCCGTTGAAGATTCCACATGGGAGGATGAGAATTTTATGCAGAAGTATCCTGAACTACTTAAGCGTTGAGGACAACACTTTTTTGAAGGAGAGGGGCATGTTGGGTCCCTATAATACTAGTGATTACCCCATTACTATTGTAGTTATACACCTTATTTATATTGATGTACCCATGTAGTGCCCATATTGTTACTATTGTGCCACATAGAAGCCCACTATTGTTATTGTTGTGCCCTACAATATTATTGTTATGTAGGCTTTGATTGTATTGGGACCATTTAGACTCCTATATATAGGAAGGAGATATTTTCATTTGTATCATCCAAGAATTGTTCATTTATGTAATGTAAAGGAGGTTGCCCCCTTGAAGAGGCTGAATTCTAAGGCGTGGATCTCTCTTTTCTATCTTTTTGTGAGCTGGTTGCATAACACTCATACTCAGTTTTCTTCATCATTGTTAAATAAAGGTTGTGTGTAGCTTGTTAAAAATGCCACAATGGCTAGCTATTTGTTTAATCATACAATGTAATCATGATTAAACTTGTTTGAATTTATGTAAATTAGGTTAGAGAATAAATATTTTCAAAACAGTCTAATCTTGGTAAATCAGCAGTTAGGTAGAAATTGACATTGATTCAATTGATTAATCTGAATCAATAGGAGAATAATGGATAGGTTAGATTTTTATTTTTTATAAAAGAAAATCATGTGGGTTTGCTAATCTAAGTTCACCCTTTAGAAATAATAAAAAATGTTAGCTTAGTTAAGGGTAGGTAAATTAGTTGATTTTATAAATATATACCTATGCCATTTTATCCTAAGTTTTAATGTCATTCAAAAAAGGCAAAGGGGCACAATGGGATAAAGTACTTTTACATGTTTTTATTCTTAACCTCTATCCTAAGTCCAAACTACAAAAAGGAAGGGTGCATATGCATAAATATCTTTTTATCGTATACGGTTAATCAACAGCACTGTTAGGATATCGAGATCCTCTCCCCCTTACGATCCACGACCCATATCTTTCTTCATCCCCCCCTCTCCATCAGGCCTTGACTGTCGGGGGGGGTCCGAAGATTTGTTTCTCTCGCCGGGACCCCATCCTAATGTGGCAGTGTCTCTCGATTTCGTACCCCCCTCTTACCAAACTACATACCACCTACTACCCCCTCTGAAACCGCCTTCCCTTCACCCACTTTACCACGTCCCCACTATGACACCTCCACCTCTCACCTTCCACCACGTCATCTAGCCGTTAACCAATTAAATTCTCTCCTGGCAAAAATAACCGTTCAACATTAAATTCATAATTCTCGGTAACCATTCAAACTTAACGGTCCCACACCACCTCCAACAGATTTCACCATGTTATTCATTTTAAAAGATTTCAAGAACCATCACTTTCCTCCTTTTTATTCCTCATCCTTTCACTTTCCTCATTTTTACTGGCTTACTCCCTGTAATTGAGAACTTTTCCACAATGACTGTTCTCAGAGTATTTCCTCGACCAGAACTAGATCGAAATCGACAGTTTCCTGTCTCCTTCCCTTGAAAATTCATTACCCCAACTGTTTTCCAATAAGTTTTTCTGTTAATTTCTCTTGTCTTTCACTAATACAGTCATGCCTTGTATAGTCAATTTAATGTCTTAAATTGCTCTACATAAATTATCAATCCGGGTATCGTAAACTAATGAAGTGTGGTGCACCATATGTGCTTAGTTAACCTTTTTCTTACTTCGTTGTTTTATAGATTTTATTTTGTTTTGGGGTTTTGTTTTTGTTGGTTTCCTAAAGTGTCTAATGCAAATGGAAATCCTATTCTAAGGTCTTAAGAATACTTTTAAAGGACAAGTATGGATAGAGATTTCAAGACAAGGCCTATGTCCCTAATGGTAACTTCCAAAACTTAACACTTCAAAAGATCTCAAAACATGTTATTGATGGAATTAGTACTTAAACAAAAGTGTAAATATGCAGCTACTTTAATCAAAATAGAATGCAACAACCAATCAATGAGCTAGTGACTATGAAATCCAGTATCCTTGCTGTTGTATAAAAAGAAAACTGAACTTAAAGCAATTCAAAAACTGTAAGCAAAGTAAACTAAATCATATTACATCAACCCATATTCTGACCCCTCACCTTTCGACTCGCTCTGGCTATAGGAGGCAATCATAAACAAATTGAATAATCTGATATCTAAATTGCATAAAATGAAACTAAGATTAAACTACTCATTCATACTTCAATCCCTGAAAATGACATAAGTAATCTAATCACTAACTTGCAGGAAAGTAAACTAAGTCATACTACATCAAATAATATTCTGATTCCTCACTATTTGAGTCGCTTGGCTATAGGAAGGTAATCATAAACAAATGGAGTAATATGATATCTAAATTGCATGAAAGTAAATGAGCAAAACAAAACTGAAAGAAATAACAATGCTGGAATTAGAACTCAGAAAATAAATCAGCAGAAGGACAAGATTATTCCATCATGCTATTAGTCATTAAAAAGCTATGTGCATTACTAATCTACAATCAACCGGTTGAACACACTTGCATGAATTAAAATTGCATGAATGAAAAATCTAATCTATCAAACTTGAAAGCAATCAAATGACATAATGAAATCAAAGCAAAATTTACAAAATGAAATCTACTCTACCTTACATTCTAATATGCTCCATGACATCTACTTCACATATCCTTCCATGTTGAGAACATCAAAGCTTTATTCAAATTCTTCAAAATTACAAAGTACAACAAAATTCTCCAAAGCTTTCAAAAGCCATCAAGGAAGAACTACAAACTCCAAGCTAAAGAACTCACAAGCTAAAAGACTTACAAGCTCCAAACTCTAAGCTAACAAATGAAAGAGAGAGATCTCCTATTTATATAAAAGGATGAGAAGCCATCTCATTAATCAGAGTCCATGAATCTCTCCCTCTACCTCTAGAGTCCTAATCAAAATAGGAACTGATAAGACACATGTCTTCTTAGAGCTACAATACAATTAGGAGATGTGACACATATCCTCATGATCCCATGATTCTTTCCACTCAAATTCGAATTTGGCCTTAGAGTGCCACATAAGGGTCTTCTAGAAGCCTCCTTTCAACCTACACATGTCAACAATCTCAACCCATTTGTTAGGTATAAGCATATGCACATTATTTTCTAATTTTTAACCACAAATTCACTTAAAAGGCTTAGAATTAATAAAGATTGGAAAAACATAAATGTGGCCCAATGATAATGAAAGTGGGATGAATGTGGTGACATAGTAGTGAAATGGAGGTGAAATGGAGGTGATATAATGGACATAATAGTGAAAGTGTAATGGAAATGAATGACATTTTCAAGACTCAACATGCCTCCCAAGAGAAAAACTCAAGATAAACCTGTTAATCCATTAATCCCTCCCTCCATAGATTTAGATCATATCCCTTTAGTTGACAAGGATTATCAGATTAATGAAACCCAATGTGACTTTGAGTTCTTAGAGCTATATTGTTGGCTGGAAGACAAGCATGCATACCAGACTAATGAAATTGGACTCTAGAAGTCAAACCTTCCCCATTATATCTTCCCTCTGACCTTCCAAGCCCCTGAATTCACTAGAAAATGCCAAGCCTGTTATGTCCTTGCCCAAAGAGCTATCATGGCCCCATCCGATAACATTCTCTTTAACATTACTGCCCAGTCTATAAATCAAATGATGCTAGCTCCCCCTATGGAAAATAGTGCTCATTTCTTCCTAGAAGCCCTCACCTAGCTTTATCAGAAGCTAGATTTTGCTACTAGAGCTAGAATTTTTGAGATCTTCTTACCTGAAAATGCCTAATTACCTAAGAATAATCCTCCATATCCTTCCTCCATCTTCTCTAACCAAGCTAAACAAATTATATCCATAATTTCATAGATTTTGGGTTATTATTATGATCAGTGAGTAGACGAGCCAATTCTAGGTTTCCTCTCCATATTTTCCACAGACAGTAAACCATCCATTGTATTCAATTTCAATCAATTCTTGGCTGATAGAATTCATGAGAAATTTCTAAAATTTCCCAAAGAATAGGTGTTTAACTACACCTCCATTTTAATCTACATGTTTCTTTGTTATCAAGCATATAAGTTCAACTTTGTAATGCAAAATCTTGATGATGCAGGAAACTAGCAGCTAGTGATTTTATGGACATCATTGGTCATGAAAGTGCAGCAGGAATTTTATTATAAGAAGCTTATTGAAGATTTTTTTCATCCAGTAATGAACATCCTTAACAGTTCCATACAACCCAGAATTAGTGAAGATATCAAAAGAATTTTTCATCTAATAGATCAAGCCAAGACTGGAGATTGGTATTTATATCAAAACTACACAGAAATCAGGGTTTATGGTTGCGAATTGGCACCATACAAACTCCCTAAATACCTCCCCATTAGGATTTTTTTCCCTGGAATACATCAAACAGATGTTAAATTCCAATGAAATTCATTTTTTGGTGGCTAAAAAGAAATCACAGTTCCACATAAAGTCACAGGTGGGCCCATTTATATGTAATACCAGGACAACAAGTGAAGAAGCAGACAAAATGCTTAAAGAGATGAAGTTCAGCCTAATTTTTACATGGTCTTATGACCCTTCGGGTATTATTTCAAAGCTCAGGGTATAAAATAAAATTACTCCCTACATCCATACTTCAAGGCCTAAGATAGAAAATTATGCTAATCAATTAGAATGGATAGAGAACACCTTGCAGGAAGCTGAAGAACAACTCTTTTGTACTTCCAGTTTGCAGACTCCCACTCCTTAGGAAAAAGAAAGTAAAAGACAAGGAGAGGAGGGATCTGAAGCCAAAGAATTCACGATCAATCACATAAAAAGACAAAAATTGACTCCTAGGAAAAAAATAGACAAAGAGATAGAAGAACATGCTACCATCATAATTACAGACTCACCACTTGCTAGCAGAAAATTTGTAACATCTTCCACTGGACCTTCTTCATCACAAGGTCAGAAAGAAACAGAACTGGATTCACAGAATGTCTAAGGACAGAAGCAAAAGACTATTTTCGATAGGTATAGAGAGATTAAGCTTAAGAAGGAGATTCTTAAAAACAATACTTATAATCAATTTTGGAAGCAGACCTCCATCTCACAAAGCAGATTGTTATCAGTTTTTGACACAGAACATGGAAAGATGTAGATGGCCTTTCTTGAGGCCCTAACTCCACAGCTAAAAACAACAATAGACTACAAGAGCACTACATTTGAGTTCAGCACCAAAGACATTCATCCCATTGATAAAATGTAGATGCATAAGAAAGCTAGTGAGATGATATCTTCTACATTGACTAACACTGTTATGTCATTGTCCAAGTTGCAGGTTTCATTTTCCAATGTTCAGTCTCAGTTAAAAATGGAGACGGTATCATCCTTAACAAAAGATAGTAGGATCAAATCTTTGGAAGATTTGATAATAAAGATAGGATATGATCCTAAATATGTTAATGTTGCAGAGGAGATTATCAAGAAGAAGAATTTGGATATTGCAGCATTGAGAAAGCAGCTTAAGATGCCAGCCACAAAGGACCACTTGACCAAGGACATTGAAGAAAATGAGGCATAGAAAGTTGACATGATGAAGCTGATTATAGAGCAGAACATACAAATTAGACAGGT
The DNA here is from genome assembly GCA_031772625.1 of Pinus tabuliformis. Classification (NCBI taxonomy): domain Eukaryota; kingdom Viridiplantae; phylum Streptophyta; class Pinopsida; order Pinales; family Pinaceae; genus Pinus; species Pinus tabuliformis. The sequence continues at coordinate 105,458,690 of CM062810.1, read as the reverse complement.
GGAGGAAGAAATGGAGAAGATGATAAAAGAAAAAGAACAAAGCCAGAAGATGGCTATTGTACCTCTAGATGCCATACCCATTTCAAAGCTTCCAGCAATAGGAACAACCACTACAACTACTTCTTCCACTCATACTACAAGTGTTGAACAGGTGACAAAGACACTAGAGAACATGTCAATCCAGTCAGAAGAGATCAAGACCTTGCGGGAGCAACTCAAAGCTCTAGAAGTGTAGAAAGCCAAAGCTAAATATTCTCGTCTTACTGAAGTGCAGAAATCATAGAGAATGTTGGAGAAGTTGCAGAAGGTATAAAGGTATACCTCAATTGGTCAGACCTTGGCCCAAGCCAAGTAAACCATTTTGATGGGTATTCTAGGCTCTATGAATGAGATATGGCCATCTATCCAAATCATCTTTGAACAGAAAGAATTGATAGAAAAGAGCCACATAAACCACTGTTCAAGGAAGGGAAAAGCTTGGAGAAATTCCCACAGAAGCCTCTAGCATTATCATATTCCTGAATTCTAAGTCAAAGTATGAACTTGAAGAATTAGGAATTAGTGACAAAACTACCACTATTTTAGAAGTCAAGAAAGTTTTGACCAAAAGGAACCTCATTGATCAATTGGAGGAAAGATGTGAACATTAGAGCTAGAAGTAAACAAGTTCTGCAACAGAATTGAAGCATTAATCCAAAAAGGGCTACCCAGCATTTATGTGATAAATGATAAAATAATCACTCGGGACTATGTCTTGAAAATGAAAGAAATGGCTAGAAATAGTATCAAGTTCAGTGGGATAAAGGGCAGTATGAAAGCAAAAACATTTTTAGAAACCATGGCAAATAAATTCTACATACAAAATGAGGTAAAACATGTTTTTATAGTGAAGCCAACTTTTGCAAAATACACATAGGTTGATGAAATTTACCGTAGGGTAATTAAATTAACCATACCCGATGAAAAGAGATGGGAAGAAATTTGTGTTTTACTAGATTAAAAAGGTAATTCAGGTGCAGTAAGATAGCGGCTAGCACATCACCCAGCACAACAATCAGCACATCAACGCAATACAGTTTCAGGTTGACTCAGCAACCAAATCCACCAAAATAGAGCCACCTTTCTTTCCAGCTGTATACGTGGCCTATTTTTCTGCCAGATATAAATCTTATTATTTGTAATTAGGCTAATAATACACTGTCTATTGAAACAACGATTTTGTAATGATTTTATAATTATTTGTATAAATACTTCATTGTTTGAAGTATTAAGGGTTTATTTCTGAATGTAATTTCCTTTGCATATTGTAATTTTCAAAGTACTAGAGCATCAATAATATAGGGACCTTTCATAGGATTCTTGTGGTGTACCAAATGGTGATGTGTTTCTTCAGTTAATGTGTTTAAACATTGTTTTCTTTTCTCTGTTATTTATGAACATCTCAATCACGTAACAAAAATTGTGATGAATAGGACATGTTACATAGAGCACCCTATTCTGGTTGTTAGTAATTTCAATGTTTTCTGCTGAAGTCAAATTAAGGAGTTCTTAATTTCTCCTTAATTTCTACTGAATCTTACATTTCTGCTCTCCCATAATCCAATTAAATTTCTGAAAAGATCCAATTAGTGCAACCTAGCTTGCCCTGTGAAACTCCTCTAAAATTTGATGCCAAATCCAGTTAAATCTTCATACTCCATAACCCAATGGAATTATATCAATTAAATCAACCAAACCATTCAATCAAAACAATCAGTACAGTTGTAACTAGCCTAAAATTCATATCTAAAGCATAGCTAAATTTTACAGAGAGATCCCTCGCTGAAGCTAGAAGGGCTAGATCCTGGCTTCCAAAGTGGTTTTGATGTTGTCCTACGTGTTTACTCCCTCAACCTCAAAAATACAGAATGACAACACCCAGAAATAAGGAAGTTTGTGTACAGTCGAGATGTGTTGTTTAGAGAGGTGATAGATGTTATTAAACATGAATTCCTACCAAAGGAACCTAGGAAGATAGAGTTTGAACTAAAAGAGGAAGAATCACACTCTACAACAGAACAAGAATCAGAAGATGAAGAACCACACACTCCAATTTTGAGGAGATTGGTTTGAGAGAGAAGGAACCAGAGAGGTATAGTCCATTTACTTTTTGTTCAATTTTTTTTATTATCTATTACTGAAGATGATCCCAAAACTGTCAAGGAGGCAGTCGATTCAGAGGATGACAAACTCTAGAAGGGGGCCATGGTTGAAGAAATGACATCTTTAGAAAAAAATGAGGCTTCAGATCTATTGGAGTTTCCAGCTAGAAAGAAACCCATTAGAAGCAAATGAGTGTCTAAAAAGAAGATGAATGCAGAAAGAAAGGCGGAGAAACACAAATCTTGGTTGGTATCGAAAGGTTATCCCTAGGTGTCAGGAATTGATTTTGGTGATATTTTTTCTCATGTTGCCAAGTTAGCTTCTATTAGATTACTTTTTTGTTTTGTTACTTCTTTTTATTTTGATGTAGAGAAGATGGATTTGAAAACATCATTTCTTCACAAGGATATGGAAGAAGAAATCTACATGAAGCAACCATAAGGCTTTGTTCTGAAAGGGTAAGAAATAATTGGTATGCAAGTTAAAAAAGTCTTTATATGGATTAAAACAGTCACCAAGGATGTGGTATAAAAATTTGATACATATATACGGGGACTTGGCTTCACAAGGAACAAAGTGGATCATTGTGTGTATTTTAAAATAATTGGGGATTGTTATTTATTTGGTCTTGTATGTGAATGATATGTTATTGATTGGAAATGAAAAAAAAAAATCCAAGATTTGAAGACCCAATTCTCCTATAAATTTGACATGAAGTATCATGGTGTTGTAAACTATATTTTGGGCATGGAAATTAAATGAGATCGAACAAAAAGGAAGCTCTGGTTAAACCAAAGGAAGTATGTCGAGACAATATTGCAGAGATTTCATATGCAGGATAAAAAACTGGTGAAGGTTCCTATTCTTTTAGGTCTAAATTTATCTGTTGAACAATGTCCCAAGACACATGAAGAGGAAGAGGACATGTCTCGTGTTCCATATGCTAGCGCAGTTGGTAGCCTGATATATGTAGTGGTTTGTACCAGAGCAAACATTACACATGCAGTCACAATATTAAGTAGGTTTATGTCAAAACCATGCAAGGATCATTGGATAATAGGGAAGTGGGTTTTCAGGTATTTGTGTAGCACTAGTGATTATAGTTTGTGTAGGGATCGACATTGTATTTTTTTAAACAATGCAAATAAACTAGGAATACAACCATAAGCAGATAAACATTGGGAACTCATAAACATTAAAGCACTTACTTAAAAAGTCCATGAATTTCACTACATTACACATATCATCCTTCTTACATTCTATTAACCATAGTCATAATGAAATCATATAGCAAAACATCATAAATAACACAAGTACCGTTCACCCAGAGAGGAGATTCGATCTTGGCCTTGTCACTACTTGCACTCCCTTACTATCATATGCTTTCAAGTGTGTACGTTGATGTGCTCCAATCGAATTTATTGACCCACCTGTTGACCTCCCAACCTACTCCTTGGTTACTCTCCTTCCCCGTGGACCCCTGAGCTGCAATGGGGTTGTACAATGGAGGAAGTGTGCTAGCTGATAGAGGTGAGCACTCCTTGGCTCAAGAGCCCCTCTCTAATTTTCTCTACCTCAACAAACTCAACTATAGCTCGTAGCCACTCACAATGACATAGTCTCATCCATCCAACAATAGGGTAAGAAAAAATTCCCTTTCCCATGGCTTTCCCCTTATTTTATAAGAGGCTTCATAGATGACACTTGGCACTTAATGCATAATAATTATTTTTATTAATCCAAAAGTTTGATTATTCACCCACCCATGTGTCACCCTATCACAAATCTCTCCAAAAATATATACTTCAATTTAATTCAAAAATAATATTTTTCCTCACCCCAACAAGATTCCCTATTTCTTCTCCTAATTGTCTCTTGATCCACCTTTTCTACTCCTTAATTTTTGTTCATTACTGAAGTCAAATGATAGGTCTCATAAATGGTCCCCTAACTACCTCGTAATTTAACTCAATTTGTCTCTTATATGGATATTCTTATGTTGGTTCTTTTCACATGGAGGTTCTCTAAATTTCTCTAATTTTTAATTGTTAATACTATTTTAACCCGCCACCCTATTCTCTTAATGTAGTTTTACTCTTTTAGGATTAATCTTTATAGTTAACTCTATGTCCCTCTTCCCCCCTTTTACCCAATTAAAATACTTATGTACATTATCTATCTAATATTTTCCAACATGGGAAGGGTAGAGTTTTCAAGGTATAATGTTTTTTATTTATTCCTATGTTATTTATTTATTCCTATTCTCCCTTTACCCCAAGTTTGTTCTTAATTTAATTCCCTTATTTCTAACCTCATTTTCCACCTAAGGTGAATTAGTAGGATTTTAATATCTTGATTATATTTATTAGTTCCTTTTTTATGCCAAGGGTGCCAGGTTGGTCATGCCCTTCAAGAACTTCCCTTCAAAGTTCCAAGGGTGCCACTCCTAATAGTTTATTTATGATGCCAAGGGTGCTAAGTCAGTTGTTCCCTTCAAGAACTTCTCTTGAATTTCCAGGGGAGACATGTCACTTTCCCTTCAAGCATCCAGTGGCTACGAGGGGTAAAAATAGGTGCAACGACAGAGACCTCCATCATCTCTTGTGTCACCCGCTATAGTGAGACTAATGGTGTTGGGGATCAAGGAATACACCTTGATGCGCGCCCCCGAGTAAATCATCGTGAGAGACCCAATTTGGGACCTGACCCCATGGCATTGTGATCTTAAAGGTGAAGGTGTCCCAACCCTTCCAACCCAAGTCACAACGGGAGTGCTAGCGAGTGAAATCAGGGACACTGTCCCACCCTCCCATGCAATTCTATCCATTTATACAGCCCCATCACCCATGTGTGAGTCATTCAACCAAGAAACTACCCTGTGCCTGCAACCACAAACATGTTATTAGAAATTATAGCAAGATTCAAACTAAACTTTAAAATTTCAAAGACAAAAAATGCAATTCCATCAAACCAGATGCCGTCAACTCATCACATGCGAGTGCATCTGGTGGTTTCTTGTCATACTTAATAATCATTAGTAACAAGGTTTCACAGTGTTAGTCATTTTCATAATAGTACCATCAATATGACATAGCCATCCATATCGTTTTTCATCGTGAACCAAAGTTAATGTAAGTAGCCAACATAAGGAACACATCTATCATTATCATAACATCTGTAGAAAACATACATATCCATAAAAGCTATCATCATCATAAAATCAATAGAAAATATGCGTTTCCATCAAAGTTATCATCGTCATAACATGAAACGAAAATAAACACATCCATCACATCCACTAATGGTAGAGTCAAGTGTTTGGACCCTCAACCTGAGGTCCTCAAAGAATAATGTGTGAACCTTAAGACTAGATCAATGTTAATGTCGTGTCAAGGTCAATCAACTAGAGCGGGGCACTACAATTTGTGCTACCAAGGAAGATCAGGATTGGACAAAGTTTTGGATATAAATGGCTTGGTTGATGTAGATTGGGCCAGAGATTTGGAACGGAGAATATCGACAAGTGGGTATGTGTTTAAACTATTTGGAGGAGCAGTCACTTAGATGAGCAAGAGAGTATGTAGTGGCACTTTCAATTATAGAGGTTGAATACATGGCAACCACTCATGCAAGCAAGGATGCAGTTTGGTTGAAAAGGTTATGTTCAAGTACAGGGTTGGTACAGTGAGTTATAAGGATAGATTATGACAAGCAAAATGAAATTTTCTTGGCAAATAACCTTGCTTATAATTCATAGAAAAAGAAAATTTATGTTCAGTATCACTTTGTGAAGGATATGGTTGAAGACAAAAAGGTGTTTCTGGTAAAGATGGACACTTTGATGAATGTTGTAGATGCATTGACAAAGTCTGTGAGCACTGAGAAGTTTTCTTTGTGTAAAGAAACAATGGGTGTTGCAACTTGGGACCAATGACTTGTGCACTCTTGAGACCCCCTTTGTGGAAAGAAAACAACAAATGGGAGAATGTTGGGCATGCGATGACTAGATTTAGGTGTTGTTACATTGTGTTGGGCGCAACGGGGGCAACAACCTTTTTGCACGGGGTCAAGGGCAGTGCCCCAAGATTTTTTTAATGCGGACTTAATAATAAATGGGTGGACCCAAGGATGGGGGACAAACCCAAGGATGGTGGTGGTCCTACCCATGGCATTTTGCATGGTTTTCACACATGGTTTTGGACATGATGGTTTTTGACCATGGTATTTTGTAAATCGGTCAAGGAAACTACATTTATGTTCTAATCTAGGTTAATGGATTGGGGTTTATGGATGCTTCAACATGTATATAATGTATTGTAACATTAAAAGGAATATAATGAAAATCAATTTGATTTTCCCTGTTTGGGTACTAGGAGAAAATCTCTGTATATATTTTATGTTCTCTCCATTGTTTTTTTTTGTTTTAAGAATTCATTTGCTCAAAATTTTTGTATAGGGTTAAATCCTACAAATATGAAAGTAAAAAAGGTTATTATTTTCATCAAATACACCATGATACAAAGAATAAGAGCTTTCAAAACATAAATATTCAAATAACTCCCTATTGATTAAATGATCATCGTTATTTTCAATATCAAAGTCTATCATTTGAATTAAAGGCTTGAATTCATTTCTACTAATTTTTCTTCAACACAAGAAGTATTGAAAGATGTCACAAAATCATTTTATTCAAGTTCATATCTATTATTAATATCTTATGATATATCTTCGCATTCCCAAAACTATGTGTCGAAGCATCCTACCCTATATAATTGATTAACATTTCGAATATCATTAATGGATTCCAAGGAATCATTTCCAATGTTTAACTTAAGCAATTGAATATTCTCTATAGTTAAATGCATACTACGAAAATCATCAATTTCTAGTTCATCATAATTTTCTTGTTTCTATATGCAAAGAACAAAGCATAGATAGAGAAAACCTTCCACTAAATCTTCTCTATAAGGTTTATCATCTAGAGGAAATCTATAGCAAATTTCTTTAAACCTATAAAGGAATTTTTTCTATAAACTCACCTTTATACTTGCATATATTTTCAATTCCAAACACAATTCTTCATGAACATAATCCTGATGGGCAACAAGAAACAAATGTATGAATTACTTCCATGAATGAATACATTTAGCTAACTACCTACACTAACTTTGAATTATTTTACATAAAGTGCGAGTAAATAATATGCAAAATTTCATTTTCATTACATATATCTACAAAAAATCAAATAAAATTCAACTGAAGAAAAAATAAATAAATAAATAAAAAGTCTTTACCTTCTCCATTAAAGCTCAAATTTAACAAGCACTTGAATGTTTCTTTGGAAATACTTTGAGTAGGGCTAGGAAAATTGAAGCCATGTTCCAAAACAATGATAGGAACCCTTATTGATTAAAAATGTTTAAAGAAAGGCTTTCGAAGGTTTTCTTACTTAGGCCCTACTTCTAGTGCCAAGACTTTAAATGGTTGAAAAAATTCCTCCAACAACAACAAGACAATATCACCTAATGGCAGGTCCCAATTAGTACCACTCTCATTTGATGTAGAGATATCCATTGGTATGTGGCTTTATTACCACTAAATAGGTTGTTCTTCGAAAGGAGAATTTCTCTTTGAAGTGTTTCTAAATCCTAAATGCTTTCCTATCTTATTATGCAAATGCACTATTGTCTATACTTAATTTAACAATGATAAAGAAATTGATCACAAGCATGTAATTCACCACTCGAAAGAAAAAATGAATTCATTCTATTCCAACACTAATCACACTATATATCCAAATAACAATGATAAAGAGATTGATGAGTGGCATGTAACTCATTATTGGAAAACAAGAACAAATTCGTTCTCTTCCAGGGTAAATCACCCTACACATTTAAATAACATGAATGAAAATAAATAACACATACAATGATAAAAATATTGATCACGAACATTGAAGAAACCCATTATCTTTCATCATAAATCACACTACATATCCAGATAACATGAATGAGAATAAATTCTATATACAAATAATATTAGAACAATTAGATTATCATATTTTATCAAACAATCTCAATAATGAATAGAACTTGATAAAATAATTGATAAAAATGCATAATTAGACAAATTGATCATAAATTCGTTGTTACATGTATTAAATCTTCATAAATAGTTACATAGAATTAGGCCCCAGTAAAAGTCATCAGCCTTGAATCCAAAATTCATTTGATAAATATATATGAGTGAATTACATATTTTCCAACTATCAAATCTTTAATCATTCCTTAAACCTGGAAAGAATCTACAAGTTCCAATTTTGAATTTTCAAACCCACTAGTCTTCAAAATATTATTAAGATTGATAAAAATATCCAACCGTGAATATAAAGTTTCCAATGTTTTTTTTCCTTAAAAAGTTGCATTTCGTTCAAAATTCCAAAACCTTTTTGTTATAAAATTCTCAATAATTTAGCAAAAATTATTTGAAAAATCCTTTGGTTAATTCTCTTCATCAATAATTTTGATACAACTTTTTCCCTTTATCCATCGAGGGATTTTTTATGATATGAAAAAAATATATCAAGAAGTTGATACAATGAACTCTAGCATCTAGTTTGACTCAACTAAATTTATTTTAAAAACATCTAAATCCAAATATAAAAATTACATCTACCATTCATATTATTAAAATAACAACAAACTTTAATTGATCCATATCTAAATTATTCATATTTGGTATCCAATATTCGGCACAATCAATTTGATGATTTGTAAATCAAGTTTGGATACTTTTGTAAAAATTTCCTTCAAAGTTTTTACATCTTTTAGATATAAAATTGGAATAAATAAATAATTATTTAAAAGAAATTTTAGTAAAACAAGTTAAAACAAATTTTGAAAACCCATGAAAAACTATAAGATACATTGAATTAGAATAATTAAAATCAAAATTAATTCAAGATATATAAAATAAATAAATTGAGAAGGTATTCCCATTATTATATGGATTTCATAAAATAATGGGGTGGTAGGTTACAACACTATATCAACTCAATACTTGAACACAATCTTTGTAACTGTATCGTTTTCTTGCTTGGCACATGAGTGGTTGTCATGTATTTAACTTTTGTAGTTGAAAGTATTGTTATCACCCCAAGAAACTCTCCTAGGTTGTATCTCAGAGATGCTCGGGAACATTACAAACTCAACAAAAAATGTTGTAAATGGGTGGATGACTGGAGGAATGATGCATATTCAAGCCAGATAACCAATTCTACTATGCTTAACCCCGGACATGGGTAAATACCCCCAAACTACAAGGCTTTAGACCACCGATTACTGACAGTTTGAAGATTAGGTGAACATGGAGAATACTAACCACACTAGCAGATGCACAAGACCATGTGATGACCAGCTACAACCAGTAAAGAGGTCTACAAATCTATCTCCTAATGCACAGACAAGATGAAACCTCTTTGGTACTAAAAAAATAGAAACCTACATAGCACATTCAATGATACATACTAGATTCTAACACAGAGGTGTGATGACAGCCCCTCTAATGCTAAACATCAAGAGCACATGAAAAATACATAACAGGCACAGCCTAGAATGGAGTAGAAATGGAAAGTGAGCAATTAATAGCAAAAGAAGCTTGTATTAGCTGAAAATGAAGACCAGACGCTGCATTATCACAGTAGTTACAGTCTCCATAAATTGAACCTTACATCAAAACTACAACCATCATTACATTTGTGTTCTGGGTATATATAGTGCTTCATTGCAAAATTCTCTACTATCCTATACGTGGAGGGGTCACAATGGGCCATCAACCACATTAACTATCTAATATGGGTCTCTGATACAATCTGCTGCTTCAATAAATTAATTTGACATTCTCTGTTGCTCGGCCATCCTTCCTGAACAGGTGGAGTGTTGTACAGGAGAAGCTCCATAACTGATAAATGCTTTAACTGCTCGAGGCACGTCCTTCTTCCTTTTTGGCCATAATGCTCTTGAATTCAGTTGTTGAAGAATAACTGCACAGGGTACTGGTAGATGGCCACCATTGTCCTTCGGAAACACGGCTCAGTCAAAGGAGGCGAAGACTTCATGGCGGGTGTACGAGTGGGCAGAGGATGAACATCAACCGTTGGATCGCAGTGATCGATGGCGAGGATCGGTTTACAGAAGATATCAGGAGATATGAGGGCGGGGAGATCGTGGTCCGTTGAATATCGGGCGGGGAGATCCAACGGTCGTCGGGCGACGAAGCTACGCGAGGGTTAGCGAGCGTGGGAGGTGGTTTCGGTGGTGGGCGGTATTCCCCGCACCGCTTATGGGAGGATGGTGGTAAACGTACACAGCCGAGCAATCACAATAGGAGGACAACACGTGGTAGATGGGACCGGCAGGAAACCGCTTTCCCCGCGAGTTAAAGCGCGGGAAACTTATGGCATCGGGGGGAGCGAATGCCTTCCAATTGCGTGGCAGATGATCGGACGGCGGGAAAAACAGCGGGCAAGTTATGAGCGGCGGGAACCGTTAGATTGGGCAATGTGCGATCAACGGCTGCGATTGCAGCGAAGGGTTATATGGGCACGACTTCATGGGTTAAGCGCCCGAGGCTTAAGGAAATATAGGTTTATGGTGAAATATAGGTTCATGCCAATTTTTTGAAGGAAAACAGGGCTAGTGGGGGGGTATGGGAGTGTGGACGAAGTGATGGGGCAGGGAAGAATGATAAATGCAAGCCCTCTTAAAACAACAGCAACACAGCCAGGCTTGCTTATGACTTCTAAATATTAAAAATGTAGCAGAGGTAACAAGTACCACTATAAATTGTCTATTTCTCATCTAATTTATTTGTCATAGGGTAAACACGTAGTCACTTGTAGATATTTTGTGATCCAAATCTCTAGCCTTGTTTGCATCAACAAAGTCATATATGTCCAACACTTCATCCAATTCTAGTCTTCTTTGATAACATAATCCATAACTAGTGGATCCACAAACGTAGCTAAAAACTCTCTTTGTTATTTCCAAATATTCATTCCCTAGTTGTTTTGACATAGACCTGCTTAATATTGTCAATATATGTGAAATGTTTGAGCTAGCATAGACTTTTGCATACATCAATTTTTCAAAGTCACTAACATATGGAACATGGGACATGTCTTCTTCCTCTTCCTGTGCCTTGGGACACTAATCTGCAACTAACTTTACATCTACAATAATAGAGACCTTTACCTCTTTACATTCTTGCATGTTAAACATATGCAATATTGTATAGATGTATTTCCTCCTATTTAACCAAAGTTTCTTATTTTCTCAATCTTGAAAAAACACTCCAACCAAAAACAAATAATAGAGCAAAATCATTTAATTATAATGCACACACGCTCATTAAATTTTCACTATCAAGAGTATTTATTTATACATGAGGAGATCTATGTAATATCCTATAATATCTCAGTGATTTCCTATATTCTCTCAACCATCACTCCATAAATCTGTCATCAATCATTCCACAAATATCTCATCAGTTGGAATTCCACTAATCTCTCACTAAAAATTACAACTTAATAATTTCAAATGAATCATTATTACATCATTTCTCCCCCATAATTATCATTTCAAAATATTCCAATATCATCTTTGAATTTGTAGAATTTCTTTTTAGATAGTGTTTTAGTGAAGATATCAACTACCTATTCATTTGTTATGTAGTACTCGATGTCGATCATTCCTTGTTGAACCAAATCTCGAAAAAAATGATATTGAATATCAATATGCTTGGTCTTCTTATGAAAACCAGATTCTTGGTCATTTGAATAACACTTTGATTATCACATATCAACTAAGTGTGCTGCTCTTGTTGCTCATGTAGATCCTTTATAATTCTTCTCAACCAAATTGCTTCACATGTTGTTGTTGTTGCTGCTTTATACTCTGCTTTTGCTATGGAGAGAGAAATGGTGTTGCTTGTTAGTACTTGTTGGGAACAGGATCCCCCGAGGATAGTTTTGAGGCTAAAAGCCCATGTTTTGGGTTGAATTTTGTAATAAAATTGTAAATTCTTCGCATTTTGTGGTCGCGGAGGGTGAAGGTGTCATGAGTCATAAAGGGTTGTCCACCCTTATTTTTGTAAAATAAAGTTGGCCGTAAAATATCTACCCATGGTCCACGGACCATGGGATTGTATAAAAAGAGCTAAGTAAGTAATCTCTAAGTAGTTAAATAGTCGCTAAGGTAGTCATAGCTTGGAAGTAAGAAGTCTAAGTTTCGGGTCGTAGCGTAGGTAGAGGCTCTACAGTTGAATGCACAGAGGCCTAGGGTGGAAGTCCGCTGTTGAATGCACGGACCCCTGCAGCTGTGTACGCAGGGTGGATAGAGTCTATAATCATGTGAAGATATCAATAAAGAGAAGTATTTTGCATTTTCTGTGTCTTTGTTCCGGTTAATGCATCTTGACATGTAATGTATGAATTTCATTTATAATAATTATATGATGCGCAAATGTATGTAATTACATTGGTTAAGAGAACGCAAGTAAGAACATCTGTTTACGTGGTGCTAACTGTGATCATTTAATAACATAAGTAAGATCCTTGAGATAACTATGGAATTTGTGAAATACGCTACCTTAACAACGCGAAAGTATCTGAACCGAAGGTTAGGGCTGCGCGAAGGTCAATCATACCTTTTCGAGAAGGTACTGAAGGGAGGAATAGAGGGCTAGTCTGGTAATCCCTAGAACTAAGTTACTTGTGTGAAGGCATGAATAGAAGGAATAAACCGACATCACGACCATCTCAGGGTGCGGAAACTTGGTTCCAGCATCCCCCCATACTGCTTCGGGTGAGACTTTGGTCTGCGCTCCGTGGGCTAATGTCGAAAGGGCCAATAGTGTAGGGATTTGTTTGACTAAATAACATTGAACCTGGGTCAGACCCCCTCAAGCCAACAAATGGTTTCGTTGCCAAGACCAGAATCTGCATAAGAAATGTGTGGTGTCGTATCACTGAAATCCAACTAAGAAAGAGATCGAATACTATTTGGATAGGAAGATCCACAAATTTGCGGTGCAGGAGAACAGAAGTCGGCGACTAACAAAGGAACAATGGTTGGACAGGTACCCATATACAGAGATCCACGAGATATTTTTCTACTCCTTTCCTTTTGGGCTATACGAGTGGATCGTGAAGCTAGCAGATAGCCAAGGAAGGTGGATACTTGACGGTCCTATTGTTTGGACCTTAGAGCTAGTAAAGAGATTGGAAGCATTTGAGGATAAGATCGTCTGCGCTGTAGATCATTGGCTCGATTTCGTCATAGGAGGATTTGTAACTGAATTATTGGTCAATACCTCAGTTAGTTACAGCGAGGTGGAGAGGCGCTTTTTCAAAGGACCGTAAGGTAAGTGTTACACAAAAATATCGTCACCATGATTATTTGCAGTCAGTATGGGTCTATCATCACTTGTACTGTCCTCCTAAGCAAGTCTAAGACCTCAGCTCTTCAAATCAAGCTTTGGAAGTGGGAGAAAGACATTAAAATTCAATGTAACTCTGGTTGCGCACTTTCTCCCATGGTCACCTGCGGTCCCGCACTTTCTGTGTACAAAAGCTGCGTACCTACCCGCTCTGTTCCTAACGGTGCAGGTGCGGACCCTTGTGAAAGTCAAAAGGCGCAATTTTTATCTTAAAACACTCACTTTGGGTTAATTCTAGAGTTTTCTAGAAGGAATTTTGACGTGGATTGTTCGCTCTGAGGTGGTTCATGCATCCCAAAAGAGAAGGAGCTAATCCCTTGACTAAAGGAGCTAACCCTTTGAAGGAGGACCTAGTAACTTCCCTCCATTGCACTATAAATACAGGCATTGGGGTGAGGACTAGGGAGGTTAGAAGCTGAACATTTTGAGGTTAAATGCTGGTGAAATTGAGACTCTTTGGTTGAGCTTGAGAGGAGAGATCACATACCTCTTGGTTCCATTGGAGAGTGAGTGAAACTTGTCAAAGTAGAGGAGACATCTTGTTGGACCCTGGGAGGAGCTTGTACAGCGTCAAAGAAAAGGTTGTAAGGTTCTTCTTCTTTTGAATTAATACAATCAAACTCATTTTTCTCAACAAGTATCTTATGTTATTTGTTTCATGGACTCCTTGACTTTCATGTTAAATATGTTTTATGCAATTGGTTTTTCAGGTGCTATTTAATGTGTTTGCCTTGTTTGTGTTTGCAGATTTGCGAAAAGGAGCTCATTTGGATCAAAGGAGCGAGGGCATCCACAAGCTTGCGTTGGACCAAAGGTAGGCCCTAAAAACCTTTGTTTGCTATTGTTAATTAAAGCATATTTAGAGAAAGATAGTGTCTGGTTGGTCTGCTTGTCGTTAGGTCTTCTTTAGATTCTAGGAAGGTCCAACTTGTCCGCAAGATCGACTCATTCCACGCGACAAAATGGCGACTCCACTGGGGACTTGATTGTTTCTTTGTCTATACTTTGCCCTGAGAAACTGTTTTCCTGTTTCTGTTTTTGACTTGATGATTGTGGGATTGGGTGAATTTAGTTAATTTTGAGTTAGTTTTCATTTTTCATAGTTTTGGGAGAGGTACGCACCCTCTGAGTTAGGCACAGTGTGTACCTGTACGCACTTTTCCTTTGTGCACAGAGCATAGACACACCTGTGTAAACAGGTTGCCTGCGTACCCTGTCAAAAACTTGAAAAATTTTAAATTTTCCTCTTTTTATCAGTTTAGAATTTGTTTATAGGTTTTAGCCATTGCCCAGACCTGCTTGTTCCCTGTCAAAAACTTTCCTTGGTTTGATTTCAATAGCATTAGGGTTTTAGGTGGAATTCCTAGGAATTTTGCTTGTTGGGTTTGTTTTTCGTTTTTGGTTGTGTAGTGGCTCTGAGCTTAGAAGCCCTAGGGACCTCAGATTACCTTGGTGTCTACTGGTCTTCTTGTGAGCCTGACCATTTATGAAATCTCCCCTTGTTGAGGAATTCGCTTTGAGTTTTCTCATTTCAAAATTTCGAAAAGCTTATAGTTGAAAGTTTGGAATTTTCATTTTTACAAAAAGAAAACGCAAGATTGGTTGTTTTTTGACTAGTTGTGATTCTGCATAAATTAGTCCTTAGCTCACATTTAGCTAAGTAAAACATCCTCAAAAAGACTTTTAGTAGGCTTTGACTTCAAGTAGCTTTTTATAGTTTGTAGCTCTCAAAGTTAGTCATTTTTATTAGTTTTGAGTGTTTTATTTACAAAATATAAAAAAAAAATCTCTTTTGAAAAGTTTGTTTTTGTAGTGATTGAGTGCTTTGAAAAGAAAAGGGAAATTTGTGTGAAATAACTAGTTGTCTCGTTTTTGAGTGCTTTGGAAAGGGAAAAGCTCTTCTTTTAATTTGGTTAATTGAGAAAGATTTGTGCTAACAAAGTATTTGCATTCTCAAACTCTTTCTTAGTTTAGAAGTTCATCGAAGAGAAAGATTGTTTAAATCATCTTAGGTGCATCTTTTTAGTGATTTCGAGTCGAGTATTTACACCACGAGTTTCATCTCCACCACCTCTTGACTTAAACAACAACCACTAAAATTAACTCTTAAAGTAAAATTCACCTAGTAACATTTTTATTTCTAGGGCTCTGATACACCAATTTAGCTTAGGCTAGTGTCTCGGAGTAGGAGAGTAATTAACTCTCCAAGACAGTAAAAACAAACAAGTAGCTAAATCTTGTGGTAGGAATAAATCCAATTGTTGCATTTATGCTCTGGGAAAGCTCCTCTTAAAGGAGAAGCACGAGATCGTGTCTGAACCAGTGTGGGAATCAATCCTTCCTCATTGGGAACGACGCCAGATATTCACGTATTAAAAACGGTAAACCTCAGATTAACCATTGTCGAGGAGCCTGGGGTCACATGTTGGTAAACCTTAGATTATGTCAAGGAGCCTTCAAGGGGATTGAGCTTGCTACTCTGCCCTTACGTGCGTATCGGATCGTAGACTGTTCCCCCAGGTGTATTTGTCTCAGTTGGTAGCCTTAGTGACCATATTCTTTAGGATTCTTCCTAAGGTGACAGTGGTGGGAAGATCCCACTGTACCTGGAGCAGACGTCGGCTAGACTCACTTGGATTTTCTGGGGGGTTCACTTCACTCGAGACGGTTAAAGTGGAGGAACTTGGTCCAGTCTATTCATTAAGCAGGTTGCCGGGGTAACTGTTCCAACCGCCATTTCTGTACTGAATTCTGCGACGTTGGATTTCATCACCAACTAGTGTTTTCGGTCCGGAAAGTTACTGTTTGTGTGTGTTTGATCTCTAGATTCTTTAGGCGTGTGATTCAAATTTGTTTGGTTCTTTAGAGGCTTTAGGTGTGTTTCATTGAGATTTTACTTTGTTTGCGTGTGAAGTAGTTAAAAGTTTTTAACTGTGGCTGAATTACCGAGACAGTCCCGTAGACTTCGGGGCCAGTCTCCTGAGTTTGTAGCCGTGGCCGATTTCCTTGGGAAGTCCCGTAGACTTCGGGGCCAACCTCCTGAAGAAGTCCCGAGCCATCTTGAAGGCTTGAAAGTCCTCGTAACTCCTAGTGGCGGTAAAGTTGGGTCACCTGAAGAAGGAGAGTCTTCGTTGGTTGTTCATCCTGATTACCAAACTTTAGAAACAGGTTATAATCCTGAAGCTATTTCGGTTTCCGAACTTGCTGGTAGCTTTTCATCTACTAGTGATATAGGCGAAGAATCTGAGATATCTGAACCTGTTACTCCAACATCGGGGTTTGTCTCTCCAACTTCTAGTGCTCCTAATTCACCTAGGGTAGAAAGAGTAATCACCGAAAATCTTCCTTCTGGTTTGATAGCTATTGAAGAACTTGCTCCAGAAGAAGAAATAGGCATCCCTATCCCTGAAAATCAACCTGTTATTGATCTAAGGGAGCGTGAATCAATTTTTTACAGTCCACCTAGAAGTACTACTTGGTATCTTTCT
This sequence comes from Pinus tabuliformis, assembly GCA_031772625.1. Taxonomy (NCBI): domain Eukaryota; kingdom Viridiplantae; phylum Streptophyta; class Pinopsida; order Pinales; family Pinaceae; genus Pinus; species Pinus tabuliformis. The sequence continues at coordinate 105,441,564 of CM062810.1, read as the reverse complement.
TTAACTAATTATTTGGAAAACCCAGTGTTAATTTTTTCACCACCTCGTCCTCCTTATCAACCTAGGGGTTTTTATACTCCCGTAAATATGTCCGGTCAGTCGTCCATGTTTACTCAATCGCCTGAATCTTTTTTGTACGGTGATCCTTCTGTTCCCTCTGGGTATCAGTCACTTTCTGGTACTTTTTCGGGAGCATCTCCTCAACCCATTGAACAAGGGTTATTCACTGGAAGCAATGGTGCAAAGCCGTTGAGCGTAGAAGACATTCTTATGATGTCAGGTTCTATTCCCAATTCTCAACCTCAAGGTGGCTAGTTACCGCCTGGGGGGCAGCCTCAATTAACGCCTGGGGGGCAACCTCAAGGTACAAAATTTGCATCTGGGGGCAACCTCAAGGACAGTACGTGCCTACGGTACAATACATTCCTCATGGTCAACCCCAGACTCAATATGTACCCCAAGGTCAATCCCAGTATCAATTTATACCTCAAGGTCAACCTCAGTATCAGTACATGCCTCAGGGGTATCTACCTCAAAGTCAGTACTTGAACCAAGGTTTCCAACCACCCCAAGGTCAATCTTATGTTCAAGGGACGGGAAATGTACCTTTCAATTATCAAACCTACCCTCAACCCGGTTATGGTCCTCAATATTCTCAACCTGTTATGGGTTAGTACCCCGGAATGAACATAGCGTGGGATCCATCGCAAATTCAACAGGTGTTGCAGCCAAATGTACAGTTGTCATCTCAAACTGGACAACCCTTAGTTTCTGGTTCACCCCAGCAACCAGTCCAGTCTAATATTCAAACTTCTGTACCTTCGGTAGTTTCTCAGTCTAGGCCTATTGCGCCTAGTACTCCATCTCAAACGATTGCTGCAACTCCTGCAACATCTGTTCAATCTACCCCACCTACTTCTGGAGTATCGACAGCTCCGGTTTCTACTGTTCCTGTATCTACTCCTCAGACATCTCTACCACCGTCTGGATCTACGATTCAAACTACAGTTCAGATGCCTGTAGGACAACCTGGTTTAAGTACGGTTGTCACAAGTCAACCACAATTCACTTATCAACCGTACCAGGGACAGTACCAATTCGGTCCTGCTGTCCAGCAGCCAGTTTATCAGTATCAACTGTATCCTGGGTACACTTATCAACAACCTCAACAACCCTAGTACGGTCCGGTTAATCCTGGTTTTCCAGGAGGATACAATATCCCGAACGCGATTCCTATTCCTAGTTATCCTGGATATCCTCCTCCTGGGGTTGGTCTCATGACCCAGAGTTTTAGGGATCCTAATCGGTAGCTACCGTTTATCGCGACTTTGGACTTACCAGACTTGTCGCGCCTAATGAACGATCCAATTAATTATCTTCCGTTTTGGCCGCCAATGCCGAACAAGTTGCCCAGTGACATTCCCAAGTTCGAAGGTAAATTTGGAGAGGACCCGTCGAACCATGTGATGACTTACCACCTCTGGTGTGCGTCTAACTCCATCATAGATGATTCGATCCATCTTAGACTTTTCCAGCGCACTCTAATTGGTCTCGCGGCCAAGTTGTACATTGAGTTACCGCGAGGCACTTTTTATAATTTTAGTCAGTTAGCTACCTCGTTTTTAACTCATTTCCAGTTGCCAGTCCGATATGACAATGGCACAGAATTATTAACTTCGCTAAAAAAATCGACATCCACGTACATTTTAGATCATATTCATCAGTGGAGACGTCGACGACGTTTAGTGAAGGTATTTATTCCAGATCAAATCTTGGCTGAGTGGTTTGTAAAATATTTGTTGCCAAGGATCACTGAAGATGTTGCTAAAGCCGGAGTTGTTACTGAGGAGCAAGTGATTGCTCAAGCACAGTACCTTGACTTGGTCTATACTCAGTCAGGTACGTTACACGAAAAGATCCCCGATCTTCCCAAGTCAAATCAAATCACCGCAGCTCCTTCGGGATCTCATGCCGCTGACGGTATGATTGGTACGGTTAACACTAAAAGTAAGAAGAAGTCTTCCAAGAATTCTTCTCCTATCATAACCTTGCCTGATTCCCCAACAGGAGATTCTTCTGCAGAGGTTTCCGCCGATGTTCACGTTGTAGAATCATCTACGACTAAATCAAAATCCGGTGGAAAGAAGAAAGGAAAGAAGAAGAATAAAACGGACAAAAGTTCAAAAGAGAAATCCGAAAAGGCGGAATCCAATGATGAAAAGCGCAAACCTCGTTATCCATGTCTCATTTGTGACGAAGAACATTTTACAAGAGACTGCCCTCATCGAGCAGAGGTTGCGAAGATCGTCAAAGGTTCCCAAACTCCTGTTGTTTTGAAGGATCCATTTCCAAATCAAGATAGCAAGATGATAGGTTCTTCCTCGAGTGCCAATGAAGAACCCATATTGATGATGTCCCATGTAAGGATTGCGACTCGATCGCAAGATTATGGTAGTAAAAGTCCTGTTGATGGCAAAGAAGCAGAATCTTCTCATTCTAATCCATCAACCTCAGCTCCCGGTTCCGATCCACTACAGATCGAGAAACCTAATCCAGACTTAGTAATCAAACCGCCCGCCAAGGGTATACTTCGAAAGTCAGCTTTCAATCCACATGCGAGAGCGGCTCAGAATTATAATATTGTTGAGGATTTAGCTGTTTCACCCTCAACAATGTCGGCTTTGGAAGTGCTGCAATCATGCCCAGCACAACGTAAATTACTTTTGTCGGCTATAGGAGCTGTTGATGTTCAGGACCTGAACCTAATAATCTTTGATCTAGAAAATAGTACACCGCGGTTGCCTCATCAAATGGCTTTCCAGATCCCAATGATAGTCAAAAACAGGCCTATTCATCGGACTGTAATTGATGAGGGAGCCTCAACGTGTATTATGTCGATACAGTGTTGGAGATCACTTAGTTCTCCTTCACTAAATCAATCCCCGACAATTCTTCTGGCCGTCGGAAAATTCGCTTCCAGTACAAACAATTCAAAATTATTGGAGATACTCTTTATCGCCGTGGGGCAGATTCTATTTTTCGACGTTGCTTAACTCACGAAGAAGCTGAAAGGGTTCTAAATGACTATCACTCTGGAGCATGTGGCTGTCATATGTCTGGGTATGCCACAGCCCAAAAGATATTGCACGCTGGCTACTTCTGGCCGTCTTTATTTAAAGATTGTATTACGGCGGTCCGAAAATGCCACAACTGCCAGATTTTTGATCGTAAGATGCGCGCTCCACCCGCTCCTCTCCACCCTATAATTGCCATTGGTCCTTTTGCCAAATGGGGTATCGATTTTATTACATGTAACCCTCACTCGGCTGGGGGGCATGCGTATATCATCCTTGCGGTAGATTATTTTACTAAGTGGGCCGAGGCGATGCCTACATTCGAGGCAGACGACAAGACAGCTGCAATTTTCGTGTTCAATCATATAATTGCTAGGTTTAGTGTCCCACAAGCAATAATCACTGATCATGGGCGTCATTTTCGAAACGTTATGATGACCTAACTTACAGGCCAGCTTGGTTTACGTCACGATAGTTCAACTCCTTATTATCCACAAGCAAATGGTCTGGTTGAGTCCATCAACAAAGTTTTAGTTATCATGATCCGACGAATCATTGGGATTCATCGGTCGAATTGGCACAACATGTTATTTTCAGCGCTTTGGGCATACCGAACTTCAATAAAAACATCAACAGGGTTCACTCCTTTCCAACTAGTTTATGGTTTGGAAACCGTGTTACCCATTGAGTGCGAAATCCCGTCACTACAAATGGCCATCAAGTTACTCCCAGCTACTTTCGAAGAGGAAAAGTGTTTGTTATACTTAGCTCAATTAGATGAGAATCGACGTGATGCTGCATTGGCGATCGAGACTCACGCAAAACGTATGAAAGCTCAGCATGATCGAAATGTGACCCCTCGAAATTTTTCGGAAGGAGACCTAGTGTTATTGTATGATCAAGCTAATGATAAATTAGGTGTTGGAAAATTTGTTCCTATGTGGCATGGGCCCTATATTGTCAAGCGAAAGCTAGCAAAAGGGGCCTATGAGTTGGTAGACTTTGACAGGGACTCTTTAGGTAGACCCAGAAATGGTCTTTACTTGAAGAGGTATTATGCTTAAAAGAATGGGTATGGAGATTTTTAGTTAGGTTAGTTTTTTCTTTCTAGCAAGTGTGTTTTAGTTGAGAAGTGTGCTTAGCTTAGAGAGTGTTTTTCGTCATTATTCCTGCTCATCTTGGTTTTACTCTTGATATTGCAGATGTCGATGCCTCTCCAAACATACATTGGATTTGCTGATGGTGCTTGTCGTAGTACACGGAACATCTCTTCCGCAGCTTGGGTTATCTATTCACCCTCTGACGAGTTAGTTTCTATGCATGGGGTAAGCCTCGGTCAAACAACAAACAACATTGCAGAGTATAGTGCAGTGATTGAGTTATTATCTCAATCTATTTCATTTGAGATTCGGAGTTTGATAGTGAGGTTAGATTATGAACTCGTTGTATTACAGCTTAATAGAGTGTATGCCATTAGAAATCCAGTGTTATTAAGATTGTTTTTGAGAGTGCATCTCTTGGAACGTGAGTTTGATTACATTGAATATCAGCATATTCCAAGGTCTTTAAATACATTAGCAGATGCAATTGCTTCTCGAATGTTAAATAGACATTTGCAATAATCATACATGTGAATTTAAAATCATTCCATAACATGATTTACAAGATAAGCCGGTAAGAGTGATATATATATATATATAAGAGTGTGTCAAAAAATACATCGTCTTCGATCATAGGTTGAAAAACACCTTATGATCGGCAAAAATGATAAGTACAAAAAAGAAAAATGTCACATGTGACCACAAAAGGCGATCATCCTATCACTGGTGATGATCTCTATAAGAAACCACTTCCCGGGCCACCTTGCAAAGGAACCTCCTAAAAGGTCCCGAGACTCCAATCACATAGCGCTGAAGTCGACGAGGAATGTCGTCTATAGTGGTCTCAGGAATATCCCCTGTCAAGAGCTCAAGATGGCCCTCCAACTCGGCCAAAACCTCTACTGATTCGTCTTGTGGGGCTGGCAAGGGTGCAACTGGTTGTTTTCTCTTGAAAGGCCAGAGAGCGGCTGGTCGTTGTGGACCCACATCTGCATTTTAAATTTTTACTATCAGTTTTGAGACGATGCAAAAAATTAAAAAAATTTAAATAGAAAAGTTGAAAAGGATTTTACCTGACTCGTCCCACTGCTCTCCTGGTGGAAGAGCCATGTCTGGGTCACCACGGAAATCTATCCCAGCGTAAGGGAAGTCCTGAATGGCAAAAACCTGGTTTTCCAACCATTGGAAATACTCAGGTTTGAACCGAGCAACCTCTGTCCTCTCGTCCGGGTGACGGGCCATGACTGCGACCCATCGCATCAGTTTGGGCTCTCGAGGAAGCCCATCTCCAACAGTAAAATGTTGTGGGATCAGCATAGGAACCCTCTCCAGGACAAAACTCACGACCAAAGCCCCATAACCAAAGGTCTTTAGTCATCTGCTCTTGGTCCTGGTCAGTTGGCCTTTCACATTGGCCAGCACAGCATTGCACCAGTTGAAGATGATGCCTTGAAAGCAATCAACTGCCATACGCATCTGGGATCCGGTGGCAACATGTAATGCGGCAGCTCCGCAAAGTCTGGTGACAGTAAACGCGATCACCATGAGCTCAGGATGGGATATGGTTTTTATGTCTATCCCTTTGTCTTTAGCCTGGCTGTTGCAGTACTCTAGCCGGAGGCTATCGACAGACTGGCCACCTGGCCTAGTCCCGTATAGAGTCAAGTCCTTGCCTCTCTTAGGCAAACCAGTCAAGAAATAAATGTCCTCCGGCTCGATTTCGAGCCGGTGCCCACCAATGAAGAAACACTGGTCCTGTATGCTCCACCTGTCAACCAGCCACTGTAAGAAATCTACCTAAGCCCTCATGCCAGGAATGGTCCAGAACTTGTACAGTCTGCATGCCCTCAAAGCATCAAGTGAAGGCTGATGATTCCATGCGGTGGTATCCACGTCCTCATGCTCCCGTTCGCGCCAATCTAGCATGATATATTCTCTGCATCAAGAATAAAGATTAATTAGATTGCTAGAAAAACTTTTGATTGGTCCATTTTTGAGAAATTTTGGGTTCAAAACCCTTGCGGCGGGGTACGCACCCTCCACGTTAGACACAGTGCGTGGGTACGCACTTTGTCTACACGGAAGGTGCGGACCCCGAGATTTTTCCCAATGGAGAAAAAGTCGGGGTCCGCGGGTCCGCAATGGTAAACCTGCGGACCCCCGCGCGCGGGTTTTGGGCCTAAAAACCCTCCCAAAAAACAAAATGAGGGGCTAAATCAAAAAACTAAATGGTTGAAAATGAAGAGTAAGATAATGTGGATTACCTGGAGAAGACGGCGCTCGATTCCGACGGTTGGATTTTCCACAATCTTCACAGGAAGTTTTCTAAGCAAAAGCACTATTTTCTCACCCAAACTCGAACGGTAAAAATGAATTGTCAAAACCCCTTTTTATAAGTTTTTGAGTAAATGAATTTCAAATTTGTTTATGTTTCACTTTGAAAAGGTATTTTACGACATTTTTATCCATTTCAAACATGTATGAGTAATGTTTGTGTCTTTGTGCAGAATACAGGATTGTTCAGGCGAAATCTATTATTTTCAACGAAAAAACAAGTAGAGTCATCTTTTAAGCCCTTTTCTGACTCCTAAAATATGAAAAGATTGCCGAGCGTTTCTTTTACACTCGTTAAAACGGAATTAAAAGACAGTCCACTTACAGCTCTTTTCCGACCGTAAAAAACATGAAAAGATTGCCGGATTTTTGTCATTTCAAATTCGATATTGGTTATAAAACGACGTGTCGTTGATCGCTTTTTTACTTTTTCGGGTCAGTGACACTAATAACGAAAAGTACTCCTTGGTCGTAAAAGATCAAGCGGTTCTCTGAAGTATTATTTTATACTTTTTCGAGCTTGGGAGACACAAATTTACGAAAAAGGTCAACCCTGGAGTCTTCTTAAGTTTTTTCAGACTCTCTAAAATTGAAAAACACCGAGTTTTTCCTACACTAGACTCGTTAAAATTTCACAGTAAAGGACCTGTTCAATTACAAACAGGAACGAACCACTCCTTCTTAGGGTTCGAATCTAAACTAAGTTGGACTCATCCGAAGGATGAGCTTATAATCAAGCAAATGTTATCCTCCTCAAGCTTGTAAAAAATAAAGAGGTACTTGCCAGAAATGGTGGGGGAAAAGAGAGGAAAATGAGTCTATTTGTCATACTTTGCAACCACTCTTGAACACGACACTTTTATTCACCTGGGTTGGGAAATCCTTTGCCTAACAGTTGATCAAACCACATTGAAAGTCTTCAGCCGGTTTCTGGGTATTAACTTTGGGTCAATTATCACCAAACCATCTGTCGTGTCGTTATGTGTTCAAGAGATTACTGCCAATAAGCCATTCATTTGCAAAATATCTGTCATCCATCTTGACCATCCCTGATTCAGTCCTTGCAACTGAATTTCTTCAACTTGATCTATGACTTCGTGTTGTGGGCTTGCCTACGACGGATCGCTTTCTATCGACATCAGCACATTATCTAGAAAGATGATCTAGGAATCATCAGTACCTTGAAATTTGCATGCCTCAATGGCAGGTTTCTCGCCTTTGACGACAGTTTACATCATTGACTTTCGATCGAAGGATTCCGTGACATGTTCGACATCAACACATCTACTCACATCTCATGGATTGTACTGGGTACTTTGAGAGCCATTGACATCACTGGTGGTTTCTCTCACACTTGTTAACAGTTTACATCATTGACTGGTAATCAAGTGGTTTCTACCATGTTCGACATCAACACATTTATTCGCATGGATAGAATCGTACTATTTCGGGATATAGAAATGAAGACCCTGGATCTAGTTTCCACCATCCAGGCTGCGAGGAATTTTGTATTCATTATGTTGTGGACTATTCATAAACAGATGGCTGCGTCCATACTGTGTTCACACGAGTCTATACTTATGATGTTTTACAAGATCATTCCTGTATCAGACAGTAGATAGATTTCTAGTTAGTTTTGATCTGAGTATGGGAATGCCTACCTCAGCGATGATATGATCTCATATATATATCTTGCATTGAATGTTTATACAAGTTCCGACCGGGCTCTCCACAAGATAATCCTCGAAATGATAAAGTACTTCACTCTTCCTATATGATAAATGAAATCCTCATCTACTACAGACTTCGCACTTTAGGGGGCAATTTGTTACACCAAAATATCGTCACCATGATTATTTGCAGTCAGTATGGGTCTATCATCACTTGTACTATCCTCCTAAGCAAGTCTAAGACCTCAGCTCTTCAAATCAAGCTTTGGAAGTGGGAGAAATACATTAAAATTCAATGTAACTCTGGTTCCGCACTTTCTCCCATGGTCACCTGTGGTCCCGCACTTTCTGTGTACAAAAGCTGCGTACCTACCCGCTCTGTTCCTAACGGTGCAGGTGCGGCCCCTGTGAAAGTCAAAAGGCGCAATTTTTATCTTAAAAAACTCACTTTGGGTTAATTCTAGAGTTTTCTAGAAGGAATTTTGACGTGGATTGTTTGCTCTGAGGTGGTTCATGCATCCCAAAAGAGAAGGAGCTAATCCCTTGACTAAAGGAGCTATCCCTTTGAAGGAGGGCTTTATCCCTTTGAAGGAGGACCTAGTAACTTCCCTCCATTGCACTATAAATACAGGCATTGGGGTGAGGACTAGGGAGGTTAGAAGCTGAACATTTTGAGGGTAAATGCTGGTGAAATTGAGACTCTTTGGTTGAGCTTGATAGGAGAGATCACATACCTCTTGGTTCCATTGGAGAGTGAGTGAAACTTGTCAAAGTAGAGGAGACATCTTGTTGGACCCTGGGAGGAGCTTGTACAGCATCAAGGCAAAGGTTGTAAGGTTCTTCTTCTTTTGAATTAATACAATCAAACTCATTTTTCTCAACAAGTATCTTATGTTATTTGTTTCATGGACTCCTTGACTTTCATGTTAAATATGTTTTATGCAATTGGTTTTTCAGGTGTTATTTAATGTGTTTGCCTTGTTTTTGTTTGCAGATTTGCGAAAAGGAGCTCATTTGGATCAAAGGAGAGAGGGCATCCACAAGCTTGCATTGGACCAAAGGTAGACCCTAAAAACTTTTGTTTGCTATTGTTAATTAAAGCATATTTAGAGAAAGATAGTGTCTGGTTGGTCTGCTTGTCATTAGGTCTTCTTTAAATTCTAGGAAGGTCCATCTTGTCCACAAGATCGACTCATTCCGCGCGACAGTAAGTACTTGAAATATTTGAATACCTAGATTAAAATGTTATTGTGTGAAAAATAGGTTATGCAGCTACCTTGATGTTTGGAGCTATGCAAAGCAGAAAAAATTATAAGAACGAAGGAAGAAAGGGTCCTGAATATAGTCCATTGATTTCACCTCCACGAAGTGACGAAGAAGGATTAGCACAGGCTTCTCTGCGAAGTGATATTCAGTTAATAAGACAAGGATTCTCGCGACTACCACCTCCACCCACAACGCCTCCAACTTCACCACCATCACCAGCAACTTCACACATACCACCTACGCCTCCACCGCTCATTATGGCAAACTCAGTGAAGCTGCCTTTGTTCAAAGGCTTGGGAAATAATGACCCGGATCAATTCTGGTTTGTCATAAAAGTTGTATGGGAAGCTCAGGGCGTTACAGATGATAACATGAAGAAGACAACCCTGGTTAGTGCTCTGCAGGGACGCGCGCTAACCTGGTACATCAAGTACTCTAATGATAACCTGAATGCTAGAGTGGCAGACATCCAGACAACATTGACTAAAGAATTCAGTAGGCCTAAATCTGAGGCACAGTCGATTCTGGGTTTCAAGGAAACTGTGATGAAACCAGGCGAGACACCTTGGGAATTAGATCAGAGGTTGAAGTGTAAAATCCGCGAAGGTAACATGAACTTAATAGACGGACAACATCGCGAATCTTTTGTGGCTTCGCTCCAGCCACACCTAAGGGTTGCGTTGTCACAACAGAGGATAACGACTCAAGCAGAGTCCTTAGAGATTGCAATGAAACTGCATGAAATATCGATGCAAGATCCAAAGTTAGGGGTTCAACAAATCTATGTGCAGTTGAAAAATCTTTTCCTTGAGATGCAAAGCTTGAAGTAGGACATAACAGTTTAATCAGAGGTGCATGAAGAGGTATGGTGCTTGAAATACAAGGGTTAGGGGCATGACAAAGACCACTGCCCAGTATTTGCGAACTACCTGGCAAGAGGAGGACCGATGCCTTTCAGGCCGTAAGCTTAAGTAGGACCAAGCATGGGGCCTACATTGTGGGGCGCTATATGTTAGGTAGCAGGAAAACATGCCACGAATAATTGTCATTTGCTGCAAAAGTTTGTAAAGACGCTGCAACAATTGTTCTGCAACTTTTGTAGGTTGGTAGGGCATGATGAGAGTAATTGCAGAAGATATGAACTAATGATGGATAGAACTTCCGCCTATAGGGTTCATGCAGAAACGTGGCCCCCTGACCAGAGCTTGGGGATGGCGTGGACAGGATTTTAGGGGCGCAGATGAGGCCGAGGCTGAGGAGGACCTAGCAGAGGTCGGGGACAGCTGATATGCTACAATTGCGGAGGACCAAGACATTATTCTCGTGATTACACTGACCCAACACATCCGTCGTGCAAATATTGCACTCTTTTTTATCATGAAATAGAAGACTATCAAACGCTGATAGCAAGGATACGTGACAAACGGGTGCTACCACCTCAGCCGACTCATAACCTGCAAATGATGAGGTCTGAGTCACGCAAAGAGGATCCAAACGTGAATATAGTGCTTTGAAGTAGAATCACAAAAGGGGATGACAAGGGGAAACAGCTTGAAGACAACACATGGGTTTGCAAAGCTCCAGCAAAGGAGGATGAGTTTGATTTCGAGTGTGCATATGAAACATTCATGGAAGCAAAGAAGAGCTTCGCTAAGGCCTCCACATTAGGGAGCAAGGATAAGCCTGATCAGAAGATGGACCCCTCTATGCTTACAACCTTCCTGGAAAACTGTATGAAGTTAAGGCGCGATAGCAAGGCTGTGAAGGGGTTACAAGAGCTCATAAATAGATGCGCGGAAGCAATCTGGGTGAGCCGCGCGTAGTGCGAAAGATTGGTAAGCATAAAAAAAGGTCGGGACGGGAGATGAGACTGACCGCGAAGATAAGAGAGTATTAGATGGATCAGGTTATCTTGGACCTGGGGTCAAACGCGAACATCCTACCAAAACAAATTTGGGAGCGGATGGGGAGACCCGCACTGCAATGGTCTCCGATTCAGCTAAGGATGGCGAATCAGCAGAAGATCATCCCCATGGGGCGACTGCAAGGGGTGACTATAGATATTGAAGGTGCGAGCGCACTCGCTAACTTTGAAGTAATAGAAATTTTGGATGACAACAACCCCTATCCTGCGCTCCTTGGAATTGATTGGGCTACCGATATGAATGGGGTAATCAACCTAAAGAATCGAAAGATGATATTTGAGAAGAAATCGCTCAGCATGATAGTACCCCTATATCCTGCTGAAGGATCGCACCATACTGAACCAATCTGCGATTATGAGAGCAATGACGATCTGGACTATATCTATAAGATAACAGCGTGAGACCAAGATTTGGTGAATCCAATGGCAGATGGATGAATTACATGGGATCACGAGAGTTCATGCACCTCAGACTCTAATGAAGAATTAGAGCGTTGGAAGAATCAGTTACATAAAGTAACTACACTGAGCTGTAACATGATGACCTGGTCGCTGCATTGTGTGTCTTCAGAGATAAGAAATTTGCCCACTTATGACGGCTTGAATTGTTAGGGTCCAACCCTAACCCCCTTATTTATGTAATAGGGTCGAGTCATAGTTATAGTTAGTTAAAGAGTTAATAAAGCCCATATTAACAATTGTAAGTGGTTGACCCGCATTTAAAGAAGGGACCACAGTTAGTTGCAAATGGGCCATGGTATTAATAAGAACCATGGTACTGACCCATGGTATTGCATGTATGAATCCTATATAAAGGATAGACACTCCCCTTGAGGAGCGTTGTGTCGTATTTTGTAATTGAGCCCAACTCTATTAGAGGTTGCCCCCTCGAAGAGGCAAGTGAACATTGTTTTCCTTTCTGAATAATAAAATACATGCTGTTATTTCTTATTGTTCTGTGTTCTGGGTATATTTCTTCGCATATTTGGTATTCTAGTATCTTCTCGTAGGTCAAGAGCATAACAAGTGGTATCAAAGCACTTTCCAAGACTGGTGGGTTTTAGCAGAATTATTTTTGGCTAAAGACGTATTCAGTTGTATTTAAACCACGGGATCTGTCGTTGAGCACATAAACCTATGGATTTGGGGAAGCATGCACACAGGAAATATAAGAGGTGGTCATGCTTGTTGGACTCCCTTGTAACCCCTGTGGGTACCCCTTTGAGTAGTAGCGCATTAGATAAAACCGCGCATGGACTGTCTTCCAAATACCCTCTGGGTATATCAGAAGCCCCTAGGCTCTCTTGAAACCTCACCATAGATAAACCGTCGGTCATCTTGCTACTACAGTACACTGAGAATAACACTCGGGGAGATTACTCGTGCGTACGATAGGGTAGTCGAGTTGTATGGCTAAAGGTATGGTTGATCCTCCTTGGTTAGTGCCCTGAAATACTGGGTCGAGTACTACTATTGGACCCTTATGTATATTGTGATCTGTAGCACCTGACACTCCTTGAGGCCATAGTTCCCTTGTCTCTCTCTAGATCATGCATCATCTTTCCCAGATCAGACCTAGCAGGTTGGGTTCTGTCACAGCCGCAAAAATCAGATCCGCCATTCAGATCTATCAGATCTGTCATTCAAATCTGTCAGATCCACCATTCAGATCTAGCAGGTTGGGTTCTGTAGCAGTCACCACAATCAGATCCGCCATTCAGATCTAGCAGCAGGGGTTCGATCACTGCCACATTCCTACTCATACTCTACAGTTGAGGGTTTCGCTGAAAAATCTAACTCCTTGCGTGGCTCCTATAACTGGGCGTGATTCTCATAGGACATTGGGCAAAATTAACTTTTCTGGGAATTAGCTACTGTAGTATTCCTAAGCGCGGAGTAAAACTCCTTTCGGAGTAAAAAAAAAAAAAAGAGTCTGAGACGCTCCCGGGACACTTATACGAGACTTAGCCCATAAGAATTAGGTCGACGGGCTAAGCAAGGTGGTAGCATTCACTTGTCAACGTCAAAATTTTGGGTGGTCCCAATTTTTTTTTTTTCATAGTAACGACAAGTGCATCGAATCTATGCATGGTACAAACCAGAGCTCAAGCTATGGCCAATGAGAAGATAGACACCCTTGAACAAACGTTGGAGGCATTAATGAAGCAGATCCAATCCTTAAATGACACAATCACCAAGGGAAAGTCGGGGGAACAATTGGAGGCATATGATTTTAATGAAAACCTTGAGGGCGAGTCTAGCCGTTCTCTTCACTTCTGTGGAAACCACCAACAGTCCCAGCCTCGACCACCCAAGCTGGACATGTATAAATTTGATGGCTCTCATCGGGCCATATGGCTAGCACAAATGGAGCAATATTTCACATTGAATCACATCAAAGATGATGCGACTAAGCTAAGTGTGGGAAGCCTATACTTGGACCAAGAAAGATGGCAATGGTGGCAGTGGCATCAATGCTACTATGCAAGTCCAATGACTTGGCAAATATTCTCAAAAGCCCTTTCTGATTGCTTTGACCATGAATCTAACTTTTAGGTTCGTCTTACTAAGCTCTGACAGACAGGCACAATGCAAGAATATATTAAAGCCTTTGAAGCATTAGCCTTCCGCACAAGAGGTCTAGCAGATGAATTCTACTTGGAATGTTTTATCAGTGGTATCAAAGACGCCATACAAGCCCACGTCTAAATGCACCACCCAGTCTCATGGCTGGCAGCTTGCAAGAAAGCTCAGGAAGTAGAACGAGTGTTAGTGGCCTAGTCAACTCGTCCAAATTTCATAGCCAAGGGATGCCCCACCTAGGCTCCGAGAACTACCCAAACACTTAAGGTTCAAAAGGTGTCACCGGCAAAAACGGCAGAAAGAAGAAAGCAAGGATTGTGTTACTACTGTGATGAGAAATACTCCCTGGGACATAAATGCAAGGAACCCAAATTCTTTCAAATTGATGCTACTGATCACAGATCATCTGAGGAAGCCCCACCATTTAAGGGACTAGAGGAGGAAGATGAGGACAACTAGCCGAACAATGAGCTCCTAGCTACACCTGAAGAACCAGTTATATCGCTTCATGCTTTGGCAAGAATTTCTTCTCCCCAAACTCTCAAAATCAAAGGTTTTATTAAGCATCACCCAGTAGTAGTCCTGATTGATAGTGGTAGTACGCATAACTTATCCATAAAAGAGTCGCCGAAGCAGTGCATTGTTTTGTTAGAGCATTCTCTAATTTCCAGGTCCAGATTGTTGATGGGGGGACAGTGAAATCTGAAGGCTGTTGTGAAAATGTCAAACTTCAAATGGGGGCTTATCACCTAAAGACCCACATGTTTTCCATCAACATGGGTGGGTGTGACATTGTCTTGGGTGTTGAATGGCTCCGCACACTCAGCCCAATCACAATGGATTTCTAGGAGTTATATATGAAATTTAAGCAGAATGACCACACGCATACCCTCCAAGGACTCTAGGCGGGTGCTCCTTCTATCATCAGCTCGCATAGGATGGAAAATTTGTTAAAAAAGGGCCACCATGGAGTTATAGCCCAATTTAATGCCATCCAGGCCTTCGAACCCACTTCTCTTCATATTCATCCTGAGATGCAACAAGTCCTAAACAACCATCTACAGGTCTTTAACAAGCCTCATGAGCTTCCACCCTCGAGAGGGGAACATGATCATAGCATTACTTCGGTCCCAGCGGAACAACCACCAAATGTGCGCCCATGTAGATATCCTTTTGCCCAAAAGAATAATTGAAAAAATCATCAAGGAACTCCTTGAAGCCGGTGTCATTCGTACTAGCATTAGTCCTTATTCATCGCCTGTGGTCATAGTGCTCAAGAAAGATGGGGAATGGCGTATATGTCTAGACTTTAGGGCCCTCAACAAGCTGATGGTCAAAGATAAATTTCCCATCCCGGTTGTTGATGATCTGCTGGATGAACTAAATGGGGCTCAATTCTTTAAGCTCGACCTTCGCTCGGGCTATCACCAAATTCGCATGAAAGAAGTAGACATTACAAACACTGCTTTCCAAACTCATGAAGGCCATTATGAATTCCTAGTCATGCCATTTGGTCTTTGTAATGCCCCATCCACTTTTCAAAGCCTCATGAATCACCTGCTCAAACCATATCTCAGAAAATTTGTCCTTGTTTTCTTTGATGACATCCTCATCTACAGTGTCGCCTGGGAAAAACATCTTCAGCATGTAGATCTGATGTTTCAACTGCTCCGGAAGCATAAATTATTTGTCAAATTGTCCAAGTGCTCTTTTGGCATGGAAAAAGTTGAGTATTTGGACCACATTGTGGGGCATGAAGGTGTCAGGGTGGATCCCAAAAAGATCCAGGCAATGCAGGATTGGCCTCAACCAAAGACCTTGAAGAGTTTGAGAGGATTTTTGGGTCTCACCGGCTACTATCGCAAATTTGTCCACAATTATGGTCGCATTGCTAGACCCCTCACTCACCTTCTCAAGAAAAATTCATTCCTCTGGAATGATGAAGCGCAACAGGCATTTATAGCTCTCAAACATGCCATGTGTTCCACTCTCGTATTGGCACTACCCGACTTCACCAAATCTTTTGTGATTGAATGTGATGCTTCAGGTACAGGTATTGGGGTTGTCTTAATGCAGGAAGGTCGACCCTTGGCCTTCACTAGCCAACAACTAAGTGGGACAAATCTGGGACAATCTACCTATGAGAAGGAGATGATGGCCATCTTACATGCAGTGGATACCTGGCAACCATACTTATTGGGGCGACGTTTCCAAATCCGCATAGACCTTCAAAGCCTTAAATATTTTTTGGAGAAACACCTATCCTCGCCACAACAAAATAAATGGCTAGCCAAAATGTTGGGATATGATTATGAGATAATTTACAAGAAAGGGCGCGAAAATGTTGTAGTGATTGCTTTATCACGCCAATTTGAGGAGGAAATAACCCTGCTAGCAATCTCTCTTCCCATTCCAGAGTGGATTGAAGACGCTCGCCAGGAATGGTTTTCACATCCTTCACTCTCCCAACTCATTAATAAATTGTAGGCAGATCCAAATTCCACAGCAGGCTACTCTTGGCAGGATGAGATTCTTCACTACAACGACAAAGTAGTGATATCACCAACATCCACCCTCAAAAGTCGCATTTTGGCAGAGTTGCACTCATCTCCCACTGCAGGCCATTCAGGCTTTTAGAAGACTTATGCTTACACTCGACGTTCATTCTTTTGGACAAGCATGAAAAAGGACATTCTTATTTTTATAGCTGAGTGTGATGTGTGTCAATGCCACAAAGGAGAAACAGTCAAATCCCCAGGCACCTTATAGCCACTGCCCATCCCATTCCAAAGTCAAGCAACAAGTCAGTGATCATGGTGGTTGTGGACAGACTTTCTAAGTATGCTCATTTTTGCGCCCTACCCCACCCTTTTACACCCGCTTTGGTGGCTCAATCTTTCATGGACCAGATCTTCAAATTGCATGGCATGCCCACTTCCATTGTGTCTGATTGTGACCCGATCTTCACCAATAACTTTCGGTAGGAACTCTTTAGGCTACAAGGTACCCAACTACAATTCAGTACTTCCTATCATCCCCAAACTGATGGTCAAACTGAAGCAGTCAACAAATGTCTGGAGACCTACCTAAGGTGTTTCACTTTAGAAAAGAAACATTTATGGGTATAGTGGTTACCTCTAGCCGAATGGTGGTATAATACTAACTATCATGCCACCACCAAGATGACTCCATATGAAGCAGTTTATGGTCAACTCCCTCCTTCACCTACTTCTTATATCCAGGGATGCTCAAAGGAACAAGAAATGGATCAACTCCTACAGAACCATGCAATCATGCTTGCCCACCTCAAAGAGAATCTCCATCAAGCTCAAAATCGCATGAAGCAATAGGCAAACCAACATCGTTCAGAGTGCCAATTTCAAGAAGGGGATCAGGTATTCTTGAGGCTACAACCATATAAGCAAACATCACTCAAAGACAAATGTTGTTAGAAATTATCTCCAAAATTCTACAGATCGTATCAAATACTTCAGCGCATCGGAGAAGTAGCCTACAAGCTAGCCTTGCCACCCATCGCAAAAATCCATCCCATCTTCCATGTCTCATGCCTCAAGAAAGTGGTTGGGAACCATTACAGAATTCAAGCTAGTCTACCAGAATTGGATGAAGAAGGTTCAATCTGGCTCCAAACTGAACAGGTTCTTGACACGTGAGAACGGCACCTAAGCAACCGCATGATCAAGGAAGTCCTTGTCAAGTGGAAAGACACCTCTCCAGAAGATGCGACCTGGGAACCAACCACTGTTCTTCAGCGATTTCCGCAGCTTCAGCCTTAAGTACAAGGCTATTTTTATGGGGGAGAGCATGTTAGGGTCCAACCCTAACCCCCTTATTTATGTAATAGGGTCAAGTCATAGTTATAGTTAGTTAAAGAGTCAATAAAGCCCATATTAATAATTGTAAGTGGTTGATCCACATTTAAAGAAGGGACCACAGTTGGTTGCAAATGGGCCATGGTATTAGATAGATGGTATTAATAAGAACCATGGCACTAACCCATGGTATTGCATGTATTAATCCTATATAAAGGATAGAGACTCCCCTTGAGGAGCGTCGTGTCTTATTTTGTAATTGAGCCCAGCTCTATCGGAGGTTGCCCCCTCGAAGAGGCAAGTGAGCATTGCTTTCCTTTCTGAATAATAAAATACATGCCGTTATTTCTTATTGTTCTATGTTATGGGTATATTTCTTCGCATATTTGGTATTCTGGTATCTTCTCGCGGGTCAAGAGCATAACATGAATGATGTGGATATCTTTTTGAATGCATTTGAGAGGGAGGTACCAGAAAAGCAGCACTTCCAGGCGTTGGAATGGGCACTGCCTGCTACCCCCACAAGATGGTGGGGTACACACAGGGGGATCTTTGATGATTGGTGCGAATGCAGGAGGATGATGAGAACACACTTTGGGAAGCCGAAGGTATGAATGACAGGCATGTAAGATGGGCAAGATGATCCACGCGTGCACTTGGCCAAATGGGCTCAGGCTTATGGAGAGAAGCCCCAACCTAAATGGGTGCACTTGTTCTGTCACACCCTAGATGTCGTCCCGATGAACTGGTCAGTAGAAATAGAGCTTTGCCATGGTACATTTGAATGGGATATTTTGCATGAGGGATTCATAATGACATTCAGCTTTGAAGACGGGTTTGACTGTATTGATGAGGTGCTACAAGAGGTGAAAGTAGCAATCTTTAGGATACCGCAGGATCCTTTGGACCTAATTCAGCCTGATTGGGCTACTCAGCTGAGTCACATGCTGGAATGCTATAACGTAACCGCTGAAGAAGAGGATGAGGATCCGTGAAAGATTAACATCCCTGAAACAGAAGGTCACCACGAGGTTGAAGGACCACAGATTGAGAATCCTGATATAACTGCGCCACTGAAAACGAAACAAGTAAACATTGGTATAGAGGCAGAGCCCAAATTCATGAAGATTGGAGATTATTGGGATGACGCGACGGTAGATAAGGTCACTGAATTGCTCCACGAATACCAGGATTTATTCCCTACCAAGTTTACGGATCTAAAAGGGATAATCAGGGACCTAGGTGTTATGAAGATCACATTAAAGCCCGATGCAAAGCCGGTTAAGCAAAGACCTTACCGTCTCAATCCGAAGTATAAGGAGAAGGTCCGCTTAGAGCTATACAAGATGCTCGCAGCAGGAATCATTGAGCCTGTGGAAGAATCTCACTGGGTAAGCCCAATGGTGGTACAAGAGAAGACGCAGAAGGTTGAAATAAGGATATGTGTGGATCTCAAAAAGTTGAATGACGCTTGCGTACATGATATTTTCCTAACTCCATTCACGGATGAAGTGTTGGACAATGTAGGTGGCCAGGGAGCATATTCCTTCATTAATGGGTTCTCTGGGTACCATCAGATTAAAATCACACTGGAGGATACAAGCAAGACAACCTTCACGACTGAGTGGGGTTGTTTCCAGTACACTGTAATGTTGTTTGGGTTGAAGAATGCGCCTGCAATTTTCTCATGCGTAGTCGTTGTTGCATTCAAGGAGTTCATCCATAAGTTCCTAGAAAGATATTTTGATGATTGGACTATGTTTGGGCTGGTGAAACACCATGTAGCAAGCTTGCGCCTGATGCTAGATACCTGTCAAAGATACCAAATTGTGCTCAATCTGAAGAAATGCATGTTCTGTGTTCCTTTTGGGACCTTGCTGGGTCATGTGGTTTGTAGACAAGAACTGATGGTAGATCCCGCGAAGATCGTGGTGATACTAAATCTGGAAGCATTGAGGAGTGTGAAACAGTTGCGCGCTACCCTAGGACATACGGGATATTACAGAAATTTTATCAAAGGCTATGCCCAGATCACCGCATCCATGGAAAATTTGTTGAAGAAGGATTTCACATTCTGTTGGAACGAGGACTCTAAGAAGATCTTGGATGTATTGAAAGAAAAGATGGTCATTGTTTGGTCAATTTAGTGTGATCTAAATTGCTATTTATAATGTCAACCCGGGGTTCGTAAACTGACGAAGTGAAGTGTACTGTATGTACTAGATAACCAATTCCTTAGTCTTTTGTCGTTTTTAGCTTTTTTTTGAGTTTGTTTTTGAATTTATCTTTTCCTACTGTGAGATGATGAAAAGAGGATAAAGCAAGTGAAATGTGGATGATTATGGTGATCTCTAAGTGATTTTCAAAACTTAAAAGAAAGAAAACTTTTTAAAATAAATGCAATGAAATCAATTCTTCAAAAGAAATAAAGACATCAAACAATGAACTATGACATCGGCCCAGTATCTTTGTTGCTGAATGAAAATGAAAGTGAAATCTACACTAAATGAAAAGTAAGAACAACTAATCCACACTATTTTAACTCTTCAACTCAATCTTCCTTGTGAAAAGATATCATGAAATGTTAAGCAATGTGAAATCTAAAAGAAGTTAAACTGCATAAAAGAAACTAATCACACTACTTTAACTTTCTTGACCTTCTGCCTTTCAGCTTAATGTACCCTGTGAGAAACAGTCATGAACAAGTCAAGCAATGTGAGATCTAAAGCAAACTAAATCAAGCTATAGTGAGTGATATTCTGGTTCCTAATAAAGTTATTTGATTATAGAAAGGAACCGTTAGCAGATGAATAGCATGATATCTAAGAGCAGAAAATAAATGTGCTACTCAAGGAAATGACAATACTTGAAAATCAAACTTCAGAAAACAAGAGTCAGCGAAAAAGACAAGATGATCTCGTATGCCAATAGTTATGGAAAGAAAAGGTGAAAAATTGCCCCGGGTTGCCTAAGAACACCTGCAAAAACACTGATCAGTTGTAACCATAAAAGAGCAGCAACGAAAATGTAAATCAACAGAAATCAAAAGCTTTGTTATGTACAGCTAATATACATGATGAAATAAAACGCAGAATTTAAATGACAACTGTACAGCTAATATACATGAACAGAAATAAAGCAATGCAAAAAGTGAAAAGACAACTGTACAAGGTCTCAGTAAGCAGGGGCCCTCTGCCACTTTAACCAATTCAACGAACAGCTACACGCGGAAGTTTAAACCAGTCTTCTCATATATTAAACAGCAACATAAAAGTGCAGTGGGGAAATACAACAGTCTTCAAATTACATTAACAACGATTAACTTGTACAGCGTTCATGGACGCATTATTTATAAGGAAAGAAAGCTAAACAGATTAACTAAATCTACGCTATTCACCACGCTGCCAGAGACACGTAAATCCTCTTCAGCCCGGATCTAGGTAACTGTCATCGTGTTCATTAAATCTGAGAAGTATGGCTGTTGGATTCACGTTATCAGGATGTCTTTGTGGCTAAGGATTGTGCCACGTAGCTTCACGTGCTCAAAAACAGAGCTACGCGGAGCCGTGCCACCGCTGGACACTTCCGTTGACTATCCTTTGCCCCTTGTTTGACCGCGGGCTTTTATGGCCGTGCTGGATGATATAGAGGGATACGATCCATGTCCTTGACTCTTGTAACTTGCCCATGTGGCTCATTTCCTGAGAGGACACCTGTAGCATGGTGTTTGACAAAACAGCTGCGGAATCCTGTGCTGGCTGCAGAAACCTGGGTCAGCTGCGGAAACTTGTATCGGCTGCGGAAACTGAGAAGCTTCTGCAGCTGTCTGAGCAAAATTCTAAACCAAACAACAGTCATCAGCGTAGTTAGAAAACCATGTCAAAAGATCATTTTTAAACTAAAATACAATAATTTAATCAACTTGGTGGATAAAATGAGTGGAAAAGAAGGCTGAGAGGGTGTATGGGAAGGTGCAGGTTCGAGGCTCAACAGTCACCACGCCAATCCTAGTCTTCCTGGATTGGAAGAAGGAGTTTCATGTACATGTCGACATGTCATGTATAGCACTGGGAGCAGTACTGACACAGGCTGGTGCAGAAGACTTGGACCATCCTATAGAATTTGCAAGAAGAAGGTTATCCAAGGCAGAGAAGAACTATTCCACCACCGAGCACGAAGGGTTATCCATGGTATATGCGCTCCATAAGTTTAAACACTACTTATTGGGTGGCCATTTTAAGATGTATACAAATCACTCCGCGCTGAAATACCTGGTCAATAAGCCTGCGTTGGGGGGGAGAATCTGCCGATGGTTGTTATTATTCCAAGAGTATGGTTTTGAAGTTATTGTGAAGCCTGAACTACTGCACACGGGACCAGACCATCTGTCATGCATCAAAACAAGGGAATAGCCCAAGAATTTGGAAGAAGAATTTCCTGATGCGCAACTATTTGCAGTGTGCGTCGTGGATGGTCATTTTGAAGATATCACACACTTCCTCACAACAGGAACTGCCTCGGAAGGATACACCTTCCAGCAGAAGAAGGAGTTCGTGGTGCGCGCGACATATTTTTCTATCATTGTTGGGCATCTGTACAAAATGGGGTCTGATGAGATATTGCGACAGTACCTACCAGAGTTTGAAAGAAGAAACATACTCGCAGATGCTCATGGGGGCACCACGGGAGGACATTATGCAGGGAGAGAGACCGCGCGAAAGATTTTGCACGTAGGGTTGTGATGTCCAACCCTCCCTCAGGACTCAAAAGCATATTGCAAAGAGTGTGACGTGTGTCAAAGGACTGGCAGGCCATCGTGGAGGGATGAGATGCCTCTGAATCGATAGATGACATTACAACCCTTTGAGAAATGGGCGATAGATTTTGTGGGACCCATCAAGCCCCAAGGAAAAACGGGAGCAAGGTACATTATCATCGTGACAGAGTGTTTGACTCGTTGGGCGATGGCACGGCCTGTGAAGGATTGCACAGGCGCGACTGCTGCAAATTTCCTCTCTGAGTATGTACTGACGCGATTTCGCTGTCCAAATTTTTTGATGAGTGATCACGGTACACGCTTTCTGAATGAAATGATCAGTGTGCTAACGGAGGAGTTTTAGGTATATCACCAGAAGAGCACACCTTATCACCCGCATGCTAACGGGACAGTGGAAGCATTCAATAAAGTGCTGGAGAACGCGCTCACTAAGGGTTGCAATGCTTAGCGAAGTGATTGGGACCTACGCATACCTGCTGTACTATGGGCTTATCGGACGACATGCAAGAAGTTGGCTCGACAAACTCCCTTTAGGCTTGTCTATGGTGTTGAAGTGGTAATGGCTATGGAATATATTGTGCCTAGTATGCGCATAGCGGCACTCACGGG
Organism: Pinus tabuliformis; assembly: GCA_031772625.1. Classification (NCBI taxonomy): domain Eukaryota; kingdom Viridiplantae; phylum Streptophyta; class Pinopsida; order Pinales; family Pinaceae; genus Pinus; species Pinus tabuliformis. The sequence goes on along the minus strand of CM062810.1, from coordinate 105,418,394 downwards.
TATGACAAATCGCAAAGACCTAGAGGAGAGGATCATGTAGCGGGCTAAGCTTGAGGAAGAGAGATTTCTTGCTAGATTTCACCAACAGGTCCAAAAGTAGCGCGAAAAAGCATGGCATGATCAGCACATTAAGCTGCGCAACTTTAAGGCAAACGACCTGGTTTTGTTACATCATAGCAAGTTTGATAAATTTCTAGGGAAGTTCAGAATGCACTGGTTAGGGCCCTATGTCATTAAGTAGATTACCGACAAAGGAGTGGTACCGCTGGTTAAATTGAATGGAGATCCCTTTTCAGGAAAGGTGAATGGTAGTCGCTTCAAGCCATATACCAGTGGTCCGACCATGTGACTCGTTGAAGGTAGCATAGTGTTAGCGCTCCAGGCAGTTGAAAGGAGGTGCGGGACTATAAACTACACTGTCTGGGTTGGGGATCTGCGCGATTGGAGCATTGTGCGAAGCAAGGAAGTGTCACAGGGTTCGCGGCAACGCGAAGAAAGCTGTACTACCCAGGGAGAAATCGTGCAGGTCGGCCGGAAAGTGACCATTAAAGCCACTGTTCATGATTTGACGGTAGAAATGTAGCCAAATGGAGTGGGTGGCCAACATTTAAGACGAAATTTATGGGTCAGATCCTTAAGGATCTGTCGCCAATCCAGCATTAATGAACCGAATTTGGGGGGAACAGTCAGATTTGAATTCAAAATCGATATAAATTACAAGTGGTTGTCTAGCGAAAAACACTTGGTATTTTGAGAATTGAGTTGTTGAGCTCTCAGGCACACATGAACCGAGAATTCTTTGAGGCTTTGAAAGTGACTCTAGTGTTTGTAAACTTACCAGAGACGTTACGAGCACTGTTGGAAAGCGTTAGCAGCCATAGAAGCTATAGATAACGAAGTAGAGGAGTCGGTGCTAGAAGTTGAGATGGAGGCAGAAGTAATTTCTCAAGAAGTGGTCGAAGTATTAGCAGAAGTCCCTAAATCATCGAGGACACCGAGACCAAAGCCAACCCCAACCAAGGAGAGCGCGAAGGATAAGAAGCGCAAGCAGCGTGCAATACCGGTGCACGCATCGCCAAGAAGAAACCCACCAAAGCCCACCCCACAGGAGAAGGGAAAAGCCATAAATTTGGAGCCAAAGGAGGAAGAAATTGAAGACATCCCGATGGATGTGGAGGATGTAGGAGTAGAAGTGGAGGAAGTTGAAGCCCAGGGTGCTGACCCTATCACTCAATTGCCTGAGTATGTCCCTCCTCACAAGGGCAAGACCAAGGTGCCGAAAGACATCGATGAGAACAACACCCCCTTACAAACCCATCTGCTGTCGGATGAGATTGTTTTCGAAGGACCGCGCTTGGCGCGGGTGCTGCTGCTAAAACTAGAGGATTGGGTTTTGGCTGATCATGAGAAGTTCCCACACCTGGCGACCAAGCATCTCATGCACCGGATTATCGATACAAACACCGAAATGACCACATTAGAGCCGCGAAGGTGGCTCAGAGGAGTAGATAAGACAGGGTTTCTCAACCTGCTTTGGGTGTCGCACTACAACTGCACCCCAGTGACAATATTGGTCATCAAGCAGCTGCTATGATTGGTGCATGATGGATGTCTATGGCTGGAGGAACCAATACCCATCACTGACAGGTTGATCTGCCGAATCACGTGATTGCCTTACACAAAAGAGAATCTAGCCATGATATTTGGCGGAAAGGGTGGTGAGCAGGCCCTCGCGAAATCCATGAAAGAAAAGTTTAAACTAGTGAAGAAGCCACGCGGATATGCCATATCTAGCATCTGCGACCTTGCTCTAAAGGTAGCTACGCATATTTTAACAGGGAAAGTGATGAGGAAGTGTCGCGCTGATGAGGTGTCGTCGCGCAAGCAGCCCAGTGCACCGAAGGAGTCCAGTTCAACTGGTCGAAATAACTTCATGGAGAGTTCCTCGCAAACTTCCACGAAGCGCAGGATCTCAGCAAGACGTTCCACTACATGTGGCTTTTTTTGTCAATTGTGTTGGTAGCATGGGAGCTGCCAGAGGATAGTCAATTCCCTTCAGTCACGCCAAACCTACCAGAATCAGTGAAGTACGCTTCGTTGTGGGCGACCAAGGATGCGCAGCAAATCAAGAACATCAAGATCTTTTGAATCTTGATGGAGATGAACATCTGCATGGCCATCAATCGCAAACCATGATTATCGTCTACGGTGTACGCCAACCTAAAAGGCTATGCAGAGTTTAAAGCATACTTTCACTATGTGTCCATAAGGGCACGGAAGGACCCTGCCCAAAAATGGTACGACTTGACTTACCTGGCAATGGATGACGCCACTGCTGCGGTACTTGATCGATGGCCAGCAAAGTGGCATGCTACAACAGACTTGGCGGTGGGAGGAAGCAAGTCTGTCGTGCAGAGACAGAAGGAGGAGGCCAAGCTTAAGATGATACAACTGGCTGAAAAGAGGAAAAAGGAGGCCACTGACAAGGCCCAGGCGAAGCGTGATGTCGCGCAGCAGACAATGAAGTAGACAGGTGGGACAGAGCGAGGCTCTAACAAAGGCGCGAAGTCGCCTTCACCTGAGACAAAGGAGGAGACAGACGAGCAGATAGAACAACAGGAAGTGGACCCGCAAGAGACATCCACCAGCATCAAGCACCCAAGGGAGCATGAGAAAGGAGGGTCCAAGAAGAAATCAAAGGCTACTAAGACATCATTGGACCCTATCACACTAACAGAGGGAGATCTGCATGACATCAATGACACAGTGCGGGATATCATTGCGGAGGCCCTACAACAGTTTGAACAACAACAACAACTAGTATTGGGGGCTATCCAGACACATCTATAGGAGTTGCAGACCCATGCGACACACACTGGCACGATGCCTACGAGCCTTGTTATCGACACATCAAAAGCTGCCAAGATGCTGTGCGCAAAGGCCTCCAGCGCGATAGTGCTACCTGATGGAGCATCGACCATGGAGAACAAAGCTGACAGGCCCATTGTCAATGCCCTAAAGGGAGTAGGGTTGAATCTGGCAATGTTCCTTGGTGAAGCGCTCCACTTCTTGCAGGATGGAGTGATTTCAGAGCTGAGGGCCCATGAGCACCGTGCCCTCTAGGTGATTAGTGAACAGCGGATTAACAATGAGTAGATGGCACTACAGCGAGACTCTAGCATTGCCGCTGTGACCGAGGCGACCAATCAGAACAAGCGTATTATGTAGGTTGTCGAGGAGGCATTCTGAATGGTCCTAGAGTTGGCCATTCTTGAGGAGGACCCAGTTGAGGTACGCGTCCGCAAGTTGGCCACAGGGGTGCGTGATGCTCGGACAGAAATGGCGAGGGTTCAGTTGGAGTTGAACCTGTAAATCACAAAGTTGCAGTTGAAGGCCCATCCTTCAACTCCACCAGAAGTAAAGGAGAAGCAGGCGACCGTTGTCACGGAAGTAGTAGCGGCGGTGGATAGTGCAGTGGTAGACTACACGCAACTTTTTGAGCAGCCGTTTGAGGTCCTGACAAGCTTGCAGGAGGACTCCAATGTACAACGACTAGAGACAAAAGTGCACGAGCTACAATAGTGCTATGATGAAGTCAAGGGCACGGCGCAAACCATCGCGCTGAAACAAAGACTAGCAAATCTGCATGAGGCCAAGCAGCTGAAAGAATAGGTGGATGCAGTGCTGCAAAAGGAAGCAATGCTGAAGGCAAGACTGAATCCCTAGCTGGATGAGGCTTACATGGAAACATGCTCTATTGAAGGAAAGCTTGCGACTCTGCAATAAACTCAACAAAAGCTTAAGGCTAACAGTTCAGGAGTAGTGACTGAGCAGATGGTCGAAGATGCGAAGCAAGCGAAAGCTCAGTGCATTGTCGAGGTTGCGTTCATATGAGTCGCACTGGAAGGTCTTCGTGCTAAGATCTCCGCGCCTGTCAAGTGACTCGAGGGCGAGTCACGATGTTTGTGTTGGGGGCCTGTTGGGAACAAGATCCCCCAAGGACAGTTTTGGGGCTAAAAGCCCATGTATTTGAGTTGAATTTTGTAATAAACTTGTAAAGTCTCCACATCTTGTGGTCACAAAGAGTGAAGGTTCCATGAGTTATAAAGGGTTTTCCGCCCTTATTTTTGTAAAATAAATTCAGTTGTAAAAGATCTAGCCATGGTCCGCATAAAGGGTTGTCCGCCCTTATTTTTGTAAAGTAAATTTGGTTGTAAAAAATCTTCCCATGGTCCGCAAACCATGGGATTGTACAAAATGAGCTAAGTAAGTAAGCTCTAAGTATTTCAATAGTCGATAAACTAGTCATAGCTTGGAAGTAAGAAGTTTAAGTTTCAGGTCGTAGCGTAGATAGAGACTCTACAGCTGAGTGCGCAGAGCACTAGGGTGGATGTCCACGGTTGAGTGCGCAGACCCCTGCAGCGGTTTGCGCAGGGTGGATAGAGTCTGTAATCACGTGAAGATATCAATAAAGAGAAGTATTCTGCAATTTCAATGTCTTTGTTTCGGTTAATGCATCTTGACATGTTATGTATGAATTTCATTTATAATGCTTATATGATGCGCGAATGTATTTAATTACATTGGTTAAGAGAACGCAAGTAAGAGCATCTGTTTACGCGGTGCTAACTGTGATCGTTTAATAAGATAAGTAACATCCTTAAGGTAACTAGGGAATCTATGCAATACATTGTTTTAATAATGCGAAAGTATCTTAACCGAAGGTTCGGGCTACGGGAAGGTCAATCATACCTTTTCGCAGAGGTACTTAAGGGAGGAATAGAGGGACAGTCTGGCAAGCCCTAGAACTAAGTGACCTACGCGAAGGCAAGAATAGAAGGAATAAACCGACATCACAACCATCTCAAGGTGTGGAAACTTGGTTCCAGCATCCCCCCATACTACTTCAGGTAAGACTTTGGTCCGTGCTCCATGGGTTGATGCCGAAAGGGCCAGTAGTGTAGGGATTTGTTTGGCTAACTAACGTTGAACCTGGGTCAGGCCCCCTCAAGCCAACAGTACTCCAAGAAACTGTTGTTGAACCCATGCTAAATGAATACCCTAAAGTTGATTCCCTGTCATTTATGCAACTAGACCAATCTGAATTTGTATAACCAATAAACATGAAATCTTCCATAGATCTTTATACCAAACCATAACTAATTGTTCCATGCAAATATCTTAAAATCCTCTTTGTTTCTTTCCAATGCAACTCCTTAGGTTCTACCATAAATCTTGATACCATATTGAGTGCAAACGAAATAATCGATTGAATTGTGGTTAAGAGATCAAACTTCCAACCAATTGACGATGCAAAATTACATTAATTGAATTGGAGTCATCATGTTTGTATAACTTCAACCCAACTTCCAAAGGATTTGTCGCTGGCTTGCAACTCAACATTCTAAAATTCTTCAAAAAGTCCCAAGTATACTTGGTTTGTGACATGAAAATACCATCTTCCTTCTGCCAAACTTCAATACCCAAAAAATAATGCAACTCACCAAGATATGTCATCTCAAACTAAACACTCATATGTGACTTAAATCTTTGAAATAATTCATCATTGTTCCTTATGTAGATTAAATCATCAACATATAAGACAACTATTAGAATGCTTTGTCCTGACTGAAATATATAGAAATTGGGATCAACTGAACTTTTAACTAAGCCATGATCCTAAAAATACTTATCAATTCTTGAATACCATGCCCTTGGCGCTTGCTTAAGACCATATAAGTCCTTCCTCAACTTATAAACACAATCTTATTTTCCTGGCACTTCAAAACCCTCAGGCTGCTCCACATAAATTTCTTCATCCACATAATCATTCAAAAAATTTGATTTAACATCCATCTGAAAAATTGTTCATTTGTATTATGTAGCTAATGCAAGAATCATCTTGATTGTATTCAACTTTTCCACTGGGGAAAATGTCTCAGTGTAATCAATGCCTTCTTTTTGTGCATATCCTTTTGCAACTAAGCGAGCCTTGTACTTATCAATTGTGTCATTTGATTTACACTTGGTTTTGTAAACCCATTTGGTGCAAATTACATCTTTTCCCTTTGTTAGTTTGACCAAGCCCCATGTATAATTTTTCACCAAGGCATTCAATTATGCTTCCAGAGCTTCATTCCATTCTTTCTTCCTTATGCTTCTACATAATTTTGTGGTTCATCCATTTTCATTACTTGTCCTGTAAGTGCATAATTTACTAAAGAACTTTGAGATCTAGTAACCCTCTTTTCAAAATTTCTATTCAACATATTTCTTTATGAATGAACCCTTTCAAAGCCACTTAGGCTTCTTCTTAACTTCATCTATCTAAACTGATTTGGAATTTGGCTCATCACCAATATTCACTGCATCTTTCCTCAATTCAATTTGTACATGTTCTAGCTAATAGATTCTATTCTCCTCAAACACAACATCTCTACTTATTATCATCTTCTTCACTTGAGAATCAAACGAACTATAACTTCTTGTTGCAGTATTCTATCCAATAAAGATACACTTCACACTCTTATCATCCAATTCTACCTCTTTTCCTTAAGAACGCGTCTATATGCAGTATAACCAACTTTTATATGTGTAACACTTGGTTTGTATCCCGACCATGCTTCTTCTGGAGTCAAATTCAACACTACCTTTGTAGGACATCACTTAAGAGTATATATTGTTATGTGTGCTGCTTCAGCCCCAAACTCATTTCCAAGAGACTTAGTTTTTAACATGCCCCTGGCCATTTCAACTATGGTCCTATTTTTCCTTTCTGCAACTCCATTTTGTTGAGGAGAGTATGAATTGGTAAACTCTCACTTTATTCCATTCTTCCTACAATAATTCAAAAAATCATTTGACTTGTATTCTCCCCCATTATCTATTCTTATGGTGAGAATTTTCAGACCACTTTGCTTTTCAACTAAAGCCTTAAACTCAAGAAAATGAGAAAACACTTCAGACTTCTCCTTAAAAAAATACACCTATGTCTTCCTACAATAATCATCAATGAAAGTGAGAAAATAACATGCCTTTCAAAAAGACACAGTCTCCATTGGACCAAACAAATATCAATGCACCAATGCTAGATGATCTTTAGCCTTCCATGTTCTATTTAAAACACTTTCACTGTGTTATTTCCCAAAAGTAAACCCTTCACATACTTCATCATCCAACTTAATATAAGGGAGACCATTCACCATATTTTTCTTTCTCAACAGCAACAAACTCTGAATATTTAGATGTCTCATCCTTAAGTGCCAAAGCTTACTATTTGTTTCTTTTATTGCTTTCAAATTATGTAAATATTTGAATAAAAGGAAAGTTTGAAAAAATTGTCTTCAACCATTTTTCCTCTTGCCTACAACTGCATTTTGATTCAACTTAAGAACTCTTTATTATCAAACACTAACATGTAGTGTTGTTCCATCATTGGTCATACAAAAAGTAGGTTTTTCTTCAATATTGGTGTAAACAAAGTGTTCTCAATTAACTTCCTCTTACCATGCAATGTTGGGATTGCAACCGTGTCTTTCCCTTTTACTTCATAAACACTATCATCACCAAATATGACTTTACTAGAATAAGTCATTATTTTTGGTAAACAACTCTTGAGATGTTATATGAGCTGAACATCCTAAATCAATATACCATGCTTCATTTTCTTCACTATGTGCCATCAAACTTAGATGAATAATTTTTAATTTCTAGTTTCATTGACAACTGTATTTTCACCCTTCTGCTCCATATCTTGCATTTTTGCATAATAATCTCTTTCAAGATGGCCAAATTTTTGGCAATAATAACATTGTGGTCCTCCACCTCTTCCTCCATTTTTGCCTCCATCTCTTATTTGTCCTTTTCCACGAGATCCATCTTTGCCTCTTCCTCTAAAATGATTGAGATTCCTTGCTCTGCCTCTTGAAGGAGATGCATTTCCTTGTGAACTCTGTCGATTTCTATTTTGATATTGATTTTGATATTGACCCTTGCTCCTTCCTCTTCCTCTATACTTTGTAGAACAAACATGTTCCACTTGCTCAAATGGTTGATTTTATTCATCAACTAACAAGAATCCACTTAATTCATCAATTTTCATTGTATTTAAGTCTTTGGAGATAATATTGGTGGTGACCATCTGAAACTTAGGAAGAACACTTCTTAAATTTTCTCAATTAGCCTTTTTTTCTAGAACATCTTCATCTAATGACCTCATCTGATTAACAAAATCTTGCGTTTTTGTGATGTAATCATGAATGCATTCATTACTTTGCATATGGGCATTTTCAAATTGCTCCTTAATGTTTGTAATTTAGCTACAACCACGCCTTCATATGTGTTCTTTAAGATATCCCATGCTTCCTTGGATAATATTACACCACTAATTCTTGGAAACATAGATTCTTCAACAACAATTCTTATAAGTAAAAGTGCTTCATTATCCTTCTTAATAAGTTCCTTGAGAGATTTTTTTCATCATCACTTAATGCTTTGAATTCATTGAGAGAAGGCATAGTATATCCACCAGTGACAAGTTCTCATAAATTTTTAGTGACGAATATAGATTGCATGTATTTGCTCCAATAAAAATAGTTTGTGCCAACAAGTTTATGCAACACAATAGTGTGTATCACCATGAGGAGAGTAAGAGAGACAGAAAGATAAAATGCACAAAAGAACAAAATGTGTCCCACTTTAACCCGGGACAAAAAACGATATCCAAAAAAAAATAAGACTCCACCACCAACAACACAAAATATCTTTTTTATTAATTAGAAAAATACAATAAAAAACTAAAAAACTCAAATCTTTCAAAAAAAAATTACATCTTATATCTCCTTTCATTATTTCAAACCTTCTTATATCTCCCTGCATTTAAAAAAAAAATGTTAACTCCCCTTTACAAGCTTATTAAGCACTTTCTATAATAAAGTAGTGTTACATAATTCTCAAAGTTCTTTGAGAAATAAAATAGTGTGACATTCACACTCTAAGAAACATTCACATTCACTCCAAATATTAAGTGCACCATAGAAACAAAATTTCAATATTTTAAACTTCATGAAAAGTCATGATGGGGCCAACCCACGTGGTCCCGCCCTGTCTCAGCTGATGTGGACTTTACGTTGTGAACTGTTTGATATGCAATCAACTTGCATGTACTATCTCCGTCTCTTCGGTGGACACATGTTCTCCTCGGGATCCTGGCAAACCCTGCCTTGATTTTCACTCTATTCGCGCCCTTGGGTTCATTACTATCTCCCGGTGGTTGGTTTCGGTGGTCTCTGCGTTATTTTGGTTCTGCTCGTAGTTGCTCGGCCTGTGATGAAACCCTCTGTGGTTCCGCCTATTCTGTAGTGGTAAGGTGAGAGCTCGAGTGTGCTCGGTCGTTCCTGTTTTGGTTTGTCTGTCTGACGATGGGTTTCCTTGGTAAGTTATCTCTGTTTCATCGTATGGTCGTTTCACTTTCTTTGCTGTAGGCGCTCTCCATTGTTTGTTTTCTTTGGCACCGTCTGGTTTGGTCTTTCTTGACAATCCTTAGTGTTTGGTTGTTATGGCTTAATGATGCTCGGTTCGCTCTCAGCTTCGACAGTCTCCCAGGTCGATGAATCTCCGGGATCTTCCCTCTCCGGCTCTCGGCTATTTGAAAGGTATGTTCCCGTTCTATGCTGGAATTTCTTCACCACAACTTATACAGATGCTAATGACTTCGGCCCCTCTGTGAGCAGGGCTCTCTGGTTCAGGGTTTTCTTGCCTGCGATTACGGCTCACTCTCAGGTATGGTCACCTCCTTTTACTTGTTCTCTGTGTTTTTGTTTTCTGTCTTTACGGCTCCAACTCTCATTCAAAGGTTTAAAAAACTAACCTTCCACCCTTTGTGCCTTTTACAGGTGTGGCCGTCCACTGTTTCGTTGGCAATGGCTTTCGTCGACTGTGTGGTCTCTTTCCGGGTAGTCTTGCTCTTATTTTCTTATCTGCATTAGGTTCTGGTCTTTGTCATGGGCTCCGGTTACTAGTTATGGAAAATGTCTGGTCTTTAGTCGTGGTTGTGGTTTCTAGATTTGTCAAACCCTTGGTCATAAGTTAGGAAGGGTTTGGTGACTGCGGCAACGCTGTTAGGTTGTGCTGAGATGAACTGTTCTATGTAACTTTATGCTGAGATAATATGTTGTAAAACTAAGTGGAAAGGAAACTCATTCACTGTCGGTGTTGTTTTCCTACCTGGTGACTGTGTTTGTCTGATATGAACCCGCAATGGGTGCTGATCGGTTCCACCTCTTGTATGCTTGCTTTCATACTCTGCTAGTTCGTAGCTTGTCGAGTACTGTAATGGACTTTTGTATATGCAAATAAAAGTAAATTATTGACACAACATTTTATATACAGTCTTTTGTTCCTGAGGACGCATATAAGAATTATTTGTTTAACTGTGCACTGTAAAAATGAAGGAAATGTATCTTTATTTCTATTACTCTTTTGTTTGCTCCGCTGCTGAACCCCCCTGGGTTTGCTTGCTCGCATTTTTGTACATTGTTTCTATGCAGTTAGATAACTGCTGGCAGTTGTTCAATTTCAGTTCGGCAGTTATTACAGACGTGACTTTTCTTGATGGTTAACTAGTTTACTTGGTCTGTTCTTTACAATAGTAAATTATTGTTAAGTGGCTAATGACTCTAACCACTATTATCATTCCTAGTTAGAACTTATTACAATACTTCAGACATACTGGACAGAAACTAAAATAACAACAGATAATAATAAAACTAACCGAAGAAAAAAACAAACATAAGAACGAGACAGACTTGCTGTTCGTTCTGTGAGCTATTTCTCGTCTCCTGTCCTTTTCAGAAACCTTGTCTGCCTTCTCTCTGACTTCACCCTGTTGACCAGATGCTCTTGCATCAGGCTTCTGGGGTAAAAGAGAACTCATGGCTCCGTTCCATGAGCTCCTCCACCGAGTAACCAGCCTTCTGAATCTGCGCCGCGTCGAGCCACGAGCTGTCCTCCATTGGACGGTCTCTCCACTTGACGAGGTAACGCAGATACTCCTTTCTGCGCGTCTTCTTGGCTACCTGGGTGCTGAGGATTCCTTCAATTTCATGGGTCCGGGCCGAAGGTAACTGCTTCTTCCAAGGACTGCTCTCTAACTGGGTGTCCCGTTTTGGCTGTACCATACTATCATCTTCCGCCTGGGCGTGATATGGGAACAGGTCTGCCACGTTGAATATAGGTGATATGCCTATGTCAGGTGGCAGCTGAATTTCATAAGCGTTGGCTGAAAACTTTCGCAGAATTTTGCATGGACCGATTTTCTTGTATTTCAACTTGTTATATGTGCCCTTAGGAAACCGTTCCCGGCGCAGGTGCGCAAGGACTTCGTCCCCAACATCAAAATGCACCTCTCGTCGCTTTGTGTTTGCGTGCTGTTTGTATTTCTGTGTGCTGTCCTGCAATCTCAATTTTACTCTTTCATGCAGTTCACTCATTGCTTCAGCAAAATCTTCCCCATCTACACTTCTCCGTTCTAGCTATCCCAAATCTCGCAGTTCATGTACTCCCCGAGGATGCATACCATACAAAATCTGAAATGGGCTAAATCTGGTGCTACGATTGGGCGAATCGTTATAAGCGAATTCTGCCTGGGCAAGAGCTCGATCCCATAATCATGAATTTTCTCCAGTCAAACTTCGTAATAAGTTTCCCAAGCTCCTGTTCACCACCTCTGTCTGTCCATCAGTCTGCGGGTGATACGCAGAGCTGAAATTTAATTGCGTGCCCAACTTTTTCCACAGGGTGCGCCAAAAATGTTCTGTGAACTTCACATCCCTGTCTGAAACAATAGTTCTAGGTAAGCCATGTAATCTAACTACTTCTGTGAAAAACAGGTATGCCACGTATGTGGCGTCACTAGTTTTCCGGCAAGGAATGAAATGAGCCATATTCGAGAATCTGTCTACCACCACCATCACTGAATCATATCCCCGCTGCGTTCTAGGCAATCCTAGGACAAAGTCAATGCTGACTGAATCCCACGGCCTGCTTGGAACAGGTAGGGGTGTGTAAAGTCCAGTGTTTTGGCTGTGTCCTTTCGCCAGCTGGCAGACTTTACACCTGGTTACATATCTCTGCACGTCCCGGCTCATTTTAGGCCAATAATAAAAATGCCCGAGCTGCTCTAAAGTTTTTTCGATGCCAAAATGTCCCGCTAGTCCACCACTATGTTTTTCTCTTACTAGATTTTCCCTCATCGAACAGTCTGGAATACATAGCTGCCCACCTCGAAACAATAATCCTTCCTGTAAATTATAATCTAACCATGGGCTTGTGTTCCTCAATACGGGATTTTGGCAAGCTTCAAAAGCTTCCTTGAAATCTGTGTCTATCTGGTACAAGTCCTTCAAATATTCGAATCCCATCACCTGTATGCCACTTTCTTGTAAGAGCAAGGATCTTTGACTTAAAGCATCTGCCACTTTGTTGGCTTGCCCACTTATGTGTTTTAACACAAAAGTAAAACTCTGCAAGTATTCTACCCACTTGGCATGCTTATGGTTCAACTTGTGCTGCTGCGTTACATATTGTAATGATGAATTATCGGAAAACAAGACGAACTCGTTGCCTATTAGGTAGTGTCTCCAATGTTTCAAAGCTTGGACCACTGCATAGAACTCCTTGTCATATGACGAATACTTCTGTCGACTCTCATTTAGTTTTTCACTAAAAAACGCCACTAGTCTGTCCTCTTGACTGAGCACGGCGCCAATAGCTGTCCCGCTTGCATCACAACGAACCTGAAAAGGTTTACTAAAATCGGGCAGCCTCAAGATCGGCCTCTCCATTATTTTCCGCTTCAAAAGTTGGAAACTGTTTTCTACCGCCTTAGTCCAACAAAAAGGTTGGCTGGCCTTTTTAATGGTCTCTAGCATTGGTGCGCAGATTTCACTGAAATTTTTAATGAATTTTCGATAAAAACTTGCTAGACCGTGAAAACTACGTACCTCAAACAAATTCTTTGGTGACGGCCAACTCATGATTGCTGCAATCTTTTCTGGGTCGATCATTAACTCGTTCTCTGCAACTACAAATCCCAGATAGATCAGCTCCTTCTGCAAGAAAGTGCATTTCTTCAAATTTATCAGCAGTTTGTTCTGCTGCAGCTTCTCGAACACCTTTCGAATATGCTGAAGATGCTCTCTTTTCGTTCTGTTGAAAATTAAAATATCCTCCAGATAAACTATCACGAACTTGCCAATAAATTCTTTTAACATCTCATTCATCAGCCTCATAAAAGTACTAGGAGCATTACTCAACCCAAATGGCATGACCAGCCCTTCATTGGTCTTGAAGGTTGTCTTCCATTCATCTCCTTCCCTAATTCTGATCTGATGATACCCACTCTTCAGATCTATTTTTGTAAAGTAAGCTGCCCCACTAAGATAGTCCATCATGTCGTCCATTTTGGGCAAGGGAAACCTGTATCGAATCGTAATTTTGTTTATAGCCCGCGAATCCGTACACATTCGCCATTCTCCACCTTTCTTGGGTGCAAGTACTGTTGGTACTGCACAGGGGCTCAGGCTTTCTCTGATCAGTCCCTTATCCAGCAACTCCTGCACTTGTTTGCGTACTTCTTCATTGTCCCTCGGGCTCATCCTGTACGCTGCTTTATTAGGTAAGCTTGCTCCTGGTATAAAATCAATGTGATGGTTGATACTCCTTTTAGGAGGCAGTTTATCAGGTAGCTCATCAACCACAATGTCTTGGAATTCTTCCAACAACTCCTGAATTTCTTTAGGCAGTTCTGATTTTTCTATGTTCAACAACACCGGCTTCATTCTCCTTACAACTGCATAATTAACTTCATTTTCCTCAACCTGTTTCACAAACTGTTTTCCTCCAATTAACAGTGCCTTTGTTCCGCTTGGTTCTGCTGTGTCTTCCTCTTTGATGGGTACAAGTGTGTGCTTGACCCCATCCTTTGTAAATTTATAATAATTTGTCTTCCCATCGTGTGTCACCTTCCGGTCATACTACCATGGTCTTCCAAGCAGTATATGGCACACGTCCATTGGCATAATATCGCAAACCACTGTGTCGTGGTACTTTCCAATGTGAAATTCTACCTCGCATTGTTCATCAACTAACAGCTGGTGGCCTTTCTGTAGCCACGACACCTTGTAAGGTGTGGGGTGCTTTAGCCGCTTCAGTCCCAGCTTTTCCACCATCTCGGTGGCAACCAAGTTGTCCGTACTTCCGCTGTCTATTATCAATTTGCAGCACTTTCCATGTGACTTACAAACTGTCCGGAACAGTGCTTTCCACTGTGTTGGTTCAGCCACCTCCTTGGCTGGTTTTAACAGCACTTTATTTAAAATCAAAGCTTCCCCCATTTCCGCCATGTCTTCCACCTCCCGGGGTTGTGCTTCAGCTTCCTCAGGCTATGCAACAAGTGTTCCCCTCTGGCCTGCATGTTCAACTTCTGGACATTCAAAGGATCTGTGCCCCCATTTATGGCACCTGTAGCACTGGACATTAGTCCCTCTTCCGCGGCCATTTCCTCCTCTGTTGTCCCTGAAGTTTTGGAACTGCTGCCTTCCTCGTTGTTCGCGGCAGTTCTTCCTCTGCCATAGGACTGTCCTCGTCCTCTGCCATTCCCTCTCCCTCTCTTGTTGTTCTGTTTTCTATTGATTTTCTCCTCAGCCTTTACAGCACTCTGAAAGGCTTCTTCAATATTTCGGGGAGAAAGAATACTAATTTCATCCAATATTTCCATCCTCAAGCCATTTACGTACCTCGCTGTTTTTTCTGGAGTATCATCCGTATAACCAGCACGTAAATTCACTCGGTAAAACTCTTCTGTGTACTCTTTGACAGTCATACCCTTCTGCCTTAAATTCTGTACTCGCCGATATAATTCAACCTGGTAGTCTTTCGGCAGAAATCTGCCCTTCAATTTTTCCACCATCCTTGGCCATTTTCGTATCGGCAATTTGTTCATTCGCTTTCTGTCCGCTTGGACACTATCCCACCATAAGAGGGCGTGCCCCTTTAATTTAGTTGCAGCGAATCTAACTCTTTTATCCTCACTGACTTCCTCATTTTCAAAATACTTATCTAGTTCGCTTATCCAGTCCAACAGGACATCTGCGGACAGACTGCCATCGTAATTAGAAATCTCTGTTTTGGGCTTGCCGCTGGCTAATAGAACTGATCGCAGCAGTCTCAATTCCGGAGCTTCTTCGTCTGACCCGTCTATAGCAGTTACTGCTTCCTCCTCACTGTCATCTCCAAGTTCCAGGTCTCTTCGCCTGCCCGCCTCCACTGCTTCCAAATGAGCTGTAAGAACTCTGATCTGTTCTCTCAATCCCTCATCTGCTCCTCTACGTGCACCTCTTCCACGTCCTCGTCTTGGTACTTCCATCTTCTTCTATTTCCTCAAAAAAACTTGGCTCTCATACCACTTGATGGGGCCAACCCACGTGGTCCCGCCTTGTCTCAGCTGATGTGGACTTTACGTTGTGAACTGGACAGTATACGCTTTAATTTGGAATTGATTTCTGTTTGATATGCAATCAACTTGCATGTACTATCTCCGTCTCTTCGGTGGACACCTGTTCTCCTCGGGATCCTGGCAAACCCTGCCTTGATTTTCACTCTATTCGCGCCCTTGGGTTCATTACTATCTCCCGGTGGTTGGTTTCGGCGGTCTCTGCGTTATTTTGGTTCTACTCGTAGTTGCTCGGCCTGTGATGAAACCCTCTGTGTTCCGCCTGTTCTGTAGTGGTAAGGTGAGAGCTCGACTGTGCTCGGTCGTTCCTGTTTTGGTTTGTCTGTCCGACGATGGGTTTCCTTGGTAAGTTATCTCTGTTTCATCGTATGCTCGTTTCACTTTCTTTGTTGTAGGCGCTCTCCATTGTTTGTTTGCTTTGGCACCGTCTGGTCTGGTCTTTCTTGACAATCCTTAGTGTTTGGTTGTTATGGCTTAATGGTGCTCTGTTCGCTCTCAGCTTCGACAGTCTCCCAGGTCGATGAATCTCCGGGGTCTTCCCTCTCCGGCTCTCGGCTATTTGAAAGGTATGTTCCCGTTCTATGCTGGAATTTCTTCACCACAACTTATACAGATGCTAATGACTTCGGCCCCTCTGTGAGCAGGGCTCTCTGGTTCAGGGTTTTCTTGCCTGCGATTATGGCTCACTCTCAGGTATGGTCACCTCCTTTTACTCGTTCTCTATGTTTTTGTTTTCTGTCTTTACGGCTCCAACTCTCACTCAAAGGTTTAAAAAACTAACCTTCCGCCCTTTGTGCCTTTTACAGGTGTGGTTGTTCACTGTTTTATTGGCAGTGGCTTTCATCGACTGTGTGGTCTCTTTCCGGGTAGTCTTGCTCTTATTTTCTTATCTGCATTAGGTTCTGGTCTTTGTCATGGGCTCCGGTTACTAGTTATGGAAAATGTCTGGTCTTTAGTCGTGGTTGGGGTTTCTAGATTTGTCAAACCCTTGGCCGTAAGTTAGGAAGGGTTTGGTGACTGCGGCAACGCTGTTAGGTTGTGCTGAGATGAACTGTTCTATGTAACTTTATGCTGAGATAATATGTTGTAAAACTAAGTGGAAAGGAAACTCATTCACTGTCGGTTTTGTTTGCTTACCTGGTGACTGTGTTTGTCTGATATGAACCCGCAATGGGTGCTGGTCGGTTCCACCTCTTGTATGCTTGCTTTCTTACTCTGCCAGTTCGTAGCTTGTCGAGTACTGTAATGGACTTTTGTATATGCAAATAAAAGTAAATTATTGACACAACATTTTATATACAGTCTTTTGTTCCTGAGGACGCATATAAGAATTATTTGTTTAACTGTGCACTGTAAAAATGAAGGAAATGTATCTTTATTTCTATTACTCTTTTGTTTGCTCCGCTGCTGAACCCCCCTGGGTTTGCTTGCTCGCATTTTTGTACATTGTTTCTATGCAGTTAGATAACTGCTGGCAGTTGTTCAATTTCAGTTCGGCAGTTATTACAGACGTGACTTTTCTTGATGGTTAATTAGTTTACTTGGTCTGTTCTTTACAATAGTAAATTATTGTTAAGTGGCTAATGACTCTAACCACTATTATCATTCCTAGTTAGAATACTTCAGACATACTGGACAGAAACTAAAATAACAACAGATAATAATAAAACTAACCGAAGAAAAAAAAAAAAAAAAAAAAACAAACATAAGAACGAGACAGACTTGCTGTCCGTTCTGTGAGCTATTTCTCGTCTCCTGTCCTTTTCAGAAACCTTGTCTGCCTTCTCTCTGACTTCACCCTGTTGACCAGATGCTCCTGCATCAGGCTTCTGGGGTAAAAGAGAACTCATGGCTCCGTTCCATGAGCTCCTCCACCGAGTAACCAGCCTTCTGAATCTGCGCCGCGTCGAGCCACGAGCTGTCCTCCATTGGACGGTCTCTCCACTTGACGAGGTAACGCAGATACTCCTTTCTGCACGTCTTCTTGGCTACCTGTGTGCTGAGGATTCCTTCAATTTCATGGGTCCGGGCCGAAGGTAACTGCTTCTTCCAAGGACTGCTCTCTAACTGGGTGTCCCATTTTGGCTGTACCATACTATCATCTTCCGCCTGGGCGTGATATGGGAACAGGTCTGCCACGTTGAATATAGGTGATATGCCTATGTCAGGTGGCAGCTGAATTTCATAAGCGTTGGCTGAAAAATTTCGCAGAATTTTGCATGGACCGATTTTCTTGTATTTCAACTTGTTATATGTGCCCTTAGGAAACCGTTCCCGGTGCAGGTGCGCAAGGACTTCGTCCCAACATCAAAATGCACCTCTCGTCGCTTTGTGTCTGCGTGCTGTTTGTATTTCTGTGTGCTGTCCTGCAATCTCAATTTTACTCTTTCATGCAGTTCACTCATTGCTTCAGCAAAATCTTCCCCATCTGCACTTCTTCGTTCTAGCTGTCCCAAATCTCGCAGTTCATGTACTCCCCGAGGATGCATACCATACAAAATCTGAAATGGGCTAAATCCGGTGCTACGATTAGGCGAATCGTTATAAGCGAATTCTGCCTGGGCAAGAGCTCGATCCCATAATCGTGAATTTTCTCCAATCAAACTTCGTAATAAGTTTCCCAAGCTCCTGTTCACCACCTCTGTCTGTCCATCAGTCTGCGGGTGATACGCAGAGCTGAAATTTAATTGCGTGCCCAACTTTTTCCACAGGGTGCGCCAAAAATGTCCTGTGAACTTCACATCCCTGTCTAAAACAATAGTTCTAGGTAAGCCATGTAATCTAACTACTTCTGTGAAAAATAGGTGTGCCACGTATGTGGCGTCACTAGTTTTCCGGCAAGGAATGAAATGAGCCATATTCGAGAATCTGTCTACCACCACCATCACTGAATCATATCCCCGCTGCGTTCTAGGCAATCCTAGGACAAAGTCAATGCTGACTGAATCCCACGGCCTGCTTGGAACAGGTAGGGGTGTGTAAAGTCCAGTGTTTTGGCTGTGTCCTTTCGCCAACTGGCAGACTTTACACCTGGTTACATATCTCTGCACGTCCCGGCTCATTTTAGGCCAATAATAAAAATGCCCGAGCTGCTCTAAAGTTTTGTCGATGCCAAAATGTCCCGCTAGTCCACCACTATGTTTTTCTCTTACTAGATTTTCCCTCATCGAACAGTCCGGAATACATAGCTGCCCACCTCGAAACAATAATCCTTCCTGTAAATTATAATCTAACCATGGGCTTGTGTTCCTCAATACGGGATTTTGGCAAGCTTCAAAAGCTTCCTTGAAATCCGTGTCTATCTGGTACAAGTCCTTCAAATATTCGAATCCCATCACCTGTATGCCACTTTCTTGTAAGAGCAAGCCTCTTCGACTTAAAGCATCTGCCACTTTGTTGGCTTGCCCACTTATGTGTTTTAACACAAAAGTAAAACTCTGCAAGTATTCTACCCACTTGGCATGCTTATGGTTCAACTTGTGCTGCTGCGTTACATATTGTAATGCTGAATTATCGGAAAACAAGACGAACTCGTTGCCTAGTAGGTAGTGTCTCCAATGTTTCAAAGCTTGGACCACTGCATAGAACTCCTTGTCATATGACGAATACTTCTGCCGACTCTCATTTAGTTTTTCACTAAAAAACGCCACTGGTCTGTCCTCTTGACTGAGCACGGCGCCAATAGCTGTCCCGCTTGCATCACAACGAACCTGAAAAGGTTTACTAAAATCAGGCAGCCTCAAGATCGGCCTCTCCGTTATTTTCCGCTTCAAAAGTTGGAAACTGTTTTCTGCCGCCTTGGTCCAACAAAAAGGTTGGCTGGCCTTTTTTATGGTCTCTAGCATTGGTGCGCAGATTTCACTGAAATTTTTAATGAATTTTCGATAAAAACTTGCTAGACCGTGAAAACTACGTACCTCAAACAAATTCTTTGGTGACGGCCAACTCATGATTGCTGCAATCTTTTCTGGGTCCATCTTTAACTCGTTCTCTGCAACTACAAATCCCAGATAGATCAGCTCCTTCTGCAAGAAAGTGCATTTCTTCAAATTTATCAGCAGTTTGTTCTGCTGCAGCTTCTCGAACACCTTTCGAATATGCTGAAGATGCTCTCTTTTCGTTCTGCTGAAAATTAAAATATCGTCCAGATAAACTATCACGAACTTGCCAATAAATTCTTTTAACATCTCATTCATCAACCTCATAAAAGTACTAGGAGCATTACTCAACCCAAATGGCATGACCAGCCATTCATACAGCCCTTCATTGGTCTTGAAGGTTGTCTTCCATTCATCTCCTTCCCTAATTCTGATCTGATGATACCCACTCTTCAGATCTATTTTTGTAAAGTAAGCTGCCCCACTAAGACAGTCCATCATGTCGTCCATTCTGGGCAAGGGAAACCTGTATCGAATCGTAATTTTGTTTATAGCCCGCGAATCCGTACACATTCGCCATTCTCCACCTTTCTTGGGTGCAAGTACTGTTGGTACTGCACAGGGGCTCAGGCTTTCTCTGATAAGTCCCTTATCCAGCAACTCCTGCACTTGTTTGCGTACTTCTTCATTGTCCCTCGGACTCATCCTGTACGCTGCTTTATTAGGTAAGCTTGCTCCTGGTATAAAATCAATGTGATGGTTGATACTCCTTTTAGGAGGCAGTTTATCAGGTAGCTCATCAACCACAATGTCTTGGAATTCTTCCAACAGCTCCTGAATTTCTTTAGGCAGTTCTGATTTTTCTATGTTCAACAACACCAGCTTCATTCTCCTTACAACTGCATAATTAACTTCATTTTCCTCAACTTGTTTGACAAACTGTTTTCCTCCAATTAACAGTGCCTTTGTTCCGCTTGGTTCTGTTGTGTCTTCCTCTTTGATGGGTACAAGTGTGTGCTTGACCCCATCCTTTGTAAATTTATAATAATTTGTCTTCCCATCGTGTGTCACCTTCCGGTCATACTGCCATGGTCTTCCAAGAAGTATATGGCACACGTCCATTGGCATAATATCGCAGACCACTGTGTCATGGTACTTGCCAATGTGAAATTCTACCTCGCATTGTTCATCAACTAACAGCTGGTGGCCTTTCTGTAGCCACGACACCTTGTAAGGTGTGGGGTGCTTTAGCCGCTTCAGTCCCAGCTTTTCCACCATCTCGGTGGCAACCAAGTTGTCCGTACTTCCGCTGTCTATTATCAATTTGCAGCACTTTCCATGTGACTTACAAACTGTCCGGAACAGTGCTTTCCGCTGTGTTGGTTCAGCCACCTCCTTGGCTGGTTTTAATAGCACTTTATTTAAAATCAAAGCTTCCCCCGTTTCCGCCATGTCTTCCACCTCCCGGGGTTGTGCTTCAGCTTCCTCAGGCTGTGCAACAAGTGTTCCCCTCTGGCCTGCATGTTCAACTTCTGGACATTCAAAGGATCTGTGCCCCCATTTATGGCACCTGTAGCACTGGACATTAGTCCCTCTTCCGCGGCCATTTCCTCGTCCTCGCTGATATGACCGACCTCCTCTGGTGCTTTCTCCTTTCTCTGCTGTCCCTGAAGTTCTGGAACTGCTACCTTCCTCGCTGTTCGCGGCAGTTCTTCCTCTGCCATAGCACTGTTCTCGTCCTCTGCCATTCCCTCTCCCTCTCCTGTTGTTCTGTTTTCTGTTGATTTTCTCCTCAGCCTTTACAGCACTCTAAAAGGCTTCTTCAATATTTCGGGGAAAAAGAATACTGATTTCATCCAATATTTCCATCCTCAAGCCATTTACATACCTCGCTGTTTTTTCTGGAGTATCATCCGTATAACCAGCACGTAAATTCACTCGGTAAAACTCTTTTGTGTACTCTTTGACAGTCATACCCTTCTGCCTTAAATTCTGTACTCGCCGATATAATTCAACCTGGTAGTCTTTCGGCAGAAATCTGCCCTTCAATTTTGCCACCATCCTTGGCCATTTTCGTATTGGCAATTTGTTCATTCGCTTTCTGTCCGCTTGGACACTGTCCCACCATAAGAGGGCGTGCCCCTTTAATTTAGTTGCAGCGAATCTAACTCTTTTATCCTCACTGACTTCCTCATTTTCAAAATACTTATCTAGTTCGCTTATCCAGTCCAACAGGACATCTGCGGACAGACTGCCATCGTAATTAGAAATCTCTGTTTTGGGCTTGCTGCTGGCTAATAGAACTGATCGCAGCAGTCTCAATTCCGGAGCTTCTTCGTCTGACCCGTCTGTAGCAGTTACTGCTTCCTCCTCACTGTCATCTCCAAGTTCCGGGTCTCTTCGCCTGCCCGCCTCCACTGCTTCCAAACGAGCTGTAAGAACTCTGATCTGTTCTCTCAATCCTTCATCTGCTCCTCTACGTGCACCTCTTCCACATCCTCGTCTTGGTACTTCCATCTTCTTCTATTTCCTCAAAAAAACTTGGCTCTCATACCACTTGATTTGGCCAACCCACGTGGTCCCGCCTTGTCTCAGCTGATGTGGACTTTACGTTGTGAACTGGACAGTATACGCTTTAATTTGGAATTGATTTCTGTTTGATATGCAATCAACTTGCATGTACTATCTCCGTCTCTTCGGTGGACACCTTTTCTCCTCGGGATCCTGGCAAACCCTGCCTTGATTTTCACTCTATTCGCGCCCTTGGGTTCATTACTATCTCCCGGTGGTTGGTTTCGGCGGTCTCTGCGTTATTTTGGTTCTGCTCGTAGTTGCTCGGCCTGTGATGAAACCCTCTATGGTTCCGCCTGTTCTGTAGTGGTAAGGTGAGAGCTCGACTGTGCTCGGTCGTTCCTGTTTTGGTTTGTCTGTCCGGCGATGGGTTTCCTTGGTAAGTTATCTCTGTTTCATCGTATGCTCGTTTCACTTTCTTTGTTGTAGGCGCTCTCCATTGTTTGTTTGCTTTGGCACCGTCTGGTCTGGTCTTTCTTGACAATCCTTAGTGTTTGGTTGTTATGGCTTAATGGTGCTCGGTTCGCTCTCAGCTTCGACAGTCTCCCAGGTCGATGAATCTCCGGGGTCTTCCGTCTCCGACTCTCGGCTATTTGAAAGGTATGTTCCCGTTCTATGCTGGAATTTCTTCACCACAACTTATACAGATGCTAATGACTTCGGCCCCTCTGTGAGCAGGGCTCTCTAGTTCAGGGTTTTCTTGCCTGCGATTACGGCTCACTCTCAGGTATGGTCACCTCCTTTTACTCGTTCTCTGTGTTTTTGTTTTCTGTCTTTACGGCTCCAACTCTCATTCAAAGGTTTAAAAAACTAACCTTCCGCCCTTTGTGCCTTTTACAGGTGTGGCCGTCCACTGTTTCATTGACAATGGCTTTCATCAACTGTGTGGTCTCTTTCCGGGTAGTCTTGCTCTTATTTTCTTATCTGCATTAGGTTCTGGTCTTTGTCATGGGCTCCGGTTACTAGTTATGGAAAATGTCTAGTCTTTAGTCGTGGTTGGGGTTTCTAGATTTGTCAAACCCTTGGCCGTAAGTTAGGAAGGGTTTGGTGACTGCGGCAACGCTGTTAGGTTGTGCTGAGATGAACTGTTCTATGTAACTTTAATGCTGAGATAATATGTTGTAAAACTAAGTGGAAAGGAAACTCATTCACTGTCGGTGTTGTTTGCTTACCTGGTGACTGTGTTTGTCTGATATGAACCTGCAATGGGTGTTGATCGGTTCCACCTCTTGTATGCTTGCTTTCTTACTCTGCCAGTTCGTAGCTTGTCGAGTACTGTAATGGACTTTTGTATATGCAAATAAAAGTAAATTATTGACACAGCATTTTATATACAGTCTTTTGTTCCTGAGGACGCATATAAGAATTATTTGTTTAACTGTGCACTGTAAAAATGAAGGAAATGTATCTTTATTTCTATTACTCTTTTGTTTGCTCCACTGCTGAACCCCCCTGGGTTTGCTTGCTCGCATTTTTGTACATTGTTTCTATGCAGTTAGATAACTGCTGGCAGTTGTTCAATTTCAGTTTGGCAGTTATTACAGACGTGACTTTTCTTGATGGTTAACTAGTTTACTTGGTCTGTTCTTTACAATAGTAAATTATTGTTAAGTGGCTAATGACTCTAACCAATATTATCATTCCTAGTTAGAACTTATTACAATACTTGAGACATACTAGACAGAAACTAAAATAACAACAGATAATAATAAAACTAACCGAAGAAAAAAAAAAAAAAAAACAAACAAACATAAGAACGAGAACGAGACAGACTTGCTGTCCGTTCTGTGAGCTATTTCTCGTCTCCTGTCCTTTTCAAAAACCTTGTCTGCCTTCTCTCTGACTTCACCCTGTTGACCAGATGCTCTGCATCAAGTCACTCCACTTTTATTTTATTTTATTTTTCACTTTACCATTTTATTCCTGAAAAGTCACACGTTAACCTTTCTCCTCATGACAAAGTCACGCGGCAGCAGGTGGCCTTCTTCTTAACGCTGTGCTCATTGGCCACTCCACGTAGCACACAAGTCTTAGCTCCTCGGCCACTCCACACAGCATGCAAGTCTCAACTCGTCGGCCACCCCAAGCAGCATGCAAGTCTCAGCTCCTTGCTCCCATTTCAGATTTCAACACAACTTTCAATGCGGATTTCGGATTCATTCGCACAGAATCCACACTGCGACAACTTCAACGCTAAGGCTCAACACTGCAGCTACTCAATAGCTCCACGATTGATACAAAAAAACTCCTACACGGTGGCTCAACGGCTTAACAACTACACATGACTCTTCCGTGGTGGTTCAATACCGCTTTCTCACACATTGGCCGCACGCTCTCAAATGTCTTCACAATGTTCCACAAATTTTCAGACTATGCTCCTAGCTTTTATCAGCTTTACAACGTTCCACTAATTTTAAAAATTACAATTTTATCAATTTTTTTGGCCATGCCTCCGATACCAAATGAAAAAACACACTAGGAAAAAAACAAATAACAAAAGTAAAATCATTTAACTATAATGTACATAGGCTCACTAAATTTTCATTATTCATAACATATATTTATATATGAGGAGAGGTCTGCCATCTTCTATAATCTTATTCATTTTTTATATTCTCTCAACTATCACTTCATAAATCTTTCATCAATCATTCCACAAATCTCTCATTAATGATTTCACTAATCTCTCCATAAATTTCTCACTCAAAATAACGACTTAATAATTTCAAATGCATCATTATTCCATCAAATCTTTTGCGATTTCCATATCTAGAATAAAATTTGAATACTAAAATTCTTCATGTCAAATTTAGAGGAAAATGGAGTTTTCACATCTTAGATGATTTCTTGTTATTTCTATATCACTCACATACAAGCCCAAATAAATAAGATGATCACCAACTATTTAGAAATATATACAATAATCTGCTTTGCTCCTTGTGAATCGAAGTCCCAACATGCAAGTATCAAATATTTGATACCGCCTCCTTAGTGATTTATTTAATCCATACATAGGCTTTTTCACTTAGCATATCAACTCTTTCTTTCCCTTCCTTGCAAAGCCTTCTGGCTTCTTCATGTAGATTTCTTTTTTTAAATCCTTAGGTAGGAATGTTGTTTTCAACTCCTTTTATACTTCAAAATCAAAGACAACAACTACAAGTAAAGGTATCCAATAGAAGTTAACTTGGAAACAAAAGAAAAAAATCTCAATAAAGTCAATTCCTTCTACTTGGGAATAAGCATTTATTACTAACCAAGCTTTGTATTTCTCCACTTTGCCATCCACATTCAACTTCTCCTAGAACACCCATTTGCTACCAATGATCTTTCTTTTAGCTCACAACTCCATTAGAACTAAAGCCTCATTCTTTTCTAAGACTTCCATTTCTTGAACCATGTACTTTTTCCAGAGTTTTCCATCTTACATCCACTACCTCCCTAACAATTCTAGTATCATCACAAGTAATAAACCAAAAAAATAAAAATGAATGAAAATCAGGTTGTTTATACTTTTTTGAAATGATCTCCTCAATACCAAAGTGTGTAGTTCTTGTTTTTATTCTTGTTATTTTGTAGAGTTTGATTCATCATATTTCAATTGATTCATCATCTTGTTTGACATCTTTAATTTCTCTAAATAACATATCTAGCCTATACACAATATTCATAGTTTACGGATTCCAAAGCTTATAATTTTTCATACCATCTTTATATATAAAAAAAGATATGATTTTCAACTTTTTTATCTAGCTTATTCCTAAATTGCTAAAAGTGAAATTTGTACCAAAAATCGTGAAAAACATATACAAAAAACCACCCATTTCTTTTATGGGTAGCATAAGGGACGCTGCAAGCCCCTCTAATGAACCCCTCGTTCTGCTTGGTGCAACAAATTGTACATGCAATTAATCATGCAAAGAATATAGCGCATACCCAATATGTAGGGATCACCCACTCAATCTCTCACATCCCTAACAAAGCTCTTTGGAACTAAAGACTCAAATAAAATAATCAAACATTAAACAAGGTTAGGTGTAAAGAAACCCAATAAATAACAACTCCACCTATTCCTACCAAAGATAACGTAGAGTAGATCCCTTCATATAGCCTACAATGAGTATGGCAGAAATCAAAGGAGTTTCCAATCATGCTAGTGTATTAAACTTCCTATAATGGTTGGAAGAAGCGAGGGAGAAAGTTCTTAAATGGAAATCCATTGTAGAAACAAGGAGAGATGCAAAAAAACAAAGATACCTAAATTTCTTTCATGTAGCGTGAACTAATTATTTATGACCTTCAAAAGAAATCTCAAATTCTTAAAATACAACCTATAGAAATCCTAAAACAACTAGAAAATGAGAATTGACACTAAGAGCGAAGCTAGAGAGATATTGGGGAGAAATTGAGAGTTGAGTTGAGACAATGGTTGTTTTAGAGAGCCCTATCACTAGAACAGAAAAACATACAAAGGAGATGTGTTCATGTAGACCTCAAACAAGGACTTTCACCATGTATATGAGAGAGAAGTGGCATAGGTTTTATTGAATAACATTGCCAAGTATCTCCCTTCCAATGGACAATCAAAGATATTTCATTAAGATTACCATTAGTGTTATAGGAAGGAATTTGATGTCTGAATTTATTTATACAATTATATAATGCCTCATCATTTTAGAGGGTCTCCCTATCCTTATGTGGGAGATGCTTAATTAAAAGCCTCCTTCTCATTAGTATAAAGTGAAGAGAATAGGACCACAAATGCCCAAACATATAGGGAAGAAGAGCTCGACGTTAATATATGGATCAAGGATGAAACCAATAAGATTGAGGATATGCTAAAATGATGCAGGAGCATTCAGGCCTAGTCAGCAATGTGATAGTATGGTCACATGTTGTGACTAGCAAGGGGTTGAAAGAAAATAATTTAATTAAATTATTTGTTTAAATATGTGAAAATGTTTATTTATTGAGAAGAAGGTATAGGTGGCTGAGTGATTCTCCTTGTATGGAGATCAGGCCAAATAGTTGGATTTATTTGGCTAGAATAAAGTATGAGAGATTTTAAAAGCTTTATTTAGTGTTAGTTTAGAAAAGAGTGGGATTGAAGAGATTTTTTAGGAGAGGTTGAGAGATTTCTGGTTCAGAATCAGAATTGATTCATGAAACCATGTATTTGTATCAATTGTGTTTTTCTTATATAATGGGAGATTGTGAGGGAGAGAAGGTGAGAGTGTGTAACAGTGTTCTTTCCTTGGAGCAGTTTGCCAAGGCGAGGCTCTGTTTTGTTTTCCTGAACGTTATGAATGCAATTATGTTGTGTGTAAATCGAATGACAATTTGTATAGATCTATGTGATGGAAATGCATTGGGTTGATTGAAGCGCCGAGCATATTGTGTAAAGTAGAACGCTGGAAATATTTTACATTCGATTTTGATACAGTAGGATTTGGGGTTGCTGGAGGAATTTTGTAAAAGTTGCTGGAGGAGAAAGGGCGCCTCGGGATTCATAAGCCTGTGTGTAAATATGCTGTTATATTTGATAAATATGTGTATAAACTGTGTGTAATTACCTTGGTCTACCGTTCACACTCAATAAGGGCGCAACGGATATATGCGGGGTTTATAAAATCGCTGGCAGCGTAATGACTGTTCTTTATATGTTCTCATATTACTGATTGAATACATGTATGCGTGCGGGGTCGATTTCTTTGATCCTGGTTTGTGTTAGAGTCAACACATGTGGAAAGGGAACGCGTGGTTCTGTTCTGGAACAGAGATACGCCGTCTTAGCTCAGTTGTATGTTAATTCGTTGGAAGTCGAACTGTGGAGAAAAGCCGAGGAGCGCTTGCGTATGGAGGGGATGTATGACGGTGGGTCGGTAGAGCTGTTATGAACAGCAGAACTGTAATTCGTGGATTCAAAATGATGATGCGTGGACAGTAAAACATTGCTTTAAACCTGTGATTCATACGGAGGGCGCATCCAATTGCAGGCGATTGTCAAGCGTGAGTCAAAGATACAATCGCGTGGATAATTCTGCGTTTATTAAAAGGTTGTGTGTTCAGACGGTGGGGGATTTATCATTAGATTAATTGTGTGGATATATATATAAACCTGCAGTGGCGCAATTGATCGCAGTTTAAGTTATATACGGTGTGCATGAATTCCCGCCTGGCTGCTGACTGTACACATGGTTATTAATAAGGAGTTTGGATGGATTTAATTTGTCTAGTATTAGCATTGACTCTTTTCCCTGGGAATCATGCGATTCAAAGTTGTATTCTTCGCAGTCTGGAGATTATTGAAGTGGCGGTAAGGAAAGGTGCTTGCAGCGACAGGATCCTGGTTGGCAGGTACTCTGCTTGCAGAGAAATCTGGGCATGCGTTTGAGTTTTATAGGAAAAGCTATTGACATTGAAGCCAGGAGCATTCATGTATTATCTGTGTGGAATAGCGTTGGAGTTCTTATGGTTTTGGATTGAATAAAGGTAGCTGTGCGTCAATGAATGTGTGGACAGCGCATGTATGTGGTTCATATGCACAGAGCTGTAGACATGGGATTGTTGAAGAACTTAAGGTTAAATAAAAGCGTTTATATGATGTTTGATGGTTTTATAATCATGAAGATGTGGGAATTTGCTTGGGTATAAGAATAGTTTTGATTCGATCAACAGTGGGAATACCTTTTCATATACACGGTTCATAGATGAAGATCCTGGTGATTGCAGGGTAGAGCTGGGAATTTCCCTGCGTCAATTTTTGGTATCAGAGCTTGGCTCTGGTAAATTGAAGAATGTTTGTTTTCTGAATGAAGACAGAAGGTTTTGTTGAAGAGCTGGAATTGCTCTGGGAAAGGATTCAAGTTTTTTTTTTTTTTTATTTAGTTAATCGCATGTGGTGAATGAATGTCAGATTGTGAAACTGATAAAGGTGACAGCATCAGAAAAAGTGAATACTGCAGCAATATAAATCATGGGAAGCCATGAGAGAAAGAACCAGATGCGTTCTTAAAAGCAGAAGTGGCAGTGAACCTGAAGATTCCAACCAGAGATTGGACAGAGAGGACAATTGAAGTGTCTTCGAAAGAGAGAGTGAGAGATTACAGAAGCCTAGAGGGAGCAAAGGTGTTGCTCAGGAGAAGATTCCAGACAGGGGATCGTGCTTACCAAAAGACTGAGTGAGGAGAGCTTAGTGAGGTAAGATTGCAGTAAGGAGGACTTACTGTTGCAGAGGCTTGATGCAGAGGTGCGAGGAGCTCATGGAAAGAGAGGAGCAGGAAATGACTACAGATAGTCATAGCAGAAGTTCACAAGGGAGCCACAGCAGAAAGGAAGATGCCAAAGCAAATGGCATGAGAATGAGTCAAGAAAAGTTTGACCGAGAGAAAGCTGAGATAGATTTCCAGATTGGAATATTGATGAGGATGTTGCAGGAAAGTGTTTGGACCATGAAGAAAAGAGTAAAGTGGCCAAGGCTACGAGAAAGGAGAAATCAGCAAATAAAGTCAGAGCTAGTAGAAGAATTGAGAAAGATTGAGCAGATATTGAGTGCTCAAGAGGAATCAGAGAAACTCCGAGAAGCAGAGGTAGAATTGGAAGTTTCCATTTGCAGACCAGAACAGGGTGAGATGTTAGGGAAAGAAGATAATGAGAGGTCAGCTGAAGATCTCATGGAACAATTTGAAGATATATTGGCAAAGGAAGGCAATGAGGCAATGAAGCCTTGTGATTTTGATTCTTATAGTTTGTGTATGTTTGCAGGATATGCGGAGGATGATGGACAGTTTGATGAAACTGTCACAAACAGGAATGAAGCTCTTGAGGTAAAGTATGATGAAGAATCTCTTTTAGAGGAAGAGGGCGTTGATCTATTGCAACAGAAGGAGTTCATAGATGAAATCTTGTTTGGTGTGAAACAGTCAGATGAGGTTGATATAGACCAGAAGTCTAATGACAATTCCATAGTGGGACCACAAGAAGGTAAACCAATGAATTTGTTTAATGGAATTAATGAAAGATGCTTGCAATATGATGATGTAGAAAAAAGGTCAACTCAAGAGGATTGTCAGGAAAAGAATAAAGCTGAGAATGGAAATTGTGATGAATTGATGGAGAGATTTTACAAGGAAATAGAATTCTTGGAAAAATTACTCAAGGAACCTAAAGGAGAAACGAAGCTTATAGAACCTGATGGAGGAAAAGGTGTGGAAGACAGCATTAATAAATATGATGCTGAAATCAGAGAAATTGAACAGCATAATGAAAGTGATGACCAGTTACAAAGTAAAGTTTGGGATACTGGATGGACAGCAGAAGAAACACATGACCAGGAGGTCATGGAAACTTTCAACTTTGGGAGTCTGATGCAGGAGCATTCAGGCCTAGTCAGCAATGTGATAGTATGGTCACATGTTGTGACTAGCAAGGGGTTGAAAGAAAATAATTTAATTAAATTATTTGTTTAAATACGTGAAAATGTTTATTTATTGAGAAGAAGGTATAGGTGGCTGAGTGATTCTCCTTGTATGGAGATCAGGCCAAATAGTTGATTTATTTGGCTAGAATAAAGTATGAGAGATTTTAAAAGCTTTATTTAGTGTTAGTTTAGAAAAGAGTGGGATTGAAGAGATTTTTTAGGAGAGGTTGAGAGATTTCTGGTTCAGAATCAGAATTGATTCATGAAACTATGTATTTGTATCAATTGTGTTTTCTTATATAATGGGAGATTGAGAGGGAGAGAGGGAGAGAGTGTGAAAGTGTGTAATAGTGTTCTTTCCTTTGGAGCAGTTTGCCAAGGCGAGGCTCTGTTTTGTTTGAACGTTATGAATGCAATTATGTTGTGTGTAAATCGAATGACAATTTGTATAGATCTATGTGATGGAAATGCATTGGGTTGATTGAAGCGCAGAACATATTGTGTAAAGTAGAACGCTGGAAATATTTTACATTCGATTTTGATACAGTAGGATTTGGGGTTGCTGGAGGAATTTTGTAAAAGTTGCTGGAGGAGAAAGGGCGCCTCGGGATTCATAAGCCTGTGTGTAAATATGCTGTTATATTTGATAAATATGTGTATAAACTGTGTGTAATTACCTTGGTCTACTGTTCACACTCAATAAGGGCGCAACGGATATATGCGGGGTTTATAAAATCGCTGGCAGCGTAATGACTGTTCTTTATATGTTCTCATATTACTAATTGAATACATGTATGCGTGCGGGGTCGATTTCTTTGATCCTGGTTTGTGTTAGAGTCAACACATGTGGAAAGGGAACGCGTGGTTCTGTTCTGGAACAGAGATACGCCGTCTTAGCTCAGCTGTATGTTAATTCGTTGGAAGTCGAACTGTGGAGAAAAGCCGAGGAGCGCTTCCGTACGGAGGGGATGTATGACGGTGGGTCGGTAGAGCTGTTATGAACAGCAGAACTGTAATTCGTGGATTCAAAATGATGATGCGTGGACAGTAAAACATTGCTTTAAACATGTGATTCATACGGAGGGCGCATCCAATTGCAGGCGATTGTCAAGCGTGAGTCAAAGATACAATCGCGTGGATAATTCTGTGTTTATTAAAAGGTTGTGTGTTCAGACGGTGGGGGATTTATCATTAGATTAATTGTGTGGATATATATATATAAACCTGCAGTGGCGCAATTGATCGCAGTTTAAGTTATATACGGTGTGCATGAATTCCCGCCTGGCTGCTGACTGTACACATGGTTATTAATAAGGAGTTTGGATGGATTTAATTTGTCTAGTATTAGCATTGACTCTTTTCCCTGGGAATCATGCGATTCAAAGTTGTATTCTTCGCAGTCTGGAGATTATTGAAGTGGCGGTAAGGAAAGGTGCTTGCAGCGAAAGGATCCTGGTTGGCAGGTACTCTGCTTGCAGAGAAATCTGGGCATGCGTTTGAGTTTTATAGGAAAAGCTATTGACATTGAAGCCATGAGCATTCATGTATTATCTGCGTGGAATAGCGTTGGAGTTCTTATGGTTTTGGATTGAATAAAGGTAGTTGCGCGTCAATGAATGTGTGGACAGCGCATGTATGTGGTTCATATGCACAGAGCTGTAGACATGGGATTGTTGAAGAACTTAAGGTTAAATAAAAGCGTTTATATGATGTTTGATGGTTTTATAATCATGAAGATGTGGGAATTTGCTTGGGTATAAGAATAGTTTTGATTCGGTCAACAGTGGGAATACCTTTTCATATACACGGTTCATAGATGAAGATCCTGGTGATTGCAGGGTAGAGCTGGGAATTTCCCTGCGTCATAAAATGCCATGCAAAATTAACTTCAAACATGGAGTTAATCCCCTTTTTAATAGAGAAGTAGAAAGAGGCTATTATCCAATACCAAGCCACAATGAAAAATTTAGGAGCCAAGGTTTTATAGTTATGCCAAAGTAGGTGGGAGGGGCTAATCCTTACTTTAGAGAGGAAAAATATCATTTCTAACAAGGATCAAATCCTACCCCTTTCAAATCTCAACTATTTGTGAAGACCTTTATGAAAATGAAGCTTGGTTGTGAGGGAAGGTGGGGGGAAGAGTGTATCATTCTAGATTTTAAAGGAAAACTTGAAATAATATTTGCTTGGGGTCTAAGAGAGTCTACAAATAATCAAGTTTATGCTTATGCACTCCCTTAGGATCTTCCCTTAGTAATTGATTGGGAACAGAGATCTTGATTGCCATAGGCGACTTAATCATAATTATCAAACTAATTCTCTCAAAATCTCCCTCTTATAGTAACAATATTACTTCTTCCATTATATCTTTCTCTTGAAAGGAAGTCAATAATTCCCAAAAAAATCTCATT
The DNA here is from genome assembly GCA_031772625.1 of Pinus tabuliformis. Classification (NCBI taxonomy): domain Eukaryota; kingdom Viridiplantae; phylum Streptophyta; class Pinopsida; order Pinales; family Pinaceae; genus Pinus; species Pinus tabuliformis. The sequence continues at coordinate 105,385,604 of CM062810.1, read as the reverse complement.
GTATCATATCGTCTAAGAATGCAATCATCAAACATAAACATTAACCAATGAAACAACTAATTTAAAAGTCGAATGACTAAAAACACAATTTGTTTCATCAACCAATTCCTTAACATTCATATTTGATATACATATCAAAGATTATGAAGAATCAATTGTTCATGCACATACCAAACATATCATTATTCTCATTACATTTGAGAGCGCAGGAAAAATATATGAATCCATTTTCTTGTAAAGATGACCATTTTATTATAAGTTGTTTTGATTTATTGAGTAGGCTATTTAAAGGCACAAGTACTAAAGAATTAATAAGTTGCGTGTTGTTTTCATATGGCCACATTGTGTGTTAATATGTAACTTCTTGTTTCTTTAACATGTGTTTGTTGCACGCTTTGATTTTTTAAAATGTTCCTTTGAAAGAAGTTCTTTAATGTTTTAATGTGATATAGTGATAGAAGAAAATATAGTAGTAAGGGAATTTCAAAAAATTATTGTATTTTTTTTATCTCACAATTTGTTACAATTAAACCCTTGTACACTTTCAAAAAAATATTTTAAGATTCTTTATATGATGATTGACATATAATAATTGAGATTTACTAATAGATGAACATTGCAGCAAATAAAAATCCAACTTTATAACTCAATTAAATGTCTAAATTGTATAGTAATTGAATATTGCTTAAAAGAGAATCACTACATTTGATAGTTGACAACCATAATATATGAATCAATTTTAATATTATTTGTAGTCATCATTAAAAAATATCTATGATCTAGTCAACGAGGAGTTGACTAGCATTCCATATAAGTAATGGGATGCCAACTAGCTTTACTGAAAATTTAAGATGTCAACACTAACTATTGGATTTCCTTAATGGACCATCATTATACAACCTCGCTGAAGATAAATTAGACGATGTCTCTAATACTTCTTTTTAACTTACACGTTTCCTTGATAAACCGCTCTAATCGAACCTAGGCAAAGATAAATTGGGGAATGTCCCTAATATTTCTTAACTTGCATATCTTTTTAGGAATGCATATACTTCATTTTTTGAAGTATGAGAAGTCTTACTAGGATTCTTGACAAAGGTTGAAAAAGCCCATGTACTCCTTCTCGTGGATCATATGAATACTTCTCTCAATTCCAACAGCCCCTAAAGAATTTAGAGTGCATTATAAGTGAGTACTTTTAACTTCTACACAAACAAGTAATCCAAATAAATTATCAACTAAAGCCATCCATGATGAAGTGAAAAGATTATCTTTCTCACCCATTGTTATTGCACTAATAAAAATCACCCCAGAGAGAATGAAGACGATGATCGAAGCTCTTCCAAGTATTGTAACGAGCTTTCGAAGGATGCATTGTCCCCAAAATCCAGCTAAAATAGATATACTCATAAGATATAAAGCTACAAAAATAACAAACAAGTTAATTGACAAAGTTTCACACACTTGTTGCATAGTAAAATGATAAAGTGGACACTTGAAAGGGACAAGTTGTATATACATACCATAGGGAAGTGGAAATCTATTCAAAAAATAGAATTCCACCACTGACAATGAGGAGGAAAACATCATCACGAATGTTGCAGTGGCACTTGCAACCTACAAATCATATTACAAGAATTAGTTACGCTATGCATGTGCAGAGTTACATGTGCTGAAATGTAGTAATAAATCGTAAGTGAAAGAGTTTCACCTGTGGAATTACACCAATTTCAAGAAGTAGAGGTCCTAAGATGAATCCACCACCAGATCCAAGTAAACCTCCAACAATGCCACCCACAATTCCACAAGTTGCACATAAAACCAACACCGTTGCTCCCCACTCAACAGAAGCCTCACAAACATTATCCATGTCTCCACATTGTCTCTTGCTCTTGCTACTCTTGTATAGAAATATTGCTTCATAGATGCAAACACCAAATGCCACTGGAATATGTATGACAACTTAGTTTTAGTCAAAAGTATATGCTATAATTGTTATTAGATCACCTTATCTTTGTTGGGATAAATATTTTAGTCTTCTACAAACACTTACCTGCAATGCATTCACTATCCAATACTCCACACCACAAACCATTGAACCATTCTGTTGTAAGAAAATAAATAAATTAGATTAAATATCTGATTTTCTTTTGGACCAAAAATAAACGAGATCTTAATCAACATCTCAGTTTTCATAATTTAATAAAAAAGGATAAAATATCAATGTTCTATATTGTGAGAAGCACAAAAAATTATGTAAAATAAAAACAAATCCACTAACCTTAAATATTTGGAGAATTAAAAAAGAAATCCATACAACCATGAGAATTGAAAGTCCTTTCCATCTAATGTTGAAACATATTGTTTCCTATTCATGGGCCAACGAAAACACTTTGTCACATCATTCACATCAAATAACATTTCTATATCAATGACAAGAAAAATAAAAGCAAAATACAACCCAAAAATGTTATTGACTAATTATAACCTAAGAATATAAAAGAAGAAATGCCAAACTCACCAGTGTTCCATTTCCGTCTTGATCACTTGGAATTGCCTCATAATCCACATCTGAAGACCAATACTAGCACAAACTTAGAATATATAATCATGCTACACATACTTCCAATTAATAACTAACATTGGCATATTGAAAAATATTACCTTGGGTAGCTAGTATGGGAGTGGCCTCCTCCTCATTCTAGGAAGAAGAAAAAAAAAGGAAAAAAATTAAAATGTCTAATTTGATAGAATTTTCTAATCATACTAATAAGCTAAATAATCACAAAAATCAATGATGAAATCCTCATATCATTGAATATTACCTTAATCTTTGTCTCTTTCTTCCACATTTCTATACCCTTAAAGAAGGACCTAGATGAAGTCCCTATCACAACAATAAAACAATAGATAAGATAATAAATAATAAAATTTGTCTTATGCATGAAATATTATTACCCCATATCATTAAATAGGAAAACATCTATGTTTTTAGGGCATTACCAATGAAAAGGACAATGATAAGAGTTGTTATCAACCAATATGGAAATATCACACTTAGAGTCACTCCAGCTGTAATACCCATCATTAACATGGGTTGGAAAAAAAGTGCAAGATCATAGTCGATAATTGGTACATCTCTTGCAGGATGCCTAACTCTTAAATTGTACCACACTGATGAAGTTGATGCACCCATTATCATACCTGCAATAAGAAAACAATAAGTAAACATTTAGCAAGTGTTACACCTACACCATGTGATGGTATTAAGAGTTTTATAAAGTAGCACATTTTCTCCTCAAACTAGGGTTAAATTTATAATAGCCCTCTTAACATTTTCACAGAGATAATAAAAAATCAACACAAATTTTACATGGTAAAAAAATGTTAAAACACACTTTTCATACCGAACAACAAATTCCATGTAACTTGAATCATTAGTAACTTGGGTCCCTCTTTAAAGGATGACTGGATCAGGTTGAGCTTCAATGGGACAATTAGAGATCACATATATTTGGTGGGAGTTGGAAATTTCTTAAGAAATTAAGAAGGTAGGATTCTCTATGTCTACTGCAAATTTATTTTGAAGGAAACTAATAATCATGCCTAGGCATAAACCTTATATGCAAGGATTGAATTATACCCTTGAGAACGACTTCCATTTTGTAGAAATTGAAGGGGATTATAAGCTTTGACATTTTTCCAAGTGAATCCTTTTAAAGCAATTGATTCATCAATGATAATATATCCTAGATTGATCAAGATAAGGTCAAGATGAACATTTTTGTGTTATACACTAAGAGGACCACTAATATAACTATAGATTGGATAATGAATAGATCCATTAATAAAAAGTGAAACATTGTAACATAAAAGATTGGTAAATTCATTAGGGAGACTCAAGGATTGGTGGTTGAGTTGCTAAAACATGCATAATGACACCTTCCTTAATACCCCTACCTCAAACCTTGGTAAAATGGAAATCAAGGGGTATCACAAAAAGGTGGTTGTCTTGAGAAGAATGAAATCCACATGAGGAGAAGGTTTTGAAAGGTTTGTGAAAAAAATATTTCCCTCCTACCCCACACTCACCGCCTTCTCCCATGAGTTTCTATTTTATGGGGGATATATTATACCAAGATAGCCATCATGCTACACATTATGCCATATGAGCATAAGCACAAGGACAACAATAGAGACCTCAACACATCACCAATGCAACGGAAGAAGGTGGAACCCACATGCCATCACTTTGAATAAATTGAAATAGCAACATTGAATCATGTCGGTGGAAGCAAGTCCATTAGCCTAGAGGTTGCAAAGAGTTTTTATAATTGAAGGCATGGATGTTGATGATGGCATGAAATTCAACAATGACAAATGGCACCAAGTCTTCATGGCATTCTAAATTTTGGAGTTGAAAATGGAAATTACAGGGAAGATGGTGAGATATTAAATAACAAACTCAAACAAAAAAATAGTAAAGCTTGAAGTTGGGTTGAGGATTGATAATTTGAATATTTGCAACATGTTTATTCAAATCTCAGTGGACCAAGAAATAGGTGCTTCACACCTCCATCAGTTTAAGGTGGCATAGCCACTCTAATGACCAAAATCTTTAATGAAGAAGGTTTCCCTTCTAAAGTTCGAGCTCATTGGCACGCCTCATTGTTATATCCAATAGGCATTGTAGCTTATGGGTAAAATCATCAATAATAACAAAGATTTGTGGGTGAAAAATATGCTTTTTCAATGAGAGGAGACATTTTTTCATATATATCTAGATTTTCGAATCAAGTTTGTTGTTATTTTAAAGGGTTAGCTATGTTTTGTATGCATGGGAAATGATGTTCTTTCATAATATGATGAATAGTACAAGAATGTAAGAATAGATAAGAAAAGTACTAGCAAATTTTGGTCTTTTTTAAGCTTTGAAACTTATAAAGGAAATGTCAACATATTTGGAAGTATTAGTTTCGCAAGTTGTACAAAATCTCAATTGTAGAAGTAATTCTTATTGAAACTAAAAAAACTTAATATTGACCAATACTTGTATTGTTGACATACTAACTTAATATTGACCAATACTTGTATTGTTGACATACTTCTAATAAGAAAAACTCTTGTCACAAACATAGGTTAAGGGCTTCCCTTCAAACCCAAAGAGGAAAATATATAGATTGGAAGTATAATGGGCTTCCTAAAGGTATGAATTCCCTTCTTGACAAAGAAAAAATCAATTCTTACATATGCCCATTGAACTTGACAATCTCAATGCCAATATTATTTCTAATATTGATGAATAGGCCATTTATGGACAATTTTGAATTGAGTTATAAGTAGTAGAGGGTTTCAACCCTGAAACTATTTTTCATACCCATCTCAATTCTATTGGAGATGGCTTTGTTCTTTTAAGTAAGGCAAGCTAAAGGTAGGGGAGATAATTAGGTTTTTCTGAAATTCCTCAAGATTTTCATGAAGATCTCAGTGCTCTACACGACACTAACATACCCCACAGTCAACATAGACACTCTATTACAAGTGTTGGTTCCACTCCATAACAATCACATAAGAGCACCTCTACATTGAGGAGCCAATCTCAAAGAAAATAAACGAGGAAGAATGATAGAAACACTGATGGTGAAGGTGGTGATGGAGATCATTCAAAATTTAATTTGAATAAGACTCACATTGTTGGAGTTAGTTCGAAAATAAAAAGAAGTAATGCACAAGGGATACCTGCAACACACCCAAGGATGTTAATGTTCAAGTTATGTAAATAGATGATCTTTGATGAAACAATAGTGTTAGGATATTCCGACACATAGGAAATAGTTAAGTACAACTTGGTCTAGTATAGAGTTAGGTATAGAGTTAGGTAAAGTGTGTTTCTTTACTATGTACATTTTGTAACTTACAATCCGACGGTCACGATATGTAGTGATCCGACGGTTCATTCTCTCCTCGGTATTACTGACACTTGATCCGTGGCTTAACACCCGATTGGTCCATGATCTCTATTTAAAGAGCATGGAGGGTCATTTGTAGGTTAACCGTTCATGAGAGAAGCTTATGTAAATTTTCATTCTTTTATTAATAAATTCCCTAAAGTGGCCGCTCCTATTGTGTCATATTTGTAAATCCTTCAATCCTATCCCAAGTTGTTCTTAAGGGGGGATGTTAGGATATTCCGACACATAGGAAATAGTTAAGTACAACTTGGTCTAGTATAGAGTTAGGTATAGAGTTAGGTAAAGTGTGTTTCTTTACTATGTACATTTTGTAACTTACAATCCGACGGTCACGATATGTAGTGATCCAACGGTTCATTCTCTCCTCGATATTACCGACACTTGATCCGTGGCTTAACACCCGATTGGTCCATGATCTCTATTTAAAGAGCATGGAGGGTCATTTGTAGGTTAACCGTTCATGAGAGAAGCTTATGTAAATTTTCATTCTTTTATTAATAAATTGCCTGGAGTGGCTGCGTTGGCTCAGGTCGTGGACTGTTTCCCTCTTTGAGGGTTTTAACCACGTCAAAAGTACTGGTTTATTGATCTGCGATCTGTTTGTGAGCGGTGTCCTTTGGTGTTCTGTCTAAGGAACTTACCCTGTAAATTCCTACAAATAGAAATACCAAATTGGGCTTAAAAAGCAAGCATTGTAAACCTAATCTATTGCTAAGAATTTGGCTTAACAAGAGCCAATTGATCTTGAAATCAAGTTAGTAACATTGCACCATGCAATTTATAATAAAATCTCGAAAAGAAAAGAAAAAAAGGCTTGAAAACATGAATGTAAAAAATGATCAAGTTATTGATAAGGTGAATTGAAAGATAAACATCAAAGGAATCAAGCCATCCAAGTTGTTTGAATTTCTAAACAAGAGGCAATGAATGCATTTAGTATTGAAATAAAGAATAAAGGAATTGGAGATGGCTTTGTTATCAAAGCCATTATTTGCTAAATTGATATCTGCTATCAGGCCAACTAAAGTTTCAAAGGACATCCCAATAAACAATTCGAAAATTAGAGAAGCATAAAGTTTGCTAGTTGAAATTGACAATACATGGCTGATAATATTAATAAGAGAATTAATCCAATCTTTGAAGTATGGGAAGTAGTCATAACTTCAACCACTCTTATCGCCAAAATTAATTCCCTCATTGAATACTTGCGAAAGGATTTAAAATTTTATGAAAATTTTATAAAGAGGCCTTAACCACATTTATTATAGAAGTGTCAAACATGAACGAGGCCCAAAGGAAAGAACAAAATTTCCCTTCCCAAGGATGAATTAAATAATTAAAGGCTTGTTGAAAAGAAAGAATTACAACGGTTCGAGAATTAATTTAATATTAATACAAGATGAAGTGATTTATTCTTTAAGCTAGTCGAGAAAACAAAGGAATTGGAGCGCCTTGGTTTACTCATGGATGTGATGTTGAACCGAGAACAAATGAAAAAGTGTGTGGATGTATAAGGATCACATGGGGAATGACTTCAACAAACTTGTTTATTTCCAAAAAGAAAAATTTGAAAAGTGGTTAATTCATTTTGTCAACTAGAATTAAGCCCAGTCTAACATGGTACATCAAGTCGCTTATGATTTAGAGGACATTAAATATGAATTATGTAAAGTTCAAGTGAAACAATCATTGTTGCACCTTTGGGGAATTACACTGAGAAATGGTTCAAGGATAAGTTAGAAAAGGAAATGATTTCAAGATGACTCATTGATGGTTCTAACAGTTATGTTTTCAACTTATATCCAATAATTTAAACTTAGAGAAGCCTTCGACACAAGGTGATTTTTTTTGGTGATCATTGTAAGTAAATTATCTCATTTGGCCCCTACCTTTCTTCTCAATTAGTAATCATTCAACCTTCTTGATTTTGGAGTTTTCCGAGTATCAAGGTCAATTCCTAATCATTGTTCTTCTTCTCTTCCAAGTTTTTTCCTTATATATGGTTCTTGAGAGCCCAATCCCTGTCCTTTAATTGATGAATGCATTTTAAATTTCTCATATTTTACAAAGTTTTATTCAAGCACTTCTATATTTTCATAAATTGCACATCTAGTGTAATATCTGGACTTTTGAGTTTTAAGCTTAAGATTGCAAGTGTGTAACTCTTTTTGTCCCAATGAGTTTGAATGAAGTTACCTTTTAGAGTTCTTTGTAAATGCATTGCACAATTATTTATGCCTACTCAAATGTCTGATTCTTTACTTTAAATTGCACTAGACATTCATGACTGTTAATTTTATTTATGTTTGTATAAATGTGTATCATATTATTGTGAATATTTGAGACCTAATTCTATCTCATGCCTTTTCTTCCCTTTATTGTCCTCTAATTTCTTTAAGTAGATAATTATTTACTAAATAGGAGTGCCACCTCTTAAAATAAAGAGGGAAAATCATTCCCTCAAATATTATCTTTGATATTTGGCCAATTCCAATTATTAACAACATTGAAAATAGATCAAAGGGTAAAGAAAAGGAATTTTTATTCATTCTTTCAATTGAAGTTCACATTCTAAAGTGTTGATTTACTATTCAAAGGTTTTTAGGTATAATTTAATGTTTTGATGAATCATACATTTAAGAGATACTCTTAGACTAAGAAGGAATAATTCATCCATTTTTAGAGAATGCACAAGTATTACTTACATCTAATAATAACCCCTCTTTGCATGTGCTAACAATAGAATAGTGAGACATCTCCTAAGCATGTTGGTTACCTATTCATGATTATAAGGGAGGAGGTATTTTTCACATTGCAAAAAGAAAGAAACACTTTGTTTAAGTAACACAGTACCATGCACCAATCCATAATGGATGAGAATATGTGCTCTTGTTCAGGGGCTCCAATTCGTGATAAGGAGAAATGTTCTTGCATGGTAGATATTATTGGAAAGATTGTAATAATGGCTCTTAAATATGTCTAGAGTCAGATTAAGCCATTGTAGTTTAATCAACAAAGAACAATCCATTTAAGGTGAGGAGACAAGCAAAGAAATTGTTGCATTTATGAACACGAATGAGATGTTTTCAACTTTAATTTCTAAGATGGTCTCGATTAAAATGCATTGAATTGCTAAAGAATTTGGAAGAGAGAGACACCATAGAAGAAGGCATTGAAGTATGACAAAAATGTAAAAGGGATGTGTGAGATTCAAGTTTGATACTTGGTTAAAAGAAATTGTATATGAGAATACATGACCATTTTTCTCATATTATAAAGATTCTGTTTGAAGAATGGCTCCAATATGGTTGTGTAGAGAGAGTGCAATGTATATGGATTTCTCTAACAAAAACTTACAATAAAATGCTTCCTTCATGTCTCCTAAAAACACTAGTTAGGAGCTTTAGCTCCTTGAGATTAAATGCTTCCCTTTTTGGTTGCGAGAAATTAACCAATGCATAATGGCCAATTTTAATGGGGAATCTTGATCATGATATTTTGGAATTCTTGGAAAAAACCAATGTTATTCCCAGTCCAACAATTTGGGAAGAAATTTCTCTAATCATTAATCAGTCAAGGAGCTAAACAACTAAACAATCGAAGAGGATTAGGTGCATCTGTGCTAAGAAATGATCACAAATTTCATAAAATAATTTGGGATACTACTCGACCCACAATTCCTAATAATACATATAAATTGGAGGCATTTTGGGCATCCAATTCTAATTCATGTCTAAGATTTCATTAGTAGCACAAAAAACATCTATGAGACAAGACGACATATAAAAGGACGGTCCCTAGTTTTCCAGGTCTTCCTTTATCTTCGCAAGATCCATTAACAAGTGTGCTAACAATATGTTTGACAAATTGAATATACGACAAGTAGAGACTATTTTTATCGCCAGAGGTAACCATTTGACCTTGAAGCAAGACACGTTGAACTCAGCATGTAACCTACTAATCATGGTTGTCAAATGGCTAAATGGTGGTTGTAAGTGTTGGGTAGGATATTTCTCATTGCCACACTCTTTAAAAGAGTCACTATCCCACCACTATTCTTTCAACATTTTGATGAACTTAGGATTATTTGTGAAGGACTTGTCCAAGAATTATTTTTTTTCATTTAATCTATGGAGCCTTCAAATGATAAATTTGGTTGAAGGCCTCGGGTTTTAGAAAGGTTTTGTTTCTCCAGCGTTGTTGACTATGGCATCTTTCTGCAAATTGACATGTGCCACTGCCCACCTTGTCATGTCATTATATGACATATTAGTTGGCTTTGTTGCCACATGATAAATCTTAAACTTATTTATGTTATGCATAGCATTGAAGTCTTCGTCTCCTTCAGTGAACTGCATGTTAGCATAAGTCCTATAAATTTCTCCCTACTCTGGGTACACATCGGCTCCATCTAAAACCCTAGTATCCATGAAGTGGGTTTCATTTTCTAATGGATTCTACATAATGGGTTCTGTGATATTCATTTTTTCTCTTTACTTTTGGATGTTTTGAATAATTTTTCAATTTCTTACGCCTTTGGAAACTACATGCAATAAATGAATATGAGCTTCAAAATAAATATGAGCTTCAAAATAAATATGAGCTTCAAAACATGAGTTTCATTCCCAATTAGAATAACATTACAAAGATAATTTTTCTTACTTTAACAAAATTGCGAATAATCATGAATAAACTATTAGTTGGGAGGATAACTATGTTGTTGAAGGGAGGCAAGGTCAAGAGAGAATTATGTGAAGAAATAGTGAAGGATCGGTGAAAAATAGGGCTTGAAATCCTCATTTACAAAATTTAATCGCAACCATAGGAAAGCATTAATTTGATCCAAGTTAGCATGTCCATTAATTTAAAACATAAAGTCTGGTTTGTGCAAGAAAAAGAAGAATGCAGCCAGAGACTTTGAGTGACAGAGTAGTGTGTTTGCACTTTGTCGAATTGTGATACGTCGAAGGAAAATCATCGAAGGGGATTAAAGGGAGTGAAAGGGACACAAATCCAATGAGATAGGTTTGTTAGCAATTAAGAGCAAGTGAACGCATTGGGGGTAGAGATTCGAAAGGTAATGGGTTACTCCTACAAAAGTGTTCTATGGAAAACATCTAATAAGGGAAAAGTTTGATTTTCGATGAGAAACTAGGGACACCATCCAATATGATCGGCTACTAGTGTCAAGAACAAGTGGCCAAGGAAATCACGCAGACGATTATTAAGAATCACTCGACACGATTTTTTTGATAAAGCATCAACGTTGGGGGATCACGTAGGATGAACCTTCAAAAGTTATTACACGATTTCTTTCCAATTTTTTATGTTCGATATGGGCCATCGCAAAGGCATATAGGAGTTCTCTGATATAGATGTTGGGGAAATAATGATTTGACAATTGGTATAACAATTTATCTTCCAATTTCTAATGTCTAATACAAGGCATGGAAGAATTCTCTGATAAGTGTTTTTGGGGCCTTAGAACCTATCAACATAATTCTTCAAGGGACTCTTGGGTAAGAACTTATGGGAAAAAAGGTGAAAGGCCCCTCATAATTATTTTGTCTCTGCTAATTTTGAGGGGAAGGTTGTTGGGCACAACACTTTAGCATTATGACTCTTTTTATCATCATTATAATTTAATTTAGCATAGGGACACTTAGATTCATAATGTCCTATTGTACCACACTCAAAGCATTTGAATGGAGGATTACCTTTGAATTTTCCAGTTTGTGTTTTCATCTCTCTCACAATTTGAACTTCTTCTTCATCTAATTCATAGTTGTAAACTTCATGGGCCTTTTGACTAATTGTCTCCTTTGTTGCTTTGAATGCTGCTTTTGAACCTTAGTTCTCCTTCTCTATTTTGATTTCATATGCATTGAGGATTCCATGTAGAGTATCCATACTTAGTTTGTAAAGTTCAATTATCTCTTTAATAGTGAGAATTTTGGATTAAATCCTTCGGGAATACATTTTAATACTTTAGTAATCTTTAGGCTAATTTTGAGGGAAAGGTTGTTGGGCACAACACTTTAGTAATTCTTATTGAAACTAAAAAAATTTAATATTGACTAATACTCGTATTGTTGGCATGCTTCTAATAAGAAAAACTTGTCACATACATAGATTAGAGCATGAAGGGCTTCCCTTCAAACCCAAAGAGGCGAATATATAGATTGGAAGCATGAGGGGCTTCCCAAAGGTACAAATTTCCTTGTTGACCAATATGAAAAAGAAAAAAGGAATTCTTACCTATGTCCATTGGACTTGGAAATCTCAATGTCAATAATATTTCTAATATTTATGAATATGGAATTTATACAATTTCAAATTGAGTTAAAAGTAGTCAAGGGTTTCGACCTTGAAACTATTTTTCATACCCATCTCAATTCTATTGGATATAGCATTGTTTTTGAAGTAAGGCAAGTTGAAGGTGGGGAAGATAATTAGGTTTTTTCTAATATTCCTCAAGCTTTTCATGAAGATCTTAGTGCTCTACACAACACTAACATACCCCACAATCAACACAAACCTCCTATTGCAAGTGTTGGTTCCACTCCATAACAAGCACAGAAGAACACCTCTACATTGAGGAGCCAATCTCAATGAAAAGGACCGAGGAAGAATGATAGAAACATTGTTGGCGAAGGTGGTGATGGAGATCATTCAAAATTTAATTTGAAGAAGACTCACATCGTTGCAGCTAGTTCAAAAAGAAAAAGAAGTAACACACAAGGGGATACCCACGAAACACCCAAGGATGTTAACGTTCAAGTTATGTAAATAGATGCTCTTTGACAAAACAGTAGAAATACTAAATTGGGCTTAAATGCAGGGGTTGGAAACCTAATCTATTGTTGAGAAGTTGGCTCAACAAGAGACAATTGACCTTGAAATCGAGTTAGTAACATTGCATCATGCAATTTATAATAAAAACTCAAGAAAAAAGTTTGAAAACATGAATGTAAAAAATGATCAAGTTATTGATAAGGTGAATTCAAATAGAAACGTCAAAGGAATAAATCCCTCCAAGTTGTTTAAATTTCATCAAGTAACTGTGACACATTACCTTATTCAATTTCTAAACAAGAGACAAGAATGTAGTATTGAAATAAAGAATAAAAGAATTGGAGATGGCTTTGTTATCAAAGCCATTATTTGTTAAATTGATATCTATTATCAAACCAACTAAAGTTTCAAAGGACATCCCAATAAACAATTTGAGAATTAGAGAAGCATCAGTTTTGCTAGTTGAAATCCGACAGTACATGGTCGATAATATTAATAAGAGAATTAATCCAATCTTTGAAGTATCAGAATTAGCCATAACTTCAACTACTCTATCGCCAAAATTAATTCATAATTGAATACTTGCAAAAGGGTTTAAAAAATTATGATTTTTTTATAAAGAGGCCTTAACCACATGTATTATAAAAGTGTCAAACATGAATAAGGCCCAAAGGAAAGAACAAAAGCTCCCTTCCTAAGGATGAATTAAATAATTAAAGGCTTGTTGAAAAGTCCAGAATTAAAACGCTTTAAGAATTAATTTACAAGCGTAACAATATTAAGCAAGATGAAGTGATATATTCTTTAAGTTAGTTGAGGAAATAAAGGAATTGGAGGCCCCTGATTTACTCATGGATGCAATGTTGTTGAACCGAGAACAAATGCAAAAGTGTGACTAAGGATCACATGGGAGAATGACTTCAACAAACTTGTTTATTTCATAAAAGAGAAAATTAAAAAGTGGTTAATTCATTTTTTCAACAAGAATGAAGACCAATCTAACATAGTAAATCAAGTCGCTTATGATTTAGAGGCCATTAATGTTATGTAACTAGATCACAAAATAGAAGTATAAATATATCAACCACTCCAAAATAAGCCTCTTCGAGGGGGAAACCTCATTTTACATCACATAAATGAACAATTCATGGATGATTCAAATGACAAGGCCTCCTTGGTATATATAGGAGTCTAAGGGGTCATAATATAATCAAAACCTACATAACAATAATAATGTAAGGGTACAATAATAACAATAGTGGGATTCTATGGGACATAACAATAACAATAATGGACTACATGGGCACAACAATAACAATAAGGGGGCTACACTAGTATTATAGGGACCTAACATGTCCATCTCCTTCAAAAAAGTGTTGTCCTCAATGCTTGAGTAGTTTTGAATGCTTCTGTATAAAATTATCATCCTCCCATGTGGAATCTTCAGCGGATATGTTCTTCCACTTACTGAGATACTCATAAATTGATCGATTATGTAGCTGTCGAGTTCTTGTTTCTGTAATTGCTTCAGGCTCCAATATGATTTTTCCTTCCTCGTCAAGTTCTAACAATATTGTTTGAACTGAAAGCTTGTCACTGATAACCTTCTTTAAGCATGAAACATGGAAAATTGGGTGTAATGGAGAAGATGCAGACAACTCCAATTTGTATGCCACATTACCAATATTTTGCAACATCTTGTAAGGACCATAGTACTTGGGTGATAATTTATTATCCTTCTTAGCTTGCTTGAGGGACATTTGTTTGTATGATTATAGCCTTAAAAATACCCAATCACCGATGTCAATATTTCTTTCACTGCGATGCTCATATGCCTGTTGTTTCATTCGATTTTGTGCCAGAGTGAGGTTATACTTTAAGAGTTGGAGAACTTATTTTTGATGTTCAATGTGAACTTACATTGCTTAAACATTAGAATTTTCTCTTAAATATGATGTGATGGACAGTGGATGATATCCATAAAGTGCTATAAATGGGGTCATTTTTGTTGTAGTATAGAAGAAAGTGTTATACCACCATTCAACCAGAGGTAACCACTTGACCTATTAATTTTGTTTATCAGATACAAAGAAACAAAGATATTCTTCCAAACATTGGTTCATTATCTCAGTTTGCTTGTCAGATTGAGGATCATAAGATGAGCTATGAGCTAATTGAATATCAAGACAAGAAAATAATTTCGTCCAAAAGTTTCCAGTGAAAATGGGATCTTTGTCACTTTCAATAATCTTTGGGTTTCCATGTAACTTTTGAATTGTTTCCATAAATGCAATAGCAACTGTATTGGCTTTAAAAGGATGAGATAATGCACAAAAGTGTGCATACTTAGTAATTCTCTCAACTACCACCATAATGACACTCTTTCCTTTGGACTAAGGTAAACCCGTGATAAAATCCATTATGACCTCGTCCCAACGCTGACTTGGAATGGCTAAAGGTTGTAACAGACCCGCGGCCTTAATTTTCTCAACTTTATTTTGTTGTCAAACCAAACATTCTGTTACAAACTTCTAAATGTTATATTTAAGGTCATCCCAAAAAAACTCCTTCTTGACCCTGTGGTAAGTTTTTAAAAAGCTTGAGTACCTTCCTAAAGGAGATGTGTGTAATTCCAAAAGAATCTTTTGTTTGAGTTGGGAATTCTTACATATATATAAGTGATCTATGTACCATAATGTGTCATTTTTCCAAATAAATGCATCAGATGTATTGGGATCTTACTGCAGCTTTTGAATGAGTGTCCACACCTATTTGTCATTCTTCCATTCTTCCCTTGCTTCAGTTATCCAGTCAGGTTGGATAATAGAAATGACATAGAGAAATGCTTCCACATCCTCATCCCTTCTTGAGAGTGCATCTGCAACAACATTTTTCTTCCCCTTTTTGTAGATGATTTCAAAGTCATAACCCAACATCTTAGTCACCCATTTTTGTTGCTCTTCTAAAGATAATCTTTGTTCCAAAATATATTTAAGACTATCATGATTTGTTTTTACCTTTAAGTGCCTTCCCATTAGGTAAGGGCATCAATGCTTCAGGGCACATAGTATTGTCAACATTTCCTTCATAAATAAGTTTCTGTAAATACTTTCCCTTGATTGGATGACTTTAAAAAGCAATGGGTCTTCCTTCTTCCATTAAAACAACATCAATTTCATTTCCTGAGGCATCACATTCCACCATAAAGGTTTTTGTGAAGTCTGGAGTAGCTAAAACCAGAGATTGGCACATTACCTCTTTAAGATGTTTAAAGGACTTAGTTGCTTCTGAAGTGTTGTTAGAGGTGCTACTATTTTCCCATAATTCCTAAAAAATTAGCGATAATACCCTGTCAACCCGAGAAATCCTCAAAGATGCCCGAGAAATCCTCGAAGATGCTTTAGGGTTGTGGAGATTTTCCATTCCTTGATGGCATTAATTTTGTTAAGATCTACCTTAACACCCTCATGAGATACAATATAACCCAAATATTCCACCTCTTGTACCCCAAAGAAACATTTGGAGGTTTTTGCATATGATTGTTTCTCCTCCAATAGTTTGAGCACCCTGTCAACATGTTGAACATGATCCTTCTAAGACTTGTTGTAAATTAGTATATCATCAAAAAATACTAACACAAATTTTCTAAGGGCTGGTTTGAAAATGAGTTCATCAAACCTTGAAATGTGGAAGGTGCATTAGTAAGGCCAAAAGGCATGACCAAAAATTCATAATGACCTTCATGAGTTCTTAATGTTGTTTTCAGAATGTCTTTAGTCTTCATTCTTATTTGATGATATCCTAAACAAAGATCCAGCTTGGTGAAGTCAATTTCTCCATGTAATTCATCCAACAATTCATCAATGATAAGAATCAGAATTTATCTTTAATAGTGAGTTTGTTGAGATCCCTATAATCTGGACACATATGCCATGATCCATCCTTCTTATGTACCAATACTACTGGCGTAGAGAAAAAACTTTGGCTATGTTGAATTATACCTGCCTCTAGCGTTTCTACAACTATATGTTCAAATTCACTCCTTTGGGCATAAGGATATCTGAATAAGTCTAATGTGTGGAGGAATGCTTCCTGGAATCAAGTGAATAGCATGATCATGATCAAAAATAGGTTGGAGGCCTTTAAAAGTCTCAAATACCTTGGAACAATTGTCCAAGATTCTTTGGAGATCTAATAGGAAATGTTATGTAGCCAAATCACAAAATAGAAGAAGAAATAGATCAACGACTTCAAAATAAGCCTCTTCGAAAGGGCACCCTTCTTATACATCACATAAATGAACAATTCTTGGATGATTCAAATGACAAGACCTCCTTGGTATATATAGGGTCTAAGCGGTCACTATATAATCAAAGCCTACATAACAATAATAATGTAAGGGAACAACAATAACAATAGTGAGTTTCTATGGGCACAATAATAACAATATAGGGGCTACATGGGCACAACAATAACAATGAGGGGGCTACACTAGTATTATAAGGACCTAACAATTAAATATGAATTACGTGAAGTTTGAGCGAAACAAAAAGTCGTTGTTGCACCTTTGGGGAATTACACTAAGAAATGGTTTAAATATAAGTTAGAAAAGGAAATGATTTCAAGATGACTCATTGATGGTTCTGACTATTATGTTCTCAACTTATATCCAATAATTTAAACTTGGAGAAGCCTTTAACACAAGGAGAGTTTTTTTGGCCATCATTATAAAGTAAATTGTTTCATTTGGCCCCCACCTTTCTCGCACTTAGCAATCATTCAACCTTCTTGATTTTGAAGTTTTCCAAGTATCAAGGTCAATTCCTAATTAATGTTTCTCTTATCTTCCAAGTCTTTTCCTTATTATATGGTTCTCAAGAGCCCAATCTCTATCATTAAATGGACGAATGCATTTTAAATTTCTCTGATTTTACAAAGTTTTATTCAAACACTTCTATATTTTTATAAATTGCAAATCTAGTGTAATATCTAGACTTTGGGTTTTAAGCTTAAGATTACAAGGGCATAACTCTTTTCATTGCAGTGAGTTTGAGTGCAATTACCTTTTATAGTTCTCTGAAATGCATTCCACAATTATTTCTATCTACCCAAATGTGTAATTCTTTACTTTAAATTGCAATGGAAATTCATGATTATTAATTTTATTTATGTGTAAATATTTGAGACATAGTCCTATCTCATGCTTTTTCTTCCCTCTATTGTACTCTATTTTCTTTAAATAGATAATTGTTTACTAAATAGGAGTGCCACCCCTACAAAAAAAAGGGAAAATCATTCCCTCAAATATTATCTTTGATATTTTCCAATGATCAACAACATTAAAAATATATCAAAGGGTAAAGAAATGGAAGCTTGCTTTATTATTTCAATTGAAGTTCATATTCTAAAGTATTGATTGGCTATTCAAAGGTTTTTAGGTATAATTTAATGTTTTGATGAATCATACATTTAAGAGATACTCTTAGACTAACAAGGAATAATTCATCCATTTTTAGAGAATGCACAAGTATCACTGACATGTAATAGTAACCCCTCTTAGCATGTGCTAAGAATAGGTTAGTGAGACATCTCCTAAGTATGTTGGTTGCATACTCATGATTATAAGGGAGGAGATATTTTTCACATTGCAACAAAGAAAGAAACACTTTGTTTAAGTAATGCAGTACCATGCAACAATCCCTAATGGATGAGAAGATGTGCTCTTGTTCAGGGGCACCAATTTATGATAAGGAGAAATATTATTGCATGGGAGATATTATTGACAGGATTGTAATAATGGCTCCTATATATGTCTAGAAACAGATTAAACCATTGTAGTTTAATCAACAAAAAACAATCCATTTAAGGTGAGGAGACAAGTAAATAAATTGTTGCATTTATGAACACAAATGAGACTTTATGTTTTAAACTTTAATTTCTAAGATGGTCCCGATTAAAATGCATTGAATTGATAAAGAATTTGGAAGAGAGAAACACTACAAGAAGGCATTGAAGTATGACAAAAATGTAAAAGGTATGTGTGAGATTAAAGTTTGATACTTGGTGGAGAGAAATTGTAGACGAGAACACGTGACCACTTTTATGATATTATAAATATTATTTATGAAGAATGACTCCAATATGGTTGTGTAGAAAGATTGCAATGTATATGGATTTCCCTAACAAAAAATTACAATAAAATGCTTCCTTCGTGTCTCCTAAAAACACCAGTAAGGAGCTTTAGCTCCTTGAGATCAAATGCTTCCTTTTTTGGTTGTGAGAAATTAACCAATGCATAGTGGCCAATTTTAACGGGGAATCCTGGATCCTTTGGAATTCTTGAAAAAAACCAATGTTATTCCTAATCCAACAATTTGATAAGAAATTTCTATAATCATCAATGGGTCAAGGACTAACTACAACATTAGATAGGGAGTTATCGAACAACCATAGACACAAATATAAGTGTAGTGTTCTTCCTGGTGTCAATTCCCCAACACTTTAGAATTGAGTTAGAAGTAGTCAAGGGTTTAAACCCTAAAACTATTTTTCATACCCATTTCAATTATAATGGATATGGTATTGTTTTTCAAGTAAAGAAAGCTAAAGGTGGGGGAGATAATCAGGCCTTTTTTGATATTCCTCCAACTTTTTATGAAGATCTCAGTGCTCTACGCAACACTAGCATACCCCATATTCAACACAGACACTCTGTTGCAAGTGTTAGTTCCAATCCATAACAATCACATAAGAGCACCTCTACATTGAGGAGCCAAACCAAAGAAAAATGATAGAAACATTATTGGTGAAGGTGGAGATGGATATCATTCAAAATTTAATTTGAAGAAGACTCACATTGTTTGAATTAGTTCGATAAGAAAAATAAGTAGCACACAAGGGGATA
This sequence comes from Pinus tabuliformis, assembly GCA_031772625.1. Classification (NCBI taxonomy): domain Eukaryota; kingdom Viridiplantae; phylum Streptophyta; class Pinopsida; order Pinales; family Pinaceae; genus Pinus; species Pinus tabuliformis. The sequence goes on along the minus strand of CM062810.1, from coordinate 105,365,933 downwards.
CCCATGACACACCCAAGGATGTTAACGTTCAAGTTATGTAAATAGATGATCTTTGATGAAATGGTAGAAATATTAAATTGGGCTTAAATGCAGGCATTGGAAACCTAATCTAATGTTGAGAAGTCGGCTCAACAAGAGCTAATTGATCTTGAAATCAAGTTAGTAACATTGCATCATTGAAAATAGATTAAAGGGTAAAGAAAAGGAAGTTTTCTTCACTATTTGAATTTTAGTTCACATTCTAAAGTATCGATTGGTTATTCAAAGGCTTTTAGGTATAATTTAATGTTTTGATGAATAATACATTTTAAAGATATTCTTAGACTAACAAGGAATAATTCATCAATTTTTAGAGAATGCACTAATATTATTCACTTATAATAACCCCTCTTAGCATGCGCTAAGGGTAAGTTAGTGAGACATCTCCTAGGTATGTTGGTTGTTTACTCATGATTTTAAGGGAGGAAATATTTTTCACAATGCAACAAAGAAATAAACACTTTGTTCAAGTAACACAATATCATGCGCCAACCCATAATGGATGAGAAGATGTGCTCTTGTACATGTGAACCAATTTGTAATAAAGAGAAATGATCTTGAATGGGAGATATGATTGGCAAGATTGTAACAATGGCTTCAAAATATGCTTCGAGGTGGATTAAACCGTTGTAGTTTAATCAACAAAAAACAATGTATTTAATGAATTGTTGCATTTGTGAACATGAATGAGACTTTATTTTATAAACTTTCATTTCTAAGATGGTCCTTGTTAAAATGCATTGAATTTCCAAAGAACTTAGAAGAGAGACGCACTATACAAGAAGGCATCGAAGTATGACAAAAAATATAAAAGGGATGTGTGAGATTAAAGTTTGATGCTTGGTTAAGATAAATTGTAGATGAGAATACAAGACCACTTTTCTCATATTATAAAGATTCTTTTTGAAGATCGGCTCCAATATGGTTGTGTAGAGAGAGTGCAATGTAAATGGATTTCTCTAATAAAATCTTCAGAAGAAGACTTCAACAAAGACTTAAATGTGAAGGTTATAATAATTATCCATAATAACAACAAGATTCATTTTCCCTTATAAACAACTCTAGGTGTTTTTGGTTCAATAAAGTTTTGACAAGTGAGACTTTATTATAATGTCCAAAGGTCTTTGCTTCAAAACATGGGGACTTGTAATCTAGTGTTTTACCTTTGTTGTGTTTTCCATGAATTTGTATTGTTTCTACATATTTAGGAGAGGCACACCTTGGAATCAAGACAATAACATGGTCATGATATATCATCAATATCATGTGCCATTTCATCCATGTTTGTAGTGATTATGAGGTAAACCTCCTTAATGTATTCCTAAATATCCTTCATTAGATTTACTTGGAATTCTTTCTTCATAGAATATAAAGTCAGAGGTGGAATTATCATTGTGTCTCAATTTGATCTAACCCATTATTGATGTAATGGTAATGGTTTGAGAACACTTAGAATTAAAAAAAAAAAAAAGGACCCAAATTCATTGCTAAGTCAATGCAATGTGTAGAAGGTTACACCAACAATTTTGTCAATCCTTCTAGTTCATAATTATTTGCTTGCAACTTATCCAATGTGCAATGGTCCCTTCCACCATGATTTGAATGAAACTTACATTACAAATTCTCAATTCACCACATTAATACCACATGGAAGAAGACCAAAAATAACAATATTCACAACAAAAACTAGATCACAACATAATTGTCTTTCATTTCTACTTAAAAGAGTAATCTCTTACCACATAACAACAATACTCAACAAGCCTCCAATTACATCTTATAATGATGTGTACATAGATGAAAGCAGATAGTGGAAGTGCTTAATTCAAATCTCCTTAGATAGAGCACATTAATTTATACCTCTACAAATATGGAAAAACATTTTTAAGAATTCTTCATATCATTAAATTTAAAAATAAAAAGTAAAAATAATTTGAGTAATACACAACACAAAATTCTCTAATAATAATAAAGATTGGAAAAAAATAAAAATAAATATTGGACACTCCCGATCGGGATGAGAGAGGGTGTCAGAGGCGACAGGCTTCAATTTGATATCGTTAATACAAGGACAACAACTATCATCGTCCCCCACATGCTCAAGGCAGGGGGTGCGGTGTCCTTAGCCATGAATGCATGGTCAGTGGGCTGGCAAGGTGGCAGAGGGAGGAATAAGGCAGGGTGGCGGAGATGGGAATGGCATTCGACGTGCCGTGCAGGAGAAAATTGCAGTGGAGAAGGAAGGCATCTCAAAGCTGAAGAGGGGCGAAGGTAGCTTGGCTATGGGCTAGCAACGATTCTCTAGTATGTAATTCGGTCTCATTCCTGCTTCATTTCTATGATTTGGTTGGGTTCCTGCATCAATTACATGAGCTAGTGGGGGTTTCGCTGGGGGGAAGGGAGGGGCAAGAGGTCGTCCCAATGGGGCTTAACCCTGTATGGGAGAAATATGGGGAGGACAGGGAGGGCCATGGCTTGGCTCTGCGACTTGTTTTTATCGCATTTAAGTCAAAGTCTCAACAGCGACATTGGTAATGTTAGGTCAAGCAGAGACACAGGCCCCTACTTCGCTGCTCAAACCAGGGGTATAGGAGATAACAGGCGTGCCATGTCTGGGGGGACTAAGTGGTGAAGGGAGAGGTAGGAAAGAGTCGCAGGCAGGGGGTCGGATATTAGCTATGTCAGTAATTCGTTGAGAAAACCTTGTCATATGCGATGCATGGAAGCAAGGGTGCATTTAGGGACCTTGGGCGGTATATGGGACAGAGGGGCAAGCATAACCATGGCGGGCAACTGCTGGTTGAGGGAGTTGCATGTAGGTATGATAGCAATCGCAAAGCTAGGCTCCGGACGTGCCTGAAGGCTTGGCTCCAACTGCAGGGGGATGACAGGCAATTGCACCATGGCAAGGGGGAGGGGCACTGTGAGGAGCCCAGGGAACCGCACTCGAAACCCAATTCCCTTGGCCACTTGTGGGCACTAGGATACCTTAACCCGTTGAAGGCGAAGCATGGCAGAGAGGCATGGTATGAATAATTGCGTCAGGATGATGCAAATGGGTTGATGGAACTAATGTTGTTTGACTCTGCACAGGGCATCACTGAACAGGGTATGACTCCAGTAAAGAGAGGTCGTGGTCATGGCAGTAGCACCAGTCAACCAAGAGATTGAGCACCTCATAGCAAAGGCAGCAACAACATACCGAGATGAAACAAATGAAGGCATCTGGAAGCTAAGGCCCTAAGCCTGTTGAGCACCTCATAGCAAAGGCAGCAACAACATACCGAGATGAAACAAATGAAGGCATCTGGAAGCTAATTGACGACTGGGAAGTGGAGATAAAATAGGAAAGTGAACCAGACAAGGAGATAGAAGACTGGAGGACGATGGTTCCTGATCCAGGGAATACACAGGGTAGAATTACGCAGTTCAAACACACCCTATACTTGTACTTCTTGATGAATAGCTTGCTTGGCAAAGCGATGGAACAAATCTTTGTGGGGATGGCAATCACAATGCAGGGCCTGCCCAGTTATAAAAAAGACATGGAGAAAATTCTATTTCAGCTGCACAAACAGGACATCAAGATGGATCGTATTGACTGTCACATCCCTTGCATCTTGGAGCTGTATGGAATACCAAGGGCAATTGCTAAAGATTCTGCTCCTGTAGCCTTTGTCTCTGATGAGCAAAATGCCCATAAAGACTAGATTCATCATGCTTAGTTTTTGTTTATGCGGGTAGCTTTTAAATTTCCTGTTGCATATGTCAGTTGTTATAGTTATATAGTATTTGGACACGAGACTGAGACTTACCTAGCTTTGCTAGAAAGACTGAAGCAATTTTGTTTTTGGATGGCATATAATACTGACCAATAACCAACAAACTTGGTTTCAGCTCGGAGCAAGTTGAGGCCACCCAGTAAATCTATGTGATGTAAATTTACCTAATATATAATAGAAAATGGATGGACTTACCAAACTTTACAAAAAAGAATATTGGACATATTAATAATAATAATAACTTTAAAAACTTCAACCTCCAAAGTTTATATTTATATTATTAATAAATTAATAATATGAAAATACATTAATAACGTATAAAAATGCATCTTATAATAATGTATTGCACAAAGCCTCCTTACATTATTTATATTTTGATAAAAGTGATTTGATCGTATTGAAGTGTGAATATATATAAAAAGTAATATTAAGTCATGAAACATGTTATGTTTTTTTATCATATAGATAATATTGTGGAACACGTTATGCATTTTGTTTGGTTTGCGTTTCACGATAACGATTGATACATATGGCGTATTGATAATATTAATGACATATGATGAACAAAATTTATGTTTATCTCGTAAAAAAACAAATTCTTTAGATAATAAATGCTAAGGTCGGTCGTTAATAAAAGAATTCAATCATTTTTAATGACGTCCATATCAAATTAATGGAAATTGGCAAAAGCGACATGATTTTATTTTATTTTTCAAACATTGAAATAATATTTTATTTTAAATTTTTAAAATTTATTTATACAGTTTAAAAAAATTATTTTACTTTTAGATATTAAAATGAAATTTTATTTTATTTTTAAAATTATTATAAAATAAATATTTTATTTTAAGATATTAAAATGAGATTTTATTTTATTTTTAAAATTATATAAAAAATTTATAAAATTAAATAAATTAAAATTTATAAATAATTAAAAAAATTATTATTAATTAATTAAATATTTATTTATATTTAAAATATTTTTTAAATTTTCTATAATTAAACAAATTATAAATAAAATTTTCCTCACCAAAGAAAACCCATGGAAAATATAATTACGTGTGCTGGTTCACGATTACAACATAACAACTACTTTAAAATATAATAGTTCGAGGTACGGAAAGCCCGTGGAAAGTAAAATATATTTTCAATTTTTTTTTATCTCATATAATTATTTTAGAGAAGAAATTAATCTTAAAATCATTTTTTATAATTTTAAAAGTTATTAATAATATCATATACTCTAAATAAATTAATTACCCATTTAAATTACAAACACCTAAAATAAGGTTAGATTTCATAATTTTGGAAAATATTAATATTACAATAAAATATAAATAAATAAAATATAATTTTATGAATTAAATATTATTATTATTTTTTAAAATAAAAACAAGTAAAATGATGATGATGGTGGTTAACGTCTATTGGGACCAAATTTTGGTTCATCTGACCTAAAGAAACGAATTATTTAGTTCGATTTAAGATTTTATTCCTATGATGAAAAAACTTGGAGAGAAGCCTTCACAGCTCACTATAATTTTGACATTGTAAAAAGCTAGGAAGGTCAGTATTGCAACAGAGATTTTGAAACTAAGATCTAATGTGGTTGTAAACGGGGCACTCTAAGAGGAAGTGATTTTCATCCTCAATGTTCCTATTCTCACAGAGATGGCAGAACCTTTCCATCCATGGTGTTTTAGAAACTGCCCAACGAACCGTTTCACTATGGAGCTCATGAGAGTTCATTCTAATCTCGGCTATATTAATTTTCTTCTTTGAGCTAGTTAAAACAGAGAGATAGTTTTGATCTTCTAGGGTGGGGTTGATGACCTCCTTATAATATTTTATTTTTCTTTTAGCTGCTAAATCTTTCTCACATCAATTTTTTCTTTGAACTTAGAAGTAATAATATTTTTAATGTTATTAATGTTTTGCAATGCAACATTCTAGTCGATCTCCCAATGGTTTAACGTTAGGTGGTTTTGGCTGGAATTTAAAGCTAGCTTAGGAAGTCTATGGTCTCCTATGTTATTGAGTTTGTGCTTGTACAACAAAAGCCTAGTCATAGCTAGGCTCTCAATAGGGGAAAGACCCACCTCTATAAGGAGAATAAGATAAAGTGTGTTGCTTTTAATTAAATAATTATTTAATTAATTATAAATATCTAATATATTTATATATTAGATATTATTATTAATATTACAATAAAATATAGATAATCAAAATTATTAAAATACAATTTTAAGAATTAAATATAGTTATTAAATATAATATAATTTTATGAATACAATATGCAAAATATATTAATATATTAAATATTATTAATATTAAAATAAAATACAATTTTAAGAATTAAATATAATTATTTAAAATAGAAACAAGTAAAATATATTAATATATTAGATATTATTATTAATATTAAAATAAAATATAAATAATTAAAATACAATTTTAAGAATTAAATATAATTATTATTTTTTAAAATAAAAACCAGTAAAATATAATTTATTTTTTAAAATAAAAATCAGTAAAATATAATCCAATATATATTAGATATTATTATTAGTTTTTCATATGAGATATTATTATTAATTTAGATATTATGGAATTAAGGCTTCTGTGATCTATATCAAGATTTTTAAGACAGGGTTTCAGTGATAATCACATCAAATTTATTTTTGCTATGCATTTTGAACCAGCAAGTGTGGTTCATCATCACCTGCTCAAGGCAACAAGTTAAATAGAAAGATCGATCAATCAAACAGCTAGAAAGGAACAACTACTTTTGACCAAATGGAAATGGCTACAACCGACTAGGCAACAACTATATTTGACTAGACTAAGAGATAGGTAAAACCTAGTTAATTAATTAAATAATTAGTTAATTTGTTCCATTTAAATTTATATGTAACTAAATATATCTACTTATAATTAATTAAAGAATTTTGAACTAAGAACTATTAAATTTAATAAGTAATTTAATATCATCTTTTTTTATTTATAATTTAAAACTAAATAAACTTATAATATTATGGGATAAAATCTCATTATTTATTAATCTTATTAGATATTATTATTAGTTTTTCATATTACATATTATTATTAGTTTTTCTAGAGAGATCAAACGTTTTTTAAAGTTTGAGTGGAATTTTTTTCCTTAAGTTAAATATTATGAATGAATGAAAATTTATATTTTGTTGTTTGAGTGGAATTTTTTTTCTTAAGTTAAATATTATGAATGAATGAAAATTTATATTTTGTTGTTGTAAGTTTAATGGAAGTGAAATAGCCTCACCAATAATGATAAGGAAGTGACTTTTTTTAATGATGTAATAATTATATTATTTTATGCATAAAATTATATTATATATATATATATATATATATATATATATATATAAGGGTGGTTCAGGGACATTGGGTGGCAAAGGCCTAACCCAAGGGCGTTGAGAAGATTTGACCCCGTGACCTCCCAACTTGTCAGGTACTTAGCAACGGGAACTCGACCAACTGAACTAACCCTTGGAGCAAAATTATTTTTATATTATTTAGGGATAAAATTATTTTATAACATAAAATTTTGGAAAAAAATCTAAAACTGTAAACACCATTTTATTTTTTTAATTTATGTTACAAATTTTATATTTATAATTAAATAATGTTTATATTCATATAAATATATTTTATTATATAATAATTAATTTATTATTTTAATTTTTATTGATTATAGAATTCAAAGTACATATTTTTCAATTTAAAAATCTTATTAGCCTCTCTTTACACTGTTTGGGGCAATTGCTACTTATAACACATTATTTTTTTGTAAATACTCTTCAAGTTGAAAGTTTCTTTTGGTTTTTGAGTACAATTATTGAACTAAAAGTTTATTTTCGTTGAATGTAAGGAAACAAGATAATTACTTGATGTTTGAATAACTAAAAGCTCTTCTCTCTTCGACATAAAGACTTACAAGAGATATTTAGCAAGATCAAATCTTTGCTCTTTTACAAACCAATAGCATGTTATTTTAAGTGGTATGATTTTTATTGAATAATAATGATGCTAGCAAGAAAAAATCCCTTTTCCTTTACAAACCACCAATACCCTATTTTAAGTGAGATTATTTTTGTTAAACAATGACAAGTCAATTACACTTACAAGTAACACTTATTGGCTACCCAAAATCATCATGAACCGTTGGATCTACTAAATGTAGATCAACGGCGTAGAATTAACATGCCAGTTGTTGATCGGATCAAACAAGGGGGAATGAAAGCGACAGTGGAATAATGAAGGGCCGATATGCGACATCGCGATATCGTTGATAGGTCGATCGGAGATCGGAGAAGGAGCGACACAGTGCTGAAGGAAGGCTTGGAAGGAGCAGACCCGACGATATTTGTGAATGGGGGCTTATAAACTTTGAAGTCCGGCCCAAGGTTTCAAAGCAAGGTTTCCTATGTTTCTAGTGTTTTCCTGTGTATTCCAAAAAAGTTATATGTTCACATACCAAATGCGATAGAGCCAATGTTAAAGAAACCGCGGAGGAGTCGATACCAATTGCGATTGTAATAAAGGTGAAACCTCGAAAAATGTGTGGAGGTCGTACCAAGGCAGAAAAAGATAAGTTTATGAATTTTTTGTGGTTATTTCCTTTGTAAAATGTTTTTAAAGGAAAGTAGCGCTGATGGGAGAATTTACGCGATAAATATATATTAACCAAGCATAAAGAAGGGAAAGGTTATAGATATGCGAGTAAAGGGATAATGAAGGTTATGAGGAGGTTTAAAGTCCCGATAGGAGGTTTAAGCGGGGTGATTGAAGTCAGATATAAAGGAACTGATGAATAGGGCCTTAACCAATGATGGTTGAAGATTTGACTCCTTTGTGAATTAAATTCCTAGGACTAATGTACTTATGCATTTTTATGCACACTGTGGGTGTAAGTGGGGTAACCCTGCATCATTGGTTCCACTCCATAACAATCATAGAAGAGCACCTCTACATTGAGGAGCCAATCTCAATGAAAAGGACCGAAGAAGAATGATAGAAACATTGTTGGTGAAGGTGGTGATGGAGATCATTGAAAATTTAATTTGAAGAAGATTCACATTGTTGGAGTTAGTTCAAAAAGAAAAAGAAGTAACACACAAGGGGATACCCACGAAATACCCAAGGATGTTAACATTCAAGTTATGTAGATAGATGTTCTTTGATGAAACAAAAGAAATACTAAATTGGGCTTAAATGCAGGCGTTGGAAACCTAATCTATTGTTGAGAAGTTGGCTCAACAAGAGACAATTGATCTTGAAATCGAGTTAGTAACATTGCATCATGCAATTTATAATAAAACTCAAAAAAAAAAGCTAGAAAACGTGAATGTAAAAAATGATCAAAGAGAAACATCAAAGTAATAAATCCCTCCAAGTTGTTTAAATTTCATCAAGCAACTGTGACACATTACCTTATTCAATTTCTAAACAAGAGGCCAAGAATGTAGTATTGAAATAAAGAATAACAAAATTGGAGATGGCTTTGTTATCAAAGCCATTATTTGTTAAATTGATATCTGTTATCAAACCAACTAAAGTTTCAAAGGACATCCTAATAAACAATTCGAGAATTAGAGAAGCATCAGGTTTGCTAGTTGAAATCTAACAGTACATGGTCGATAATATTAATAAGAGAATTAATCCAATCTTTGAAGTATCAGAAGTAACCATAATTTCAACTACTCTATCGCCAAAATTAATTCATCATTGAATACTTGCAAAAGGGTTTAAAAAGTTATGACTTTTTTATAGAGAAGCCTTAACCACATGTATTATAAAAGTGTCAAACATGAATAAGGCCCAAAGGAAAGACAAAAAACTCCCTTCCTAAGGATGAATTAAATAATTAAAGGCTTGTTGAAAAGTCCAGAATTACAACACTTCGAGAATTAATTTCCAAGCATAACAATATTAAGCAAGATGAAGTGATCTATTCTTTAAGTTAGTCAAGGAAATAAAGGAATTGTAGGGCCCTGATTTACTCATGGATGCAATGTTGTTGAATCGAGAACAAATGCAAAAGTGACTAAAGATCACATGGGAAAATGACTTCAACAAACTTGTTTATTTCCTAAAAGAGCAAATTAAAAATGGTTAATTCATTTTTTCAACAAGAATGAAGACCAATCTAACATAGTAAATCAAGTCGCTTATGATTTAGAGGACATTAATGTTATGTAACTAGATCAAAAAATAGAAGTATAAATAGATCAACAACTCCAAAATAAGCCTCTTCGAGGGGGGAACCTCGTTTTACATCACATAAATGAACAATTCATGGATGATTCAAATGACAAGGCCTCCTTGGTATATATCAGAGTCTAAGGGGTCACAATATAATCAAAACCTATATAACAATAATAATGTAAGGGTACAATAATAACAATAGTGGGATTCTATAGGGCATAACAATAACAATAGTGGGCTACATGGGCACAACAATAACAATAAGGGGGCTACACTAGTATTATAGGTACCTAACATGTCCATCTCCTTCAAAAAAGTGTTGTCCTCAACGCTTGAGTAGGTTTGGATTCTTTTGTATAAAATTATCATCCTCCCATGTGGAATCTTCAACAGATAAGTTCTTCCACTTAATGAGATATTCATAAATTGATCAGTTATGTAGTTGTTGAGTTCTTGTTTCTGTAATTGCTTTAGGCTCCAATATGATTTTTCCTTCCTCATCAAGTTCTGACAATATTGTTTTAACTGAAAGCTTGTCACTGATAACCTTCTTTAAGCATAAACATGGAAAATTAGGTGTAATCAAGAAGATGCAGACAACTCCAATTTGTATGCCATATTACCAATATTTTGCAACATCTTGTAAGGACAATGGTACTTGGGTGATAATTTATTATCCTTCTTAGCTTGCTTGAGGGACATTTGTTTGTATGATTATAGCTTTAAAAATACCCAATCACTGATGTCAATATTTCTTTCACTGCGATGCTCATATGCCTGTTGTTTCATTCGATTTTGTGCCAGAGTGAGGTTATACTTTAAGAGTTGGAGAACTTGTTTTTGATGTTCGATGTGAACTTCCATTGCTTAAACGTTAGAATTTTCTCTTAAAGATGATGTGATGGATTGTACTGGATGATATCCATAAAGTGTTATAAATGGGGTCATTTTTGTTGTAGTATAGAGAGAAGTGTTATACCACCATTCAACCAGAGGTAACCACTTGACCTATTATGTTTGTTTATCAGATACAAAGAAACGAAGATATTCTTCCAAACATTGGTTCACTATCTCAATTTGCTCGCTAGATTGAGGATCATAAGATGAGTTATGAGCTAATTTAATACCAAGACAAGAAAATAATTTCATCCAAAAGTTTCCAGTGAGATTGGGATCTTTGTCACTTACAATAATCTTTGGGTTTCCATGTAACTTTTGAATTGTTTTCATAAATGCAATAGCAACGGTATTAGCTTTAAAAGGATGAGATAATGCACAAAAGTGTGCATACTTAGTAAGTCTCTCAACTACCACCATGATGACACTCTTTCCTTTGGACTAAGGTAAACCCGTGATAAAATCCATTATGACCTCATCCCAACGCTAACTTGGAATGGCTAAAGGTTTTAACAGACACGGGGCCTTAATTTTCTCAACTTTATTTTGTTTTCAAACCAAACATTCTGCTACAAACTTCTAAATATCATATTTAAGGTCATCCCAAAAAAAAATTCTTCTTGACCCTGTGGTAAGTGTTTAAAAAGCTTGAGCACTCTCGTAAAGGATAAGTGTGTAATTCCAAAAGAATCTTTTGTTTGAGTTGGGAATTCGTACATATATATAAGTGATCTATGTACAGTAATGAGTCATTTTTCCAAATAAATGCATCAGATGTATTGGGATATTGCTGCAATTTTTGAATGAGTGTCCACACCTATTTGTCATTCTTCCATTCTTCCCTTGCTTAAGTTATCAAGTCAAGTTGGGTAATAGAAATGACATAGAGAAATGCTTCCACATTCTCATCCCTTCTTGAGAATGCATCTGCAACAACATTTTGCTTCCCCTTTTTATAGATGATTTCAAAGTCATAACTCAACATCTTAGTGACCCATTTTTGTTGCTCTTCTGAAGATAATCTTTGTTCCAAAATATATTTAAGACTATCATGATTTATTTTTACCTTGAAGTGCCTTCCCATTAGGTAAGGGCGACATTGCTTCATGGCATATAGTATTGTCAACATTTCCTTCATAAATATGTTTCTATAAATACTTTCCCTTGATTGGATGACTTTAAAAAGTAATGGTTCTTCCTTCTTGCATTAAAACAACATCAATATCATTTCCTGAGGCATCACATTCCACCATAAAGGTTTTTGTGAAGTCGAGAGTAGCTAAAACCGGAGCTTGACACATTACCTCTTTAAGATGTTTAAAAGACTTAGTTGCTTTTGAAGTGTTGTTAGAGGTGCTACTATTTTCCCATAATTCTTAACAAACTTGGGATAATACCCTGTCAACCCGAGAAATCCTCAAAGATGCCCGAGAAATCCTCGAATATGCTTTAGGGTTGTGGAGATTTTCCATTCCTTGATGGCATTTATTTTGTTAAGATCTACCTTAACACCCTCATGAGATACAATATAACCCAAATATTCCACCTCTTGTACCCCAAAGAAACATTTGGACATTTTTGCATATGATTATTTCTCCTCCAATAATTTGAGCACCCTATCAACATGTTGAACATGATCCTTCTAAGACTTGTTGTAAATTAATATATCATCAAAAAACACTAACACAAATTTTCTAAGGGCTGGTTTGAAAAAAGAGTTCATCAAACCTTGAAATGTGGAAGCTGCATTAGTAAGGCCAAAAGGGATGACCAAAAATTCATAATGACCTTCATAAGTTCTGAATGTTGTTTTCGGAATGTCTTCAATCTTCATTCTAATTTGATGATATCCTAAACAAAGATCTAGCTTGGTGAAGTAAATTTCTCCATTTAATTCATCCAACGATTCATCAATGATAAGAATCAGAATTTATCTTTAATAGTGAGTTTGTTGAGCTCCCTATAATCTGGGCACATATGCCATGATCCATCCTTCTTATGTACCAATACTACTGGAGTAGAGAAAAAACTTTGGCTATGTTGAATTATACTTGCCTCTAGCATTTCTACAACTATATGCTCAAATTCACTCTTTTGGGCATAAGGATATATGAATAAGTCTAATGTTTGGAGGAATGCTTCCTGGAATCAAGTGCATAGCATGTTCATGATCACAAATAGGTTGGAGGCCTTTGAGAGTCTCAAATACCTTGGAATGATTGTCCAAGATTCTTTGGAGATCTAATAGAAAATGTTATGTAACCAGATCAAAAAATAGAAGAAGAAATAGATCAACGACTTCAAAATAAGTCTCTTCGAAAGAGCACCCTTCTTTTACTTCACATAAATGAACAATTCTTGGATGATTCAAATGACAACACCTCCTTGGTATATATAGGAGTCTAAGTGGTCACTATATAATCAAAGCCTACATAACAATAATAATGTAAAGGGACAACAATAACAATAGTGGGTTTCTATGGGGCACAATAATAACAATATGGGGGCTACATGGGCACAACAATAACAATAAGGGGGCTACACTAGTATTATAAGGACCTAACAATTAAAAAAGAATTATGTGAACTTTGAGCGAAACAAGAAGTCGTTGTTGCACCTTTGGGGAATTACACTAAGAAATGGTTTAAATATAAGTTAGGAAAGGAAATGATTTCAAGATGACTCATTGATGGTTCTGACTGTTATGTTTTCAACTTATATCCAATAATTTAAACTTGGAGAAGCCTTCAACACAAGGAGAGTTTTTTTTTGCCATCATTATAAAGTAAATTGTTTCATTTGGCCCCCACCTTTCTTCTCACTTAGCAATCATTCAACCTTCTTGATTTTGGAGTTTTCCAAGTATCAAGGTCAATTCCTAATTAATGTCTCTTATCTTCCAAGTCTTTTCCTTACTATATGGTTCTCAAGAGCCCAAACTCTATCATTAAATGGACGAATGAATTTTAAATTTCTCTGATTTACAAAGTTTCATTATGAAAACACTTCTATATTTTTATAAATTGCAATTCTAGTGTAATATCTAGACTTTGGGTTTTAAGCTTAAGATTGCAGGGCGTAACTCTTTTCATCGCAATGAGTTTGAATGCAATTACCTTTTAGAGTTATCTGCAAATGCATTCCACAATTATTTCTATCTACCCAATGTGTAATTCTTTACTTTAAATTGCACTGGAAATTCATGATTATTAACTTTATTTATGTGTGAATATTTGAGACATAGTCCTATCTCATGCTTTTTCTTCCCTCTGTTGTCCTCTATTTTCTTTAGATAGATAATTGTTTATTAAATAGGAGTGCCACCTCTAAAAAAAAGGGAAAATCATTCCCTCAAATATTACCTTTGATATTTTCCAATGATCAACAACATTGAAAATAGATCAAAGGGTAAAGAAATGGAAGCTTTCTTTATTATTTCAATTGAAGTTCATATTCTAAAGTATTGATTGGATATTCAAAGGTTTTTAGATATAATTTAATGTTTTGATGAATCATACATTTAAGAGATACTCTTAGACTAACAAGGAATAATTCATCCATTTTTAGAGAATCCACAAGTATTACTGGCATGTAATAACAACCCCTCTTAGCATGTGCTAAGAATAGGTTAGTGAGACATCTCCTAAGTATGTTGGTTGCCTACTCATGATTACAAGAGAGGAGATATTTTTCACATTGCAACAAAGAAAGAAACACTTTGTTTAAGTAAGGCAGTATCATGCAACAATCCATAATGGATGAGAAGATGTGCTCTTGTTCAGGGGCACCAATTTGTGATAAGGAGAAATATTATTGCATGGGAGATATTATTGGCAAGATTGTAATAATGGCTCCTATATATGTCTAGACGTAGATTAAACCATTGTAGTTTAATCAACAAAAAACAATCCATTTAATGTGAGGAGACAAGTAAAGAAATTGTTGCATTTATGAACACGAATGAGACTTTATGTTTTAAACTTTAATTTCTAAGATGGTCCCGATTAAAATGCATTGAATTGATAAAGAATTTGGAAGAGAGAAACACTACAAGAAGGCATTGAAGTATGACAAAAATGTAAAAGGTATGTGTGAGATTAAAGTTTGATACTTGGTGGAGAGAAATTGTAGATGAGAATATATGACCACTTTTATTATACTATAAATATTATTTATGAAGAATGACTCCAATATGGTTGTGTAGAAAGATTGCAATGTATATGGATTCCCCTAACAAAAACTTACAATAAAATGCTTCCTTCGTGTCTCCTAAAAACACCAGTTAGGAGCTTTAGCTCCTGAGATTAAATGCTTCCTTTTTTGGTTGTGATAAATTAACCAATGCATAGTGGCCAATTTTAATGGGGAATCCTGAATCTCTTGGAATTCTTGGGAAAAACCAATGTTATTCCTATTCCAACAATTTGATAAGAAATATCTATAATCATCAATGGGTCAAGGACTAACTACAATAATAGATAAGGATTTATCGAACAACCATAGACACAGATATAAGTGTAGTGTTCTTCATGGTGCCAATTCCCCAACACTTTTGAATTGAGTTAGTAGTCAAGGGTTTCAACCCTGAAACTATTTTTCATACCCATTTCAATTCTAATGGATATGGTATTGTTTTTCAAGTAGAGAAAGCTAAAGGTGGTGGAGATAATCAGGCCTTTTTTGATATTCCTCTAGCTTTTTATGAAGATCTCAGTGCTCTACACAACACTAGCATACCCCATATTCAACATAGACAGTATGTTGCAAGTGTTGGTTCCAATCCATAACAATCACAGAAAAGCACCTCTACATTGAGGAGTCAATCTCAAAAAAAAGATCCAAAGAAAAATAATAGAAACACTACTGGTGAAGGTGGTGATGGATATCATTCAAAATTTAATTTGAAGAAGACTCACATTGTTTGAGTTAGTTCGAAAAGAAAAAGAAGTAGCACACAAGGGGATACCCATGACACACCCAAGGATGTTAACGTTCAAGTTATATAAATAGACTATCTTTGATGAAATGGTAGAAATACTAAATTGGGCTTAAATGCAGGCATTGGAAACCTAATCTATTGTTGAGAAGTCAGCTCAACAAGAGCTAATTGA
This sequence comes from Pinus tabuliformis, assembly GCA_031772625.1. Classification (NCBI taxonomy): domain Eukaryota; kingdom Viridiplantae; phylum Streptophyta; class Pinopsida; order Pinales; family Pinaceae; genus Pinus; species Pinus tabuliformis. The sequence goes on along the minus strand of CM062810.1, from coordinate 105,349,861 downwards.
TCTTGAAATCAAGTTAGTAACATTGCATCATTGAAAATAGATTAAAGGGTAAAGAAAAGGAAGTTTTCTTCATTATTTGAATTTTAGTTCACATTCTGAAGTATCGATTGGTTATTCAAAGGTTTTTAGGTATAATTTAATGTTTTGATGAATAATACATTTAAAAGATATTCTTAGACTAACAAGGAATAATTCATCAACTTTTAGAGAATGCACTAGTATTATTCACTTATAATAACCCCTCTTAGCATGCGCTAAGGGTAAGTTAGTGAGACATCTCCTAGGTATGTTGGTTGTGTACTCATGATTTTAAGGGAGGAAATATTTTTCACAATGCAACAAAGAAATAAACACTTTGTTGAAGTAACACAATATCATGTGCCAAACCATAATGGATGAGAAGATGTGCTCTTGTACATGTGAACCAATTTGTAATAAAGAGAAATGATCTTGCATGGGAGATATTATTGGCAAGATTGTAACAATGGCTTCAAAATATGTTTAGAGATGGATTAAACCGTTGTAGTTTAATCAAGAAAAAGAAATGTATTTAAGCCGAGGAGACAAGTAATGAAATTGTTGCATTTGTGAACATGAATGAGACTTTATTTTATAAACTTTCATTTCTAAGATGGTCCTTGTTAAAATGCATTGAATTTCCAAAGAATTTAGAAGAGAGACACACTATACAAGAAGGCATCGAAGTATGACAAAAAATATAAAAGGGATGTGTGAGATTAAAGTTTGATGCTTGGTTAAGATAAATTGTAGATGAGAATACAAGACCACTTTTCTCATATTATAAAGATTCTTTTTGAAGATTGGCTCCAATATGGTTGTGTAGAGAGAGTGCAATGTAAATGGATTTCTCTAACAAAATCTTCAGAAGAAGACTTCAACAAAGACTTAAATGTGAAGGTTATAATAATTATCCATAATCAGGGAACAACAAGATTCATTTTCCCTTATAAACAACTCTAGGTGTTTTTGGCTCAATAAAGTTTTGACAGGTGAGACTTTAGTATAATGTCCAAAGGTATTTGCTTCAAAACATGGGAACTTGTAATCTAGTGCTTAACCTTTGTTGTGTTTTCCATGAATTTGTATTGTTTCTACATATTTAGGAGAGGCACACCTTGGAATCAAGACAATAACATGGTCATGATATATCATCAACATCATGTGCCATTTCATCCATGTTTGTAGTGATTATGAGACTAACCTCCTTAATGTATTCCTAAATATCCTTCATTAGATTTACTTGGAATTCTTTCTTCTTAGAATCTAAAGTCAGAGGTGGAATTATCATTGTGTCTCAATTTGATCTAACCCATTATTAATGTAATGGTAATGGTTTGAGAACACTTAGAATTTAAAAAAAAGGGACCCAAATTCATTGCTAAGTCAATGCAATGTGTAGAAGGTTACACCAACAATAGAGTGTCAATCCCTCTAGTTCATAATTATCTACTTGCAACTTATCCAATGTGCAATGGTCCCTTCCACCATGATTTGAATGAAATTTACATTACAAATTCTCAATTCACCACATTAATACCACATGGAAGAAGACCAAAAATAACAATATTCACAACAAAAACTAGATCACAACATAATTGTCTTTCATTTCTACTTAAAAGAGTAATCTCTTACCACACGAAAACAATACTCAACAAGCCTCCAATTACATCTTATAATGATGTGTACATAGATGAAAGCAGATAGTGGAAGTGCTTAATTCAAATCTCCTTAGATAGAGCACATTAATTTATACCTCTACAAATATGGAAAAACATTTTTAAGAATTCTTCATATAATTAAATTTAAAAATAAAAAGTAAAAATAATTTGAGTAATACACAACACAAAATTCTCTAATAATAATAAACATTGGAAAAAAAAATACATATCAAATAGCAAATAAATATTGGACACTCCCAATCGGGATGAGAGAGGGTGTTAGAGGTGATAGGCTTCGATTTGATATGGTTAGTACAAGGACAATAACTACCGTCGTCCCCCACATGCTCAAGGCAGGGGGTGCGGTGTCCTTAGCCATGAATGCATGGTCAGTGGGCTGGCAAGGTGGCAGAGGGAGGAATAAGGTAGGGTGGCGGAGATGGGAATGGCATTCGACATGCCGGGCAAGAGAAAATTGCAGTGGAGAAGGAAGGCGTCTCAAAGCTGAAGAGGGGCGAAGGCACCTTGGCTGCGGGCTAGCAACGGTTCTCTGGTATGTAATTCAGTCTCGTTCCTGCTTCATTTCTATGATCTGGTTGGGTTCCTGCATCAATTACATGAGTTGGTGGGGGTTTCACTGAGGGGAAGGGAGGGACAAGAGGTCGTTCCAATGGGGCTTAACACTATATGGGAGAAACAGGGGGAGGGCCATGGCCTGGCTCTGCGTTTTGTTTTTATCGCATTTAAGTCAGAGTCTCGGCAGCGGCATTGGTAATGTTGGGTCGAGCAGAGACACAAGCCCCTACTTAGCTGCTCAGACCAGGGGTATAGGGGATAACGGGTGTACCATGTCTGGTGGGCTGAGTGGTGAAGGGAGAGGTAGGAAAGAGTCGCGAGTAGTGGGTCAGATATTAGCTATGTCAGTAATCCTCTGAGAAAACCCTGTCATCTACATCTGCATGGTAGCAAGGGTGTAGCTAGGGACCCTGGGCGGTATATGGGACAGAGGGGCAAGCATAACCATGGCATGCAGCTGTTGGTTGAGGGAGTTGCATGCGAGTATGATAGCAATCGCAGAGCTAGGCTCCGGACGGGCCTGAAGGCTTGGCTCCAGCTGCAGGGGGATGACAGGTAATTGCACCATGGCAAGGGGGAGGGGCACTGTGAGGAGCTTGGGGAACCGCGCTCGAAACCCAATTCCCCTAGCCACTTGTGGGCACTGGGATACCTTAACCCGTAGAAGGCGAAGCATGGCAAAGAGGCATGGTATGAACATTTGCGTCGGGATGATGCAAATGGGTTGATGGAACTAACGTTGTTTGACTGTCCATAGGGCATCACTGAACAGGGTATGGCTCCAGTAAAGAGAGGGTGTGGTCGTGGCAGTAGGGGCCCAGCCCACCAGGCAACCAAGAGACTGAGCACGACGGAAGGCCACAGGGGCCATAAGCTTGTTGAGCACCTCATAGCAGAGGCAGCAACGACATACCAAGATGAAACAGACGAAGGCATCCGGAAGCTGATTGACGACTGGGAAGAAGAGATAAAACAGGAAAGTGAACCAGACGAGGAGATAAAGGATTGGAGGACGATGGTTCCTGATCCAGGGAATACACCTTGTACTTGTACTTCTTGAAGAAAAGTCTACTTAGCAAAGCGATGGAACAAATCTCTGTGGGGATGGCAGTCACAATGCAGGGCCTACTCAGTTATAAAAAAGACATGGAGAAAATCCTATTTCAGCTGCACAAACAGGACATCAGGATGGATCGTATTGACCATCACATCCCTTGCATCTTGGAGCTGTATGGAATGCTGAAGATCCTGCTCCTGTAGCCTTTGTCTCTGATAAACAGAATGCCCAGAAAGACTAGATTCATCATGCTTGGTTTTTGTTTATGCGGGTAGCTTTTAAATTTCCTGTTGCATATGTCAGTTCTTATAGTTATATAGTATTTGGACACGAGACTGAGACTTACCTAACTTTGCTAAAAAGACTAAAGCAATTTTGTTTTTGGATGACGTATAATGCTGACCGGTGACCAGCAGACTTGGTTTCCCCTCGGAGCAAGTTGAAGCTACCCGGTAAACCTGTGTAGTGTAAATTTGCCTAATAGAAAATAAATGGACTTGCCAAACTTTACAAAAAAGAATATTGGACATATTAATAATAATAATAACTTAAAAAACTTCAACCTCCAAAGTTTATATTTATATTATTAATAAATTAATAATATGAAAATACATTAATAACGTATAAAAATGCATCTTATAATAATGTATTGCACAAAGCCTCCTTACATTATTTATATTTTGATAAAAGTGATTTGATCGTATTGAAGTGTGAATATATATAAAAAGTAATATTAAGTCATGAAACATGTTATGTTTTTTTATCATATAGATAATATTGTGGAACACGTTATGCGTTTTGTTTGGTTTGCGTTTCACGATGACGGATAACGATTGATACATATGGCGTATTGATAATATTAATGACATATGATGAACAAAATTTATGTTTATCTCGTAAACAAACAAATTCTTTAGGTAATAAATGCTAAGGTGGGTCATGTCTAAAAGAATTCAATCATTTTTAATGACGTCCATACGAACTCGCAGTCTAAGGGAATTTTAAAGTCAGTATGTTTTATTTCTTTATTTATTAATAAAATTTAATGGAAATTGGCAAAAGCGACATGATTTTATTTTATTTTTGAGAAGGTGAAATAATATTTTATTTAAAATTTTTAAAATTTCTTTATACAGTTCAAAAAAATTATTTTACTTTTAGATATTAAAATGAAATTTTATTTTATTTTTAAAATTATTTATAAAATAAATATTTTTAATGAATTTAGGCTTCTTTGATTTATATCAATTTTGAGAAGAATTTTCGGTGAAAATTACATAGGGATATTTTGTCGACGCATTTCAAACCAACCAGTGTGGTTCATTGTCAGGATAAGTTGAATGAGTAGATCTTGCTATGCATTATAAGTAGATCGGGCAGAATATCCAATGACCCAATTTCTACATCAGGAAATGGCTAAAATCTTGCTATGCATTATAAATAGATCGGGCAGAATATCCAATGACCAAATTTTCAGATTTGATCAAGAAACAGCTAGTTTGACTATAAAAGACATCATTTATTTAAATAAGTAAATTCAGTTATTAGATATTTTTTTAGATATTAAAATGAGTAGTTTATTTTTAAAATTATTTATAAATTTTATAAAATTAAATAAATTAAATTTTATAAATAATTTAAAAATTATTATTAATTAATTAATTAATTAATTATGTCTAAAATAACTTTTAAATATAATTACGTGCACTAGTTGACGATTACAACATAACAACTACTTTAAAATATAATATTTCGAGGTAGAAAAAGCCCATGGAAAGTAAAATATATTTTCAAATTTTTTAATCTCATAATTATTTTAGAGAAGAAATTAATCTTAAAATCATTTTTTATAATTTTAAAATCTATTAATAATATTATACACTCGTCCAGCATCCCCCTCCCAAAAAGATGCAAGAAAATAAATTCGTTCCTCTAAGTCAGCCGGAAGAAGACATTCTGGAGGAAGAAACCCAAAAATCAGTCTCTCCAAATAAAGGTACTCCATCAGCTTCCCCCAAAGAAGCTGAAAACCCCAAAGGCATGGCCTTAGAGGATGAGGAAGATGAGCAGGAAACTGAAGAGTCAGAAGAAGAAGGAGAAATAGGAGAGTCCCAAACTTCGGTAAGAAGATCTACAAGAGGCCGTAAAACAGACAAAGAAAAAAGAGAGCAGCAGACCTACAAAGACAAGCTTCAGGGCAGCCAGCCAACTCTGGAAAAATTGCTAGCCTCAAAGCCCAAGATGCTGAAAAATCAGCCCCAAGGCTCCAAGGGAGCCCATCAGAAACATAAATAATGAAGGTTATCTCCTGGAATTGCAGAGGTATGGGGAGTAAAGTTAAGGAAGAAGCAATAAGAAGTTTAATAAGAACAGAAACCCCAGACATACTTCTAGTCCAGGAGACCAAGCTGGAAGACAAAACCTTCCTGCAAGCAAGCAAAAATCTATGGTTCAAAAGTGAAGCAAGAGCAATCTCTGCCAGGGGTGCCTCGGGAGGGATTGGTACACTATGGAACTCCAATAAATATGCAGTCATCTTTGAAGCGAGCAACACTCACTGGTTGTTGCTAAAACTGCAGAATCTGGACACAAAGGAAACCTTCAGCCTTTTTAATGTTTATTCTCCAGTCAACATCTGGGAGAAAAAGGATTGTTGGGACTCTATAAGACGACAGGCAGACTTGACAAACCTGGAAAACACAATCATTGCTGGAGATCTCAACCTCACTCTTCATTCGACTGAAAAAAGGGGAGGAAGTGCAGTCCGAGACCTGGCAAGAGAATGGGCGGAGGATCTTTTGCAAGACTGGGACTTACTGGACATCAAGCCCTCATCCGGTAAGTTTTCTTGGTCTAATAAAAGAGTAGGTCCTGGTCATATTGCTGCCAGGCTTGATAGATTTTTCATTCAAAGCTCTTTCCTGTTACTTGGATTAGAACCCAGAATGCATATCCTCGCTAGCAGCGTCTCGGACCATAAGCCTGTAAAATTAGAGCTCCTTGCCCATCTAGATCTGGGACCTATTCCCTTCCGGTTTAGTCCCCTTTGGGTTAAGGAGCCTCTCTTCATGCAAACAGTCAAAGATTGTTGGAGCCAGCCTGTCAAAGGCTCGCCCTTTTTCATCTGGGAGGAAAAGCTCAGAAGGGTAAAAAGAGCTCTGAAAAGCTGGGCCAAAACCTTGTCCAATCCCTCAACGGAAAGGAAAGCCATCAAAGACTCTCTTGTCTCTCATCAAACCCATATGGAGAGTGCTATTGTTACAGAGGATATGATAGATCAAGAAACTCAGCTGCAACAGAGATACCATAAGGCCTGCTTAGCTGAAGAAGAATATTGGAGATTAAAGTCACGAAACCTGTGGCTTAAAGCAGGGGACAGGAACACGGGATTCTTTCATAAGCAGGCCCAGGCCAGGAAATGCTTCAACACCATTTCTGAGATCAAGGAAGATAATGACACGCACAAGGAATTCGCAGACATTAAGAAAGCAGCCTTCTCTCATTTCCAAAACTTGTACAGTGATGATCAGGGGCCATTTCATCATCAAGAGCTGCTTGACATCATCCCTCAGGTTATCTCTCCTCGCATGAACGGGATTCTAGAGGCCAAAATTACTAAAGAGGAAGTTAAAAAGGCTCTCTTTGATATGGACCCGGATAAGGCCCCAGGGCCAGATGGCTTCTCTGCCCGGTTTCTCCAAATCTGCTGGCCGATTATCGAAAAGGACCTTCTCAAAATGATACAAAAGTCACAAAATACTCAGAAAATAGGAGGCAGCACAAATTCCGCCTTCTTAGCCCTCATTCCAAAGGAAAAAGGCGCCAATAACTTCAGCAGATTCCGTCCGATCTCATTATGCAACACAGGGTACAAATTAATCACCAAAGTCATTGCTAATAGACTGAAGCCCATTCTGCCCAGAATAATCCCGGAAAATCAAGGAGGCTTCATCCAGGGTAGGCAGATCGTGGACAACTACACGCTCGTTCAAGAGGCAATACATTCAAGTCTTCTCCGAAAGGAACAAGGTATGGTGATCAAACTCGATTTAGCAAATGCCTTTGATCGAGTAAATCATAGTTTTCTGTTAAAAGTCATGTGCAAATTTGGTTTTGGAGCAAACTTCATAAAATGGATCCGGGCATGCATCTCAGAGCCATGGATTGCCCCACTGGTTAATGGAAGAGCCACTGAATTTTTCAAAGCCTCGAGAGGACTTAGGCAGGGGTGTCCCCTCTCCCCCCTGCTTTTCGTCATCCAAGCCTCAGTACTCAGCTTCCTGCTAGATAAAAAGATGCAAGACCAAGAAATTAATGGGTTGTGTATAGCTAGAAGGGTTAAGAACTTAAACCACGCCTTATTCGCGGATGATACCCTCCTATTAGACACTGCCTCTCTTTCCTCTGCCTCCAAATTTAAAGATGTGCTGGACAAATTCAGTGAGGCCTCAGGCAGCATGGTAAATAAGAATAAATGTCATATTTTCAGTTGGAACACTACGCCCAGAACTCTATCCGCCATCTCAAGATGCTTGGGCTTCACAGCCTCCTCTTCATGGACTTCATTTAAATATTTGGGCCTTCCTGTTTTCCATAAGAAACACTCAACCAAAGATTGGCTTCCCCAGCTTGAGAAATTCAAATCCAAAATTCAAGCCTGGGGCTTTACCTGGCTCAACGCTGCTGGCAAAGCGGTCTTAATAAAATCCGTGCTCTTCAGTCTTCCACTGTTTCAATTCACAGGGCTTCTCGCTCCGGCATCCATATTAAAAAAGATGGAAGAATTCATGCGCAGATTCTTCTGGAAGGGAGGAAAACAGAATGGAAAAAAAATTCCCCTCATCAGCTGGGAAACCATTTCCAAGCCTCTACGAGAGGGTGGACTAAACTTCAAGAATCTCAGTCAGCAAAATGTGGCTATGGCAGCCAAGGTGATCTGGCGAATCATCGCGCCCAAGCCAGGTTGGGCCCAACTGGCTCTCTGGAAAAAGTATTTCAGAGGCCCACGCACTTGCTGCTTAGAAAACGCGATTCAGCTTCCAAATTCGTCCTTCCTTAAATTGTATGCTAAAGCGGCTTCCTTGATTAAAGAGCACTCCTTTTGGATCCCAGGAAATGGGAAAAAAATCAACATATGGACTGATAGAATTATGAACAAGGATCCAGTTACAGATAGAGCCTCCCTAAACGATTTGCGCTGTTGGATGAACAGAGAAGGATTGAACTCATTGTGGGACATTTCCCAATGGAGCGACTTCATATGGGCAGGCTGGAAAAGAATTGAAATTCCGGATCAGTTGATAAATGAATGGATCGCTCTGCTGGATCTTCTACACGGCCTGGCTCCCACGCATATGAAGAAAAAAGACACGAAAGGATGGGGGCTGAAGGAAGGCGGATACGCTGTTTCTAAAGGCTACTCCAAGCTGATCGAGAAGCCACACGTCCCCCCTGACCCAGCACCTTGGCAGGGAGTCTGGCACGTCCCTTCTTGGCCCAAGATCGACTTCTTCGCTTGGACTCTCTGCCATGGAAGAATTCTAACTTATGACACTCTGCAGAGGAAAGGATTTCATGGCCCCTCCAGATGCCCGTTGTGCACAGAAAACGCAGAAACAACATTACACTTAATGCTTGAGTGCAATTTTTCCATACAGATCTGGGCCTCCTTTACCAGCAATTTTGATCCCAACTTCCCTCTGCCTAGATCTATGGTAGACCTCTTCTCAAATTGGACAAACAGGTACCCCGGACAGCCACCCAAAAATCAAGTTATCAAAACTGCATGGGCCATTCTTCCAAAGATCATTTGTTGGCAAATATGGCTTGAAAGGAACAGAAGAATCTTCAGAAATGCCAGCCTGAACCATAAGGTTTTAGAAATCAAAATCAAATGCCTCATAAAGGAGTGCTTGACAGATATAAACGATGACTCCAATCTCAGCCAACAAGACATTGACTGGGGCTCATCCCTAGGCCTGCAATTTCAACCAGCAGTCAGAACTGCCCCCATCCTTAAAGACTGGCAAATAAGGAGACCTGAATCTGAATTCCATGACTGGCTTAAATCGCACTCAAGACACTCACTCTTCTTTGATGGAGCAGCAAAGGGTAATCCGGGCATAGCAGGAGCAGGAGGTGTTGTTGTAAATCCTCTGGGGGAAAAAATTCATTCCTTCTCCTGGGGACTTGGCCAAGCTTCCAGCATACAAGCTGAGGCATTGGCCCTCTTCCAAGGCCTAAAGATACTCAAAGAGCTAAACATAAGGGAAGCTACTGTGATAGGCGACTCGCAGGTCCTCATAAATGCAATGATCTCCAACTCTCCAGCGCTGGATCTTAATCTAGCTAGACTGGTTTCTAGAATCAAAGGCCTGGGAAAAGCTTTCCAGAAGCTGAATTATTTCCATGTACTGAGAACGCACAACAAACAGGCGGACAAGGAAGCCAACAAAGCAGTCCTTCTTTCTGCCGGGGTCAAGATAAAAGACGAAGAAGAAACATGGGAACCCATTCCATAAGCTAGCTTTTGCCATGTTTTTCTGTCTGCTTCTAAATAAATTTGTTTGTATCTTCAAGTTGGGGAATATCTCTGAAATTGATAAACTAGAATCCCTATCAAAAGGAAAAACTTCAAGATTCAACAGCACTCTCATTGTTACCAGAGAGATGTATCAAGACATAGAAGTCTTCAATGTAACCAGATTTACGGCTTTCAAGCCAGGATGAATATATATACAGCATAACCGTTTCTATAAAAAAAAATATATATATATCATAAACTCTAAATAAATTAATTACCAATTTAAATTACAAACACTTAAAATACAGTTAGATTTCATAATTTTGGAAAATATTAAATGAATTAAAAATTAATTTGCTTCCTTTATCTAGTATAGACAACATAGAAGACCTCTATCATAATTTTACTATAACTCTCATATTCTATTAACAAGTTCTCAATTGAAGTTTCAAATAATAAAAGAAATAGCAAAACCAGCCCTTGGTATGACAAAGACTATAAAAGTGCGAGGACAGCAATTAAGGAAGCTGTTGATGGATCTCTTAAAACGGACAAAATAAAAATATACAAAGCCCTAACTAAAAGAAAAAAGAGGCAGTACATTCGTCAAAGACAGGAGAATCTCTCACACCTCTCTAAAGTAGCTCCTAAAAAATTTTGGAGGCAGATTCTAACTAGGAAGACTAAAGATAATAATAAAATTGCTCTTCATGATTGGAATTGCTATCTTAAAAAGCTTTATGAATCTCCAAATGTCATGGATAACTTGGAAATCCTGCTCACAACGAAAAAAGTTTTCTCTTTAGAAGACATTAAGTTTGGGGTTAATCGCCTGGCTAATGGGAAAGCTAAGGACATTGAAGGTTACCAAGCAGAAATCTTAAAAATTGGCGGCCTTGTCCTCATCCCCCACATGCACAAGCTTTTCAATCAAGCAGTCAAGCAAGGGTTCCCTAAACCTTCGACTGAGAGCCTCATTATCCCTATTTTTAAAAGTGGGGATACAAATAACCCCTCTAATTATCGGACAATTATGATCAGCCCTCTCTTAGCCAAGTTATATGGTAGTATTTTGGAAAAGAAGTTAAGCATATGGCTTGAAAGCGAAGGTAAGCGTGCTAAAGGCCAAACAGGTTTCAGAAGGCATCACTCAACAACAGACCACCTCGTTACGCTTGGGATCATTGTGGAAGAATGTCATAATGATAAATCCAATTTATTTTGCTGCTTTGTGGACTTTAGAAAGGCTTTCTATACGGTCCCTAGATACAACCTTTGGAATAGATTAGACTAGCTAAAGGTTCCTCTCGAGTTGAGAGCTGGCGCTATAAGGTTATACGATAATGTAATTGCCAAGATAAAGAGCAATGAGGGGTGGTCGAAAGATATTAAGTGTAGCATCAAAGTTAAACAAGGTTGCCCCCTCTCCCCTACCCTATTTGGCATTTACATTGACAAGCTCAAAGGCCATTTAGAGGAAGCACGCTGTGATGGCACGATCTTAGCTGGGATAGTCGTCATCCTTCTTCTCTATGCTAATGATATTGTTCTTTTCGCAAGGTTTCCATCTGATCTTGATAAGCCACTCAGGCTTCTTAAGGATTTCTGCTCTACCATGGGTATGACTATTAACACCGACAAAACAAAAGTTATGATTATCAAATCCAAGAAGGACACTTACGCTAATTTTATTTATGACAATAATAACTTGGAGGAAGTGTATTCTTACAAGTACCTAGGAATTGATATTCATCACAAGCTCAACTGGAACCATAGCATTGAGAAAAGGATTAATGGGGGGTGGAAAGCTTATTTTAGTCTTGAAAATAATTGTAAAACTACAAACCTAGTAATGTGGGATAAAAAGAAGTTCCTCTTCGAAACTTTAATCACTCATGTTATCTTATATGGCTGTGAGGTTTGGGGTTGCAACATCTCTAGAGAATCATGGAGAAATATTGAGCAAATCCAAAAGCATTTTATAACGTATAACCTGAAATAAAAGTAATACACCCTGTCCTACTCTCCTTATAGAAGCAGGTCTTTCCCCTATTGAGAGCCTAGCTATGAATAGGTTTTTGTTGTACAAGCACAAACTCAATAACATAGGCGATCATAGACTCCCTAAGCTAGCATTAATTTCCCGCCAAACCCACCTAAGGCTCAAACAGGGGTGGCATAAAGACACAAGGGCCTGGTTAAACTATTGGGAGATCAACGAGAATGATGCATTGCAAAACATTAATAACATTAAAGATATTGTTACTTCTAAGTTCAAAGAAAAAATGTGTTGTGAGAAAGATTTAGCAGCTAAAAGAAAATTAAGTTATTATAAGAAGGTCATCAACCCCACCCTAGAAGATCAAAAGTATCTCTCTATTTTAACTAGCTCAAAGAAAAAAATTAATATAACAAAGATTAGAACGAATTCTCATGAGCTCCATAGTGAGACAAGTCGTTGAGCAGTTCCTAAAACACCATGGATGGAAAGGATCTGCCATCTATGTGAGAATAGGAACATCGAGGATGAAAACCACTTCCTCTTAGAGTGCCCCGCGTACAACCCATTAGATCTCAGTTTCATAATCTTTGTTACAATACTAACCTTCCTAGCCTTTTAGAATGTCAAAATTATAGTGAACTCGGAAGGCTTCTCTCCAAGCTTTTTGAGCATAGGAATAAAATCTTAAATCAAAATAAATAATTTGTTTCTTTAGGTCCGATAGGCCAATGTTTGGTCTCAGCAGAGATTAACCATCATCATCATTATCATCAATAAAATATAATTTTATGAGTTAAATATTATTATTATTATTTAAAATAAAAACAAGTAAGATATATTTATATATTAGATATTATTATTAATATCACAACAAAATATAAATAATTAAAATGATTAAAATACAATTTTAATAATTAAATATAATATATTTATTATTATTATTATTATTATTCAAGATAAAAACAAGCAAAATATATTAATATATTAGATATTATTAATATTAAAATAAAATATAAATAATTAAAATACAATTTTAAGAATTAAATATAATTATTATTTTTTTAAATAAAAACAAGTAAAATATAATATAATATATATTAGATATTATTATTAGTTTTTCATATTAGATATTATCATCTAATATGAAAAACTAATAATAATATCTAATATATATTATTATTAGGTACGCGCCCGGAAGTTGGCCATAGGGGTGTGTGACGCTCGGACAGAAATGGCGAGGGTTCAGTTGGAGTTGAACCTGCAAATCACAAAGTTGCAGTTGAAGGCCCATCCTTCAACTCCGCCAGAAGTAAAGGAGAAGCAGGCAAACGTTGTCACGGAAGTAGTAGCGGTGGTGTACAGTGCAGTGGTAGACTACACGCACCTTTTTGAGCAGTCGTTTGAGGTCCTGACAAGCTTGCAGGAGGACCCTAATGTACAACGACTAGAGACAAAAGTGCGTGAGCTACAACAGTGCTATGATGAAGTCAAGGGCACAACACGAACCATCGCGCTGAAACAAAGACTAGCAAAGCTGCATGAGGCCAAGCAACTGAAAGAATAGGTGGATGCAGTGCTGCAAAAGGAAGCAATGCTGAAGGAAAGACTGAATCCCTCGCTGGATGAGGCTTACATGGAAATAGGCTCTATTGAAGGAAAGCTTGTGACTCTGCAAGAAACTCAACAAAAGTTTAAGGCTAATGGTTCAAGAGCAGTGACTGAGCAGATGGTCGAAGATGCGAAGCAAGCGAAAGCTCAGTGCATTGTCGAGGTTGCAGTCATACGAGTCGCGCTGGAAGGTCTTCGTGCTAAGATCTTCGCGCCTTTCAAGTGACTCGAGGGCGAGTCACGATGTTTGTGTTGGGGGCCTGTTGGGAACAGGATCCCCCAAGGACATTTTTGGGGCTAAAAGCCCATGTATTTTGGTTGAATTTTGTAATAAACTTGTAAAGTCTCCACATTTTGTGGTCACAAAGAGTGAAGGTTCCATGAGTCATAAAGGGTTGTCCGCCCTTATTTTTGTAAACTAAATTCAGTTGTAAAAGATCTAGCCATGGTCCGCATAAAGGGTTGTCTGCCCTTATTTTTGTAAAGTAAATTCGGTTGTAAAAAATATAACCATGGTCCGCAAAGCATGGGATTGTATAAAATGAGCTAAGTAAGCTCGCTCTAAGTAGTTCAATAGTCGCTAAACTAGTCATAGCTTGGAAGTAAGAAGTTTAAGTTTCAGGTCGTAGCGTAGATAGAAATTCTACAGCTGAGTGCGCAGAGGCCTAGGGTGGAAGTCCACAGCTGAGAGCGTGGACCCCTGCAGCTGTTTGCGCAGGGTGGATAGAGTCTGTAATCACGTGAAGATATCAATAAAGAGAAGTATTCTGCAATTTCAATGTCTTTGTTCCGGTTAATGCATCTTGACATGTTATGTATGAATTTCATTTATAATGCTTATATGATGCACGAATGTATGTAATTACATTGGTTAAGAGAACGCAAGTAAGAGCATCTGTTTACGCGGTGCTAACTGTGATTGTTTAATAAGATAAGTAACATCCTTAAGGTAACTAGGGAATCTATGCAATACATTGCTTTAATAATGCGAAAGTATCTTAATCGAAGGTTAGGGCTACGCGAAGGTCAATCATACCTTTTCGTAGAGGTACTGAAGGGCAGAATAAAGGGATATTCTGGAAAGCCTTAGAACTAAGTGACCTACGCGAAGGCAAGAATAGAAGGAATAAACCGACATCACGACCATCTCAAGGTGTGGAAACTTGGTTCCAGCATCCCCCCATACTACTTCAGGTAATACTTTGGTCCGTGCTTCACGGGCTGATGCTGAAAGGGCCAGTAGTGAAGGGATTTGTTTGGCTAACTAACGTTGAACCTAGGTCAGGCCCCCTCAAGCCAACAGTACTCCAAGCAACTGTTGTTGAACCCATGCTGAATGAATACCCTAAAGTTGATTCTCTATCATTTATGCAACTAGACCAATCTGAATTTGTATAACCAATCAACATGAAATCTTCCATGGATCTTTATACCAAACCATAACTAATTGTTCCATGCAAATATCTTAAAATCCTCTTTGTTTCTTTCCAATGCAACTCCTTAGGTTCTGCCATAAATCTTGATACCATACTGAGTGCAAATGAAATATTCAATTGAGTTGTAGTTAAGTAGATCAAACTTCCAACCAATTGACGATACAAAATTACATTAATTGAATTGGAGTCATCATGTTTGTATAACTTCAACCCAACTTCCAAAGGAGTTGTCGCTGGATTGCAACTCAACATTCTAAAATTCTTCAAAATGTCCCAAGTAGACTTGGTTTGTGACATGAAAATACCATCTTCCTTCTACCAAACTTCAATACTGAAAAAATAATGCAACTCACCAAGATATGTCATCTCAAACTAAACACTCATATGTGACTTAAATCTTTGAAATAATTCATCATTGTTCCTTATGTAGATCAAATCATCAACATATAAGACAACTATTAGAATGCTTTGTCTTGGCTGAATTATATAGAAATTGGGATCAGATGAACTTTTAACTAAGCCATGATCTTAAAAATACTTATCAATTCTTGAATACCATGCCCTTGGCGCTTGCTTAAGACCATATAAGTCCTTCCTCAACTTATAAACACAATCTTATTTTCCTGGCACTTCAAAACCCTCAGGCTGCTCCACATAAATTTCTTCATCCACATAATCATTCAAAAAAATTGATTTAACATCCATCTGAAAAATTGTTCATTTGTATTATGTAGCTAATGCAAGAATCATCTTGATTGTATTCAACTTTTCCACTGGGTAAAATGTCTCAGTGTAATCAATGCATGCTTTTTGTGCATATCCTTTTGCAACTAAGCGAGCCTTGTACTTATCAATTGTGTCATTTGATTTACACTTGGTTTTATAAACCCATTTGGTGCAAATTACATCTTTTCCCTTTGGTAGTTTGACCAAGCCCCATGTATAATTTTTCACCAAGGCATTCAATTATGCTTCCAGAGCTTCATTCCATTCTTTCTTCCCTATGCTTCTGCATAATTTTGTGGTTCATCCATTTTCATTACTTGTCCTGTAAGTGCATAATTTACTAAAGAAATTTGAGATCTAGTAACCCTCTTTTCAAAATTTCTATTCAACATATTTCTTTATGAATGAACCCTTTCAAAGCCACTTAGGCTTCTTCTTAACTTCATCTATCTAAACTGATTTGGAATTTGGCTCATCACCAATATTCATTGCATCTTTCCTCAATTCAATTTGTACATGTTCTAGCTAATAGATTCTATTCTCCTCAAACACAACATCTCTACTTATTATCATCTTCTTCACTTGAGAATCAAACGAACTGTAACTTCTTGTTGCAGTATTGTATCCAATAAAGATACAATTCACACTCTTATCATCCAATTCTACCTCTTTTCCTTAGGAACACGTGTATATGCAGTATAACCAACTTTTTTATGTGCAACACTTGGTTTGTATCCTGACCATGCTTCTTCTGGAGTCAAATTCAACACTACCTTTGTAGGACATCACTTAAGAGTATAAATTGTTGTGTGTGCTGCTTCAGCCCCAAACTCATTTCCAAGAGACTTAGTTTTTAACATGTCCCTGGCCATTTCAACTATGGTCCTATTTTTCCTTTCTGCAACTCCATTTTGTTGAGGAGAGTATGTATAGGTAAACTCTCACTTTATTCCATTCTTCCTACAATAATTCAAAAAATCATTTGACTTGTATTTTCCCCCATTATCTATTCTTATGGTGAGAATTTTTAGACCACTTTTCTTTTCAACTAAAGCCTTAAACTCAAGAAAATGAGAAAACACTTCAGAATTCTCCTTAAAAAATACACCTATGTCTTCCTAGAATAATCATCAATGAAAGTGAGAAAATAAAATGCCTTTCAAAAAGACACAGTCTCCATTGGACCAAATAAATATAAATGCACCAATGCTAGATGATCTCTAGCCTTCCATGTTCTATTTAAAACACTTTCACTGTGTTATTTCCCAAAAGTTCACCCTTCACATACTTCATCATCCAACTTAATATAAGGGAGACCATTCACCATATTTTGCTTTCTCAACAGCAACAAACTCTAAATATTTAGATGTCTCATCCTTAAGTGCCAAAGCTTACTATTTGCTTATTTTATTGCTTTCAAATTATGTAAATATTTGAATCAAAGGAAAGCTTGAAAAAATTGTCTTCAACCATTTTGCCTCTTGCCTACAACTACATTTTGATTCAACTTATCCATGATTAAGCACTCTTTATTATCAAACACTAACTTGTAGTGTTGTTCCATCATTGGTCATACAAAAAGTAGGTTTTTCTTCAATACTGGTGTAAACAAAGTGTTCTCAATTAACTTCTTCTTACCATGCAATGTTGGGATTGCAATCGTGTCTTTCCCTTTTACTTCATAAACGCTATCATCACCAAATATGACTTTACTAGAATAAGTCATTATTTTTGGTAAACAACTCTTGAGATGTCATATGAGTTGAACATCCTGAATTAATATACCATGCTTCATTTTCTTCACTATGTGCCATCAAACTTAGATGAATAATTTTTCATTTCTAGTTTCATTGACAACTGTATTGACACCCTTCTGCTCCATATCTTGCATTTTTGCATAATAATCTCTTTCAAGATGGCCAAATTTTTGGCAATAATAACATTGTGGTCCTCCACCTCTTCCTCCATTTTTGCCTCCATCTCTTATTTGTCCTTTTCCACGAGATCCATCTTTGCCTCTTCCTCTAAAATGATTGAGATTCCTTGCTCTGCCTCTTGAAGGAGATGCATTTCCTTGTGAACTTTGTCGATTTCTATTTTGATATTGATTTTGATATTGACCCTTGCTCCTTCCTCTTCCTCTATACTTTGTAGAACAAACATGTTCCACTTGCTCAAATGGTTGATTTTATTCATCAATTAACAAGAATCTACTTAATTCATCAATTTTCATTGTATTTAAGTCTTTGGAGATAATATTGGTGGTGACCATCTGAAACCTAGGAAGAACACTTCTTAAATTTGTTCTCAATTAGCCTTTTTTTTCTGGAACATATTCATCTAATGACCTCATCTGATTAACAAAATCTTGCGTTTTTGTGATGTAATCATGAATGCATTCATTACATTGCATATGGGCATTTTCAAAATTTCTCCTTAATGTTTGTAATTTAGCTACAAATGAAATAGGAATTTACAGGGTAAGTTCCTCAGACAGAACACCAAAGGACACCGCTCACAACCAGATTGCAGATCAATACACCAGTATTTTTGACGTGGTTAAAACCCTCAAAGAGGGAAACAGTCCACGGCCTGAACCAACGCGGCCACTTCAGGCAATTTATTAATAAAAGAATGAAAATTTACATAAGCTTCTATCATAGACGGATTACCCTACAAATGACCCTCCATGCGCTTTAAATAGAAATCATGGACCAATCGGGTGTCAAGCCACGGATCAAGTGTCGGTAATACCGAGGAGAGAATGAACCGTCAGATCACTACATATCGTGACTGTCAGATTGTAAGTTACAAAATGTACAAGGTAAAGAAACACACTTTACCTAACTCTATACTAGACCAAGTTGTACTTAACTATTTTGTTGGCATTATGATTCAGGTGTTGTCCTTGATGGCAAACTCATTCAGGTGGTAAATCAAGAAGGACGCAGGAAATATGTTCAGCAAGTGCGTCCCCGCAGGTATACCATACAGAACCCGCGTCCAGGGACGCAGGCCAGCCGTTCAGGAGGTGCGTCCGCTCAGTGCACACATTTCAAGGCAGAGAAAAGCACGTGGGGGTTTCTTGTGTGGTATCTAGCCGACGGTTTTGTGTTTCTATGGTGTCGGCTCGTGGTATTGTTCCACGCTTTGGGGAGAAGCTTGCCTATATAAAGCAAAGGAGTTCATTTGGATTGAGTATCATCTTGGTGGAACATCTCTTGGTGTGATCTAGTCCAAATCTATAAGGGCAAATCTTCTAAAGGACTACGATCTATATGGCGCATGATCAGATCTGTGGATCTGAGTGTTTGGGTTGGTTCTGAAGTCCTCTTATCTTCTATATCTGAAGGGACGCAGATTCAGTGAAGGGAAAGTGCGCCGGGACGCAGTACAGTAAAGACTCAGGTGCGTCTCTGAGGCAAAGGACGCGGCGCGACCGTGGTATTGGGTGCGTCTCTGAAGCGAAAGACGCGGCGCGATAGTGTTTCTGGGAGCGTCGGTCGCAGAAAAGCAAAAAGGAACAGTGCGTCTGCACGCAGAACAGCATAAGGTATACTGCGTCCAGTCGCAGGCCACAGAAAGAAAATATGCGTCCCTGTCTTAAGATGATCTGTTGACTGTATATTTCTGTTCATAAGGTGTTCTGGGTTGTTTATGTAATTACTGATCTGATATCTGTAGTAGACTGTATCTGTTGTATACTTGTTGATCATTTGATTCTTCATGAAAAGAAGTAGGGGGTTGTAGCTCCCTTCCAGGAGAAACTGGAAAACGAGAAAGAGTTGTAGCTCTTTGCAGGTTGCAGCCTGCGTGCTGGTAAAGGACTGCACCAGTACAAAATCATTGTAAAAAGAATTTCTTGAAAGAAGATAGAGACATATTGCAGCAGGTGGTTTTTCTCCCGCATTGGGTTTCCACCTTACATCTTGTGTTCTTTGGTGTGACTGTCTATTTTCTTTATTCATGCTCATTGTTTTATGGTACTGACATGCAAGAATATTTCAAAAGATCAAATAAGGAAGATTTGGTAAATTGCTAGATAATACTGATTCACCCCCCCTCTCAGTATTATTTCCAACAATTGGGATCAGAGCCGGTCCTTCAGAAAAGCTTGATCGCTTGAAGGTAGATCGTTCATCATGAGCAACTACGAGAGAGAAGCATCAATCAGGCCACCCGTCTTCGATGGGACAAACTTCAATTATTGGAAGGTAAGAGTTACTGCATATCTTCAATCTCTTGGTACAGAAGTTTGGAACATTGTAGAATCAGGCTATGCCTTTCCTTCAGCTACTCCTACAGATCCAGCTGAGAAAAAGCAGTATGAAACAAATGCAAAAGCAGTCAGTACTCTATTAGGAAGTATATCTCAAACAGAGTTCATGAAGGTCATGCACTTCAAATCAGCAAAAGAGATATGGGACAAAATGATCACTAGCTATGAAGGAGATGAACAGGTAAAAGAAGCTAAACTTCAAACTCTCAGGATTCAATATGAGACTCTCAAGATGTATAATGATGAAAGTGTGGCTAATTATTTTCTTCGAGTAGATGAGATTGTTAATTGTATGAAAAATTTGGGTGAAGAAATAAAAGAGACTATAGTAGTTCAAAAGATTCTAAGATCTTTATCCCCCAAGTTTGAATCTAAAGTATCTGCAGTAGAAGAAAAGGAAAATCTCCGTGTTCTCACTATGTCTCAGCTGCATGGAATTCTAACTGCTTATGAAATGAGAAAGGGAGGTCCATCAGACAGAAGGGAAGCTGCTTTTAAAGCATCAGGCAAAGAAGATCACTATGAAGCAAGTCATGTTCCAGAAGAAGAGGAAGAAGAATCAAATTTTGTCAGAAATCTTCAAAGAGGGTCTGGAAGGTTCAGAGGTAAGCTACCTTTCAAATGTTTTGCTTGTGGAAGAGTAGGTCATTATGCTGCAAAATGCTCTTATAAGGATAAAGGAAAGGAACCAGTTAGATGGAACAAGAAACAAAGTGCAAATAAGAAAAGCTACTACACCCATGAAGATAGTGATGGCTTATCAAACAGTGATGAAGATGAACAAGGTAACAAATATAGATTGTTAATGGCATTTGAAGATGATGATTATGAGGATGCTGTAGATGTGGATAACCTTTATGATGAAATTACTAGACTCAAGAGATGTATAGAAGAAAAGAACATGATTATTGATACTCTACAATTTCAGATTGATGAAAAGGAAAAACATCTTGAAAAATTAGAAGGTGAAATTGTTGGTCTTAGAAAAGAAATTGAGAAAACAAAAACTATTAATCTCAAGTTTGTCAAAGGATCTGAAACGTTGAATGAGATTATCAGTGTGCAGCGGTCTCCACTAAATAAGACAGGTCTGGGCTATAATGGAGAAACTTCTCAAGCATCCACTTCAAAAAGTTATCTTGATGCAGCAAGAAGAAATGAGCAAGAGCACAAGGAAGATCATCAAGTAAAGCAGGGACAAACGTCAAACAGAAACTATCAGGGGCAATCCAGCTTAAGGGTGAACAAAAGCCACAACCAGCCACAGGTAAAATCTTCCCAATTTGGTTCAAATGAAAATAGAAATTACAATCAGTTGGCTGGTAGATTCAATAATCGCAGAAACTTCTTCAATGGACAATGCTTTTCTTGCCATAACTTTGGTCACAAAGCAGCTCAATGTGTTGCGTATAAAACAATCATGACTAGGGAAGCTCAAAAGCAAAGAAGTATGACAGGGATTACAAAAAGGACCTATAACAATTTTTCAGCTCTTGAAAATGAAGTTGAATGCTCTATTTGCAATAATTTTGGACATGAAGATTTTGAATGCAGAAGCAGGTTTCCGGAAAGAAAGGTACAAGAACAAAAAAGGGAACAAACCTCAGGCACCAAAACATGGAAAATAAAGGAACCTCAAACAGAAAGATGTGGGATAGCATTCTATGCAGAAGGACAAGAAAATCTATGGTACATTGACAGTGGATGTTCAAAGCATATGACAGGTGATAAAGAAAAACTTGAATCTTATTCTAATTTAGAAAAGGGAAAGAAAGTCTCTTTTGGAAATGATACTCCTGCAACTATAAAAGGAAAAGGTATTGCTCCTTTAAAAGAAGATGTTAAGGCTGGAAATGTTTTGTTTGTTGATGGACTAAAGCATAATCTTCTAAGTGTAAGCCAGATGTGTGATCAAAGAACCGAGGTTATATTCAGATCAAATGGGTGTCTTGTTCATGATCTTGATACAGGTAAAACAGTTCTCAAAGGTAAAAGAACTCCAAATAATCTATACATATTTGATGAAGGACAACAACAATGCTATCTAAGCAAGAATGAAGAGCACTGGTTATGGCATCGAAGGTTGGGACATCTAAGCTTCTCACAAATAAGGAAAGCTTGCAAATATCAGGCAGTTCGCGATCTTCCAGATATCAAAATTCCTAACAACACCATATGCAGATCATGTCAGTTTGGAAAACAGACCAGAACTAACTTTCCAGAGAAAGAAGGATCAGCCAGCATGCCTCTTGAGCTAGTACACACAGATGTATGTGGACCATTCAGAAAAAGAACACCTAGAGGAGAGGAATACTTGATATTATTTATTGACGATTTCTCCAGGTTTGTTTGGTTAGGACTTATGAAGCACAAAGATGAAGCTTTCGAAAAATTCAAATCCTTCAAAGCTTTGGTTGAAAATGAATCAGGTCACAAGATTAAGTGCCTCAGATCCGACAGAGGTGGAGAATTTACTTCAAATGAATTTTTCGATTTCTGTGATGAACATGGGATAAGGAGAGAATTTTCTACAGCTAGAACTCCTCAGCAAAATGGAGTAGTGGAAAGAATGAACAGAACAATCCAGCAAATGGCTCGTGCTATGCTTGATGAATCAGGAACTCTTGCAACCTTCTGGGGTGAAGCTGCACATGCGGCAGTTATTATTCTCAACAAGACAAATGTCCGAGTGAACAGCGCTCAAACTCCTCATGAGCTCTGGAGTGGTAAAACTCCTTCGGTAAAGCACTTCAAAATCTTTGGGAGCAAATGCTATATCAAGAATACTGAGGAGCAGCTTGGCAAACTTGATCCTAGAGCAGATGAAGGAATTCTTCTTGGCTACTCTCCACATAGCAAAGCATACATATGCTACAATAAAAGACTTGGCAGAATTGTTGACAGCATTGATGTAGTGGTTGATGAGAAGGGATACATTCCTAGGCAAATACATCGTGAAGACATTGAAGAAGATGAAAGCTACCCTCAAAGACAGAATGATGAAGAAGAAGAACCGCAAGAACAATCTCAAGAAGGACCTCACGAAGAAACAGAAGAAAGAACAAGAATAGAAGAAAAGACTCCATCCAGATATGTTCAAAAGAACCATCCAGAATCTCAGATCATGGGACAAAAAGAAGCAGGTATACAAACTAGAAGAACAGTTGCAGAAGCTTCAAGTTATTTGGCATTACTCTCCTCTACTGAACCACAAAATGTGAAAGAGGCATGCAAAGATGAATGTTGGGTGAAAGCAATGGATGAAGAACTTGAGCAAATCGAAAAGAACAACACTTGGGAGCTGGTTCCTAGACCAAAGGATAAGAATGTTATCGGAACAAAATGGGTTTTCAAAAATAAATTGAATGAAAATGGAGAAGTAATTAGAAACAAAGCCAGACTTGTTTGTAAAGGGTATGCACAGCAAGAAGGAATAGACTTTGAAGAAACTTTTGCTCCTGTTGCAAGACTTGAGGCCATCCGAATGTTTCTTGCTCTCTCAAGTTGTCAGAACTTCAAAGTATTTCAAATGGATGTGAAATCAGCCTTTCTGAATGGAGACTTGGATGAAGAAGTGTACATTGAACAGCCAGATGGTTTCATTCTTGGAAACGATCCAAATCTTGTATGCCGATTAAAAAAAGCTCTCTATGGTCTCAAACAAGCTCCAAGGGCATGGTACTACCGGTTGGACAAATATCTTCATCAACAAGGTTTTTCAAAAGGTTCAGCAGATAGCAATCTTTATATAAAAGTTGAAAATGACAAATTACTAATACTTGTTGTGTATGTAGATGACATTATTTTTGGCAGTAATGAAGAAGCTATGAGTCAAAGCTTTGCCTCGGTCATGCAGAAAGAATTTGAGATGTCCTTGCTAGGAGAACTGACATACTTCCTTGGTTTGCAAATCCAACAAAAGAAAGGAGGAATCCTTTTATCTCAAACCAAGTATCTCAAGCAGATTTTGAAGAAATATGGCATGGAAGATGCAAAACCAGTATGTACACCCATGGTCACAGGATGTAGTCTCAGTGCAAATGACGAATCTGCAGCAGTACATCAACCAACCTACAGATCTATGATTGGAAGTCTACTATATTTGACAGGTACCCGACCAGACATCATGCATGCAGTTGGAATAGTTGGAAGGTTTCAGGCAAATCCAAAGGAGACTCATCTTCAAGCAGTGAAGAGAATCTTCAAATATCTTCAAGGGACTCAAAATTATGGCCTATGGTATCCTAGAGATACAGATCTCACTCTTCATGCTTATACAGATGCAGATTGGGCCGGAAGCATGGATGACAGGAAAAGCACAAGTGGTGGTGCATTCTTTATGGGTCCCAGACTGGTATCTTGGTTCAGCAAGAAACAGAGTTCAATTGCCTTGTCTACAGCTGAAGCGGAATATGTTGCTGCTGCATCTTGTTGCACCCAACTTCTTTGGATGATGCAGACTTTGCAGGATTATCAAATCACTTGTACACCTCCTATTCCTATCTTATGTGACAACACAAGTGCAATCAGCATCTCAAAGAATCCGGTTATGCATTCAAAAACCAAGCACATACCAATCAAGTACCATTTTCTCCGGGAACAAGTACTTGAACAGAAGGTCAAGTTGGAGTATGTTCCTTCTAAGGAACAAGTTGCTGATATTTTCACCAAACCATTGCCCAGGGACACTTTTGAATACCTCAGGCAAAAGCTGGGGGTTGTTGATGCATCATCTCACTGTTGATCATCTTCCTATTGATGGTATAGGCTCAGAGGGAGCACATAATGCATTGTTGGCATTATGGAGAAGGAGATCTTGGAAATAGCTGCAATATGTCTCTGTCTCCTTCATGATGGATTTCTGGTTACAGATCTGGAGAAGCATGAGCATAGGGGGAGCATACCCTTTGCCCTTGATGTCAAAGGGGGAGAATGATGAAACTGAAGATTATGTAAGCTGAAGATTATGTGGTTGCCATCAAGTCCAAAGGGGGAGTTTGTTGGCATTATGATTCAGGTGTTGTCCTTGATGGCAAACTCATTCAGGTGGTAAATCAAGAAGGACGCAGGAAATATGTTCAGCAAGTGCGTCCCCGCAGGTATACCATACAGAACCCGCGTCCAGGGACGCAGGCCAGCCGTTCAGGAGGTGCGTCCGCTCAGTGCACACATTTCAAGGCAGAGAAAAGCACGTGGGGGTTTCTTGTGTGGTATCTAGCCGACGGTTTTGTGTTTCTATGGTGTCGGCTCGTGGTATTGTTCCACGCTTTGGGGAGAAGCTTGCCTATATAAAGCAAAGGAGTTCATTTGGATTGAGTATCATCTTGGTGGAACATCTCTTGGTGTGATCTAGTCCAAATCTATAAGGGCAAATCTTCTAAAGGACTACGATCTATATGGCGCATGATCAGATCTGTGGATCTGAGTGTTTGGGTTGGTTCTGAAGTCCTCTTATCTTCTATATCTGAAGGGACGCAGAATCAGTGAAGGGAAAGTGCGCCGGGACGCAGTACAGTAAAGACTCAGGTGCGTCTCTGAGGCAAAGGACGCGGCGCGACCGTGGTATTGGGTGCGTCTCTGAAGCGAAAGACGCGGCGCGATAGTGTTTCTGGGAGCGTCGGTCGCAGAAAAGCAAAAAGGAACAGTGCGTCTGCACGCAGAACAGCATAAGGTATACTGCGTCCAGTCGCAGGCCACAGAAAGAAAATATGTGTCCCTGTCTTAAGATGATCTGTTGACTGTATATTTCTGTTCATAAGGTGTTCTGGGTTGTTTATGTAATTACTGATCTGATATCTGTAGTAGACTGTATCTGTTGTATACTTGTTGATCATTTGATTCTTCATGAAAAGAAGTAGGGGGTTGTAGCTCCCTTCCAGGAGAAACTGGAAAATGAGAAAGAGTTGTAGCTCTTTGCAGGTTGCAGCCTGCGTGCTGGTAAAGGACTGCACCAGTACAAAATCATTGTAAAAAGAATTTCTTGAAAGAAGATAGAGACATATTGCAGCAGGTGGTTTTTCTCCCGCATTGGGTTTCCACCTTACATCTTGTGTTCTTTGGTGTGACTGTCTATTTTCTTTATTCATGCTCATTGTTTTATGGTACTGACATGCAAGAATATTTCAAAAGATCAAATAAGGAAGATTTGGTAAATTGCTAGATAATACTGATTCACCCCCCTCTCAGTATTATTTCCAACATATTTCCTATGTGTCGGAATATCCTAACATCCCCCCTTAAGAACAACTTGGGATAGGATTGAAGAATTTACAAATATGACACAATAGGAGAAGGAAGGAGGCACTAGAGCCTATCCCCCCTTAGTGACAACTTCTTGAACTCCAACCATAAATCGAAGTTTAGTGAACTTTGCCTCTATGAGAGCCTTTGTGAAGATGTCTGCAACTTGATCATCTATTGAACAATATTGCACTTCAAGAACATGGTCGTGAATGAGCTTTTTGATGAAGTGCATGTGCAGTTCAATGTGTTTGTTGCGCTGATGTTGGACTGGATCTTTGCATAGTTGAATGGCACTTTGATTATCACACCAAAGTGTAGTCGGATGCTGCTGCTGAAAGCCAAACTCTGACAGGATCTGACGAAGCCACAAGGCTTCCTTACTAGCTTCTACGGCACCACGATACTCTGCTTCTACTGATGAAAGAGAAATGGCACCTTGTTTCTTGCAAGCCCATGTAATATGTCCAGAACCAAGAGTGAACACATAACCGGCAGTAGACTTCCGATCATCAGGGTCACCAACCCAATCAGAATCAGTGAAACCAACCAATAGAGGAGATGCTTCGACACTATAATGAATCCCAAACTGAATTGTACCTCGAACATAACGAAGTATTCTTTTAGCTGCTTTCCAATGACTTTCACGTGGGTTTTGCATAAACTAAGCAACAAGGCCAACGGCAAAGGAAAGGTCAGGTCGAGTATGGGTTAGATACAGAAGTTTTCCTACAAGTTGACGGTATAAGGTAGCATCAACTTCAGGAGAAGTACAAGTGACTGAAAGTTTGACTCCAGACTGGAAGGGAGAAGGGGCTGGCTTACAGTCTTCCATGTGAAAATGGCGTAGAATATCACAGGCATACTTGGACTGGGAAAGGGAAATACCCTTCTTGGATTGCAAGACTTGAAGACCGAGAAAATAATGTAAGTGTCCTAAGTCTGTCATTTCAAATTTCTTTTTAAGGCTGGACTTCACATGGTTTATAAGGTTGGGATCACTACTGGTAAGGATAAGATCATCAACATAAAGAACAAGAATGATAAGAGACTTGCCCACTTTCTTGGTGTAGACAGTATTGTCAGAATGACACCTAGAAAAGCCAGATTCTAAAAGAAAGCTATCCATTTTGGCATACCAAGCTCGAGGAGCTTGCTTGAGACCATAAAGGGATTTCTTAAGCCGACATACAAGGCTAGATTCTGTTTTTATGAAGCCAATGGGTTGTTCCATGTAGATTTCTTCATGCAAGTCCCCATGCAAGAAGGTAGATTTAACATCCATCTGATGGACTTCCTATTTGAACGAGGCAGCAAGGGAAAGAACAAGGCAGATAGAGTTCATTTTGGCGACAGGGGAGAAGGTTTTAGTGTAGTCAATGCCTTCAACCTGTGAAAAACCTTTAGCAACAAGACGAGCTTTATGTTTATCAACTTTCCCATCTGGTCCATACTTGGTTCTGTAAACCCATTTGTATCTAACAAGTTTTCGTCCCTTTGGTAGAGGAACAAGATCCCATGTATCATTTGCCAATAATGAATGATAATCTTCATTCATAGCTGCTTCCCAATCTGGATGGCCTGAAGCTTCTGCAAAAGTGTCAGGATCATAATTTACTGGAGCTTGAGCCAGTAAAGAAGAGGCTCTGTCAAACTGAGAATGTGTGCGTCACTAATCTGTAGGATCACCGGCAAGATCACCTGCTGCATCTCGAGTAGCACAAACCCATTTTGGAAGCTGAGGAGCTAAAGGAGGATCCTGAGATGGTGGGGGAGGACTGTCATCCTCACTTTCATCATCTGAAGAAGAAATGTTTTCAAAAGTAGAAGAGATAGGGAGAGGTGGCACATCCGCCGAACTAGGCTCGCAGGCCGATATATTTTCATCAAATTTTACATCTCTTCTAATGATAACATTTTTGGACTTAAACGGAATAAGTCTATAGCCTTTGACATCTTCAGAATATCCAACAAAAGTACATTTTTCACTCTTAGGTTCTAAAGCTTTATGCTTTTCATCTGGAATATGGGCCCACACTTCACTTCCACAAACACGAAAGTGACTTACATCTGGTTTGATTGAGCTCCATGCTTCTTCTGGAGTGATATTCTTTAAAACCTTAGTAGGAGTGCGATTTATTATGTAATTTGCACAGTTAATTGCTTCTGCCCAAAAACTAAGACCAAGTCCTTTAGATTGTAGCATACAATTAGCGATTTCCTTTAAGGTGTGATTCTTCCTTTCAGCTACACCATTTTGTTGTGGAGTATATGGAACAGTATGTTGCATTTGAATTCCATTCTCAGTGCAAAAGTTGATGAATGTGTTTTTAACATATTCTCCGCCATTATCAGATCTTAGCTTAAGAATTTGATGTCCAGATTGTTTTTCAACAAAGGCCTTGAAGGCCAAAAATGTGTTAAATACTTCACTCTTGAGTTTTAAGAGGTATACCCAAGTGCGTCTGGAGAAATCATCAATGAATGTTAAGAAATACTTGCAGCCAGAGAATGAAACAACTGGAAGTGGACCACATAAATCACTATGCACAAGCTGTAGAGGGGTTGAGGCGTGCCAAGAGGCACATTTTTCAAAACTGTCCCGATGATGTTTTCCGAGTACACATCCGGAACAAACACCATCTCTGCAAGATACCATAGGAAGACCTGTCACCATATTTTCTTTACATAGGTGCTGAAGGGAGCGATAGTTTAAGTGACCAAATCGTTCATGCCAAAGTTTGCTCACTTCATCGTTATGAGCAACAAATACTGAGGGAAGATTTGATGACCCAAAGTTGTGAAACTTATACAACCTTGTAGAATCATCAGCAATGCTAGTAGCTAAAATCTTTTTAGGATCTCTTAGCTCCTTGATTACAACATCATGAGGTGAAAATTCAACGATTTTACCTTCACCTGAATGAGTTATCTGATATACAGATAGAAGGTTGCAGGGTAAGGTTGGAACACATAATACATCATTAAACTGACCATTGTCTAGATGAACAGTTCCACTCCCTACAACACTAAGAGATCTATCATCACCAACATATATATTTTTGGTGTTACAATCATTTAAAGAAGAAAACATGGCTTTGTTTTTGGCCATGTGATAAGAAGATCCAGAATTAATGAGCCACTCATGAGAATGAGAAGAAGAAGATACATTTAGTGCATAGCCAGACCGAGATGCTTGATAACCACATGCAGAAAGTGGCATTCCTGAGGATGAAGTTGAAGTTGAAGATTGCTCCAAATGGATGTTATGTTTCTTCATCGCTGCTTCCAAGGCTTCCATCTTCTTAAAGAATTTGGATTCTAAGTGGCCATCTCGATTACAAAAGTTGCAATGTCTATCAGTCTTCTTCCATTTGTTTTTATTTGTCTTATCATTTTGTTGAAATGATTTTTCATTTTGAGGCTGAGATTGCTTAGGACCCTTGTTTGGTTTAGGACCATTCTTTTTAGGATATGACTTCTTAGGATTCTTTGAATTTGGTTGCTGTTGGGCGGCTAACGCTTTCTTGGAAGAGTTTCCAAGATTAAGAAGACTAAGGTGTAAGAGTTTTTCTTGTTCTCTTATTAAAGAATCACAAAAAGAGTCAAAGGAAGGGGACGTGTAGTCTGTTCCTTGAGAAATGAAGGCTTCTCTTGTACAATGGAAGGTGGAAACAAACACAGAGTAGGTTGGTCCCAACTTAGTAAGAATTGAATAAATAAGGTTACTATCTTCTTTCTTAACTTTAACACCTTCCAAGAGATATCTAAGGGTCTTGAACTTGGACAAGAAATCTTCAATGCAAGAAAAATTATTAGGGTCCAATGTAAGCAACTCATTTTCAAGTTGATGGGCTCTAAGTTCATTTTTAATCCCAAAAACTTTATTGATTTGTTTCATTGCTTCATCAGGAGTATCAAGTTCTGCAATATGGAATCTAAGATCTGGAGAAATAGACATCCCTATCAATCCACGTGCTTGATCTTGCCTATTTTCCCATTTAGCAGCCTTATCTTCATCCTTTGGTTTCTTTTCTTGGCCTGAGGCTATTCTGTAAAGACCTTTACTTCTAAGTAAATCCTCAATGTAGGACAACCATTGGAAGTAGTTGGTGCTGTCAAGGGTAACTTGGTATTGACTCTCCATTTCAATGGAAACTAAAGCTAAAGATGATAAAAATAAGTGGTCCAATGGATAGATCTCGAAAAATTAGGCTGGTTTAAAAAAAACGGCTCTGAAAACGGCTTCCGGATGAAGAAGTTATGGCTTTTTGAAAAAAGTTGATGAAGTCGCCGACGAAGTGCGGAAATGTGCAGAAATGAAAAAATCCGCCCCCAAAAGATGGAGATTTGAACCCAAGACCTCTACTCTCTTAGAATAGCTTTGAACCAATTGAGCTATACAAAAAATTTGAGAGAGAGGGGGGGGTTGATGCTTTGGGTTGTGTGCTTGCTTTGAGAAGGCTCTTTTTCCCTACAAAACAAAAAACACAAAACCCAACACAGACATACAAAAAAAAACGAACCTTGTGGCTCGAAGTTAGCTTTAGCCAAAAAACTAAATATTTTCAAAAATGAACCTTGCGGCTCAAAGTTAGCTTTAGCCGGAAACTAAATATTTTCTTCAACGTCTCTGATTTTCCAAGATCACACTAAGGTGCAGGGAAAAGAGCATACGCATGAGAAAAATCCTTCCTTTCTGTTTCTGATTTGCCCAGCTTGCACAGAGTCGCAGGGCAAAGAGCATACGCAGAAATGAAAGGTATAGATCCGGTAATAAAAAAAAGGCTAAATAAACCGAAACCGAAATAAACAGAGAGAAAATAACTGTAAACTGCAAATAAACATTGTATACCTCCAGATCTTAAAAATGACGCAGCTAGGGCTACCGGAAACCTTTTCGCGTGAAACGAAAGGGGTTCCTCATTGGAACAGATGCTCCCAACACAACAGAGCAGTCATCTCGGCCGGAAAGCAGTCAAAAACAGTAGATCTAGGAAACGGCAGTCGGATGCAGTTCTACCGGCTTCAGATTTGGATCACCGACGGACACGGCCCTCAAATAGCTCTGATACCATGTAGGAATTTATAGGGAAGTTCCTCAGACAGAACACCAAAGGACACCGCTCACTACCAGATCGCAGATCAATACACTAGTATTTTTGACGTGGTTAAAACCCTCAAAGAGGGAAACAGTCCACAGCCTGAGCCAACGCGGCCACTTCAGGCAATTTATTAATAAAAGAATGAAAATTTACATAAGCTTCTATCATAGATGGATTACCCTACAAATGACCCTCCATGCGCTTTAAATAGAAATCATGGACCAATCGGGTGTCAAGCCACGAATCAAGTGTCGGTAATACCGAGGAGAGAATGAACCGTCGGATCACTACATATCGTGACCGTCGGATTGTAAGTTACAAATTGTACAAGGTAAAGAAACACACTTTACCTAACTCTATACTAGACCAAGTTGTACTTAACTATTTCCTATGTGTCAGAATATCCTAACAAACCATGTCTTCATATGTGTTCTTTAAGATATCCCATGCTTCCTTGGATAATATTACACCACTAATTCTTGGAAACATAGATTCTTCAACAACGATTCTTATAAGTAAAAGTGCTTCATTATCCTTCTTAATAAGTTCCTTGAGAGATTTTTTTTCATCATCACTTAATGCTTTGAATTCATCGAGAGAAGGCATAGTATATCCACCAGTGACAAGTTCTCATAAATTTTTTGTGATGAATATAGATTGCATGTGTTTGCTCCAATAAAAATAGTTTGTGCCAACAAGTTTATGCAACACAATAGTGTGTATCACCATGAGGAGAGTAAGAGAGACAGAGAAATGAAATGCACAAAAGAACAAAATGTGTTCCACTTCGACCCGGGACAAAAAACGATATCCAAAAAAAATAAGACTCCACCACTAACAACACAAAATATTTTTTTATTAATTAAAAAAATACAATAAAAAACTAAAAAAACTCAAATCTTTCAAAAATTTCATCTTATATCTCCTTTCATTATTTCAAACCTTCTTATATCTCCCTGCATTTAAAAAAAAATGTTAATTCCCCTTCACAAGTTTATTAAGCACTTTCTATAATAAAGTAGTGTTACATAATTCTCAAAGTTCTTTGAGAAATAAAATAGTGTGACATTCACACTTTAAGAAACATTCACATTCACTCCAAATATTAGGTGCACTATAGAAACAAAATTTCAATATTTTAAACTTCATGAAAAGTCACTCCACTTTTATTTTATTTTTCACTTTACCCTTTTATTCATGAAAAGTCACACGTTAACCTTTCTCCTCATGACAAAGTCACGCGGCAGTAGGTGGCCTTCTTCTTAACGCTGTGCTCATTGGCCACTCCACGTAGCACACAAGTCTTAGCTCCTCGGCCACTCCACACAGCATGCAAGTCTCAACTCCTCGGCCACCCCAAGCAGCATGCAAGTCTCAGCTCCTTGCTCCCATTTCAGATTTCAACACAACTTTGAATGCGGATTTCGGATTCATTCGCACAGAATCCACACTGCGACAACTTCAACGCTAAGGCTCAACACTGCAGCTACTCAATACCTCCACCATTGATACAAAAAACTCCTACACGGTGGCTCAACGGCTTAACAACTACACATGACTCTTCCGTGGTGGTTCAATACCGCTTTCTCACACATTGGCCGCACGCTCTCAAATGTCTTCACAATGTTCCACAAATTTTCAGACTATGCTCCTAGCTTTTATCAGCTTTACAACGTTCCACTAATTTTAAAAATTACAATTTTATCAATTTTTTTGGCCCATGCCTCCGATACCAAATGAAAAAACACACTAGGAAAAAAACAAATAACAAAGTAAAATCATTTAACTATAATGTACATAGGCTCACTAAGCCATCTCCTATAATCTTATTCATTTTTTATATTCTCTCAACCATCACTCCATAAATCTTTCATGGATCATTCCACAAATCTTTCATTAATGATTCCACTAATCTCTCCATAAATCTCTCACTCAAAATAATGACTTAGTAATTTCAAATGAATCATTATTCTATCAAATCTTTTGCAATTTCCATATCCAGAGTAAAATTTGAATACTAAAATTCTTCATGTCAAATTTAGAGGAAAATGGAGTTTTCACATCTTAGATGATTTCTTGTTATTTCTATATCACTCACATACAAGCCCAAATAAATAAGATGATCACCAACTATTTAGAAATATATACAATAATTTGGTTTGCTCCTTGTGAATCGAAGTCCCAACATGCAAGTATCAAATATTTGATACCGCCTCCTTAGTGATTTATTTAATCCATACATAGGTTTTTTCACTTAGCATATCAACTCTTTCTTTCCCTTCCCTACAAAGCCTTCTGGCTTCTTCATGTAGATTTCTTTTTTTAAATCCTTAGGTAGGAATGTTGTTTTCAACTCCTTTTATACTTCAAAATCAAAGACAACAACTACAAGTAAAGGTATCCAATAGAAGTTAACTTGGAAACAAAAGAAAAAAATCTCAATAAAGTCAATTCCTTCTACTTGGGAATAAGCATTTATTACTAACCAAGCTTTGTATTTCTCCACTTTGCCATCCACATTCAACTTCTCCTAGAACACCCATTTGCTACCAATGATCTTTCTTTTAGCTCACAACTCCATTAGAACTAAAGCCTCATTCTTTTCTAAGACTTCCATTTCTTGAACCATGTACTTTTTCCAGAGTTTTCCATCTTACATCCACTACCTCCCTAACAATTCTAGTATCATCACAAGTAATAAACCAAAAAAATAAAAATGAATGAAAATCAGGTTGTTTATACTTTTTTGAAATGATCTCCTCAATACCAAAGTGTGTAGTTCTTGTTTTTATTCTTGTTATTTTGTAGAGTTTGATTCATCATATTTCAATTGATTCATCATCTTGTTTGACATCTTTAATTTCTATAAATAACATATCTAGCCTATACACAATATTCATAGTTTATGGATTCCAAAGCTTATAATTTTTCATACCATCTTTATATATAAAAAAAAGATACGATTTTCAACTTTTTTATCTAACTTATTCCTAAATTGCAAAAAGTGAAATTTGTACCAAAAATCGTGAAAAACATATACAAAAAACCACCCATTTCTTTTATGGGTAGCATAAGGGACACTGCAAGCCCCTCTAATGAACCCCTCGTTCTGCTTGGTGCAACAAATTGTACATGCAATTAATCATGCAAAGAATATAGCGCATACCCAATATGTAGGGATCACCCACTCAATCTCTCACATCCCTAACAAAGAAGCTCTTTGGAACTAAAGACTCAAAGAAAATAATCAAACATTAAACAAGGTTAGGTGTAAAGAAACCCAATAAATAACAACTCCACCTATTCCTACCAAAGATAACATAGAGTAGATCCCTTCATCTAGCCTACAATGAGTATGGCAAAAATCAAAGGACTTTCCAATCATGCTAGTGTATTAAACTTCCTATAATGGTTGGAAGAAGCGAGGGAGAAAGTTCTTAAATGGAAATCCATTGTAGAAACAAGGAGAGATGCAAAAAAACAAAGATACCTAAATTTCTTTCATGTAGCATGAACTAATTATTTATGACCTTCAAAAGAAATCTCAAATTCTTAAAATACAACCTATAGAAATCCTAAAACAACTAGAAAATGAGAATTTGACACTAAGAGCGAAGCTAGAGAGATATTGGGGAGAAATTGAGAGTTGAGTTGAGACAATGGTTGTTTTAGAGAGCCCTATCACTAGAACAGAAAAACATACAAAGGAGATGCGTTCATATAGACCTCAATCAAGGACTTTCACCATGTATATGAGAGAGAAATGGCATAGGTTTTATTGAATAACATTGCCAAGTATCTCCCTTCCAATGGACAATCAAAGATATTTCATTAAGATTACCATTAGTGCTATAGGAAGGAATTTGATGTCTGAATTTATTTATACAATTATATAATGCCTCATCATTTTATAGGGTCTCCCTATCCTTATGTGGGAGATGCTTAATTAAGAGCCTCCTTCTCATTAGTATAAAGTGAAGAGAATAGGACCACAAATGCCCAAACATATAGGGAAGAAGAGCTCGACGTTAATATATGGATCAAGGATGAAACCAATAAGATTGAGGATATGCTAAAATGCCATGCAAAATTAACTTCAAACATGGAGTTAA
Source organism: Pinus tabuliformis (assembly GCA_031772625.1). Classification (NCBI taxonomy): domain Eukaryota; kingdom Viridiplantae; phylum Streptophyta; class Pinopsida; order Pinales; family Pinaceae; genus Pinus; species Pinus tabuliformis. The sequence goes on along the minus strand of CM062810.1, from coordinate 105,314,518 downwards.
TCCCCTTTTTAATAGAGAAGTAGAAAGAGGCTATTATCCAATACCAAGCCACAATGAAAAATTTAGGAGCCAAGGTTTTATAGTTATGCCAAAGTAGGTGGGAGGAGCTAATCCTTACTTTAGAGAGGAAAAATATCATTTCTAACAAGGATCAAATCCTACCCCTTTCAAATCTCAACTATTTGTGAAGACCTTTATGAAAATGAAGCTTGGTTGTGAGGGAAGGTGGGGGGAAGAGTGTATCATTCTAGATTTTAAAGGAAAACTTGAAATAATATTTGCTTGGGGTCTAAGAGAGTCTACAAATAATCAAGTTGATGCTTATGCACTCCCTTAGGATCTTCCCTTAGTAATTGATTGGGAACAGAGATCTTGATTGTCATAGGCGACTTAATCATAATTATCAAACTAATTCTCTCAAAATCTCTCTCTTATAGTAACAATATTACTTCTTCCATTATATCTTTCTCTTGAAAGGAAGTCAATAATTCCCAAAAAAATCTCATTGTATCATATCGTCTAAGAATGCAATCATCAAACATAAACATTAACCAATGAAACAACTAATTTAAAAGTCGAATGACTAAAAACACAATTTGTTTCATCAACCAATTCCTTAACATTCATATGTGATACACATATCAAAGATTATGAAGAATCAATTGTTCATGCACATACCAAACATATCATTATTCTCATTACATTTGAGAGCGCATGAAAAATATATGAATCCATTTTCTTGTAAAGATGACCATTTTATTATAAGTTGTTTTGATTTATTGAGTAGGCTATTTAAAGGCACAAGTACTAAAGAATTAATAAGTTGCATGTTGTTTTCATATGGCCACATTGTGTGTTAATATGTAACTCCTTGTTTCTTTAACATGTGTTTGTTGCACGCTTTGATTTTTAAAAATGTTCCTTTGAAAGAAGTTCTTTAATGTTTTAATGTGATATAGTGATAGAGGAAAATATAGTAGTAAGGGAATTTCAAAAAATTATTGTATTTTTTTTATCTCACAATTTGTTACAATTAAACCCTTGTACACTTTCAAAAAAATATTTTAAGATTCTTTATATGATGATTGACATATAATAATTGAGATTTACTAATAGATGAACGTTGCAGCAAATAAAAATCCAACTTTATAACTCAATTAATTGTCTAAATTGTATAGTAATTGAATATTGCTTAAAAGACAATCACTACATTTGATAGTTGACAACCATAATATATGAATCAATCTTAATATTATTTGTAGTCATCATTAAAAAATATCTATGATCTAGTCAACGAGGAGTTGACTAGCATTCCATATAAGTAATGGGATGCCAACTAGCTTTACTGAAAATTTAAGATGTCAACACTAACTATTGGATTTCCTTAATGGACCATCATTATACAACCTCGCTGAAGATAAATTAGACGATGTCTCTAATACTTCTTTTTAACTTACATGTCTCCTTGATAAACCACTCTAATCGAACCTAGGCAAAGATAAATTGGGGAATGTCCCTAATATTTCTTAACTTGCATATCTTTTTAGGAATGCATATACTTCATTTTTTTAAGTACGAGAAGTCTTACTAGGATTCTTGACAAAGGTTGAAAAAGCCCATGTACTGCTTCTCGTGGATCATATGAATACTTCTCTCAATTCCAACAGCCCCTGAAGAATTTAGAGTGCATTATAAGTGAGTACTTTTAACTTCTACACAAACAAGTAATCCAAATAAATTATCAACTAAAGCCATCCATGATGAAGTGAAAAGATTATCTTTCTCACCCATTGTTATTGCACTAATAAAAATCACCCCAGAGAGAATGAAGACGATGATCGAAGCTCTTCCAAGTACTGTAACGAGTTTTCGAAGGATGCATTGTCCCCAAAATCCAGCTAAAATAGATATACTCATAAGATATAAAGCTACAAACATAACAAACAAGTTAATTGACAAAGTTTCACACACTTGTTGCATAGTAAAATGATAAAGTGGACACTTGAAAGGGACAAGTTGTATATACATACCATAGGGAAGTGGAAATCTATCCAAAAAATAGAATTCCACCACTGACAATGAGGAGGAAAACATCATCACGAATGTTGCAGTGGCACTTGCAACCTACAAATCATATTACAAGAATTAGTTACGCTATGCATGTGCAGAGTTACATGTGCTGAAATGTAGTAATAAATCGTAAGTGAAAGAGTTTCACCTGTGGAATTACACCAATTTCAAGAAGTAGAGGTCCTAAGATGAATCCACCACCAGATCCAAGTAAACCTCCAACAATGCCACCCACAATTCCACAAGTTGCACATAAAACCAACACCGTTGCTCCCCACTCAACAGAAGCCTCACAAACATTATCCATGTCTCCACATTGTCTCTTGCTCTTGCTACTCTTGTATAGAAATATTGCTTCATAGATGCAAACACCAAATGCCACTGGAATCTGTATGACAACTTAGTTTTAGTCAAAAGTATATGCTATAATTGTTAGTAGATCACCTTATCTTTGTTGGGATAAATATTTTAGTCTTCTACAAACACTTACCTGCAATGCATTCACTATCCAATACTCCACACCACAAACCACTGAACCATTCTGTTGTAAGAAAATAAATAAATTAGATTAAATATCTGATTTTCTTTTGGACCAAAAATAAACGAGATCATAATCAACATCTCATTTTTCAAAATTTAATAAAAAAGGATAAAATATCAATGTTCTATATTGTAAGAAGCACAAAAAATTATGTAAAATAAAAACAAATCCACTAACCTTAAATATTTGGAGAATTAAAAAAGAAATCCATACAACCATGAGAATTGAAAGTCCTTTCCATCTAATGTTGAAACATATTGTTTCCTATTCATGGGCCAAAGAAAACACTTTGTCACATCATTCACATCAAATAACATTTCTATATCAATGACAAGAAAAATAAAAGCAAAATACAACCCAAAAATGTTATTGACTAATTATAACCTAAGAATATAAAAGAAGAAATGCCAAACTCACCAGTGTTCCATTTCTGTCTTGATCACTTGGAATTGCCTCATAATCCACATCTGAAGACCAATACTAGCACAAACTTAGAATATATAATCATGCTACACATACTTCCAATTAATAACTAACATTGGCATATTGAAAAATATTACCTTGGGTAGCTAGTATGGGAGTGGCCTCCTCCTCATTCTAGGAAGAAGAAAAAAAAAAGGAAAAAAATTAAAACGTCTAATTTGATAGAATTTTCTAATCATACTAATAAGCTAAATAATCACAAAAATCAATGATGAAATCCTCATATCATTGAATATTACCTTAATCTTTGTCTCTTTCTTCCACATTTCTATACCCTTAAAGAAGGACCTAGATGAAGTCCCTATCACAACAATAAAACAATAAAACAATAGATAAGATAATAAATAATAAAATTTGTCTTATGCATGAAATATTATTACCCCATATCATTAAATAGGAAAACATCTATGTTTTTAGGGCATTACCGATGAAAAGGATAATGATAAGAGTTGTTATCAACCAATATGGAAATATCACACTTAGAGTCACTCCAGCTGTAATACCCATCATTAACATGGGTTGGAAAAAAAGTGCAAGATCATAGTCGATAATTGGTACATCTCTTGCAGGATGCCTAACTCTTAAATTGTACCACACTGATGAAGTTGATGCACCCATGATCATACCTGCAATAAGAAAACAATAAGTAAAAATTTAGCAAGTGTTACACCTACACCATGTGATGGTATTAAGAGTTTTATAAAGTAGCACATTTGCTCCTCAAACTAGGGTTAAATTTATAATAGCCCTCTTAACATTTTCACAGAGATAATAAAAAAATCAACACAAATTTTACATGGTAAAAAAATGTTAAAACACACTTTTCATACCGAACAACAAATTCCATGTTACTTGAATCATTAGTAACTTGGGTCCCTCTTTAAAGTATGACTGGATCAGGTTGAGCTTCAATGGGACAATTAGAGATCACATATATTTGGTGGGAGTTGGAAATTTCTTAAGAAATTAAGAAAGTAGGATTCTCTATGTCTACTGCAAATTTATTTTGAAGGAAACTAATAATCATGCATAGGCATAAACCTTATATGCAAGGATTGAATTATACCCTTGAGAATGACTTCCATTTTGTAGAAATTGAAGGGGATTATAAGCTTTGACATTTTTCCAAGTGAATCCTTTTAAAGCAATTGGTTCATCAATGATAACATATCCTAGATTGATCAAGATAAGGTCAAGATGAACATTTTTGTGTTATACACTAAGAGGACCACTAATAGAACTATAGATTGGATAATGAATAGATCATTAATAAAAAGTGAAACATTGTAACATAAAAGATTGGTAAATTCATTAGGGAGACTCAAGGATTGGTGGTTGAGTTGCTAAAACATGCATAATGACACCTTCCTTAATACCCCTACCTCAAACCTTGGTAAAATGAAAATCAAGGGGTATCACAAAAAGGTGGTTGTCTTGAGAAGAATGAAATCCACATGAGGAGAAGGTTTTGAAAGGTTTGTGAAAAAAATATTTCCCTCCTACCCCACTCACTGCCTTCTCCCATGAGTTTCTATTTTATGGGGGATATATTATACCATGATAGCCATCATGCTACACATTATGCCATATGAGCATGAGCACAAGGACAACAATAGAGACCTCAACACATCACACATCACCAATGCAACGGAAGAAGGTGGAACCCACATGCCATCACTTTGAATAAATTGAAATAGCAACATTGAATCATGTCGGTGGAAGCAAGTCCATTAGCCTAGAGGTTGCAAAGAGTTTTTATAATTGAAGGCATGGATGTTGATGATGGCATGAAATTCAACAATGACAAATGGCACCAAGTCTTCATGGCATTCTAGATTTTGGAGTTGAAAATGGAAATTACAGGGAAGATGGTGAGATATTAAATAACAAACTCAAACAAAATAGGTTAGAGTGCTAAGAATAGGTTAGTGAGACATCTCCTAAGTATGTTGGTTGCCTACTCATGATTATAAGGGAGAAGATATTTTTCACATTGCAACCAAGAAAGAAACACTTTGTTTAAGTAATGCAGTACCATGCAACAATGCCTAATGGATGAGAAGATGTGCTCTTGTTCAGGGGCACCAATTTATGATAAGGAGAAATATTATTGCATGGGAGATATTATTGATAGGATTGTAATAATGGCTCCTATATATGTCTAGACACAGATTAAACCATTGTAGTTTAATCAACAAAAAACAATCCATTTAAGGTGAGGAGACAAGTAAAGAAATTGTTGCATTTATGAACACAAATGAGACTTTATGTTTTAAACTTTAATTTCTAAGATGGTCCCGATTAAAATGCATTGAATTGATAAAGAATTTGGAAGAGAGAAACACTACAAGAAGGCATTGAAGTATGACAAAAATGTAAAAGGTATGTGTGAGATTAAAGTTTGATACTTGGTGGAGAGAAATTGTAGACGAGAATACGTGACCACTTTTATGATATTATAAATATTATTTATGAAGAATGACTCCAATATGGTTGTGTAGAAAGATTGCAATGTATATGGATTTCCCTAACAAGAGATTACAATAAAAAGCTTCCTTCGTGTCTCCTAAAAACACCAGTAAGGAGCTTTAGCTCCTTGAGATCAAATGCTTCCTTTTTTGGTTGTGAGAAATTAACCAATGCATAGTGGCCAATTTTAACGGGGAATCCTGGATCCTTTGGAATTCTTGAAAAAAACCAATGTTATTCCTGATCCAACAATTTGATAAGAAATTTCTATAATCATCAATGGGTCAAGGACTAACTACAACATTATATAGGGAGTTATCGAACAACCATAGACACAGATATAAGTGTAGTGTTCTTCATGGTTCCAATTCCCCAACACTTTAGAATTGAGTTAGAAGTAGTCAAGGGTTTAAACCCTAAAACTATTTTTCATACCCATTTTAATTATAATGGATATGGTATTGTTTTTCAAGTAAAGAAAGCTAAAGGTGGGGGAGATAATCAGGCCTTTTCTGATATTCCTCCAACTTTTTATGAATATCTCAGTGCTCTACGCAACACTAGCATACCCCATATTCAACACGGACACTCTGTTGCAAGTGTTAGTTCCAATCCATAACAATCACATAAGAGAACCTCTACATTGAGGAGCCAATCTCAAAAAAAAGAACCAAAGAAAAATGATAGAAACATTATTGGTGAAGGTGGAGATGGATATCATTCAAAATTTAATTTGAAGAAGACACACATTGTTTGAATTAGTTCGATAAGAAAAATAAGTAGCACACAAGGGGATACCCATGACACACCCAAGGATGTTAGCGTTCAAGTTATGTAAATATATGATCTTCGATGAAATGGTAGAAATACTAAATTGGGCTTAAATGCAGGCATTGGAAACCTAATCTATTGTTGAGAAGTCGGCTCAACAAGAGCTAATTGATCTTGAAATCAAGTTAGTAACATTGCATCATTGAAAATAGATTAAAGGGTAAAGAAAAGGAAGTTTTGTTCACTATTTGAATTTTAGTTCACATTCTAAAGTATCCATTGGTTATTCAAAGGCTTTTAGGTATAATTTAATGTTTTGATGAATAATACATTTTAAAGATATTCTTATACTAACAAGGAATAATTCATCAATTTTTAGAGAATGCACTAATATTATTCACTTATAATAACCCCTCTTAGCATGCGCTAAGGGTAAGTTAGTGAGACATCTCCTATGTATGTTGGTTGTTTACTCATGATTTTAAGGGAGGAAATATTTTTCACAATGCAACAAAGAAATAAACACTTTGTTGAAGTAACACAATATCATGCGCCAACCTATAATGGATGAGAAGATGTGCTCTTGTACATGTGAACCAATTTGTAATAAAGAGAAATGATCTTGAATGGGAGATATGATTGGCAAGATTGTAACAATGGCTTCAAAATATGTTTAGAGGTGGATTAAACCGTTGTAGTTTAATCAACAAAAAACAATGTATTTAATGAATTGTTTCATTTATGAACATGAATGAGACTTTATTTTATAAAATTTCATTTCTAAGATGGTCCTTGTTAAAATGCATTGAATTTCCAAAGAACTTAGAAGAGAGACACACTATACAAGAAGGCATCGAAGTATGACAAAAAATATAAAAGGGATGTGTAAGATTAAAGTTTGATGCTTGGTTAAGATAAATTGTAGATGAGAATACAAGACCACTTTTCTCATATTATAAAGATTCTTTTTGAAGATCGGCTCCAATATGGTTGTGTAGAGAGAGTGCAATGTAAATGGATTTCTCTAATAAAATCTTCAGAAGAAGAATTCAACAAAGACTTAAATGTGAAGGTTATAATAATTATCCATAATAACAACAAGATTCATTTTCCCTTATAAACAACTCTAGGTGTTTTTGGTTCAATAAAGTTTTGACAAGTGAGACTTTATTATAATGTCCAAAGGTCTTTGCTTCAAAACATGGGGACTTGTAATCTAGTGTTTTACCTTTGTTGTGTTTTCCATGAATTTGTATTGTTTCTACATATTTAGGAGAGGCACACCTTGGAATCAAGACAATAACATGGTCATGATATGTCATCAATATCATGTGCCATTTCATCCATGTTTGTAGTGATTATGAGGTAAACCTCCTTAATGTATTCCTAAATATCCTTCATTAGATTTAATTGGAATTCTTTCTTCATAGAATATAAAGTCAGAGGTGGAATTATCATTGTGTCTCAATTTGATCTAACCCATTATTGATGTAATGGTAATGGTTTGAGAACACTTAGAATTTAAAAAAAAAAAAAAGGACCCAAATTCATTGCTAAGTCAATGCAATGTGTAGAAGGTTACACCAACAATAGTGTCAATCCTTCTAGTTCATAATTATTTGCTTGCAACTTATCCAATGTGCAATGGTCCCTTCCACCATGATTTGAATGAAAGTTACATTACAAATTCTCAATTCACCACATTAATACCACATGGAAGAAGACCAAAAATAACAATATTCACAACAAAAACTAGATCACAACATAATTGTCTTTCATTTCTACTTAAAAGAGTAATCTCTTACCACATAACAACAATACTCAACAAGCCTCCAATTAGATCTTATAATGATGTGTACATAGATGAAAGCAGATAGTGGAAGTGCTTAATTCAAATCTCCTTAGATAGAGCACATTAATTTATACCTCTACAAATATGGAAAAACATTTTTAAGAATTCTTCATATAATTAAATTTAAAAATAATTTGAGTAATACACAACACAAAATTCTCTAATAATAATAAACATTGGAAAAAAATTAAAAATACATATCAAACAAAAATAAATATTGGACATTCCTGATTGGGATGAGAGAGGGTGTCAAAGGCGACAGGCTTCAATTTGATATCGTTAATACAAGGACAACAACTATCATCATCCCCCACATGCTCAAGGCAGGGGGTGCGGTGTCCTTAGCCATGAATGCAAGGTCAGTGGGCTGGTAAGGTGGCAGAGGGAGGAATAAGGTAGGGTGGCGGAGATGGGAATGGCATTCGACGTGCCGGGCAGGAGAAAATTGCAGTGGAGAAGGAAGGCATCTCAAAGCTGAAGAGGGGCGAAGGTAGCTTGGCTGTGGGCTAGCAACGATTCTCTGGTACGTAATTCGGTCTCGTTCCTGCTTCATTTCTATGATTTGGTTGGGTTCCTGCATCAATTACATGACCTGGTGGGGGTTTCATTGGGGGAAAGGGAGGGGCAAGAGGTCATCCCAATGGGGCTTAACCCTGTATGGGAGAAATAGGGAGAGGACAGAGAGGGCCATGGCTTGGCTCTGCGACTTGTTTTTATCGCATTTAAGTCAAAGTCTCAACAACGACATTGGTAATGTTGGGTCAAGCAGAGACACAGGCCCCTACTTCGCTGCTCAAACCAGGGGTATAGGAGATAACAGGTGTGCCATGTCTGGGGGACTAAGTGGTTAAGGGAGAGGTAGGAAAGAGTCGCAAGCAAGGGGTCGGATATTAGCTATGTCAGTAATTCGTTGAGAAAACCATGTCATCTGCATCTGCATGGTAGCAAGGGTGCAGCTAGGGACCTTGGGCAGTATATGGGACAGAGGGGCAAGCATAACCATGGCGGGCAACTGTTGGTTGAGGGAGTTGCATGCAGGTATGATAGCAATCGCAAAGCTAGGCTCCGGACGTGCCTGAAGGCTTGGCTCCAACTGCAGGGGGATGACAGGCAATTTCACCATGGCAAGGGGGAGGGGCACTGTGAGGAGCCCAGGGAACCGCACTCGAAACCCAATTCCTTTGGCCACTTGTGGGCACTAGGATACCTTAACCCGTTGAAGGCGAAGCATGGCAGAGAGGCATGGTATGAATAATTGCGTCAAGATGATGCAAATGGGTTGATGGAACTAATGTTGTTTGACTCTGCACAGGGCATCACTGAACAGGGTATGACTCCAATAAAGAGAGGTCGTGGTCATGGCAGTAGCACTAGTCAACCAAGAGACGGAGCACGACAGAAGGCTGCAGGGGCCCTAAGCTTGTTGAGCACCTCATAGCAAAGGCAGCAACAACATACCGAGATGAAACAAATGAAGGCATCTGGAAGCTAATTGACGACTGGGAAGTGGAGATAAAACAGGAAAGTGAACCAGACGAGGAGATAGAAGACTGGAGGACGATGGTTCCTGATCCAGGGAATACACAAGGTAGAATTATGCAGTTCAAACACACCCTGTACTTGTACTTCTTGATGAAAAGTCTGCTTGGCAAAGCGATGGAACAAATCTTTGTGGGGATGGCAATCACAATGCAGGGCCTGCCCAGTTATAAAAAAGACATGGAGAAAATTCTATTTCAGCTGCACAAACAGGTCATCAAGATGGATCGTATTGACTGTCACATCCCTTGCATCTTGGAGCTGTATGGAATGCCAGGGGCAATTGTTGAAGATCCTGCTCCTGTAGCCTTTGTCTCTGATGAGCAAAATGACCATAAAGACTAGATTCATCATGCTTAGTTTTTGTTTATGCGGGTAGCTTTTAAATTTCCTGTTGCATATGTCAGTTGTTATAGTTATATAGTATTTGGACACGAGACTGAGACTTACCTAGCTTTGCTAGAAAGACTGAAGCAATTTTGTTTTTAGATGGCATATAATACTGACCAGTGGCCAACAGATTTGGTTTCAGCTTGGGGCAAGTTGAGGCCACCCAGTAAATCTATGTGGTGTAAATTTGCCTAATATATAATAAAAAATAGATAGACTTGCCAAACTTTAAAAAAAAAATATTAAACATATTAATAATAATAATAAGTCCAAAAACTTCAACCTCCAAAGTTTATATTTATATTATTAATAAATTAATAATATGAAAATATATTAATAACGTATAAAAACGCATCTTATAATAATGTATTGCACAAAGCCTCCTTACATTATTTATAATTTGATAAAAGTGATTTGATCGTACTGAAGTCATATTAAGTCATGAAACATGTTATGTTTTTTTATCATATAGATAATATAGTGGAACAAGTTATGTTGTTATCATGGAAGATGCATTTTGTGTGGTTTGCGTTTCACGATAACGATTGATACATATGGCGTATTGATAATATTAATGACATATGATGAACAAAATTTATGTTTATCTCGTAAACAAACAAATTCTTTAGATAATAAATGCTAAGGTGGGTCATGTCTAAAAGAATTCAATCATTTTTAATGACGTCCATACGAACTCGCAGACTAGGGGAATTTTAGAGTCAGTATGTTTTATTTCTTTATTTATTAATAAAATTTAATGGAAATTGGCAAAAGCGACATGATTTTATTTTATTTTTCAGAAGTTCAAATAATATTTATTTCAAATTTTTAAAAAAAATTTATACAGTTCACAAAAATTATTTTACTTTTAGATATTAAAATGAAATTTTTTTTTTTTTTTAAATTATTTATAAAATAAATATTTTTAACGAATTTAAGCTTCTGTGATCTATATCAATTTTGAGAAGAATTTTTAGGGAAATCACATAGGGATATTTTTGTCGACGCATTTCGAACCAACCAGTGTGGTTCATCGTCAAGCTAAGTTGAATGAGCACATCTTGCTATGCATTATAAATAGATCGGGCAGAATATCCAATGACCAAATTTCTAGATCAGGAAACAGCTAAAATCTTGCTATGCATTATAAATAGATCGGGCAGAATATCCAATGACCAAATTTCTAGATCAGGTAATGGCTAAAATGATAACCGCTAGATTTGACCACGAAACAGCTAGTTTGACTAACTTAAATAAGTAAATTCAGTTATTAGATATATTTTTTTAGATATTAAAATGAGATTTTAGTTTATTTTTAAAATTATTTATAAATTTTACAAAATTAAATAAATTAAATTTTATAAATAATAAAAAAATTATTATTAATTAATTAATTAATTAATTATGTCTAAAATAATTTTTAAATATAATTACGTGTACTGGTTCACGATTGCAACATAACAACTACTTTAAAATATAATATTTCCAGGTAGGGAAAGCCCATGGAAAGTAAAATATATTTTCAAATTTTTTAATCTCATATAATTATTTTAGAGAAGAAATTAATCTTAAAATCATTTTTTATAATTTTAAAAGCTATTAATAATATCATACACTCTAAATAAATTAATTACCAATTTAAATTACAAACACTTAAAATTTATTTAGATTTCTTAATTTTGGAAAATATTAAATGAATAAAAAACTAATTTTCTTCCTTTATCTAGTATAGACAACATAGAAGACCTCTATCATAATTTTACTACAACTCTCTCATATTCTATTAACAAGTTCTCAATTGAAGTTTCAAATAATAAAAGAAATAGCAAACCAACCCTTGGTATGACAAAGATTGTAAAAGTGCGAGGAGAGCAATTAAGGAAACTGTTGATGAATCTCTTAAAATGGAGAAGATAAAAATATACAAAGCCCTATAACTAAAAGAAAAAAGAGACAGCACATTCGTCAAAGACAGGGGAATCTCTTACACCTCTCTAAAGTAGCTCCTAAAAAATTTTGGAGGCAGATTCTAACTAGGAAGACTAAAGATAATAATAAAATTGCTCTTCATGATTGGAATTCCTATCTTAAAGAGCTTTATTAATCTCCAAATGTCATGGATAACTTGGAAATCCTGCTCACAACGAAAGAAGTTTTCTCTTTAGAAGACATTAAGTTTGGGGTTAATCGCCTGGCTAATGGGAAAGCTAAGGACATTGAAGGTTACCAGGCAGAAGTATTAAAAATTGGCGGCCCTGTCCTCATCCACAAGTTTTTCAATCAAGCAGTCAAGCAAGGGTTCCCTAAACCTTGGACTGATAGCCTCATTATCCCTATTTTTAAAAGTGGGGATACAAATAACCCCTCTAATTATCGGACTTATGATTAGCCCTCTCTTAGCCAAGTTATATGGTAGTATTTTGGAAAAGAAGTTAAGCATATGGCTTGAAAGCGAAGGTAAGCGTGCTAAAGGCCAAACAGGTTTCAGAAGGCATCACTCAACAACAAACCACCTCGTTACGCTTAGGATCATTGTGGAGGAATGTCGTAATGATAAATCCAATTTATTTTGCTGCTTTGTGGACTTTAGAAAGGCTTTCAATACAGTCCCTAGATACAACCTTTGGAATAGATTAGACGAGCCAAAGGTTCCTCTCGAGTTGAGAGCTGCCGCTATAAGGTTATACGATAATGTAATTGCCAAGCTAAAGAGCAATGAGGGGTGGTCGAAAGATATTAAGTGTAACATCAGAGTTAAACAAGGTTGCCCCCTCTCCCCTACCCTATTTGGCATTTACATCGACAAGCTCAAAGGTAATTTAGAGGAAGCAAGTTGTGATGGCACGATCTTAGCTGGGATAGTCGTCATCCTTCTTCTCTATGCTAATGATATTGTTCCTTTCGCAAGCTGCCCATTTGATCTTGATAAGCAACTCAGGCTTCTTAAGAATTTCTGCTCAGGCTTCTTAAGAATTTCTGCTCTACCATGGGTATGACTGTTAACACTGACAAAACAAAAGTTATGATTATCAAATCCAAGAAGGACACTTACGCTAATTTTATGTATGACAATAATAACTTGGAGGAAGTGTATTCTTACAAGTACCTAGGAATTGATATTCATCACAAGCTCAACTGGAACCATAGCATTGAGAAAAGGATTAATGGGGGGTGGAAAGCTTATTTTGGTTTTGAAAATAATTGTAAAACTGCAAACCTAGTAATGTGGGATAAAAAGAAGTTCCTCTTCAAAACTTTAATCACTCTTGTTATCTTATATGGCTATGAGGTTTGGGGTTGCAGCATCTCTAGAGAATCGTGGAGAAATATTGAGCAAATCCCTAAGCGTTTTATAACGTATAACCTGAAAATTAAAATTAATACACCCTATCATATTCTCCTTATAGAAGCAGGGCTTTCCCCTATTGAAAGCCTAGCTATGAATAGGTTTCTGTTGTACAAGCACAAACTCAATAACATAGGCGATCATAGACTTCCTAAGCTAGCATTAATTTCCCGCCCAACCCACCTAAGGCTCAAACGGGGGTGGCATAAAGACATAAGGGCCTGGTTAAACTATTGGGAGATCAACGAGAATGACACATTGTAAAACATTAATAACATTAAAGATATTGTTACTTCTAAGTTCAAAGAAAAAATGTGTTGTGAGAAATATTTAACAACTAAAAGAAAATTAAGTTATTATAAAAGGTCATCAACCCCACCCTAGAAGATCAAAAGTATCTCTCTATTTTAACTAGCTCAAAGAAGAAAATTAATATAGCAAAGATTAGAACGAATTCTCATGAGCTCCATAATGAGACAAGTCGTTGGGCAGTTCCTAAAACACCATGGATGGAAAGGATCTATCATCTATGTGAGAATAGGAACATCGAGGATGAAAACCACTTCCTCTTAGAGTGCCCCGCGTATAACCACATTAGATCTCAGTTTCACAATCTTTGTTACAATACTAACCTTACTGGCCTTCTACAATGTCAAAATTATAGTGAGCTCGGAAGGCTTCTTTCCAAGCTTTTTGAACATAGGAATAAAATCTTAAATCAAAATAAATAATTTTTTTCTTTAAGTCCGATAGACCAATATTTGATCTCAACAGACGTTAACCATCATCATCATTATAATCAATAAAATATAATTTTATGAATTAAATATTATTATTATTATTATTTAAAATAAAAACAAAATAGATATATTTATATATGAGATATTATTATTAATATCACAATAAAATATAAATAATTAAAATACATGAAACATGTTTATGACTTAATATTACTTTTTATATATTAAGTCATGAAACATGTTATGTTTTTTTATCATATAGATATATTGTGGAACACGTTATGTTGTTATCATGGAAGATGCATTTTGTGTGGTTTGCGTTTCACGATAACGATTGATACATATGGCGTATTGATAATATTAATGACATATGATGAACAAAATTTATGTTTATCTCGTAAACAAACAAATTCTTTAGATAATAAATGCTAAGGTGGGTCATGTCTAAAAGAATTCAATCATTTTTAATGACGTCCATACGAACTCGCAGACTAAGGGAATTTTAGGGTCAGTATGTTTTATTTCTTTATTTATTAATAAAATTTACTGGAAATTGGCAAAAGCGACATGATTTTATTTTATTTTTCAGAAGTTGAAATAATATTTTATTTCAAATTTTTAAATTTTTTTTATAAAATTCAAAAAAATTATTTTATTTTTAGATATTAAAATGAAATTTTATTTTATTTTTAAAATTATTTATAAAATAAATATTTTTAACTAATTTAAGCTTCCGTGATCTATATTAATTTTGAGAAGAATTTTTAGCGAAATCACATAGGGATATTTTTGTCGACGCATTTCGAACCAACCAGTGTGGTTCATCGCTAAGTTGAATGAGCAGAACTTGCTATGCATAGATCGAGCAAAATATCCAATGACTAAGTTGAATGAGCAGAACTTGCTATGCATTATAAATAGATCGGGCAAAATATCCAATGACCAAATTTCTAGATCAGGAAACAGCTAAAATCTTGCTATGCATTATAAATAGATCGGGCAGAATATCTAATGACCAAATTTCTAGATCAGGTAATGGCTAAAATGATAACCACTAGATTTGACCACGAAACAGTTAGTTTGACTATGAAAGACATAATTTATTTAAATAAGTAAATTCAGTTATTAGATATAATTTTTTAGATATTAAAATGAGATTTTAATTTATTTTTAAAATTATTTATTAATTTTACAGAATTAAATAAATTAAATTTTATAAATAAAAAAAAAATTATTATTAATTAATTAAATAATTATTTATGTCTAAAATAATTTTTAAATATAATTACGTGTACTGGTTCACGATTGCAACATAACAACTACTTTAAAATATAATATTTCCAGGTAAAGAAAGCCCATGGAAAGTAAAATATATTTTCAAATTTTTTAATCTCATGTAATTATTTTAGAGAAGAAATTAATCTTAAAATTATTTTTTATAATTTTAAAAGCTATTAATAATATCATACACTCTAAATAAATTAATTACCAATTTAAATTACAAATACTTAAAATACAGTTAGATTTCTTAATTTTGGAAAATATTAAATGAATTAAAAACTAATTTTCTTCCTTTATCTAGTATAGACAACATAGAAGACCTCTATCATAATTTTACTACAACTCTCTCATATTCTATTAACAAGTTCTCAATTGAAGTTTCAAATAATAAAAGAAATAGCAAACCAACCCTTGGTATGACAAAGATTGTATAAGTGCGAGGAGAGCAATTAAGGAAACTGTTGATGAATCTCTTAAAATGGAGAAGATAAAAATATACAAAGCCCTAACTAAAAGAAAAAAGATGCAGCACATTCGTCAAAGACAGGAGAATCTCTTACACCTCTCTAAAGTAGCTCCTAAAAAATTTTGGAGGCAGATTCTAACTAGGAAGACTAAAGATAATAATAAAATTGCTCTTCATGATTGGAATTCCTATCTTAAAGAGCTTTATTAATCTCCAAATGTCATGGATAACTTGGAAATCCTGCTCACAACGAAAGAAGTTTTCTCTTTAGAAGACATTAAGTTTGGGGTTAATCGCCTGGCTAACGGGAAAGCTAAGGACATTGAAGGTTACCAGGCGGAAATATTAAAAATTGGTGGCCCTGTCCTCATCCACAAGCTTTTCAATCAAGCAGTCAAGCAAGGGTTCCCTAAACCTTGGACTGATAGCCTCATTATCCCTATTTTTAAAAGTGGGGATACAAATAACCCCTCTAATTATCGGACTTATGATTAGCCCTCTCTTAGCCAAGTTATATGGTAGTATTTTGGAAAAGAAGTTAAGCATATGGCTTGAAAGCGAAGGTAAGCGTGCTAAAGGCCAAACAGGTTTCAGAAGGCATCACTCAACAACAAACCACCTCGTTACGCTTAGAATCATTGTGGAGGAATGTCGTAATGATAATTCTAATTTATTTTGCTGCTTTGTGGACTTTAGAAAGGCTTTCAATACAGTCCCTAGATACAACCTTTGGAATAGATTAGACGAGCTAAAGGTTCCTCTCGAGTTGAGAGCTGCCGCTATAAGGTTATACGATAATGTAATTGCCAAGCTAAAGAGCAATGAGGGGTGGTCGAAAGATATTAAGTGTAACATCAGAGTTAAACAAGGCTGCCCCCTCTCCCCTACCCTATTTGGCATTTACATCGACAAGCTCAAAGGTAATTTAGAGGAAGCAGGCTGTGATGACACGATCTTAGCTGGGATAGTCGTCATCCTTCTTCTCTATGCTAACGATATTTTTCTTTTCGCAAGCTGCCCATTTGATCTTGATAAGCAACTCAGGCTTCTTAAGGATTTCTGCTCTACCACGGGTATGACTGTTAACACTGACAAAACAAAAGTTATGATTATCAAATCCAAGAAGGACACTTACGCTAATTTTATGTATGACAATAATAACTTGGAGGAAGTGTATTCTTACAAGTACCTAGGAATTGATATTCATCACAAGCTCAACTGGAACCATAGCATTGAGAAAATGATTAATGGGGGGTGGAAAGCTTATTTTGGTTTTGAAAATAATTGTAAAACTGCAAACCTAGTAATGTGGGATAAAAAGAAGTTCCTCTTCAAAACTTTAATCACTCTTGTTATCTTATATGGCTATGAGGTTTGGGGTTGCAGCATCTCTAGAGAATCGTGGAGAAATATTGAGCAAATCCATAAGCGTTTTATAACGTATAACCTGAAAATTAAAAGTAATACACCCTATCATATTCTCCTTATAGAAGCAGGTCTTTCCCCTATTGAAAGCCTAGCTATGAATAGGTTTCTGTTGTACAAGCACAAACTCAATAACATAGGCGATCATAGACTTCCTAAGCTAGCATTAATTTCCCGCCCAACCCACCTAAGGCTCAAACGGGGGTGGCATAAAGACATAAGGGCCTGGTTAAACTATTGGGAGATCAACAAGAATGACACATTGTAAAACATTAATAACATTAAAGATATTGTTACTTCTAAGTTCAAAGAAAAAATGTGTTGTGAGAAATATTTAACAACTAAAAGAAAATTAAGTTATTATAAAAGGTCATCAACCCCACCCTAGAAGATCAAAAGTATCTCTCTATTTTAACTAGCTCAAAGAAGAAAATTAATATAGCAAAGATTAGAATGAATTCTCATGAGCTCCATAGTGAGACAAGTCGTTGCGCAGTTCCTAAAACACCATGGATGGAAAGGATCTGCCATCTATGTGAGAATAGGAATATCGAGGATGAAAACCACTTCCTCTTAGAGTGCCCCGCGTATAACCACATTAGATCTCAGTTTCACAATCTTTGTTACAATACTAACCTTACTGGCCTTCTACAGTGTCAAAATTATAGTGAGCTCGGAAGGCTTCTTTCCAAGCTTTTTAAACATAGGAATAAAATCTTAAATCAAAATAAATAATTTATTTCTTTAGGTCCGATAGACCAATGTTTGGTCTCAGCAGACATTAACCATCATCATCATTATAATCAATAAAATATAATTTTATGAATTAAATATTATTATTATTATTATTTAAAATAAAAACAAGATAGATATATTTATATATGAGATATTATTATTAATATCACAATAAAATATAAATAATTAAAATGATTAAAATACAATTTTAAGAATTAAATATAATTATTTAAAATAAAAACAATTAAGATATATTAATATATTAGATATTATTATTAATATTAAAATAGAATATAAATAATTAAAATACAATTTTAAGAATTAAATATAATTATTATTTTTTTAAATATAAACAAGTAAAATATAATCTAATATATATTAGATATTATTATTAGTTTTTCATATTAGATATTATGGAATTAAGGCTTTTGTGATCTATATCAAAAAAAAAATTAAGCATTTTGAACCAGCCAGTGTGGTTCATCATCACCTGCTCAAGGCAACAAGTTAAATAGAAAGAACAATCAGTCAAAAAGCTAGAAAGGAACAACTACTTTTGACCAAATGGAAACGGCTACCAATGACTATATTTAACTAGACTAAGAGATAGGTAAAATCTAGTTAATTAATTAAATAATTTGTTAAATATATTTATTTCCATTTAAATTTATATGTAACTAAATATATCTACTTATAATTAATTAAAGAATTTTGAACTAAAAAATATTAAATTTAATAAGTAATTTAATATCATCTATTTATTTATAATTTAAAACTAAATAAACTTATAATATTATGGGATAAAATCTTATTATTTATTAATCTTTATTGGTTTTTCATATTAGATATTATTATTAGTTTTTCGAGAGATCAAACTTTTAAAGTGATTTTGGAAAATATTAATATTACAATAATATATATATATATATATATATATATATATATATTTGAATATGGTTACTTCGATATTAATACAAAGATAATTTACATCAAGGCCATGGCCTCATAGTGCTAGCAAAAAATGCGGCATGATTACAAGCATAGCAGATTAGTATGCGAAAACCCAGCTGAGTATTGCCCTCAAGAGCTGTAGAGAGCCTAAACATGACTAGAGCAAAAATCCGGAAAACCCCATAGTTGTTCATGGAACTAAGAATTAAACCGGGGCTATGCGACAACCAAAACAATAGAACTAGACCAAATCGTTGTGACCAACTATGCGACAACCCATTACTGATAACAAAAGTAATTGTGACTGCAACCGAAACTGAAAACTGAAAGCTGGCAAAATGCCCCTTTTGCATGAGAAACTGGAAATTTGAGCTAATGCATATATCATGATATCTAGGAAGGTGATAAGTGAACCTTCTCAAGCTTTTTGAATTCCAGGAAAACCAAAAAGAACCAACCTGTTTAAACATTAGGAAGGGGATCAAGCAGTTCCTCGATGATGTGGCATCCATACTTGTAATCATCGTCGTCATCAAAGGAGCCCGCCTGATTCTTCATGCTTTGAGAAGCTTTGCTTTTGCCAGAGCCTGAAGCTTTGCTTTGTTTGAGGTTTGTCTGGATGGAGCCTAGTCTGTCTTCTGCCCGCCTATCCGTAGTCGCCCTAAGGGAACCAGCCTCTTGACTTGAATTAATTAAGCTCGCTAAGCTCGATGGTGACTGTGGCCATAAACGAGAAAGTGCCATGACTACAGGGGAATTGTAACCGAGCGGCGTTAGTCATGGATTGGAAGGAGCTCGGTGCTACAATTTGCAATCCTCTGCCTCTACCCCGGCCACTCCGAGTAGCTGGGTACCTATCTGTGCGGAAGTTCGAGCAAGAAGTTGAGGAGTTCGACGTGGAAGAGAAGGCCTGGCGTCCAATTTGCCCTCGGGAGCTGCCTCTTCTGCAGCTCATCCACTGTCGAAGTTTCGGCATAGCTGGAGGAGCAGGGTGGTCCGGGCTACTTGGTAAACAATGGAAGCGGTTAGGGATGAAAACAAACTTGGCTTCAGCGCTCAGAAGGCTGAAAGGGAGAGCAACAAACGAGTGGCTAGCAAAAGAGCAGGGGAAACAGAGGGTAGCTTGAGGGCAAAGCCAGAAGTTCCTCCAACGAACCAAAGCCCAGTTTACTCCTGAGAAAGTTCGAGAGCAAACCGCTGCATTTGCGAAGGAGGAGCCAAAGCGAAAGGGAGGAACGCAATTGTGGCTAGCTGAAAGCGCCATGATCAAGAAATTAACCGGCAAAAGAGGATGTACTGGCATCATTAAAGCATCATTAATCTGGAGCGCAGGGGAAGTTATGACCAGAGCTGTGAGAGGTTGAGTGGCGGTGAAGATCAACCACGCGCCCATCCAAACAGCAATCCACGTACCTGTACTGCCGTCAGACACCCAGATCCGGGAAATAAAATATAATTTTATGAATTAAATATTATTATTATTTTAAATAAAAACAAGTAAAATATATTAATATATTAGATATTATTATTATTTTTAAATAAAAACAAGTAAAATATAATCTAATATATTTTAGATATTATTATTAGTTTTTCATATTAGATATTATTATTAATTTAGATATTATGGAATTAAAGCTTCTGTGATCTATATCAAGATTTTTTTAAGCATTTTGAACCAGCAAGTGTGGTTCATCGTCCCCTGCTCAAGGCAACAGGTTAAGGTTAAATAGAAAGATCGATTAGTCAAATAGCTAGAAAGGAACAACTACTTTTGACCAAATGGAAACAGCTACCAACGACTATATTTAACTAGACTAAGAGATAAGTAAAATCTAGTTAATTTGTTAGATATATTTATTTCCATTTATGATGATGATGATGGTTAACGTCCGCTGAGACCAAATAATGGTCTATCGGACCTAAAGAAACAAATTATCTATTTTGATTTAAGATTTTATTCCTATGCTCAAAAAGCTTGGAGAGAAGCCTCCCGAGCTCACTATAATTTTGACATTGTAAAAGGCTAGGAAGGTCAGTATTGTAACAAAGATTGTGAAACTGAGATCTAATGTGGTTATACGCGGGGCACTCTAAGAGGAAGTGGTTTTCATCCTCGATGTTCCTATTCTTACATATATGGCAGATTCTTTCCATCCATAGTGTTTTAGGAACTGCCCAACGACTTGTTTCACTATGGAGCTCATGAGAATTCATTCTAATCTTTGCTATATTAATTTTCTTCTTTGAGCTAGTTAAAATAGAGAGACCCTTTTGATCTTTTAGGGTGGGGTTGATGACCTTCTTATAATAACTTAATTTTCTTTTAGCCGCTAAGTCTTTCTCACACCACATTTTTTCTTTGAACTTAGAAGTAACAATATCTTTAATGTTATTTATGTTTTGCAATGCATCATTTTTGTTGATCTCCCAATAGTTTAACCAGGCCCTTGTGTATATATGTAACTAAATATATCTACTTATAATTAATTAAAGAATTAAATTTAATAAGTAATTTAATATCATCCTTTTTATTTATAATTTAAAACTAAATAAACTTATAATATTATGGGATAAAATCTTATTGTTTATTAATCTTATTTGATATTATTTTTGGTTTTTCATATTAGATATTATTATTAGTTTTTCTAGAGAGATCAAACTTTTAAAGTGATTTTTTTTTACCTTAAGTTAAATATTATGAATGAATGAAAATTTGTATTTTGTTGTTGTAAGTTTAATGGAAGTGAGATAGCATCACGAATAATAATAATAAGGAAGTGATTTTTTTAATGATGTAATATTTATATTATTTTATGCATAAAATTTTATAACATAATTATATATATAATAATAATAAGGAAGCGATTTTTTTAAGATGTAAGATTTATAGTGTTTTATGCATAAAATTTTATAACATAATATTAATTATTATATATATATATATATATATATATATATATAAGGGTGGTTCAGGGACATTCGGTGGCAAAGGCCTAATCCAAAGGTGTCGAGGAGATTTGACCCCGTGACCTCCCAACTTGTGAGACTAACCCTTGGGGCAAAATTTATTTTATATTATTTAAGCATAAAATTATTTTATTACATAAAATTTTGGAAAAAAAATCTAATGCTATATACACAATTTTTTTTAATTTATCTTACAAATTTTATATTTATAACTATAAATAATGTTTATATTCATATAAATATATTTTATTATATAAAAATTAATTTATTATTTTTATTTTTATTTTTATTAATTATGGAATTCAAAGCCTATCACACTTTTTCAATGGCTACTTATAACCCAGATTAACTTTTTTATAAATATTCTTTAAGTTGAAAGTTTCTTTTTGAGTACAACTAAAAGTTGAAAGTTTCTTTTTTAGTACAATTATCTAACAACTAAAAGTTTATTTTCGTTAAATATAAGAAAACAATGTAATTACTTGATATTTGAATAACTAAAAGCTATTTTCTCTTATAACTAAAAGCTATTTTCTCTTAGACATAAAAACTTAAAATAAATATTTGGAAAAATCAAATCTTTGCTCTTTTACCGACCATAGTTAAAATTTTAAATGGTATGATTTTTATTGAAAAATAATGATGTTAACAAAACAAATCCTTTCCCTTTACAAACCACCAATACCCTATTTTAAGTGAGATTATTTTTGTTGAACAATGACGAGGCAATGACACTTACAAGTAACCATCAATTATAATGGATTAAAGTTATAATAATTTTTGCTACTTTAATCTATATCTATCTATATATATTTATATATTTATATATATATTTATTGTGATTTTAATTTATGTATATTTGTGATTTTAATTTTTCTAATTTTTTTTATTAGAAAGAGAACTTTAATTTATTTGTATTTTTTTTTTTTTCAATAATTTTTTATTAGAAAAAGGATTTGAATGGGGAGTTTGTGTATGAATAGTGATTGAGTGTATTATTTAAACGATTCTTACTTATAAGGATAAAGAAATAAACCCCGGCATAGCTCCCTAATTCAAAATTTAAAATCCTAAATTAATTTTGAAATAAATTAGAATCAAAGTTTGTAATTATTGAAATGATAATTTTCCATGTCACAGGAAATCGCCGAAATACGATTGGACTACGCTACTTATTTATTGGCATATGGGTCGCGGGGATAAGATCCCTCTCCAGGCTGGGCGTCCCTCCCCGATAAATGCACAGAGGCTACCAACAAGTGGCGCAGCAGACTCTTTGGTTTAGAAAAATTAAAGTGACTGACTGCCAGCGTGTTAAAGGAGGTGACACCTGACAACTATTTAACCATACACAGTGCTGCACAGTTAACTGATAGATTATTTAACTCTCACCACTTCCACTGGGTCCCACATTCCCCAGTCAGAACCCATCGCGTGGAAACGCCGTGTAGGTCTGTTCCGTTATGATCTCACCCCATTTTTCTCCTAAGCATAAATTATGATAATTCTGCAGACCGTGCCTGGCCAGCTTCCAGAAATAAGCTCTGGAGTGTCCTTCGCACCTTTATCAGTTTTTCCTTAACTTAGTTGCTCTTTTTTTTTTTTTTTGGTGGCAAACAGAAACGCATTTCAGCAGAAAGAAAACAAAAAAAAGACATTGGGACTGTTGAATTGTTTCAGAATTGGAACTGTAAAAGTATTTCAGAATTAAAGCCGGTTCAAAGATTCAATCAGTGAACTGTGTGATCGGATTCGTTACTTACATTTGGATAAAGCAGCCGCAGATTTGGTGTCGAATCCCACTATGAGGTTGAGCATGGGAACAAATATGCCTCCACCACCTACCCCACCTACAGACCCACAAGCCGATCCCAGAAATCCAATAATCGTAGCCACGACGATCCTCCAGCTGAACTTCAATGTCTGCATCACAGCAAAAAAAAAAAATCCCAAATCAATTCTTAAAATCCAGACTGAAAATAATGCAGATTAAGACATAATTTTTATGATTCTTGAATAATTTACTTACGGGCCACACTCTGTCGCTGGCAGTGGAAAGACTTAAAAGATTCGAAACAGGCTTCGACTGAAGAGGCTCAAAAAGATAATTCACAGCCTCAAATCCTTCCGTTCCTGTTCTGTTCAGGCCGGCATGTGATTCGAACTCGGGCTGATTCGTTCCACCCAGAACTGAATTTTTGAAATTCTGGGGAACGCTCACGGAACATTCGATTGCCTTTGCTCGGCCGATAAACAATTTCTCGCACGATCCAGTGCTCGCTAAAGCGAGAAGGCAGAGAAGAAAAACAAATCTGGAATCCATGGATGACAAGTCTCTGTTTGCAGAGACAGAGGAATGAAAAAATATATGGACTGCAGAGTAAGAAAACTCTGAAACGACTCTAATATGGGTGACTGACCTCCACGAGTTTTGCTTCCTTTGATTTGCCTTGAGGAAGATACGATTATTATACCGTATTTATTCGAAATTTATTGAAACACACACATAAAAAAGAGATCACATGCAGTGGAAGTACTGAATATACGGTGCCGTTTGGAAATATTAAAAAAATGTGTGATGCGGATAGCGGATGTCGGACGATTGGCACCTTGTGGCTACAGCAGTTCTCTGATTTAGCGCTCGTCCTGTATCGCTCAGAGCATCCTCCCTCCGCTTACCTTCCCCAAAATTGGACTCTTTTCTCATATAAAACAAGCTGTCCTCTTAACCCTCGGTCGCATTCACTCGCGGAATCAAACCCTAAACAGGTTGGTAGGGTTTGAATTGACCTTGAACGGTTTGAAGTGATTTTCACAATCTAGGGTTTAATTATTGAGGCGGTATGCCACGTGTGGTTTCCAAGATATGCATAGTCATTATTCATTCTTTTAACGTGGACATGCGGTGGGAAGTGTGAGGTGCACAGTACCCCTTTGATGTGGACAATAAACAAAATGAGAACTCTTTATAATGTGACAGTTTTCATCATGTGATTAAAAGGATTAAAACTTTTAAATTTGATTAAAATAGAATTCGATTAAAATAGAAATGTTTATGGTTAAAATAGAAATGATTATTATTATATTATCATGGTTTAATTTGAGTAGTTAAAATGGGAGGTTGATGTTGTTATTTTTTTTCATTGTAGTTAAGTTCTTTTTATTAATAATTATAGGTTTATTATTTCATTAAAAAAAGTCAAGTTTGCATTAAATAAAAAATTATTTAATTTGGGTTATAATTTTGGTGGAATAAATTGATCTTATGTTTAGTCCAAGTTTACTATTACAAGTCTAAAATGTTATCTTGAAGAGTGATATTTTTTATGTTTATTTTTTTATATAAAAAATAAATTTACATTAAATAAAAAATTATGTAATTTGTGTTATAATTTTGGTAGAATAAATTGATTATAATAATGGTTGCTTAGTCAAAGTTTACTATCACAACTTTAAAATGGTATTGTGAGGAGTGATATTTTTTATGTTATTATGTGCATTTATGAAGAGTACGATTAATGTTTTGATAAAAACAACTAGTAACAAAACTTTAAGAGCGTGTCAGGTAAGCTAGGAGAATAAACAATGAGGGGTTCTCACTCATAATGCATGGCATATGATACAAAATTTTGATAGTTTATGTGAATATGCTTCCTCCATCTCCAACCTTGTTGCTTATGCTTATATTTGTAATTGTAGATGGACACATATTAGGGAGTTATCATGTAAGATAAAGGAATGACAATGTTAAGAGAAAATTTTAAGGATAGAAATTTATATTAAAGTGTAGGAACCTTGGCAAATCTTACTAGTTTCTAATATGTATTGTGTAAAATGTTTGGTGATATTTTTGTAAAAAAATTCAAATTTCTAATGATTTTATATAGTCTCTAAAATTTTGGTGATTTTTAAGGTAAAACAATTTTATGCTATAAAAATTGGGTGAATTGTTTTTGGAGATAAAAGGAAATTAGTGAACTTTTTTTGGGGGAAAAACATATAAAATTAGCTCATGTATGAAATTTAGCACAATTGTGCATTATTAAAATAACAATATTCATTATTTTCATGGTGCGATACAAAATAGTGACTCTAATCCTCTATCATGCCATGTTATTTTCAACAACACCAAAGTGTCCATATCCTAGAGGATCTCCTAGGAAATGGGATAGTCGAGTAATCGGTTGTAGAATCTAGCAACACAGTCTTGGGATGACTTGGCAAAGTTACTTAATAAAAGTGATGTTCAATTGTTTGGTGTTTCCACATAAGGTTGATGCACTCTTAGGTATTTTAGTCGTTTTCCAATGGCGAACTCATCATGTACCAAAATCCATGCAAATCAAGTATTTTGGAATTCCAAAGAAGGTTTTCATATGGCCTTGAGTTTCTATAACCAAGTATTTTGTTTGGGATTGAGTTCATATATCTTGTTTTAATCTTACATTGAGCACAATAATTTTGATGACTAGCCAAAGATAACCATTAATTGACTTATGCTTCTTTAAGACTTCTGTCTCGTTTCATTTGTAATATCACCACCAAGCTCATGTGTATTGCAACCCAAGCTTAAGGAATATATCATATGGAATGAAACTTTGGATTTTGCTAATGACTAGCATCTAGTGTTCACTAAATTAAACTCATTCCTTAAGGTTGGTTAATGCTTCCACTCTCTAATTCTACAATCATACAAGTCCTTGGTTTTTGCACCTCTCTTGAAAAATTGTTTCATAAAAAACCAAGTTCAATTTAAAGTTTCCTTACAAAGAAAATCACAAACAAACGCCAAAGATTAAGATCATTAAATAAAAGCATGCATATAAATAGTAACTCTTCCATACTATTTTGGACTTAATGGCCTCCTTGGCCCTCTAAATACTATTAGACACAAAAGTCCCTTCAATAAAAGAATACCAAACCTTAATACCTACATTTTTACTATACACATAAATGTGTGAAGTGGAGACAAACATCCTAGGTAAGGTACATATCATGTACACATCACATGCCAAGTGCAAGTAAGAGCTTCATAATCTCAAGGTACATGTGTATTCAATGCATTTACAATGTTTATATTTAATGTGAAAGGATGATAAAATTACTGTACTTCATTTTAATATTTGATATAGTATGTTTGTTATACATATTTTAAATTCTAATAATTGATATATATTAATAATTTATGTGAATTTATATAGTGAAAATATCCATCTTAAAACTAGATAAACTTGAAATACATATTAGATATGAATCTAAATGAGTCTAGATTAATGTGCAAGTTAAATATACCTAAGGCATCATCTAAAATTAATATAATATTATATCAAAAATAAAAATAAAAATACACATATAAATAAGCGATAAAACAACTCTATATCCACTTAATTATAAACTCCTACTCAAACAATAAAATGTGTTTTACTTATTTTCTAATATTTTAGATTTATTTTTCTATACTTTTCACCTAAATTAACTTTTCAACTTATCCTTTATCCTCTTGTATCTTTCACTTATCAATTAATAACTTTAGTCATAAATATCATTTATTATTCATAAATGACACATGTAATTCAACTCAACAATCCTTACAGTGATGATATTTAAAATAATAACTAAATAATATTTAAAAAAAAAAAACTTTAATGAGACAATTAAATCTTAATTAATTTTGTAATTAAAACAAAATTAAATCTTAAATTGTTTTACTTATTTTCTAATATTTTAGATTTATTTTTCTATACTTTTCACCTAAATTAACTTTTCAAGTTCTCCTTTATCCTCTTGTATCTTTCACTTATCAATTAATAACTTTAGTCATAAATATCATTTATTATTCATAAATGACACATGTAATTCAACTCAACAATCCTTACAGTGATGATATTTAAAATAATAACTAAATAATATTTAAAAAAAAAAACTTTAATGAGACAATTAAATCTTAATTAATTTTGTAATTAAAACAAAATTAAATCTTAAAAAAGGAAACCTCACCTCATTAAAGAAATATTTAATAACATTATTAAATTTATAAAATAAATAAGTGAAATAACCTGAATGATTTGAGATGGATCCTCTTCCAACACGATCTTATCAAAAGGAGGGTAAAAAGTTGAAAAATAACTAAATAATATTATAAAAAAAACATTAATGAGACAATTAAATCTTAAATAATTTTTTAATTAAAACAAAATTAAATCTTAATAAAGGAAACCTCACCATCTCATTAAAGAAATATTTAATAATATTATTAAATTTATAAAATAAATAAGTTAAAAAACATGAATGATTTGAGATGGATCCTCTTCTAACATGATCTTATCAAAGGAGGGTAAAAAGTTAGAAACTCATATTTTGAGAGATCATTGGCTTTTCTAATGGATTATGTAAACAAACCCAAAGGTGTGACATTTTGGTTGGAAAAAATAATTATAGTGTTGGCTTCCAACCTACCATCCATATTGAAGGTGCTCTACTTTTTCTATTCAGACCAAGTGCATAGAAACTCATATTTTGAGAGATCACTGGCTTTTCTAATGGATTATGTAAACACACCCAAAGGTGTGACAGTTTGGATGGAAAAAATAATTATAGTGTTGGCTTCCAACCTACCATCCCTATTGAAGGTGCTCTACTTTTTCTATTCAGACCAACGTGCATATCTTGTCCACTTGCTGACAGACAACATGTCTCCCAATATAAGTCCCAATCATGTGGGATTCATTCCTTGCTCTTTTTTGGCTTCATCATGCTACGGAATATTCGATGGCACGCCTCTCTATCTTTGTTGGATTCATTGAACACTTCAATTTTCCTTTCTCTTTTCATTAGCTCCACTCCAAACTTGATTATTCAAAGTGGGTTTCCTTTTATGTTTTATTATTATTAAATTGTTTTGCTTTTTTCTTTCTAAATTTATTTATTATAAGACAATGGATTTACTCAGGGAATTCAACCAGTGGAGGACAAAATATGACATGGGGGGGCAACATTTCCTATCCTATCACTATTGGGAGGTATTGGGCTTTCTAATATTCAAGATCATTTCGTATATTTCCTTAGTTTACATTATTGGAAATTTGACAGACTCAAATAAATCTTATCTATATCACAACAATCCTTAGAGTTGAGCATTGCACTGTATAAGTAGATTGATTCTTATCAAAATCAAATTAATTTAAATGGATTTTTACCTAAATTAAATTATATATATATGAATGAGAAGGAAGAAATTTAATAGTTATTAGATTGATTAATTAATATTCAATTGAAAATTTTAATTATTTATTTTGTTTCTTAAATATTAAATGAGAATATAAGTGTAGTATTTTTTGAGATGATTTTATTGGTAATGTAAATTGCCATTGACATCAATATAGTGTTATTAATGTTAACCTTTAGTGCATATAAAAATTTGGTGGAGTGAAACCGAGATAAAGTAGTAGAGGGTGACAATAGAGGACATTGTAGGAAAATGGAATGACAATTGGTTCATGGACCGAAATTTGGTGTTTCCAAGATGCAACTACATAAATCAAATTTGATGTTTTCTACATACAAACCAAGTGGAGCAGAGTACTGATGGATAAGTCAAGGTTTGGTACTAGTATGAAAAAGGAAGGAGCAATGCACAAATCAAACAAAAAACTGAAATTTTATAATTGAAAATTGGTGCTTTACCGCGAACTTGGACCTCCTTAATCTAGGCCAATTATAATTTGTAATTAATGATAATTAAATGTGATTAAGCATACCATGCATAATATAAATGACCCAGGTTAATATTGAGATATATTGGCTACCTAACAACTCTCCTTTCATTTCTTCTTATTGAATGATATGGGCCCTCTATTGCTTATATTATATTTTTGAGTATTTGATCACCTTATTGACTTTGAACAACAATTTTTACATTCCTTGCAAAGTGTTATAATAAAAAAATCCTTACTTCTCTATGAATTTTGACTTGAGCCTTAAAACAAATTTGCAAAAAGTTCCCTTGTATTGGTTCCATGGTTATTTTCATATTGATTATTTTCAATACATTTATTGTTCATTGCAATTCCTAATGTTGTTTCCACCATATATTAGTGTTTGTCCTTATAATTTGATAAAAGAATAAAAACACTTGTGTTTTTATCACTTTTATGTCATATCGACATTGTTATTTTATACTCCTAAACATCATTAGGGATTGATCATTTGGTGAATGCATTGGAATTTATATATAATATATAATGGTTCGAGGTAAATTCCATAGTTATATGGTCCTGGCCCCTTTTCAAATATGAATGAAACTTATACTAAGGAAACCTATGTATTTGGTGGCTCATAGATAACATTTATTGGATTTTAATGTTTAATTATCGTGCCTATCCCTATGTTGATGAATCAAATTATGAGCGGTCATGTCGTTTCATATGTGATGAGGCTGGCAATTAGTCCATTGATTGGTTCTATTGGTTGCGTGGCAATGTCAATGGTTATGTGGCACATTACACACTTGACATGTGGATTAGGGTTATGGTAAACTATCTCGAGTCTCGATTTGTTTCATTGTGATTTTGAATTAGTTTTATTATCTCCCTACACTGCGAGTACATATTCCTTTTTTTCCCTTTGAACTACCACTTATCCAAAACCTTCCCAGATTTAGTATATTGTCATTTGTTTTCGATTCAAAACCCTACCATCGTCATTTCATAGAGTTTCTTGGCATGTCATTTCATTGATTTTTCATTCTTTCAAACCCTAGTCAGTTGCTTTGTTTCTTTGTTGTCAGTACCCCTGTCCAATTCTTTGCCATCTCTCTATGAGTAATTTCGACACATTTCCAATGGATCCAATTATAAGAGTTGAACCCATTGGAGGTGAAATTGTTGAGGCTTATGAGGAGTATTTATCCCTATTCAAGAAAGTGGGTTGGTGGGAGTTTATACAGTCTTTCAGGGTGCACAATGCCGAAGTGGTGAAGACATTTGCGTAGACTTATAATGGTAAAGTTGTGCGGGTTGGGGATGTGGAGATTATGGTGAATGAGGCTTTCTTTGCAAAGGTTACGAAGCTTCCTACAAAAGGTGAACAATGGTAAAAAAATTGTCCAGTTAAAGATGTGTCGTGGGACACATTATTCCTCTTAAAGAAAACCACATACAATATAAAAGGTACACTTGTGAACTCATTAAAACAAAAGATGTGTGATCTAGTTTTGATTGTTAGACAATATATAACATGTGAAGGCCGACATGGTTTGGTGTTTTATTACCATTTCATGTTTCTTATGGTGTTTTGAGGCTATAAATTAAATATTCCTTATTATCTACACAAAATCTTCACGAAAATGTCCAAATTTTATCAAAGGGGTTTTAAGAATCTTGACACACCTTATTTCATTACAACTTAA
Source organism: Pinus tabuliformis (assembly GCA_031772625.1). Classification (NCBI taxonomy): domain Eukaryota; kingdom Viridiplantae; phylum Streptophyta; class Pinopsida; order Pinales; family Pinaceae; genus Pinus; species Pinus tabuliformis. The sequence goes on along the minus strand of CM062810.1, from coordinate 105,283,086 downwards.
TCCACATATTGGTCGAATTTAGATTAAATCAGTTGGGGGATTAATGAGATGTTTTTCTATGGTGAAATAAGTTTGTGAAACCCTCAAAGAATTGTTGTTGGATATATTGGGAGGGGGATGAATCATTATTTATTTTACAATTATTATCTTATACTAGTCAAGATCACTTAGTAAACCCATAACAAAAGATGTACAACAAAAGAATAATTTTATTCAATATCATTTTGTATATTTCCTTAGATTGCATTATTGGAAATTTGATTGCTTCAAATAAATTTTATCTATATCACAACAATCCTTAGAGTTGAGTATTGTATTGTATAAGTAGATTGATTCTTATCCAAATTAAATTATATATATATATATATATATATATATATATATATATATATATATATATATAGGAAAGAAAGAGAATAAATTTTATAGTTGATATATATTAATTAATAGGCATATCAATTGACAATTTTAATTATTTATTATGCTTTCTTAAATATTAAATGAGAATATAAGTGTAGTATTTTTTTTTTTTTTGAGGTGATTCTGTTGGTAATGTGCATTTTCATTGATGTCAATATAGTGTTATCAATCTTAAACTTTAGTGCACACAAAAACTCGGTGGAGTGAAACCAAGATCAAGTAGTAGAAGGTGACAATAGAGGGCATAGTAGGAAAATGGAATGACAATAGGTTTACGGACCGAAATTTGGTGTTTCCAAGGTGCAAATACATAAATGAAATTTAGGTTTTTTCTACATACAACCCAAGTGGAGAGGAGCATTGATGGATATGACAAGGCTTGGTACTGGTATGAAAAGGGAAGGAGCAATGCACAAATCAAACAAAAAAATGAAATTTTATAACTGAAAATTGGTGCTTTACTGCGAACTTGGACCTCCTTAATCTAGGCCACTTATAATATGTAATTAACGATAATTAAATGTGATTAAGAAGGCCATGCACTACCCATAAGTGACTAAGGAGTGAACGATCATGGGATCGGCAATAGGCTCCGAAATTTAAGTATAGGCCAAAATTTTGGAGGGTGTTGCAACCACTACAACATCCTCATAAGCCTTTTGATCAATGATGCCTCTATTTTCTTCAATTTCCATTATTTTCCTTCAATTTCCTCCTCACATTTAACATGTGACCTTTCAACTTCCTTTTCTCCTAACTTCCTTTATTTTCATAAATAAGATGCCAAATAAATGCCTCTTATCTTTCCAAAGCCTTTGCCATTGCCTTTGCCAATTTCCTTAGCCATAATAAATCGAACGAACAGCCACTAGGGTGTTTTTCCCACCATTTAGCTTGGAATACGTGTCCCATGACCGTGGTCTTATATTTTTATATTTACATGGATTTTTAACTAGGGTTGTTACAGAACCCTCCACCTTGGGGAACACTGTCCTTGGTGTTCAATGACAACTATAACCAATAAGTCTGCTGAAAACAAAACATACTTCCAATGGAGCTTTATAGCATAGCTCATTGCAGTATTTACAATGACCATCTGCAAAACATGATAAACATATTGTTTACTGGAGCTTTATAACATAGCTCATTACGGTAATTACAATAACCACATATACACATACACATTTGCTTCACCCAAAAACATAACCATAATGTTTGTGGAGCTTTATAAACCAACTCGATATAGTATTTACAATAATACACACATGTACACATATGCACATTTTCTCGTCCATCAAATAAAAGGATATGATTCCTGCATTTGCAATTAGGGAATCCAGAGGCTCACACCTCCACCCTCAAGGTAATACCAGGATTCACCTCCTTCCCGTGAAGTCCAAAATCCACTGCAAAGTCAAATCTGCATCCAATGTCCAACGCTATAATCCTATGCCACTTGTCCTCTTAGCGAACAATTATTGATTCATTGTTCCAGGGCACACTCCCAATGTGCATTTGATTCCATCTAGAAATGATAATGACCAAAACAAATATATCCCTGACCTTCCCTTCTCTACTACACAGTCCCTCTGGGCAATCCAACCATCCCCTTTTGTGTCGTCACACACCTTCCAAGTTTCATTGGCACCCCCTGAACCGGATTTAAACAGGAATGTAACAAATTACAAATATAACCATAAATTCTTGGGTCAACCACACAAAATCCTTATCATCGAAGTCCATTTTCTAGGCCACACATTGTTAGTATCACAGTTAGTCACAAGCATTACAGGGTACCTCTATCCTCGGATCTTCATTTGTCATATTTATGGGTCATCCACAAATCCACACTTCATCGAATTCCATTTTCTAGGTTGCACACTGTCAATATCATAGTTGGTCACAAGCATTACAAGGTATCTTTATCCTCAGATCTTCGTTTTTCATGGTTATGGGTCATCCACAAACCCACACCTCATCGAAGTCCATTTGCTAGGTCACACACTGTCAGTATCACAGTTGGTCACAATCATTGCAGGGTATCTCTATCCTCAGATCTTCATTCATCATGGTTATGGGTTAACCACATAAAACCCTTCTCTTTAGTGGCTCTTCATATTAAGCATAGACTTCTCAAGAGGGAAATTCATGCAATGGAGACCATTGCTTCTTTAGGAGGGAGGAATGATCCAAATGGAAAATGGCATCTACCCATGGTATTCATCCACCCATGGAATTCACCCATGGTATTGTCAGTAGCATCCACCCATGGTATTCATTTACCCATGGTATTATATGTGACATCAACTGATGGTATTCATTCACCCATGGTATTTACCCACCCATGGAGTTTACATGTGGTATTGTAACCAAAAAAGACTATAAGTAAGAAGTCGCATTTTGTAAAAGGACATATTTTCCACCATAATGTATCCTTTACAGTTGTAATCAATTTTAAATAATAATAAAAAAAGTTTCTTTGTGGTTGTTTTGTCGTGTGTTCTCCTCTTTTCTTTTAGCATTGCAAATTTTCAGATCTTGGGGGACTCCCCCCAAGATCTAGATTAGTATGTTTTTGAGAATCCTTGATACCCAACTTCATGCGAAGGGTATGAAAAACATTGGTAAACTCTGACTCATCTTGGTCCCTTCCCTGCCTCAACGTTGTCCACTTTATGTATTTATCCTCATAGCTCTCGACAAGATAGTATTGCTCCTTATGGCATCCCATAATGAATTCCAAGTGGGTGCGGCTGAAAACAGTGAGGTCGTAGTTTCATTGTTTTGCTCAGAGTAGGTTTCCCACCAATCCTTGACGTGGGGGGTGACTTTGAGAAGATAAAAAGTAATATTTTCTAGGTTGGAAAAATCATGAACAGAAAAATATCCTTCTAGCAGATTTAACCATTTATCTATGGTGTCTTCATCTATTTGGCCCTCAAATGGGAATGTCAAAGTTTACTTGTATCTTAAAAGGAATGGAGCCTCCAGAGTGGCTGCTGGATGTGGATGTGCCACCGGTGGGCAACCCTTGAAGGATTTGGGCAAAGTTATCCATCATCGCATTCCTCTATTTCTCGAGGGCCTCCTAGAGCAATATTTTGATAGGATATCCTGCACCCTCATCTTTCTTTTCTTCCCCATGGCCGACTGTCGGGGTTTTCGTGGCTCCTCTTGCAAAGGTTCAACCAAATCGAGCCCTAACTCCTTATATCTCGACCTCGTTGGGGACATGCAAAGAAAAATAGAGAATGAACAAACCGCTCTGATACCACCGATATTGATTTAAACAAGAACGCAAAAAATTATAGATATAACCATAAATATAAAGATGCAATAGAAATAACACTTCATTTCATTAATATCAAATACTAAGATATGCTTACAAAAAGAATGGAAATAAGACTAGCTCGGACGATGGTAACTTATCTCTGAGAAGAGATGTGGCGGCTACATGCCTTTGAATTGTGTTACAATGAGGTTCAAAGGCCTATTTATTATTAAGAAACAATGGAAAATCCTAAACATCCAAAAACCTAACCCTAGGAGATGAAACGCCAAACTATGGGTCCCGTTTGGGTAAATTGGTACATCAACTTCCCGAGGTCGTAACTTTGGCATACGATCTCTGTTTGACGTGAAAAATACCTCGTTAGAAAGATCTATCTGACGGCTACAAATTTTGAATGACCAACATCAATCCACAACCCATGTTAGTCCCATTTTCCCAAAAAAAAATCGTTTAGGGCCTCAAAATGGGTCCGGAAGTTCAGGACCAGAAAAACTACCAAAAATAGTAAATTGTGCTACAAATAAGAAAACTAAAAAACTAAAAGAAACAATGGTGAGGGTCCAAGTGGAATGGGCGGGTCGCCACCAATATCCACCTGGATCATTCCTCCCCCATAGGAAGCATTGGTCCCCATTGCGTTGAGTTCCTACATGAGATGAGGAAACTTCTGCTGAACTTAGTCCTTAGTGAGCCACTTGCCCTGGTGAAGGAGTTGGTCTGCTTTGACAACTCAATATAGTTGGATCCTTTGTTGTTAGGTGTTTTCGATCTGCATGTCCATGATTCGATCAGTTGTGGCTTGTTCCAGGCAATCTCGATTTAACTCTGTAGGTGTGAACTATTCTGCAATGTCTGATGTGTCTATCAATGTTGGGAAGTATGGTCGAAGGTGATCCACATTGAACACTAGGTGTAGACTAAGGAATGGGGGAATGCTGAGCTCAAATGCATTGTCTCCCATGACCTTGGTAATGGTGTAAATACCATATCGGAGTGGTTCGAGTTTTCGATAGGCTCTGGTAAGGCATTCCTTATGCAAATGCAACCAGACCTTGTCACCCACCTGAAACTTGTGTGGCACACAATGTTTATCATGTCCCCACTTTATTTGGAATTTGATTTCTCGAGAATGTCGTAGACTTACTGGCGAATATGTTGGATGTTCTCCATGAAGTTGTTTGCCTTATCGGCTTCGGACTGGACATGAGCCAATTTTCCTGAGTAGCTGCAAATGGTATGGCCACATCAATGGGACATAGTGGCTGGAATCCCAAGCCCACCTGAAAAGGGTTGTGGCCAGTCAAGTTGTGGAGAGCCCAGTTATAACTATGCTAGACATAGGGGAGGCTCTCATCCCATGTGCATGGAAGCTTTGAGTTGTACATGTGCAAAATGTGTACAATCATCCTGTTGATGACCTCTGTCTAGCCATCAGTTTGAGGATGGAAAGTTGTGGACTTAGTGAGCTTGGTGTCCAACATCGACCAGAGACTGGACCAAAATGTACTGAGGAACCTGCTGTCCCGATCTGAGATGATAGATTGTGGGATCTCGAAGTGTACCTACACTCGTTCGAAGAAGAGTTTAGCAGTGGCTTATGTTGTGATATTCTTCTTGCAAACCACCATAATGGCCATCGAAAATCTGTCGACGACCACAAAAACACAGTCATTTCCATGCTTAGTAGAAGGAATGCTCTACATGTAATCCATGGATATGGATTCCCAAGGTCGACTAAGGGTAGGCAGTGGAGTATAGAGGCCTTGCTTCTTGATGGTCAGTTTGGAAATGGCGCAGGCAGTGCAAGATTTGATGTACTTCTCGACATCGTGTCGAAGATTTGGCCAATAGAAATACTTCTACAGTACAAGCACCATTTTCTCGAACCTGAAATGCCCATCAACCTAACTATAGTGTGCTTCCAAATCATCTTGGCATGCTCGCTTGAAGGAACACAAAGGTGTCCCAAGTGGAATAACAGGGCATCCTATAGGTGAAAATCTAAAACTTGCTGACCCTCCAAGAGTGTCTAGTATGTGTGGCCGAATTCTGGGTCGCTTTTGTAGAGAAGTGGTGAATCAAAAGTATCATGCCCACAAGAGTTGAGCACGGTGATTAACAACATGATTGGTGGTCAACTGAGGAAGTTTACAACATTGTTGGTGCTGCACTTCTTATATTTGATATTCAAATGGAACTGTTGCAGGTATGTGGACCACTTCTAATGGTGATCATTCTACAACTTCCCTTGTGTCTGTATGAATTGTAGGGATCGATGGTCTATGTGGATGATGGTTTCCTTCCCCAAAATGTAATGCTTCCATTGTCGGCATGCCTGCACAATGGAATACATCTCTTTGTCATAAGTGGGATACTGTCAGACGGTGTCTGAAAGTATCTCACTATGGTATGCCACTCAATGCCCCTATTGAGTAAGGACTGCCCCAATAACATAGTCAGAGGCATTTGTCTTGATCTCAAATGGTTGTTGCAAGTCTAGTAATGTGAGCACTAGTGTAGAGTAGAGGCGGCGTTTCAACTCAGCAAATGCCTTTTGTTGAGATTCAGATGAAAATATTTTTTCTTTCGCTCCTCCCTTGGTGACTTCACTCAAGGGCCAAGTGATATGGGAGAATCCCAACACAAACCCGCGATAGAAATTGGTAAGACCCAGAAAGCTACGGAGCTCTATCAGAGTGGTTGGGGCTGGCCAATCCCGAATGACATGGATCTTGGCTGGATCCACATGCACCCCCCCCCCCCCCCGGTTCATGAATAATGTATCCCATATACTAAACCTGGGTCATGCCAAAAGTTCATTTCTCTAAATTGGCACATAACTTGTGTTGCTGCAGTGTTTGGAGAACCTGTCGTATGTGGTGGAGGTGCTCTTCCCAAATCTGGATGAAGATCAAGATGTTATCCAAGTATACCATTACAAATGAGTTGGTGAATGGTCATAAGATGTCATCCATCAGCCTCATCAAGGTCATAGGAGCATTCATCAACCCAAAAGTCAGAGCCAACCATTCGAAAAGGCCCTCCTCGACTTTGAAGGCAATATTCCACACATCGAAGGGTTTGATTGGTACCTCGTGATATATGGAATTCAAGTCGATCTTACTGAAATATTTTGCCCCCTTGAGTTGGTCCAAAAGGTCATCAATTTGTGGGATTGAGTACCTATTGCAAACAATGATCTTGTTCGGCGCCTAATAGTCAATACAAAGTCTAAAAGTCCCATCCTTCTTCTGTACCAACACGATTAGGCTCCCACAGGGTGATGAACTTGGCCAGATGTGACCTTTCTAGAGTAGCTCTTGAATCTTCCTCTTGATTTCATCGTTCTCCAGAATGAAGTGCCGATAGATTGGTCCATTGGGCAACGATGCACCTGGGGTTAGATCAATGGAGTGCTCAACCTGATAATGAAGAGGCACCCCTGTGGGGGAGGTGAAGATGTCCTTGTACTCCTCCAAGACATTGTCCATTTGTTGTTATGATGCAGAGGGGCCTTGTGTGGAGGTTGTGGCCATTATCTTCTTATTTCCCTGAGGGCTTATCATCAGGAAAACAAATTTCTAGGTTTTGGAAATGAGCTTACTGCATTATTTTGTAGTAACCAAAGAGATGGTGGTAGGCGGTGCTACTTGCGGTATCCTATAAAACTCATTTCCCAAAGTAACAATAATAGTGTGAGGCCTTGACTCATACACAACATGTCACTTCCATAAGTATGGTTGGACTAATAATACATCAAAAACATCAAGGGAAGCAACGTCACATAATACTTCTGTGAAGGGCTTGATGCTGTATGGATGGCGACATTGTTGGCTCACACGAAGATCCCGTACTTGGTGAAGCCACCCGATGGTGTACGATTGTGGGTGTGCTGTGGTCAGTAAGCCCAACCGCTTCACGAAATCTATCGAAATGAGGTTAATTTGGCTCCCGCTGTCGATAATGAACTTTAGTGGGAAACCCTTTATCCACATCTAGGAGTGGAAGAGCGCTCCTCCTCCTCTGGATCTTCGGGTTCCTCCTTCCAGATCTTCATGGTGGGAACAATGGCATTGGGATCTGCTTCCCTTTGTCATTCTGCTTGTCAGGTTCTGAATTAGAGTCGGAACATGCATCTAATTCTGAAGCCTTCAGCTCAGCCACTAGTGACTGCTTGGACCGATACTCACTTGTATTCTGAGTGGAGCTCTTATGGAACTCACACCACTTTCCTGTGTCCTTATTCAGCTTCACGGTGTTGTTCTTTTCTTGTAGCTTGGGGGCACCTTTCCCTTGCTTCGGATTCACAAATCAAAGTCTCGTTTCTTCTATTTAAACTTAATATGCTCTATCTTGATGGCGTATCAGTACATTGTCTTGAGCGAGGAGATGTCCAAGAACTCCATCTCGTCTTGGATGTACTTGTGTAGGTAGCTGCAATACTTGAGTACCAAATGTTTCTTTGAATCCTTGATACCCAACTTCGTGTGAAGGGTATGAAAAACATTGGTAAACTTTGGCACATCTTGGTCCCTTCCCTGTCATAGCATTATCCACCTTAATTATTTATCCTCGTATCTCCTGATAGGGTAGTACTGCTCCTTGATGACATCTTGGAACGAATTCCAATTGGGTGCAGCTGAAAATAGTGAGGTCGTACTTTCATCCTTCTGTTCATAGTAGGTTTCCCACTAGTCGTTGACGTGGGGGGTGGCTTTGAGAAGAAAAAAAGTAATATTTTCTCGGCTGGAAAAATCATGAACAGAAAAATATCCTTCTAGAAGATTCAACCATTTATCTATGACATCTGTGTCTATTTGGACCTCAAATATGGGAATGTCAAAGTTTACTTGTACCTTAAAAGGAGTGGAGTCTCCACAGTGGCTGTTAGATGTGGATGTACTGCCGGTGGGCAACTGTTGAAGGATCTGGGCAAAGTTATCCATCATTGCATTCCTTTGTTTCTTGAGGGCCTCCTCGAGCAATATTTTGATAAGATCTCCTACCCCCTTGTCTTTCTTTTCTTCCCCCATGGGCGGCTGTCGGGGTTTGCGAGGCTGATCTTGCAAAGGTTCAACCAGATCGAGCCCTAACTCCTTATATCCCGACCTCGTTGGGGACATGCAAAGAAAAACAGAGAAAAAGCAGACCGCTCTGAAACCACCGATCCATATTTAAACAAGAATGCAACAAATTACATATATAACCATAAATACAAAGATGTAGTATAAATAACACTTCATTTCATTAATATCAAATACTAAAATATGCTTACAAATATAATGGAGATAAAACTAGCTCAGGCAATGGTAGCTTAACTATAAGAAGAGATGTGGCAGCTACATGCCTCTAAACTGGGTTACAATGAGGCTCAAAGGCCTATTTATTATTGAGAAACAATGAAAAACTCTAAACATCCAAAAACCTAACCCTAGGAGATGAAACACGAAACTATGGGCCCCGTTTGGGTAAATTGGTACATCAACTTCCTGGGGTCGTAACTTTGGCATACAATCTCCATTTGACGCGCACAATACCTCATTAGAAAGATCTATCTATGATCCGAATTGGATCCTTGAATATTATCAGAGTTTCCATGACTGTTTCAAATTATGTTAGGCTTCAAAATCTTATGAACAATGAGCTTATTAGGAAGGACCTCTGGACAGTGGCAATATGTAGCCAACATGGAACAACGAGGACCCTCGGTCAAAGCGTGCTGACCATTGGCCCATGGAGGCTGCGCACTGGTGAAAATTGGAAAATGGGGAGTCCAGATCAGAAAACGAAGGTCGTTTCTGATATGCGATTAGCACAATCGCGTTTCGCAAGGCAAACCCCTTAGTGAAGGAAAGTCTCGAGCACTCGGTCACAAGGGAAACAGGAAACCGTGCGGAAAACGTCAAGAAGCGGGTTCCGTGCCCAAAACCAGTAGGATATCGCATGCGTTTCAAGCGGTAAGCAGGTTTGGCTGAGGTCCGCGCGATGCCACACTCCAGGTGACGCGTGTTCGACAGATGAGATAGAAAACCGCTTACATCACATGAGTAACGGTCGAGCAACTCACCCGTGTGATATGAATGGAGACCGTAGGATCTAGAGGCTCCAAATCAATGGTGGAGGATCAACCTGATGGATGAACGTATTTGACGGGGAAATAGAATGAGGCACATAGAATTTGGGGTACGACATGACTGCTGAGCTAGAAGATGGAGCAACGGAAATAACGACCGTTCAAGGGAAAGCTGGTGCTCAGTTCGCGAGGAGATAAGTGGCCACCTCTCTATGAAACGTTACACAGTGGCGATGACATAGAAGCAGGGGAATTCCGAAGAGCCGGGAAGAGGAAGCGAATAATAAAGAAACATATTGGCTTTAAGCCACAAAAAACAAAGAACGAAAAACAATGAGAGACGACGAGAGATAGAAGAAGAGAAGAAAAGAAACGCAGAAAGCTGAGAGACCAGAAGGAAGCAAATTGCAGAGAACAGAGACACCAAGCTGACCTGTAGAGCAAAGGCAACATCGAGCAGACAGAGACAGAGAGAGTCCGAGAGTCTGTGAACTCCTGAGAAGGCTTGGGGAATTCAAGCAACTCCTCTGTGCAGACCTATCAGGTGTGAGTACCGAATTGGACTCATACTACAAGGACTAGTTGAGGTCGAAATCTAGTGAGGGAAGTCTGTGTACTCTAGAGACTTGGGGGATCCAAGTACCATCCCACTGATTATTCTCTATTAAAGCGAGACTCAAATTGAGCTCCTTATTGTAAAAAATCTACTTTAAGACACAATAGAAAAGGCCACCACTGAAGGCTGGACCAAGAGATGTAGCCCAGGAGGATGGGGTGAACTCCTTATTAAATTTGTTGTGTTTTTGTATTTGCTTATTGTGGTTCTCTTACTGCTTTAATGTCTTTGTAATTTGTAATCTTATCGATCCGTTGCATAAATTAACACAGGCACACCCTAGCACTTAAGTTTGTAATACCTTTATTCATTTCTCTGAAGTCATCTAAGGGTGAATTTCAGATCAAGTGGTATTAGAGCCCCTAGGTTGTTAAGGTTAGACAATTTGTGCTTGATTTTGCTGTTGAATGCTAACTAGATCAAAGCTTAAATTAGGAGAAGGAGAGTTGGTTGAAACTAACCCGGAGATTGGAAGAGTCTATCCTCAGAAGAAAATATAAGAGGAAAGTCCCTTGGGGCCAGACCCTCAATTCATAGATGGTTTCTTGGCCATGAGGTCCATAGTAGAGGAAATGTATAAGGACTTTAGGAAACATAAAGATGAAGATTCATCAGGCTCCAAGAAAGATAAAGGAGAAGAAGGATCTCTTCTCTATGACCACTCAAAAGGGAAAGGGAAAGAAGAAAGCTTTCTAACACCTCCTAATAGCCTTGAACACAAAAAGAAGACATCTTTGATTAAATTAGATGTTAAATTTGATTTACCCATATATGATGGAGAGTTGAATGTAGAGAAGTTGGATAATTGGATCAGAAAAATTGATGTTTATTGTAGAGTGCAGAGTATCGACTCAGACAAGAGTAAGATTCAGCTAGCCAACCTACGTCTCGGAGGCACTGCCTTGGTATGGTGGGAAGGCAGGACACAAGCTGACATGAAGAAACATGGTAAGATTCTTTCTGTCTGGAGTGAATTTGTTTATGCAATAAAAAAGCAGTTCTATCCACTAGCTTACATGCAGCAAGCCATGATGAGTTGGCAAACTCTTCGCCAATTGAAAGGGCAAAGTGTACAAGGCTACACCCAAGAATTCAAGAAGAGAGTCTTGATTCTAGGAATTTCATTAGACTCACCTGAGACTCTGTTGAAGTACATAGGGGGTCTACACAACTACATGAGACACACTATCCTCATGTTTAATCCCACTAGTATAGATGAGGTATGTGTTCAAGCTACGCATCTAGAAGCTAGAGGAAAGAATGGGAACCCAGAAGTTGGGGGATCATCCAAAACCATTGCAAGCAAGAATAAGGAGAAAAGAAAACAAAAATGGAAAGAAAGGGAGGCCAATACTACACAAAAGACAAAGTCTTCATGCACTCACTGTAAAAAGGATGGGCATGATGATGAGCATTGTTGGATTCTACATCCGGAGCTGAGACCTAAGAAGTTTGAGGGAAAGAAGAAGAAGATTGCTGCAGCCATTCAGAAAGATTTGGGGTCGGACTCAGGAGATGAAACAACCATTGCAACCACAGGTATAAGAGGTAAAAATTCTGAAGCATCTACTAGTAATTCTGCACAATCTATTAATGATGAAGAAAATGAGAGAAAAAGACATGAACTTTTCCATATTCGAGTTGTTTCCAAACATCAAAAGATTGATACTTTGTTTGATAGTGGCTCACAAGTAAATTTAATTTCTGAAGCAATTGTAAAGAGGTTGGGATTACTGACTACACCTCATAAGAAACCTTACCCATTAGGTTGGTTAAGTGATAAAGCACAGCTACAAGTGACTATACAATGTAAACTTAAGTTTTCTTTTGGGTCAGCATTTGTAGATGAGGTTGAGTTAGATGTAGTTCCTCTGGATATATGTGGAATTGTTTTAGGAAGCCCTTACTTGTATGACAAAAAAAACTATTTTCTATAGAGCTAAGAACAAGTATCTCCTCGTCAAAGATGGAATCAAATACTTTGTAAGAGCTCATAAGCTCAAGAATAATTATACTCTCATAAACTCAGGGCAGATGAAACAAATTGTAAATTCATGCAAACAATTTTTACTGATGGTTGTAAAGGAAAAAAACCTAATAAAACCAATGTATTTGAGGGCTGTGATGCTAAACAGCAAGCTGATTTAAAAAAAAATTTTTAGAGTATGATGTCTTGTTTCAAGAACCTAAAGGTATACCACCCAAATAGGAAATAGTGAATGCTATTAATTTGCAGCAAGATGCTCCATTGCCTAACATTGGGATGTACAGGTTGTCTGCTTTAGAGAATGCAGAAATCAAGAAGCAGGTGCAAGAGTTGCTCGAGAAGGGGTTCATCAGACCTAGCACATCACCATGTGGGTCACCAATTGTTTTGGTGAGAAAGAAAGATGGCTCGTGGAGAATGTGCATTGATTACCGAGCACTGAATAAGATAACGATAAAAAATCAGTATCCCTTTCCTCACATAGATGATCTACTGGATTAGTTAAAGGACGCTGTTTATTTTTCCAATTTAGACTTGCATAGTGGATATCATCAGTCAGAGTCGAAGAACAAGATGCATGGAAGACTTCTTTCAAAACAAAGTAGGGATTGTATGAATGGCTGGTTATGCCTTTTGGCTTAACCAATGCTCCTACTACTTTCATGAGATTAATGAATGATGTACTTAGACATTTTCTTGATGATTTTGTCATTGTATACCTGGATGACATTCTTATATTTAGCAAAACGTGGGAAGAAAATTTAAAACATGTTAAACAGACACTAGATGTTTTGAAAAGAGAAAAACTTTATGTTAAACTCTCAAAATGTGAATTTGGAAAAACATCTTTGAATTATTTGGGACATATAGTAAGGGGTGGTGAATTGAAGATAGATCCCTCTAAAGTTGCAGTCATTATAAACTGGCCTAAACCCAAATCTGCTACAGAAGTGAGAAGCTTCTTAGGAGCAGCACAATATTGGAGAAAGTTCATTTCTAACTTTTCCTTAATTGCAGCTCCCTTACATGCTTTGACAGGATTGAACAAGGTGTTTTAATGGGGAGGCAAGCAGCAGAAAGCCTTCGACACCTTGAAAGAAAAGATTGGTACAACACCAGTACTAGCACTGCTAGATCTTCAAATACCATTTGAGATCCAAACAGATGCCAGTGACTATGCCATGGGAGCAGTGTTGATACAACACGGTAAACCCATATGTTATCATTCTGAGACATTTAATTATGTAGTAGTTAACTATCCAACATATGATAAAGAATTGTATGCATTAGTACAGAGTGTGAAAAAGTGGAAACATTATTTAATGGGCAAAGAGACAGTCATGCATACTGATCATCAACCACTTCAATATCTACACTCCCAAACTAAGTTGCAACAATCAAGACAGTATAGGTGGATGGGTTTTCTACAACAGTTTCATTTAGTCATCAGATATAAAAAGGGCATACACAATAAAGTTGTAGATATGTTGTTTAGACCTATTATAAATGCATCCACTATACTTAAGCATAATTCAGTACTGCATGAGAGCTACATTGAACAATATTCTCAAGATATAGATTTCAAAGATGTATATGCAACTTTAAGTCAAGGCAAACAAGTAGAAGAATTGGATTATCACATTAAGGACCAACTCTTGTATCATTGTGGGAAGCTATGCATTCCGCAAACTGAAAGAGTAAAGATAATTCAGGAAGCACACACTTCTCTAATATCAGGTCACTTTGGGGTAAGTAAAACGGTTGCATAGCTACAAAGATTTTTCTATTGGCCAAAAATGAATGAGACAATTTCTAGATATGTAAGAGGGTGTACCATGTGTGCTAAAAGTAAGCCCAGCAATAGAAAACTAGGCTCGTACACTCCACTGCCAATTCCTTATCATCCTTGGGAAAGTATTTCTATGGACTTTGTTGGAGGATTGCCTAAATCTAAGAAAGGTCATGACTATTTATATGTTGTTGTGGATAGGTTCAACAAAATGTGTATTTTGATACCTTGTAACAAACAAATTACAGCTGAACAAACTGCAAAGTTGTTCTTTTAGCATGTATGGGTTCATTTTGGATTACCCACTTCCATTGTATCTGATTGAGACACCCAATTTGTTGGGAAGTTTTGGTCGAGTCTGTGGGAACTAATGGACACCAGACTGAAGAAAAGCACAACCTTTCATCCACAGACAGATGGCCAGACAGAAGTGCTCAACAAGACAGTGATCCAGTTGCTCAGAGACTATTGTAGCAAGCATCCCAAACTCTAGGATAAACATTTGTGTTATGTGCAACATGCTTACAACCGAGCAAAACATTCTTCCACACAAAGATCTCCTTTTGAGACCTGTTTTGGTTTCACACCAAGGTCTCCCTTGGATTTTGTCTTTGGTAAAGACATAGCAGTTGATGGACACAGTGATGTGGACAAGGCAACCAAGTTCATTGAACAAATCCAAGAGATTCACTAGGCAGTATAGGAACAACTAGAAAAGAGCCAAGCCAAATACAAGGCAAGGCATGACAAGCATCAGATGGAGCATAGTTTCCAAGTTGGTGATCAAGTCTGGCTGTATATCAGCAAAGAAAGAATGCAAGGTGAAGGTAAAAAGCTAA
Organism: Pinus tabuliformis; assembly: GCA_031772625.1. Taxonomy (NCBI): domain Eukaryota; kingdom Viridiplantae; phylum Streptophyta; class Pinopsida; order Pinales; family Pinaceae; genus Pinus; species Pinus tabuliformis. The sequence continues at coordinate 105,268,070 of CM062810.1, read as the reverse complement.
AGCCAATAAGGTATGGACCTTTCAAGATACTTGAGAAAATTGGTGAGAATGCTTTTCGCCTTAATTTACCAGCTCAGATGCACATCTACTTAGTCATTAATGCAAACAGCTTGAGACTATTTGAACCTTCGTTAATTGAAGATCCCGAAGAGCACAGTCAATTGCCTTCTATTTATGATCTGTTACCTGAATATCTCAATGAATCGCATGAAGACACAGTTCTGTACAGGAAGGTGAGGACGACGCATAGGAGAGATGTTGAGTACCTCAGGATTGGACTCAAGGGTTCAAAGCCAAGCAGTGCAAAATGGATAGATATTGGACAACTGAGACAATTATATCCTCACTTAGTCAATGCTTGAAAACCAACTTTTGGTGGTCCAAAAGCTCTTTCAGTGGGAAGGCCGTGATCTGTTGCACTAAAAATTGTCACCTTGGCATTATGAAATCTGTGTGAGTCCATTACCACTCATGCTTTCCTCCTTTGCAAGTCTTAAGCCTCAGTTCCTCATATCAAGCCTTGAAAATAAGAGAAAGCCCTCAAAAGTCTCTAAAACTCTGGTTCCACACTTTCTCTTTGCATTACCTGCGGTCCCGCACCTAATGGTCATGTCTCCTGCGCACCTGACCGCTTTGTCTCTGTGTTATGGGTGCGGACCCCTATAAAAGTTAAAAAAGCACGAGTATATTCTAAAAAACTCACTTTCAGTCATTTCTAGAAGCTTCTGGAAGGAATCTTGAGGTGGCAAGTTCGCTCTCTTAAGGTTCATGCATCCCATACCTTAAGGAGCTAACCCCTTGATGTGAGGAGATTATCCGTTTGAAGGAGGATTCTATCCCTTCATAGGTGGACCTGTAACCTCCTCCTCTGCACTATAAAATGAAGCATTGGGATGGTTACTTGGAGGGTTAAAAGCTGAATATTTTTTAGGTGAAATGTTGTTGGAACTTAGTCTTCTTTAGTTGAGTTTTTATGAGGAGAGATTACATACCTCTAAGATCTCATTTGGAAGAGTGCAAGGCTTGTCAAAGTAAAGGAAATTCCTGTTTTGGACCCCAGGAAGAGCTTGTTCAACATCAAGGCTGAAAAGGTTGTAAGGTTCTTCTACTTCAAAGTTAATACAAATAAGTTTGTTTTTCTCAATAAGCTGTTGATTCATGGTTTATTTTATGGATTCCTTGATCACCATAATGGACATGATTTATGATATTTGCTATGCAGGTGCTATTTAATGTTTTCTTGTTTGTGATTGCAGGTCTTTAAAGATAACTCTTTCTCGCGACTGGAGGATGACTACTATGAACAAGCATTGGATCTAAGGTAGGGTATTAACACCTTTATAGTATTTATTTATAAATCGCATATGTCTAGAGAAAGATAGATTTGTTTGTTTGTTTGTTGCTAGAACATCTTCTGATACTAGGGAGATTGGTCTTGTTTGCAAGATCGATTTATCTGGCCAACAAATTGGTGACTCCTCTGGGGAGGGTTTTTAATTTTTGGTTTTCCTTTGTTTTAACTTGCGAAAATTGTTTTCGTTTCTGGTTTTTGATTGATGTATACTGGCTTGGGTAGATTTTAGAATCTAGATTGTTTTTTGTTTTTTTTCGAAGTTTTCAGGGGACCGCACTTTCTCTTTACAGACAATGCGGGCCTCTCAGCACTTTTCCTTTAGTAAACAGAGCGGGACCGCACCTGTTTCTTCTGGAGCCTGCGGACCCTGTAAATTTTTTTGAAAAACATAAAATGTCTTCTTCCAATTAAGTTTAGGTTTCATTTATGGTTTTTAGTGTCTACCCAGATCTACATTTTTCTTGTCAAAAATCTCTTATGAGTGAGTTCCGATGGTATTTTTGTTTTAGATTATTTTCTAGAAGTTTTGCATGCCTGCAGTGGTTTTCACTTTGTCTCTGTAGTGACTCAAAGATCATAAGCTTGAGAAACCTTAGATCACCTTGGTGTCTTTTCATCTTCTTGATGAGTCTAACTTGGTTATGAAATCTATCCTTTGTGAGAAACAGATTTAGTTTTCTTGTTGCAAATCTTTGAACAAACTTTGTTATAAGTTTTGAATTTCATTTTTACAAAAGAAAACATATCTGGATGTTTTTTGATTGATTTGTTATTCTGAACAAATGAATCCTTAGTTTACTGAACAACTAAGTAAAATGTCCTCAAAAAGACTTGAAGCTTTTATTTAATTAGGTTTTTAAAAGTTTTTTAGATCTCAAGATTAGTTTTTGTAGTTTTGAGTGTTTTCTAGAGCTTGTAGATTTTTTTGAAGCAAATTGTTTTTTGTAGTTTCAAGTTTTGAAAAGGAAAAGGGATTTATTGAGAGCATTAATTAGTAGTCTCGTTTTGAGTTCTTATTGAAAAAGACAAAAAGATTTTCTTTCCATTTCCATGTTGAAAGAAAGAATTGTTTCTTAAAGAATTGCATTCTCGAACTCTTTCTTTTAGCTAGAATTTCATTGAAAGAAAAACGAATTTCTTATCATTTTAGGTGCATTTTTTACTGTTTTTGGAGTCGAGTCTTCACACCATCAAAGTTTCATTTTTGTACCTATTGACTTAAAAAACAACCCATAAAAGCAATGCTTAATTAAAATTGATCTAGTAATCCTTTCTATTTCTAGGGCTCTTATCACCAATATAGCTTAGGCTAGTATCTTGGAGTAGGGAGTAATTAACTCTCCAAGATAGTTAAAACAAACAAGTAGCTACATCTTGTGGCAGGAAATAAATCCAATTGTAATTGATACATTCTGGGAATCTTCTCTTAAAGGAGTCAATCACGAGATCATGTCCGAACCTTTGAGACAATCAATTCTATTTCATTGGGAAAGATAAAATATTTACGCATATTATAAACGGTAAACCTCAGATTAACCATTGTCGAGGAGCCTGGGGTCACTTGTTGGTAAACTTCAAATTGACCATGTCGAGGAGCCTTCAAGGGGATTGAGCTTTGTTACTTTGCCCTTGCGCGTAGATCGGATCGTAGACTGTTCCCCCAGTTGTATTTGTTGCTATTGGTAACCTTAGTGTCCATAAACTTAAGATTATTTCCTAAGGTGACAGTTGTTAGAGCCTAGATTTGCCGCAGGTTGGAAAGGCAAGGGTCTAGGTCCACATCAAACCACGCTCAGCCTCGTAGCTAGCCCTACGAGGACAGGAGAGGGCTCTCTCCGGGTCGATCTCGGCAAAAGACAAGCGATGGGGTTCGAAATGACTGAAATAAAAGCTAATTTTAGGCTAGGTATGAAGTACAAGGGTTTGATTTGAGTTTTTGGGGGTTTTGTGCTGGAAATAGGGAAAGGCAAATTGGGCTCGGGGATGAGGCACAGTTTCTGCAGAGTTCTAATTGGGGCAAGGAAGGCAATCATTTTGATGCTTTAAAGTGAGTGAATGGATAGATAAGACTGGTGAGGAGCTAAAGAGAGCAAGAGAGTCTCAAGAATTCTCCTTAAACGGATGAAAACATGGAAATTTAAACAAATTCAAAGGCAGAGCATAGCAATTAATGGATTCTACCTGAATCACTCATTTGTTCAAATTCATAAGAAGAGACAGGAAAATGATACACATAACACTAATGAACTTACAATTACTTAGAGAAGAACACCATCAAAACATAAAGCCACATGGATCCCAAACAGTGCTGCAAAACCCTAGTCTTTCCTTAGCCAAAAATGCAGAGATAGAATGTACAATGATATGCCAAAGCAATCCCTAGTGTCCAACCTTGAAAATGACTTAGGAATTACATGATATAGACTAGCCCAACCCATTCACTTGCCTCTAGGGGTCGATATCATCATTCTAGGAGCTGTTTCAACCAATTCTAAACAAAACACTAAAATCTAGGGAATCAAAACAACTTGCCTCTATAAGGTAGGAAACTGATTCATTCCTTAAATTTTCACTTTTTAGTGAATGAATCCTCTAGAACAAGTAAATAAGTGCCAAAATTACATCATGTTTATCAAATTACATCAAGATAGATCAAAAATTACATCAAAAATCAAAACTAGTCAAACTGGCCGAATTTCTGAGCTGGAAGGTGAAAAATTGAGCAAAAATCCTCTATACGCTGCGCCAAATCCTCTATGCGTCGCGCCACTTTGAAGCTGAGTTTGAGGCACTTCCTGAAGTCAAAATTGAGCCCACGATAGCTCATTGGAAAGCCCTGCCTATCTACTTTCCAACTCAAGTGGAATTTTGCAATTTGGATGTCATTTTCCCCTCCAAAACTGCAATCTCCCAGGACTACTTCCTGTGTGTCAAAATAGGGGCAGAGAGGTCCTTTTGTGAGTGTTTTTGACCTCCCGAGGACTCAAAACTTGCCCAAAATTCTTGGCCATGCACCAAAAGTCATGACTTTTCATGCCAAATCCAATGATGTAAACCTTTTTCAATTTGGATCTCCCTAGAAAAAGCACGTGCAACGTGGCGCGGCGCATAGGGAGAAAAACCCTGTTTTTTGTGCCAAAATTTGTCAAAATGCCAAAAATGCCCCAAATTTCTTGAAATTTGTGTTGGAGATTCTTCATTAAGTGTCATGCTGGGCTAAAGAGGCTTCGGCCAATATCTGAAGACGATCAATCTCCCTTTGCCTCTTTTGCTTCCTTATTTCCTTCTTTAGTTTTGCCTTTAAATTCCTGATTCGTGCCTTGCAGACCTTGTTCCGTGCCATGTAGTGGAAAGACATGTGTCTCAGCAATGCATGGTCCTTATCGGCCTTTTCCAGCAGTCTCTCCAAGTGGATGTTGATTCTCTCGAGATTAGACTCCCGATCCTCATTAATATCTTGCTCCAATGACATGAGCTCAATTCTTCTCCTTTGTGCAGCTTGGCGATTCTCGCAGATGTTTTGTAACTCCATGATTGCTTGTTGATCTTCAAGTTGTTTGTTCCTCTGCTCCAAGTATTTCATAGTCCACTTAGCTCTCTCCAAGTCAAGGGATAAGGCTTGGATCTCTGTTTGCTGCTCCTGGATGATCTCCCTAAGTTTGGCACTTTGTGGGCCCGTATCTATATCATCATCATGAATGAGAATGAATTCAGTCTCTTGTTCACCTGAAGGCCCCTCATCCTAAATTGGCCTCTTGCCTTTGTCCTGTACCTATGATGCCGATGGAGGAAGCGAGACCCCTTCCACCCTGGGTGGAGATAACACTCGCTTCGCTGCTGCAAACAAATGTCTAGTGCCCCTCTGATATGTGATGAATACCGACACACTAGTGGTCTCATGGCGCTCATACTGATGAGAAGGTCCACCTGTCTCATGCTTAACCTCTGATAATCCTTGTGAAGCTCTGAAGAAGTCACGAGAGATGAAATCATCCCAAGTGATGCCCTGTAATCCAAGCTGATGAACCACCAAAATCTTAATAAGAGCAAAATGATAAACATGGTTAAGTTGCTATTGAGGGGTTTTGTGCTGCACAAGGGTGGTCATCCTCTCTATGTTCCGGCAAACGAAATACATAATGTTCATCATCTGTACCCTGGTGAAATGCATGAGCAACCTGATGTGATAAGCATATAAACGAGAGAATCGTTCGTCACAACTGAAATACTTCTTGATCAATTTCATTAGTGGAGCATATTCATCTTTCAGATATTGGAATGGAAACACTCTCTTGAGCTGCCTCAAGAAACCGGTTTTAATGTATGGCTCATAATATTTCCGGTCAATCTTCTTCCTCTTGGTCCATGGTTCCCCAATGTTTGGTATGCCGGTTGCTAGTGAGACAGATTCTGGTGTAAGTGTGAAGGTGCCATCGGCTAAGGTAGCTTGATCTTCATGTAAATGCAACACAAATAGACGAGCCAACTCATGATGAAATTGAACATTAGCCACCTTTTGACAAAACTCATAGCATGACTGATGCTGGAAACAAAACATGGCAAGAGGGCAGGCCTGTAATTCAGTGAGGGTGACTGGTTCTTCTCTGAAATGTCTACCTCCTCTATGAGGCCTCCGGGGTGCATGTTCCTCCATGGGGGAGTCACTTTGGGTTTCCATTTCATAATCCGATGAATGATCAGATGCCATGACTGCTGTTTTTCAAATTGCCTTGGAGAAAAAGATGCTGGTGTAGGAAAATTGTGCCGAACTGGTCTTTTAGTGATGTGTTCAAATTCTGCCACCAAGGGGAAACAAATGAAAGAAAGGACTGTTAGGAAGAGGGAAAGTAGTAAGGGATTAGGGACTATTGGGACTATAGGGATTAGGGAAATGGAGGAGGGTTTTGAGGGATTTGATGTATAGGGTTAGGAATTGTTGTGTAGGGTTTGAGGTGTGAGATTGGAGAATTTGGGACAAAGCATTTAGGAGAAGGAATTAATGAGCTTAGGGGGGTAGGAAATTAGTGAATGATAAAAACAAGGGAGGAATGGGAAGGAGGAGTGACTTTGGTAGAAAAACAGTGAATTGTGGAAACCAGAGTAATTTCTTTTGAGGCACGTTGAAGTAGGGTTTGGATTTTTGTTTCAATCATTAGCATCCATAAACCACCATCACTCAGCACAAAAATGGATGAAACATCAAGATGTCGACCCTACCTGGCAAATCCACGCAAATAAATGGAAATTTGGAGAAATTTCAAACGTTTTCGGGCTTTGGACTGTATGCGCCGCACCGTCCCAGTGCGCTGCACCTGAGGAAATTTACACTGGGTTTCTCCTCCCAGTGCACCGCACCTCTCAAGTGCGCTGCGCCACCTGCTCTATGTGCCGCGCCGACCCGGATTCATCCAACTTCACCCAATTTCACTCTTATGCACCAAACTTGCTTTGAATAGTTTACTCTTTGCTTCTTGGCATGCAAATGAATTTATCAAAATGGAAAATCTCTCATATAGCCATGGATTTTGATTTTTCTTTTCTTAAACCCATTTTTGTAATGTTTACACTTTTACACTTTTTCAAAAGTAATACAAACTTTGTCTTTTTGTTTCCTCTTTAATTTTAGCTTTAATGATGAATCTTTCAGTTATTTTTTGCAGGGATAGCTGGCATAGAATTTGGCAAAGGCGACCAGGGCTGCGTCTGAAGAATTCAACAACTGAAAAAACTTTTAAAAATTTACAAAAATGAAATGTCGACTTTTCTTCAAAACAGAGTTTTGAAGAGTCATAATCCATCCATATGATGATGAAAATCTTTGAATTACAACTTTTTAAGAACCTCCCTCTTGCCTGCTGGCTTTATTGGACATTGTGAAGACACAATTTGTGAAACCCTAGACCTAGTGACTAAAAATAACTCTTGCTAATCAAAAGACACGAAAACTTGATTTTGATGAACAGACCTGAGCCAACAGTGCAAAGCATGAGGGGTGATGAATGACCAAACCCTTCCGTCAGATTATGGCATGCCCCTAGCGGAATGCAACTGAGTGAAACGAGCGAGACACCTAAAAATGAAATGCAATAAAGAGAAATGATCTCTGACGGAGGGATGTAAAGACCGACTCTAACATTGGCTCCAAAGGGGATGGCAGCTCCTTGGAGGTGCCAAGAACTATAGATCTTTGGGTGAGCAGACAGTGCCTTCGTGCATTCGGCTATGGAGTCGATGACTTGACAAAACCACACAAGATTTGTTAACTCATTAGTTTGACTAAAAATTGGAATCAAAACTAAAATTGAAAACCATAACAAAACCAAACATGACTAAAATATAACTAACAAACCTACTCTAAGTGTTCTTTTCACCACTCGATCAAGTGAAATGGAACAACCAATGCAACCATGTAAGCATCCTAGCTACTATTTGAATTCTCTGCAAGTGCTCGCTTAGGAACAACAAGAGAAAACTACTGAACGAAAACTCCCATGGAAATTTGGAATCAAGTTGACTGCTGATAAACTTGCAAAGCATGAATTGACTGGATGAATTTAAGAATACTGCGAAAGGATCTTCATAAATATTGCTATTGATTTCCATTAACACATTACTGCTCTGGTCCAAGTAATCTTCGTATCTGGTTATGAAGATTTTCCTCACATCTGTGTTGTCTTTCTTTGATGGTTGTAGCCAGCTGTTAAAAGGATCCTGAATTTCATGAATAACCAAACTCTGTTGCTGATTCCAAACAGAACAAAAATATCCTTTATCAATCTCCTCATATGACTGCAAGCTTTGATTTGAGCTTTGTAATGAAAAATCTGTTAAACAAGACAATGAAGGTGACCTTTGAATTAGATTATTATCAACATTCTCTTCTGTCACATGGTTAGCCAATGGGGAAAAACTTTTACATCAAACATCATCCAACACACGAGCAATAGGATCATCAGAAATTTGAGAAGACTGCTGTGATGTATCCATTAAAACTGTATGACATCTTACTGGTTGTTCATCTTTTTCTTTAGAGATATTATGAAAATTATGCCTTATAAACTGAAATGCTTCGAAACAAAAGGGTACAGAATCCTCTTGTATCATTAAATCATGTATTTTGACTGCCACACCTTCATCTGTAATCTGACCTTCATCCTCAACATTAAAGCTGAGACATTGTTGATTTCCTACAGGCTGCTCTTTCGAAGATTTACTGTGCAATTTACCCTTCAAAAACTGAAATGATTCAGAACAGAAAGGTAGGGAATCATCCTGTATCGTTTGATCATATGTGCCAGCTTCCATGTCTTCATGTGCAACTTGACAATCAATGGCATTTTGGGGCTGGAAATCTGAATATGAGAAGTCTTGAGCAAGGTTTTTATTGCTCTCAAGGTGGTCTAGATCAAGACTTGTCGACAATTGATTTTTGAGTGCATGAATGTTGTCTCTAATGAACTGAAACGAAGCAAAACAAAAAGGCAAAGATCCTTCACTTACTTCAAAATTACTGCACTTTCCTCGTCATTGTCATATCTGATATGCATCATTTGATCATTGTACTCGAGCTGCTGTAAGTGAACTTCCTCCTCCCACAAACTAGCTATTGATTTGTCTGCAAGATTAGCTTCTGTTTGGAGAACATAATCATCATCATACTAATCAAACTAAGGCAAATCATCAGTATAAAACACATCATCAAGCATACATGTCATATCAACTGATCTCTCTCCTCCAAGATGATCTACAAAACAATCATTATGACAACTGGGATAAGAAACAAAATGTTTTGGACCAGCAACTTGTTCTTCTTCAGTCAGTGAGCCATGGGCTTGAACATCATACTCATTCCTTGTAGTGATCCTTTGAATCATCTCTTCTACTGCACTTACCAAAATGTCAAGCTTTTCCTCTGAAGGTGTCGATTTCTCTGGATCCACGTTTTTCATCTCTTCTTCCTTCAACCTTGCCCTTATAATCAGCAAATGAGCCTCTACATTTACTGCACTATTATGTATCTCTTCAAGTGTTGCAACATTCCTTTCTCTCAGCTGAAACTCCATTTCATCATCAAAGGCACCCAGATAGTGCAAGAGAGCAGATCTAGGAGGAGGTCTTATATCAACCGGCATCGAATAATAAACTTGGTTAAATTTGGCAGAAAACTGTTGTACTGTCTCCCCTAGCAATCTTTTCAGCTAGTTATACTCTTCTATAATCAAGAAAAGGTTTTGTCCGATCATCCACCTGTCGAGGAAAACTTTGACAAACTGCTGGAAATTTGAGATGCTCGCATCAGGCAGGGTTTTGAACCAACTCTTGACTTTGCCTTGCAAAGAAAGAGCAAAAAGCCTTATACTGACATCTTCTTCATCAACTTCAAAAAGGTCTAGAAAAGTCTCAACATTCTGCACATGTTGCTCAACGTTGAAATTCTTACATTCACCATCAAATTTGGGCAAGTATAGGTAATAATTTGCAGGGAAAGCATGGAGAACAGAAGGTAAAACAAGAGGTTTATACCTATCCGGGACTATAAAAGGTGTAGGAGTATATACAAGAGCTACAAGATCAGGTTTGTTTTCTTTAGGCTCATCATGCTGAAGAGAGTCATCATGAGATGTGGGAAAAGTAAGGAGGCCAGGATCAAAGGGAAACTCAGTATTTACACTTTTTGAATAGATCGAGTGAAGATTTTGATCACCTTTATCATACAACAAATTTTGAAAAACTTTTAGGACAGCTTCAAGAACAACAAAGAAGTAATTTACAAGAAAGCAGACTAAATCCTGAATACCATTCCACTTTGGATACCCAAACTTTGTGTAGGATCCTTCCATTTTCTCAGAGAAGAGTTAGTCCTCCAGTGGAGTCTTTACAGGAGTTGGAGTCACTAGGTGAATGATTTCAGCCTTCTTATGTCTGATCATTGTCCACCATCAACCATCAGATATGAACTTGATACATGTACTGGGGTGATCGTTTAGATCAGATATTCAGCTTATAAGACTAGACTGGAGATTGACTGAAGCAGCTTTTATCTACTTGCGCTATTGCAAAGCAAAAGCGTTTCGAAGGCTACCTGGCTGACTTCAGACTCCGTCTGTAATCTACAAAGCCAAACAATTAAAATAAACTTTCTTCCCCAGTGGAGTCGCCACTATGTTAGGGCCTAGATTTGCCGCAGGCTGGAAAGGAAAGGGTCTAGGTCCACATCAAACCACACTCAGCCTCGTAGCTAGCCCTACGAGGACAGGAGAGGGATCTCTCCGTGTCGATCTTGGAAAAAGACAAGTGATGGGGCTCGAGATGACTGAAATAAAAGCTAATTTTAGGCTAGGTATGAAGTACAAGGGTTTGATTTGAGTTTTTGGGGGTTTTGTGCTGGAAACAGGGAAAGGCAAATTGGGCTCGGGGATGAGGCACAGTTTCTGCAGAGTTCTGATTGGGGCAAGGAAGGCAATCATTTTGATGCTTTAAAGTGAGTGAATGGATAGATTAGACTGGTGAGGAGATAAGGAGAGCAAGAGAGTCTCAAGAATTCTCCTTAAACAGATGAAAACATGGAAATTTAAACAAATTCAAAGGCAGAGCATAACAGTTAATGGATTCTACCTTAATCACTCATTTGTTCAAATTCAGAAGAAGAGACAGGAAAATGATACACTTAACACTAATGAACTTACAATTACTTAGAGAAGAACACCATCAAAACATAAAGCCACATGGATCCCAAACAGTGCTGCAAAACCCTAGTCTTTCCTTAGCCAAAAATGCAGAGATAGAATGTACAATGATATGCCAAAGCAATCCCTAGTGTCCAACCTTGAAATTCACTTAGGAATTACATGACATAGACTAGCCCAACCCATTCCCTTGCCTGTAGGGGTCGAGATCATCATTCTAGGAGCTGTTTCAACCAATTCTAAACGAAGCACTAAAATCTAGGCAATCAAAACAACTTGCCTCTATAAGGTAGGAAACTGATTCATTCATTAAATTTTCACTTTTTAGTGAATGAATCCTATAGAACAATTAAATAAGTGCCAAAATTACATCATGATTATCCAATTACATCAAGATAGATCAAAAATTACATCAAAAATCAAAACTAGTCAAACTGGCCGAATTTCTGAGCTGGAAGGTGAAAAATTGGGCAAAAATCCTTTATGCGCCGCGCCAAATCCTCTATGCGTTGCGCCACTTTGAGGCTGAGTTTGAGGCACTTCCTGAAGTCCAAATTGAGCCCAAGATAGCTCATTGGAAAGCCCTACCTATCTACTTTCCAACCCAAGTGGAATTTTTCAATTTGGATGTCATTTTCCCCTCCAAAACTGCAATCTCCCAGGACTACTTCCTGTGTGTCAAAATAGGGGTAAAGAGGTCATTTTGTGAGTGTTTTTGACCTCCTGAGGACTCAAAACTTGCCCAAACTTCTTGGCCATGCACCAGAAGTCATGATTTTTCATGCCAAATCCAATGATGTAAACTTTTTGCAATTTGGAGCTCCCTAGCAAAAGCGCGCGCCACGTGGCGTGGCGCATAGGGAGAAAAACCCTGTTTTTTGTGCCAAAATTTGTCAAAATGCCAAAAATGCCCCAAATTTCTTGAAATTTGGGCTGGAGATTCTTCATTAAGTGTCATGCTGGGCTAAAGAGGCTTCGGCCAATATCTGAAGATGATCAAGCTCCCTTTGCCTCTTTTGCTTCCTTATTGCCTTCTTTAGTTTTGCCTTTAAATTCCTGATTCGTGCCTTGCAGACCTTGTTCCGTGCCATGTAGTGGAAAGCCATGTGTCTCAGCAATGCATGGTCCTTATCGGCCTTTTCCAGCAGTCTCTCCAAGTGGATGTTGATTCTCTTGAGTTTAGACTCTCGATCCTCATTAATCTCTTGCTCCAATGACGTGAGCTCAATTCTTCTCCTTTGTGTAGCTTGGCGATTCTCGCAGATGTTTTGTAACTCCATGATTGCTTGCTGATCTTCAAGCTGTTTTTTCCTCTGCTCCAAGTATTTCATAGTCCACTTAGCTCTCTCCAAGTTAGGGGATAAGGCTTGAATCTCTGTTTGCTGCTCCTGGATGATCTCCCTAAGTATGGCACTTTGTGGGCCCGTATCTGTATCATCATCATGAATGAGAATGAAGTCGGTCTCTTGTTCACCTAAAGACCCCTCATCCTACATTGGCCTCTTGCCTTTGTCCTATACCTATGATGATGATGGAGGAAGCGAGGCCCCTTCCACCCCCGGTGGAGATAACACTCGCTTCGCTGCTGCAAACAAATGTCTAGTGCCCCTCTCATATGTGATGAATACCGACACACTAGCGGTCTCATGGCGCTCATACTGATGAGAAGGTCCAACTATCTCATGCTTAACCTCTGATAATCCCTGTGAAGCTCTGAAGAAGTCACGAGAGATGAAATCATCCCAAGTGATGCCCTGTAATCCAAGTTGATGAACCACCAAAATCTTAATAAGAGAAAAATGATAAACACTGTTAAGTTGTTGCTGAGGGGTTTTGTGCTGCACAAGGGTGGTCATCCTCTCTATGTTCTGGAAAACAAAATACGGAATGTTCATCATCCGTACCCTGGTGAAATGCATGAGAAACCTGATGTGATAAGCATATAAATGAGAGAACCGTCCGTCACAGCTGAAATACTTCATGATCAATTTCATTAGTGGAGCATATTCATCTTTCAGATATCGGAATGGAAACACTCTCTTGAGCTGCCTCAAGAAACCGGTTTTAATGTATGGCTCATAATGCTTCCGGTCAATCTTCTTCCTCTTGGTCCATGGTTCCCCAATGTTTGGTATGCCGGTTGCTAGTGAGACAGATTCTGGTGTAAGTGTGAAGGTGACACCGACTAAGGTAGCTTGATCTCCATGTAAATGCAGCACAAATAGACAAGCCAACTCATGATGAAATTGAACATTAGCCACCTTTTGACAAAACTCATAGCATGACTGATGCTGGAAACAAAACATGGCAAGAGGGCAGGCCTGTAATTCAGTGAGGGTGACTGGTTCTTCTCTGATATGTCTACCTCCTCTATGAGGCCTCCGGGGTGCATGTTCCTCCATGGGGGAGTCACTTTGGGTTTCCATTTCATAATCCGATGAATGCTCAGATGCCATGACTGCTGTTTTTCAAATTGCCTTGGAGAAAAAGATGCTGGTGTAGGAAAATTGTGCCGAACTGGTCTTTTAGTGATGTGTTCAAATTCTGCCACCAAGGGGAAACAAATGAAACAAAGGACTGTTAGGAAGAGGGAAAGTAGTAAGGGATTAGGGACTATTGGGACTATAGGGATTAGGGAAATGTAGGAGGGTTTTGAGGGATTTGATGTATAGGGTTAGGAATTGTTGTGTAGGGTTTGAGGTGTGAGATTGGAGAATTTGGGACAAAGCATTTAGGAGAAGGAATTAATGAGCTTAGGGGGGTAGGAAATTAGTGAATGATAAAAACAAGGGAGGAATGGGAAGGAGGAGTGACTTTGGTAGCAAAACAGTGAATTGTGGAAACTAGAGTAATTTCTTTTGAGGCACGTTGAAGTAGGGTTTGGATTTTTGTTTCAATCATTAGCATCCATAAACCACCATCACTCAGCACAAAAATGGATGGAACATCAAGATGTCGACCCTACCTGGCAAATCCACGCAAATAAATGGAAATTTGGAGAAATCTCAAACATTTTCGGGCTTTGGACTGTATGCGTCGCGCCGCATACCCAACGCGCCGCACCGTCCCAATGCGCTGTGCCTGAGGAAATTTACACTGGGTTTCTCCTCCCAGTGCGCCGCGCCTCTCAAGTGTGCTGTGCCACCTGCTCTTTGTGCCACGCTGACCCGACTTCATCCAACTTCACCCAATTTCACTCTTACGCACCAAACTTGCTTTGAATAGTTTACTCTTTGCTTCTTGGCATGCAAATGAATTTCTCAAAATGGAAAATCTCTCATATAGCCATGGATTTTGATTTTTCTTTTCTCAAACCCATTTTTGTAATGTTTACACTTTGGCACTTTTTCACAAGTAATACAAACTCTGTCTTTTTGTTTCCTCTTTAATTTTAGCTTGAATGATGAATCTTTCGGTTATTTTTTTGTAGGGATAACTGAGATAGAATTTGGCAAAGGCGACCAGGACTGCGTTTGAAGAATTCAACAACTAAAAAAACTTTTAAAAATTTACAAAAACGAAATGTCGACTTTTCTTCAAAACAGAGTTTTGAAGAAGAGTCATAATCCATCCATATGATGATGAAAATCTTTGAATGACAACATTTTAAGAACCTCCCTCTGGCCTGCTGGCTTTATTGGACATTGTGAAGACACAATTTGTGAAACCCTAGACCTAGTGACTAAAAATAACTCTTGCTGATCAAAAGACACTAAAACTTGATTTTGATGAACAGACCTGAACCAGCAGTGCAAAGCATGAGGGGTGATGAATGATCAACCCCTTCCGTCAGATTATGGCATGCCCCTAGTGGAATGCAACTGAGTGAAACGAGCGAGACACCTGAAAATGAAATGCAATAAAGATAAATGATCTCTGACGGAGGGATGTAAAGACCGACTCTAACAATGGTGAAGGAAGGATCTCACTGTACCTGGAGTAGACGTCGACTAGACTCAGTTGGACTCTCTAGGGGGTTCTCTTCACTCGAGATGGTTTTGTGAAGAAACTTGTGCGAGTCCATTTCATTAAGCAGGTTGTTGGGGTAACTGTTCCAACCGCCCTTTCTGTATTAAACTTCTACTACGTTGGATTTCATCACCAACTAGTGTTTTTAGTAAGGGAAGTTACTGTTTGTGTGTGGTTTGAACTCTTACATTTTTTTTTAGGCGTGTGATTCAGTTGTTTGTTTCTTTAGAGACATTAGGTGGTTTTATTGAAATTTTCTTTGTTTGTGTGTGATTAATTAAATATTTAATCATGGCTGAATTACCGAGACAATCTTGTAGACTTTAGGGGAAACCTCCTGAGTACACACCAAGTCAGCTTGAAGGGATACAAGCTCTTGTATCACCTAGTGATAATAGAGTTGGATCACCAGAAGTCGGAGAGTCATCTTTAATTGTTCATCCTGATTATCAAATACAAACAACAGAGTATATTCAAGAGCCAATTTGTTATAAAAAATTTTGGGCACTGCAACCCCAATCAAACATGTCCATAAACCAAGGGCTCCTAAGTCCCTAAAATTGTTGTTCCATACCCTAAAAGAAAAAGCTCAGTTGATTACATCATCTCCCAGAAGTTCTCCATGAAAAATTGCTCAGAACTAGTCAAAACTGGACCATCTCACCTGCTCCATGGTCAAAGTGCGATGCATCCCACCTAATGCACATGGGAGGTGCGATGCATACTGAAAAGCCCTTCTATGGGGTGCGATGAGCGAGAGAGGACAAATGGCAGAGACAGTTTGTGAGGTGGATGATCATGGAATCTTCCAGAAACTTCTCCTGTGACACTTGCCTCTCTGAATTCACCCAGGGATGAGTAAGAGATCATCAATCTCCAAGTGGAATCAAGAACTATCAAAGAGAGGACACTAATCAGAATCCCAGAAGCTGACTCACCCCCCTGCAATCATCTATATATGGATCCCTCATCCTAGAGATCTGGAGGCTGGAATTTTGTATCTTGTAAGGAAGTGTTGTTGGTTTCTTGTTGGAATATCATAGTGTTGGGTGATCTAAGCTTTTCATGAGGTGAAAGAAGGGCTTTCATGCTGGAGGGTGACATTGGGTCAGAACAATTGGTTGTAATCCGCTTTGCTGTTCTTGATTATTAATAAAGCTATTCAAGTTTTACTCCACATTCTTGTATGTTTGATGATATATGCATTTGTGTGGTCAATATACATCTGGTCCTATATTGTTTATGATTGTAGATCTCTGTTCTTCGATATTATTATGCTGCTTTGATCCCACAGGTGCTCTTTGAAGCTGGGTAGACGAAGGAGAAGCGGCAAGGATCTGTCAGAAAGGAGAGGAATCAAGCAAAGAACCAAGCGCAAGACTGAGGTTAGTGTCCTTCATTCCACTCTTATCTACTTCTCATAAAGAAAAATGAAAGTGGTTTTAGTTTGTTTGTTTCTAAGATAGCTACTAGTCTTAGTGGGACTAGCAGATCCAAGTAGACACTATATTTCCCGATAGCTACTAGTTTTAGTTTGTTTATAAACTTACAGATGGAGCCTGAAGTCAAGCCAGCTAGCCTTCGAACTGCATTTGCTATGCAAGTGCAAAGTAGATCAATGCTTCTTTAGTCTATCTCCAGTTTTTGTTTATAAACTGAAAAATTGATTTGCAAGCCTTCTAATTGCCCTAGTGGTGGCTCTAGTAACCTCTTTAGATCAGCCCCTGTGATTGCTATTTATTGTACATCATTTGCTCGGACTAAATCCATGAACTGAGCTGCAAACTGTGACCAAGAGCCAAGTAAAGTCTCGTCCTGGTACCATCGCACCCTCTCTTCAAGGAAATCTGGATGCATCACACTTCATGTATGCAGTAGGTGGGATGCATCCCCGTTTCCCTGTGTTACAGGTGCGATGATCAGAAAGGGCTAATTCTGCCTCCAGGTCTTGGTTTTTCTTCACTCTTTTCAGTCCTATTCTGGAGTTTTGATTTCTGTGATCAATATACCACTATGGAAACCCCCTTCCTTTCCATCATTCCGCCTCCATTGTGCAAAGAACTGTGAATGTTTTTATTTATTTTCCACCATTTTCAGTTCTCTTTTACAAAGTAGTAGCATAGTCGAACTGTCGTCTTTTAATTTGAAAGTGTCGCAAGTGTCGTTTTCAGTCAAAGAAAGGAATTCTATTATTCTTGATGGTCGATTATACAGTTACTCTTGTATTTGATTTGAATTAGTATTTTTTCAAGTGTCGAAAGCAGTTTTCAATTCAAAATAGTAAAGTGTCATCATTATCTTCCTTTCGTTTTGAAGAGAAATTTGTTAGTACTGTCACTTTGAAAAATAATTCAGATTTGTACTTAGCATTCTTCTTGTCATTCACACATTAAGAAAGCTGAAAACAAATACATGCATGTGCATTTGCATTTAGACTGCTTGTTGGTTTGATTTAGGACAGTGCATCTAGTGTGTGCTCTCTGCTCTATGTTGAAAGAATATCATCTCTCTTTCTTTAGTAGCTAGGATTTTCATTGCAAAAAGAAGATTAAACGATTATTTATCATCTTAGATTGCATTTTAGGAATTGTACATCTACATCATGCGGTGAACCTGAAAGGAAAATTTCTTAAGAAAGATCAACTGTAAAATAAATTTAATGAACCTAAAAACGCTTTGGAACCTAACACACAACATCTAGAAGTCTAGGCTAGAGATGTATTCCAGCGTCGTAAAGCCTGGTAACTGTCTCTTTCACTGTTGGTTGGGTGATTCCTCCTCTTTGAGACGACAAGTGTCAGTATGGACTTGTGCTCCCACGTACCGTCAAGTATATATTAGGAGACCACAATAGGCTATATCCTTTATCCATAGGAAGCCGTGTCTCTCGCCATATCGATCGCAATGCACTGAACACAACATTCGGGAAGATTGACTGCCGTACCGTAAAAAGTATTCTACAGTTTTGTGATTGGTTTGGTAATCCCTCTATCTAGATTTCCAGAGTAGTCTCTTTCGTTCCTTTTCAGACTCCTTAAAAGAAAAGGTCCATCTGAGCACTTGTCACTTCAAGCTCATTAAAAATCGAAGGCGACTAGAGTCATATTTTATTTTTTCTCGACTCTTAAAAATTGAAAAAACAAGTTGTGTCAAAGCGTCTAAAATTCATTTAATTCGGAAAAATTTCCCCTTTATTTTTAGTTGATCGAGTAATCCGCAATCGTGGAAGAAAGTCAATTGAAACCCCGTCGTTCGCGGAGACTTACGAGTCAATCGTCTTTGTCCCCAGAACCAAAACTATTCCGGACAAAGCGAACTCGTCTAACGAGCTCAAAGTCCCCTGGTTGGGTTGGAACAAGTGTTCCGACACCCTCGGAGACTCCGGTTAATCCAAACATTTCTGGTACCCCTGCCATTACAGAAGAAGTTCTGCAGCCACAAGAGGACAGTAGAACTGATCCTAGTGTGAAGGTAAACACTTCTATACCTGAATTGGCTACATCCATAGCTGATTCGGAAGGTGTTGTTCCCTAAACATCAGTTGCTGCAGAACCTATACCTTCTTCGGCACCGGAAATATTTTACGGACCTGACGGTCTACCTCTTCCACCCGATTTGATTGCCATAGAAGAGATTGTAGAGGATCCTCCATCAAGTACTCCATCGCGATTTGGAGTAGGGGTCACTCTATATCCTTCTTGTCACACGGAATGAGTCGTTCTTGTGGACAAGATCGACCTCCCTAGAATCTAATGATATCTAGTGACAAGCAAGCCAATCAAAAACTATCTTTCTCTAAATATGCAATTTATAAACAAAGGCAAACAAGTGTTTTAGGCCTACCTTGGGTCCAATGCAAGTTTGTGGAAGCCTTGCTCCTTTGATCCAAATGAGCTCCCTTGCAGCGAATCTGCAAACACAAACAAGCAAAAAAATTAAATAGCACTTGAAAAGCCAATATCATAAAGCATACTTATCATGATGATCAAGGAATTAATGAAACAAATGACATAAGACAATTTGTTGAGAAAAATGAATCTGATTGTATTAATTCAAATCAAAGAAGAACTTTACAACCTGTGCCTTGATGCTGTACAAGCTCTTCCTAGGGTCCAACAAGAAGTCTCCTCTACTTTGACAAGTTTCACTCTCTTCCCAATGAAGCCAAAAAGATATGTGATCTCTCCTCTCAAGCTTAACTAGGAAGTCTCAATTCCACCAGCATTTACCCTAAAAAATGTTCAGCTTCTAACCCCTCTAGCAACCACCCAATGCCTTAATTTATAGTGCAATGGAGGGAAGTTACTAGGTCCTCCTTCAAAGGGATAAAGCCCTCCTTCAAAGGGATAGCTCCTCTCATCAAGGGATTAGCTCCTTCTCTTTTGGGATGCATGAACCACCTAAGAGCGAACAATCCACGTCAAAATTCCTTCTAGAATCATCTAGAATTAACCCAAAGTGAGTTTTTAGAATAAACTTGCGCCTTTTTGACTTTCACAGGGGTCCGCACCCACTCCTTTAGAGATAGAGCGGGCAGGTCCGCAGGTAATGTGAACAGGGGGTGTGGGACCGCAGGCAATAGTGAGAGAAAGTGCGGAACCAGAGCTTTGTTGACTTTTAATGTCTTTCTCTCATTTTCAAAGCTTGACATGAAGAGCTGAGGTCTGAGACTTGCTTAGGAGGACAATATAAGTGATGATAGACCCATACTGACTGCAAATAGTCATGGTGACGATATTTTTGTGTAACAGATTGCCCCCTAAAGTGCGAAGTCTGTAGTAGATGAGGATTTCATTTATATCCTAGGAAGAGTGAAGTACTTTATGATTTCGAGGATCATCTTGTGGAGAGCCTGGTTGGAACCTATAAAAACATTCAATGCAAAATATATATATGAGATCATATCATCGCTGAGGTAGGCATTCCCATACTCAGATCAAAACTGACTAAAAAACTAACTACTGCTATGATATAGGAATGATCTTGTAATACATCACAAGTATAGACACATGTAGACACAGTATGGGCGTAGCCATCTGTTTATGAATAGTCCACAGTATACAAAATTCCTCGCAGCCTGGATGGTGGAAACTAGATCCAGGGTCTTCATTTCTACTTCCCGAAATAGTACGATTCTATCCATGCGAATGAATGTGTTGAAGTCGAACATGGTAGAAACCACTTGATTACCAGTCAATGATGTAAAATGTTAACAAGTGTGAGAGAAACCACCAGTAATGTCAATGGCTCTCAAAGTACTCAGTACAATCCATGAGATGTGAATAGATGTGTTGATGTCGAACATGCCACAGAATCCTTTGATCGAAGGTCAATGATGCAACCTATCGTCGAAGGCGAGAAACCTGCCATTGAGGCATGCAGATCCCAAGGTACTGACGATTTCTAGATCATCTTTCTAGATAATGAGCTGAAGTCGATAGAAAGCGATCCGTCGTAGGCAAGCCCACAACACGAAATCATAGATCAAGTTTGAAGAAATTTAGTTGCAAGGACTGACTCAGGGATGGTCAAGATGGATGACAGATATTTTGCAGATGAATGGCTTATTTGCACTGACCTCTTGAACACATAACGACACGGCAGATGGTTTGGTGACAATTGAACCAAAGTTAATACCCAAAAACTGACTGAAGACTTTCAATGTGGTTTGATCAACTGTTAGGCAAAGGATTTCCCAACCCAGGTGAATAAAAGTGTCGTGTTCAAGAGTGATTACAAAGTATGACAAATAGGTTCATTTTTCTCTCTTTTCCCCCACCATTTCTGGCAAGTACCTCTTTATTTTTGACAAGCTTGAGGAGGATAACATTTGCTTGATTATAAGCTCATCCTTTCGATGAGTCCAACTTAGTTTAAATTCGAACCCTAAGAAGGAGTGGTCTGTTCCTGTTTGTAATTGAACAGGTCCTTTACTGTTAAATTTTAACGAGTCCAGTATAGGAGAAACTCGGCGTTTTTCAATTTTATAGAGTCTGAAAAAACTTAAGAAGACTCCATGGTCGACCTTTTTCGTAAATTTGTGTCTCCCAAGCCCGAAAAGGTATAAAATAATACCTAAGAGAACCGCTTAATCATTACGACCAAGGAGTACTGTTCGTAATTAGTGCCTTTGATCCGAAAAAGTAAAAAAGCGATCAATGACACGTCATTTTATAACCAATATTGAATTTGAAACGAGAAAAATCCGGCAATCTTTTCATGTTTTTACGGTCAGGAAAAGAGTTGTAAGTGAACCGTATTTTTAGTTTCATTTTAACGAGTTTAAAAATAAAAACTCGGTGATCTTTTCATGTTTTAGGAGTCAGAAAAGAGCTTAAAGGTGACTCTAATGTTTTTTTCGTCGAAAATGACCGATTTCGCCTGAAAAATCTGTTATCCTGAACAAAAACTCAAACATTACTCATACCTGTTTAAAATGGATAAAAATGCTGCAAAAGTTACCTTTATAAAGTGAAACATAAACAAATTAACAATTCATTTATTCAAAAAACTTATAAAAAGGGCTTTCGTCAATTCATTTTTACCATTTGAGTTTTGGGTGAGAAAATAGAGCTTTTGGTCAGAAACTTCTCGTGAAGATTGCGGAAAATCCGTTCGTTGGAATCGAGCGCCATCTTCTCAAGGTAATCCACATCATCCTACTCTACAAATTCATCCATTTCAAATTTGTTTTTAGGTTTTAATTTCATTTTTTAGAGGATTTTTAGGCTAGAAACCCGTGCGCGGGGGCTCGCAGGCACAACAGAGGTAGCCTGCGGACCCCGAATTTTTCGCAATGGGAAAAAAGTCAAGGGTCCGCACCTTCCATGAAGGCAAGGTGCGGACCCACGCACTGTCTCTAACAGAGAGGGTGCGGTCCCCGCAGCAAGGGTTTTTAACCCTAAATTTCTCAAAATTCACCCAAAAATTTCCATTTTTTATATTCTAATTCACCTTTTTGTTGGATGTAGAGTATACATCATGCTTGATTGGTGAGAACGGGAGCATGAGGACGTAGATCTTTCCGCGATAAATCATCAACCTTCGATCGATGCATTGAAGGCATGCAGCTTGTACAAATTCTGGGCCATACCCGGCATGAGGGCCCAGGTGGACTTCTTGCAGTGGCTGGTAAACAGGTGGAGCATACAGGACCAGTGCTTCTTCATTGGTGGTCACCAGCTTGAAATGGAGCCGGCAGACATATACTTTTTGACTAGTTTTCCTAAGAGAGGTGAACACTTGACTCTATTCGGGACTAGGCCAGGTGGCCAATCTGTCGATAGCCTCCGGCTAGAGTTCTGTAACAACCAGACTAGAGACAAAGGGATAGACATCAAAACCATATCCCTTCCTGAACTCATGGTAATCATGTTTACTATTACCAGGCTTTGCGGGAGCGCAACACTACATATAGCCACTGGATCCCAAATGCAGATGGCAGTTGACTGCTTTCGTGGCACCATATTCAACTAATGCGATGTTGTGTTGGCTAATGTAAAAGGCCAACTAACTAGAGCCAAGAACGGGCAACTGAAGACCTTTGGATATGGTGCTTTAGTCGTGAGCTTTGGTCTGGAGAGGGTCCCAATGTTGGTCCCATAGCACCTCACTGTTGGAGCTGGACTTCCTCGAGAGCCCAAACTGATGCGATGGGTTGCAGTTATGGCCCGTCATCCTGAGGAGGGGACAGAGGTCGTTCGATTCACACCTGAGTATTTCCATTGGTTGGAAAACCAGGTTTTTTCTATTCAAGACTTTCCTTACGCTGGGGTAGATTTTCGCGGTGACCCAGACATGGCTCTTCCACCAGGAGAGCAATGGGATGACTCAGGTAAAATCATTTTCAACATTTTCCTAATTTATTTTTTTTTTTTGTTTTTATCTCGTCCCAAAATTGATAGTAAAAATTTCAAATGCAGATGTGGGTCCACAGCGACCAGCCGCTCTCCGGCCTTACGAGAGGAAACAACCAGCTGCAGCGGCACCAGCCCCACAGGACGAATTAGCAGAGACCTTGGCCGAATTGGAGAGCCATCTAGAGCGTTTGACAGGAGACATTCCGGAGACCGACATAGATGACATTCCTCGTCGACTACAGCACTATGTGATTGGGGTCCTAGGACCTTTCAGGGGGTTCCTTTGTAAGGTGGCCCGTACAATGGTTTCTTATCGAGATCATCACCAGTGATAGGATGATTGCCTATTGTAGACACATATGACATTTTTGCTTTCTGTATTATCATTTTTGTCGATCATAAGGTGTTTTTCAACCTATGATCGAGGACGATGTATATTTTGACACACTCCTATATTATACTATATCACTATTACTGGCTTATCTTATAAAAAATGTTATGGAATGTTTTTAAATTTATTTGTATGATTATTGCAAATGTCTACTTAACATTCGAGAAGCAATTGCAACTGCTAATGTATTTAAAGATCTTGGAATATGCTGATATTCAATATAATCAAATTCACGTTCCAAGAGACTCACTCTAAAAAATAATCTCAATAACACTGGATTTCTAATGGCATATACTCTATTAAACTGTAATACAACTAGTTCAAAATCTAACCTCACTATCATACTCCGAATCCCAAATGAAATAGATTCAGATAATAACTCAATCACTGCACTATACTTTGCAATGTTGTTCGTTGTTTGACCGAGGCTTACCCCATGCATAGATACCAACTCGTCAAAGGGCGAATAGATAACCCAAGCTGTGGAAGAAATGTTCTGTGTATTACGACAAGCACCATCAGCAAAACCAATGTATGTTTGGACAGGTGTTACACTAAAATTTGTCACCATGACTATTTGCAGTTAGTATGGCTCCATCAACTGTCATACTATCCTCCTTGGCAAGCCTCATACCTCTGCTCTCCATGTCAAACTCCAAAAAAGAGAGAAAGTCATTAAAAATCTATATATCTCTGGGTACGCAGTTTCTCTTAGCCTTACCTGCGTGTACGCAGCCCAAGTTCACAATACCTGCGTACTTGTACGCTCTGTCTATAAAGCAATGGGTGCGTACTCCTGTAAAGGTCAAAAGGCGCAAGTTTCACTCTAAAAAGTTACTTGTGGTCATTTCTAGAGCATTTTAGAAGCTTGTTTGACGTGTATGAAGCGCCTCCAGATGGTTCATGTATCCCTACCAAAGAGGAACTTATCCCATCAAGAGGGGAGATATCCCATCCAAAGAGGGGCTTATCCCATTGATGGTGGACCTGAATAACTTCCTCTAGAGCACTATAAATACAGGCATTGGGCCAAAGGGAGGGGAGGTTGAAAGCTGAACATTCCTAAGGGTAGATGCTGCTGGAATTAGGACTCCCTTGTAAAGCTTGAGAGTAGAGATTCCCATCCTTTCCTAGCCTTATTTGAGAGTGGGTGAGCTGATCAAAGTAAAGGAAAACTCTTGCTGGACCCTAGGAGGGACTTGCACAACACCAAGGCTCAGGTTGTAATGGTTCCTTTTGTTACCTCTTAATACAAATGAACTTATTTTTCTCAACAGATTGTTATTTATGGTTTGTTTCATATACTCCTTGGTCTGTATGATGGATATGTATTGTTTTATGAGTTTATCAGGTGCTATTTAATATTTTGGCTTGTTAGTGAATGCAGGTTTCGAAGAGAAGGAGGAGCTCATCCGGATCGGCGAGGCTGGACTACTACAAAGCGTTGGACTAAAGGTATGTTAAAGATCCCCTGATTACTTGTATTCGCAATGCATATTTAGAGAAAGGTAGTGTTTATTTGTCTTGTTTGTCACCAGAAAGCTTTTGCTTCTAGGGAGGTCGGTTGTGTCCGCACTGTCGACTCTTTCCATATGACAAAATGGCGACTCCACTGGGGATCGAACTCAGAATCTCTGGTTTCGCAGACCGTATCTCGATGATTTACCCGCTCACTCCTTACATCGAGCTGATCACCTTGTCCATTTACGAGCAATTTTTATGAGGTGTAGGCATTATCGTATACGGTTGAATCCGCACAAATGTGTCTTCTGCATCGAAGTGGGACGATTGCTGGGATTTGTAGTTTCAAAAGCCGGCATTCGCGTCGATCCCTCAAAGGTCGAAGCTATCATCAAATTGCCTCCTCCTTCGAGTTTGCGCCAACTCCAAAGTTTGCAAGGGAAAGCAAACTTTTTACGCCGATTCATTCCTAACTACGCTGAGATTACCAAGGGTTTTACCCGGTTGTTGAAGCAAAATGCTCAATTCTCTTGGGATGGGATAGCTCAGAAATCTTTTGATGCGCTAAAGCACGCGTTGACCCATGCACCGTTGCTGCATCCTCCCAACTACAACCAGGATTACTTTTTGTACCTCGCCGCCGCTCATTCCACCATTGGAATGGTCTTAGTACAGGAAGATGAATTCGAAACGGAACATGTGATATATTATCTTAGTAGGACACTAAATCCCACTGAGCTAAAATATTCGCATGTGGAGAAATTGGCCCTGGCAGCTGTTCAGGCTGTCCAACGTTTTCGTCATTACATTCTTCTCCGTAAAACTACAGTCATTTCGGATTGCAACCCTATGATTTACATTTTGACTAAACAGTTGCTAGGGGGCAAGTACTCTAAATGGATCGTTATCCTGCAGGAGTTCGACTTGGAATTTGAAAAATCTAAGTCTAAGAAATCTTTAGTTTTTGCAGAGTTGATGTGTGACTTCCCGCGTGCTGACACGGAAACTGTGGCAGAGGAACCCATTGCAGATGAATCTCTGTTTCTCATCAGCACTTTAGATCCGTGGTATGGGGATATAATCATCTATCTCCAAACCCAATCCTTTCGGCCCGAAGCTTCAAAGTCGGAACGTCGGAAAATTCGATTCCAGTCCCAACAGTACAACATTATCGGAGATACTCTTTATCGTCGTGGGGCGGACTTGGTTTTTCGTCGTTGCTTAACTCATGAAGAGGCAGAAAGGGTTATGAATGACTGTCATTCTGGAGTGTGTGGCGGTCATATGTTTGGGTATGCCATAGCCCAGAAGGTGTTGCGTGCTGGCTACTTATGGCCGTCCATGTTTAAAGATTGTATCATTGCGGTCCGAAAATGCCACAACTGTCAAGTGTTTGATCGCAAGATGCGCGCACCACCTGCTCCTCTCCACCCTATAATTGCCGTTGGTCCTTTTGCTAAATGGGGTATCGATTTTATTACATGTAACCCTCACTCGGCCGGGGGGCATGCGTATATCATCCTTGCGGTTGATTATTTTACTAAGTGGGCCGAGGCGATGCCTACATTCGAGGCAGATGGCAAGACAACTGCGATTTTCGTATTCAATCATATTATTGCTAGGTTTGGTGTCCCACAAGCGATAATCAATGACCATGGGCGCCATTTTCGAAACATTATGATGACAGAACTTACAAGCCAGCTTGGTTTACGTCATGATAGTTCTACTCCTTATTATCTCCAAGCAAACGGTTTGGTTGAGTCTATCAACAAAGTTCTAGTTATCATGATCTGACGAATCATTGGTATTCATCGGTCGAATTGGCACAACATGTTATTTTCAGCGCTTTGGGCGTACCGAACCTCAATGAAAACATCAACAGGGTTCACTCATTTCCAACTAGTTTATGGTTTGGAAGCAGTGTTTCCCATTGAATGCGAAATCCCATCACTTCAAATGGCTGTCGAATTACTTCCAGCTACTTCCGAAGAGGAGAAACGTCTATTATACTTAGCTAAATTAGATGAGACTCGACGTGACGTTGCATTGGCGATCGAGACTCACGCAAAAAGGATGAAAGCTCAGTATGATCGCAACGTGACCCCTCACAATTTTTCGGAAGGAGACCTAGTGCTATTATATGATCAAGCTAACGATAAATTAGGTGCTAGAAAATTCGTTCCTATGTGGTATGGGCCCTACATTGTCAAGCGAAAGCTAGCAAAAGGGGCCTATGAGCTGGTAGATTTTGATGGGGACTCTTTGGGTAAGCCCAGAAATGGACTTTACCTAAAGAGGTATTATGCTTAAATGGTGGGTATGGAGATTTAGTTAGGTTAGTTTTTCTTTCTAGCTGGTGTGTTTGTTAGTATAGACAGTGTGCTTAGCTTAGAAAGTGTGTTTTTCGTCGTTATTCTGGCTTATCTTGGTTTTACTCTTGATATTGCAGATTTCGACGCCTCTCCAAACGTACATTGGATTTGCTGATGGTGCTTGTCGTAGTACACGGAATATCTCTTCCGCAGCTTGGGTTATTTATTTGCCCTCTGACGAGTTAGTTTCTATGCATGGGGTGAGCCTCGGTCAAACAACAAACAACATTGCAGAATACAATGCAGTGATTGAGTTATTATCTGAATCTATTTCGTTTGGGATTCGGAGTTTGATAGTGAGGTTAGATTCTAAACTCGTTGTATTACAACTTAATAGAGTATATGCCATTAGAAATCCAGTGTTATTAAGGTTATTTTTGAGAGTGCGCCTCTTGGAACGTGAATTTGATTACATTGAATATCAACATATTCCAAGGTCATTAAATACATTAGCAGATGCAATTGCTTCTCGAATGTTAGACAGACATTTGCGATAATCATAAATGTAAATTTAAAAAACATTTCATCAACATGTTTAACAAAATAAGCCGGTAATAATGATATATATAGATAGGAGTGTGTCAAAAAATATACATCGTCTTCAATCATAGGTTGAAAAACACCTTATGATCGGCAAAAATGATAAGTACAAAAAACCAAAAATGTCACATGTGTCTACAAAAAGTGACTAGCCAATCACTGGTGGTGCTCTCTATACGACACCACTGCCCACGCTACCCTACACAGGAACCTTCTGAAAGGTCCTGGGACTACGACCACATAGCACTGAAGTCGGATAGGAATATCGTCTATAGTCGTCTCTGGTATGTCCGCCGTGAGACGCTCTAGGTCCTGTTCCAGCTCGGCTAAGGTCTCTGCGGCCGCATCCTGTGGGGCCGGTGCTGGTGCAACTGGTACTCTTCTCTCGAATGGCTGGAGGTTGGCCGGACGCTGTGGACCTACATCTGCATTTTGAAAGTTGTCACTGTCAGTTTTGAGACGATATAAAAAAAACAAAAAAAGTAAATAATTTAAAAACTTGTGAAAAATGAAGTACCTCTGTCGTCCCATTGTTCTCCCTGTGGAAGAACCATGTCCGGATCACCGCGAAAATCTACTCCGGCATAAGGAAAATCCTTGATCGCAAAGACCTGGTCCTCCAACCAATGAAAGTAACCGGCAGGAAATCGAACAACTCCCGCTCCCTCATCAGGATGCTGGGCCATCACCGCAACCCATCGCATCAACTTTGGCTCCCGAGGAGGCCCAGCTGCAACAGTGAGATGCTGTGGGATCAGCATCGGAACCCTCTCTAGGGCAAAGCTCACAACTAGAGGCCCATACCCAAAGGTCTTTAATTGCCCGTTCTTTGCCCTAGTCAGTTGGCCCTTCATATTGGCCAACACAGCGTCACACCAATTGAAAATGGTGCCTCGGTAGCAATCTATCGCCATCCGCATTTGGGACTCGGTGGCAATATGCAAAGCGGTTATGCGGCAGAGTCTGGTAACTGTAAAGGCAATTACCATAAGTTCAGGCAGGGATATGTATTTGATTTCTATCCCTTTCTCCTGGTTCTGATTGTTGCACCACTCTAGCCGGAGGCTAGCAAGGGATTGGCCACCCGGCCTAGTCCCGGACAGAGTCAGTTGTGTTGAGTCTTGAAAATGTCATTCATTTCCATTACACTTTCACTATTATGTCCATTATATCACCTCCATTTCACCTCCATTTTACTACTATGTCACCACATTCATCCCACTTTCATTATCATTGGGCCACCTTTATGTTTTTCCAATATTTATTATTTCTAAGCCTTTTAAGTGAATTTGTGGTTAAACATTAGAAAATAATGTGCATATGCTTATACTTACCAAATGGGTTGAGATTGTTGACATGTGTAGGTTGAAAGGAGGCTTCTAGAAGACCCTTATGTGGCACTCTAAGGCCAAATTCGAATTTGGTTGGAAAGAATCATGGGATCATGAGGATATGTGTCACATCTCCTAATTGTATTGTAACTCTAAAAAGACATGTGTCTTATCAGTTCCTATTCTGATTAGGACTCTAGAGGTAGAGAGAGAGATTCATGGATTCTCATTAATGAGATGGCTCTCATCTTTTTGTATAAATAGGAGATCTCTCTCCTTCATTTGCTAGTCTTTCCTTTTAGTCTTTTCTTAGTCCTTTTAGCTTGTTAGTCCCATGGCTTTTGAAAGATTTTGTACTTTGTACTTTTGAAGAAATTGAATAAAGCTTTGATGTTCTCAACATGGAAGGAGATGTGAAGTAGATGTCATGGAGCATATTAGGATGTAAGTAGAGTAGATTTCATTTTGTAAATATTGCTTTGTAGAATGTAAGGTAGATTAGATTTTTCATTCATGCAATTTTAATTCATGCAAGTGTGTTTAATTTTGCTTTGATTTCATGACTAATGGCATATGTGATCATCTTGTCT
This sequence comes from Pinus tabuliformis, assembly GCA_031772625.1. Classification (NCBI taxonomy): domain Eukaryota; kingdom Viridiplantae; phylum Streptophyta; class Pinopsida; order Pinales; family Pinaceae; genus Pinus; species Pinus tabuliformis. The sequence goes on along the minus strand of CM062810.1, from coordinate 105,238,517 downwards.
ATGTTGCTGACCTTTATTTTTCTAGTTTGATTTTCATTAGTATCATTTCTTTAACTTGCACTTTACTTTCTGCTCTTAGATATCAAGTTGTTCATCTATTGATGGTTCTTTTTTCCATAATCAAATAACTTTATTGGAGCCAAAATATCACTTAGTACAGCTTGGTTTAGTTTGCTTTAAGACTCACATTGCTGACTTGTTCATAACTGTTATCACATGATAAATCTAGATGAAAGGCAAAAAGGTTAAGAAAAGGTTAAAGTAGTGTGATTTGTCTCCTTTATGTAGTGTCACTTAGATTTCACATTTCATTTTCATTTTAAATCAGCAGCATAGATACTGGGCCGATGTCATTAGTTCTTTATTTGATGTCTTTATTTTCCTTTAAGCATTTGATTTCATAGGTGGAAGGGGGCCCCTGCCTTGTATAGTTGTCACTTTAATTTCTTGTATTTCTTTTTTTGATTTTCATGTATATTAATGTACAGTTTGAATTACTGCATTTTATTTTCTTTTTAACATGTATATTATTGTACATAAATTGCTTTCAAGTTGATTGTAGATTAGTGATGCACATAGCCTTTTAATGAACTAATGACGTGATAGAATCATCTTGTCCTTTTGCTGAAGCAGCAAGGATACTGGGTCTCATAGTCATTCTCTCATTATTTGATTATTGCATTTTATTTCGATTGAACTAGTTGCATTAAACACTTTAGAAAACCAACAAGAACAAAACCCCAAAAACAACATAAACTATAAAACAACGAAGTAAGAGAAAGGTTAACTAAGCACATATAGTGCACCACACTTCATCAGTTTACGATACCCGGATTGATAATTTATGTAGAGAAATTTAAGACGTTAAATTGACTAGACATTTTGGCGCCGTTGTCGGGGAAGTGTAATTAGGAGACCTTATTTCTTACATCTGAAAAAAAAATTAACAATTCTTGAGTATGCTCTCCTCCTGCACTTTGTGTGATCTAGAGGATCAGAAAAAGGATTGTTAAGTAAAAAAAATAATAATTCTTGAGTATGCTCTCCTCCTGCACTTTGTGTGATCTGGAGGATCAGAAAAAGAATTGTTAAGAAAAACAAATAGGAGACAAAATAAACTTCATCATTTCAATTGATTCAATAAAAAAAAAAATGAAAAAAAGAATAAAAAAATGAAACTCAACTGCTTTGATAGGTTCAAATTGTCCAAAATTGTCTGGTTATGGTTTGTAGTGGTCTTCAAAACACTGTATCCTGTTTTAATAAGGTTTTGCATCTTAGTTGCAGAAACTGCCCTGATTCCGCAGCTAGCTGAGAATTCCGCAGCTATTTCAAGGTTTAGCAGGTTACAGGCATCCAATGAAAAAACCAACCACATGGGCATCTCCAGAATTGTCCCGACATGGATCCTATCCTAGTCACCTAGCTCAGATCGATGAAAAACCAACCTAGGACCTCAGTCAAAGTCTTGTTTTTAGCATATTTTTCTTGAAGTATTTGCTGCCTGAAATTGAAACTCATTAATCCTTTTTATAAAATTTTACAATTTCAGAGAAGAAAAAAAAAGAGAAAAGCAATCTATGGCTATCTCCATTCCTAGTTTTCATTGTGGCTTCAATAAAAAAAATCTGCCTCCTTGATCAAGCTTTGGCCTGAAATAAACATGCAACATAAAAAATGCACTGTATATATGAGAAAAAAGAGGACCAAATTGTGCATTTTTGGAGGTTGGTTCCTGTAGGAGGCATTCATCATTTAGTGGCATATTTTTGAGTTGATTTCACCCTTGGATAGCTACATTATCAGTCAGAAACAGAGAGTTGCTTACATCCCTGCGCTTGTCCTTCAGCCATGGCCAGTTTTCTAGCTCGGAGTAGCTTTGATGTTCCTGAAACCACAACCATCTGAACCTCTTCATGAAAATAGAATTTCAATAATGGAACAAGCTCATCAAAATTCATATGCTTCTGGACCCAAGAGATCTTATACTTTCAATACTACTTTTGGGTAGGGGTCTTTTACTTAAGCTACTTTTTCATTGGCTTCGTTCGGGATTCCCAGCTTGCGGGCAACAAGAATAGCGTCAACCCCCATCCTAAGCTTGAGCAAGTATTTCAATAACGCACTAGAGGATAAGATCTCAGAGAGCCTTAAAAGCATTACAATATAGATCGGTTGCCCCCTTTGTAATCCCAGAGATTTTGAACGCGAAAACGTAGAAACTTTGGGTTGTTCTGCCAATACCGATACAGAGAGAAGTACAGCAGCTATCATACCCTACTCACTCCACCAATCACAAACTAATGATCTGACTTACAGACCTAACACACAGCTAACTACCCCAGCTATCAGTCTTTCTCCGCTCCTATCCTCCCACAGGCAAACAGTTAACTCAGAAAAATGCGTAAACAGCAAAAAAAAGTCAAACTTCACACCTTTGATTCTCCCAAACAGAGATGAATTTAGAAAAACTAAAACATGGGTTTTTTTTCCAGGTAGGTTAGTTAGATAACCCAGAAACCGTTTGAGAAAATTCGTGGCGGTCTGGGAGAAATCCTCGGTTCTTTGGAGCCCATTTTTGACTGCCGCGCGTGAAAAAAACAGAACTTTCAATTAAATGAGCGGACAGTGATTTAATTCGGCTCTGCGCTGGCACCTACTCTACCTCTCCCACGTCTTCCACCCTTTGCCACCCGTTTGCAAATCATTAATACCTGTTTTGAACACGGCACTGTCTAACTCCATTACATACGGCTCTTCACTCCATAAAACTCCGCCAAGCAAGAGGTGTTTAAAACTTATACGGCTCCTCTCCACCACGATCTCCGCAGCCAAAAACTGAAACGTGTATGAAAGCCGTCCGACTCCAAGGGATTTGGCCGTTATCTCATTCCCTTATCACTCCATTCTCACACGCATTTGAACTCATTCTCATGCTTGTCTTCCACTTCTTCACACTTTCACCATTTCCGCTCTCGTTTTGCTGTAAACTTCACGTCTCTGTTTTAAACCCCGCAGCTCTGTTTCAAACTCCACGGTTCCATTTTCTACCTGTAATGCCATTTCCTCACAGATTGGATATGGAGGAAAAGAAACTGTAGGGGATCATGAGCAGCAAATTGATGAGCTTAACAAGGGTGAATCTGACGCTTATCCAGTGAGTTATAGTAATCAATAATTGTATTTAACTTGATGTACTGCAATTTTTATGTTTTCGGTTCTGTTGATGTGTTTATTTACATTTCAAAAAAACGAGTCCAGATCTGGCCGAAATGAACAAATAATCCTGCTACTAATAATGTCAGAACCATAGAAAAAATGGCAGATTTATGACAGTTCTTTTCTATGCCAGATTTATGACAGTCATAGATGTAAGCAGTGTTGTTATTACCTCGTATTACAGTGCGGCTATTCCACTAACAGCCTGAACCGTGAATTGCACTAGTTAAGTTAGTTGTCTTGAAGGGGCACATTTTTTTTCTCTTCCACGCACACAGCCACTCCATTTCACAGTACTTTCTACACTCTGCACTTTCCGCAGCCAATACAGCGTTTCCGCAGCCAATACAACGTTTCCGCAGCTGTTTTGTTAAACTCTAGGTTGCAGGTGTCCTCAAGCAAAACAAGTCACATGGGTAGCTAGGGAAATGTCAGTACATGGATGGTGTCCTATTCATTCGATCAAATTTGATGAAAAAGACCCCGGTCAAAGGGAAGTCAAATTGTGTGTTATCACAAAGTCGCCACACTGAGTCGCCACACTAAGTCGCTGCATGTCAAGAAAAAATAATAATTTCGAATCAATGAAATGAACAAGTTATTTTCTCAGTTTTCTGAAGGTATTGATTAATTTTGGACTGATAATGAAAGATGAATGGCTAACTTTTTATTCAAGATTTTTAGCTACAGAGCTGTTCCCCAATTCCGCAGCCAGAAAAACCTCATTGTTCAAATCAGCCTATCTTTCTCATACAAAATCAGATTTTGATGATTTAAGTACCATTGGAAAGATCTCAACAAGATCTATACAATGAGAAATATATCAATAGAGTTTGAAATGGCAAATAATGAAATAAATTGCTGAAAAGAAGCAACATCAACTTGAGGCACTAATTCCAAAGCAGGTATAAATTCTTTTGATTTTTCCTTTGAGAACTTGTTTCATTAATACAAATTCTTAGTGTTGTGTGTAAATATCATAACTAGAGAGATTGATCACCTCTCTCCTTTGATAATCTTACATTCCATTGCAGAAGAAGTATTAGTTTTTTTTGCAGGTTCCAGGAGGAAGGACAAATGACTACAAGAGAATGGTGTCTCTCTAAGAGACCAATTTGTTTCATAAGAGGATGATCAGCAACAAAGAGGAAATATGCTGATGCAAAATCAGATCCAAACACTTGAAAAACTTTCAGATACTATTGTCTCCATCACATCCATCCATCACATCCATACTTCATAATAAACCATTCACCTCATTCCACTCCATACTTTTCACTTACATTCACATACACTTTTCATCTCTTTTTGTCCATTCATAACCCACAAATAAAAGCAAGAGGCTCATTCACATGCTTATTGCCATTGCCATTTTTGTTCTCCATTGCCATCTTCCATTTTCACTTTCCATTCCTTGTCATTTTCATTCCGCAAATAAGCCCTGCTTCAATGCAAATTATTGAGTCCATAGTCCTTTAAGTCTAATTCCTTTGTAAAAACACCTTGAGGCTTGCATGCCTTAATGGCAAGTCCTCATGCTGACAAACAATGGGAATACATTAATGGCCCGTGTTCGTCAGATCTTCTAGGTGACTCGACTTCAGCAAATTTATTCGTACCTAGCAAGATGTGTTTGGGCATCTTGACTCTCATTGTCATCAATGGTGAGAGTTCTCGTGTTGACTAGTGGCATCCATTAATGGCCACTAAGCCAACAATTTCCTACTATGTTCGACATCAGAACATCTTTTCACATAGTAGGAATTGTGCCAATGAGTTTTGAAGACATGAAGACTATTATTTTCAGCATTTTGGAGCAGATTCAGCAAGTTTTAGTAGAAGCAATAAAAAGTCATCTTATCTCTCTATCCATGACTCCTCTTGTTCAGCCACTTGAAGAAGAATATGATCAGAAGTTTTCAGCCACCACACATACAACTCATCCATTCCAAAGGGTAAGTGAAGGTACACCATTTTCTAACTTTTGACCATAGAATTCCATAAAAAGCTAGAATGATAATTGTTGGAAAAACATTTCTCTTCCTCATTTCATAAAATTGCCAATGCCATCAGTTGGGGGGGGGATACATTCATATTCATATCTTGCCATGTCCATATCATATTCAAGAGCTCACATACTTCCAACATATATTAATTATTACATTGCTATTATGAGCATACAATGGCTTTTGAAAAAGTGCTTAAAGGATAAATTGGATACAAACAAAATCATGGTTGTCACACAAGAACCAACCATCATGCAATCCAATAAAGATATACTTTGCAACAATAATCAAAATATCATTATGCAAAGTTCAAAGATCAAAATAGAAGGCAACAAAAAAAATGGTTGTAACACAAGAACCAACCATGTTGCAATTCAAGTGAAACACTTTGCAGAAATATGAAGTTATCAAATGATATCATGCAAAGTTAAGCCAAAGCTCAAGGATCAAAAGAGTCAATGTAATATATATTGCATGAGGACATGCAATAGCTTGAGTTGGGGGGTATGTTGAGTCTTGAAAATGTCATTCATTTCCATTACACTTTCACTATTATGTCCATTATATCACCTCCATTTCACCTTCATTTTACTACTATGTCACCACATTCATCCCACTTTCATTATCATTGGGCCACCTTTATGTTTTTCCAATATTTATTATTTCTAAGCCTTTTAAGTGAATTTGTGGTTAAACATTAGAAAATAATGTGCATATGCTTATACCTAACAAATGGGTTGAGATTGTTGACATGTGTAGGTTGAAAGGAGGCTTCTAGAAGACCCTTATGTGGCACTCTAAGGCCAAATTCGAATTTGGTTGGAAAGAATCATGGGATCATGAGGATATGTGTCACATCTCCTAATTGTATTGTAACTCTAAAAAGACATGTGTCTTATCAGTTCCTATTCTGATTAGGACTCTAGAGGTAGAGGGAGAGATTCATGGATTCTCATTAATGAGATGGCTCTCATCTTTTTGTATAAATAGGAGATCTCTCTCCTTCATTTGCTAGTCTTTCCTTTTAGTCTTTTCTTAGTCCTTTTAGCTTGTTAGTCCCATGGCTTTTGAAAGCTTTTGTACTTTGTACTTTTGAAGAAATTGAATAAAGTTTTGATGTTCTCAACATGGAAGGAGATGTGAAGTAGATGTCATGGAGCATATTAGGATGTAAGTAGAGTAGATTTCATTTTGTAAATATTGCTTTGTAGAATGTAAGGTAGATTAGATTTTTCATTTATGCAATTTTAATTCATGCAAGTGTGTTTAATTTTGCTTTGATTTCATGACTAATGGCATATGTGATCATCTTGTCTATGTTGCTGACCTTTATTTTTCTAGTTTGATTTTCATTAGTATCATTTCTTTAACTTGCACTTTACTTTCTGCTCTTAGATATCAAGTTGTTCATCTATTGATGGTTCTTTTTTCCATAATCAAATAACTTTATTGGAGCCAAAATATCACTTAGTACAACTTGGTTTAGTTTGCTTTAAGACTCACATTGCTGACTTGTTCATAACTGTTATCACATGATAAATCTAGCTGAAAGGCAAAAAGGTTAAAGTAGTGTGATTTGTCTCCTTTATGTAGTGTCACTTAGATTTCACATTTCATTTTCATTTTAAATCAGCAGCATAGATACTGGGCCGATGTCATTAGTTCTTTATTTGATGTCTTTATTTTCCTTTAAGCATTTGATTTCATAGGTGGAAGGGGGCCCCTGCCGTGTATAGTTGTCACTTTAATTTCTTGTATTTCTTTTTCTGATTTTCATGTATATTAATGTACAGTTTGAATTACTGCATTTTATTTTCTTTTTAACATGTATATTATTGTACATAAATTGCTTTCAAGTTGATTGTAGATTAGTGATGCACATAGCCTTTTAATGAACTAATGACGTGATAGAATCATCTTGTCCTTTTGCTGAAGCAGCAAGGATACTGGGTCTCATAGTCATTCTCTCATTATTTGATTATTGCATTTTATTTCGATTGAACTAGTTGCATTAAACACTTTAGAAAACCAACAAGAACAAAACCCCAAAAACAACATAAACTATAAAACAACGAAGTAAGAGAAAGGTTAACTAAGCACATATAGTGCACCACACTTCATCAGTTTACGATACCCGGATTGATAATTTATGTAGAGCAATTTAAGACGTTAAATTGACTAGACAAGTTGCTCGCCCCTATTAGGCAAACCAGTGAGAAAATATATGTCTGAGGGCTCTATCTCGAGCTGGTGCCCTCCGATGTAGAAGCATTGATCCTGAACGTTCCACCTTTCAACCAGCCATTCTAAGAATCGCACCTGGGCCCTCATGCCAGGTATGGCCCAGTATTTGTAGAGACCGCATGCCTTCAAAGCATCAATAGAGGGTTGATGATCTATTGCGGCCAAATCGACATCTTCGTGTTCTCTTTCGCGCCAATCAAGCATGGTGGGCAATATACACACTAGAAAACATTCATTAGAATTCATTAAATCAAAAAGTAATGGTTTAGTTTTGAGATTTGGGGTTTTAAATTCACTTTGCGCGGAGTACGCACCCCGCGTTCAGAAAACAGAGCGTGGGTACGCAACTGTTCTGAAGATAGGCTGCGTACTCCTGCCATTTTCCCATTAACGAAAATGTCGGGGTACGCAGGTCGCCCATGGGGCACCTGCGTACCCCGAAAAGTGGATCCTAAAACCCCAAAGCCCCCAAAAAATCAAACTAGGGCTTAAAATGAAATTCTAAACGGATGAAAACAAAGAGGACGATGTTGTGAAATACCTGAAAGAGACGGCACTCGATTCCGACGGTCGGATTCTCCGCAAAGTCCACGGGAAGTTTCTTGCCAAAAGCCCTTTTCTCTCCCTCAACAGTAAAATGGTAAAAATGACATGGTAAAAGGTCTTTTTATAGGTTTTTTGGATAAATGGATGCTAAATTTGTTTATTTTTCACCATGGAAGGATATTTCTCAATGCATTTTTGCTTATCTTAAACAGGTATGAGTAATGTGTCGTTTTTGTGCAGGACAATAGGACTTTCAAGGAAAATTATCATTTTTCACGAACCAAAACATCAGAGTCATCTTTTAAGCCCTTTTCTAACTCCTAAAACATGAAAAGATCGCTGAGCGTTTCTTTTACACTCGTTAAAACGGAATTAAAAGATGGTCCCCTTATAGCTCTTTTCTGACCGTAAAAACAGGAAAAGATTGCCGGGTTTTTGTCGTTTCAAAATCGATACTGGAAATAAAACGACGTGCCCTTGATCGCTTTTTACTTTTCAGGTCAAAGACACTAATCATGAAAGTACTCCTTGGTCGCAAGATCAAGCGGTTCTCTCAAGTATTATTTTATACTTTTTCGGGCTTGGGAGACACAACTTTACGAAAAAGTTCAACCTGGAGTCTTCTTAAGTTTTTTCAGACTCTCTAAACATGAAAAACACCGAGTTTCTCCTATACTGGACTCGTTAAAATTTCACAGTAAAGGACCTGTTCGATTACAAATAGGAATGGACCACTCCTTCTTAGGGTTCGCATCAAAACTAAGTTGGACTCATCCGAAGGATGAGCTTATAATCAAGCATATGTTATCCTCCTCAAGCTTGTAAAAAATAAAGAGGTACTTGCCAGAAATGGTGGGGGAAAAGAGAGAAAAATGAGCCTATTTGTTATCCTTTGTCTCAGAAGAAGCCTTATTACCACTCTTGAACACGACACTTTGCATTCACCTGGGTTGGGAAATCCTTTGCCTCACAGTTGATCAAACACATTGAAAGTCTTTAGCCGGGTATTAACTTTGGGTCAAATGTCACCAAGCCATCTGTCGTGTCGTTATGTGTTCAAGAGGTCTCTGTAATAAACATTCATTTGCAAAATACTCGTCATCCATTTTGACCATCCCTGAGTCAGTCCTTACAACTACATTTCTTCAACTTGATCTATGATTTCGTGTTGTGGGCTTGCCTGCAATAGGTCGATAGACAACAGGTCGCTTTCTATCGACATCAACACATTATCTAGAAAGATGACCTAGGAATCGTCAGTACCTTGAAGTCTGCATGCATCAATGGCAGGTTTCTCGCCTTTGACGACAGTTTACATCATTGACTTTCGATCGAAGGATTCCGTGAAATGTTCGACATCAACTCATTCATTCACATCTCATGGATTGTACTGCCTACTTTGAGAACCATTGACATCACTGGTGGTCTCTCTCACGCTTGTTAACAGTTTACATCATTGACTGGTAATCAAGTGGTTTCTACCATGTTCGACATCAACTCATTTATTCGCATGGATAGAATCGTACCTGTTCGGGAAGTAGAAATGAAGACCCTGGATCTAGTTTCCACCATCCAGGCTGCGAGGAGTTTTGTATTCATTATACAGTAGACTAACTATAAACAGATGGCTGCGTCCATACTGTGTCTACAAAAGTCTATGATTATGATGTATTGCAGAATCATTCCTGTATCAGAGCAGTAGATAGTCAATTAGTTAAAGTTTTCAATATGAGTATGGGAATGCCTACCTCAGCGATGATATGATCATATATATGTATTTTGTGTTGAATACTTGCAGGTTCCGACTGGGCTCTCCTCAAGATAATCCTTGAAATGATAAAGTACTTCACCCTTCCTAGATGATATGAAACCCTAATCTACTACAGGCTTCGCACTTTAGGGGGCAATCTGTTACACTAAAATTTGTCACCATGACTATTTGCAGTTAGTATGGCTCCATCAACTGTCATACTATCCTCCTTGGCAAACCTCATACCTCTGCTCTCCATGTCAAACTCCAAAAAAGAGAGAAAGTCATTAAAAATCTATATATCTCTGGGTACGCAGTTTCTCTTAGCCTTACCTGCGTGTACTCAACCCAAGTTCACAATACCTGCGTACTTGTACGCTCTGTCTATAAATCAATGGGTGCGTACTCCTGTAAAGGTCAAAAGGTGCAAGTTTCACTCTAAAAAGTTACTTGTGGTCATTTCTAGAGAATTCTAGAAGCTTGTTTGACGTGTATGAAGTGCCTCCAGATGGTTCATGTATCCCTACCAAAGAGGAACTTATCCCATCAAGAGGGGAGCTATCCCATCCAAAGAGGGGCTTATCCCATTGATGGTGGACCTGAATAACTTCCTCTAGAACACTATAAATACAGGCATTGGGCCAAAGGGAGGGGAGGTTGAAAGCTGAACATTCCTAAGGGTAGATGCTGCTGGAATTAGGACTCCCTTGTAAAGCTTGAGAGGAGAGATTCCCATCCTTTCCTAGCCTTATTTGAGAGTGGGTGAGCTGATCAAAGTAAAGGAAAACTCTTGCTGGACCCTAGGAGGGACTTGCACAACACCAAGGCTCAGGTTGTAATGGTTCCTTTTGTTACCTCTTAATACAAATGAACTTATTTTTCTCAACAGATTGTTATTCATGGTTTGTTTCATAGACTCCTTGGTCTGTATGATGGATATGTATTGTTTTATGAGGTTATGAGGTGCTATTTAATCTTATGGCTTGTTAGTGAATGCAGGTTTCGAAGAGAAGGAGGAGCTCATCCGGATCGGCGAGGCTGGACTACTACAAAGCGTTGGACTAAAGGTATGTTAAAGATCCCCTGATTACTTGTATTTGCAATGCATATTTAGAGAAATGTAGTGTTTATTTGTCTTGTTTGTCACTAGAAAGCTTTTGCTTCTAGGGAGGTCGATTGTGTCCGCACTGTCGACTCTTTCCGCATGACAACAGGCATCGACATCTGCAATATCAAGAATAAAACCAAGATAAGCAGGAATAATGACGAAAAACACTCTCTAAGCTAAGCACACTTTTTAAACTAAAACACACCAGCTAGAAAGAAAACTAACCTAACTAAAAATCTCCACACCCATTTTTTAAGCATAATACCTCTTCAGGTAAAGACCATTTCTGGGTTTACCTAAAGAGACCCCGTCAAAGTCTACCAATTCATAGGCCCCTTTTGCCAGCTTTCGCTTGAAAACATAGGGACCATGCCACATAGGTACGAATTTTCCAGTGCCTAATTTATCATTTGCTTGATCGTACAATAAGACTAGGTCTCCTTCCGAAAAATTTCGAGGGGTCACATTTTGATCATACTGAGCTTTAATACGTTTTGCATGAGTTTCGATCGCCAATGCAGCATCACATCGATTCTCATCTAGCTGAGCCAAGTATAACAAACGTTTTCTTCTTCAGAAGTGGCTGGAAGTAATTCGATGGCCATTTGCAATGAGAGGATTTCGCATTCAATGGGTAACACAGCTTCCAGACCATAAACTAGTTGGAAAGGAGTGAACCCTGTTGACGTTTTTATTGAGGTTCGATACGCCCAAAGCGCTGAAAATAGCATGTTATGCCAATTCGACTTATTAATCCCAATGATTCGTTGGATCATGATGACTAGAACTTTGTTGATGGCTTCAACCAGACCATTAGCTTGTGGATAATATGGAGTTGAACTATCGTGACGCAAGCCAAGCTGGCCTGTAAGTTCAGTCATCATAACGTTTCGAAATGACGCCCATGATCAGTGATAATCGCTTGTGGAACACGAAACCTAGCAATTATATGATTGAACACGAAAATAGTAGCTGTTTTGCCATCTGCCTCAAATGTAGGCATCGCCTTGGCCCACTTGGTAAAATAATCTACCGCAAGGATGATATACGCATGCCCCCTGGCCAAGTGAGGGTTACATGTAATAAAATCGATACCCCATTTTGCAAACGGACCGACGACAATTATAGGGTGGAGAGGAGCAGGTGGAGCGCGCATCTTTCGATCAAAAATTTGGCAGTTGTGGCATTTTTGGACCGCGTTAATACAATCTTTAAACAAAGACAGCCAGAAGTAGCCAGCGCGCAATATCTTTTGGGCTGTGGCATACCCAGACATATGACCGCCACACGCTCCAGAGTGACAGTCATTTAGAACCCTTTCAGCTTCCTCATGAGTTAAACAACGTCGAAAAATAGAGTCTACCCCACGACGATAAAGAGTATCTCCAATAATTCTGAATTGTTGGCACTGGAATCGTATTTTTCGACATTCTGACCTTGATATTTCTGGCCGAAAGGATTGGGTCTGGAGATAAACGATGATATCCCCATACCATGGATCTAAAGTGCTGATTAGAAACAAGGATTCATCCGCAATGGGCTCCTTCGCCACAGTTTCCGTGTCAACACGCGGGAAGTCACACATTAACTCTGCAAAAACTAAATATTTCTTCGACTTAGACTTTTCAAATTCTAAGTCGAACTCCTGTAGGATGACAATCCATTTGGAGTACTTGCCCCCTAGCAATTGCTTGGTCAAAATATAGATCATAAGGTTGCAATCAGAAATTACTGTAGTTTTACGTAGTAAAATGTAATGACGAAAACGTTGGACAGCTTGAACAGCTGCCAATGCCAATTTCTCCACATGTGAGTATTTTAGCTCAGTTGGATTTAAAGTTCGACTAAGGTAATATATCACATGTTCAGTACCGAATTCATCTTTCTGAACTAACACCATTCCAATGGTGGAATGGGAGGCGGCGAGATACAAGAAGTAGTCCTAGTTGTAGTTGGGAGGATGCAATAACGGTGCATGGGTCAACACGTGTTTTAGTACATCAAAAGATTTCTCAGCTATCTCATCCCAAAAGAATGGAGTAATCTATTTCAACAACTGGGTAAAACCCTTTGTAATCTCGGCGTAGTTAGGAATGAATCGACATAAAAAGTTTTCTTTCCCTTGCAAACTTTGGAGTTGGCAAAGACTTGAAGGAGGAGGCAATTTGAAAATAGCTTCAACCTTCGAGGGATCAACGAGAATGCCGGCTTTCGAAACAACAAACCCTAGTAACCGACCCGTTTCTATACAGAAAACACACTTGTGTGGATTCAACCTAATCCGATAATGCCTACACCTCATAAAGATTGCTCGTAAATGGATGAGATGATCAGCTCGATGTAACGAATGAGCAGGCAAATCATCGAGATAGGGTTGCACAATGTGCTTGATGTTATGAAACGCGTAAGACATGGCCCTTTGAAAAGTTTCCCCGACATTCTTAAGCCCAAAAGGTAATTTGCAATAAGCAAATGTCCCCCATGGACAAATGAACACCGTTTTTGGTTGATCAACAGGTAGAATATTGATTTGATTGTATCCGGAAAAACCATCTATGAAGGAGAATATTTCACTGCCGGCACAATCATCAATGATTTGATCGATATAGGGAGTTGGGTAATTGTCTTTTGGACATGCTCGATTAATATCCCTATAATCGATACATATTCTTATTGTCCCTTGTTTTTTGTTAACTGGAACAATATTCGATACCCAATCCGTTAACGGAATCGGATAAATGAAACCTGCTTTGAGTAATTTTTCAACTTCTGCTTTAATAGCAGCAGCTTTTCTCGGCTGGATCTGACGCAAACATTGCCGGATGGGTTTAGCATCCGGGTAAGTTTTGATTTCATGAACAACAATTGCGGGGTCAATTCTTGGCATTTCCTCATATGACCAGGCAAACACGTCACGGAATTCTTGAAATAGGGCCTTATATGTTTGAAATTCATCTTCTATACAAGAGGCACCTATATGAATGTTTTCAACAATTCCAGGCTTAACCGAAATATCAATAGGAATAGTTCGAGAAATGTTTCCCAAATTTAACTCTGAATCAAGATTTTTCATTGGATTTTGAGGTTCCTTGACATATTCAGTCGTAAAAATAGATGAAAAATCATTTTCAAAACGATCACTCTCGGGCAAAAACGAAGATCTATGATGAAGATCTTCCCATGGTAAATCATCGACACATAGGATTTCACGAATTTGCTCATCTGTGTGAACAAGTTCGGAAAACGTTGTTGAATCCGAGTTTGATATTGAAAGTGATTCTTCATGGACCACATTCATTAAGTCAATTTTGGTTGAAGATGGGTCGGAAAACGACTGCACGGCCTGATACGCAATTTCATATGGACTCAAAGGCATAACATCACCAAATGAGTCTATCTCAGATTCGGAAGGTACGATCCAAGGATCATCATAAACAATGGTGTCTGATGAAATCATATGAATGGTTGTAGTAGAAGACGATGTGTTGATAGGAGGAAAAGGAAAGTTCCCAGTAAACCAACATCTTTAACTAGTCCTACTCCAACATCCTTATACGGGATAGTCATTTTGCCGACATGCTGAATACTTTCAGAAGAGACTGGGTCGGATGAAAAGTAAGTCAGCTGGTCTATAGTTACAATCTTTCCATTATGATGGAACTTTATAAGCCGAAAGACGAATGAAACGACAACTGATATAGCGTAAGACCAACTACGACCCAAGAGAAGGTTATAATCTAGAGGGGCATCAACCACCTCCACATCTAGATTAACAGTTTTGCCTTCTACCCTATAGGTAAATCCTGTAGAATGCCAAAAGGATGAAACCCACGGCCATCAAAGGCATTTAGAATCGTCGGGGATTGATTTAGCGAAGGAGAACCAAGCGATCTCCAACACCGTATCGACATAATACACGTTGAGGCTCCCTCATCAATCACAGTCCTATAAATAGGTCTGTTTTTGACTAACACTGGGATCTAGAAAGCCATTTGATGAGGTAAGCACGGTGTACTATTTTCTAGATCGAAAATTATAAGGTTCGAGTCCTGAACGTCAACAGCTCCTATAGCCGACAATAGTAATTTACGCTGTGCTGGACATGATTGCAGCACTTCTAAAGCTGACATTGCTGAAGGTGAAACAACCAAATCTTCAACAATGTTATAGTTCTGAGCCGCTCTCGCATGTGGATTGAAAGCTGACTTTTGAAGTATACCCTTGGCGGGCAGTTTGATTACTAAGTATAGATTAGGTTTCTCGATCTGTAGCGGATCAGAACCGGGAGTTGAGGTTGATGGGTTAGAATGAGAAGATTCTGCTTCTTTACCATCAACAGGACTTTTACTTCCATAATCATGCGATCGAGTCGCAATCCTAACATGGGACATCATCAGTATGGGTTCTCCATTGGCATTTGAGGAAGAACCTATCATCTTACTGTCTTGACTTGGAAAAGGATCCTTTAAAACAGTAGGCGTTTGGGAACCTTGACAATTTTCGCAACCTCTACTCGATGAGGGCAGTCTGTTGTAAAATGCTCTTCGTCACAAATGAGACAAGGATAACGAGGTTTGCATTTCTCATCATTTGATTCTGCTTTTTTTGGTTTCTCCTTTGAATTTTTATCTGTTTTATTTTTCTTCTTCCCTTTCTTCTTACCACGAGATTTCGATTTGGCTGTAGATGACTCTACAACATGAATATCGGCGGAAATTTCCGCGGAAGAATCTCCTGTCGGGGAATATGGCAAGGTTATGATAGGAGAAGAATTCTTGGAAGACTTCTTCTTACTTTTGGTATTAACCGTACCAATCGTACCATCAGCGGCATGAGACCCTGAAGGAGCTGCAGCGTTTTGATTTTGCTTCGGAAGATCGGGGATTTTCTCGTGTAACGTACCTGACTGCGTATAAACTAAGTCAAGGTACTGTGCTTGAGCAATTACTTGCTCCTCAGTAACGACTCTGGCCTTAGCTACATCCTCAGTGATCTTTGGCAATAAAGATTTTACAAACCATTCAGCTAAGATCTGATCTGGAATAAAAACCTTCACTAAACGCCGTCGACGTCTCCATTCATGAATGTGATCTGAAATGTAAGTGGACATTGACTGCTTTAATGAAGTTAATAATTCCGTGCCATTGTCATATCTGATTGGCAACTGAAAATGAGTTAAAAACAAAGTAGCTAACTGACTAAAGTTATAAAAAGTGCCTCTCGGTAACTCAATGTACCACTTGGCCACAAGACCAATTAGAGTGCGCTGGAAAAGCCTTAAACGAATTGAATCATCTGAAATGGAATTAGATGCACACCAGAGGTGATAAGTCATCACATGGTTCGACGGGTCCTCTACTGATTTGCCTTCAAACTTAGGAATATCACTAGGCAACTTATTCGGCATTGGCGGCCAAAACGGAAGATAGTTAATTGGATCGTTCGTAAGGCGCGACAAGTCATGCAAGTCCAAAGTTGCAATAAACGGTAATTGATGATTAGGGTCCCTAAAAGTCTGGGTCATGAGACCAGCCCCAGGAGGAGGATATCCAGGATAACTAGGAATTGGAATTGCATTTGGGATATTATATCCTCCCGGAAAACCAAGATTAACCGGACCGTACTGGGGTTGTTGAGGTTGTTGATATGTATACCCAGGGTACGGTTGATACTGATAGACTTGCTGCTCCACAGCAGGACCGAATTGGTACTGTCCCTAGTACGGTTGATAAGTAAATTGAGGTTGACTTGTGACAACCGTACTTGAACCAGGTTGTCCTAAAGGAATTTGAACCGAAGTTTGGATTGTGGATCCAGATTAAGGTAAAGATGTCTGAGGAGTTGATACAGGAATAGTATAAACTGGAGATGTCGATACTCCAGAAGTAGGTGGGGTAGATTGAACAGATGTTGCAGCAGTTGCAGCAGCCGTTTGAGGCGGAGTACGAGGCGTACTAGGCCCAGGCTGAGAAAATACAAGAGGTATAGAAGTTTGAATAGTAGACTGGACAGGTTACTGGGGTGAACTAGAAACTAAGGGTTGTCCAGTTTGAGATGACAACTGTACATTCGGTTGCAAGACCTGTTGAGTTTGAGATGGATCCCACACTAAGTTCATTCCGGGGTACGGACGCATAACAGGTTGAGAATATTGAGGACCATAACCGGGTTGAGGGTGGGGTTGATAATTCAGAGGTACATTTCCGGTTCCTTGAACATATGATTGACCGAAAGGTGGTTGGAAACCTTAGTTCGAGTACTGACCTTGAGGTTGATAACACTGAGGCACGTACTGATACTGGGGTTGACCTTGAGGTACATATTGATACTGGGGTTGACCCTGAGGTACATATTGAGTCTGGGGTTGACCTTGAGGAACATACTATCCCGTAGGTATGTACTGTCCTTGAGGTTGCCCCCCAGGCGCAAATTGGGTACCTTGAGGTTGCCCCCCAGGCGAAAATTGAGGACTTTGAGGCTGCCCCCCAGGCGGTAACTGGCCACCTTGAGGTTGAGGATTAGGAATAGTACCTGACATCATGAGAATATCTTCTACACTCAATGGATTAGTTCCATTATTTCCAGTTAATAACCCTTGTTCAATGGGTTGAGGAGATGCTCCCGAAAAAGTACCAGTAAGTGACTGATACCCAGAGGGGACAGAAGGACCGCCGTACAAAAAGGTTTCTGGATATTGAGAAAACATGGACGACTGTCTTGACATATTTAACGGAGGATAGTAACCGCTAGGTGTTGGGTGATAAGGAGGTGGTGAAAAACTTAGTCCCGGGTTTTCCAAAAAATTGGTCAATGAAAGATACCAAGCACTGCTCCTAGGTGGAATGTAAAAGATTGATTCATGCTCCCTAAGCTCTATAATAGGTTGATTTTCAAGGATAGGGATACCTTCCTCTTCCGGAGTAGCAAGTTCTTCAATAGCTATAAGTCCAGAAGGAAGATTTTGGGTAATTATTCTTTCTACCCTGGGTGAACTAGGACCACTAGAAGTTGGAGAGGTAAGTCCCAATGTTGGAGTAGCAGCAAATTCAGTTTCAGGTTCGGATATTTCAGGTTCCTCACCTAAATCACTAGTAGATGAAAAGCTACCAGTAATTTCGGAAACAGACACAGATTGTGGATTATAATCTGCTACTAGAGCTTGAAAATCAGGATGTACCACCAAAGAAGACTCTCCTTCTTCAGGTGACCCAACTCTACTGTCTCTAGGAGTTACGAGGGCTCTTAACCCTTCAGGCTGGCTTGGTGAAAACTCAGGAGGTTGGCCCCGAAGTCTATGGGACTTCCTCGGTAATTCAGCCACGATTAAATATTTTAACTACTTCACACGAAAACAAAGTAAAATCTCAATGAAAACCACCTAAAGCCTCTAAAGAACCAAACAAATTTGAATCACATGCCTAAAGAATCTAGGAGATCAAACCACACACAAACAGTAACTTTCCGTACTGAAAACACTAGTTGGTGATGTGTTGTGGGGAAAAATGCCTATTTAGGACGATCCTATCCACCTAAGGTGTGACAGCGCCTTAGCAACAAACGAATACAGCTATCATGATTTCTTCCTTTATGAAATATGAAAGAGAGGAGATCGGCAGACTTACCGTTATCTTCCGGTTGTCCCTCGAACTAGATCCTCTTCTCTTTGTGTGTCCACAGCTACTTGCCTCCTCGCTCGATCAAGAGAACAACTACCTGTGACAAGAGAACAGCTACTTGCAACAAGAGAAGAACACAATACAAAGGAAAATATACATATTCATAAATGATTCAGGATTAGAAGTAAATCAAATATACTAATGCAATTATACAAAATACACCAGCATATAGGAAAGAATCAAGATAGCTTTTTTGAAAGTAACAGGGTTCAGGAAGAGATACAACCCATAGGGCTTCAACCCAGCATCTCCTTCCCAGCAGAATGGAATCCCTTCTTCAACTCCTTTCAAAGCATAACACACCCAATAGTTCTAGCCACAAACCAACAGCAATTCTTTGCAAATACTAAATTCCAGCCTCCCTGATCTCATGTAGAAGAGATCTATATATAGGGATATTGGAGAGAGGATGAGTCAGCTTGAGACTGGTATGAAGCTGACTAGTGTCCTCTCCCACTTCAGTTCTTGAGTCCACTTGGAGGTTCTTTCTTCCACTTGGAGATTTGGAACCTCTTACTCATCACCAGTCGAATTCCCTGATCCAAGTGTCATTTTGGAAGCTTCCTCGGCATTGACACCTTGAGGAATGACTCTACCACTTGTCCAAACTCGCTCAGCGCAGGTAGCCTTCTTTGCAGTTGACATTCAACGCAGGTAGACAGTGGAGCAGTTGACATTCAGCGCAGATGCTCAGTGGAGCAGTTGACATGATCCAGAATTGCCTTGTTTTTGAGTGTTTTTAGGTGGAGAACTTTTGTTAAGTGCTGTGGTTTGCTGGCCTTGTTCCTCTAGGGGTAGGAACAACATGTTTAGGGACTTTGGATCCCTTGATTATTAACATTTCATGCTCAGTGATGCCAGGCACAAAAATGTCTATAACAGTTGCCCCCTAAAGTATGAGGCCGTTTATCGGGTGAAATGCTTTATCCAGGAGGGTCCGAAGTTCATCCATCTGCTGGGAGGAGACCTGTAATAAAATACAATACAATACATTATGATTCATTCTGCTTTCATGATCTGGCTGAGGCGGGCATTCCCATGCTCAGCTTTATAAATTCATTTTTTTACATGGAACAGACGATCGTCTGATGGTAGACTGATAATTTTGGTGAAATTATCATCCTTTGAGTAGGATGATCATCTGCTACAATGATGTACATGTCAAATGTCTTTATTTTTTCCTGAATATATATCGCAGCCCGGATGGATGAAACTAGATCCGGGGTCTTCAAACTCGTTCGATCTTCACTCTAAGTACAAGTCGATCCATGTGAGAATTGCGCTGAAGTCGAACATGGAAAGACATCGCTTGATTACCGGTCAATGATGTAAACCGTTAACAAGCGCGAGAGGAATCATCGATAATGATAATGACCCTCAAGGTACTGCAGTACAATTCACGTGGTGTGAATAAAGGACTTGGCGTCGAACACCACGCGAAATCTTCTGGTCGAAGGTCATTGATGTATACCTGTCGCCGGAAGTGAGAAACTTGCCATTGAGGCATGCAAGCTTCAAAGTACTGAAGGGGTTGTTCCTAGATCAACTCCTTGGATAATGAGCTGATGTCGACAAGGAGCGATCCGTCAAAGGAGGGCCTTAATGAATCCCACATCAGTGACACGGAACGGAGCTAATGATTTTAATGGAGGTGAAAACAATCTGTGACATATGATTCAGGGTGGCGGTCATGAATGGATGAAGGATAATGTATGGCAGTGGATGGGACCCGGTTGACTCTTTCTGAATGACTTCTCTTGAACATATGGCGACACTGATGCGATGGATTGGTAGCATTACCCCAAATATGGATGGTATGGCAAGACCATGGTGATGTGACCGGTGAATGAAACAACCCAACCCGAATGTGATACGGAGGAAAAGTGTCATGTTCAAGAGCGACCTGCTACCATCAAAGTTTTCTTGATCTTTCCCAATTTTTCCCCAGTCATTTCTGACGAGTACCTCTTTATTTTTGTCAAGCTTGAGGAGGATAACATATGCTTGTTCTATAACCTGCCCTTCGGGCAAGCCCATCGCTATGTTTTAACGAGCCTAGCGATAGTGAAACTCGTTCTCGTCTAAAGACAAGTTTGTCGCTATTTAATAATTTTAGCGAGTCTAACGACAAGGATAACTCGGTCCTTTTCATTTTTAGAGAGTCTGAAAAGGTACGTAAAGTTAACTCCAAAATTCCTTTTTCGTCATCTAATCCCTTAAGTCCGAAAAAGTATAAAACAATACAAAAGGGATGAGTTTTCGATAACTTTAACGAGTCGAATAAAACAAGCGCTCGACCTTTTTGTGCAATAATCCCTCAGGTCCAAAAAGATTAAAATCTAGAGGAGGGATAGCTCTTCCGGTCCTTTAACGAGTTGGAAGGCCAAAACTCGGCAATCTTTTCATATTTTACGAGTCAGTTGAAAAGAGCTTAAAGAAGACTCGTCTTTTGAGGAACGAGTGATAAACAGGGATAGCAACTGATTCCAGGTACAGGTTGGAATTTTCCAATCACGGCAGTGTCACAAGGATGGCTAGGTGAAATCACTCTTCGCAGCTGTTCCTCAAAATGGGTAAACAATCATATGGAGGTGAACGATCGGCCAAATGACAAGTGGAGGTGGTAGGTGCAAATACGACCAAGGCTTTTTTATGGCTGATAAATTTACGATCACAGTGGTTATTTACCGGGATAGGTTCATTTTTTAGATAAAAATGAGCTTAAACTCTGGAGGAAACATTGCTCACTGCTTCTATTTATTTTTTAACGAGCATGAAGACCGCGTTAAAAGTGCTCGTATCTTGCGTTTATTTTTTAACGAGCATGAACTTTATGCTAAAACTGCTCGATTACCCAGTCATAAGATAAGAGTGTCTCATGAAAGATCCCATTTTTTATAGAGCTTGCGCCTTACTGAAGCTATGCTCACTCTCCTTTCTTTATGCAAGTTAGGAAACGGTTAACCCAAAAAATAGATAAATAACCGCTATTTGCTTGCACTCCAAAAGGTTTGCATGCCCCCAAGTATAAAGTATGATTTCAAGGTTACCCCTCAATTTGCAGATAAAACATTCGTTTTACCGGGAGAGGCCTACCTCTTTCAGGCTACCCAAAGATTGTTCTGTTATTCTTTCAACAAAACACTTCTTCGGCGATGTCTACCGAAATAAACAAAGGTGAGTGACGACCCCCGCCCTCTCACGCAACTTTGACAAGAGAATCCTATTCTAGAACAACCCCTCTTCCATCCACAGACGGGGTACGGACTAGTCATATTCTCCCGCGGAAACCTACCCTATACCCAAAGTTTCCCTGCCGAAGCAGGCCAGGATGCATGCCCCCTGGGTTCCAGTCATATCCTCCCGGATTACTCGTGCTCATCAGGAGGACGGACCGTGGGTTGAGACACTTCTTGCATGAATAGACCATTTAGGGATGGCACATGACTATTTGCGATGTGTGATCCGGGAAACGAAAGTTGGTCCACTAGCTTGACCATTCTTCCTTCATGCGGAAAACACATTACTCTAAAGAGTGAGGAGACTACAGCTCCCATGCAATATATATAGTCTCGTCCAAGGAGTAGGTTATAATCCAAGGGTCCTTGAACGACCATCACGTTCATTTGAACGGTCTTCCCTTTCAATGTTATAGGCACATTGGGGAGGATCCCTAAAGGTCGACTGGTTCCTTTATCAAAACCTGATAGATTTCTCATCTCAGGTAAAAGCACCGGCGAACCAAGCGCTTTCCAAGCAATAGAGGAAAGGATACTCACAGATGCCCCCTCATCAACGATAGTGCCAGCCATTACCATTCTGTATATTTGACAAATAATTCTGAATGGCACACTGGCTGGCAACCGGGGTCTGCCTAGTTGGTTCCAATCAAAGGACACAACCAGGTTGCTTGGTGGTGGGACCGAATATACGGCCGGATAGCGCTCTGATGAACTTCCTTCCTGCGACAAAGGAATGGTGGCATTGCCCCCTTGATCATCAGAATCAGTGCTGATGAAGAGAACCTGGACGGTGTCGTCTGTATTCTCCTCTGTGATAGTGTCATTTGAAGGTGGAGCCTCTGAAGGCAAAACCGGGTCAACTGCCGTATCAACCTTTTGACTTTCGTCAGGCATGGATCCAGACGGTTCTTCTTCAATGACAGGTGTTTCGGCTGACCATCTAAGTGGCTCAACCGGATTCTCAACTAGTGAGGGACTTGGCAGGAGTCTTTGATATCCGGAGGAAGATTTGCTCGTAAAATCGGGCGATCTTCCAGAACTCTTTTTGCCTCGTCTAAGAAGGGACAACGGTGGATGGCGTGATCGCCTTCACACAGTCTGCAGGGAAATTTAGCTTTCCCATTTTGTCCTGGAGCTTCACTCCCACTAGTTGATGGTGAGCAATCGACATGGCTATCAGAGGTTGATGCTCCCGAGTTGTGCAAACGGGGGGACCAGTCTCTTAGTATCCGTGGGATACAGGGACAATCTCTATGGAAGTGGTCTCCCCTGCATATGATGCATGGCGATTTAGGCCTTACAAGTGTGGTGTGTGCATTTTTGTTAGATGACATTTGTTTGCCCCCAGTCGCCTTAGGCTCCTTCTTCTTCTTTTCTTTCTTCTTCTTCTCCTTCTTCTCCTTAGGAACCCGATTTTTTGATCGACTAGTTCCGTCAAGCGAAGAGGAAGGAGGTGAGGAAGATGAAGTGGAAGGCTGGGAAGCAACTCTTGTCTGATCTAACTGTTGACTCGACTGTTCAGGAGTGGTGGTATTTTGAGCGACATTGGTCGAAAAGAGCCAAACTGGTAGGCCAATTGTCAATCCTGGAAGCGACAATGTGGCCATGTGGGGTGCACCAACATCTCCCCAAGAGGAGAAGGGACTAGGATTTCCACCCAAGGGAACTCCTTGGTTGGTGTTGTTAGCTACCTATACCAATAGGTTTCATATTTCATGATTGGCAATGAAAAGGTCCAAATATGCTTTGCTTTGATGATGCAAAGATCACATATTTCCATAAGAATACAATCTGTGCTTATAGCTTGATGGGGACTCAAATTTTGATGGATGATCCAACAGTCTAAACTGGATCATGTCATGTTTTAAATTTTCAGTTGTAGAATAGAGAAAGGAGTTTGTCCAAACTGTTTAATCTTGGCAGACAAGTAGTTCAGGTAGAGAAGAAAAGGCTCCCAACAGCTTAATCTGGGACCTTGGAAGAAATAAGGGTAGAAGTAGATAGAAAAACAAAAGAAAAAGCCAAAGAAAAGAAAAGGCAAGTAAGGGTCTGCAAGCCTAAATGCACCCTTCAAGAAGAAACAAAAAATGCTAGGCAAAATAGCTGGGTAAGTAGATGGGGTTGCAGAAGTGGTATTCATTTCAGATTTGACCTTGATGGTCAAGATGAGAAAAGAAAAACAAAGAAGCATGTCTAACTTCCCAATTATCCCTTTTCCCACTCATTACTAACATCCCCTCATCAATTGAATTGCTTAGAAAACTTGAGGTTTGATGGTGGTTTTATTCATTGAAAAGCCACATTTCTTGTCTAAAAATTCTTTTCATTTTGATCTACTCCCTAAAACTAAGTAAGTTTCAAATAAACTTAGTAATCCCCCCCCCTCATTCACATTTCCCCCCATATTAACTCTAACTCTACTATGTAATTCCCCAATGTTACCTTTCCCCTACTATTATTAACACCATGGTGTATAAACCCCAAATTTTGTATAAATATCCCTCCCCTTGGCATTATAGCCAATAAATCCTCTGTCAGGGATCAAATTGGCATCTGGTAACTTTGATGAACCTAAACCTCACCCCTCTCCCTTCTTTGAAGTCATTCCACACATTAAGCCTTTGTTTGTAAAGAAAAAACCTTGCAAAAAACCCCTCCTACCCATAAACCCCTTTGAAATTATGAAATAACCCAAAAAACCAACCTTTTGGCACTTATCCAAAGTTTCGGCGCGTATATTTGATTTTTCAAAATACATTGAAAAACCTTACAAAACACCATACCCCGATGGTCTTCTGCCAAGCACGCATCCCAAAAAAAAATATATATATATTTTTAAATCCCACCCCCCTTCCGTATCGCTCGATCGCTTCATCAACCCGTCAGCCGTCCGATCGAGCGCCTCTGATCGGACGGCCCTTATGCATATCGGGTTGGTCCCCACGCCCGACAGTTAGCGCCCGAGAAACTGACGAAGGGTTACGTCAGTCCTCGGCCACGCGTCACCCTCTCAGTCTCTCGGAGTGGCCTCTGACAAAACCGGGGCCGTATTGTAAGCGGTCCGAGAAAACCGTTACCACTATTTCACTTACCGCCCGGTTTTGCTGGTCCCATGTCATGCCCACGTCAGAGCCACGTCGCCGCCACCCCGCCGTCGCATCACCTCATTCGTCCGTCCCTTCGCTGACATGTCCACCACTTCGGCATATCCATCGACCAACCAGGACCTGCCACATCATCGGTGACGTCATGCTGACGTCATCCGACTCCGACCCCACCCGATGACGTCATGCTGACGTCATCCCAAAAAGGTGCCAATATGACAAAAATCTATTTTTAGGCCAAAATTTCGTGTTTTTTCTACTTTTGCCGAAAGAGACTATTGTTGTTCCTGCATGAATTTAACGACCAGACCAACGCCAACCTGCACTATTCGACTCCAAACCGCGGGCGCCTCCGTCGTACCTGCATTTGCAACTGTCAGTGGCAATCTGCAAGGTATTTCTCGAAATTATTCTCTGCACCTGGTTTTTATCCAAATTTCTGCAAACAAACTGTTAAGGGAGTGTTAAAACACTGAATTCACCGTCTAGTATCCAGTAACCTGTGCCTATTTCCCTCTGGCAAGGCAACAAACAGTTTACAAAACCTGCATTTGACTGAAACAACCTGAATTCACAGGTAGCTCGCGCAATCGTGAGCTAGAAACCTCTGCTGGCTAAATTCACCATAGAAAAGTTCTGGTCAGCCCTGCTATTTGTCTTTATCAATCCGTTAAACAGTATTTCAATTGCTGTGTGCTCAATTCACCCTCTGGTCCTTAAAATTCACACTTTCATTGTAAGGAATCACCTCTGTGTTGTTCTGCTTACTTCAACCAGTTCACCTGCAAGTCAGAAGCATAATAGACCATGGAAACTCCAATTGCACTGAACATCAAGCCTCTCAATACCCCTCACAGGGAGTTAGAATGGAAAGCTCTGGGAGATGTGGATTATCAGATGTTAGACTATTTTCCATTAGGCTCTAAATATAATATTCAGATGCTGAATGAGTTGAAAGCCCAACACCTTAGTGGAGCTGATATCCTAGGCATTTGGGACTCAAACTTGCCCATCTACAACCTCCCCCAGGTAAATCCTATGCCAGAATTGATCCACAGATGCCAGGAGTGCTATGATCCATGCCAAAGAGTTGTTCTCAGCCCCACAGGCTCAATTCTGTTCCGTATCACCCCAGAGAGCCTAAATGAGATGCTGCATTTCCACACTGCAAAACCATTGACCCCCCTCTACATGCAGAACTTGATAAAGAAGGGGACTAAGTTGTCAAATGACCAGATCATCAAAATCAATCAGCTGTTCACACAACCAAGCTCTGAAGCCATCAGAACTCCTCCTATTGGATATGCATACTTAAATGAATTGGGCAGAATGCTAGTGGATTTGATCAGCTATGTCCTAGGGTTCAGGGGAGTGGAGGATGTGGATGATAGTATAATGGCAATGCTGTCTATATTCTCTCCTGGAAAGCCTCCAGCTGTACATTATGACTATGCCACATATATTGCAGATAGGATCCATGACCAGCTGATGAATCTGCAAAGGGAGAGACTGTTCAGATACACTTCATACATTTACCATCTATTCTTGTTTTATCAACTAGACAGCTTCCTCATTCCCCTGAAGCGAGTTAATGCCCAGGGGAACCCAAGATCAGTTGTGTTTTGGACCTCAGTTTTTCATTGCACCTCTGTATCACCATACACATACTGTGAGTTCATAGACTTGTTCATTCATCCAGCTATGACATTATTGTATGGTGTTTCTCCTCCAAGGTTAACTGATGACATGATGAGAGTTCTCCATCTCTCCAAAACCTACAACATTGGTAATTGGTACTTTTACCAACACCACACAGTGATCAGAATATATGGCTGTGAGTTGAAGCCTTATAGGCTGCCAAGGTATGTCCCTATGAGACTTTTTGCCCTAGAATACTTCAGGCAATTTGGGAATGCCGACTACCTCCACTTCGAAAGCAATAACAAGAAGGCACAGTTGAAGGTAAGGAGCCAGCTGGGCCCTTTCCTATATAACAAAAGAGAGGAGGGATGGAAAGAGGCAAATAGTATCCTAAAGGCCCTCAAACTGCAAACTAGTTTTGAGTGGATACCCTATGACCCCAATCATTTTGTTTCCCTCAGGAGGATAAAATACAAATTGGGTACCTATTCACATATGAGGCTGCCTGAGATTGAGCAGTATGCCAATGCATTGAGCTGGAAAAAGGGCACCCTAGAAGAGGAAATTACTAGTGAAGAGCTGCTAGAAAGAGAGGCTAGAAATATTCAAAAAGAAGCTGACTTGGAAACTTGTGGACAGGTCCCCCTCTCATATCAAAGACAACTTGGAGCAGCTGCCTCATCCTCAACAACACATCAGCAAGCTGCCATGAATACTCCACAGACATCCAGCAAAGGCAAAGAAAAGCAGATGGAACAGCCACCTCCTATGACTGAAGAGCAAATGGAAACACTAGTGCAACAACAAGAAGAAATGATGCAGCAGGAAGTGCAGCAACAAACACAACACCAACATCAAGAAGAACGAAGACAGGAGCAGCCCGTCCAGCAAGAGCAAACAGTGGAAGCCCCTAAATCCACTGAACAAACTGTGCCTCCAAGGCATGAAACTTCATCTGAGGCATCAATCCTCCAAACTCCACAAAAGGAGGATACAAGCAGGAAAAGGGACAGAGAGACTCCCCTTACAACATCAGCAACTCATGGGGAGAAAAGACAGAGAATCAATCCCTTCTCAGAGGAAGAAATGCCAATGGGACAGTCTTTTGGTATGGTCCCACCCAGCAGGGAAGCATCAGCAAGTTCCTTTCAACAGGAACAGGATAGAGCAATGGGAGGAGAAGTGAGTTCCTCAAATCAGCAAAGGGAAGGTGGACTCAGCATTAAACAGCAGTTCATCGACATTAAGAGGAGAAATGAGCCCATCAAGATACAACTGTATAACCATCTGTTAAACATGGCTCCCACCAATCAACAAAGACTCATGTCTGCATATGATGTGCAGGAAGGCAAAATGATAATGAGTCATTTTATGCCAACAGCAGTGCAGCCCCAATCTGCCTCTGACTACTTGAGGACTAACCTGGAGGTCCTTGCCAAGGATATCCACCCAATGGACAAAATAGAACTGCATAAGCAAACGGGTGAGATGGTCTATGCTTCCCTGGCAGACCAAACATTGGATAACTACAGGCTACAAAATAGCCTTAACAACACAGCTGCTCAGCTTGAGTTGGAGAAAGCATCCTCTCAAGCAAAGGACAACAGAATTAGGTCCTTAGAAGACATCATCATAGAGATTGGGCATGATCCCAAAGATATCAAGGGCATACAAGAGATATTAAAGTTGAGGGATGCAGACATGGCAGCTTTGAGGAGAAAGATCAAACTCCCAGCCACAATTCACCCTCAAACAGATGATGTTGCCCAGCAAAGACATGATCAAGAGGCCACAACCTTGTTGGTATCTCTGTACAAGCAGCTAATCCAAACTCAAGAAAAGCTGGGAGAATCGGAGGCTGCAAAGGCAGCACTACAGGCAGCCTTGAAACAAAGAGAAGAAGGTCAAACCTCCCAGCCTCCTCCTGAGGTAATCAACCTTGAGGAAGCTGCTCCAACTACTGCTCCTCCTCCTCAGCAAAAAGAACCTACAGCACCAACTACATCGACAGCTGCACCAACAACAGAGCAGACTCATAGTCTGGATATGCAGAAGCTTCAAAATGAAATTCAAGTCCTGGAAGCTCAAATGTTAGAGCTTAATCAAGCCAAGGAATCTTTGGCTAAAGTAAATGAAAGGTATGATAAGAGCAAACAGAATGTGGCTGAGAAGGAAAGAGATATAAAAGCTCTCAAAAAGAGAATAACTGAGCTTGAGAAAGAGCTCACACTAGATAAGGTGACAGCAGAGCTCAAGACAGTCCTATGGGCCAATATTGGCCAGTCCATTACTGATCAGTGGCAGTTCATTAAGACCATAGATGAGCAGTCAACGATCATTACAAAGGCAAATAGGGAGATACACAGAGCAAGAGCAAGCCTTGGCAACATGCCTGATGCTGCCAATAGGATGATCAACATATTAAATAACAGGACAAGCTCTCAACTGACCACCATGGGAATTGCTCACAGGACTGAGACAATCTCAATGGTTAAAAGGGTCCTGACATTAAGAAACCTGGTTGGAACATTAGAAAGGAGAACCCAAGACATGCAGACCGAAATCAACAAGTTCATGGACAGGTTTCAGGTATTACAAAACAGAGGCATCCCCAGCATACTAAGCAGTGTGGGAAGACTGCTTACCCATGAAAATTATGCTAAAAGGGTCAATGCCTTTGCTGCAAGTCAAATTGCAGGACAGCCCAGCACTTCAGCAGAATCAGGGCCAGCATCAGGGCAAACTCTCTACAATAGGGTGGAAAACCTGTTTTTCATCATGAACGAGATCAATCATCTGTTCGATGTGCCTCCAAATTTCTATAAATATACAGAAGCAGATGAAACCATAGAGGCAATTGTGAAGCACCAATTGCCCACACAGGAAGTCTGGAATAGATTGACACAGCTAATATTATCAAGCCAGAACCTGTAATGTCAAGTTTTTTCAAATTTATAAGTGATCATACACACGGAAAATTTTGGTAGATAAGCATACAAAGGAAGGATGAAAGGCTGAGCCAACTCAGCAGGGCTATTCGGTCACCACAGCAGCAAGCACAGTCACAGGTGGCAAGGCCGAGAAGATACAACGCAGCAAACGTAAAGGCACATTTTCCAGCATTAAAGCAAAGCGTTCCAACCGACTCAGTGACCTCCAAAGGTCAAAATATCCTCTGACAGACTTAAAGAGCAGTTATGTTGCATTCAAAGCTGTAATAACTTCTTTTCTACTTTTCTGTACAAAGTAATGAAGATATTTCTCCCTCAGATGACTCAATGCCTGAGATATTTTTGTATAAACATTTCTATAAAGTCCCCTTCGCATGAGTTTGCAAGGGTGGTTGTTGATTTCATTTCTATATTTCCGTTGCTGTACAAATTTCAGAGAAATAATACAAAAGGTGGATGGAATTTCGAAAGCTCTGTGTTCCTTGATGCACTGTGGTGGCTGGCTGAATGTTACAGGATTCCTGCATGTTTCATAGCACAATAAGTCTTCTTTAAAACTCTGTGTTATATGTTTTCTAGTCTTTCATCTTCTTTCATGTTTATGAGTTTTACACTTAATGGCAAAGTAAAAGAATAGTTCCAGGATTTGATCATAGATTACCCTGAACTCAATCTAAGCTGTTATAAATGTTTTCTTCAGATAGAGTAAATGAGGTGTAATTCTTAACTGCTACACTTTCAAGCTATATCTTTCACTGTGATAAATATTTTCAGGAATTCAATTTTGCTCCTGAGGCATCTATCTCTTTCCCACACCCCAGCTCAGTGGAAAATTCTTCAATGCTTTTCACTGGTTGTTCACATGTCACCATCATAATCTAACTTTGTTATATGAAGTATTTAAATGGCCCTGTAATTTCAGTAAATCATCTCAAGGTTTCTAAACATTTCTAGCCACAGACTCCATTGCCCAATGAAATAAACTCATCTGAAGATTGCACACTTCAAGTACAGAAAGATATCCCTCAACCAAAGCATAAAAATAAGCACCCTCATTTCATATCTAGCCTAAAATCTCCACAGAACAGAGACAAATTATAAAGAGAGAGCCCTCTCTGATTACAGTGTGGCTAGGCACTGTAATCCAAAGATTGGTTAGTGGTTACCCCGGCCGTATTCCCTTGGGAGTCATAGGGAACAACCTGGGTGTTAACAGGTGTGCTCCATCTTTTCAACCTAAAGATCAACGCAGGATTAAAGGGTGATTGTTCCGTTTAAAATAAATTTTTAACGACGCTTTTAGACACAACTTGCTTTTTCAGTTTTAAAGAGTCGAGAAAAAGCTAAAGATGACTCTAGTCTCCTTCGATGTTTTAAGGAGCCCGAAGTGACAAATGCTCAGATGGACTTTTTCTGTTATAGAGTCTGAAAAAGGCCAAAAGAAACTGCTCTGGAGATCTAGGCAGAGGGTGTGCCAAACCTTTCGCAAAACCACAGAATACTTTTTACGGTACGGGTGGTCGATCTTTGTGAATGCTGTGTTCACTGCATTGCGATCAGTAGGGCGGCTGACACGGCTTCCTAAGGATAAAAAATATATGCCTATAGGGGTCTCCCAATATATACGCGACGGTACGTGGGAGCACAATCCGTATTAGCGCCACCGACTCTCAGGAGGAATCACCCACCTTCTTCGAGATCGACAGTCACTATGTTTAACGACGCCGGAACACGTCTCTAGCCTAGACCTCTATGTTGTGCGTTATGTTACAAAGCGTTGTTAGGTTCATTCAGTTTATTTTAGGTTGATCTTTTTAAAGTTTGCCTTTCAAGGTTCACCACGAGATGTATGATACAAATTCCTAAATGCAGTCTAAGATGATAAGCAAGCTTTACAATCTTTCAACTTTGAAAATCCTAGCTACTAAGGGAAAAGAGAGCGACTATCTTTTCTCAAAGAGCAATCAGCACACTCTAATGCACTTTCCCTAAATCCAACATGCAAACTTATCAAATGCAAAATGCACAATGCAGGTGTTTGTTTTCACTTTCTTAGTATAAATGCCTACAAAGAAAGCTTTTTGCACAACTTTGAATTTGCTTTTACAATGATCAAAATAAACAAGTTTACTTTCTTCGAAATCAACACGGGTATAAGAGATTACAATCACTTTGCGATTTTCGAAATAAAGACTTGTTTTGATACTTTGAAAGAGACAAATTCAAACCAATAAGCAAAAGTAAAACTATAATCAATCTGAACAAACAGCCAATGAACTCTCTTCTAAGATCACTCTCAATCAGATCTGAATCAAAGGCTACAGAAAGACCACTTTACTCATGCAAAGGAAGACTGTAAATGACGCCACAAACACATAAAAACATTCACAATCTTTTTGTACAAAAATTGGGGCGGAATTCAGGCAAAGAAAAGGGTTATCAGACCAGCACCTATACTTGGTTAAAGGCTGCAAAA
This sequence comes from Pinus tabuliformis, assembly GCA_031772625.1. NCBI lineage: Eukaryota > Viridiplantae > Streptophyta > Pinopsida > Pinales > Pinaceae > Pinus > Pinus tabuliformis. Next base: position 105,206,554 of record CM062810.1, on the reverse strand, counting down.
ACAGAGATCAAAACAGGGCAAAAAGGGACAAAGAACCCCAGCTGCACAAGGCCACACTGGTTCAGCGCAGGTCCAACACTGTCAGTTTGACATTCAGCGCAGGTAGCCCCTTCGGGACCTGCGTTGAAATGCAGACTGCCTTCACAGTGCCTGCGCTGAAGAGAGAAACTCTCGTTTCTCTTGGTTTCTGGGTCACAAAATGCTCAAAAATCAACTGTTTCAGGCCAAATCAGAAACACAAGCAAGGTATAAATAGAGGGATGCTTTGATAGGGTACTAAAGACTATCACAAGGATCAATCAAATCATTTGTGGATCTATTTTAAATCATAGACAAGTCCAACATACTGGATCAAAGCAGCAACTTTTACTTTGCATCCGGGAAAGATGCAGTTCAAGAGTTGCTGTCAAGTCTATGAAGTAAACAAATGACGGAAACACAAATGAAATGAATAAACAAGTTCTTCCCCAGCGGAGTCGCCAATTTGTTGTGGGGAAAAATGCCTATTTAGGACGATCCTATCCACCTAAGGTGTGACAGCGCCTTAGCAACAAACGAATACAGCTATCATGATTTCTTCCTTTATGAAATATGAAAGAGAGGAGATCGGCAGACTTACCGTTATCTTCCGGTTGTCCCTCGAACTAGATCCTCTTCTCTTTGTGTGTCCACAGCTACTTGCCTCCTCGCTCGATCAAGAGAACAACTACCTGTGACAAGAGAACAACTACTTGCAACAAGAGAAGAACACAATACAAAGGCAAATATACATATTCATAAATGATTCATGATTAGAAGTAAATCAAATATACTAATGAAATTATACAAAATACACCAGCATATAGGAAAGAATCAAGATAGCTTTATTGAAAGTAACAGGGTTCAGGAAGAGATACAACCCATAGGGCTCCAACCCAGCATCTCCTTCCCAGCAGAATGGAATCCCTTCTTCAGCTCCTTTCAAAGCATAACACACCCAATAGTTCTAGCCACAAACCAACAACAATTCTTTGCAAATACTAAATTCCAGCCTCCCTGATCTCATGTAGAAGAGATCTATATATAGGGATATTGGAGAGAGGATGAGTCAGCTTGAGACTGGTATGAAGCTGACTAGTGTCCTCTCCCACTTCAGTTCTTGAGTCCACTTGGAGGTTCTTGCTTCCACTTGGAGATTTGGAACCTCTTACTCATCACCAGTCGAATTCCCTGATCCAAGTGTCATTTTGGAAGCTTCATGGGCATTGACACCTTGAGGAATGACTCTGCCACTTGTCCAAACTCGCTCAGCGCAGGTAGCCTTCTTTGCAGTTGACATTCAACGCAGGTAGACAGTGGAGCAGTTGACATTCAGCGCAGATGCTCAGTGGAGCAGTTGACAGGATCCAGAATTGCCTTGTTTTTGAGTGTTTTTAGGTGGAGAACTTTTGTTAAGTGTTGTGGTTTGCTGGCCTTGTTCCTCTAGGGGTAGGAACAACATGTTTAGGGACTTTGGATCCCTTGATTATTGACATTTCATGCTCAGTGATGCCAGGCACAAAATTGTCTATAACATGATGAAATCCAACATCGCAGAGTTCAATACAGAAATGGCGGTTGGAACAGTTACCCCGACAACCTGCTTAATGAATAGACTGGCACAAGTTCCTCCAGTAAACCGTCTCGAGTGAAGAGAACCCTCGAGAAAATCCAAGTGAGTTTAGCCGACGTCTGCTCCAGGTACAGTGGGATCTTCCCTCCACCGTCACCTTAGGAATAATCCTATAGAATATGGTCACTATGGTTACCAACGGAAACAAATATACCTGGGGGAATAGTCTACGATCCGATACGCACGCAAGGGCAGAGTAACAAGCTCAATCCCCTTGAAGGCTCCTTGACATAATCCAAGGTTTACCAACAAGTGACCCCAGGCTCCTCGACAATGGTTAATCCGAGGTTTACCGTTTTTAATACGTGAATATCTGGCGTCGTTCCCAATGAGGAAGGATTGATTCCCACACTGGTTCAGACACGATCTCGTGCTTCTCCTTTAAGAGGAGCTTTCCCAGAGCATAGATGCAACAATTGGATTTTTCTCCTACCGCAAGATACAACTACTTGTTTGTTTTACTGTCTTGGAGAGTTAATTACTCCCTACTCCAAGACACTAGCCTAAGCTATGTTGGTGTAATAGAGCCCTAGAAATAAAAAGATTACTAGATGGATTTTACTTTAAGCGTTATTTTTATTGGTTTCTGTTTAAGTCAAGAGGTGCGGAGATGAAACTTGTGGTGTGAGGACTCGACTCGAAATCACTAAAAAATGCACTTAAGATGATAAGCAATATTTTCCCTTCAATGAATTTCTAGCTAGGAAAGAGTTTGAGAATGCAAATGCTTGTAAACACAAATATTTCTTAACAAACAAATCAAAAGAAGAGCTTTTTGTCTTTTCCAATGCACTCAAAACGAGACAACTAGTTATTTTCACAAAGATTTCCCTTTTCTTTCAAACACTCAAATACTACAAAAACAAACTTTTTTCCAAAAGAGATTTTTTTATTTTTATAAAACACTCAAAACTATGGAAAATTCTAATCTTGAGATCTATAAACTATAAAAAACTTTTGAAGTAAAAGCTTACAAGATGTCTTTTCAAGGATGTTTTACTTAACTATAAGCAAACTAAGGATTAATTTGTCCAGAATCACAAATCAGCCAAAAAAAAACCAATTTTTGTTTTCTTTTCTAAAAATGAAATCCAAACTTTTAGCACAAGTCTTTTCGAAGTTTCGCAAAGAGAAAACACAAGGCGGATTCCTCAACAAAGACAAATTTTGCAAATGGTTAGACTCATAAGAAGGCCATTAAAAACCAAGGTGATCTGAGGCTTTTACAGCTTCTAAGCTCTGAGCTACTACAAGACCAAAATGAAAATCAAGCCCGACAACCAAAAATTCTAGGAATTTCACCTAAAACCCTAACACCAATGGAATTAACCTAAGAAAAGTTCTTGACAAGTCACATGCAGGTTTGGGCAGGGGATAATAACATCTAAACAAAAACTAAGTTGACTAAAAGAGAAAATCTCAAGTTTTCCAAAATTTTGACAGGGTCTGTAGGCCCGCAAAACACACAGGTGCGGTACCGCTCTGTGTGAAAAGCAAAAGTGCAGATAGGTCCGCACTGTGTTGCAAGTCGAGGGTGCGGTCCTCTCCCAAAGTTATGAAAAACAAAAAATAATCCAAGATCTACTAAATCTACCCAATTCCACACACAACAAGCCAAAAACAGAAACAAAAACACAGTTTCTCAGGTCAAAGTAAAGCAAATCAAGAAAACAAGTCCCCAGTGGAGTCACCATTTTGTCACACATAATGAGTCGTTCTTGCGGACAAGATCGACCTCCCTAGAATCTAATGATATCTAGTGACAAGCAAGCCAATCAAAAACTATCTTTCTCTAAATATGCAATTTATAAACAAAGGCAAACAAGTGTTTTAGGCCTACCTTGGGTCCAATGCAAGTTTGTGGAAACCTCACTCCTTTGATCAAAATGAGCTCCCTTGTAGTGAATCTGCAAACACAAACAAGCAAACAAATTAAATAGCACCTGACAAGCCAATATCATAAAGCATACTTATCATGATGATCAATGAATTCATGAAACAAATGACATAAGACAATTTGTTGAGAAAAATGAATCTGATTGTATTAATTCAAATCAAAGAAGAACTTTACAACCTGTGCCTTGATGCTGTACAAGCTCCTCCCAGGGTCCAACAAGAAGTCTCCTCTACTTTGAAAAGTTTCACTCTCTTCCCAATGAAGCCAAAAAGGTATGTGATCTCTCCTCTCAAGCTTAACTAGGAAGTCTCAATTCCACCAGCATTTACCCTAAAAAATGTTCAACTTCTAACCCCTCTAGCAACCAGCGCAATGCCTTAATTTATAATGCAATGGAGGGAAGTTACTAGGTCCTCCTTCAAAGGGATAAAGCCCTTCTTCAAAGGGATAGCTCCTCTCATCAAGGGATTAGCTCCTTCTCTTTTGGGATGCATGAACCACCTAAGAGCGAACAATCCACGTCAAAATTCCTTCTAGAATCATCTAGAATTAACCCAAAGTGAGTTTTTTAGAATAAACTTGCACCTTTTTGACTTTCACAGGGGTCCACACCCACTCCTTTAGAGACAGAGCGGACAGGTCCGCAGGTAATGTGAACAGGGGGTGCGGGACCGCAGGCAATAGTGAGAGAAGGTGCGGAACCAGAGCTTTGTTGATTTTTAATGTCTTTCTCTCATTTTCAAAGCTTGACATGAAGAGCTGAGGTTTGAGACTTGCTTAGGAGGAAATTATAAGTGATGATAGACCCATAATGACTGCAAATAGTCATGGTGACGATATTTTTGTGTAACACTTCTTCATCAGAAATTAGTCTACCGTTATCGGAAGTTCCTGTAGAATCGCTAGGAAACCTTTTGGATAGACTAGATATGTCTAAACAACCGTCGACATCTAGGACTGTGTCATCTGACACAGGAGCAGCAGAACTTCCTGCTGCTACTTCGACAATGTTCCCCGGCGTACCATCTATCGCAATTAGCCCACAATCACTGGATGGGATCCATCCAAGGGCTGTTTCGACGGTATGGTTTGTTCCCGTTTGTTCTTTCGGAATAATATCTGGAATCTCTTATGTTGAGTCTCAGCAAATTGATCCTTCACAATGTCAATTTGGGCAGTCCGGTCCTCAAAGGCAAATAATTCCCTTAAGCACCGGATTACTGTCGTATGGGGGGCAATATGCCCTTTCATTGTCTCCTCCAGGAGGTCAAACATACGAGAGTTCCCAAAAGAATTTAGGTTATGCTGGAATTACATCCAGTGGTTGGATGCCAATACTGCGCTAACAACCAAGAGTTGTATACACAATGCAACAGAGTATGCCTACATCAAATATTCCCACTACACCAGCTATTGTGATGGTGTCGCAAGTACAAGCATTGCCTGTTGTATGCGAACCTCAAGTCTCTCAGGTCGCAATCCAACAGCCCCTTGTCCCTGTGATGCCACTACAATCATTGGTTAGTAGCTCCTTAACTGGAGTGACCCAGGCTCAAACGAGTACCATTACCCCTCATCTCGATCAAACCGCCAGTATTGGGCAACAGCACATGGTCTCACAACCATGGCTGGTGCAATATCAACAGCCACAATTCCAACAAGCTTACCAAGGATCTGAGCACCAAGCCTTTGCGAGTAATGGGCAGCCCTATATTCAAAACATGCAACATCAACCATTTCATAATGGTTATGCCCATCAACCTTATCAAAGTTATCAGCATCAAATGCACTATGCTGGTATGCAAAGACCCACTGCTCAAGCAATCCCATCCTATCCTGGGTATGCTTCGCCGAACCTGAATCAACAGTTGCCTTTCATGGCAACTTTAGAGTTACCAGATCTGAATCGGCTAACAAACGATCCAATCGCTTACGCCCCTTGGTGGCCAGCAATTCCTCACAAAATTCTGTCAGATATTCCTAAATTTAATGGAAATCCGGGCGAAGATCCGTCGAATCATGTGATGACCTTTCACCTGTGGTGTTCATCTAACACTCTAAATGATGATTCGATCCGGCTTCGCCTTTTTCAGCGAACGTTAACTGGTCCAGCAGCAAAATGGTATATTGAATTGCCTAGAGCTTCGTTTGATAACTTCAGCGCCCTAGCCACAACCTTTTTAACCCATTTTCAGTTACCTATAAGGTACGAAACGAGAACAGAGCTTCTATCCAATTTCAAGCAAACAACGGCCACTCACATATTCGATCATATTCATGAGTGGCGACGTCGTCGTAGAATGGTAAAAACATATGTTCCTGATCATCTATTGGCTGAATGGTTTATTAAGTCATCGTTACCTTCTATTACGGAAGATGTGGCAAAGGGAGGAGTCGTCACTGAAGAGCAAGTAATTGCTCGTGCGCAATATCTAGACTTGATCTATACTCAGTCTGGAATGCTCTACGATAAAATCCTTGATGCTCCTAGACCGGAATTTTCCATTCCTCCATTTCCTAAATAAAACAAAGACTCTCATGTCGGGGACGGTGTGATAGGAACGACCAACACGAAAACCACAAAGGCTAAGTCGAAGAAAGCCCGTACAGTTTCAGGTCAAAATTCAAATGAAGAACTTCTCGCCTTGGAAGTAAATGTCGTGTCGACTGACAAAGGCAAAGAAACCAAGCAACCAGGAAGCAAGAAGAAAAAGAAAGGGAAGAAGAAAAAACAGGAGGAGTCGTCCCCTGAAAAATCTTCTGCAAACCCTTCTGGAGATGGGAAACCAAAAAGTCCATGCCTAATATGTGATGATGATCATTGGACAAGAGAGTGTCCGTATAAAGCTGAGCTTAGAAAATTCTTCAAGAATTCAAAAACTTTGGCAGTATTAACTGATCCGTTTCCAAATCCAGGAACAAAACTGATTGCTAGTGACAATGCTTCCTCGTCCCAAGTGCTAATGTTGTCAGTTTCAAAGCAGCAACACGATGCTTTGATATCGACAAGGAATAAAGATTACGGGAATCCACAGCTGTCGGACAACAAGGCCAATGATCAACCCAGTAGTTCGACAACAAATTCGACCGAAGTTGTGCCACCCATCATTCCTGAATTAACGATAAAGCCGCCAAAGGGAATAGTACACAAATCAACATTTAATCCTCGTGCTAGAGCAGCACAGAATTATAATATAGTAGAGGACTTGGCCCTATCGCCGTCCGCTATGTTGACACTTGAGGTACTACAAAATTGCCCCTCTCAAAAGAAGGCTTTATTATCAGTGATAGGTGGGATTGACCCAACGGATTCCAATCTTGTGTCCTTTAATCACAAAGGATATGACCCACAATTACCAGCTCAACTAGCTTTCCTTATTTAAGTGAAAGCCCTCAACAAAACTGTTCATCGAACAATTATTGATGAGGGGGCATCTACATGTATTATGTCGATGAGTGGCTGGAAAACTTTAGGATCTCCACCCTTGTGATGAGCCCCAAAAATGGATAATTATTTGGGCTCATTCAACCTCCTAATTCGACTTAATCCACCATTCTCATTAGTTTATTGCATGTTTTTAATTATATTTATGCTAATAGAGTGAATTGGGTTAGTCATTATGCCAACAAGTCTAATGTGTGCTTTGTGTAGCCTTTTTGGTCAATTTGGAGACAAAATCAATGGTTGAAATGAGCACTTGGCAGCCAAATTCGTGGAGAGTATTTTTAGGAAGGTGTTCCCCTCATTTATGGGCCCTTACCTCGAATTATCCACCATCAGCTCGGAGTTCAAGGGCCACCAAATCAATCAGCACAAGGGCAGCCAAGCAATTCAAGTAGGACTGCTGTTAACTACAAGTCTTGGGCAACCGAGTCCCTAAAGTTTAGGAGGACTGTTGGGGTCCTCAATTTGTATAAATAAGAATGCTTAGGGCCTCATTTGGGTTAGCTATTAGTTGGCCAATGGTTAGTCATTTTGTAGGCAGAAGTTAGCTAGTTTGTATTTCGATTTTTAGGCAATAGATTAGCTTTGCTTTCAGCTCATTTTCAAGTTCTCCTTGTGGACAGTTTTGATGTAACTCTTCTTTTCTTGCTCAATAAAGATGAATCCAGCTTTGCACCAGCTCTAAATCTCTCTTAGGAGGCTGTAGCTCTTGGGGTTGGGCCCATCTCAAGTGCCCAGTACCTCCTTTGTTTATCTTTATGTGTTTTTGCTGCATTCTTAGAATAAAATCTGCTATTTAGATTTAAATATTGTGTTGTTATTTAGGTTGCTTTCGATGATTAAAAAGGTTCTTCATGTTCAGATTTACTTGATAGGTTAATCACAGGGAATATATTCAGAAAAAGGCTACCAAGTACTTTGGATCTCACCTCCCCTTCAGTGGAATCATGAGCTGGGACCAATGTAACCTTGCTGCCCACAAAAACACATTCTTTGCTTCACCATGCAATTATTAGTGTTCGAATCTCATTTGCAGAACTTGATATCAGTTTTGGATACATGTTTAGGTTCATGATTGCTTAGTTTCATAGTTGTTTCACATGGTTTCCTTGCAAATAAACTTCTGTTCATTTCCTTTTGCTGTTAGGTCAGATTAGAGTGAAGCAAGTAGGTCATAGGTTTTATAAGTGTTTGTTTGCTTAGTTTGAAAAACCACTTGCAGAGTACCTGTTATCCTTCCTTACCTGCCCATACTCCATCCAAACTACCTGCTTCACCCTTCACTTAGAGCCCTTACCTTACATTTTCCTCATTCGCTTACTTTGCCATGATTCTCATATTCTTGTGCAACATCGTTTCATCCCTCCTTGAACAGATCTCAGCATCTACGCCACTCCTCAACTCCATCCTCCAAGTCTTGAACTCCCCTACACCCTTATTTCACCTCCATACTCATTCCTCCACCTTTTTTCCTCCATCCATGCTTCAAAACCCCATTTCTGAACATCCTGTAGAAAAATTACAGAACATCCTGTAGAAATCCTAAACATCCTGTAGAACCCCTGCAGACTTCCTGTAGAAGCTCACGAATGAGGTTTCTTGATAGCCAAACTCTGTGAAACTCTCTGGAAGGGTGTTAGGGACTCCTTAGACCCTCTCTGAACCTTCCCGACCTCTTCCAAGCATTTCTCCTCCTTGATCCACCTCTGCACAGTCAAAAATAGTTAAAAGCACATGCATGATAATTCCAACAACTTAATCAAAAATACAAAAAGATGTTTTCTTCAGATAGAGGTAGTCTAGACACATGTATTTTACCTTCATAGAAGTAATGGCATCTCTTTCAGTAGTTTGCATGCTCTCCTTTGCGTCAGTAGGACTAGCTGGTAGAATTAGGGTTTGCTAGGGTTTGTGTTTCTTTTTGGCTTTCAGTTTCTTTTTGCAATTAGATTAGCTTCCTTCAAGTTAGCTTTCATCCATCAATTAAAAAGATTATTCTAAGAGCTCATAGAAGTTGGCTTAAGCTCCTAGCGGACTTGTGCCAGCTGACCAAGTGACAGTTGCGGCAAGAGCTAGTACTTGTGCATACAGCACCGTCGCTTCCAAGTTTGTTACGAACTACTGGGTTGATAAAATTAAAGAAGGGAGTTCCAGGAGTTGTAGCATTATTGCTACAATACTGGAGCCCACCATCTTTTTGGCGCCGTTTCCGGGGAAGCGTCAGAGTATTGGTGATTGCTGCTTTTCTTCTATTTTCCACTACAATTTTCTACTAAGCAGTTTATTTCATTTCCATTATGCAATTTCGTTTACGCAAAAGTAGATTAGCATTTCCCGCTTTCATAGATTAGTATTTCAATGCCGCAATTTCATTTCTGCAAGCGTAGATTAGCATTTTAATTCCACAAGCGTAGACTAGCATTTCATTCTTGCAATTTCATTTGAGCAAAATAGATTAGTCCTTTCCTGCTTTCATTTCAATTCCGCATGTTCATTTTAGCAAGATAGTTAATTGCAGTTCAATTTATTTCAGTTCTGCAAGTAGAAGTAGAAAAAAAGAAAAAAATCAACCAAAAAGATTTCATTTCATGCCTTGTAGGAGTAGAGATAAGTTAGAAAAATGATTGCACAACACCCCCACTGCTTCACACAGCCAACATTCTCTCTTCTTCGATGGATGTGATTAAAGAACCTTTAGGTGGACAACAAGACATATTTGAAGAACCTCAAGGGAAGAAGAAGAAGAAACCATTCCTCTGGAGAAAATGGCTACAAGTAGAAATGTTGGGAGCAGCACCTTGTCCAAAGACGAATTTGAAAATCAGATCGAAGATTTCAAGAGTGATATGAGGTAGTTTCTTGCCATGCAACTAGATACCTTGCGGATCCAAAAGAAGCAAGAAGAAGCCAAGAGGGCTTTGGCCATTTTTTTTCCTAGGTGCACTAGAAAGCATCCTAGGAACGAATGTCCAATGCACTCTCTAGAAGTGTGTTTCGTCTGTGAAGAATACCATCCTACGAATCAGTGCCCTTCCTTGCCCGGAATTAAAGCTGCATATCAAAGGGCCAAAGGAGCCACTGAACCACTCTATTATATGAACCAAAGGAGTCTGCATGGACCTAGATCTTACCAGCAGGAACTGCAAGGGACACCGAGACCTATTATGACCCCTATCAAGCCACTTTCATGCCTTCTTGGGGTCCCCCTACTCATCCTTCCTGGTTCACACCTCCTCCTTGTTCCTTCATAGATCCATATTATGCCCAACCAGCTGCTCATTCGTTTCACTCTTATGCTCAGCCATATCCTCAGTGGAATGCACCTCATCAGGGGTGGAGGCCCCAATACAACACTCCTCCCACTTCTTTTCCTCCACCACCTGCGCATCCACAACCATCACCTCCTGCTCCACCAAGGCAACCCAAAATGCCTACCCAACCATAACCCCATCCACATCCATCTCAAATCTACGCCCCCACTCAGCTACCCATACCACCATTTCCAAACCTGTCCATTGGAGTAGCTCAACACAATTGCAATGCTGGGACACAACATGTCCAAATGACTACTCTTGAGCTCAATGATCTTCACCATAGCTCAGGAAGAGTATTGCAAAAAAGAGACTATATTGAAAGCATTGAAGGACCACATCAGGCAAAAGAAGATTCAGAAGAGGAAATCAAAGAACCATGGGCTTTACTTGATGAAGAGAAGACATCAGAAGTAGAGATAAAGAAAGATCCCTCATGGTTACCATCAAATATTCCATGTATTCAAGAGAAAGATCAGCAAAAAGAGGAAGATGAGAAAGTCATGTTAGAAGGTGACATGAAACATGATCCAGATCAGCAAGAGAACCAAGGATATCAGAGCTATATTGAGATATGGTTTTAGACGGTCACTAAGTTGCAGCAGTACTCTCTTCTTCAGCTATGTTTGATCCCTTCAAAGTCAAATCATTTGGTCTCTGAGATCTGGATAGCTGTCAAAGCATGCATTTCAAGCCTCCACATCAGTTTATCTCTAATCTCGATGTGCACATGGCTCCATTGGAAGTATTCTTATACTTGAGAACGATTTTTTTTTTCAAATAGGGTAGGGTAGAAAAAAAAAAGAGGAAAAAAGAAAAAGGAAAAAATGAAAAAAGAGGAAAATAGGAATCTAAGGTGAAAACCTCCTCGGAGGCGCCTTAGATTGGCTCATTGATTGAAAACCTCCATGAGGTGGTCAATGGGTTGAAAAAAAAAGAGAAAAGAGAATAAGATCTCTGGGTGAAAACCTCCCTTGGAGGTGCCCAGGGCAGGCAATTAGGGTGAAAACCTCCATGAGGCGCCCTAGTTGTTTTTCAAAAAAAAAAGAGAAAAAGAAAAAGAAAAATAAATCTAATTTCCATTGAATAATTTCAAGTTGCAGCAATGACATTGCAGGTCAGGAGGATCACTCAAAACAAAGACAAAGGAGTTTTTGTGCCTTCTAGAGGAAGTTCTATATTTCTACAGGAAACATCCTGTAGAACCTTCAAGCGAGCCAGATTCGATTTTGGAAGGGGATCTAAAGCTTGGAATCCATTGGTTATGCCTGCAAGCATCCATGTTTCCATTCCTCACCCTTTTCCATCATCTTTTCCACCTCATTGTGCTTCTTCATTGCGCTTCTACATGAAGTTCCTGTAGAAATTGTAGGAAGCTAGAAATGGATTTCAAAAAGGTGGTTTGGCGAACATGGTAGCTTCCTCAAGGGTTCAGAAATCCTCTTGCACTTTTCAAACTCCTCCTCCATCATCTCCATGCCTGCATCACAACCCAAGCTCAATTTTCTTACCATGCAACAAAACTACAAAATGCCTTGAAGAAAAAAACACATAGAACAGAATTTGTTTCTTCCATAACTTGAAAACCATGCATCCATTTGAAAAACCGTTTTATGGGGAATTGTACAGGGGTGATGGCAACATGCCTAAGCAGTTTCAGCCAATTCTAGTGCATGGTTTCCAAGAAATCAGCCTACATCACCATCAGCCATTTTTGCATTTTCTCCATATCCATGAATCCGTTTTAAAACTTGTTTCATGGGGAGATGCACATAGGTGATAGTAGCCTACCCAAGCAGTTTCAGCCGATTCCGATGCACGGTTTCGGAGAAATTGATCTCTGAAGTCTTCAGCCATTTTCCATTTTTCTCGAAATCTGTGCATCCATTGATCAGTATTTTGCTATGGGAGGTGCATCATGATGATAGGAACATGCTCAGAAATTTTCAGATCGATCCGGTTTACCGTTTGGGAGCAATGGAGAAAACAAGTTCTGGTCCTGTGAAAATTCAGCAGCAGCAGCTTGAGGGTGCAGATCTGAGCGTGGAAATGAACTCCTGCAGCATGCATCCGGACAGAGGACACCTGCACAAGGAAAACAACCAAAAATCATCAGCCAAGCCCTCATGCAACCAAAGAAACCAGTGCATGCAACAATGACTAGCCACAGCACCTCACAACAACCATTTGACTTCAGGTACTTTACTGCAACTCATTCTTCTATTGCACAAATCTAATTTAAAAACTGCATGAATGAATGGAATGGTGGAATTTAGCCACGAATATAGAAAGATTAAGCCGATAGTTCCTTGTCCAATTCTCTATCAATCAGCCAGGAATCATGCAGCGTACGTGTTAGACAACTCACGTGAAAATTAAAAAAAAAAAAAAAAACAAACAATGGTAGAGGCTTTAACTCCAATGCAACTGATTAACAAGAAGAGGACATCCAACTCATTATAGAACTGCCGTCTGCATGTGGCAACGTACACCTGGCCACCTCACTCCTTCACCACAAATCACGCAACAATTAATGAACGCTCAGCTGAAACTCACAGACTGCTGTTAACTTGCACTTGCAACATTTTCAACTGAAGTATGCATCCTCTGCTTCCACAAAATGATTAACCCATCGTCCTCCATTGAGCTTTGTGGCTTGGTTCACAATTCTCCAGTGTATCGGGCTCACTCAGAGGCGTAGGGGCACTCTACAAGCGTTTCTACAGGAAGACGTCCTATAGGAAAGTATAGCAAAGTCGTCCAGAGCAAAAAAGCCCGAGTTTTTCTTCATCCAGTTTGGAGATTGAAGAGAGGTAGGCTGGAAAACACCATTCCCATGCATGATATTTCGGAAGGTGGTGAATTAAACTGTTTTGAATAAGAATGTATGAAACAAGTCTGCTTGTGAATCCAGAATAGTAGTTTTCCTGTGTGTTACATGGAATGTTTTAGTTGGTTCTGCGTCAAATTCTCTTCCACAGTTCCTGTTAAGAAATTCCTCTGCTAGAAACGATAAACCGCTATGAGGGTTAACCTATGCATGAAGAATATGAATTTTATGTGATTGTATGCATGCTGAGGATGAAGCTCTGCACTCTGTCTGTGGGAGCCTGATTCCCTTTTGACAGTCGGGTTTGGGCAGCAAAAGCATTATAACCAGGGAATTGGTGCAAAGTTGAAATACAAACACTTGAGAAATATTGTCCTGAGGATCACAAGAGGAAAGCATAAAAAAAAAAGCAGTCCCTTTCTGCTCAAAGCATTGAAACAGGGCACTCTCACCAAACCAGACCAACCAGCTTACATCCTTTTTGTAGCAAGGTCAGCCTTCAGATTAGGAAATATATTACCTATGAGGGGCAATTTAGTATTGTATATGGTTATCGCTTCCATTTTTTATATGGATTCAACCACAGCACAGGTCAAGGAGAAGGCACCCCCAGCCAAGCAAGCCAAATCAGAGAAAATTGGTTCTACAGGAAGCCAACAGACTGTTTCTACAGGAAGACAAAGAACTGTTTCTACATGAAGTCCTAAAAAAGGGAAGCAGAAGGATAAATTGGTTGAAATCCTAGCTAGGGAGGCAACAACTGTGCTGGCCGCCCTAAGTACCTCTCCCAAGCTGAAGGAGAAGTGAAAGAGGGAGCTTCCACTATATTTTAAGGCAAGAAAGGGCATGCAGATACTCTAGAAAAAGAAGCACGGGTAGTGGGAAGAAGAAAATAGAAAAGCATGGTTTCATGACTAAGAAGAGGGCATCACTTCAGAAGCTTGGCATGACAGGGAGGCCACCAGGGCCATCAAAGATGAGGAGATAGATTGGTTACTCAGAGGATGAGCAACACTTTCAGTAGGGGGGTGATGATGAGCCCCAAAAATGGATAATTATTTGGGCTCATTCAACCTCCTAATTCGACTTAATCCACCATTCTCATTAGTTTATTGCATGTTTTTAATTATATTTATGCTAATAGAGTGAATTGGGTTAGTCATTATGCCAACAAGTCTAATGTGTGCTTTGTGTAGCCTTTTTGGTCAATTTGGAGACAAAATCAATGGTTGAAATGAGAACTTGGCAGCCAAATTCGTGGAGAGTATTTTTAGGAAGGTGTTCCCCTCATTTATGGGCCATTACCTCGAATTCTCCACCATCAGCTCGGAGTTCAAGGGACACCAAATCAATCAGCACAAGGGCAGCCAAGCAAGTCAAGTAGGACTGCTGTTAACTACAAGTCTTGGGAAGCCGAGTCCCTAAAGTTTAGGAGGACTGTTGGGGTCCTCAATTTGTATAAATAAGAAGGCTTAGGGCCTCATTTGGGTTAGCTAGTAGTTGGCCAATGGTTAGTCATTTTGTAGGCAGAAGTTAACTAGTTTGTATTTCGATTTTTGGGCAATAGATTAGCTTTGCTTTCAGCTCAGTTTCAAGTTCTCCTTGTGGACAGTTTTGATGTAACTCTTCTTTTCTTGCTCAATAAAGATGAATCCAGCTTTGCACCAGCTCTAAATCTCTCTTAGGAGGCTGTAGCTCTTGGGGTTGGGCCCATCTCAAGTGCCCAGTACCTCCTTTGTTTATCTTTATGTGTTTTTGCTGCATTCTTAGAATAAAATCTGCTATTTAGATTTAAATATTGTGTTGTTATTTAGGTTGCTTTCGATGATTAAAAAGGTTCTTCATGTTCAGATTTACTTGATAGGTTAATCACAAGGAATATATTCAGAAAAAGGCTACCAAGTACTTTGGATCTCACCTCCCCTTCAGTGGAATCATGAGCTGGGACCAATGTAACCTTGCTGCCCACAAAAACACATTCTTTGCTTCACCATGCAATTATTAGTGTTCGAATCTCATTTTCAGAACTTGATATCAGTTTTGGATACATGTTTAGGTTCATGATTGCTTAGTTGCATAGTTGTTTCACATGGTTTCCTTGCAAATAAACTTCTGTTCATTTCCTTTTGCTGTTAGGTCAGATTAGAGTGAAGCAACTAGGTCATAGGTTTTATAAGTGTTTGTTTGCTTAGTTTGAAAAACCACTTGCAGAGTACCTGTTATCCTTCCTTACCTGCCCATACTCCATCCAAACTACCTACTTCACCCTTCACTTAGAGCCCTTACCTTACATTTACCTCATTCGCTTACTTTGCCATGATTCTCATATTCTTGTGCAACATCGTTTCATCCCTCCTTGAACAGATCTCAGCATCTACGCCACTCCTCAACTCCATCCTCCAAGTCTTGAACTCCCCTACACCCTTATTTCACCTCCATACTTATTCCTCCACCTTTTTTCCTCCATCCATGCTTCAAAACCCCATTTCTGAACATCCTGTAGAAAAATTACAGAACATCCTGTAGAAATCCTAAACATCTTGTAGAACCCCTGCAGACTTCCTGTAGAAGCTCACGAATGAGGTTTCTTGATAGCCAAACTCTGTGAAACTCTCTGGAAGGGTGTTAGGGACTCCTTACACCCTCTCTGAACCTTCCCGACCTCTTCCAAGCATTTCTCCTCCTTGATCCACCTCTGCACAGTAAAAAATAGTTAAAAGCACATGCATGATAATTCCAACAACTTAATCAAAAATACAAAAAGATGTTTTCTTCAGATAGAGGTAGTCTAGACACATGTGTTTTACCTTCATAGAAGTAATGGCATCTCTTTTAGTAGTTTTCATGCTCTCCTTTGCGTCAGTAGGACTAGCTGGTAGAATTAGGGTTTGCTAGGGTTTGTGTTTCTTTTTGGCTTTCAGTTTCTTTTTGCAATTAGATTAGCTTCCTTCAAGTTAGCTTTCATCCATCAATTAAAAAGCTTCTTCTAAGAGCTCATAGAAGTTGGCTTAAGCTCCTAGCGGACTTGTGCCAGCTGACCAAGTGACAGCTGCAGCAAGAGCTAGTACTTGTGCATACAACACCGTCGCTTCCAAGTTTGTTACGAACTACCGGGTTGATAAAATTAAAGAAGGGAGTTCCAGGAGTTGTAGCATTATTGCTATAATACTGGAGCCCACCACCTTGTCGCGATCTTCCACAACATTAAAAGCATTTGATGGATGAACATACACCCCAAATGGGATTTTAAGTAACTTGCAAGTTGAACTAGGTGGCAAAATAGTAGAAATTGATGTCGTGGTTATCGATGGAAACATCAATTACAACATCCTACTGGGAAGGCCCTGGATATACGCCATGGCTGCTGTTGTGTCGACCTGTTTTAGGAAGATTGCATTTCCTTTTCAAGGAGGAATTACAATCATTGATCAACAAACCTTCCTCCCCAACAGTTCACAAGTTACGGGAAGCATTCCAATGATCCATGGAAGAAATCATTCACTTCAAAATATCGGAGTAGGCCTCGTAAAAGACCCTGCCTTAATGGGTACTTTTTCCCTACCACCTTCGAGTAATCTGGCGGAAGTGGCCACAGTGGAAACCTGCAATATGAAATCTTCTATATCTAATGGATTCGGAAGATTCCTAAACATTTTGTCAGCATGGATCATCGCCATTTTAGAAATATTGTAGCAATCAATTTTCTTGGCTTGGGGGACAAACCCAAATCAATGCTCATCGAGTGTTTGGATAGATAGGTCTAAGGAATATGGCACCTCTTCAGATCCTTTTTCGCATGTACATTCTACAGACGAAGGAATCACTCAATCAAAGATGATAAGAGAGGCACCATGGGAAGATTACCACCATTGTTCCCATCTTCCGAATTACCATGAAGATTATTCCAGCAACGTTAATCATCCTTCAATTTTTGATTTTATATCAAATACTGTAAATATGGTGGATTCTAAAGACAATTCCTATCTTGTGTCAACCTCATTAAAAAATGAAACATCTCCCTTTCCAAATTGAGTCTTTGATTACGATCTCGTAAAATCCAAGTCGAGTCTTTCAAAGATCTCGAAGGTAAACCTTCATTCCAACCACCACAATGAATGCAATGAAGCTTGGGGGGCATGCACCTCGATTTGCGTTATTACGCTGGGGGCATGCAAATTTATCACGAGCAATGTTTCTGCTAAGTTCAAGCTCATTAAAAAATAAACCTAGCCACGAGCAATGTTTCTGCAAAGTTCAAGCTCGTTAAAAAATAAAACTAGCCACGAGCAATTTTTATGTGGAGTTCAAGCTCGTTAAAAATTAAACATAAGCAATGAGAAAATGTTCCCCCAGAGTTTAAGCTCATTAAAAAATGAACCAATTTCCGTAAATAACCATTGTGAATGCATTATCATCAGCTTTTGAGCCTTGGTCGTGTTCTCATCATCACCTCCACTCCGTTTTAGCCGATCATTCACCTCCATTTGATTGTTTACCCCTTTTGAGGAACAACTGTGAAGAGTGATCCTGTTAGCCATCCTGGTGACACTGTCGTGATTGGAAAATTCCAAACCTTACCTGGAATCAGTTGCTACCTGAAATTATCACTCGTTCCTCAAAAACGAGTCTCCTTTAAGCTCTTTTCACCTGACTCGTAAAATATGAAAAGATTGCCGAGCGATTGGCCTCTCTAGCTCGTTAAAGTGACCGGAAGTGCTATCCCTCTTCTATATTTTAATCTTTTTGGACCTAAGGGATTATTACACAAAAATATCAAGCGCTTGTCTTGTTCGGCTCGTTAAAATTACCGAAAATTCATCCCTTTCGTATTATTTTATACTTTTTTGGACTTAAGGGATTACATGACGAAAAAGGATTATTGGAGTTTCCTTTACGTCCCTTTCAGACTCTATAAAATTGAAAAGGACTGAGTTATCTTTGTCTTTAAACTTGTTAAAACCGAATAGCGACAAACTTGTCCATATAGACAAGAACGAGTTTCACTGTCGCTAGGCTTATTAAAATATAGCGACGGGTTTGCCCAAAGGGAAAATTATAGAACAAGCATATGTTATCCTCCTCAAGCTTGACAAAAATAAATAGGTACTGGTCAGCAATGACTGGTGAAAAATTTGGAAGAAAAGTTGAAGAAACTTTATTGGTAGCAAGTCGCTCTTGAACATGACACTTTCACTCCACATCTGAGTCGGGTTGGGTTGTTCCCTTCACTGGTCATATCACCATTGGTCCATCACACCATCCACATTTGTGGTTAACGCTACCAATCCATCATGTCAGTGTCACTGGTATGTTCAAGAGAAGTCGCTTAGAGAATTCACCTGTGTCTGATCCGCTGCAATACATTCACGCTCCATTCTTTCATGACCACCACCCTGAACCCTGTATCATCAGATCATTTTTACCTCCAAAATCATTTACTCCGTTCCGTGTCGTAGATGTGGGATTCATTAAGGCCTTCCTACGGCGAGTCACTTCTTGTTGACATCAGCTCATTATCCAAGAAGTCGACTTAGGAACAACCCCTTCAGTACTTTTAAGATTGCATGTCTCAATGGCAATTTTCTCACTTCCGGCGACAAGTTTACATCAATGGCCTTCGACCGAAAGATTTTGCGCGGTGTTCGACACCAAGTCCCTTATTCACACCATGCGAATTGTACTGTAGTACCTTGAGGGTCATCATCATTATCGGTGATTCCTCTCGCGCCTGTTAACAACTGACATCATTGGTTGGTAATCAGGCAATGTCTTTCCATGTTCAACTCCAGAGCATATTTCACATGGATCGACTTGTACTCCGAGTGAAGATTGAGCGAGTTTGAAGACCCCGGATATAGTTTCATCCATGTGGGCTGCGATATATTCAGGAAAATAAAGACATCAAATGTACATTGCTGCTGCACAGATGATCATCCAAATCAAAGGATGATGACTCTATTAGAATCATCAGTCTCTCGCACAGACGGTTGTCTGTCTTATGTACATGAAAATGAATTTATAAAGCTGAGCATGGGAATGCCCGACTCGGCTAGATCGTGAAAAATATTATGAAGATAATGTATTGTATTGTATCTTATTACAGGTCGCCTTCCAGCTTGAAAAAACTTCAGATCCTCATGATAAAGCATTTCACCTGACATAAAAAGATTAATGACCTCATGCTTTAGGAGGCAATTGTTATAGACATTTTTGGGCACTGCAACCCCAATCAAACATGTCCATAAACCAAGGGCTCCTAAGTCCCTAAAAGTGTTGTTCCATACCCTGAAAGAACAAGGTCAACTGATTACATCATCTCCCAGAAGTTCTCCATGAAAATTGCTCAGAACTGGTCAAAACTGGACCATCTCACCTGCTCCATGGTCAAAGTGTGATGCATCCCACCTAATGCACACAGGAGGTGCGATGCATACTGAAAAGCCCTTCTATGGGGTGCGATGGGCGAGAGAGAAAAAATGGCAGAGACAGTTTGCGAGGTGGATGATCATGGAATCTTCCATAAACTTCTCCTGTGACACTTGCCTCTCTGAATTCGCGCAGGGATGAGTAAGAGATCATCAATATCCAAGTGGAATCAAGAACTATCAGGGATAGGACACTAATGAGAATCCTAGAAGCTGACTCACCCCCCTGCAATCATCTATATATGGATCCCTCATCCCAGAGATCCAGAGGCTGGAATTTTGTATCTTGTAAGGAAGTGCTATTGGTTTCTTGTTGGAATATCATAGTGTTGGTTGATCTAAGCTTTTCATGAGGTGAAAGAAGGGCTTTTATGCTGGAGGGTGACGCTGGGTCAGAACAATTGGTTGTAATCCTCTTTGCTATTCTTGATTATTAATAAAGCTATTCAAGTTTTCCTCCACATTCTTGTATGTTTGATGATATATGCATTTGTGTGATCAATATACATCTGGTCCTATATTGTTTATGATTGTAGATCTCTATTCTTTGATAGTATTATGTTGCTTTGATCCCACAGGTGCTCTTTGAAGTTGGGTAGACGAAGGAGAAGTGGCAAGGATCTGTCAGAAAGGAGAGGAATCAAGCAAGGAACCAAGCGCAAGACTGAGGTTGGTGTCCTTCATTCCACTCTTATCTACTTCTCATAAAGGAAAACGAAAGTGGTTTTAGTTTGTTTGTTTCTAAGATAGCTACCAGTCTTAGTGGGACTAGTAGATCCGAGTGGACACTAGATTTCCCAATAACACAATTTCATTTTCCGAAGTTACTGGTAGTATTTCTCCTTCCAGTGAATTAGCTGAAGAACCTGAAATTTCTGATCCTGACACTGAACCTGCTGCTACTCCAACTTCAGGATTTGCTTCTCCAACTTTTAGTGGTCCTGGTTCACCTAGGGTAGGAAACATCATTACTCAAAATCTTCCTTCTGGCCTCATTTCTATTGAAGAACTTGTTAGTCTAGATGAATACATAACTCTTCCTGAAAACCAACCAACTTTAAATCTTAGGGAGCGTGAATCAATATTCTACAGTCCTTTTAGAAGTGACACTTGGTATGTATCATTGACAAATTTTTTAGAAAACTTGGGTCTTAGTTTTTCACCACATCGAATTCCTTTTCATCCTACACCAAGAGGTTATTATCCTCCATCGATCATGCAAGACAGTCATCTATGTTTTCCCAATCACCAGAAACATTTTTATATGGCGGTCCTTTTGTTCCTTCTGGGTATCAGTCACTCACTGGTACTTTTTTAAGAGCATCTCCTCAACTAATTGAACATGAGTTATCAACTGGTAATAATGGAACTCAAGCGTTGAAGAAATCCTTATGATGTCTGGTAGTATTCCAAATCCTCAACCTCAAGGTAGTCAGTTACCGCCTTGGGGGAAACCCCAAGGTAGTCAGTTACCGCCCAGGGGGAAACCCCAAGGTAGTTAGTTACTGCCTGGGGGGCAACCTCAAGGTAGTCAGTTACCTCATGGGGGGCAACCTCAAGGTGGTCGGTTACCGCATGGGGGGCAACCTCAAGGACAGTACATACCTTTAGGATAGTACATACCTCAAGGTCAATCCCAGACTCAGTACATACCTCAAGGTCAACCCCAGTTTCAATACATACCTCAAGGTCAACCCCAGTTTCAGTACATGCCTCTGGGTTATCAACCTCAAGGTCAGTACCCAACTCAAGGTTTCCAATCGCCTTCTGGTCAATCGTTTTTACAAGGAGATGGAAATGTACCGCTTAATTATCAGCCCTATGTTCAACCAGGTTATGGTCCTCCATATGCACAACCTTTTAAGGGTCTATACCTCGGAATGAATATGGTGTGGGATCCATCTCAAACTCAACAGACTATGCAACCTAATGTGCAGTTATGGAGTCAACCTGGAGAACCTTTGGTTTCTGGTCCAACCCAACAACCTATCTAACCTACTGTTCAAACCCCTGCACCTGGTTTAGTTCAGCAGCCTGGGCCTAGCTCACCTCAGACTCCGCCTCAAACTACTTCTGAAACTACTATAGCTTTTATTCAACCTACCACACTTGTTTCTAGAGTATCTATAGCTCCAGTTTCTACGGTTCCTGCATAAGTGCAAACTCCTCAAGTCTCTGTACCACAGTCAGGACCTACAGTTTAGACTTCGGTCCAGATGCCTGTAGGACAAGCTGGTCCAAGTACGGTTGTCGCAAGTCAACCACAATTCACTTATCAACCGTACTAGGGACAGTATCAATTTGTTCCTACTGTACAAAACCGAGTTTATCAGTATCAACTGTATCCTGGCTATACTTATCAACAACCTTAGCAACCCTAGTTTAGTCTGGTTAATCCTAGTTTCCCAGGAGCTTATAACATTCCTAATGCAAATCCAATTCCAAGTTATCCTGGATATCCTCCTCTTGGAGTTGGTCTTGTTACTCAAGGTTTTCGCGACCCTAATCGTCAGTTACCATTTATTGCAACTTTGGATTTACTTGATTTGTCGCGCCTTACGAATGATCCGATTTACTATGTTCCGTATTAGCCGCCAATGCCTAGTAAGTTGCCCAGTGATATCCCAAAATTTGAGGGTAAGTCAAGAGAGGATCCATCAAATCATGTCATGACTTATCATCTCTGGTGTGCATCTAATTGAATCATTGATGATTCAATTCGATTGCATCTTTTTCAGCGAACTCTTATTGGTCTTGCCGCCAAATGGTACATTGAGTTACCACGAGCCTCTTTTTATAATTTCAATCAGTTAGCCACTTCTTTCTTAACTCATTTTCAGTTGCTTGTTAGATACGACAATGGCACGGAACTGTTAACTTCACTAAAACAATCCACGTCCACATATATTTCTGATCATATTCATGAATGGCGACGTAGAAGGTGTTTAGTGAAAGTTTTCATTCCGGATCAAATTTTAGCGGAATGGTTCATTAAATCATTGTTACCCAAAATCACTGAAGATGTAGCTAAGGGAGGAGTTGTCACTGAAGAGCAAGTCATTGCTCAGGCTCAGTACCTTGACCTCGTTTATACGCAGTCAGGTACTTTACATGAAAAAATCCCTGATCTTCCAAAACATGGTCAAATAACTACAGCTCCTTCAGGGTCTCATGCCGTTGATGGTATGATTGGTTCAGTTAGTCCTAAAAGTAAGAAGAAATCTTCAAATAATTCTTCTCCTATAATAACTTTACCTGATTCCCCGACAGGATATTCTTTCGCTGAAATTTTTGCCGATGTCCATGTCGTAGAATCATCTACGGCCAAATCAAAATCCAGTAGTAAAAAGAAGGGGAAGAAGAAAAACAAACAAATCTCAAAAGAGAAAATGGATAAAAATGAATCTACTGACGAAAAATGTAAACCTCGCTATCCTTGTTTCATTTGCAACGAGGATCATTTTACCAAAGACTGCCCACATTGAGTAGAGGTTTCGAAAATCGTTAAAGGTTCTCAAATGCCTGCTGTCTTGAAGGATCCCTTTCCTACTTAAGATAGTAAGATGATTGGTTCTTCCTTGAATGCCTCAGAAGAACCCATTATGATGATGTCTCATGTCAGGATTGCGATGCGATCGCAAGGTTATGGTAGTAAACACCCTGTTGGTGGTAAAGAAGCAGAATCTTCTAATTCAAACACATCAACTTCACCTACTCCTAGTTCCGGTCCACTACAGATCGAGAAACCCAACCCTGACTTAGTAATCAAACTGCCTGCTAAAGGTATACTTCAGAAATCAGCTTTCAATCCACATGCGAGAGCTGCTTAGAATTATAACATTGTTGAAGACTTAGCTATTTCCCTTTCAGCAATGTCGGCTTTGGAAGTGCTGCAATCATGCCTAGCACAATGCAAATTACTATTGTCTGCTATAGGAGCTATTGATATTCAGGATTCAAACCTAATAATCTTCGATTTAGAGAATAGTACACCCCGCCTACCTCATCAAATGGCTTTCCAGATTCTATTGTTAGTAAAAAACAGACATTGTTTTCGGACTGTGATTGATGAAGGAGCTTCTACGTGTATTATGTCAATCCAGTGTTGGAGATCGCTTGGTTCTCCCACACTCAATTAGTCTCCGAAAATTCTAAAACTTTTGATGGCCGAGGGTTCCATCCTTTTGGTATTTTTTGATTTACCTATAGGGGTTGAAGGCAAAACCATAAATCTAGATGTGGAAGTGGTTGATGCCCCTCTAGATTACAACCCTCTCCTGGGTCGCAGTTGCACTTATGCTATGACTGCTATTGTTTCATCAGTCTTTCGGCTTATCAAGTTCCCTCATAATGGAAAGATTGTTACGATAGACCAACTGACTTATTTCTCATCCGACCCAGCCTCTACGAATAGTACTCAGCATATCGGTAAAACAACTATCCCTTACAAGGATGTTGGAGTAGGTTTGATTAAAGATTCTGGTTTACTAGGAACTTTTTCCTTCCCTCCTCCTAACGTATCGCCTTCTATTGCAACTATTCATATGATTTCATCGAACACTATTGCTTTTGATGATCCTTGGATCGTACCTTCCGATTCTGAGGTGGATTCATTTGGTGACGCGATGCCTTTGAGTCCCTTTGAAATTGCCTATCAGGCTGTACAGTCATTTTCTGATTCCTATTCAATCAAAATTGATCCAATGAATGTGGTCCATGGGGAATCACTTTCGATGTCAACCTCAGCTACAAAAACACTTTCTGATCCTGTTCATACTAATGAGTAGATTCGTGAACTTTTGTCTGTTGATGATTTACAATGGGAAGATCTTCATCATTGATCTTTGTTTTTGCCTAAGCTTGATCATTTTGAAAATTATTTTTCATCTATTTTTACCACTGACTATGTCAAAGACCCGCAGAATCGATCGTAACTTTATGATTCTGAGTTAAATTTGGAAAATATCTCTCGAACGGTTCCTATTGAAATTTCAGTTAAGTCTAGAATTATTGAAAACATTCATATAGGTGCTTCATGTACAAACGATGAAATTCAAACTTATAAAGCCCTATTTCAAGAATTCCGTGAAGTTTTTGCCCGGTCATATGAAGAAATGCCAGGAATCGATCCGTCAATTGTTGTCCATGAAATTAAAACATACCTGGATGCTAAACCTATCCGACAACGCTTACGTCAGATACATCCGCGAAAAGCCACTGCTATCAAAGTTGAAGTTGAAAAATTACTTCGTGCAGGTTTCATTTATCCAATTCCTTTAACCGATTAGGTATTGAATATTTTTCCTGTTAACAAAAAGCAAGGAATGATAAGAATATGTATCGATTATAGGGATATTGATCAAGCTTTTCCTAAAGACAATTATCCAACCCCCTATATTGATCGAATTATTGATGATTGTGCTGGCAATGAAATGTTCTCCTTTATGGATGGCTTTTCTGGTTACAATCAAAACAACATACTCCCTGCCGATCAACCCAAAACAACTTTCATTTGTCCATGGGGGACATTTGCTTGTTGCAAATTAACTTTTGGATTGAAGAACGCTGGAGCAACTTTTCAAAGGGCTATGTCTTACGCATTTCATGACATCAAGCACATTGTGCAACCTTATCTCGATGATTTACCTACCCATTCATTGCGTAGAGCTGATAATCTCACTCATTTACGAGCAATCTTTATGAGATGTAGGAATTATCAAATTAGGTTGAATCCACACAAATGTGTATTCTGTGTAGAAATGGGTCGCTTACTAGGATTTGTCGTATCGAAGGTTGGCATTCGTGTCCACCCCTTGAAGGTGGAATCTATCATCAATCTACCTCCTCCTTCGACTCTTCGCCAACTCCAAAGTTTGCAAGGGAAAGAAAACTTTTTACATCGTTTCATTCCTAACTATGCCGAGATAATGAAAGGTTTTACCAGGTTGTTAAAATAGAATATTCCATTCTTTTGGGATGAGATCACTGATCGATCTTTTGATGCACTCAAACATATGTTGACCCATGCACTGTTACTGCATCCTCCCAATTACAACCAGGATTACTTTTTGTACCTCGTCACTTCTCATTCCACCATTGGGATGGTTTTAGTTCAGGAATATGAATTCAACAATGAACATGTGATTTACTATCTTAGTGAAACTCTGCATCCGACTGAGCTTAAATATTCGCATGTGGAGAAATTGGCCTTGGCAGCTATTCAAGCTGTCCAAAGATTTCATCACTACATCTTATTACGCAAAACCACGGTAATTTCTGACTGTAACCCTATGATGTATATCTTGACCAAACAATTGCTAGGGGGCAAGTATTCCAAATGGATAGTTATCCTGTAGGAATTTGACTTGGAATTTGAAAAATCCAAGGCAAAGAAATCTTTGGTTTTTGTTGAACTAATGTGTGATTTCCCATGTACTGATACTGAAACTGTGGCGGAAGAGCCCATTGCAGATGAATCCTTGTTTCTTATCAGTACTCTTGATCCTTGGTATGGAGATATTATTGTTTATCTCCAAACCCAATCTTTTTGGCTTGAAATCTCATGATCTCAGCGATGGAAAATACATTTCCAATCCCAATAATACAATATTATTGGTGATACACTTTATCGTCGTGGAGCAGATTTTGTTTTCCGACATTGTTTAACTCATGAAGAAGCTGAAAAGGTTCTGAATGACTGTCACTTTGGAGCATGTGGCGGTCATATGTTTGGGTATGCCACAGCCCAAAAGATATTGCGCGCTGGTTATTTCTGGCCATCCTTATTCAAAGATTGTATCTATGCAGTCTGGAAATGATACAATTGTCAAATCTTTGATCGTAAAATGCGTGCTCCACCTGCTCCTCTCCACCCTATAATTGCTGTCGGTCCTTTCGCAAATTGGGGTATTGAATTTATTACATGTAACCCTCACTCGGCCGGGGGGCATGCGTATATTATCCTAGCGGTAGATTATTTTACGAAGTGGGTTGAGGCAATGCCTACATTTTCGGTAGATGGCAAGATTGCTGCAACTTTCGTATTCAGTCATATAATTGCTAGATTTGGTGTTCCTCAAGCTACTATTACTGATCATGGAAGTCACTTTCGAAATATCATGACGACTGAACTGATAGATAAACTTGGCTTGCGCCATGATAGTTCTACTCCATATTATCTGCAAGCTAATGGTTTGGTTGAAGCTATCAATAAAGTTTTAGTCACTATGATCCAACGAATCATTGGTATTCATAAGTCGAATTGGCATACCATGCTATTTTCAGCACTTTGGGCATATCGGACCTCAGTAAAAACATCAACTGGTTTCACTCCTTTTCAACTGGTCTATGGTTTGGAAGCAGTGCTACCTATTGAATGCGAAATTCCGTCATTACAATTAGCCATAGAATTACTCCCAGCTACTTCTGAAGAAGAGAAACGTTTTTTGTACTTAGCTCAGCTAGATGAGAATCGACGCACTGCTGCAATAGCAAACGAGACTCATGCGAAACGAGTGAAAGCTCAATACGACATAAATGTTACACCTCGTAATTTTTCAGAAGGAGACCTAGTTTTACTATATGATCAAGCAAACGATAAGCTAGGGGCTGGAAAATTTGTACCTATGTGACATGGTCCTTATATTGTTAAGCGAAAGTTGGAAAAAGGGGATTATGAATTGATAGATTTTGACGGTGTCTCTTTGGGTAAACCTAGAAATGGACTTTATCTGAAGAGATATTATGCTTAAATTTTGGTGTGGAGATTTTTTGTTGGATTAGTTTCTTTATAGCTAGTGTGTTTTAGATTAGAAAAGTGTGCCTAGTTTAGAGATTGCTTTTATCACTATTCCTGCTTATCTTGATTTTACTCTTGATATTACAGATGTCGATGTCTCTTCAAACATACATTGGTTTTGCTGAGATTTTCCCTGACCGGGTCTGAAGAGCCTTGTGCTTCCAGCACTTCCCCCATTTGCAAGAAACCATTGTTTCCTTGTGTGATGTTGTCTTTCTACTTGAGAGATCATGGAGTAAGTCATGGAAGGAGTTTGTTGAAGGCTTGAGACTGGACGAATCCAGAGGACGATTCCGCTTGGAGCCTGCGAAAGGACGAATCAAGTGAAATCATTCCTTTTTGTACTTTAGTTATTTATAATAAAAGAAACACTTGTCTTGTTCCTGATATAAATCTTCTTCATGTTCATGATGTCAATGTTATAATTCATATGTGAATGGTTGTTTTTAATTACATAACTAACTGCCTTTCCTTATGTTATGAAGATGATTTCTTTATGATGCTTGGTCAATATACTACTGTACTTTCTAGAATTGTTTGTTTTGCAGGTTGAAGGACTAAAAGGAACTAAAAGAGGGTTTGGACCCTAACTGGATCTTCTCAAATGAAGGACCTCAGGTGCACCCCTTTTTCGTATAGTTTGTTTATATTAGCATCATGGTTGTATGGAATGAGTGTTTCTCTATGTAAATAACCTCCGATCTGCTAGGGTATCAACCCAAGACCCTAGGGGAATTTATCCCTTAACAGAATTGGCGACTCCACTAGGGACAACAATATTGTTGTTCCTATTTTGGGTTTATTCAAGCCAATCAGGGCTCAACTGTCTGTTTGCTTGCTGTTACTGTGTAGTCCGTTCCTGTAGGAACTTGAGTTGTAAGTTTGATCAGTTTCTTCAGAATGTTTTTGTTTTTTCTTGAAATCTTTTATATATGTTGTTTTTCCAGTTTACAGAAGCGTATATACGCATGTTTCCTTAAGTAAACCTGCGTATACGCATGTTTCCTTACGCTGATTCGCGTATACACGCAGCTGTGCATTAACATAGTCGTGTATATCTTGTAATTTTCAAGATTTTTCAAATCTTTTTGTTTCCGAAGGTCTATCTGCTGGTTTGATTCAGTCCTGAACAGTTACTTTTCTGTGTCAGTCTTTAGTTTTATAGCAAGTATCTGATTCAAATTCTCTCTGATTGTGAGAAGTGTTGGTCTTGTTTTTGTTCTTTTGTAAGCGTTATCATTTTTTTTTTAAGCACGCAAGATTTCTTGCTAGGAATCTTGGCTGGTCTGATCCTTCAAGACAAAAAGATTGATCTCAATCTTTGTGTCAAATCTTGTTTTGGTGACCTTTTGTGTTTTCTTGTCAAAACTACATTTTTGTGACCATCTACTTTTCTTTCTTTCCAAACATTGTTGATTGACACTTTCTTGAAAATTGTCTTTTTGATCTTTTGGTCTTTGTTGCCAAGCTCTTATTGCTGCTTTTGATTGTTAAGAGCATCGCAAAACACATTTTTTTGTTTGTTTGTTGAGTTTTCATCCATTTTGTGTTGTCAGCTTGCAAAGTGTTTTGTTGCCGATTTTTCAATCATAATGTTTTAGTCTTGTTGAGAGCACTTTTGAAAAGACGTTTTTGTTTTGCTTTTGAAGAGAACTTGAAAAACTTGGTTTTTCTTTCTTGAACTTTGTTTTGATTTAGTTTCTTTTAGTGAATGAAAGTGCATTTTTGTTTTTCTTGAAACTTGCTTTTAGTGTAGAGACGAAAATGAGCATTAGCAACTCATATTCCATCTAAACATTTTAAGTGGCAAATCATATTGATAAACAAGTTAGTTTCATTTCTTGATTTAGAGTAGTCTTAAGTCTTGCATCAGCATGTACTCATTGCATTAGGATAAATTTGTACATATTTTTAGGACATCCATAGTTTTTTTAACTTTTGTGAGTGTGAAGCTTGAGTAAAAGAAAAGAAAAGACAAATTTGTTCCTTTCTTTGAAGTTCCTCTGCACCGAGTAGAAATTTCTTTCATCGAAGAACAAAACGAGTGAATTTGCATATAGTTTGGTTTTTATTAATTTATTTTGCGTCAAAACACCACAAGTTTCATTTCCTCTTATCCCTTGACTTAATAACAACCCATTTAAAAACAAGCGCTAATTAAAATATCCTAGAACTTTTTCATAATTGTCAAGTTAGACACACCAACAAGTTTTAGGATATTTTAGGGCCTTAGATTAGGAGAGTGGAGAGAAAACTCTCCAAGGCCATTTAAACTGTCAAACATTGGAGTCTAAATAGTGAGTGAAAATCTGATAGCATTAGGGAAACCAGGAAAGCTCCGGATCTAGGAGTTAAGCACGAGGGTTTTTGAAGATAAGGAAGAGAGATACACCCTCTCCTACTTGTCGGATCTAACCTCAAGACTGTTCCACCTGGCTTCTGATACGAGTTGGTAACCTTAGTTGCTACTCCTAGGGATCTACATAGGTGGCTATGGAGGGGAATCCCGTGGCACCTGAGGTCGACGTTGTATCACTCTCAACGGTACTATTGGAGGGCACCCTTGCGAAGCTTGGGGGCTTGCACCGACACAGGCTGTTGTTAGGAGGTCAGCGTAACTTCCTCTGTTACCTTCGCTGGTAACTGGGACTTCATTGTCCCAGACTATATTTGGAAGGCCCCTTCCTTCACTTTCTTGTATTTTGGTGTGCGGTCCTCATCACCTAGAGTGGAAATACTCGAAAGTTGTTTGACTCACTGATATCTTTTAGGGACTTTTTAGTGTGTGCTCTCTGCTCTTAGTTGGCCTAGCTTTCATTTTTTCTTGAGTCTTTAGCTAGAACTTAATAAAAAATTCAAATTGGCTGACCGATCACCTAGACGGTCTCGAAGACTTCGTGGTCTTTCACCACCAAGTTTAGAGCCTTCTCCTAGAAGGCGCAGAGGTAATACTATCGGTGGGTTTCATCCCGTGGTAGCTGACGCATTGGGGATTGATCCTCCTCACGGGGACATTAGTGTTCGAAATAGGCTTGGTACTTCCGCGGAACAAGAGAGGAACACTCCAGTTCTTTTTCAATCGCAAGATAACATAGAAGTAGAAGAATTTCAAGAGTCGTTAGCGGCTCTGAATTCTCCCTTACCTTCTAGCTATCCAGAAGTATGACAATACGTTGGGTCTTCAGTGCATAGACTGTCAATTCCAGGTCATATTACGCACTTACCGTCGATGGATACTACTGGAAGCATGGCTTCTACCACAAGTGCTACAACTATGTAGACTCCAACATCAATACAAGGGGGAGGAACCATATCCATCCCCTCTGCATCTTTATTTGGGTCTTTTGCTAGCACATCTTTAGTTGGGTCTACCTCCATTCCTTCTATGAGTGGAAATTCCCAAGCCAATGATTTTAGTACTGGATTCTTCCCATTTGTCACTCATTCACAGGGTATTCCGTCAGTTCCATTTAGTGCCTCCACATCCATGATGGGTGGATCGACTTCATTTCAGGGTTTTCCTTTTGGGAGTGGTCATATACCACATTCCAACCCGACGATAGGATCTATGCCTTTTTCCGCCACAGGACAAAGTAGTAATCCCTTTCAAGGTTGGACTAACCCTGTGGTTAGTGGCATGGGAACTGGGAATCCGTTTTTCGGCCAACAAGGGAATAAGCCATACTCCACAGTTAGTTCGTTTCGAAGTATTCCTCCCTTAGCTTCTGCTTAGAATCCTTATCAGGGGTTATCAACTCCTTATAATCCTTTAGGAGGGAGCTTGGCCTGTTATGGAGGTTTTTCGGCCAGAGTTGGTCAAACTTCGAGTTTTTCTAGATCACAAGGTCTGCCTTTTGGTTCAGCTAGTTTTGCGGGTTACTTCGGCCAGCTTGGTGCCTTCCAAAATCCAGGACAATCTTTTCAGAACTTTGGGAACTCCACCCAGTCTAGGTGGAATCCCCAAGGTCCTCCTAGGCTTCCCTTTTTGGCAACGTTGAACTTTCCAGATCTCACGAAATTAACAAACGATCCAATCAAATACAATCCGGCCTGGCCTCCGGTCCCAAACAATCTCCCTTCAGACATTCCAAAGTTCGAGGGGAACGGTGGTGAAGACCTGGGCGACCATGTAACCACATTCCATTTGTGGTGCTCATCAAACTCCCTTATTGATGAATCGATTAGGTTGAGACTTTTTCAACACAACTTGACTGGTAATGCGGCCAAGTGGTATATAGAGTTGCCAGGGGGAAGCTTCACATCTTTCACCGTCTTAGCTAATATTTTCTTAAATCATTTCTAGTTGCCCGTCCGTTATGATGCCGAAACTGAACTTCTGGCCAATTTCTGTCAGGACACGGCAACTCACATTTCTGGCCACATTCAGGAATGGAGATGGAGAAAGAGGCTTATTAAAGCTGAAATTCCCCCGAAATACCGTCTCGAATGGTTTTTGAAATCTTTACAACCTGAAATCTCTAAGGATGTCTCCCTGTTCGGAGTCTATTCTTAGGAGCAAGCTATTTTTAGAGCCTAGCAATTAGAGTTGATTTATTCTCAGTCTGGGATTCTACAAAAAATCTTGCTTGATGCTCCCAGGACCAAGGTTGATATAGCCAAGTCGAAGCCAGGTCCCCACGCGGATGGTATCATTGGATCAATAGACACAAATGCGGTGAACTTGTTGAGTTAACTGCAACAGTTGTCTTTACAAACTGCTTCTAACAACCAGGTCACATCGTCTAACCCTTCGTCTTCCCAACCCTCTTCAATTAATGCCATCCAATCTTCCAACCCCAAAGGAAATCAAAATTCGAATGGGAAGAAGAAAGGACGAGGTAAGAAAAAGAGTCAAGATGAGAAGACTGACGCAAATAAATCCGACAATAATGCTGGCGGTGGTAGAAATGAGTCTAAAAAGAAAGTCAAGTTTCCATCCAAGTTATGCAGTGGAGACCATTTAACTCATCTCTGCCCAAATATTCAAGACGCTCATCACTTGTTAGGGCAGCAAGGGACTTCTAGCTCTCAAGCTGTGTTAACCAACCCTTTTCCCCAAGGGCAGCAACTTCTTGCTAGCGCGAGTTCAAACCCTGGTACCTCCGTAGGGGGCAACCAGGAAGGGAAAAAGTCATCAAATGTTTTCATGATGGGTTTTAATGTCCATGTGGCCACTCAGTCACGTGATTATGGCGAAGTAGAAACTTCCAAGGACAAAACTACTTCCAGAAATACTGACCTTCATATTGAGCTACCCCCTGTCGAGAGTATACCACGGATACCGAAAGGTTCTGCTAAATGCGTGACTATTGATCCTAATGCTAGGGCCACCCAGAATTACTCCATTGTTGAGGATCTGGCTCAAAGTCCATCCACCATGTCCGCTTTAGAGGTTCTCTAGTCGTGTCCAGCTCAACGAAGTGCTTTACTTTCGGCGATTGTGGTAGTTGATCCAACTAACTCTTTAGTGCTCACTTTCGACATGTTAAATGTCAAAAAGCGACTCCCTCATCATGTGGCTTTCCAAATAAAGTCTACATACCAGAAAATTAACATTTTTCGTACCGTTATTGATGAACGAGCTTCCACGTGCATCATGATGTCATGTTGGAAGGCTATTGGATGGCCTTCTGTTGTGGAGGTAAATCCCATCTGCGGACAGAGGCGATCCCTACTAGTCCAAATAGGGTCTAGCAACAATCAAACAACGCTAACACGTAGGTTCCTAATTGCAAATGAAAGACCAATGATGAAGGCCTACCTGGATTCCAACACTAATACTTGTAGCAGAGTTGATGCTCCCGTTCCTTTGCCCCGGCTGGTCACAATCCTCACGATCCTCATGCACGGACACCTGCACATGCAAAGAACGATACAAACACAAGCATAAAATCCAATAGATGCAACTATATATCAGTCAGAAAGGATATAACTCAAACACCATCATAAAGACAATAAGAGTGGAACCATAATGATAGTCGTCTATTATTGATAAACAAAGAAGAATACAACCATAGTTCTGATGTCAAATCCTTCTCAGGAGGGTCCAGCCAGCAAGTCCCTCAAGCATTCACCCTTGAAGGTAGATCTCCCAAGACAAAACTCTCTCTCACACAAGTTTACACAAGAAAGAAACACTTCAAAACCTTCCTTAAGCTCTCTAGCAATCCCACACTTGTCACACCAGCTACCTATCAAGCTCACACACTATCAGCAACACTCCAAACACTATGAATTCCAAACTAGCAGCTCATGGCAATGGTCGAGGCTTAAATAGGAGAAGGAGTCTCCATGAATGGTGGGAGGATGAGCTTATCTCCAAGGAAGGTGGCTCAAATGACGAAACATACATGCCAGAGAAGGGAGGGCAACATTTACAAGGCCAATAACCAGGTTTGGAGTCATCTGGAAGGCCGACTGTTAGAACAAACTCACCCAGATTGGATCATCGCGGGTGAATAACTGCACTGGAGCGCTGACATCGCTGCTGAATAACGAAGAAAGTCATGTCAGCGCGATCAAATATGAGCAATAGTCGCGCTGTCTCATGAAACTTGACCAGTGCGGGAATCACGTGTACTTCCGCGCTGGCAGCGCATTCAGTCTGTTTTGGAGCGCTCATCAGCGCATTTATTTTTACAACAGTCGCGATGTTAGAAGAACTTTGGCAAAGTGATCATTTGGCAACATTAGAGAGCATGAACATGATTAATTTGGTCTCATGACACAGTAGGAAGACTGACAGGAAGACAGTGACAAATTACTGTGTAACAGATGCCCCCTAAAGCATGAAGCCCGAGAGAGTGGGAGGGGTGAAATGCTTTATGAAACCTGACTGAACTAGAACACCACCAGGAAGAACCTGCACGCAAGTACAACTGATATCTCTGATAAGCAATTACATGTAGTCTAGGCATGGGCGCAGCCATCCAAAAGACATATGAAAGAAGTCTGTGGTATGGACGCAACCACCCAGCTAATGAGACCGTGATGATAGTAAAGGTATGGTCGCAGCCATTCATGAAGACTCAAGTATGGGCGTAGCCATCCATCAATGAGTCATGTAATGATCATAATAGTCCACAAAATCGCAACCTAGATCTCAATAGGCAAAATCTAGGGTCTTGCGCTCCATCTCGACCCGAAAAAAGTACAAGTTCAAGCATGCGAATATAGGAGTTGAAGTCAAACATGCTAGAACATCGTCTGATTACCAGTCAATAATGAAAACTGTTAACAGACGTGAGAGGTACCACCAATAATGACAATGGTCCTCAAGGTACTATAGGTACAATCTACAGCGTGTGAATCAATGAGCTGGCGTCGAACACCCGCAGAATCATTCGATCAGAGGCCAATGATGAAAACCTCGCGTCGAACACAAAGAACCTACCATTGAGGCATGCAGGCTCCAAGGCACCTGAAGGGAGTCTCTAGGTCAACTTCCTGGATAATGAGCTGAAGTCGACAGGAAGTGACCTTGATCGAAGGTGGGCCATAATGTTTCCCACATCATCGACACGAGACAGAGAAGGATAAGATATTTTGCGTGAGGTATCAGAGGGAGGTTGAGTATTCTTGCAGAGGTCAACTTCTCTTGAACATATCGGCGGCACAACAGTGGACTTGGTAGTATTTGACATTAAATGATCAGGGGTCATGGCGACAAGGAAATGAGCAGATGAGAGGTCAAACAGGATAACCCAAACCCACGGAGGCCAGTATAAAAGCAAGATGAGAAGTTCCCACCCAGACACGAATGTGGACAAGTGCCATGTTCAAGAGCAACATACTGCCGACACGACAATGATTGTGGTTCCATTTCCCCACCATTGCTGGCGAGTACCCCGATTATTTTTTGATGAAAAGCTTGATGGGGATAGCATATGCTTGGAAGATGTCATTTCGATAGAATCTGATGTCATTAAGTTTTAATGAGTCTGACAAAGGAAGAACTCGACGTCTTTTCCTGTTTAGAGAGTCTGAAAAGATAGCAGAAAAGTGAACTCCAGGGGGGTCCTTTTTCGTAGCGTTGTGTCTCTCGAGCCCGAAAAAGTATAAAACGATGCTCGAAAGAACTGCCCAACCAGTATGATCGAGGAGTACTTTTCGTAAGTAGTGACTTCGACCCGAAAAAGTAGAAAAGCGGTCAGAAGCACGTCGTTTTGTAGCCAATAACGAGTTCGAAACGACAAAAACCCGACGATCTTTTTAAGTTTAAACGGTCGAAAAAGAGCTTAAAGACGACTGCCTCTCGCTTCTTTTAACGAGTCGAGAGGGAGACTTGGCTATCTTTTCTTATTTCACGTCGAAAAAGAGCTTAAAGACGACGTTTTGGGACCAAGTGCGTATAGAACTGTCGTAATTCCACCAGCATGAGAATCTGCACAAGGAACACCGCACGCATAAACCTGTTCGAAATAATATAGACAACATGCATAAAAACATAGTAAAACTATATCGGAACCAAGCATATGGTAAAAACCATCATAAAAAACCCATATTAATGAAAAATAATATTTAATTTTCAAAATTTACCATAAATAGGGGGGTAAACAAAATTTTTACCATTGTTACCATTTGGAGCTTTGGAGAACGACTTGGAGCTGTGAGGTTGACGAGCGAAATTCCACCTCGTACGTGCATCATCCTTCCTGAAGTCAGTTCCAGGTAGGTTCATCTTGCCTTACGCTCCATTTTGAAGTTCTTTTGCTGCATTTTAACGGTGGGAAATGGTTGTTTGAGCGGATTTTTTGAAACGCATTCCGCTCTCGGTCAGCGCGGATTTCCCTATCGGGTCTGCGCTGATCGAAAAAAACTTCCACAGGCCACTCCCGGATCAGCGCGGAAGAGTGATGTACTTCCACGCTGACCCGGAAAAAATATCAAAGGTGCCCATTATCAGCACGACTATTTTAAAAACAGTCGCGCTGACGCCGCGCAACAAGTTTTTTTAATAAAATTAACGTGTGAAACTTTATGAGCAGGGTCCTAATGAAATTTTTTGATCATGTAGGGTATAATGGCGTTCGTTTGGCAGGAACGTGCTCATGATAACGAGGACATAGTAGCTTTTGCCGATGCTGGGTGCTGAAATGCATTGCGAGGGTGCGGGTTGCTAAATTCTTCTTAACTCCGCGCCTGTGAGCACAACTTGACCTTCTGGAACTCTTGATCAGAGCCTGGAATCCCACTGATGGGAAGTTCGTCATCTGAGGCCGAGACATCGATTTTGATTACATAGACATCTATTTTTTGACCGGGTTGTCACGTCGAGGTGAGATGCCTATTCTGGAGGGGCAGCGACCCGGTGGTGATACTCTAGACATGCTGATGGCTCAGGTGTGCCCACAGGCACGCAAATCGCGGAGCAGGAAGATAGCGATTCCTACGCTGGGGGACATCATCCTTCGAACTATGCTCTTCATGGTGACTCGGGCAGCGGGCTCCCAGGCCCAACATGAGGCCTCGAAGACCCA
Organism: Pinus tabuliformis; assembly: GCA_031772625.1. Taxonomy (NCBI): domain Eukaryota; kingdom Viridiplantae; phylum Streptophyta; class Pinopsida; order Pinales; family Pinaceae; genus Pinus; species Pinus tabuliformis. The sequence goes on along the minus strand of CM062810.1, from coordinate 105,169,718 downwards.
TCTTCGACTGGCTCTCGAATGCTTGAATCCTACCATATTTAACTGGGCAGCGGCAGTAGCGGAAAATATGAAGAGACAACTGACCAACTGCCATCGTGGTGAGTCGAAGCAGTTTGGCTACGGATCGATCTTACTCCCGCTCATGCTGGAGCGGGTGCCGGCATTGCAACTGCAGGATATGGTCGTGGACCCACCTAGAGGCCCTCGAGAGACGAGGGCCACACGATGGGGCCATGTCATGCCACGAGGAGGTGGCGGTCAACCAGTGGCATGGGGGGTATACTTCTAAGAGTGGTTGGAGAGGCAGACTAATTTTGTGCAGGACTAGCCGTATGCTGGCCTAGACTTCCGTGGAGACCCAGACATGCTGCTGCCTGCTGGAGAGCAGTGGGATGACGGTGGTAAGACACTTGGTCTCATTTTTTGATTTTTTATTTTTGTGGTGTTTCTGATTTTTTCATGTACATGTCCTAACGATGAACACTATGGTATGCAGATGTAGGACCGGCGAGACCCCTTGGCCTGGCCCCAGAGGCGCGGAGGGATGCACACGGCGTTGGAGCTCTAGCCTTGGCTCCTCCGGGAGATGATACGATGGAGACTATGATACGGACCTCGAGGGCTTGCTGTCAGGGATTCCAGATTACCAGGGGATAGAGGAGGTCCCCATAGCATCTCAGATCCATACAGTGGGAGTAGAACCTAGGATGCACCGCATTTTGAGGCGGGTGGCACGAGTGGCTGTGGATTATAGGGAGTACAACCCACCACAGTAGATATCTAGGTCTTTATTTCCTACTGGTGATTTTTTGAGAGACATGTGTCTCAGATGTACAGAGAATACAGGCGCTATCTAGACATGTACACTTATTTTTTGAGCGCCTCGGTGCGCCACACGATATATATATATATATATATATACATATTCATTTTGGATGGATCTTTTACATGTGATGATGTTTTTATATGCTATGCAAATGTCTAACACAAATGTAATCTAATGTATCAGTTGCATAACACACGACCCACATATTTTATTTTTACGCAAGCTTAAAATCACACATGACAACACATATGAAAACTATGCTTGGAAATGGATTTTATTTTATGCAAAGTAAAAATCACACACACACAACACACTTGTTAAAAACACACGTATGTACAAAAAATAGAGTGCGCGCATGATACTCGTTCAAGTCAAGCCCATTTCGGGACTTACCCTTTTGCATCGCTGTGTGACCAGCCTAGATAGTGTAGGCGTCGTCTCGACCTGTTTCGTAAAATGATCAACGACACTGATGATCTGCCCATGCCCCCCGGCCGAGCGAGGGTTACCGGCTAGATAATCAATGCCCCCTTGGTCAAAGTGGCCGAGGGTAGCGACAGTGTGCAATGGGGAATCAGAACGAGTGGAAATCAAACCGATCGAGTAATGGCAGAAGTGTCCTCAGACACATAATTTTATTAATCAGAAAAAATAATTACATAATTGATTTGCAAGAGCTTACACCCGAACAACCAAACACTCTTGCAATGAGCTATTTATAAGCTCCATGTCCTAACTACCTCTAATTATGGAGCACTTATTAAATAACAAGTGTCCATTTACAATAAATGCTATTCAAACCAACTAGCTAACTAATCTCCTATAATAGAGCCTAAGATACGACTCATTTGGAGAGTCATATCTTGTTACAACAATATACTAATTCTAATTGTCTCTAAAATAATTAATCATTCTAGAATAATTATTAATTTAATTTCTTAAATTAATAATTATTTTATTTCAATTTTATAACCTATGATAATAAAGTATTTTTGGATCATCTAACATTCCCCCCTATGATCCAAAGATACATTACAACAGATACCAAGTTCATCCATGAACTTAGTAAATTTTATTCTGCCAAGCGGTTTGGTGAAAATGTCGGAGATCTGATCTTCGGAAGGACAATAAACTGCTTTGAGGACATCTTTGGCAATGAGAGACCTGATATGATGATACTTGGTGTCCACATGCTTTGTTTTTGAATGAAAAACTGGGTTCTTGGCAAGTTTGATGGCTGACTGGCTGTCAATGAACAATGATGTAGCTTCTCCCTGAGAAATGCCCAAGTCCTGCAAAATTCGGCGCAACCAAACAATTTCACATGCTGCTTCCCATGCTGAAATGTACTCTGCTTCTGCTGAAGAAGTGGCCACTGTAGCTTGTTTCTTACAACTCCAAGATACTGCTGCTGACCCCATATTCATTAAATAACCTGATGTTGATGCTCGATCATCAATACTCCCAGCAAAGTCGGCATCAGAATATCCACCAAGTACAAAATTTTTAGTCTTTGTGTAAAGAAGACCAAAATCTTTTGTTCCTTGGATATATCGAAGAACTCTTTTGGCTGCATTCCAATGGCTGTCTCGTGGTTCCTGCATAAAACGTGAAAGAATACTGACTGCATAAGATAGATTAGGACGAGTATTTGTCAAATAAATCAAGCTGGCAATCAACTGTCTGTAAGTTGTACTGTCCACCTTTCCCCCCCTTCAAATTTTGAAAGTTTCAAGTTTTGCTCCATGGGGGTGAGAACAGGCTTGCAATCTTGCATGCCAAATTGCTGAAGAACCTCTGTGGCATACTTACTCTGAGAAATGAAAATATGATGTGGACGTTGGAAGACTTCAACTCCAAGATAGTAGTGAAGTAATCCCAAATCTGTCATCTTAAAACCTGCATGTAACTCCTTTTTTACCTGTGCAATATGATCATCATGATTGCCAGTGATGATCAAATCATCTACATACATAACAAAAATTACCAGATATTTGCCTTGTTGTCGCACATACAAAGTATCATCAGATTCACTTCGTTGAAAACCAACTTTCTTAAGGTAATCATCCATCTTGGCATACCAGGCTCGGGGAGCTTGTTTTAACCCATATAAAGCCTTGATCAATTTGCAGACTTTATGTTCTTGTCCTTCCACCTCAAAACCTGGTGGTTGGGTCATATACACGTCCTCCTGTAAATCCCCGTTGAGAAAAGCACTTTTCACATCCATTTGATGAACCTTCCATCCTTTTTGAGCGGCCAATGCAAGTGTTAATCGGATGGTGTTCCATTTAGCTGTTGGAGCAAAGGTTTCTTCATAATCAATGCCTTCCTGCTGCGCAAAACCTTTTGCGACAAGTCATGCTTTATACTTGTCAAGTTCACCCTGCTGATTATACTTAATTCTGTAAACCCATTTGCATCCTATGGGTTTAACATTTGCTGGACAATCAACAAGTTTCCAAGTGTTGTTATCAATTACTGCTTTATATTCGTCAACCATAGCCTGTTGCCATTCTTTATGTTTTACTGCCTCTTTGTATGTGGAAGGTTCAGTAAAATCATTTGCTATCAAGGAAAAATTGCCTTCACTTCTATGTGCCCTTCGGGTGCCAGTTTTATTTTGTTCATCAGGCTTTACATATTTCAAAAGTTGAACTGCCCATTTCGGAAGTTGGTGCTCACTTGTTTGTGCTTCTGTAAAGTCCCCATCATTGTAAAGAGGATTAATATAAATTGATGTTTGTCGTTCAGGTGAAGAATGTGGAGACTCACTGTCTGAAGAACTGCTGCTGCTTGGAGATGCGGATGAACTGCTAGAAGACCCAGATGATGTTGTTGATGTAGATGGACTGGATGACTCATCTTCAGAGGAAGGAAAATCAAGTTCATACCAATTTGGTGAAGTTGGTTGACTTTGCATTTTTCCATTTCTTTGACTTCCCTTAGTTTCTAATTTGTGAAGAAGATTTTCAATTTGTTCAGCACTCTTACTCTCTGTTTCATAAAAAATGACATCCCTGCTCACAATGAATTTTCCATTGGTCAAAAGACGATACCCTTTCTTCTCATCAGAATAGCCTATCATTGTGCATTTTAAACTTCTTGAGTCAAGCTTAGTTCGTTTTTCTTTCGGAACTAAGGCATAACACACTGACCCAAAAACTCTAAGATGTTTAACTCGAGGTTTGAAACCAAACCAAGCTTCATAAGGTGTGATTCCGTCTAAAGAAGTAGTTGGAGATCTGTTTCTTAAGTAGACAGATGTATGTATGGCTTCCGCCCAATATGTTGGACTTAACCTCTTAAAGGTTAACATGGATCTCGCCATTCCTAACAAAGTGCGATTCATTCTTTCGACTACTCCATTTTGCTGTGGAGTGTAAACATTAGTGAGATGTCGTCTTATTTCATTTTCACTGCAATAAGTTTTGAATTCATTTGAAGTGAATTCTCCCCCATTATCCGTCCTGAGAGTACCTATCTTTTCTTTGACTTCATTTTCAACAAGTTGGCGAAAAAGTTTAAACTTATCAAATGCTTCTGACTTGTTCTTCAAGAAGTAAACCCAAGTCATTCTGCTGAAATCATCAATGAATAGTAAGAAATATTTGCAACCACCAAAGGAAGTTTGTAGTGGACGACAAACATCACTGTGAATTAGTTGTAGCCGCCTATTTGCACGCCATGAACTTGTTGGAAAACTTTCTCAGTTTTGTTTGCCATAAATGCAAGCTTCACATTTTGCATTTTCCTTTTTGAATGTGGGAAGTCCTTTAACCATTCCTTGTTTCTGCAATTGAGAAAGACTCTCAAAATTCAAATGTCCATATCTTACATGCCATAGTCTGATAGGTGAAATACCTGTAGTCACTGCCCCTGCAAAATCAGAATGCCTTGGAATAACTGTCCCTTTCATCCATAACAGTTTTCCATCTTCATAACCTGTCATAATTGTTTTCAAGTTATGTTTCACTGAATTAATCTTCACTAAACCATCTTCCATAATCACCTGATGTCCTGCTTGTCGAATCGTGACTAAAGAGAGCAAATTTTTCTTGAAACTAGGTACATACCATACATTGGAAATCAATTTTTCTCCAATGTTTGGGAGAAAAACTTTCACTACTCCTTTTCCATAAGGAGTATGTTTGGTATCATCAGCAAGAAAAATTGAATTAAGTTGGCATTCTTGAAAATTCCATAAAAAATCACGTCGACATGTCATGTGCTGAGTTGCCCTGGAATCCAAGATCCAGGCATATTCATAGTCACTTCTAAGATGAGATGAAATTTGTGATGCTGGTGAGGAAGTAAACACATATTCTGAGTTATCTTCATCTTGATCATTTGCAAATTGTGCTGAATGCTGCTGAAACTTGGGAATTTTATTAAGTGAAGTTCGACAATCTTCAGCATAATGGCCAATTTGTTACATCTTCGACATACAATTTGACTTAAGTCTCTTCCTCGTCCTGAAGATTGTCCTCTGCCGCTGCTTTGACCTCTATTTGGAGATTGTCCTCTACCTTGAATATTATATCCTTGTGTTTGAAAATTGCCTCTTCCTTGGTTGTTTTCTCTACCTTGAAAATTATTTCTTCCTCCTCTGTTAAAATTGTTGCCTTTGCTTTGGCTTCGACCTCGATTATGTGCTACTTGATTCTGATTCCATCTGCCTCTTCCTCGAGAACTATCTGCTGATGACTTACTTGTGCTGGCTTCTGTGAGAAAAACATCTTCACCAACTTTCTTCTTCTTCCCAAAAGTTTTATCATGTTGACTTAACATTTCACAAAGTTCATCAAACTTTAGTTTTTCTAATTTCCCAGTTACTTGTAAAGTTTCTAAAAAATGCGTATAGGAAGAAGGAAGCCCAACAATTACAATTGTGACCATAAAGCTATCATCAATTGTGGGAAAACCAGCATTAATAATTTCCTGCTTAATATTCTTAAGTCTGGAGAGATATTCAAGAATATCACCATCTTCAGTTAATTTTTGTTGCAACAATTTTAACTGTAGATCAACCTTCTTTGATTCTGGCTGAGTATCAAAGAGGCCTTTAAAAGTTTTCAAGGCAGTCCATGCATCTGTGGCATTCTCTATATGTACATACATTTCATCATTCACAGACGATTTAATAAGAGCTAAGGCTTTAGCATTCTTGATTTCCCATTTTTCCAGTGGATCTGCATCTGTGGGTTTATTCGGCTTAACATCTCCATCACATATTCCTTGCCATAATTCATTGTAAATGAGTGTGCTTTCAATAAGACGATGCCACGTTTTATAAGATTTGGTGCCTTCAAGTTTGTCGGAATCAGAAAATAAGTTAATCAACTTAGACATTTTTAGCGATGAAGAGACACACCAAGAAGAAGAACAGAAAGGACACAACACACCACGCAAAAAACACGATCTATCGGGGCTTGGCCTTGACCCTCGAATAGTCGTCAAAACAGGAGAATATTGACTAAGCTTTGCACTTGGCTCTAGTCAATTTCTCAAATTTTTACAGGGCAACTTTCAAAATTTGACTTTTTACAATGGTGCTTTGCACAATCTGGTAAAAAAAAAAATTTACCCCCCCTCAAAGTAAAATTACTTTGAGTTACATTTATCTCCTTCGAAAAATTACAAAAATAACAAACTCCTTATTGCTCCAAAAAATTACAATCACCTTAACAAATGTTACAAGACCCTTATTACTCCAATAACAATAAATTCCCAAAATTACAAATCATTAGATCTCTCCAAACTTATCACTCCATTACATAAGGAATTAGAAATACTCCTTATGTCTCCTTAAAATTCCATAAGGAATTTATAAACACTCTTTAAAAAAGCCTTTACATACTTCCCATTAAAAATAATTATTAAAACTTTATGAAATCACTTGAATTCACGTTTCTGGAAATGCACTTTTTCCACACAAAACCTTTAAAATATTACTCCACTAAGAGTGCTTAAAAAAAGGTGACTTTGGGGATTTGATCTACGAGCAGGAGAAAGCTCGAATCATTTGAGGATGGCATTCTTTCCTGCATGCAAACCTTCTCCAAACTGGAGCAACCGTCCTCCAACACAAGAGCCTCTATGTAGCCACGCAGCACTCCAACAATACTGTAGTTGTTGTGTTGAATGCGATTTTCCAACAGCGACGCATGTTTTTAGAACAAACCGTTGCACGTCGCTATCACACTCCCGACCTTCCGCGCTATCAATTCTTTGGGACACACCGTATTCACGTCGGCTATGCACTCCATGGTGTCGCAGGGGAGGGGGGTGCTGACATCATCCACAGAAGAACTCGGAACCACCGACACTGGAAGATTGTACCCACTCTCCAACGTAACAGAATACGTGTCCGGCTTCGCTATTCCGCCCAGAAATTCGAACTCGACTTTCGTGGTTGCGGTGACATCGACACTGATGTTGGTGCACTGAAAAGTTCCTCCATAGTCCCCGGTATCACAGCTTCCGAGGCCCTGGAAATTGAACCTGCAATCAGTCCTCCCCCAAATGTATCCGGACCAGAACGGATCCGCGTTCCATGAATATGACTTCCCTGCTTTCAATTCTCCAGGGATTGGCACAGCATCATCGGCTGACCTCGCTTGCTCCTCACCAAGAGAAACAGGAAACCTTCAATGCTCTCAGCACAGAGAGAGAGAAAAAAAAAATTTAACACCGGATTTATAAAGTTTAAATCGATACACAGGCCAGCGCCGATTTCTACAAACAAGAAATGGATCGAATCAACCTCGAGACAGCTGGCAGAGACAATGACAATCTTTCCGCCGGATTATGGCACCGATCTAACCTCTAGCAAACAATCTCGTTCATTTCTTCAACGCTTGCAATATTACACTCAATTAAAAAAGATACCATCCAACTTTACATTAAATTCCAGCAAGGGCGTATGATCCAGCATTAAAGAATTAATAGAATCATTTCGCAGATTAAAATTCTAAGAATTTTTTTTTGTTTGTTGAACACAAAACTGGACAATTTCATACCAATGATTTGCTGGCCAACTGAATGGAGTTTTCCAGGACTTTGTTGAGCTGAAATCTCCTCAAATCCACTGCAGCATTACTGGAGCTCCGATACCACAATAATGGCAGAAGTGTCCTCAGATACATAATTTTATTAATCAGAAAAAATAATTACATAATTGATTTGCAAGAGCTTACACCCGAACAACCAAACACTCTTGCAATGAGCTATTTATAAGCTCCATGTCCTAACTACCTCTAATTATGGAGCACTTATTAAATAACAAGTGTCCATTTACAATAAATGCTATTCAAACCAACTAGCTAACTAATCTCCTATAATAGAGCCTAAGATACGACTCATTTGGAGAGTCATATCTTGTTACAACAATATACTAATTCTAATTGTCTCTAAAATAATTAATCATTCTAGAATAATTATTAATTTAATTTCTTAAATTAATAATTATTTTATTTCAATTTTATAACCTATGATAATAAAGTATTTTTGGATCATCTAACAACGAGTCAAGATTCAGAGGTGGGAGTGAGAAGACACCCATGAGGGCAGGGTCTTTAAAAAGCCCAGCTCCCACATTCTCTACAGGAATGGAGGTATGCTCCACAAAAGGCACATTACCTTCGGAAGAGGAAGCGAAGAAGGAGAGCTGGTCTACCGTGACAATTTTCCCCTGATGAGGGAAACGAATGACACGAAAGAGGGAAGAAGCCATGGCACGCATGGCATATGTCTAGCTCTGGCCCAAAAGGAGGTTGTAAGTAAGGTTAGCATCGACAACTTTAACTTCCACTTCAACGGTCTTCCCTTCCAAAGTAATCGGCAATCGTTGGGGGATACTGTAAGGGCGAGATTCTCTTCCATCAAAGGCTTCCAGTGTCGTTGGAGACTGTCTCAAAGTCGGAGACCCAATAGCCTTCCAACAAGCAACAGACATAATGCAAGTTGGCGCGCCTTCATCAATAACTGTATGATGAATCATTTTCGAATTGATGATGACCTGAATGAGGAAGGCAATCTGGTGAGGCAATCTCGGTACATGGCTCTCGAGATCAAACGTAATCAAATCCGAGTCTGCCGGGTCTATGCCACTGATGGCCGATAGCAGCGACTTCCTATGGGAGGGGCAGCTTTGGAGCACTTCTAAGGCGGACATAGCAGACGGAGCCTGAGCTAAGTCCTCAACGATGCTGTAGTGTTGGGCAGCACGAGCATTAGGGTTGTAAGAAGACTTCTGGAGTACACCTTTTGGAGGGGGTCGGATGGGCATCTCAGTGCTAGGTCTCTCGATATGGAGTGGACCAGAACTGGATGGAGGAGCGCTGGAGGGGACCTCAGGCTCTTTCCCGGCATGCGACGGATATTCTTTTGCCCGAGTAGTGATGTGGACGGGAATCGTCCCAGCCATAAATACTTGAGAGCCAAATGAAGAAGAGGGTTGTGATGGATCTGCCACCATTTGAGTTTGCTATGAGGGGAAAGGTTCTTTAAGCACAGCAGGAGTCCCGGGAGCACCTTTCAACAATCGACTAACTTCGGACCGCCTGGGGCAGTCTTTAGTATAGTGATCCTCGTCACAGATAAGACAAGGATACTTAGGTTTACGTTTGGCTCCTTCCTCGGGTGGAGGTTTAGGGGAGTCCTGTCTGGGCTGCTCAGATTTATTCTTAGCTTTCCCCTTCTTCTTTCCTTTCGAGGATTTATCCGCCGTGGTGGACTGGACGGCGTTAACCTCGGAAGTGTTTCCAGAATTAGATTGACTCTGAGAAGTGTTTTCATTACGAGCATTCGGTTTTTGCTTCCTAGGGTTCGCGGATGATTTCTTTGAAGATGCATTTACAGAGCCAATAACACCGTCAACAGATGGCTTTGGCGGAGCTTTGGACGTTCCGAGTCTCGGGGCGTCTGGCAAATGATCATATAAGGTACCCGACTGAGAATAAACTAAGTCGAGGTACTGAGCACGCGCGATAGCTTGCTCTTTAGTTACACAAGCTCCCATAACAATGTCTCGCACGAATGCAGGGACAAAGGAGGTTGTAAACCAATCGGTTAGGAGCTGATCAGGAATCCAGAACTTGATCAAACGAGGACGCCGTCTCCATTCATGTATATGATCGGATATATGCGTGGCTCTGTCCTATTTAAGAGACGTAAGGAGATGCGTCCCTGTCTCATACCGAATGGGCAACTGAAAGTGAGTTAGAAATGCCATTGCCAACGAGTTGAAATCTTGAAAGGATCCGCGATTAAACTCAATGTAGGACTTAGCAGCCGAGCCGATGAGAGTCCTTTGGAAAAGGCGGAGCTGGATGGAATCATCAAGCCACGAGTTTGATGAGCACCAAAGGTGATAGGTCATGACATGGGCTTGAGGGTCTTCTCCAGCTTTGCCATCGAATTTGGGGCAATCACTGGGTATCTTGGTTGGAACTGGTGGCCAATATGGATTATGAAGAATGGGATCATTAGTCAATTTGGACACATCTGGCAGTTCCAATGTCGCTAAGAAAGGTAACTCAGGATTGAAGGACATCTGTGGCCGTGGATAAGAGGTAGTACCAGAGTTCCAACCAGGTGGCGGTTGCCCCCATGGACTTTGTCCGGACGGGCTTGGCCCATAAGGGTTCTGCCCATAGGGATTCTGTCCATAGGGGTTCTGTCCATAAGTAGATGGTTGACTCTGGATCTGCCCCCCAACACCCCATGGATTACCAACTTGACCTGCAGGAGCAACATACTGTTGCTGATAATTTTGATAAGGGGTGACCTGCATTTGTTGATAATTTTGATACGGGGCTAACTGAGTTTACCCCTGGGGTTGCTGGTAACCATACAGTTGCTGAGCTCCATACTGAGCGTGGTGACCAGGCTGCACTTGGTAAGAAGGTTGGGATTGCAACCCACCTTTCATCTGAAAACTAGTTTGAGTCTGGGGCCCAGAAGGATGTCCTTGAACAGGTTGAGCTTGGACCATCTGGCCGGAAGGTTGTCCTGGTTGGGTTTGGGACGGACCCATTTGCCTAGAAGGATGAGCTTGTTGGGTATTAGGTTGTCCTTGTACAACTGAGCGTTGTCCTTGCGGAACAGATGGTTGAGCGGGCTGGACGACCGGTTGACCCTGAGGTTGACCAACTTGTCCAGATGAATGACTAGGCTGGGCAGTGGGTTGGCCTTGCTGTACGTAAGGCTGACCGACCTACCCAGAAGGGTATCTCTTCTAGATTCCAGGTTGTCCTTGTTGTATATAAGGTTGTCCTGCTTGTCCAGAGGGATAACCTTACTGGACACCAGGTTGACCTTGTTGGATGTAAGGTTTTCCTGGTTGTCGAGACGGGTAACCTTGCTGGGTACCAGGCTGCCCTGGATTACCAGAAGGTTGAGTAAGATAAGTGAAAGATGGACCACCAACGACCGAAGGTTGTCCCTGATAGGGTTTTCCTTGTGGGCCCTCAGGTTGCCCTGGGTAAGACTGGCCGTAATATTGCTACCCTTGGTGTTATAGACATTTATGGGCACTACAACCCAAAGCATGAAATGTCCATAAACCAAGGGCTCCTAAGTCCCTAAAAGTGTTGTTCTAACCCCTAAAGGAACAAGGTCAACTGATTACAGCTTCTCCCAGAAGTTCTCCATGAAAATCTACTCAGAATTGGTCAAAACAGGATCATTTCAGCTGCTCCATAGGCAAAGTGCGTTGCATCTCACCTAAACACACTGTGTGGGTGCGTTGCATTTCAGAAAGCCCTTCTATGGGGTGCGATGGGCGAGAAATGACAAATGGCAGTGTCATTCCGTGAGGTGGAGAGGCAATGGAAGCTTCCAGAAACTTCTCCTGTGACACTTGCCTCTATGAATTCGACCAAGGATCAGTAAGAGATCATCAATCTCCAAGTGGAAGCAAGAACTATCAGAGGGAAGACACTAATCAAATCACAAGCTGACTCATCTCCCTTACAGATATCTATATATGGATCCCTCATCCCAGAGATCCGGAGGCTGGAATTTTGCATATTGTAAGGAATTGCTGTTGGTTTCTTGAGACAAACATCAGATTGTTGGGTGATCTAAGCTTTGTATGAGGTGAAGAGGGGCTTCCTTGCTGAGAGGATGATGCTGGGTCAGAACAACTGGTTGTAACTCCCCTTGGCTCTTTCTTGTTTATCAATAAAAGCTATTCAAGTTTTCCTCCATACTCTTGTGTCATTTATGTTTGCTGCATTTGTATGGTCAATTTACATCTGATCCTAGATTGTTTATGATTATAGATCCGTGTTCTTGTATAGTGCTATGCTACTGTGATCTTACAGGTACTCTGTGAAGTTGGGTGTGCAAGGGAACAAGTAGCGAAAGACTATCAAGAAAGAGAGGAATCGAACCAGGAGATTAGCGCAAGATAGAGGTTGGTCTTCTTTGTTCTTCTCTATCTATACTTCATAAAGGAAAAACGAAAGTAGCTTTACTTTGTTTGTTTCTAATGTAGCTATCACACCTTAGTGGGATAAGCAGTTTTGAGTAGACACTTTTCCCTGTAACAAAATGGCGACTCCACTGGGGACGAATCAGTTTGTTTGTTTATCTTCCTTGTTGTCTATTTCATAAACTTACAGACGGAGTCTGAAGTCAAGCCAGGTAGCTTTCGAACTGCATTTTCTATGCAAATGCAAAGTAGATAAATGCTGCTTCAGTCAATCTTCGGGATCTGTTTATGATTTAAACAACTGATACACAAACTCTCTGATTGCCCCTTGTGGTAGTTCTTAGATCCTCCTTAGATCTACCCCTGATTGTTGCATTACTGATTACCATTTACTCGGCCAAAAACCATGAACTGAACTGCAAACTGTGACCTGGAACCTAAGGAAAGTCTCGTCTCTGGCCCAGCGTAGGTACTGTTCTGTGAATCTTAAATTCAACGCACTTCCTGAGTGTAGTAGGTGCGCTGCATTTCAAATTCCCTGTGTTACAGGTGCGCTGATCAGACTAGGCATTGTTCAGTTTTGGTTTCTGTGATTCATTCTTTCCAGTTCTATTCATGAATTTTGCTGCCTGTGATCAGTATATCTCTGTTTGAAACCCCTTTTCCTTGCTGTTATTCCGCCTCCTTTGTACAAAAGAACTATAAATTCTTTTGAGTGTTTGTTGAGTCATTTTCAGTTCTCCTTTGCAAAAAGTAACATAATCGCATTGTCGTCCTTTGATTTGAAAGTGTCGCAAGTGTCGTTTTCAGGCATAGGAAAGGGTTTGATTGCTGTAGATAGTCGACTATCCTGTTACTATTGTTTTTGGTCTGAATTTGTAATTTTTCTAGTGTCGAAAACAAGTATTCATTTCCAAATTGTAAGGTGTTGTGATTGTCTCCATTTTTGATTTCAAAAAGAAACTTGTTGATAACTGTCACTTGAAAAGTAATTCAGATTTGTGCATCAAATTTCTTTTTATCATTTACATACTAAGAAAGTCGAAAACAAATACATGCATGTGCATTTGCATTTAGACATTCTGATTGGTTTGATTTAGGAAAGTGCATTTAGAGTGTGCTCTTTGCTCTTTGTGAAGGAATTCTGTCTTTCTTTCCTTAGTAGCTAGGATTTTCATTGCACAAAGAAGATAAAAAGATTGTTTATCATCTTAGATTGCATTTTAGGAATTATACTACATCTCACGGTGAACCTGAAAGGCAAACTTCATAAACAAGATCAACTATAAAATAAATTCAATGAATATAACAACGCTTTGGAACCTAACGCACAATATTTAGAAGTCTAGGCTAGAGACGTATTCCGGCGTCGTAAAGCCTAGTAACTGTTGTTCTCACTGATGGTTGGGTGATTCCTCCACTTTGAGACGATAAGTGCTAGTACGGACTTGTGCTCCCACGTACCGTCGAGTATATTTTGGGAGACCACAATAGGCTTAATCCTTTATCCATAGGAAGCCGTGTCTGCCGCCCTATCGATCGAAATGCACTGAACACAGCATTCGGGAAGATTGACTGCCGTACCGTAAAAAGTATTCTGCAGTTTTGTGATTGGTTTGGTAATCCCTCTACCTAGATTTCCAGAGCAGTCCCTTTCGTTCCTTTTCAGACTCCTTAACAGAAAAGGTCCATCTGAGCACTTGGCACTTCAGGCTCATTAAAAATCGAAGGCGACTAGAGTCATCTTTTGTTTTTTCTCGACTCTTAAAAATTGAAAAAACAAGTTGTGTCAAAGCGTCTAAAATTTATTTTAAACAGAATATTCATCACCCTTTCCTACGTTGATCTTGGGTTGAGAAAATGGAATCCACCAACCAAGGAATTCCCATTGGAGGAAATCCTAGTCCCTTCTCCTCTTGGGGAGATGTTGGTGCACCCCATATGGCCACATTGTCGCTTCCAGGATTGACAATCGGCTTGCACGTATGGCTCTTCTCAACCTCTGTCGTTCAGAACACCGCAATTCCTGAACAATCGAGTAAGCAATTAGACGAGTCCAGAGTTACCCATCAACCTTATACTTCCTCCAATTCTTCCTCTCCTCCTTCTTCTTCGCTTGATAGGGTTGGTAAAGCCAAAAATCAAGTACTTGAGAAGAAGAAGGAAAAGAAGAAGAAAGAGAAGAAGAAGAAGGAGCCAAAAGAAAAAGGGGGCAACCAAGCGTCGTCTAGAGAAAATCCACACACTACACCGGCCAGGCCTAAATCGCCATGTGTCATTTGCAAAGGAGACCACTATCATAGAGATTGTCCTTGCATCCCTCGGATCTTAAGGGACTAGTCTCCTCGTTTGCACAACCCAGTGTCGTCAACCTCTGATGATCATGTTGAAAACACACCGTCGACTAGTGAAAGTGAAGCCCCAGGACAAAAAGGAAAATATAGATTTCCTTGTAAACTGTGCGAAGGCGACCATGCCGTCCACCATTGTCCCTTCTTAGACGAGGTTAAAAGAGTTTTGGACGATCGTCCGGTCTCACCGTTTCGACTTCCTCATGGATATAAAAAATTCTTGCCGAGTCCGTCACTAGTTGAAAAGCCGCCTGACCCGCTCAGGTGGTCGGCCGAAGCATCTATCATTGAAGACAAACCATCTGAACCCATACCAGATGAAAGTCAAAAGGTCGAGGCGGCAGTTGACCCAGTCTTGCCTCAGAGGTTCCATCTTCAGATGATACAGTCACCGAAGAGAACAAGGATGACACCGTCCAAATTATTTTCGTAAGCACAGACTCCGATGAACATGGGGGCAATTTACCCGTTCCTTTACTGCAGGAAGGAAGTTCGTGAGAGTCATACCCAGTCGTCTATTCGGTCCCACCTCCAAGCAACCTGGTTGTCTCCTTCGACTGGAACCAACTAGGCAGACCCCGTTTACCAGCTAGTGTACCATTCCAGATTATTGTTCAAATATATAGAATGGTTATGGCCGGTACCATCATAGATGAAGGGGCTTCTGTGAGTATCCTTTCCTCGACTGCTTGGAAAGCGCTTGGTTCGCCATCGCTTTTGCTTGAAATGAGAATTCTAACAGGCTTTGACAAAGGAACCAGTCGATCGTTAGGGATCCTTCCCAATGTGCCCATAACATTGAGGGGGAAAACTGTTCAAATGAACATAATGGTAATTCAAGGACCCCTGGATTATAATCTACTCCTTGGACGAGACTATATTTATTGCATGGGAGTGATTGTCTCCTCACTCTTTAGAGTAATGTGTTTTCCGCACGAAGGAAGAGTGGTCAAGCTCGTAGACTAGCTTTCATTTCCCGGATCACACAGAGCAAATAGTCATATGCCATCCCTGAATGGTCTTTTCACACAAGGAATGTCTCATCAATCTCCAGTCCGTTTGCCTGATGAGCGCGAGTGATTCGGGGGACATGACTGAAACCCGGGGGGCATGCACCCTAGTCTGCTTCGGCAGGAAAACTTCAGGTATAGGGTAGGTTTCCGCGAGAGAATATAACTAGTCTGTACTCCCGTCCGTGATTGGAAGAGGGGGTTATTCTGGAATAAGATTCTCTTGTCAAAGTTATGTGGGTTGGCAAGCATAGCCACTCACCTTTGTTTATTTCGATAAACATCGTCGAAGAAGTGTTTTTTTTACGCTGTGAATAGAACAATCTTTGTTAACCTGTAAGAGGTAGACCTCTCTCGGTAAAACAAATGTTTTAACGGAAGGAAGAAGGGGTAACCTTGAAATTCTGTTTTATACCTGGGGGCATGCAAACCTTTTGGCGTGCAAGCGAAGAGCGACTATTTTTTTTTTAAAAATTTGTAGGTCCTCTAACCCTTTAAACTCGTAGGATTGGTCGTTTCCTAACTTGTATAAAGAAAGGATGTGGGGCAAAACTCTAAAAGTTGCTGTTTTTATATATGAGACATTCTTATTATACGACTGGATTAATCAAGCAGTTTTAGGACATAGTTCAAGCTCGTTAAAAAATAAACATAAGTCATGAGCAAATGTTTCCCCTAGTGTTTAAGCTCAATTTAAAAAAAAAAATGAACCAATCTCCGGTAAATAACCATCGTGAATGTAGTATTTCAGCCTTTGAAGGCCTTGGTCGTGTTCTCATCATCACCTCCACTCCGTATTGGCCAATCATTCACCTCCATTTGATTGTTTACCCCTTTTGAGGAACAACTGCGAAGAGTGATCTCAATAGCCATCCTTGTAACACTCCCGTGATTGGAGAATTCCAAACCTTACCTGGAATCAGCTGCTACCCAATTTTATCACTCATTCCTCAAAAGACGAGTCTCCTTTAAGCTCTTTTCAACTGACTCGTAAAATATGAAAAGATTGCCGAGCCATTGGCCTCTCCAGCTCGTTAAAGGGACCGAAAGTGCTATCCCTCCTCTAAATTTTAATCTTTTTGGACCTGAGGGATTATTACACAAAAAGATCGAGCGCTTGTTTTGTTCGGCTCGTTAAAAGTATCAAAAATTCATCCCTTTTGTATTGTTTTATACTTTTTCGGACTTAAGGGATTAGATGACGAAAAAGGAATTTTGGAGTTTCCTTTACGTTCCTTTTCAGACTCTCTAAAATTGAAAAGGACCGAGTTATCTTTGTCGTTAAACTCGTTAAAATTTTAATAGCGACAAACTTGTCTATAGACGAGAACGAGTTTCACTATCGCTAGGCTCGTTAAAACATAGCGATGGGTTTGCCTGAAGGGAAAATTACAAAAAAAGAATATGTTATCCTCCTCAAGCTTGACAAAAATAAAGAGGTACTGGTCAGCAATGACTGGGGAAAAATTGGGAAGGAAACTTGAAGAAACTTTGTTGGTAGTAAGTCGCTCTTGAACATGACACTTTCACTCCGCATCCAAGTCGGGTTGGGTTGTTTCATTCATCGGTCACATCACCATGGTCCCATCACACCATCCACATTTGGGGTTAATGCTACCAATCCATCACGTCAGTGTCGCCGATATGTTCAAGAGAAGTCATTCAGAGAATTCACCTGTGTCTCACCCGCTACAATACATTCATACTGCATTCTTTCATGACCGCCACCCTGAACCTTATATCACCAGATCGTTTTCACCTCCATTAAAATCATTTGCTCCGTTCTGTGTCATTGATGTGGGATTCATTAAGGCCCTCCTATGACGGATCGCTTCTTGTCGACATCAGCTCATTATCCAAGAAGTCGATCTAGGAACACCCCATTCAGTACTTTGAAGCTTGCATGCCTCAATGGCAAGTTTCTCACTTCTGGCGACAGGTTTACATCAATTACCTTTGACCGAAAGATTTTACGTGGTGTTCAACGCCAAGTCCTTTATTCACACCACGTGAATTGTACTGCAGTACCTTGAGGGTCATTATCATTATCAGTGATTCCTCTCGCGCCTGTTAACAGCTTACATCATTGGCTGGTAATCAGGTGATGTCTTTCCATGTTCGACTCCAGAACATCTCTCACATGGATCGACCTGTACTTCGAGTGAAGATTGAACAAGATTGAAGACCCCGCATCTAGTTTCATCCATCCGGGCTGCGATATATATTCAAGGAAATAAAGACATCAAATGTACATCATTGCTACACAGATAATCATCCAATCAAAGGGATGATGGCTCTACCAGAATCATCAGTCTACACTCAGACGATTGTCTGTCCTATGTACATGAAAATGAATTTATAAAGCTGAGCATGGGAATGCTCGCCTCAGCCAGATCATGAAAATATTATGAAGATAATGTATTGTATTGTATATTATTACAGGTCTCCTCCCAGCTTGAAAGAACTTCGGATCCTCATAATAAAGCATTTCACCCGACATCAAAAGATTAACGACCTCATGCTTTAGGGGGCAACTGTTATAGACATTTTTGGGCACTACAACCCCAAGCATGAAATGTCCATAAACCAAGGGCTCCTAAGTCCCTAAAAGTGTTGTTCTAACCCCTAAAGGAACAAGGTCAATTGATTACAGCTTCTCCCAGAAGTTCTCCATGAAAAACTGCTTAGAATTGGTCAAAACATGATCATTTCAGCTGCTCCATAGGCAAAGTGTGTTGCATCTCACCTAAACACATTGTGTGGGTGCGTTGCATTTCAAAAAGCCCTTCTATGGGGTGCGATGGGCGAGAAATGACAAATGGCAGTGTCATTCCGTGAGGTGGAGAGGCAATGGAATCTTCTAGAAACTTCTCCTGTGACACTTGCCTCTCTGAATTCGACCAAGGATGAGTAAGAGATCATCAATCTCCAAGTGGAAGCAAGAACTATCAGAGGGAAGACACTAATCAAATCCCAGAGATCCGGAGGCTGGAATTTTGCATATTGTAAGGAATTGCTGTTGGTTTCTTGAGACAAACATCAGATTTTTGGGTGATCTAAGCTTTGTATGAGGTGAAGAGGGGCTTCCTTGCTGAGAGGATGATGCTGGGTCAGAACAACTGGTTGTAACTCCCCTTGGCTCTTTCTTGTTTATCAATAAAAGCTATTCAAGCTTTCCTCCATACTCTTGTGTAATTTATGTTTGCTGTATTTGTATGGTCAATTTACATCTGATCCTAGATTGTTTATGATTATAGATCCGTGTTCTTGTATAGTGCTATGCTACTGTGATCTTACAGGTACTCTGTGAAGCTGGGCGTGCAAGGGAACAAGTAGCGAAAGACTATCAAGAAAGAGAGGAATCGAACCAGGAGATTAGCGCAAGACAGAGGTTGGTCTTCTTTGTTCTTCTCTATATATACTTCATAAAGGAAAAACAAAAGTAGCTTTACTTTGTTTGTTTCTAAGGCAACTATCACACCTTAGTGGGATAAGCAGTTCTGAGTAGACACTTTTCCCTGTAACACTTGGGGGGTTTGCACGTAAGACGAATGACCTTGGTTAGGCAGTCCCTGAAGTTGTGCAGGCATTGCTTGGCCCCCATGGTAAGTGGTGGCGCCCCAAGCAACGAATAATGGTACCGAGACCTCAACAAGAGGTTGAGTAGGCAAGGGTCTGGAAAGATAAAGGAACTCACCAGTAGAATCATAGTAATAAAACGAACCTTACGCATTCGGATCCTAGATAGCTTGCATATATTGATCATATGGCCCCCCTCCTGGAACGAGACCAGAAGAGGGTGGTGCGCTTTGTGCAGGATGAAAAACTCTGGGTGTATGTGCCGGCTGGCCACTACTCACTTGACCGTGAGGCGGACCAGCACCAGTAGTCACAGCTGAAGATGCCGTAATGGCACTAACAACCGGCGTTGAATGTGCTACACAAACAGTCGGAACAGTTGGAACTGAAGTAACGAGTGTACTGTGAACTTGTGAAACAAAAGATCCCGTAGTGGGAGTGATGCGGAGATCCCACATGGTACTTGAAGTAGGGATCCTAGTACCCGCGTTATCCCTCAACAACTTATAGCGTGAGGGTACCCGAGAAGTGGCCGGGATAGGAGTTTCGATACTCGACAAAATAGGTGTCTCACTCACTCTAGGAGATGTATCATCCATGTCAGAGGTAGACATTGGGGTCGAAACACCAGGAGGGGTAAAAGGAATATCGTCTTCAGGCTCCCAAATGGGGTTCCAATGAATTTCATAATCCTCTTCGTCTGGAGCACGAGAGTTAATCGATTGGATACTCGGGATAACAGGGAGAGTATCAATCACAGCCGGTACCTCAGGAGCAACAGAAGACGGAGACCCTTGATCACTTGGAACGGGAGACGGGATCGATGATTCAGCCAGGATGACAAACTTCAAAACAAAACCTAAGGAAACTAACGAGAAAGGACCCTACTCAAACTAACGCACACAAGATCTAACCGGGTAATGTTAATCGTGGCCGAATAAATTTTAAGACGCAAGGACACAACTTGACCTTTTCATTTTTTAAGAGTCGAGAAAAGGACAAAAAGATGACTCTAGTCTCCTTTGAATGTTTAATGAGCCCGAAGTGACAAATGCTCAGATGAGCCTTTTCTTTTAAGGAGTCTGAAAAGGATAAAAAATGACTACTCTAGAGAGCTAGGCAAAAAGGTTTACCAAACAAATCCGTAAAACTGCATATACACCTTGGTAGTCATATGAAAACCAAGGACTTCCCGTACGGCAGTCAATCTTCCCGAATGCTGTGTTTGGTGCGTTACGGCTTGTAAGGCGGCAGACACGGCTTCCTATGGATAAAGGATGATAACCTAGTGGGGTCTCCCCATATACTCGATGGTACGTGGGAGCTCAAATCCATGCTAGACCACTTGTTGCGTCACGGAAGGAGGAATCACCCAACCTTAAGTGAAACAAAAGTGACTAGGTTTAATGACGCCGGAGCACGTCTCTAGCCTAGACCTCTAAACAATGAGCGTTATGTTCCAATGCGTTTTTAAGTTCATTCAGTTCATTTTAAGGTTGATCTTGAATTAGGTTTCGGTTTTCACGCCTTACCGTATGAAATCTCTCAAAATTTCCTAAATGCAAACTATATGCCAAAATATGTCATTCCATTCGATGAATGCTAATTACGAGAGGGTTAGAGGGCTTTCACACAAACGAAATGATCACAAAACAACAAACAACTTCCCTAATGCAGCTAATGGAAATTCACAAACGTTTCTTCAAGATCACTAATCATTAATCAAAATGAAAAGCTTCTAGTTCTCATTAACTAATACAAAGCAAAAGAGATTTTTCTTTTTGTTGATGGCAAAGTGCATTAAACAAACTTTTGAGAAATAATAACAAACAAATGTGAAAAGAACCAGTTGACCCCAAACAACTGTGATCCATGTCTGGGTAGTGAGAAGAAATCGAAACAATATCAAGACTGGTTCAACAACAATCACTTAAACAACCAAGCAAAAGCAAGCAAAGAGGAAGGCTTCAGCAAACCAAAAGCAAGCAGTAAACGAACATTTGTAAACGAGTGACCAAGCAAAGTTGATCCAAGAAACTTGGAAT
Source organism: Pinus tabuliformis (assembly GCA_031772625.1). NCBI lineage: Eukaryota > Viridiplantae > Streptophyta > Pinopsida > Pinales > Pinaceae > Pinus > Pinus tabuliformis. The sequence continues at coordinate 105,148,467 of CM062810.1, read as the reverse complement.
GATAAAACTAGGTCATAAGACAAAAAGCAAGATTCGCTCAACAAGACTCACAAGAAAGTGTTTCAATCTTCAGACAATGAAAATCAAGTCATAAACCAAGTGAAAACAACAGGGGATAGCAAGACCCACAGGCTCAGGAGGCAGAATTGAAGAAATTCAATTCTACAGGAATCAGCGCAGGTGATACACAGCAATAATGCGCTGATGAGAAACTATGCGTAGAACCAATGCAATGTCAGCGCGGAAGTACACGCCTTACCCGCGATGGTCCAGTCGATCCTCAAGCAACTTCTGACTCTACTGTTCCTTTAGTGGACAACCCTTGTCCGCCTACTGAGAATCTAGGAGTTGGGATGTATTCTTCATTGATGGGTACCTTTGATCTTCCCTCTCCTATCGCTAGAATCAATGTCATTTCATCATCTAAGGAGTCTCCTCGAAAAGAGTTCTTCCGAACTCATTATTTTTCAGACCCTTGGACCTTGCCTTCACCTACGACCACATTAGCTGAAGGACAAGTTAATGGAATAGCATTCCCTATGTCTGCAGCTGAGCTTAGATACCAGTCTATCGTTAACTCTGCAGACGACCACTCTACTCCTTTTTCCAAGGAGGAGCTAGATGGTGATGTGGCCAGGCCTGGACCCTTGATTCTACCTCCGCCTTGGACTACTTAGATACAGTTTTACCTTCTGAAGAAGCAATCCTAGAAGCAATGATGGGTGTAGATCGACCTTGGGAAGACTTACACCATCATTCATATTTTCTTCCTCCATTGCAGGAAGTAGAATCATTGACTTTATTACTTGTAACCCTCACTCGGCCGGGGGGCATGCGTATATCATCCTTGCGGTTGATTATTTTACTAAGTGGGCCGAGGCGATGCCTACATTCGACGCAAGCGGCAAGACAGCTGCACTTTTCGTATTCAATCACATCATAACTAGGTTTGGTGTCCCACAAGCAATCATTACGGACCATGGAAGCCATTTTCGAAATGTCATGATGACTGAACTTACAAGCCAGCTTGGTTTGCGCCACGATAGCTCTACACCTTATTATCCGCAAGCCAACGGTTTGGTTGAGTCAATCAACAAAGTTCTAGTCGTCATGATTCGACGGATCATTGGTATCCATCGAACGAATTGGCATAACATGTTATTTTCGGCACTATGGGCATATCGAACTTCAGTGAAAAATTCAACAGGTTTCACCCCTTTTCAGCTAGTTTATGGCTTAGAAGCTGTGTTACCTATTGAGTGCGAAATCCCATCACTTCAAATGGCTGTCGAATTACTTCCAGCTACTTCCGAAGAGGAGAAACGGTTGTTATACTTAGCTAAATTAGATGAGACTCGACGTGACGCTACTTTAGCTATCGAGACTCACGCGAAACGAATGAAAGCTCAGTACGATAAAAATGTAACCCCTCGAAGTTTTTCGGAAGGAGACCTAGTACTATTATATGATCAAGCGAACGATAAGCTAGGTGCTGGAAAATTCGTTCCCATGTGGCATGGGCCCTACATTGTAAAGCGAAAGCTAGCAAAAGGGGCTTATGAGTTAGTTGATTTTGATGGGGACTCTTTGGGCAAACCCAGAAATGGACTTTACCTAAAGAGGTATTATGCTTAAAATAATGGATGGAGAAATTTTTAGATAGGTTAGATTTCCTTTCTAGCTAGCAAGTGTGTTAGTTTAGTCAGTGTGCTTAGCTTAGTAAGTGTGGTTTTTCGTCATTATTTTGGCTCATCTTGGTTTTACTCTTGATATTGTAGATGTCGACGCCTCTCCAAACATACATTGGATTTGCTGATGGTGCTTGTCGTAGTACACGGAATATCTCTTCCGCAGCTTGGGTTATCTATTCGCCCTTTGACGAGTTAGTTTCTATGCATGGGGTAAGCCTCGGTCAAACAACGAATAACATTGCAGAATACAGTGCAGTGGTTGAATTATTATCCGAATCTATTTCATTTGGAATTCGACGTTTGATAGTGAGGTTAGATTCTGAACTTGTTGTATTACAGCTTAATAGAGTTTATGCCATTAGAAATCCTGTGTTATTAAGGTTGTTTTTGAGAGTGCGTCTCTTGGAACGTGAATTTGATTACATTGAATATCAACATATTCCAAGGTCTTTGAATACATTAGCAGATGCAATTGCTTCTCAAGTGTTGGACAGACATTTATAATAATCATGCAAGTGAATTTAAAGACATTTCATCATACATGTTAAACAAGATAAGCCGATAATAGTGATATATAGATATAGATAGAAGTGTGTCCAAAAATATATACATCGTCTTCGATCATAGGTTTAACACACCTTATGATCGGCAAAATGATAGTGCAAAAAGTCAAAAATGTCACATGTGACTACAAAAGTGACTAGTCAATCACTGGCGGTGCTCTCTGTACGACACCACTGCGCGGGCTATCTTGCGCAGAAATCTCCTAAACGGTCCAGGGACTGCAACCACGAAGCGCTGAAGCCTCATTGGAATATGATCCATAGTAGTCTCAGGTATATCTGCCGTGAGACGCTCTAGATCATGCTCCAAATCGGCTAGTACTTCTGCTGTCGCATCCTGTAAGGCCGGTGCCGGTGCAGCTGGATGTCGTCTGTCGTAAGGCCGGAGATTGGCTGGACGCTGTGGTCCAACATCTGCATTTTTAAAATTTTACTGTTACTTTGAGACGATATATATGAAAAATAAAAAATACATAATTAGAAAACTTGTGAAAATGAAAGTACCTCTGTCATCCCATTGTTCTCCCTGTGGAAGAACCATGTCCGGATCACCTCTGAAATCCATTCCGGCATATGGAAAGTCTTGTATCACAAAAAGCTGGCCCTCTAGCCAGTCGAAGTAACTGTCAGAGAATCGAACCACTGCAGCACCCTCGTCAGGATGCCGGGCCATCACCGCAACCCATCGAACAAGCTTTGGCTCCCGAGGACCCAAGTCATCAACAGTGAGTTGCTGAGGGATCAGCATAGGAACTCTCTCCAAGGCAAAGCTCACGACTAGAGGCCCATATCCAAAAGTCTTTAGTCGTCCGTTCTTTGCCTTGGTTAGTTGGCTCTTCATATGAGCCGACACAGCTTCGCACCAGTTGAAGATGGTGCCTTGGTAACAGTCAACTGCCATCCGCATTTGGGATCCGGAGGCAATGTGCAAGGCGGCCGCGCCACAAATCCTAGTGACCGTAAATGCAATAACTCTAAGTTCCGCCAGAGCGATGTGCTTTATCTCCACGCCTTTTTTATGGCGAGTCCCTGGTCTGCACCACTCCTCGCGGAGATCATCAAGGGATTGGCCACCCGGCCTGGTCCCCGCAAGGTTGAGTTGCTCACCTCTGTTTGGCAAGCCAGTAAGAAAGTATACATCCGAGGGCTCTATCTCGAGCTGGTGCCCTCCAATGTAAAAGCATTGATCTTGAACGTTCCATCGCTCAACTAGCCATTCCAAAAATCTTACCTGGCCCCTCATGCCCGGTATGGTCCAATATTTGTACAATCCACATGTTCTTAAGGCATCCAGAGAGGGTTGGTGGTTAATCGCAGCTTCATCGTCTTCTACGTGCTCTCTCTCTCTCCAGTCTAACATGTTTTGGGCCCTGCACATCAAAAGAGTCAATTAGAAATTAATTTGAGAAAATTTGGTGGTTTTTTGAGAGAGTTAGGGTTTTGAAATGCGCCCTTTGCGGAAGACGCACCCCGGCTTTTTAGCACAGGGCGTCCGGACGCAGCTCGCCTGAAGGCGGACTGCGTCCCCAGACCTTTTTCCCGTGTGAGAAAAAGTCGGGGGACGCGGCTCACCCGAAGGGCACCTGCGTCCGCCGAGGGGCGCATTTTGAACCCAAAACCCCCCCAAAAAATGAAACAGAGACCAAAAACAAAAAACTAAACGGATAAAAATGAAGAGTGGGATGTGTAAAATACCTCGGTGAAGCGGCGTTCGATTCCGACGGTCAGATTTTCCGCAGCAACCACGGGAAGTTTCTTGTCAAAAGCTCCTTTTTCAACCTCAACAGTGAAACGGTAAAAATGACATGGTAAAAGGTCTTTTTATAGGTTTTTTGGATGAATTAGTTCATTTTTTACCATGAAAAGATGTTTTCAAATGTATTTTTGCCTATTTTAAACAGGTATGAGTAATGTGTCGCTTTTGTGCAGGACGAAGGGATTTCAAGGGAAATTGTAATTTTTCACAAACAAAATTTCAGAGTCATCTTTTAAGCCCTTTTCTGACTCCTAAAACATGAAAAGATCGCCGAGTGTTTCTTTTTCACTCGTTAAAACGGAATTAAAAGACGGTCCCCTTTTAGCTCTTTTCTGACCGCAAAATCAGGAAAATATTGCCGAGTTTTTGTCGTTTCAAACTCGATAAGGAAATAAAACGACGTGTCTTTGATCGCTTTTTACTTTTCAGGTCAACGATACTATTATGAAAGTACTCCTTGGTCGCAAGATCAAGCGGTTCCCCCAGGTATTATTTTATACTTTTTCGGGCTTGAGGGACACAAATATACGAAAAAGTTCAACGTGGAGTTTCCTTAAGTTTTTCAGACTCTCTAAAATTGAAAAACGCCGAGTTTCTCCTATACTGGGCTCGTTAAACTTTTACAGTAAAGGACCTGTTCAATTACAAACAGGAACGAACCACTCCTTCCTAGGGTTCGCATTTAAACTAGGTTGGACTCGTCCGAAGGATGAGCTTATAATCAAGCATATGTTATCCTCCTCAAGCTTGTTAAAAATAAAGAGGTACTTGCCAGAAATGGTGGGGGAAAAAAGAGAAGAATGAACCTATTTGTCACCTTTTGCCTCAGAAGAAACTTTATTACCGCTCTTGAACACGACACTTTTCATTCACCTGGATTGGGAAATCTTTTACCTCACAGTTGACTAAATCACTTTGAAAATCTTTAACCGGGTTCAGGGATCAACTTTGAGTTATTCGTCACCAAACCATCTGTTGTGTCGTTATGTGTTCAAGAGGTCTGCAAGCAAAACTTTCATCTGCAAAATACTTGTCATCCATTGACCATCCCTGAGTCAGTCCTTACAGCAACATTTCTTCAACTTGAACAATGATTTCGTGTTGCGGGCTTGCCTGCAACGGGTCGCTTTCTATCGACATCGACACATTATCTAGAAAGATGACTTAGGAATCGACAGTACCTTGAAGTCTGCATGCATCAATGGCAGGTTTCTCGCCTTTGACGTCAGTTTACATCGTTGACTTTCGATCAGAGGATTCCGTGAAGTGTTCGACATCAAAACATCTATTCACATTTCACGGGTTGTGCTTGGTACTTTGAGAACCATTGACATTACTGGTGGTTTCTCTCACACTTGTTAACAGTTTACATCATTGACTGGTAATCAAGTGGTTTCTACCATGTTCGACATCGAATCATTTAATCACATGACTAGAATCGTACCAATTCGGGAAGTAGAAGTGAAGACCCTGGATCTAGTTTCTACCATCCAGGCTGCGAGGAGTTTTGTATTCATTGTCTATGTAGACTTATCATAAACAGATGGCTGCGTCCATACTGTGTCTACAAAAGTCTATAAAAATAATGTACTGCAAGATCATTCCTGTATTAGGATAGTTAGTCCATTAGTTAAAGTTTTGAATCTGAGTATGGGAATGCCTACCTCAGTGATGATATAATCTTATCCATGTATTTTGTGTTGAAAATTGCAGGTTCCAACCAGGCCATCCACAAGGCAATCCTTGAAATGATAAAGCGCTTCACCCTTCCTAGAATTACAAAACCCTATTCTATTCCAGGCTTCGCACTTTAGGGGGCAATCTGTTACACTAAAAAATGTCACCTTGACTACTTACAGTTAGTATGGCTCAAATCAACAAGTCATGCTACCCTCTTAGGCAAGTCTCATGCCTCTGTTATCCATCTCAAACTCAAGAAGAGAGAAAGTCTTGTAAAAATCATGTTTATCTCTGGGGTCGCAGGTTCTCTCTAGCCTTACCTGCGGGGACGCTGACCATGTTCACAAAATCCGCGTCCATAGACGCTCTGTATGTTAAGGGACAGGTGCGTCCCTCTGTAAAAGGCAAAATGCGCGAGTTTTATCTTGAAAAAGTTACTTGTGGTTACTTCTAGAACATTCTAGAGGTCGGTTTGATGAAATGGATGCGCCTCCAGTTGGTTCATGTATCTCTATTAAGGGGGAACTTATCCCATCAATAAGGGAGCTATCCCACCCATAGAGGGGGATGATCCCATTGATAGTGGACCTGAATAACCTCTTTACAGCACTATAAATGAAGGCATTGAGCCAGAAGGAGAGGAGGTTGGAGCTATACATTTTCTTTGGGTAAATGCTGCAGGATTTAGGTCTTCCATTAGAGCCCTTGTGAGGAGAGATTGTCTTCACTTGATTCTACTTGGGAGAGGGTGAGCTTTGTCAAAGTAGAGGAAAACCCTTGATGGACCCTGGGAGGAACTTGCACAACACCAAGGCCAGGTTGTAAGAGTTTCTTTGTTTCGTTATTAATACAAACTGGTTTATTTTTCTCAATAGCTTGTGTTAATGAGTTATTTCATGTGTTCCTTGGTCTGCATGTTGAATATATGTTTTATTATATGAAATGCAAGTGCTTGGTAATTGTTTGATTGTTTGTGGTTGCAGGAATTGACTTGAAGGAGGAGCTCATCCGGATCGTCAAGAACGGACTTCAACAACAGCGTTTTGGAATAAGGTAAGCCTAAACACTTGTAGTTTTCATGTTGTAAAAGGTGTATTTAGAGAAAGATCACTCCATTTTGTCTTGTTTGTCATTAGAATGTCTTAGACTTCTAGGAAGGTCAGTCGTGTCCGCACCCTTGACAGAATCCGTGTGACACTAGTCCGTCAAAGGCTTTAGCTAGTTAATCCTAGGAAAGCAGCACCCATTAAAGTCAACCTTCTTAGAAGTTGAGCCTGCCGTAAAGTCTCCTTGTTTGAGCAACTTGTCATTTGAGTTGTTTTGGGTCAAATTTCGAATTGCTTGTTTTTAAAGTATTGATTTCCATTTTCAAAAAGGACAAAAAGATTAGAATTTTGTTTTGACTAGTTTTTGGTTCTGCAATAAGCTAGTCCTTGATTTGATTGTGATCAAGTAAAACACCTTAGAAATAATCATTGTTAGTTTTGGCCTCGTTAAGATTGCTTAGAGTAAATTTGCCTTTAGTTTGCTTATGAGTGCATTTTCATAGATTTTAAGAGTTTTTAAGATTGTTTTTTTGGTTATATTAGATTTATTTGCTTTATTAAAAGAAAAATACAAAAACATCTTCTTAAAAGTCTTGTTTCAAGTAGCTTTTTGTTTTCAAAAGAAGAAAAGAGTTTTTTTCGTGCATGTAAAGAGAAGTTATGTTTTTATGCTTGGAAAAGAAAAACGAATTGTTTCTTTGATTGTCTTCAATTAAGAAGTTGCTTTTATAAGGATTGCATTCTCTCAACTTTTTAGTTAAGCAATTCATCGAAAAAGTAAAGTAGTGGATAAATCATTTTAGGTGCATTTTGTAGTGGTTTCGAGTCGAGTCAACATACCACTAGTTTCACTTCCATCACCTTTTGACTTAAGAAACAACCTTAAAAGTAACGCTTAAATTAAAATCAATCTAGTAATCTTTATTTTTCTAGGGCTCTGAAGCACCAACATAGCTTAGGCTAGGGTCTTGGAGTAGGTGAGTACTTAACTCTCCAAGACTACAAAACCAAACAGATAGTCTATCTTGAGTAGAACAAATCCAATTGTTTCAGTTACATTCTGGGAAAGCTCCTCTTAAAGGAGAAACACGAGCTCGTGTCCGAACCAGTGAGGGGATCATTCCTCCCTCGTTGGGAACGACGCCAGGCAGTACGTATTACAAACGGTAAACCTCGGATTAACCATTGTCGAGGAGCCAGGGGTCACTTATCGGTAAACCTTGGATTGTTGTCAAGGAGCCGGTAAGGGGATTGGAGCTTGCTACTCTGCCCTTGCGTGCTGTCGGAGTTTAGACTGTTCCCCCAGGTGTAATTGTTGTGATTGGTAACCTTAGTGGCCATAATATCTAGGATTCTACCCAAGGTGACGGTGGAGGGAAGGTCCCACTGTACCTGGAGCAGACGTCGGTTATACTCACTTGGATTTTCTGGGGGGTTCGCTTCACTTCGAGACGGTTAAAGTGGAGGAACTTGGTCCAGTCTATTCATTAAGCAGGTTGGGGGGTAACTGTTCCACCCACCATTTCTGTACTGAATCCTGCGAGGTTGGGCCTAATCACCAACTAGCGCTTTTGGTCCGGAAGACTACTGTTTGTGTGTGGTTTGACGCTCTAGATTATTTAGGCGTGTGCTTCAAATTTGATTGGTTCTTTAGAAGACTTTAGGTGGTTTGATTTGAAATTTTTTACTTTGATTTCGTGTGTTGTAGTTAAAATCTTTAATTGTGGCGGAATTACCGAGACAGTCCCGTAGACTTCGGGGCAAGTCTCCTGAGATTGTTACCGGGATAGATTTGTTAAGAAAACTCCGTAAATCGCGGGGTGAATCTCCTGAAACATTCCGGGTCATTTAGAAGGGTTAAAGGTCCTTGTAACTCCTCCTAGTGGCAGTAGAGTAGGTTCACCTGAAGAAGGAGAATCTTCTTTGGTAGTCCATCCAGATTACCAAAGATTAGAAACAGGTTACAATCCCGAAGCTGTTACAGTTTCCGAGCTTGCTGGTAGTTTTTCATCTGCCAGTGAAACAGGCGAAGAACCTGAAATTTCAGAACCTGTTACTCCAACTCCTAGTGTTCCTGATTCACCAAGAATAGAAAGAATTATCACCGAAAATCTTCCTGTTGGATTAATTGCTATAGAAGAACTTGTTCCAGAGGAAGAAATAGGCGTTTCTGATTCTGAAGATCTAATTACCCTTGATCTAAGGGAGCGTGAATCCATCTTTTACAGTCCTCCTAGAAGTGAGTCTTGGTACCTTGCATTAACCAATTTTTTAGACAACTCAGTAGGTTTTTCTACACCTCGTACTCCGGTTCCACCTAGAGGAATTCATTCTCCTGTAAATATGTCTGGTCAGTCGTCTGTGTTTTCACAAAGTCCTGAATCATTTTTACATGGCGGTCCTTCTGTTCCTACTGGGTATCAGTCACTTTCTGGTACCTTTGCGGGAGCATCTCCTCAACCTGTTGATCATGGGTTATTAGTTGGAAACAGTGGTAATGTACCATTGAGTATAGGTGAAGTTTATATGATGTCAGGTTCAACTCCCATTAACCAACCTCAAGGTGGCCAATTACCGCCTGGGGGGCAACCTTCGTTAATGCCTGGGGGGCAACCTCAAGGTACTTCATTTGTGACTGGGGGGCAACCTCAAGGGTATCAACCCCAAGGGTATCAACCCCAGCCTCAATACGTACCCCAAAGTCAACCTCAGTATCAGTATCAACCTCAAGGATGGCAACCTCAAGGATGGCAACCCCAAGGGTATCAACCCCAAGGGTATCAACCTCAAGGATACCAACCTCAAGGTCAAGGTCAACCCCAGTATTCGTATTTACCTCAAGGTTATCAACCTACGGGTCAATACCCTGGTCAAGGTTATCAACCACCTCAAGGGCAATCATATGGGACTACACCTTACAGTTATCAACCCTATCCTCAATACGGCTATGGATCTCAGTATCCTCAACCTGTTACGAGTCAATACCCTGGAATGTTAACATGGGATCCGTCACAGGGTCAACAGATGTCGCAACCAAGTATACAGTCGGTACCTCAAGCAGGACAACCTGCAGTTCCTGGTCCACCCCAGCAACCGCAACCTGTCCAGTCAAGTGTTCAGACCCCTGTAACTTCTGTAGTTACTCAGCCGCCAATTGCACCGAGTACTCCACCTCACACGGCTGCAGCAGCTACCGCTTCATCTACCATGCTTACATCTGGAGTATCGGCAGCTCCGGTTTCTACTGTCCCTGTAACCGCTCCTCAGACATCTGTACCGTTGTCTGGACCCACGGTTCAAACCACAGTCCAGATGCCTGCAGGTCAACCTGGTACAAGTACGGTTGTTACTACTCAACCTCAATTTGTTCAACCTCCGTACCAGGGACAGTATCAACCTGGTCAAGCTGCCCAACAACCGGTTTACCAGTATCAACCGTATCCTGGGTACACTTATCAACCACCTCAACAACCCCAGTACGGTCCGGTTAATCCTGGTTTTCCAGGAGGATATAATATCCCCAATGCGAATCCTGTTCCTAGTTATCCTGGATATCCTCCTCCTGGGGCTGGTATTGTGACTCAGAGTTTCAGAGATCCTAACCGGCAGTTACCATTTATTGCGACTTTAGATTTACCCGACTTGACGCGCCTAACGAACGATCCAATTCAATATCTTCCGTTCTGGCCGCCAATGCCAAATAAGTTGCCCAGCGATATACCCAAGTTCGAAGGTAAGTCTGGAGAGGATCCGTCTAATCACGTGATGACTTACCACCTCTGGTGTGCATCAAATTCCATCTCAGATGATTCTATCCGCTTACGTCTTTTCCAGCGTACACTCATTGGTCTCGCAGCCAAGTGGTACATTGAGTTGCCACGGGCTTCTTTTTACAACTTTAGCCAGTTAGCTACTTCATTCTTAACTCATTTTCAGTTACCAGTCAGATACGATAATGGTACGGAATTATTAACTTCGCTAAAACAATCGACATCCACGTACATTTCTGATCACATCCATGAGTGGAGACGTCGAAGGAGATTAGTGAAAGTTTTTATCCCGGACCAAATTTTAGCTGAATGGTTTGTAAAATCATTATTACCAAGAATTACTGAAGATGTAGCTAAGGCCGGCGTAGTTACTGAGGAGCAAGTCATTGCTCAGGCACAATACCTTGACTTAGTTTACACTCAGTCGGGTACGTTACACGAGAAAATTCCGGATCTTCCAAAGTCAAACCAAATCGCTGCTGCTCCTTCGGGATCTCATGCCGCTGATGGTATGATCGGTATCGTGACTACGAAGAGTAAGAAGAAGTCTTCCAAGACCTCCAATACTCCAATTATCACTTTGCCTGATTCTCCGACAGGAGAGTCTTCTCCTCCTGAACTTACCGCCGACATTCACGCTGTAGAGTCATCTACGGCCAAATCCAAAAACGGTGGAAAGAAGAAAGGAAAGAAGAAGGCTAAAGCAGACAAGGCTCCAAAGGAGAAAACGGAAAAGTCGGAAACCAATGACGAAAAGCGCAAACCTCGTTATCCTTGTCTCATTTGTGAAGAAGATCATTTTACGAGAGACTGCCCTCATCGGGCCGAGGTAGTGAAAATAGTTAAAGGTTCTCCGACTCCTGCTGTGTTAAAGAATCCATTCCCGAGCAGGAAAATAAGATGATAGGTTCTTCTTCGAATGCCAGTGAAGAACCCATTTTGATGATGTCTCATGTCAGGATTGCGACTCGATCGCAAGATTATGGTAGTAAGGCTCCTGTTGATGGTAAAGAAGCAGAATCTTCTAACTCTAACCCATCAACCTCAGCTCCTGGTTCCGATCCACTACAGATCGAAAAACCTAACCCAGACTTAGTGATTAAGCCGCCCGCCAAGGGTGTACTTCGAAGGTCTGCTTTCAATCCACATGCGAGAGCAGCCCAGAATTACAACATTGTTGAAGATTTAGCTGTTTCACCTTCAGCAATGTCGGCACTCGAAGTGCTGCAATCATGTCCAGCGCAACGAAAATTGCTTTTGTCGGCTATTGGAGCTGTCGATGTTCAGGACCCGAACCTAATGATCTTTGATCTAGAAAGTAGTACACCGCGTCCCCCATCAAATGGCTTTCCAAATTCCAGTGATAGTCAAAAACAGGCCTATTCATCGGACTGTGATTGATGAGGGAGCTTCTACGTGTATTATGTCGATTCAATGTTGGAGATCGCTTGGTTCTCCTTCGTTGAACCAATCCCCCACCATCCTTAAGGCCTTTGATGGCCGTGGGTTCCGTCCGTTTGGTATTCTACAAGAATTGCCTATAGGGGTCGAAGGTAAAACCGTTAGTCTGGATGTGGAAGTGGTTGATGCCCCTCTAGACTACAACCTTCTTTTGGGTCGAAGTTGGTCATATGCTATGACAGCGGTCGTTTCATCGGTCTTCAGAGTCATTAAGTTTCCACATAACGGTAAGATCGTGACTATTGATCAGCTGACATACTTTTCATCCGACCCAACCTCTTTAGAAACTATCCAGCATGTTGGTAAAACGACAATCCCTTATAGGGACATTGGTGTAGGTTTAGTTAAGGATTCCGGTTTACTGGGAACTTTTCCTCTCCCTCCACTCAATGCAGACCCTTCGTTCGCAACAATTCATATGATCACGTCAGAAAACATTATTTATGATGATCCTTGGTATGTTCCCTCTGACTCTGAGCTAGACTCACTCGGTGATGTTATGCCGTTGAGTCCGTATGAGATTGCTTATGAAGCTCTTATGTCTTTTACCGACTTTCATTCAACCGACCAAATGAATGTGGTCAGTGAAGAGTCACTTTTCACCTCACCCTTAGAACGGATAACGTTTCCCGAAGAAGTGTCATCTGACGAACAACTTCGCGAAATCCTAAGTGTAGATGATCTACCATGGGACGATCTCCATCACAGATCTTCGTTTTTACCTAAGGATGATGCCTTTGAAAATGATTTTTCATCTATCTTTACCGCTGAATATGTCAAAGACGCTCAGGATCCAACGAAACATTCTGATTCAGAGCTGAATTTAGGGAATATTTCTCGTACTATTCCCATTGATATTTCAGTGAAGCCCGGAATCAAGGAGAACATTCATATAGGTGCCGCATGTACTGACGAAGAAATTGAAACTTACAAGGCCCTATTCCAAGAATTCCGCGACGTGTTTGCCTGGTCCTACGAAGAAATGCCAGGAATCGATCCTGCCATTGTTGTTCATGAAATCAAAACCTACCCGGATGCTAAACCCATTCGGCAACGGTTGCGTCAGATTCACCCTCGAAAAGCAGCTGCAATCAAAGCCGAAGTCGAAAAGCTGTTGAAAGCAGGTTTCATTTATCCGATCCCGTTAACGGATTGGGTATCGAATATTGTTCCCGTCAATAAAAAACAAGGAACAATAAGAATCTGTATCGATTATAGGGATATCAATCGAGCTTGTCCAAAAGACAACTATCCTACGCCTTATATCGATCAAATTATTGATGATTGTGCCGGAAGTGAGATGTTTTCCTTCATGGATGGTTTCTCGGGTATAATCAAATCAATATTCTACCTGCCGATCAACCAAAAACGGCATTCATTTGTCCATGGGGGACATTTGCTTATTGCAAATTACCTTTTGGCCTTAAGAATGCCGGTGCTACTTTTCAACGGGCCATGTCTTATGCATTTCATGACATCAAGCACATTGTGCAACCCTATCTCGATGATTTGCCTGCTCATTCTTTACACCGAGCTGATCACCTTGTCCATTTACGAGCAATCTTTATGAGGTGTAGGCATTATCGAATTCGGTTGAATCCCCACAAGTGTGTTTTCTGTATAGAAACAGGTCGATTGCTGGGATTTGTTGTTTCCAAAACCGGCATTCGCGTCGATCCCTCGAAAGTCGAGGCTATCATCCAATTGCCTCCTCCTTCGAGTTTGCGCCAACTCCAAAGCTTGCAAGGGAAAGCAAACTTTTTACGCCGATTCATCCCTAACTACGCCGAGGTCACTAAAGGTTTTACACGGTTGTTGAAACAGAACGTACAATTCTTTTGGGACGAGATTGCTCAACAATCTTTTGATGCACTGAAACACGCGTTGACCCATGCACCGTTATTGCATCCTCCCAACTACAACCAGGACTACTTCTTATACCTCGCAGCTTCGCATTCCACCATTGGAATGGTGTTAGTTCAAGAAGATGAATTCAAGGCAGAGCATGTGATATATTACCTTAGCAGAACCTTAAATCCAACTGAGTTAAAATATTCGCATGTGGAGAAATTGGCCCTGGCAGCCGTTCAAGCTGTCCAGCGTTTTCGTCACTACATTCTTCTCCGCAAAACTACTGTTATTTCGGATTGCAACCCTATGATTTATTTCTTGACAAAACAACTGCTAGGGGGCAAGTACTCTAAATGGATCGTCATCCTGCAAGAGTTCGACTTGGAGTTTGAGAAGTCCAAGTCTAAGAAATCTTTAGTCTTCGCGGAATTGATGTGTGATTTCCCGAGTGCTGACACAGAGACTGTGGCAGAGGAGTCCATTGCGGACGAATCTTTGTTTCTTATTAGCACTGTAGATCCGTGGTATGGGGATATAATCATCTATCTCCAAACCCAAACCTTTCGGCCTGAAACTTCCAAGGAAAACCGTCGAAAAATTCGGTTTCAATCCCAGCAATACAGAATTATTGGAGATACACTTTATCGCCTGGGGGCAGACTTAGTTTTTCGACGTTGTTTAACTCACGATGAGGCTGAGAGAGTTTTGAATGATTGTCACTCTGGAGCATGTGGCGGTCATATGTCTGGGTATGCCACAGCTCAGAAGGTGTTGCGCGCTGGCTATTTCTGGCCGTCTATGTTTAAAGATTGTATCCTTGCCGTCAGAAAATGCCACAACTGTCAAGTGTTTGATCGCAAGATGCGCGCTCCACCTGCTCCTCTCCACCCTATAATTGCCGCTGGTCCATTCGCCAAATGGGGCATTGACTTTATTACTTGTAACCCTCACTCGGCCGGGGGGCATGCGTATATCATCCTTGCGGTTGATTATTTTACTAAGTGGGCCGAGGCGATGCCTACATTCGACGCAAGCGGCAAGACAGCTGCACTTTTCGTATTCAATCATATCATAACTAGGTTTGGTGTCCCACAAGCAATCATTACGGACCATGGAAGCCATTTTCGAAATGTCATGATGACTGAACTTACAAGCCAGCTTGGTTTGCGCCACGATAGCTCTACACCTTATTATCCGCAAGCCAACGGTTTGGTTGAGTCAATCAACAAAGTTCTAGTCGTCATGATTCGACGGATCATTGGTATCCATCGAACGAATTGGCATAACATGTTATTTTCGGCACTATGGGCATATCGAACTTCAGTGAAAAATTCAACAGGTTTCACCCCTTTTCAGCTAGTTTATGGCTTAGAAGCTGTGTTACCTATTGAGTGCGAAATCCCATCACTTCAAATGGCTGTCGAATTACTTCCAGCTACTTCCGAAGAGGAGAAACGGTTGTTATACTTAGCTAAATTAGATGAGACTCGACGTGACGCTACTTTAGCTATCGAGACTCACGCGAAACGAATGAAAGCTCAGTACGATAAAAATGTAACCCCTCGAAGTTTTTCGGAAGGAGACCTAGTACTATTATATGATCAAGCGAACGATAAGCTAGGTGCTGGAAAATTCGTTCCCATGTGGCATGGGCCCTACATTGTAAAGCGAAAGCTAGCAAAAGGGGCTTATGAGTTAGTTGATTTTGATGGGGACTCTTTGGGCAAACCCAGAAATGGACTTTACCTAAAGAGGTATTATGCTTAAAATGATGGATGGAGAAATTTTTAGATAGGTTAGATTTCCTTTCTAGCTAGCAAGTGTGTTAGTTTAGTCAGTGTGCTTAGCTTAGCAAGTGTGGTTTTTCGTCATTATTTTGGCTCATCTTGGTTTTACTCTTGATATTGTAGATGTCGACGCCTCTCCAAACATACATTGGATTTGCTGATGGTGCTTGTCGTAGTACACGGAATATCTCTTCCGCAGCTTGGGTTATCTATTCGCCCTCTGACGAGTTAGTTTCTATGCATGGGGTAAGCCTCGGTCAAACAACGAATAACATTGCAGAATACAGTGCAGTGGTTGAATTATTATCCGAATCTATTTCATTTGGAATTCGACGTTTGATAGTGAGGTTAGATTCTGAACTTGTTGTATTACAGCTTAATAGAGTTTATGCCATTAGAAATCCTGTGTTATTAAGGTTGTTTTTGAGAGTGCGTCTCTTGGAATGTGAATTTGATTACATTGAATATCAACATATTCCAAGGTCTTTGAATACATTAGCAGATGCAATTGCTTCTCAAGTGTTGGACAGACATTTATAATAATCATGCAAGAATTTAAAGACATTTCATCATACATGTTAAACAAGATAAGCCGATAATAGTGATATATAGATATAGATAGAAGTGTGTCCAAAAATATATACATCGTCTTCGATCATAGGTTTAACACACCTTATGATCGGCAAAATGATAGTGCAAAAAGTCAAAAATGTCACATGTGACTACAAAAGTGACTAGTCAATCACTGGTGGTGCTCTCTGTACGACACCACTGCGCGGGCTATCTTGCGCAGAAATCTCCTAAACGGTCCAGGGACTGCAACCACGAAGCGCTGAAGCCTCATTGGAATATGATCCATAGTAGTCTCAGGTATATCTGCCGTGAGACGCTCTAGATCATGCTCCAAATCGGCTAGTACTTCTGCTGTCGCATCCTGTAAGGCCGGTGCCGGTGCAGCTGGATGTCGTCTGTCGTAAGGCCGGAGATTGGCTGGACGCTGTGGTCCAACATCTGCATTTTTAAAATTTTACTGTTACTTTGAGACGATATATATGAAAAATAAAAAATACATAATTAGAAAACTTGTGAAAATGAAAGTACCTCTGTCATCCCATTGTTCTCCCTGTGGAAGAACCATGTCCGGATCACCTCTGAAATCCATTCCGGCATATGGAAAGTCTTGTATCACAAAAAGCTGGCCCTCTAGCCAGTCGAAGTAACTGTCAGAGAATCGAACCACTGCAGCACCCTCGTCAGGATGCCGGGCCATCACCGCAACCCATCGAACAAGCTTTGGCTCCCGAGGACCCAAGTCATCAACAGTGAGTTGCTGAGGGATCAGCATAGGAACTCTCTCCAAGGCAAAGCTCACGACTAGAGGCCCATATCCAAAAGTCTTTAGTCGTCCGTTCTTTGCCTTGGTTAGTTGGCTCTTCATATGAGCCGACACAGCTTCGCACCAGTTGAAGATGGTGCCTTGGTAACAGTCAACTGCCATCCGCATTTGGGATCCGGAGGCAATGTGCAAGGCGGCCGCGCCACAAATCCTAGTGACCGTAAATGCAATAACTCTAAGTTCCGCCAGAGCGATGTGCTTTATCTCCACGCCTTTTTTATGGCGAGTCCCTGGTCTGCACCACTCCTCGCGGAGATCATCAAGGGATTGGCCACCCGGCCTGGTCCCCGCAAGGTTGAGTTGCTCACCTCTGTTTGGCAAGCCAGTAAGAAAGTATACATCCGAGGGCTCTATCTCGAGCTGGTGCCCTCCAATGTAAAAGCATTGATCTTGAACGTTCCATCGCTCAACTAGCCATTCCAAAAATCTTACCTGGCCCCTCATGCCCGGTATGGTCCAATATTTGTACAATCCACATGTTCTTAAGGCATCCAGAGAGGGTTGGTGGTTAATCGCAGCTTCATCGTCTTCTACGTGCTCTCTCTCTCTCCAGTCTAACATGTTTTGGGCCCTGCACATCAAAAGAGTCAATTAGAAATTAATTTGAGAAAATTTGGTGGTTTTTTGAGAGAGTTAGGGTTTTGAAATGCGCCCTTTGCGGAAGACGCACCCCGGCTTTTTAGCACAGGGCGTCCGGACGCAGCTCGCCTGAAGGCGGACTGCGTCCCCAGACCTTTTTCCCGTGTGAGAAAAAGTCGGGGGACGCGGCTCACCCGAAGGGCACCTGCGTCCGCCGAGGGGCGCATTTTGAACCCAAAACCCCCCCAAAAAAATGAAACAGAGACCAAAAACAAAAAACTAAACGGATAAAAATGAAGAGTGGGATGTGTAAAATACCTCGGTGAAGCGGCGTTCGATTCCGACGGTCAGATTTTCCGCAGCAACCACGGGAAGTTTCTTGTCAAAAGCTCCTTTTTCAACCTCAACAGTGAAACGGTAAAAATGACATGGTAAAAGGTCTTTTTATAGGTTTTTTGGATGAATTAGTTCATTTTTTACCATGAAAAGATGTTTTCAAATGTATTTTTGCCTATTTTAAACAGGTATGAGTAATGTGTCGCTTTTGTGCAGGACGAAGGGATTTCAAGGGAAATTGTAATTTTTCACAAACAAAATTTCAGAGTCATCTTTTAAGCCCTTTTCTGACTCCTAAAACATGAAAAGATCGCCGAGTGTTTCTTTTTCACTCGTTAAAACGGAATTAAAAGACGGTCCCCTTTTAGCTCTTTTCTGACCGCAAAATCAGGAAAATATTGCCGGTTTTTTGTCGTTTCAAACTCGATAAGGAAATAAAACGACGTGTCTTTGATCGCTTTTTACTTTTCAGGTCAACGATACTATTATGAAAGTACTCCTTGGTCGCAAGATCAAGCGGTTCCCCCAGGTATTATTTTATACTTTTTCGGGCTTGAGGGACACAAATATACGAAAAAGTTCAACGTGGAGTTTCCTTAAGTTTTTCAGACTCTCTAAAATTGAAAAACGCCGAGTTTCTCCTATACTGGGCTCGTTAAACTTTTACAGTAAAGGACCTGTTCAATTACAAACAGGAACGAACCACTCCTTCCTAGGGTTCGCATTTAAACTAGGTTGGACTCGTCCGAAGGATGAGCTTATAATCAAGCATATGTTATCCTCCTCAAGCTTGTTAAAAATAAAGAGGTACTTGCCAGAAATGGTGGGGGAAAAAAGAGAAGAATGAACCTATTTGTCACCTTTTGCCTCAGAAGAAACTTTATTACCGCTCTTGAACACGACACTTTTCATTCACCTGGATTGGGAAATCTTTTACCTCACAGTTGACTAAATCACTTTGAAAATCTTTAACCGGGTTCAGGGATCAACTTTGAGTTATTCGTCACCAAACCATCTGTTGTGTCGTTATGTGTTCAAGAGGTCTGCAAGCAAAACTTTCATCTGCAAAATACTTGTCATCCATTGACCATCCCTGAGTCAGTCCTTACAGCAACATTTCTTCAACTTGAACAATGATTTCGTGTTGCGGGCTTGCCTGCAACGGGTCGCTTTCTATCGACATCGACACATTATCTAGAAAGATGACTTAGGAATCGACAGTACCTTGAAGTCTGCATGCATCAATGGCAGGTTTCTCGCCTTTGACGTCAGTTTACATCGTTGACTTTCGATCAGAGGATTCCGTGAAGTGTTCGACATCAAAACATCTATTCACATTTCACGGGTTGTGCTTGGTACTTTGAGAACCATTGACATTACTGGTGGTTTCTCTCACACTTGTTAACAGTTTACATCATTGACTGGTAATCAAGTGGTTTCTACCATGTTCGACATCGAATCATTTAATCACATGACTAGAATCGTACCAATTCGGGAAGTAGAAGTGAAGACCCTGGATCTAGTTTCTACCATCCAGGCTGCGAGGAGTTTTGTATTCATTGTCTATGTAGACTTATCATAAACAGATGGCTGCGTCCATACTGTGTCTACAAAAGTCTATAAAAATAATGTACTGCAAGATCATTCCTGTATTAGGATAGTTAGTCCATTAGTTAAAGTTTTGAATCTGAGTATGGGAATGCCTACCTCAGTGATGATATAATCTTATCCATGTATTTTGTGTTGAAAATTGCAGGTTCCAACCAGGCCATCCACAAGGCAATCCTTGAAATGATAAAGCGCTTCACCCTTCCTAGAATTACAAAACCCTATTCTATTCCAGGCTTCGCACTTTAGGGGGCAATCTGTTACACTAAAAAATGTCACCTTGACTACTTACAGTTAGTATGGCTCAAATCAACAAGTCATGCTACCCTCTTAGGCAAGTCTCATGCCTCTGTTATCCATCTCAAACTCAAGAAGAGAGAAAGTCTTGTAAAAATCATGTTTATCTCTGGGGTCGCAGGTTCTCTCTAGCCTTACCTGCGGGGACGCTGACCATGTTCACAAAATCCGCGTCCATAGACGCTCTGTATGTTAAGGGACAGGTGCGTCCCTCTGTAAAAGGCAAAATGCGCGAGTTTTATCTTGAAAAAGTTACTTGTGGTTACTTCTAGAACATTCTAGAGGTCGGTTTGATGAAATGGATGCGCCTCCAGTTGGTTCATGTATCTCTATTAAGGGGGAACTTATCCCATCAATAAGGGAGCTATCCCACCCATAGAGGGGGATGATCCCATTGATAGTGGACCTGAATAACCTCTTTACAGCACTATAAATGAAGGCATTGAGCCAGAAGGAGAGGAGGTTGGAGCTATACATTTTCTTTGGGTAAATGCTGCAGGATTTAGGTCTTCCATTAGAGCCTTGTGAGGAGAGATTGTCTTCACTTGATTCTACTTGGGAGAGGGTGAGCTTTGTCAAAGTAGAGGAAAACCCTTGATGGACCCTGGGAGGAACTTGCACAACACCAAGGCCAGGTTGTAAGAGTTTCTTTGTTTCGTTATTAATACAAACTGGTTTATTTTTCTCAATAGCTTGTGTTAATGAGTTATTTCATGTGTTCCTTGGTCTGCATGTTGAATATATGTTTTATTATATGAAATGCAAGTGCTTGGTAATTGTTTGATTGTTTGTGGTTGCAGGAATTGACTTGAAGGAGGAGCTCATCCGGATCGTCAAGAACGGACTTCAACAACAGCGTTTTGGAATAAGGTAAGCCTAAACACTTGTAGTTTTCATGTTGTAAAAGGTGTATTTAGAGAAAGATCACTCCATTTTGTCTTGTTTGTCATTAGAATGTCTTAGACTTCTAGGAAGGTCAGTCGTGTCCGCACCCTTGACAGAATCCGTGTGACACTAGTCCGTCAAAGGCTTTAGCTAGTTAATCCTAGGAAAGCAGCACCCATTAAAGCTGAAGTAGAGAAGCTGCTCAAGGTGGGTTTTATATACCTTGTTCCTCTTACCGATTGTGTTTCTAATCCAGTCCTGGTGGATAAAAAGCAAGGAACAATCTGAGTCTGCATTGACTTTAGGGACCTAAATAAAGCTTATCCCAAAGATAATTACCCCACACCATTTATTGATCAGATTATTGACGAGTGTGCGGGCAATGAGATTTTTTCCTTCATGGACGGTTTTTCTGGTTATAATCAAATCTCTATCCGTCCTGAAGATCAACATAAGATAGCTTTTATATGTCTTTGGGGTACCTTTGGATACAGAAAGATGCCTTTTGGTCTTAAAAATGCTGGAGCTACTTTCCAGTGGGCCATGTCATATGCTTTCCACAACCTTAAACATATCATCGAAGCATACTTGGACGATCTAGCTGCTCGTTCTCGAAAGAGAACTGATCATCCTAGTCACCTTCGATTGGTTTTTGAGTGATGTCCTTTTTAGAAGATCTGGTTGAATCCCAAAAGTGCGTTTTCGTGGTTACATCTGGTCGGTTATTAGGGTTCATCATCTCAAATGAAGGGATTCAAGTTGATCCCCTCAAGGTTGAGGAAATAATTTAGTTGCCTCCCCTGTCCTCAATTCGACAACTTCAAAGTCTTCAAGGGAAAGCTAATTTCTTAAGAAGGTTTATAGCGAACTATGCCGAGATCACTAAAGGATTTATGTGTTTGCTACGTAAAGGAGTTCCATTTGTATGAGATGACTTTGCGCAGCAGTCGTTCGATGCTTTGAAAAAGGCATTAGTCTCTGCCCCGCTTTTGAGTCCACTGGATTATGATAGGGACTTCCTTTTATATCTCGCGGCAGCAGAATCAACCATTGGGATGGTTCTCGTTTAGGAAGATGATGCTCTCACGGAGCATGTGATTTATTATTTGAGTCGAGGCTTGATAGGTCCTGAACTTCGCTATTCTCTGGTTGAGAAGTTGGCTTTGGCAGCTGTCCATGCTGTCCAGTGGCTCTGTCATTATATCTTGCTACGCAAAACTTTTGTCTTAGCAGCGGTCAATCCATTTCAATTTGTCCTTAGTAGGCGAGTTGGGGGCAAATATAATCGATGGATAGTCATTTTACAAGAATTTGATCTCGAGTTCTTGTCCGCCAAGTCTAATAAATCCATGGTTTTCGCCGAGCTAATTTCTGAGCTACCTTGTGGAGAGGATACTATTTATGAGGAAATTTTTCCCGACGAACATTTATTCCTCATCTCTTCACTCGACCCTTGGTATGGAGATGTCATTGTTTATTTCTAGACTTTTAAGTTTCCCTCTACTTTCTCTAAGGATGAATGTCGGAAATTACGTCACCTGGCCAAAAATTATGTTATCATTGGTGATATGTTATATCGTCGAGGGGTTGATTCAATCTTTCGGCATTGTTTAACCTTAGAGGAAGTAGATTCAGTACTCAATGACTGCCATAGTGGAGCTTGTGGTGGTCATCTATCAGAGCTTGCTATAGCCCAGCGTACAGGGAAAATTTTAAGAACCCCCCCTAAATTTATAAATATAATAAATGGGCGAATCTCCATGGTATATAGGAAAAATGGAAGGCGATTTTATCAATAATATAATATGTATATATAATTTTTTGGCGAATCTCTCACCAGGCATGGCGAATATTTTACTCAATTATAAAATCTTGTAAGATCTTGGCAAGTCTTTCACTAAATAATAAAACTTTGTATGGATCTAAGACGATAGAATTTCCCCCTTAAATAGTCTATGCTCACATGAATACCATGGTATTACCATGGGTTATCATAAACCTGGAGCTTAAAAATTACTATTAGTAATTTATAAAAATTAATAAAATTAATAGTTGATTTTTATTTTATTTTTTATTTTAACCAAGCTAAAATGTTTAACCTACATTAAATTACAACATCCATTTTTACTCTTGACCAAGCCCCAAGAGTATCAAATATTTTTCACTCTATGCTAGTTTGCATATCACGATATTTGATACCTCTAGGGGGTTAGTAGATCCAGAGTAAAAATGGATCTATGCTGGTTTAATTCCCCCATTTAAATAGGCTACATTCTAGGTGAATACCATGGGTCAATACCATGTGCTATTTTTATTTTTATTAATTCTAATATTAGGGTTAATAATGGTTTTTTGCATGGTATTAATAACAATCTAGTCCATGGTATTTGTCCCATAGTATTTTGCCCATAGGTTTCACCTAAATATAACCCATTTTTTGAGTGTTCGTAAATATAAGGTGACTTATGGAGTAAATATGAAAAAATGTTTTATTTGTTTACCATACCTCTCGTTTATTTACATTTTTATTAATTTACCATACCTTTGTTACAAATATGGTATTTGGCCCATAGGATTCACTTAAATAAAACCTCTTTCTTGAGCCTTCATAAATAGAACGAGGGTTATGGACTAAATATAAAAAAAGGTTTTATTTATTTACCATACGTCTAGTTTATTTATATTTTTATTTATTTACCATACCTCTCATTTATTTATATTTTTATTAATTTACCATACCTCTTTTATAAATATGGTATTTGGCCCGTAGGATTCACTTAAATAAAACCTATTCTTGAAAATGGGCGAATGGAAGGTTGTAACTCCTAATTTCAAGGGCCAAATTTACCTTTTTTACCCTCTCCCTTAAAATAAGGTGGGATATTTGAGGTGATTTGTAAAAATGTACTATGATACAAAATATTCGCCCACTAAAAATTTAAAACCCCTTAATTTCGCCAAAGGGCGAACATTCGCCCCTAAAATTATCCTTGCCAGCGTATCTTATGTGCCGACTATTTTTGGCCTTCACT
The DNA here is from genome assembly GCA_031772625.1 of Pinus tabuliformis. NCBI lineage: Eukaryota > Viridiplantae > Streptophyta > Pinopsida > Pinales > Pinaceae > Pinus > Pinus tabuliformis. Next base: position 105,124,729 of record CM062810.1, on the reverse strand, counting down.
CTTCAAAGATTGTGTTGAAGCGGTCAAACGTTGTCACCCCTGTAAAATCTATAATCAGAAGATGCACGCACATCCAACTCCTCTTTTTCCTATTGTCACTGTCGGTCCTTTTACTAAGTGGGGTATTGATTTTACAACTTGTAATCCACCTTCAACGGTGCATCACAAGTACATTATCGTGGCTATAGACTACTTTACGAAGTGGGCCGAGGCCATGCCCACTTATAAAAACGATAGTGAAATGGCAGCATTGTTCATTTTTAATCAGATTATCTCAAGATTCAGTATCTTGAGAGAGATTGTGACTGACCATGGCAGTCATTTCCAAAATCAACTAATGTTCGAATTGGCTCTTAAATTGGGTTTCCACCAGGAACATTCATCTCCTTATTATCCTCAGGCCAATGGATAGGTCGAGGCAGTCAACAAAACTCTTAAGACGATCTTACAAAGGACAATCGACAAAAATCGGTCCAATTGGCATCTTATGTTGTATGCGGCTCTTTGGGCATACCGAACCTCCGTAAAGACTGCTACTGGTTTTACACCTTTTCAGTTAGTTTAGAGGATGGAATCTATCTTTCCTATCGAATGTGAAATTCCATCTCTTAAGTTAGCCGTTGAGCTCCTTCCAGAGACTTCTAGTCTCGAAGAGCGCCTCCTTCATTTGGAACATCTCGATGAGCAACATCGAGATGTCGCCACAATCAATGAGGCTCATAAGAAAAGGGTTAAAACGCAATATGATAAAGCTGTCCATCCTTGAGTCTTTTCTAAAGGCGACCTCGTCTTGGTCTACGACCAAGATAAGCACACCTTGGGGGCAGGCAAGTTCAAGCCTGTGGTACGGTCCCTTCATTATTAAACGAGTTCTGAGTTCTGGTGGTTGTATTCTGCATATTCAGATTGGTTGATTGTGTTGAGATTCAGTGTTGATGGATGAGATCTAATAATGGATCAGGATCATAATGACTTATCTTTATAGATCTGGTTGCTAACACACTCACTATCCTTGTGTATGTAATGATCTGGGTATGTCTGAAGTTGGGAAGTGCAGCGAAGTTATAAGTAAGTATTTGATGACATATACGCTGGTTCACTTTGGTGAAGCTGCGTATACATGCTAGTTTGGCTCTTCCAAGTAGCGTATGCACTCTGATGCATGATTTTTGATGATACAGTTGGCTCTGAATATTGTTGCAGAGTTCTGTGTTCTGCTCTATGTTTTGATGACAGGGTTTCAGTGATTCAGTCTTGGGTGTTTGGTTGATGCCACAGTTGTATTGCAGTAGTAATTGATTTTGAGCTTCAATGTTGATTGATGGGTCCAGTATAAAAATTGGATGAAATGTGGCCTTCAGATTATGATGTTGTGTTCGAAGAGTATCCAGTCTGAAAATTTATGAAACGTGGTACCTGGAGGAAAAGAGAAGGTTGTAGTCTTTTGTAGGTCAGCACCTACGTACTAGTACATCAGCTAGTACAAGAGCTAAGGGGGTTGTAGCTCCCTTCCAGGAGAAGTTGGAGAACGAGAGAAGGTTGTAGCCTTCTGTAGGTAGGAGCTTGCGTACTAGTATAAGATTGCTCCAGTACAAAAATATTGTAAAAAAAAAGTTTCTTATTAAAATAAGATAGAAACGAATTGCAGCAGGTGGTTTTCACCCACATTGGGTTTCAACCTTACATCATGGTGTTCATGTGCGCTTCTTGTGTATGATGATCTGTTCTATTTTACTGCACCTGTTTACTGTTCATATGGTTAATGAAGTTTTGATGCACTAATTAAAGATCAACATTTAATGGATTAACTAAATCATAAGTTTACTGGATATACACTAGTTGCATTAGACACAGTTACATATATACGCGGGTTTCCATAACTGAGGTAACGCATATATATATATATATATATATATATATATATATATATATATAGATATATATATATATATATATATCTGAGTATGAAAATGAAAAAGTGTTTGATTTGATAATACTGATTCACCCCCCTCTATCAGTATTATTTCCAACAAAAGGTGCGGTACAAATGGTCAAGTTAAATGGAGAACCCTTCCCAGGAAAGGTGAATGGCAGTCACTTGAATCCATACAACGGAGATCCGACAATGTGACTATATGAAAGTGGCACAGTCTTAGTGCTCCAAGCAGCTGAAAGGAGGTGCAGGACTATAAACTACACTGCCCGGGAGCTGTGCGATGTCAGGACTATGTGCAAAAGTGAAGTGTCACAGGGTCCGTGACAACGCGAAGTGATGAGCGCTAGTATTGCAGCAATGATGTTGCAACTCCTGGGCTACCAGCTTTTCTTATCAACCTGGGATTCATACAAACTTGGAGGTGATAGTTCTATATGCGCAAGTAGAAGTGAAGGTCCTAGCTGTCGTCACTGTTCATCTGGCGAGAGACCCTAGGGGTTCCAAGCCAGAATTCTATAGGGTCAGAAGAAGCTTGATTATTTGATGGAAGAAGAGAAAATATATTCTAAGAGAGCTACTCTACTGCAGTAATGAATACCCTAATTAGCCATTTAAGCAACTATGTTAAGCAGAATTTCTAAATCAACACTATCCTAATGCTGCTATCTAAGTTATAGAAGTAAAGAGCATCAAACCAAAGTAATGTGTAAGCAAGGAAACTAAACTAAATCTATTTTCACTCTCTTTTGGTTTTTTTGGTAAAATCAAGCATGCAATTTAAGTGTTCTTGTAGATGTGACAGGCAGATGGAAGGTGGTTGAGGATGGCTAGAAGGCCTATGGAGTGTTTGGATAGTGTCTTAGCAGTGGTAGCGGTTAAATAATACACAGAAAAAAGTTTGGGAAGGAGTCAAGCAGAAGAGTAATCGAAGATCAGAATCAGTGAAAGGAAGACGTAATGAAGCAACAGTGAATAGGAATAATTGGATCAGTCGAGAACAATATTAACGGGAGATGAGTGGTGGAGATATTATCGTAGGAGATTACGTGAATAGATGGATGAACAGGACTAATGGGAGATGAATGGCGGAGATATTATCACAGGGGATTAAGTGAATAGATGGATGGATCGATCAAAAAACAAGATTAACGAAAGATGAGTGACGAAGATCTTATCACGGTGATAAAGTGAATAGAAGGATGGACCACATCAAGTCACGTGTTGGCAGTGTTAACACCCAAGTTGTTCCCTTTGACTCCTGAGAGAATACGGCCGGGGTAACCACTAACCAAGCTTTGGATTACAGGTTCTAGCCCACCTGTAATTAGAGAGGGCTCTCTCTTTTAGTTTTAACTTTGTTTTTTGAAGACTTTAGGGTAGTTGTGAGGTGAGAGTTTTGTTTAAAGTTTTGGTTGACTGATGTCTTCCAGTAGCTGAGATGAGATTTTCAGAAGGTTCAGTCCATTGGGCAATGGAGTCTGTGATTATGGGTTGTTTGAGATATTGAGTAAGATTGCTAAAACTGTAGGGCCATATAGATATATCATGAAACAAACTTAAAATTGTGAAGATGAAATATGTCTAGCCAGTGAGAGGCAACTAAGAGTCTTTCACTAAGCTGGTGATGTGGGAAAAGGATATATCACTCAGGAACAGATTTGAATTCCTGAACAATACTCACTGTGAAAGTTTTAGTATGAAGGTGAAGCAACTAAGAATTACACTTTCATAACTAATACTGGAGAAAACATTCATAACAACATAGATTGAGTTCGGGGTGTTTAATGAACAAATCCTGAACTATTCCTTTTCTGTGCTATTAAACCTGTGAAATATAGAGCATGAGCGGATTATGAGAGAATGAAATACATAACAAGAAGGTTCAGGAAACTTATTGTGCCATGAAATATGTTGGAATCCTGTAGCAGTAAGCAATCACACCACAACACATCAAAACAACTCAGAACTTCAGAAATTCCATCAGCTCCCTGTATTAAAGTCTGAAATTTACAGCATAAGTTCTCCAGAAGGAAAAAACCAACAACCCCAACAAGCTTATGCGAGGGGATATATATACAATAGGTTTTACAAAATATCTGAACGCCGAGTCATTTGCTCAATAACTGCGTTCACCAACTTTCAGAATAGCAGATAAAAAAGTTATTGCTATTTTAAATATACAATGAATACCCTTCAGTTTTGTCAGAAACTTTTTTGACTTTTGGAGGCCACTGAGTCGGTTGGGCACTTTGTATTAATTCTGAATGATATGCTCTTTATTGCTTGGTCGAGGTGCGGCTATCTCAGCCCTGTCATCTGCATCTGTCGGTGTTGCTTTAGTGTCCAAATTTGTTTGCTGAGTTGGCTCTGTCCACTCCTCTCCAGTCATAATGAATGTATCAATTTTCTGAACATGATGACTTATAATTTGATGTAACAAAATTTGGTGAAAAATTTGTTTCTTCACAGCAATGTCTGTATCATGCTTGTCCACCATTCTTGAGTAGGCAACTCATGTCTCAAAATTGTGCCTAAGGTTTCATCTGACTCAGTATATTTGTAGTAATTTGGAGGCACTTCAAACAGATGTCTAATCTCATTCATGATAAAAAACAAATTCTCTATTCTGTCATAGAGGCTCTGCCCAGATGCAGGCCCTGTTTCCTCTGGGGCACTTGATGCTACAGTGATCTGATTTGTAGCAAATGTATTTACCCTCTTGGCATAGTTTTCATGGGATAGTAACCTTCCTGCACTATTCAGTAAGCTGGGAAGGCCTATGTTATGCAATGCTGTAAATTTCTCCATGAATTTGTTCACCTCTGTTTTCACTTCCTGGCATCTTCTATCCAATGTTTGCACAAGATTTCTCAAAGTGAGCACCCTTTTTACTAGTAAGATAGTGTCAGTTCTGTTAGAGATGCCCATTGCTGCCAGCTGAGGGCCTGTGCGGTTGTTAAGGACATTGATCATCCTATTGGCTATCTCAGGCATATTGCCTAGAGATGCCCTTGCTCTTTGACTTTCTTTTTGGGCCCTACCTATGAGATCTATGTGCTCGTGGATGGTTTAAATATATTGCCATTGATCTGTTATAGACTGACCAATATTGGCCCACAGGACTTTCTTGATTTCAGCCACCACTTTGTCAAGATAGAGCTCTTTCTCCAGTTCTTTTATCTTCTTCTCAAGAGCCTTCACCTCTCTTGTTTCTTCAGCTACACTTTGCTTTGATTTATCATACTTTTCATTAATTGTAGCTAATTTTTCCTTGGCCTCATTTAGTTCTGCCATCTGGGCCTCCAGAGCTTGAAGTTCTTTCATCATATTTTGCATATCAAGGCTGGGTGCCTGTCCTGATGTTGTTGCTGGTGCTGCTACTGTACTTGGTGCTGATGTTGAAGGGCCTATCCCAGGTGTTTGTCCTGTGGGAGGACTGATAATTTGAGGAGGTTCATCAAGGTTAATCACTGGCTGTGGGGGCTGAAATGTCTGCCCTCCTTCTTTTTGTTTCAGGGCTGCCTGCAGTGCACCCTCTGTTGCTCTCAATCGGCCTTCTGTTTCTACCAATTGTTTGTGTAGTGTCAGCAGCATGGCTGCTACATCTTGGTCCTTTCTTTGCTGAGCAACATCTTCTATTTGAGGGTGAAGGGTTGCTGGAATCTTGACCATCTTCCTCAAAGCTGCTATATCTGCCTCTTTTTCCTTTAGTAATGCCTGCACAGCTTTGGGATCACTTGGGTCATGCCCAAGCTCTATAATGATATCTTCCAAAGACCTAATCCTGTTGTCTTTGGCTTGAGAAGATGCTTTCTCCAATTCTAATTGGGCAATAGTATTATGGAGACTATTTTGCAACTTGTGTGCTAGAAAGATTTTATCTGCAAGAGAGGAGTAGACCATCTCACCCGTTTGCTTATGTAGCTCAATTTGGTCCATTGGGTGGATGTCTTTTGCAAATACTTCCAGGTTGGTTCTTATGTAATCTGCAGTTGACTATGGCTGCAGCATAGTAGGCATGAAATGACTCATAGTCATCTTCTCCTCTGTTATGTCATATGCTGACATAAGCCTCTGTTGGTTTGTGGGAGCCATTTTGTGCACGTGATTGTAAAGCTGAAGTCTGACTGGCTCATTCCTCTTCTTAATATCAATGAATTGTTGCTTTATGCTGGATTCTGCCCTCCTTTGCTGGCTAGAGGAGCTGACCTCTCCTCCAAGTGGTCTTTCTTGTTCCTGCTGGAAGGCCCTGGCTGATGCTTCCATGCTAGGGGGGCCCATACCTATGGATGGCCCAATAGGCATCTCTTCTTGAGAAAAAGGATTTAATCTTTGCCTCTTCTCCCCTTGTTGGCTTGCTGATGTAGTGAGGGGAGTTTCTTGCTTTCTATCCCTCTTCCTGGTTCTCTCTTCATTCAACGGGGTTTGGAGCACCGAGGTATCCACTATTGTTTCTTGCCTTGGAGGCACACTCTCTTGAGCCTGTTGCTCTGTAGATACAGGGACCTCAGCCATTTCTTCTTGCTGTTTGGTCTGCTCTTTCTGCTGTTGGGAGCGGCTGATCCTGTTCTATTTCTTTCCCTTTATCTGTGCTGGTTGCTTGGGGAATAGCTTGAGCTGCTTGGTGGGGAGCTGTAGAAGATAAGGCAGCTGCTCCAAGTTGAATATGAGGAAGAGAAAAAACCTGCCCAGAATATTCCAAGTCAGCTTCCTTCTTAAGTTTCTTGGCTTCTTTTTGTGCTATTTCCTCTTTAGTACTTGCCTCTTCTAGAGTGCCCTCTTTCCATCTTAATAGATTTGCATATTTTTCAATATGAGGCAACCTGACATGATCATAGCTAGCCAACTTATACTTGACCCTTCTAAGACTAATGAAATGATTGGGATCATAGGGTATCCAGAGGAAACTGGTTTGCAACTCGAGGCACTTTAGGATCTTATCTGCTTCTTGCCATGCCTCTTATCTTTTATTATAAATAAATGGGCCTAGCTGATTTCTGACTTTGAGTTGTACCTTCTTATTTTTGCTATGGAAATGGACCATGTCTGCATTTCCAAATTGTCTGAAATACTCTAAAGCAAAAAGTCTCATAGGGACATATCTTGGTAGCCTATATGGGGCTAACTCACAACCATATATTCTAATCACTGTATGGTGTTGGTAAAAGTACCAATCCCCAATGCTGTAGGTCTTTGAGAGCTGGAGGATTCTTTGCATCTCATCTGTCAATCTTGGAGGAGGAGAGCTCATCAGCAAGGACATGGCAGGATGTATAAAAAGGTCTATGAATTCACAATAGCTGTATGGTGAATAAGATGTGTGATGAAAGATTGAAGACCAAAATACCACATATCTTGGGTTTCCATGAGCATCAAACTTCTTGAGAGTAATAGGGAAGCTATCAGGCTGGTAAAATAGGAACTAGTGATAGATGTAGGAAGTGTATCTAAATATGCTTTCCCTCTCTAAATTCATCAATAGCTCATGAATTTTATTGGCAATGTATGCAGCATAATCATAGTGAACAGAAGGAGGCTTTCCAGGGGAGAAGATAGACAACATTGCCAGAATGGTTTCATCAGCATCCTCAGTTGACCTGTAACCTAGGACATAACTGATCATATCCACAAGCATCCTGCCCAACTCATTGAAATATACATTTCCTATAGGAGGGGTCCTCACAGTTTGAGAGCCTGGTTCAATGAATAACTGATTGATCTTTATGATTTTGGCACTGGACAGCTTGCCTCCTTGGTCTATTAAGTGCATCATGGACAGAGGAGTCAATGGCTTTGTAGTGTGAAAGTGCAGCATTTGATTTATAGACTCAGGGGTGACATGGAACAAAACTGAACCTGAGGGACTGAGGACAGCTCTTTGACATGGATCATAGTTGGCACTGCATCTATGAATCAAATCTGGGAGGACATTGACTTGAGGAAGATTGAAAATGGGCAAATTGGAGTCCCAAATCCCTAGAATATCAGTTCCACTGAGATGTTTGGCTTTCAGCTCATTGAGTACATGAATATGATACTTTCTGTACATTGGGATTACTTCTGCCATCTGGTAGTCTCTGTCAGCCAGGGCCTGCCATTCTAGCTCTCTTTGTGGGGCATTTAAGGGTGCAATGTTCAATGCCACTGGAGTTTCCATGGTCAATTGGTACTTTGAATTGTATTTAAACTTGTTTTTCTGGGCACAACAACACAGAGCAATGAATTTTGCAGGAACAGGGCAATTTGCAGGAGAAACAGGGTGAATGAGGGTGATAACAAGTTGAAATGTTCCTGAAAAAGGTTTAATGAGCAAATACTGGGATTTAAGAGTGGTTTTCCCGATGGACTTGTGTAGCAGAGGTTTTAGTTTGCGAATGCGCAAATTGACTGTAAATTTGTGGGAATTGGACACAATAGGGACTTCTGCAGGTAAAATTGGGCTCACAGTGTGTAAGAGCACCAGTAGTTCATGAAGATTTCTTGAACTTACAGTGTTTTTCTTTTCTTAGTTTCCTCAGAGAATTATGGAAAAAACCAGGCGCGGAGGGGAAACTTTGATAAATACCTGGTAAACTCGGGCAATGGTGGCAATGCAGGTGAATTCAGGGCGCTGGTAGCACGGGAGCAATCTTCAAAGTTGGTGGAGAATGACGTTCTAACTCATGCAAGAGCACAGTGCATGGATATTGAAAATAATGCGAAAAACTGACTTTTTCGGGCAAAATAGAAAATTTTGGCTTTTGGCGCGTTTTTTGTATGACGTCAGCATGACATCATAGGTGGGGTCATGGTACGGAGTGATGATGTGGCAGCCAGTGAGTGGTCCGCGTGGATGGGGGACGTGGTGGACAGCTCAGGGCGATGGAGAATGGAGCGGTGATGCGACACTGAGGTGGCAATGACGTAGGCGTGACATGGTGGGTGGTAAACAAAAGCGGTAAGTGGTAATATCGAACCGCTTGAGGTACGGGCGTGGTTTTGGCAGGAGGTCGCCCGATACAACTCAGGAGCGATGTGTGGCCGAGCCCTGACGTCACCCTCTGACATTTTTCGGGTGCTAATGTACAGGCATCGGGGGTGGTCCGATATGGATGTGGGCCGTCGGATGGGAGGGCCCAGATCCGACGGACGACGGGATGGAAAATTGCCAACAAGATACGGCGGGACCCGGCGCATTATTTTAATAATTTCCTTTTGTTTTTTGTGAAATGCGCATTGTAACAAGAACTTTGGATAAGTGGAAAAAGTGGGTTTGGCGATGGTTTATAAGCCAAATGGATTAATTAACGTTTGTTTGCAAAGCGGGGTTAGGGCTATTAAATCAAGCGGATATTGATTTAATCCCAAGACATTATATTAGCGCTGTTTTGCCTTTAGCGCCTTAATCTCTTCGCACTCTGACTTTTTAGAACTATAAGGCTATATTGCCTAAGGGAAGGGATATATACATTTTTTGGGTTTTTTATACACAATAGTGATATAGTAATAGGGAAAAGGGGAATATAGGGAATTAAGTAATAATGGTTAATAGTTAATATGGGAGGGGGATATGAATGAGAGGTGATAGACACTAAGTTTTAGGGAACAAACTTAGTTTTGAGAGTAGATCAAAATGAAAAGGTTTTTACACAAGAAATGTGGCTCTTTTATACAACAAGGATCAACAAAAGAGTTTGACTTCTGCAATGAACAAAGGTGGTATTGGGATGTTAGCAAGGAGTTTGATGGGGGACGACTGCGGAGTTAGACATGCTTCACTTTGTTGCTACAAAACTGCTGAATAGGAAGATCTGCCCTGGCCATCATGTGTTTCCTTTGCTTAGGCCAGTGATATGAAAGAAATCATGCTTCTGCAACCCCATCTACCTACCCATTCTATTGCCTAGCATTTTTTGTTACTTCAAGGAGGGTGCACTTAGACTTGCAAACCCTCATGTGCCCTTTTCTTTTCCTTTGGCATTTTCTTTTGATTTTCTATCTAAGGCTAGCCTTATTACTTCCAAGGCCCCAGATTAAACAATTGGGAACCTTCATTCTCTACCTACCTACTGATATGCCAAGATTGAACAGTTTGGACAGATTTCTTTCTCTAATCTACAACAACAATTGAAATATGGCATGACCCAGCTTAGACTGTTGGATCACCCATTCAAAAGTAGGACATGCATCAAACAACTGTAGGTAAGTGTTTCCCAAAAAATATGATATCTTTGCATCACCAAAGTAGAGCATATTTGGCACTTCCCCTGCCAATCATGAAAAATGAAACCTATTGGTATAGGTAGCTAACAATGGCTCCACTTGGGGATGGTTTTTCTACTTTGAAAGACCAAGAACAGCAGGTCAGAATGCCTTGGCTCTTGACTTCTTCTCAAAACTTGAGAGCTTTCTCTTTGGATTTCAAAACTGGAATCTGTCACCATTGTGGAACTTCTGAAATAAAAGCCTTTTCTTGCTTATTTACAACACTTCTGAAACTGAACTATCTATATGCAGAAAGGAAATACTATATACAAATGATAATGTACAGGGCAGAGCCATGCTATATACATCGAAAGTAATCAAAATAGTGCTTTAACATCCGACCATTTACAGGACCCTCTTCAGCTTCAGTGTCATCTAAATTCTTCAAGAAATAAGTGTTATTTCCTTGCACTGCTTGAATTACAAAGGGTCCCCTCCAAAGGGAGTCAAATTTGCCATGTTTTCCCTTGTCTTCTCTTCTTGAATCCCATTTAAGCACTTTATCCCCAATAAAGAAATCTTCAGCCTTGGTTCTTCTATCAAAGGCTTTCTTCAGCTTCTCTTGTAGGACTTGGACTCTGCTATACACTTGATCTCGGGTTTGCTGTAAACAAATTATCTGGTTTATTCTTCTTTGCATGTCATTTGGTTCAGCCTGACTTTCTTGAAGCAGCTTCATGACAGGGACCCCTAATGATGAAGGGAATTTGGCTTCCATTCCATAAACCAACTCATATGGGCTGACCCCAATAGATCTCTTGGTTGTTAGCCTGTCTGCCCATAAGGCATTTACAAGCTTCTTATGCCAATTTTTCTTATTCTCTTCCAGTATCTTCTTAATGATGTTGATAAGACTTTTGTTAGACGATTCAGCTAAACCATTGCCCGGAGGGTAGTATGCAGTAGAATGGCCCAAAGTAATATGGAATTTGTGGCAAAAGTTCATCATCTTCTTGGATCTGAAAGCAGCAGCATTGTATGTTATAATCTTGTCAGGACAACCAAATCTGGAAAGAATATTAGTTTCAAGGAACTGAATGGTAGTAGAATCATTTGCTTGTCTGCATGGAACAGCCTCAACCCATTTAGTAAAGTAATCTGTGGCTGTTAGAATCCATCTATGTTGGCCTGAAGATGAAGGATGAATTTCGCCAATGAAATCCAAGCCCCATTGCTGAAAAGGCCTTTCTGTTGCAACAGGTTTTAAGGGAAGTGGTAGTAACTTTCTTTTTCCCTCAAACACTTGACACTTGTGACATGTAGTGGTGAAATTTTTAACATCAGAGAACAGAGTGGGCCAATAGTAACCTGCCCTTAATATCTTATCCACAGTGGATTTCCAGTACAAATGTCCACCACAATCACCTGCATGAAATTCTTTCATAACATTGGTAGTATACTTTCATGATTTTTCCATAGTAAATTACCATCTGTAACAAAAAATCTTGAAGCTTTCATTTTTAGAAATCTAGATTTGGTTCTGGACAATCCTGGGGGAGCACACAGGTTTTGCAATATATAACAGATATCAGAATACCACATGGATTGTTCAAAGGCTACATTGATCTTTGGAGTCACCAGCTGCGATTCATTGTCCAGTTGGTTAAAATCCAAGGCTTGGAAGTTTGCTTCAGACATCAATTTAGCCAAACCTTGCCCTTTTATCAGTTTTGTAGGTCTGATTTCAATGTCAAATTCTAAAATGTTAGCAATCCATTTTCCTCTTCTGCCCTCTAAGTTCTCTTGAGTCAGTATGTCTTTCACAATGGGATTTGGTACATAAGCAATGACATGGGAGTATAGGATGTAAATCCTAAAGTCTTTGATGGCTTTGACTAAAGCATAAGCTTGTTTTTCCATGATTTGATATTTCATAGGTGCATCTCTAAGAGCTCTACTAAAGAAGGCAATAGGTTTTTCATTCCCTTGATCATCTTTCTGTAATAAGATAGCAGCAATGGTATGCTGGGAGGAAAAAGAGAAAATTATAAATTCTCTGTCAAATTGAGGATTTGTTAAGACTGGGGTTTGGGTGAGGGCCAATTTAATACCTTCAAAAACCTGGTTTGCCTCTACTGTCCACTTCACTTTTGAATCCTTTTTTAGCATGTTGTTTAGTAATCTGATCAATTCTGCTAAGTTTGGGATAAAGCTCCTTAAGAAGTTGATCTTTCCCAAGAAGGCTTGTAATTCTTTAATATTTCTTGGATGGGGCATTTGCAAGATGGCCTGTATTCTATCTGGGTCAATTCGAATGCCATCCTTTGAAATGATATGACCCAATAGCTTACCTTCTTCCAAACCAAATAGAGACTTCTTAGGATTTAAGGAAATCCCATATTTCCTACATGTTATGAATATTTGTCTCAAGTGTTTCAGATGTTCTTGGTCAAACTTTGAAAAAGGTGTGAGGTCATCTAAGTAAATAACAAGGAAGTCACGAATCTCTTTAGCAAAAGAAATATCCATTGCTCTCTGAAATGTAGCTCCTGCATTTTTCAACCCAAAAGGCATTTTGACATACTTGAAAGTTCCCCATGGGGTTGTGAATGTTGTTTTATCTTGATCATCAGGGTGGACTAAGATCTGATTGAAACCCGAAAATCCATCAAGGAATGAGATTCTTGAAGCCCCCACCACTCTTTGGAGAATGTGATCCATTTTAGGTAAGGGATAATTGTCTTTGAGGGATAATTGATTCAAATTCCTTAGATCAACACAAAGCCTAATCTCCCCAGTTTTCTTTCTTGTGGGGACCAAATTTGAAATCCAGTCTAAAAACCTGATTGGTGCTATGATACCGGCTTTAAACATTTTTTGTACCTCTTTCTCAATTGAAGGGAGAAGCATAGGATTGATTCTTCTTAATTTTTGCTTGAATGGCTTTTGATCAGGCTTGAGAGGAATGGTGTATTGAATAACATAGGTGTCATAGGACTTCAAATCCTCATAACTCCATGAAAACACATCTTGGAACTCTTTAAAGAGGTCAATGTATTTGGGCTTCTGGTCAGGAGGTAAAGATGTAGACAATTTTATTATCTTGGGTTTTTCAGTAGTTCCAATGTTGCATTCTTCAATGGCAGCATTAAGGGGTTGCATTTTTGGTTTTCTAGGAACATCATTTGAGTCAAAAATTTCCTCCAACGGAGTTAGGCCTATTGGTAGAAAATTGTCTTTTAGCTGTATGATTTCAGCCTATGCACCAGCTATCTCATCAAAATGCAATAGTTCAAGTTCTTGTATTTTTTCCTTGTCAAAGGTTGTTGGAAAAAGTATTTGATTTGCTGTTTTGGGTGATATAGCTGTTTGGTCCTGTTCACTTAGTGGTTGTGTGTCTTTCACAGAATCAACATCAATGTTCAAACCTGAAAATTCATGCTGCAAGGTCAAGAAACTATTTATCTGTGTGTCATCCTCAAATACTTGCCAATCTTTGACATTGTTTGGGACAGAAGGTCTGTGTTTTATCTCAGCTGTAAAACAATGGTTGGGTTCAAAAGGCAATTTGCATGTACTGGCAAATGTAGCTAAACTGTGTGCATGAAGGTTGTGGGTCCTAGGTATTTTGGTTATTTGAAATTCAGTGAAAGCCTTGAGCATTTCAATAGCAGCAGACCTGTATGACCTTAGTCTTTTGTCATTGGTGACAAAATTGCCTTTCTGATCCGGATTTAAACAGGAACGCAATAGATATAGAGATAACCATAAATACAGAGATGCGATAACCATATACACAAAGATGCAGCGGAAATAATGCTTCATTTCATTACTGTAAAATACTGAAATATGCTTACAAACAGAAATGGAAAGAAACCAGCTAGGGCGATGGTAGCTTATCTCTGAGAAGAGATGTGCGGCTACATGCCTCTGAACTATTCCGAACTGTATTACAATGAGGCTCGAAGGCCTATTTATTGTTGAGAAACAATGGAAAACCCTTCACATCCCTAAACCTAACCCTAGAAGATGAAACACCAAATTGTGGGCCCCGTTTGGGTAAATTGGTACATCAATTTCCCGGGGTCGTAACTTTGGCATACGATCTTCGTTTGACGCGTACGATAGCTCGTTAGAAAGATCTATCCGAGTACTACCACTTTGGGAGGCAACATGGGTCCATGGACCCATGTTGCCCTAGAATCCCAAAAAAACGTCGTTTAGGGCCTCAAAACGGCTCCGGAAGTTCAGGACCCGAAAAACTGCTAAAAATAGTAAACTGTGCTGTAATTTAGGAAACTGAAACGACTGAAAGAGACAGTTGTGGGGGTCCAAATGGGTTGGTGGGTGGCCACCAACATCCACCTGGATCATTCCTCCCCCCTTAGGAAGCAATGGTCCCCATTGCGTTGAGTTCCTCCATCTGCTGAACTTGTCCTGCAATCTCTGATGTGTCCAGTGATGGTGGGAAGCATGGTCGATGATGGTCCACATTGAACATTTGGTGCAGGCGAAGGAATGAAGGAATGTTGTGCTCCAAAGCATTGTTCCCCATAGCCTTGGTACTGCTGTAAGGACCATGTGGGTGTGGTCTGAGCTTCTGATGGGCTCTTGTAAGGCGTTCTTTCTGCAGATGTAACCAGAATTTGTTGCCCACCTGAAACTTGTGTGGTACCCATGTGGGTGAGGAGAAGTTGTTCCTGTGTTTTATCATGACCGTATCCCTTTTCTGCTGCTGCTGCGTGGAGGAACCCTTTGCAGGGGTCATGGATGTAGCAACGATCTTCCCCTTACTTTGGGAGTGAACCAGGCAGATGAATTTCTTGGTCTGTGATATGAGCTTGCTGCCTTTCTTGGTAGTGATCAAAGATGTGGCGGTAGGTGGGGCTACCTCTGGTATCCTGTATAATGAATTATTCAAAGAAATAATGACAGCACGAGGCCTTGACTCATACACAGCATGTCGCCTCCACAAGTATGGCTGGCCTAATAGTACATCACAAACATCCAGAGGTGTAACATCACACAATACCTCGTCTGTGAAGGGTTTGATGCTGTAGGGAAGGCGGCACTGCTGGCGAACTTTCAGATCTCGTCCTTCGTGAAGCCACCCAATACTATACGGCTGTGGGTGTGGTGTAGTCGGTAGGCCCAACCGCTTCACGACCTCTGCTGAAACCAAGTTCTTTTGGCTACCACTGTCGACAATGAATCGCAGCGGTGAACCCTTCACCCACATCTGTGAGTGGAAAAGACGCTCCCCCTCCTCTGGATCTTCGGGCTCATTTTTCTTGATCTTGGCAGTGGCAACAGTGGCACTGGGATCCGCATCAATGATCTGCTTCCCTTTACCATTCCCCTTGTCGAGTTCTGGCTCAGGGTCAGAACATGCATCTGATTCGGAAGCCTTCAACTCGGCCACCAGCGACTGCTTGGTCCGACACTCACTTGTGTTATGAGTGGGACTCTTGTGGAACTCACACCACTTTCCTGTGTCCTTCTTCGGCTTCGTGGTGTTGTTCTTTTCTTGCGGCTTCGACGGGTTGTCTTGGGTCACCCCGACTTGGCTTTGTCCTTTGGGCTTCGGATTTGCAGATCCAAAGTCTCGCTTCTTCTGTTTGAACTTTTGCTCGATTTTGACAGCATATCGGTATGCTGTGCCAAGTGAGGAGATGTTCAAGAACACCATCTCTTCCTGGATGTACTTGTGCAGGCAGCCACGGTATTTGAGTACCAGATGCAACTCAGAATCTTTGATACCCAACTGTGTGCGAAGGGTATGAAAAATGTTTGTGAACTCCAGCACATCTTGGTCTCGTCCCTGCCGCAGTGTGGTCCATTTGATGTATTTGTCCTCATAGCTTCTGACAGGGTAGTACTGCTCCTTGATGGCATCCCGGAAGTCATTCCAAGTGGGTGCGGCTGAAAATAGTGAGCCTGTACTTTCATCCTTCTGCTCGCAGTAGGTTTCCCACCAGTCCTTGTCGTGGGGGGCTGCTTTGAGAAGAGCGAAAACAATCTTTTCCCGACTTGAAAATTCATGAATAGAAAAGTACCCATCTAGCAGATTTAACCATTTATCTACAGCATCTGCGTCTATTTTACCCTCGAAGATGGGAATTTCAAAATTAACTTGTACCTTAAACGACGTAGCATTTCCAGAGTCGCTGTTGGAAGCCGATGCGTCGCCTCTGGGTAGCCGCTGAAGGATCTGCACAAAGCTATCCATCATCACGTTCCTTTGCCGCTCGAGCGCTTCTTCGAGCAAGATTTTGATAGGATCTCCTGCCCCCTCGTCTTTCTTCTCATCCGCCATGGGAGGCCGTCGGGATTTGCGAGGCTGGTCTTGCAAAGGTTCGACCAGTTCAAGCCCTAACTCCTTATATCCCGACCTCGTTGGGGACATGCAAAGAAAAACAGAGAAAAAGCAGACCGCTCTGATACCACTGATCCAGATTTAAACAGGAACGCAATAGATATAGAGATAACCATAAATACAGAGATGCGATAACCATATACACAAAGATGCAGCGGAAATAATGCTTCATTTCATTACTTTAAAATACTGAAATATGCTTACAAACAGAAATGGAAAGAAACCAGCTAGGGCGATGGTAGCTTATCTCTGAGAAGAGATGTGCGGCTACATGCCTCTGAACTGTTCCGAACTGTATTACAATGAGGCTCGAAGGCCTATTTATTGTTGAGAAACAATGGAAAACCCTTCACATCCCGAAACCTAACCCTAGAAGATGAAACACCAAATTGTGGGCCCCGTTTGGGTAAATTGGTACATCAATTTCCCGGGGTCGTAACTTTGGCATACGATCTCCGTTTGACGCGTACGATAGCTCGCTAGAAAGATCTATCCGAGTCCATGGACCCATGTTGCCCCAGAATCCCAAAAAAACGTCGTTTAGGGCCTCAAAACGGCTCCGGAAGTTCAGGACCCGAAAAACTGCTAAAAATAGTAAACTGTGCTGTAATTTAGGAAACTGAAACGACTGAAAGAGACAGTTGTGGGGGTCCAAATGGGTTGGTGGGTGGCCACCAACATCCACCTGGATCACTTTCACTTGTTGAATAATGAGGTCTGAGTCTCCGAGGATTGAAACTTTTGTGGCCTGTAAGGATCTTACCAATTTGAGGCCTAGCAGAAGAGCCTCATACTCTGCCATATTATTAGTACATCTGAAATTAAGCCTATAGGGTTGACCTTTTGCATGATTGCTTTGTTTGTTATGAATCCACACTCCAGCTCCTGCCCCTAATTTGTTGACTGATCCATCAAACTCAAGGAACCAAAGGATCTCTTGATTTAGGGGAGATTTGACAGCCTCTCTATGACTTGGAATTATGAGCCCGAGATCTTGTTTTTCATCTGGTTTGTCTTCTAGAACGGTCTCATCAATTGATTTCCCAGCCTGGATTTCTTGGGAACTTAATTGCTCATTCATATGCAGATCTTGTTCAAGTATGATAGATTTGTCATCACTCATTGGACTTATATCATCATTGAACAGAATGAAGGAATCCATGTCTGAATGGACTGCATAAATAGGGAAATTTTGAGGTTTTTCTTCACTGCTCACCATGTATTTCATGAGTGACTCTCTGTATAGCCTCTTCGGTTGCCCAAAGACAGAGATGGTGGCATATGACATGTCTAATTGCAGGGAACCTTGGAGTTTGGCTCCCCATGATATAGATAACAGCATTCCATATTTGGGTGGGATATCAGCAACCACAACATCCATTAAGATTGTTTTATTTGGGTACTGGACAAGGGAAACACATAAATCTTTTATCAAGCCTAAACACTTAACTTGGCTGGAGTCAAATGAAAATAGGTCCTTATATGGTCTTGTGATGTCTAGATTCAATCTTTCCATTACTGACTTAGGCATCAGGTTATGAGAGGCGCCTGAATCAAACATTGCATTGTGCAATATCTTATCATGGATATGCAAGCTGACATAAAAAGGTAAGATTCCAGTAGCTCCTGTCTTTCCATCAACCTCTGGACCGAAAAGCAATTCAGGGGTGTCATCCAACACATTGACATCATCTTTGTTGTGGGTCAGTTGAAGGGACTTCTTGATTTGATGTTTGTAAATGTTATCCTTGGCTAGCTCTGAAAGAGGAATGGCTATCTTCAATTTACCAATTTCAGCTCCTAAGTCAAAAGGTTTTTCAGATTGGATCTTGGTGTTCTGGTTAACAACCTTTTCTTTCTCAATTGAGTTTTTGGAGGCTTGTTCTTGACTTTCAATCTGATCGTGAGGTTTGTCCTTTTTACTCATCTTTTGGAAAGTGTTGCTTGGATTGTGCTGTAAAGGTGGTGCAACCACTGGTTGTTGATTTGAGGGAAATGCTTCGGTTACCTCTTCAACTGTTACTTCATTTGTAATTGAATCAGTTTTGTTAATAAGCTCTGTGACAGTAGCTTTCTTAGGCTGCAGGCTATCCTTTTTTTTCTCAGGCTGTGGCACATTTATAGTTCTGCTTCTTAATTTGTATTGCTTATGAACTTCAAAAACAGCTGTGTCGTAGCCTTGTTTGAAATCAAATGATTCACCTGATTTGGTTTGGAACTGTTTGATGTCCTCACCTTCATGATCTTCTTGACTCAGAAGAACTTGCTGATCATCATTCAGGCCCATCAAATTGATGTGGGTATCATCTATCTGCTCACTAGAAGTGGATGCTTTAGCATAGTTTTCTTGGAATGGAGGCCTAATCTCTGGTTCAGAGCTGGCCTTGCCAATATTAGGATTTTGATTTCTTCTAAAATTGGGATTCCTGATAGGATTATTCTGTGGTGCCTCCCATGATGATTTCCTCTCAACTGATTCTACTTTGTCACCTAACCTGTGCATACCAGTGATTATTGCATCTAATTTCTGATCCCAGCCTGAAGGTTCTTCTTTGAAGGTAGTCTTTCTTTCAGTTCTGGTCCTATTTCTCTTAGCTATCAGGTTGGCTTCTACACTAACTTCTATGTCTTGCATCTCAGCTAAAGTTCGGGGAGCTCTTTCTCTCAATTGGTATGCCATATCTGAATCAAACCCATCAGGAAAGGTGTATAGAACTAGATCAGGTGGGGGTATGAGATTTTGGGGAATAACATTGTAGACATTGTTGAACCGAGCACAATAGTCCAAGACAGTTTCTTGGGGACCTCTTTTGATAGTATTGTATTCAGATAAAATATGAAGTGGATCCTTTTTCTTCTCCCATCTGTTGATAAAGGTTTGATACAGGGCTTCAGGGTCAGCTATGGAGTTTGCCGGGAGTGACCTAAACCATGATCTTACATCTCCAGTTAGACTTTGCACAAAAATTTTCATTCTAACCCCATCATCATCTATCTCATAATTTTCAAAATAGTCCTACATTTTCTTAGTATGTTGAAGGGCTGGATAAGAGCCAGTATCATCAAAATATGAAATCTTGCTTTGGCAATCTTGAGGCATACGTGCTGGATTGGCAGGTAACTGCAGTGGAGCATATCTATTAGCCATGTTTGGTGGGACAATAGGGATAACAGGAACTAATGGGAAAAGTGGAGGAAAGGGGATGAGAAGGGTATGTGTAGTTGATAGAGGGGTTGAAAGGACACCTTGTGAAGTGGATGAAGAACTAGGAGAGTGTGTAACAGTGGTATGGGGATGTAGAGAAACCTTAGCAGGGGTTGGAATATTAGTTTGAAATCCTTCTTCAGAAGTTGAATCTGATAAAGTCCCTTCTGATTTGTGTTTCTTAAGGATTCTTGGAATCAATTTTGGATTTTGGAACTCAGGTGATGGATCTGGTTCTGGGTTAGATCTTGTATAGCGAGTGTTCTTCTTAGGAGCCAGTTTCTGTGATTTTATTTAGGAGAATTTTCTAAGAAGTATTGATATTTGACAAGGACTGATCAAGTATAGCACAACTATATGGAACTTAAGACTGAATTAAGATTGACTGAGGCAGCTTTTATATGCTCCTGCAAATGGAAAGCAGAGGTAGTTTCTAAGGCTGTCTGGCTGTCACTCAGGCTTTATCTACAGTATTAAGAATCAGACAGGGGTTTATGAATTTCATTCAGGTCCCCAGTGGAGTCGCCATTTATGTTAACACCCAGGTTGTTCCCTTTGACTCCTGAGGGAATACGGCCGGGGTAACCACTAACCAAGCTTTGGATTACAGGTTCTAGCCCACTTGTAATCAGAGAGGGCTCTCTCTTTTAGTTTTCACTTTGTTTTTTGAAGATTTTAGGGTAGTTGTGAGGTGAGAGTTTTGTTTAAAGTTTTGGTTGACTGATGTCTTCCAGAAGCTGAGATGAGATTTTCAGAAGGTTCAGTCCATTGGGCAATGGAGTCTGTGATTATGGGTTGTTTGAGATATTGAGTAAGTTCTGACGATGAACCACACTAGTTGGTTCGAAACGCGTCGACAAATGAGATTCCATGTGATTTTCGCCGAAGAATCTCTCTCTAAATTGATATGGATCACAGAAGCCTTAACTCTATTATATTGAGTAAGATTGCTAAAACTGCAGGGCCATATAGATATATCATGAAACAAACTTAAAATTGTGAAGATGAAATATGTCTAGCCAGTGAGAGGCAACTAAGATTCTTTCACTAAGCTGGTGATGTGGGAAAAGGATATATCACTCAGGAGCAGATTTGAATTCCTGAATAATACTCACTGTGAAAGTTTTAGTATGAAGGTGAAGCAACTAAGAATTACACTTTCATAGCTAATACTGGAGAAAACATTCATAACAGCATAGATTGAGTTCGGGGTGTTTAATGAACAAATCCTGAACTATTCCTTTTCTGTGCTATTAAACCTGTGAAATATAGAGCATGAGCTGATTATGAGAGAATGAAATACATAACAAGAAGGTTCAGGAAACTTATTGTGCCATGAAATATGTAGGAATCCTGTAGCAGTAAGCAATCACACCACAACACATCAAAACAACTCAGAACTTCAGAAATTCCATCAGCTCCCTGTATTAAAGTCTGAAATTTACAACATAAGTTCTCCAAAAGAAAAAACCAACAACCCCAGCAAGCTTATGCGAGGGGATATATATACAATCGGTTTTACAAAATATCTGAACGCCGAGTCATTTGCTCAATAACTGCGTTCACCAACTTTCAAAATAGCAGATAAAAAAGTTATTGCTATTTTTAAATATACAATGAATACCCTTCAGTTTTGTCAGAAACTTTTTTGACTTTTGGAGGCCACTGAGTCGGTTGGGCACTTTGTATTAATTCTGAATGATATGCTCTTTATTGCTTGATTGAGGTGTGGCTATCTCAGCCCTGTCATCTGCATCTGTCGGTGTTGCTTTAGTGTCCAAATTTGTTTGCTGAGTTGGCTCTATCCACTCCTCTCCAGTCATAATGAATGTATAAATTTTCTGAACATGATGACTTATAATTTGATGTACAAAAATTTGGTGAAAAATCTGTTTCTTCACAGCAATGTCTGTATCATGCTTGTCCACCATTCCTGAGTAGGTAACTGATGTCTCAAAATTGTGCCTAAGGTTTCATCTGCCTCAGTATATTTGTAGTAATTTGGAGGCACTTCAAACAGATGTCTAATCTCATTCATGATAAAAAACAAATTCTCTATTCTGTCATAGAGGCTCTGCCCAGATGCAGGCCCTGTTTCCTCTGGGGCACTTGATGTTGTAGTGATCTGATTTGTAGCAAATGTATTTACCCTCTTGGCATAGTTTTCATGGGATAGTAACCTTCCTGCACTGTTCAGTAAGCTGGGAAGGCCTCTGTTATGCAATGCTGTAAATTTCTCCATGAATTTGTTCACCTCTGTTTGCATTTCCTGGCATCTTCTATCCAATGTTTGCACAAGATTTCTCAAAGTGAGCACCCTTTTTACTAGTAAGATAGTGTCAGTTCTGTTAGAGATGCCCATTGCTGCCAGCTGAGGGCCTGTGCGGTTGTTAAGGACATTGATCATCCTATTGGCTATCTCAGGCATATTGCCTAGAGATGCCCTTGCTCTTTGACTTTCTTTTTGGGCCCTGCCTATGAGATCTATGTGCTCATGGATGGTTTCAATATATTGCCATTGATCTGTTATAGACTGACCAATATTGGCCCACAGGACTTTCTTGATTTCAGCCACCACTTTGTCAAGAGAGAGCTCTTTCTCCAGTTCTTTTATCTTCTTCTCAAGAGCCTTCACCTCTCTTGTTTTTTCAGCTACACTTTGCTTTGATTTATCATACTTTTCATTAAGTGTAGCTAATTTTTCCTTGGCCTCATTTAGTTCTGCCATCTGGGCCTCCAGAGCTTGAAGTTCTTTCATCATATTTTGCATATCAAGGCTGGGTGCCTGTCCTGATGTTGTTGCTGGTGCTGCTGCTGTACTTGGTGCTGATGTTGAAGGGCCTGTCCCAGCTGTTTGTCCTGTGGGAGGACTGATAATTTGAGGAGGTTCCTCAAGGTTAATCACTGGCTATGGGGGCTGAAATGTCTGCCCTCCTTCTTTCTGTTTCAAGGGTGCCTGTAGTGCACCCTATGTTGCTATCAATCGACCTTCTGTTTCTACCAATTGTTTGTGTAGTGTCAGTAGCATGGCTGCTACATCTTGGTCCTTTCTCTGCTAAGCAACATCTTCTGTTTGAGGGTGAAGGGTTGCTGGAATTTTGACCATCTTCCTCAAAGCTGCTATATCTGCCTCTTTTTCCTTTAGTAATGCCTGCACAGCTTTGGGATCACTTGGGTCATGCCCAAGCTCTATAATGATATCTTCCAAAGACCTAATCCTGTTGTCTTTGGCTTGAGAAGATGCTTTCTCCAATTCTAATTGGGCAGTAGTATTATGGAGACTATTTTGCAACTTGTGTGCTAGAAAGGTTTTATCTGCAAGAGAGGAGTAGACCATCTCACCCGTTTGCTTATGTAGCTCAATTTGGTCCATTGGGTGGATGTCTTTTGCAAATACTTCCAGGTTGGTTCTTATGTAATCTGCAGCTGACTGTGGCTGCAACATAGTAGGCATGAAATGACTCATAGTCATCTTCCCCTCTGTTATGTCATATGCTGACATAAGCCTCTGTTGGTTTGTGGGAGCCATTTTGAGCAAGTGATTGTAAAGCTGAAGTCTGACTGGCTCATTCCTCTTCTTAATATCAATGAATTGATGCTTTATGCTGGATTCTGCCCTCCTTTGCTGGCTAGAGGAGCTGACCTCTCCTCCAAGTGGTCTTTCTTGTTCCTGCTGGAAGGAATTGGCTGATGCTTCCATGCTAGGGGGGCCCATACCTATGGATGGCCCAATAGGCATCTCTTCTTCAGAAAAAGGATTTAATCTTTGCCTCTTCTCCCCTTGTTGGCTTGCTGATGTAGTGAGGGGAGTTTCTTGCTATCTATCCCTCTTCCTGGTTCTCTCTTCATTCAACGGGGTTTGGAGCACCGAGGTATCCACTACTGTTTCCTGCCTTGGAGGCACACTCTCTTGAGCCTGTTGCTCTGTAGATACAGGGACCTCAGCCATTTCTTCTTACTGTTTGGTTTTCTCTTTCTGCTGTTCTGCTGTTGGGAGCGGCTGATCCTGCTCCATTTCTTTCCCTTTATCTGTGCTAGCTGCTTGGGGAATAGTTTGAGCTACTTGGTGGGGAGCTGTAGAAGATGAGGCAGCTGCTCCAAGTTGAATATGAGGAAGAGAAAAAACCTGCCCACAATATTCCAAGTTAGCTTCCTTCTCAAGTTTCTTGGCTTCTTTTTGTGCTATTTCCTCTTTAGTACTTGCCTCTTCTAGAGTGCCCTCTTTCCATCTTAATAGATTTGCATATTTTTCAATATGAGGCAACCTGACATGATCATAGCTAGCCAACTTATACTTGACCCCTCTAAGACTAATGAAATGATTGGGATCATAGGGTATCCAGAGGAAACTGGTTTGCAACTCGAGGCACTTTAGGATCTTATCTGCTTCTTGCCATGGCTCTTCTCTTTTATTATAAATAAATGGGCCTAGCTGATTTCTGACTTTGAGTTGTACCTTCTTATTTTTGTTGTGGAAATGGACCATGTCTGCATTTCCAAATTGTTTGAAATACTCTAAAGCAAAAAGTCTCATAGGGACATATCTTGGTAGCCTATATGGGGCTAACTCACAACCATATATTCTAAACACTGTATGGTGTTGGTAAAAGTACCAATCCCCAATGCTGTAGGCCTTTGAGAGCTGGAGGATTCTTTGCATCTCATCTGTCAATCTTGGAGGAGGAGAGCTCAACAACAAGGACATGGATGGATGTATAAAAAGGTCTATGAATTCACAGTAGCTGTATGGTGAATAAGATGTGTGATGAAATATTGAAGACCAAAATACCACAGATCTTGGGTTTCCCTGAGCATCAAACTTCTTGAGAGTAATAGGGAAGCTATCAGGCTGGTAAAATAGGAACAAGTGATAGATGTAGGAAGTGTATATAAATATCCTTTCCCTCTCTAAATTCATCAATTGCTCATGAATTTTATTGGCAATGTATGCAGCATAATCATAGTGAACAGAAGGAGGCTTTCCAGGGGAGAAGATAGACAACATTACCAGAATGGTTTCATCAGCATCCTCAGTTGACCTGTAACCCAGGACATAACTGATCATATCCACAAGCATCCTGCCCAACTCATTGAAATATACATTTCCTATAGGAGGGGTCCTCACAGTTTGAGAGCCTGGTTCAATGAATAGCTGATTGATCTTTATGATTTGGGCACTGGACAACTTGCCTCCTTGGTCTATTAAGTGCATCATGGACAGAGGAGTCAATGGCTTTGTAGTGTGAAAGTGCAGCATTTGATTTATAGCCTCAGGGGTGACATGGAACAAAACTGAACCTGAGGGACTGAGGACAGCTCTTTGACATGGATCATAGTTGGCACTGCATCTATGAATCAAATCTGGGAGGACATTGACTTGAGGAAGATTGAAAATGGGCAAATTGGAGTCCCAAATCCCTAGAATATCAGTTCCACTGAGATGTTTGGCTTTCAGCTCATTGAGTACATGAATATGATACTTGCTGTACATTGGGATTACTTCTGCCATCTGGTAGTCTCTGTCAGCCAGGGCTTGCCATTCTAGCTCTCTTTGTGGGGCATTTAAGGGTGCAATGTTCAATGCCACTGGAGTTTCCATGGTCAATTGGTACTTTGAATTGTATTTAAACTTGTTTTTCTGGGCACAGCAACACAGATCAATGAATTTTGCAGGAACAAGGCAATTTGCAGGAGAAACAGGGTGAATGAGGGTGATAACAAGTTGAAATGTTCCTGAAAAAGGTTTAATGAGCAAATACTGGGATTTAAGAGTTGTTTTCCCTGTGGACTTGTGTAGCAGAGGTTTTAGTTTGCGAATGCGCAAACGGACTGTAAATTTGTGGGAATTGGACACAATAGGGACTTCTGCAGGTAAAATTGGGCTCACAGTGTGTAAGAGCACCAGTAGTTCATGAAGATTTCTTGAACTTACAGTGTTTTTCTTTTCTTAGTTTCCTCAGAGAATTATGGAAAAAACCAGGCGCGGAGGGGAAACTTTGATAAATACCTGGTAAACTCGGGCAATGGTGGCAATGCAGGTGAATTCAGGGCACTGGTAGCACGAGGGCAATCTTCAAAGTTGGTGGAGAACGACGTTCTAACTCATGCAAGAGCACAGTGCATGGATATTGCAAATAATGCGAAAAACTGACTTTTTCGGGAAAAATAGAAAATTTTGGCTTTTGGCGCGTTTTTCGTATGACGTCAGCATGACGTCATAGGTGGGGTCATGGTACGGAGTGATGATGTGGCAGCCAGTGAGTGATCCGCGTGGATGGGGGACGTGGTGGACAGCTCAAGGCGATGGCGAATGGAGTGGTGATGCGACGCTGAGGTGGCAGTGACGTAGGCGTGACATGGTGGGCGTTAAAAAAAAGCGGTAAGTGGTAATGTTAGATCGCTTGAGGTACGGGCGTGGTTTTGGCAGGAGGCCACCCGATACAACTCAGGAGCGACGCGTGGCCGAGCCCTGACGTCACCCTCTGACATTTTTCGGGTGCTAACGTACAGGCATCGGGGGTGGTCCGATATGGATGTGGGCCGTCGGATGGGAGGGCCCAGATCCGACGGAAGACGGGATGGCAAATTGCCAACAAGATGCGGCGGGACCCGGCGCATTATTTTAATAATTTCCTCTTGTTTTTTGTGAAATGCGCATTGTAACAAGAACTTTGGATAAGCGGCAAAAGTGGGTTTGGCGATGGTTTATAAGACAAATGGATTAATTAACATTTGTTTGCAAAGCGGGGTTAGGGCTATTAAATCAAGCGGATCTTGATTTAATACCAAGACATTATATTAGCGTTATTTTTCCTTTAGCGCCTTAATCTCTTCGCACTCTGACTTTTTAGAACTATAAGGCTATATTGCCTAAGGGAAGGGATATATACATTTTTTGGGGATTTTATACACAATAGTGATATAGTAATAGGGAAAAGGGGTATATAGGGAATTAAGTAATAATGGTTAATAGTTAATATGGGAGGGGGATATGAATGAGAGGTGATAGACACTAAGTTTTAGCGAACAAACTTAGTTTTGAGAGTAGATCAAAATGAAAAGGTTTTTACACAAGAAATGTGGTCTTTTATACAACAAGGATCAACAAAAGAGTTTGACTTCTGCAATGAACAAAGGTGGTATTGGGATGTTAGCAAGAAGTTTGATGGGGGATGACTCGGGAGTTAGACATGCTTCACTTTGTTGCTACAAAACTGCTGAATAGGAAGATCTGCACTGGCCACCATGTGTTTCCTTTGCTTAGGCCAGTGATATGAAAGAAATCATGCTTCTGCAACCCCATCTACCTACCCATTCTATTGCCTAGCATTTTTTGTTACTTCAAGGAGGGTGCACTTAGACTTGCAAACCCTCATGTGCCCTTTTCTTTTCCTTTGACATTTTCTTTTGATTTTCTATCTAAGGCTAGCCTTATTACTTCCAAGGCCCCAGATTAAACAATTGGGAACCTTCATTCTCTACCTACCTACTGATCTGCCAAGATTGAACAGTTTGTGGTGGGCTCCAGTATTGTAGCAATAATGCTACAACTCCTGGAGCTTCCTGTCTCTTAATTTTATCAACCCGGTAGTTCGTACAAACTTGGAAGCGACGGTGCTGTATGCACAAGTACTAGCTCTTGTCGCAGCTGTCACTTGGTCAGCTGGCACAAGTCCGCTAGGGCTCAACCCAACTTCTATAGGCTCACAGAAGAAGCTTTATCAATGATGGACGAAAGCTAACTCAAAGGAGACTAGTCTAATTGCAGAAGGAAACTGAAAACCAATAAAGCATGGAAACCCTAGGAAACCCTAATTTGACTAGCTAGACCCTAACTATGCAAAACTGTGAATGAAACAACTACCAATAATGCCATTACTTTCAGTGAACTGAAATACATGCATCTAAGCTACTTGCATCTGAAAAGACATTTTTTTGTATTTTTTCATTAAGTGGTTGGATTTATTGTGATGATGCTTTTGATTAGGGTTTGGTTGTGCAGGAGCGATTGGAATGGAAGGAAAGCATGAGCAAGGTCAGAATGGCTAAGGGAGGTCTCAGAGGGTCTCCAGCATCAGTCCCCAGAAGCCTACCACGTTCGGATGCTCAGCAACCGAGTTTGCAGGTTTCTACAGGAAGTTTGCAGGGGTTCCTACAGGAAACTCAGGGATTTCTACAGGAAGTCTGTGCAATTCTACAGGATGTTTGGCCGTGGAGGTTTTGGAAGATGGTGAAGTGTTGGAGTGGTGTGGAAGGATAGGTGAGATGGAGATGGAGCTGGTGATGGCTCAGGAGCAGAGAAATCAGATGGAGGAAGAGTGCATGCAGAGGTTTGATGATTGGAAGGATGGGATCAACGAAAGTGTAAGTAGATGGAGCTAAGTGAATAATGGATGAGTTGGAGGGTAAATGAGTTGGTCAGAGGCTGAGTAGGGCTTGAGGAGAGATCAAGATGAAGAAGAAGAAAGTGGAGTGATAAGGAGCAGCGTAAATGAAACAAATGACTTATGCATCAAAACGAGAAATTCATTAACCTATGATAACTGTGCCATGAAACCTATGAACAGAAATGGAAAACAAGAAATGAAACTTATGCGTGGAAGTGAAATGTGGAAGTATGGTTCGATGTCAAAAATGCATGGATGGATCTTCAACGAAAATGTCTATGTTGCAGCTTGCATGGAAGTGAGAAGAACTGCGTTTCTTTTTGGTGGTTGGTTATGGACTGCACCCCAATCCCTAAGAGAGATGGCAGTGAGCCTTTACAACCTTTTTGCTGGAGCTCCAATGATTTATAACTATCCTCCTATCGAACTTAAGCAACTGAAAGCAAATCACCATAAACTAATCCTATCTAAGCTCATGAAAAAGACTAAATTAACAAACTGTAAATTCGAATTGCATGTGAAAGTAAACAAACTCAAAGTGCTGGAACGAAATGCAAACACATTACAACACCGAGGAGATCTATTGCTCTCAGGTTGGGCCCTAACCTGAGAGCTTTAGCTCCCTTAGAAACTCAGAATGAGACCAAAATCTGACTACCTTTATTCATAAACGAAAGTCTGATGACATGCCAAATTGGCTTACAAAACCGAGCTGTAGCTCGTACTTCCAAATTATGAGAATAATACCAAGGTTCAAAAAGCTTCTATCCAAGGCTACGGCCTCAGTATTTATGCAAAAACGATCATCCAACAGGTGTCCTTGATTTTAGGAGCTCGGCTGTCCAACTGAAGTTTAACTGCTGATCCTGTAGGACAGTCATAACTACTGTTCCTATAGAACAGCTATAACTGCTGTTCCTGTAGAACAGCTGGCTGCTTCTAAGCTCGGTGGGGAGATGGATTGGAGCTCGGAGCTATGGTGGGAATCATGAGGAAGGTCCCCAAGACCGTGGAAATCCTCTCCTAAAAACCAGCAGTGCCACCTCATTGTCTCTTTGTCTCCTTTTTCGTAGTCTTTGCTCCCTTTTAATGCCAAAACCTGAAATCATCATGCATTAGTCACGTAGATAGAATGTCTACCCTTCTTCCTACAAACAACACGAATAAACCAAGAAATGAATGCATAAGCAATAAAAAATGAATGGTTTGAGCAGAGCAAGTAGGCCAAATGAGCCCAAATTGTACCAAAAATTGGGGCTCATCATCACCCCCCAGCTAAACTATTTTCTCATCCTTGAGCAACTTTGCCCTAGCTCCTCGTCTTTGGCCGAGAACTAGAGCCCGGAGCATGCTTTTCCTTCCCTGTTTTTGGTGGTCCTTCTTTTTCTGCCGAGGGTGGCGCTTCTTCCTTTCCCGTTTTCGGCGGCCCTGCCTTTGCTGCCCCTGGTGGTGACGAAGGTGATGCTTCCTCTCCCTTTCCTATTTCCTTGAGCCAGGCTTCGGAAGGCGACTGGCCTATTTTTCGTGTCCAGGAAGTTATTTTTGGGCTCCCCTTTTCGGGGGTGGCTGATGTTTTAGAGGGGGTCCTTGCACTGGGTGAAGTAGGGACATCCCCTGAAATGGTTTGGCTGCTGGGTGGAGGCTGTGGCTTGCCCGTGGTCATCCTTTTGCTTCTCCTGGCTTCAGATGGTAGAGGGGTCTCCCTCTCCCTTTTCTCCTTCGGTTTTGGAGGTGTACTGAGGGCAGCCAGCGCCGCTGCTGCCTCCTTTTCGAGAGTGCCAGCCTTCTCTTTCTTGCGTTTTGCTCTCTCAGAGCTCCTTGTAGAGGGCCCCTCCTTTTCAGATTTCGGGCTTCCTGTGGAAGACCCTGCTTTGCCCACTTCCGGGCCTCCTGTAGAAGATTCTTTCTTTCCCGCTTTTGGGCTTCCTGTAGAAGGCCCTCTCTCTGTCGTCAGACTTTCTGTAGGAGGCTGTTTCTCAATGACTTTCGGGCTTCTGGTAGAAGCCCCTTTTTCCAATTTCGGGCTTCCTGTAGAAGCCCTTGCCTCTGTCTTCGGGCTTCCTGTAGAAGCCTGTTTTTGCACTTTCGGGCTTCCTGTAGAAGCCTTGGTCTTTGTTTTTGGGCTTCCTGTAGAAGCCTGCTTCTCACTGATCTTCGGGCTTCCTGTAGAAGCCTTTGTTTTTGTTTTTGGGCTTCCTGTAGAAGCCTGTTTTTCAATGATTCTCGGGCTTCCTGTAGAAGCCTGAGTTTGTGTTTTCGGGCTTCCTGTAGAAGCCTGTTTTTGCTTTCCTGTAGACACAGGTGTCTCCACTTCCGCTTGCTTGCCTGCTTGAGTTTTGCTTTTTGCTTTGGGTGCAGGTGCTGTTGAGGTACTTGGGCTGACGTGGACCACCTCTGCTTTGTCCATTCTGCTCTTCATCCTCTTTTCCCTTGCTGACAGGATAGGTGTGCCACCCTTTTCTTTGTCCTCCTTTCCCTCATGCTTCTTCCTCTGTTCTCCCTTCTGTACTGTTGTTGGGGTTTCTTGGCCTTCTTCCCTCTGTTCCTCGGCCACTGCTTCGTGTTCCTCACTGCTGGAGGAACCCGTTTCTTCGATCAACATTTTAATGTCCCCATCTTTTGTTAAATTCCGGAAGGATTCCCATGAGAGGGGGACCTTATATGAGTGCAATGCATCCTCCACAAGAAGCTTGATCAGCCCATGGTGGGCTATCTGATCTGGTATTCCCTCTCTCAGCTTTGTAGCACACTCCATTAGAGACTGCAGGAGGTAATAAGGGATGCTCAGTTTTTGTTCTACAGGAAGGTCAATTCGATGCCTCAACTCAGTGAGCAGTCGAAAGTGATATGCATATACGATGCTGAAACGGCCTTCACAAGTAATATATTTCATGATTTGCAAATTGACTTCATTCCACGGTGGTGACAGGCTCGTTCTTCGCACCCCGTTTTTGTCCTCCGAGAATTCTTCCTCAGGTGGGAAGAATTCCTTCTTTTCCTGCTGACTCAGCTTTCTCTCCTCTTTATCCCACGGCAGACCCATAGGAAGTTCTGTGATCCGACTGATATGTTCTGGGGTGAGTTTGAGGCTTAGACCTCTGAAGTTTATCATGGCCAGTGTCTGAGATTTAGGCTTCAGAGCCTGCAAGAATTCTTCGGCCACTTCATCATCGTAACCCTGCAGCTTATCACAAAAAGGCATCCATTGTGCTCTGGTGAAGAGCTCTACCACTGCCGGGTTTCTCCTTAGTTTAGTTGAATCAGTGGGCTCCCGTCTTATAAACCCACCCGGCATGATGAACACGGTCGTTTTAATTAAAGGTGGCAGATGCAAAAGAGATTTGGTCTATGAAGACAGAGCATGCACATACAAAATTTCAACACAGTCTACTTATACCAACATCCTGTAGAACGGTAGCAAAGGCACAGCAAACAACAATTCCACCAATATCTTTATGACCCGACTGTGGACGATGGTCTTGCCACTTCTAATAACCAGCTACATTAAGAGTTCAGGGTTACCTCTTTAATTGGCCACCTTTTTCGTGAGGCACCCGCTTTCCTGTAGATGACTGTGTTCCTGTAGACTGCGTTCCTGTAGACTGCGTTCCTGTAGAACTGCGCTCCTGTAGAACTGCGTTCCTGTAGAACTGCGTTCCTGTAGAAGCCGTGCGCAATTCTCGGGGAGGACTGTAGTTGGCCGCGCTCGAGGTGTGCTTTACCGGCGTTCTGGTAGCCAACAGCTCGGCGTATCAAAGTGCAGAGGAGATCATAATAGCCACCCGCGTTTGAAGTGTTGGATTATAAATGTATGCGCATGATCTAGACGATTAGATTTTGAATCGGCGCAATCCGTGGCGTGGGGGATGAGCTGTCCCCGCCGAACCGTTGGGCGACGTCATCCATCATTCGCCTGCGTATTTACTTGCTGTCGCATTCATTCCCACAGATTTTCCGCCGCCTTTTCC
Source organism: Pinus tabuliformis (assembly GCA_031772625.1). Classification (NCBI taxonomy): domain Eukaryota; kingdom Viridiplantae; phylum Streptophyta; class Pinopsida; order Pinales; family Pinaceae; genus Pinus; species Pinus tabuliformis. Next base: position 105,092,673 of record CM062810.1, on the reverse strand, counting down.
TGTTAAACTCATGCTCTGACGAGAGTGTTCTCACGTGCGTGCAGTTCATTCTCTTTGTCGTGGCCGCCACCCACACATCCAATTACACTTTAACTAGCCGACGTGGCCAGTCGACTGGCCATACGGCCGCTCAACCATTCAATTTTACGCCATGCAAACAATTTCAAAGTAAGATTCATGCGATTTGATGGAAGGAAGGGTTGAGACACTTACCTGCGTGGCTGCACACGATTTTTCAGTTCCTGGACGATGGTGAGTGGATCTACCTGCTGCATGCGACTTACACAGACCCGGAGGCTCGTGGTTACAGGCTGCCGACGATGGAGTGGATGTTTTGCTTGCATGCGCCCGCGTTTCATTTCAGATGGCGGTGCTGTGAATGGTATCCACTCGAGCAGGTTGAACTGTTACAGGATCCCCGCGAGGGGTCTCGTAACAGTCCTTTCTCCTTGGGTGCATGCTGCACGATGGCGGTTCTGGCCTTTCAATCACGTTCCCGGAGCTCTTTGATGCCTGCGGTATGAGATCCAGCATTTGTTTGACTTTGAAAATGGCTTTTCCCGCGAGAACTCATCGATCTTCTTTGTTGGTGCAGGGACTTGGTCGCATGACGACAAGGATGGTGGAGCAAGGTGACAGCAATGTGCAAGGATGCTAACAGAGGCTTGCATGCACCCAAACCAGTCCATAGTCGCGAAATCTCCTTTTAAGATGAATTCTGGCCGTCCAAAACTCCTACAGGAAGTTTCCTGTAGAACACAGAGCTTCCTGTAGAAAGTTCGGCCTTCCTGTAGAAAGTTTGCACTTTCCTGTAGAAAATCCGCGCCTTCCTGTAGAAAGACTGCACCTTCCTGTAGAAAGACAGCATCTTCCTGTAGAAGATTCAAACCATGATAAAATTGCACATACCTTGAAAAAAAACATGGGTACTCTTGGAGGAGGTGCTGGTGAGCATGATAAGGACCCTTGGCTGAGTTGAAGGGCTTCCTCTCCTCCATAGAGCATCTGCAACCTGCATGCAATTTTACCATATTTTGCTTATTGTTTTTTTCTTTTTTTCTTCGTTTTTTTTTTTTTGAAAGATAACAGGGGCGCCTCAAAGAGGTTTTCACCCGTGCCATCTGCCCTGAGCGCCTCAGAGAGGTTTTCACTCAAGGATCTTTTTCACCTTTTTTTTTTTTTTTTTTGAAAGACAATAGGGGCGCCTCAATGAGGTTTTCACCCCTACTACCTGCCTTGGGCGCCTCAGAGAGGTTTTCACCCAAGGATCTTTATTTTTTTTTTTTTTTTTTTTTTTTTTTTTTTTTTTTTTTCAGATATTCTTTCTTCAGGGTATGCCAGAGGCAGAGGCAGAACCCTTCTCTATGACCAATACAGATTTCTCTATAGTCTTGATGAACTCTTGTCTTGAGAGAGGTCTCCTGTAGATCTTCAAACGATGCCCATTGACAAGCATGGGAATGGCTTCCTCATCAATGGTTCGAATGAGGACAGATCCATTGTCATGGCATTTCTCCACTGTATATGGTCCTAGCCATCTGGTTCTCAGCTTCCCCTTGAAATCTTTGTATCTGGAATCATACAACAAAGCCCAATCTCCCGGCTGAAATTGCTTGTCATGGAGATGTTGGTCATGCCACACCTTTCTCTGAAGTTGAACCACTTCTGAGTGAAGGAGGGTCTGCATTCGGTGCTCATCTAGGCCATTCAGCTGCAGCAACCTTTCTTGTTGTGCATGGCTGAGATCTAGGTCCAGCTGAGCTGCCATCCTCAAGGTGTTGTATTCAAACTCAATGGACAGCAAAGCTCTCTTCCCATAGACCAGCTCATATGGTGTGAAGCCGGTGGTGGTCTTCCACGTGGTGTTGTAAGCCCATGTGGCTTCAACCAGGCGATCTGCCCAGTCCTTTCTGCTGCTGCTCACCACTTTAGTCAAGATCCCCTCTAATGCTCTATTGGTGACTTCCACCTGCCCATTTACTTGAGGGTGATAAGGGGTGGAAGTCCTATGCTTGATCTTGTGATGAGCTAGGAGATCTTCAACCAGGTTGGAGGTGAACTGGCTCCCTTGATCGGTGACCAGCTCTCTTGGATAGCCAAACTTATAGAGGATGTTCTCTCTTAGGAACTCGGCCACCTTTTCTTCTGTTGCTGCTTTGATTGCTTTGGTCTCAGCTCACTTTGTCAAATAGTCAGTACACACAATGATGTAAGTCCTTTGCCTCGAAGAGGGGTTGATTGGGCCCACAAAGTCCATGCCCCACTTCTCAAATGGCTCAAGAGTCACTTGAGGTTGGAGAGGCATCTCATCCCTTTGGGTCGGTTTCCCCATTCTTTGGCATTGGTCACACTGACTGACATATCTTCTAACATCTTGATGAAGTGTGGGCCAATAGTAGCTTGCCTGCAGGATCTTGAAGGCAGTTCTCTTTGCTGCAAAATGCCCTCCACAAGGCCCATCATGACAAGTGAGGAGGATATCAAAGACTTCCTCCTCCCTTACACAACGCCTTAAGATCTGATCGGGGCCAAGCTTGAATAGATTGCCCCTGATCCAAGTGAATGAGGCACTTTTTCTGATGATTCTGCTCTTCTCTCTGGAAGATAGGTGTGGAGGGAACTGTGCTGAAACAAGATAGTTTGCTATATCAGCAAACCATGGAGAGAGTACTGAAATAGCAAACAGATGTTCATCAGGCATCTGATCGTCCACTGTTCCATCCTCATCTGCAGACAAATCCAATCTAGATAAAAAGTCAGCAACAACATTTTCTCTACCTGGTTTATCAACAATGGTTAAATCAAACTGCTGCAATAAAAGTAACCATCTAATAATACGAGCATTCACATCTGGTTTATTCATTAAATATCTAATAGCATCATGGTCAGTATGTTCAAAGGTCTGGTAACCAGTAATATAATGTCGGAACTTGTTCAATGCATGGACCACAACCAAGAATTCTTTCTCGGTTACAGTGTAATTCAGCTCAACTTTGGACAAGTTTTTGCTAACAAAGTAAATGGCATATGGAAGTCTCTGCTCAACTTGTCCTAAAGCTGCACCTATGGCTTTGTTCGAGGCATCAGTGTGGATGTGGAAAGGTAGGGCCCAGTTTGGACCTCTCAGGATTGGGGCTGACACCAACTTGTCCTTTAATTCATTTAAAGCCCTCTGACAATCGTCAGTCCAAATAAACTCCACATCTTTTGCCAACAGGCCAAACAATGGCGAGGCTAGCTTGCTGAAATCTTTAATGAATCTCCGGTAGTATCCTGCTAATCCCAAGAAACTACGGACATCCCTGACCTTTTGGGGAGGTGGAACCCTCTTGATGAGAGCAATTTTGTTAGGATCCACCTGCAATCCTTGGCAAGAAATGGTATGGCCTAGCACGGTCCCTTCAGTCATTAGGAATTCACATTTTTCAGGACTAAGGGACAAGTTCATCTCGGTGCATTTGGTTAGGACTTTTCCCAGGTTGACAATGCTTCCTGGAAGTTGGCCCCATAAGGAGTAAATTCATCCATATAGATTTCTACTGCATCATGGACCAGCTCCGAGAAGATGCTCAAGACAGCTCTCTGAAAGGTAGCAGGAGCATTGCATAGCCCAAAGGGAAGGACTCGATAGGCAAAGGTACCCCAAGGACAAGTGAAGGTGGTCTTATCTTGGTCTTCCGAGCTGATTTGGATTTGATTGTACCCGCTAAACCCATCCAGGAAAGAGAAGAACTTCTTTCCTGCCAGTCCATCCAACACTTGATCTATGAAAGGTAGAGGGAAATGGTCCTTCTTGGTAGCTTTGTTCAGTTCTCGGTAGTCCACACAGATTCTCCATTTCCCATTTTTCTTGGGAACCAACACTAGAGGGGACACCCATTCACTATCTGAGATGGGGTAAATGAATCCGGCATCCAACAGTTTTTGCAATTCTTCCTTAACAATGTCCTTAAGGGCTGGATTCATTCTCCTCTGAGGTTGCCTAACCGGTTTACAATCCTCTTTGATGTATATATGATGGGTACAGACCGAAGGATGGACTCCTTTCATTTCCTTATAGCTCCAAGCGAAAGAATCAAGGTGGTTGGCCAACAGACTGCACAGCTCCTTTTCCTGGGAAGGAGATAGGGAGGAGCTGATCTTCAATGCTTTCTCAGGGCCGAACTCCACATTCTTGACTCTGGGAGTAACAGGGTTGGTTGTACAAAGATCCACTAAGGTGCTAGCTTGGGCATCCTCCACCAATTTCTCTAAGGGTAGTGCACTGGAAGGTGGATTCTGGATCAAGGTCTCGATCAAGTCATCCTCGGTTGGGGGGTCTCTTCTAGTGGTATCTAGGGTGCACAGAGGTGCTGAGTACACCTCGTCTTCCTCTCCTTCTTCCAACTAGAGTGGTAAGTCATGCTCTAAGGAGGGTTGGGGAGGAGGGTATAGGACTAGCTGCTTGGACATGGGACCATTTTTGATGGTCATGTTTCCTGCACGACAACTTATGTAAGCATCTGCAGTAGCTAACCAAGGCCTTCCCAAAATGAGAGGATATCCAGTAAGCTTGGCCTTTGGTTGCAGAACCAGGAAGTCTGCAGGGTATTCCCAAGAGTCAATAGAGACCAAGACATCCTCCACAATCCCTTCGGGCGTCACGGTGGAGCGATCTGCTAATTGCAGCACTGTCGAGGTCTTCCTCAAGGAACCCTGAAGATTAAGCTTAAGCATGGTATCCCTGGTCATCACATTAATGGCAACCCCCAGATCAATCAAGGTGTGAGGTATAATAGTGCCATTGATGTGAACATCTACTACAGGACTTCCAGGATCTAGGTACTTTGGGCAGATGACTTGTCCTAACATAAGGTCAGACAGTTGCCCTATGACATTGATAGTTGAGGCATCTTTCTTCCGTCTACCTGGGTGTTTGAAACACTTCTCCTTAACCAGCTTGTTGTATATTGGCACATCCTTGATGGCTTGGAGAAGTGGTATTTTTACACACAACTGCTTGAGCTCACCCAAAAGCTCTTCCTCCTCTGGGTTGGGTTGTGTGGTGGCTGTTAGTCTCTCAGGAAAGGGTGGAATAGCCTTTGGTTCACTTTCCTGTTTATCTTCCTCATCCTCTGGGGGAGGAGGTTGGCGATCTGGTAGAGTCTTTCCAGATCGAAGATTGATCTCCTGGATCTCCACAGCATAGGTAGGGCATGAGGTTTCCCCAGTGTATACCTGCTGGGCCTGTCTATTGTTGGGGTTCGGGTTCAGTTGAGCAGGCATTTGAGGCTGCCTTGGAGGAGCAGGAGGCGATGGCTGAGGTTGAACTGGTGGTGGAGGCAAGATGGCAGGAGGAGTGTTGTATTGGGGCCTCCACCCCGACTGAGGCGCATTCCATTGAGGCTGTGGCTGGGCATGTGAGTGATATGAATGAGAAGTAGGTTGAGTGGGGTACTGAGGTGGATAAGACCATGGAGGAGGCATGGACCATGAAGGATGAGCAAGGGGACCCCAGGAAGGCATAGGAGTCAATTGGTTGGGGCTGTAATAAGCTTGAGATGCCCCTTGCATCCCCTGCTGATAAGGTCTAGATCCCTGTGGCCTCCTTTGGTTGAGGTAATAGAGAGGCTCTGTGGGAGCTTCTGTCCCTTGGTACATGGCTTTAAACCCAGGTAAGGTCGGACACTGATTTCTGGGATGGTCCTCCTCACAAACGAAACACACTTCAACCGAATGCAATGGACATTCGTTCTTAGGGTGCCTCCTTGTGCACCTAGGGCAGAAGACAGCCAAGGCTCTCTCAGCCTCTTCCTTCTTTTGCTGAATCCTGAATGTGTCAAGCTGCATGGCAATGGTTTGTCTCACCTCACTCTTAAGATCTTCTAATTGATTTGCAAGCTCATGTTTAGAAAAGGGGGCATTAGTTGAGAGGTGGTTTCCTCTACCTCGTTTCCGAGCTGCCCTGGAGTGGTTTCTAAACACAGTCTTGATGTCCTCATAAGGCAGTTGGTAAATGTCCCCCCCAGCTAACATGTGAAGGGTATCTAAGAGGTCTTCAGGGACTCCTCGGAGCAGGACCAACTTGAGGGATTCAGGGTCAAGTGTGCACCTGGCCCGCTTATAGCTTAGTTGGAACCTCTCCTCATAATCCTCTAAGGACTCATCATTTCCCATGGACATCCGAAAGATTTCCCCCTTTGTTTCCTTGGACCTACAGTAATCCCGGTACTTGGTGTTGAAAGCTTGCTGCATCTGAGCCCAAGTGGTGATACTATTCCCAGGTAAGCCCATGAACCAGCGTAGTGCTGCATCCTTGAGAGTGGAAGGGAAAAGTTTCAACTTTTGCTCATCTTCAGTATAGTCATAGGTTCTACAAAGGACAACAAACTCAAACAGGAAGGTGTCTGGATCTTCAGTGGTCAGCCCATGGAAGTGAGGTAAGGCGGAGGGGCTAATGTTCTTCATTTTCATCTCTCCATTGGTCTCTCGGATGGGGAAGACACCTTCTATTCTCTCATCTTCTCTTCTATTGTCAGCCATAGCTTCAGATGGATTGGTCTCTAACTCTTCTTCTACTATAGGGTCTTTGGATATATCAGGTTGTTCACCTATAGGTTCTTCTGGGTCACTGTCACCAAAGAAGAGAGAAGGGTGACTCAGTGATGTGGTGGGGGTGTTTGGTAGGAATTTGCCTGATCTATCTCGGTTCCTACGAGGCATGAAATGGAAAAGACTTTCTTTTTCTTTTTGATTACTTTTGCTTTGCTTTTCTTTTGGTACCTGCAAAACTGAGACAGATTGATCTACAACTAACTATGAAAGATGCAAAATTAACTGAAAGCAGGAAAGAACTAATCTACGTTGCTCAAAGGAAATTGCAAGAATGGAAATGCTAGTCTACGCTTGCAGAAAGGAAATGTTAATCTAGGAAAGCAGGAAATGCTAATCTATGAAAGCAGGAAATGTTAATCTATGAAAGCAGGAAATGTCTATGCTACTTTTGCAGAATGGAAATGAAGCAAACTACTTAGCAGAAGGCAAGAGTAAGGAAATAGAAGAAAAGCAACAATTACTAATACTCTGATGCTTCCCGGCAACGACACCAAAAAGATGGTGGGCTCCAGTATTGTAGCAATAATGCTACAACTCCTGGAGCTTCCTGTCTCTTAATTTTATCAACCCGGTAGTTCGTACAAACTTGGAAGCGACAGTGCTGTATGCACAAGTACTAGCTCTTGTCGCAGCTGTCACTTGGTCAGCTGGCACAAGTCCGCTAGGGCTCAAGCCAACTTCTATAGGCTCACAGAAGAAGCTTTATCAATGATGGACGAAAGCTAACTCAAAGGAGACAAGTCTAATTGCAGAAGGAAACTGAAAACCAATAAAGCATGGAAACCCTAGGAAACCCTAATTTGACTAGCTAGACCCTAACTATGCAAAACTGTGAATGAAACAACTACCAATAATGCCATTACTTGCAGTGAACTGAAATACATGCATCTAAGCTACTTGCATCTGAAAAGACATGTTTTTGTATTTTTTCATTAAGTGGTTGGATTTATTGTGATGATGCTTTTGATTAGGGTTTGGTTGTGCAAGAGCGATTGGAATGGAAGGAAAGCATGAGCAAGGTGAGGATGGCTAAGGGAGGTCCCAAAGGGTCTCCAGCATCAGTCCCCAGAAGCCTACCACGTTCGGATGCTCAGCAATCGAGTTTGCAGGTTTCTACAGGAAGTCTGCAGGGGATCCTACAGGAAACTCAGGGATTTCTACAGGAAGTCTGTGCAATTCTACAGGATGTTTGGCTGTGGAGGTTTTGGAAGATGGTGAAGTGTTGGAGTGGTGTGGAAGGATAGGTGAGATGGAGATGGAGCTGGTGATGGCTCAGGAGCAGAGAAATCAGATGGAGGAAGAGTGCATGCAGAGGTTTGATGATTGGAAGGATGGGATCAACGAAAGTGTAAGTAGATGGAGCTAAGTGAATAATGGATGAGTTGGAGGGTAAATGAGTTGGTCAGAGGCTGAGTAGGGCTTGAGGAGAGATCAAGATGAAGAAGAAGAAAGTGGAGTGATAAGGAGCAGCGTAAATGAAACAAATGACTTATGCATCAAAACGAGAAATTCATTAACCTATGATAACCGTGCCATGAAACCTATGAACAGAAATGGAAAACAAGAAATGAAACTTATGCGTGGAAGTGAAATGTGGAAGTATGGTTCGATGTCAAAAATGCATGGATGGATCTTCAACGAAAGTGTCTATGTTGCAGTTTGCATGGAAGTGAGAAGAACTGCGTTTCTTTTTGGTGGTTGGTCATGGACTGCACCCCAATCCCTAAGAGAGATGGCAGTGAGCCTTTACAACCTTTTTGTTGGAGCTCCAATGATTTATAACTATCCTCCTATCGAACTTAAGCAACTGAAAGCAAATCACCATAAACTAATCCTATCTAAGCTCATGGAAAAGACTAAATTAACAAACTGTAAATTCGAATTGCATGTGAAAGTAAACAAACTCAAAGTGCTGGAACGAAATGCAAACACATTACAACACCGAGGAGATCTATTGCTCTCAGGTTGGGCCCTAACCTGAGAGCTATAGCTCCCTTAGAAACTCAGAATGAGACCAAAATTTGACTGCCTTTATTCATAAACGAAAGTATGATGACATGCCAAATTGGCTTACAAAACCGAGCTGTAGCTCGTACTTCCAAATTACAAGAATAATACCAAGGTTCAAAAAGCTTCTATCCAAGGCTACGGCCTCAGTATTTATGCAAAAACGATCATCCAACAGGTGTCCTTGATTTTAGGAGCTCGGCTGTCCAACTGAAGTTTAACTGCTGATCCTGTAGGACAGTCATAACTACTGTTCCTGTAGAACAGTTATAACTGCTGTTCCTGTAGAACAGCTGGCTGCTTCTAAGCTCGGTGGGGAGATGGATTGGAGCTCGGAGCTATGGTGGGAATCACGAGGAAGGTCCCCAAGACCGTGGACATCCTCTCCTAAAAACCAGCAGTGCCACCTCATTGTCTCTTTGTCTCCTTTTTCGTAGTCTTTGCTCCCTTTTAATGCCAAAACCTGAAATCATCATGCATTAGTCACGTAGATAGAATGTCTACCCTTCTTCCTACAAACAACACGAATAAACCAAGAAATGAATGCATAAGCAATAAAAAATGAATGGTTTGAGCAGAGCAAGTAGGCCAAATGAGCCCAAATTGTACCAAAAATTGGGGCTCATCAGTTTGGACAGATTTCTTTCTCTAATCTACAACAACAATTGAAATATGGCATGACCCAGCTTAGACTGTTGGATCACCCATTCAGAAGTAGGACATGCATCAAACAACTGTAGGTAAGTGTTTCCCAAAAAATATGATATCTTTGCATCACCAAAGTAGAGCATATTTGGCACTTCCCCTGCCAATCATGAAAAATGAAACCTATTGGTATAGGTAGCTAACAGGCAGAAGGGGGAAAATGTGCAGAATGATGGAGTAGTCTTCGTAGGTGGTAAGAAGTTTCTCACGTGCCCTCAAAGCTGTAAGTGGAACTCCTAAATTTTGCACGATTAGACTAAGTGAGTGACATGTAGCATGAGAAAACCACTTTTCTCACATGCTCTTGATCGGATATCGGTCGTGCAAGAATTCGTGCGAGATTGTGCGATAGCTATTGGATCATGCGGGATTGATCAACGGTGGAGATCAGCCAAGCTAGTTGGCAATTGGGTGATGCGATAGCTCTTGGATCAAGTGAGAAAGATCGATAGTGGAGTTCGACCAAGCTAGTTGGCGAGTGGGTGACGCGATAGTCGTTGGATCAGGTGAGGCAGATTGACGGTGGAGATTCAGAGCCCCTAAAGTCAAACATTGAAATGAATATGCATGCAGTTGACGATGATTGGCCAGGTTTGTTGTGGATTAGACGGTAAGGAGATCTACGAGTATAATTCGATTAAGACGTGATTTATGGCTTCCGCTAAGCATTTCGTGCTGAAGGAAATGAGAATATGAGTGAGATCTATTACAGAAAGAGAGTGATTGAAAACGATAACAATGAAGTGAACTAAGTACTGAATCAAGATGAAATACTCCAAAGCTCATGCAAGAACTAGAAATTTGTGTTTTTGGGGTTGCTGAAGGGTCTCTTCCTCAAGTCATGGTCCCAGAGGAAGGAGGTGAGGCCGAGACACCTGCTGACAACCTTATGGTGATATTTTTCTCCTTTCTAACTTGCAAATTGAAAGAAGGCACAAATGGAAGCAAACTAAAACACAACCAATCTATGTTACACTGCTGTAATGGAAATGCAGCTACTTAAGCAAATGAACGATTAGAGCATCAATCTATGTGCTACACTGCTATAATGGAAATGTATCTATTTAAGCAAATGAACGATTAAACCATGAATCTATGCTAGCATACATGTACAATAAAGAGGAGCCTTAACTGTTAGGGTTGGGCCCTAACCGAAAAGCTTCACCCCTTTGAGTTAACTTAGTGCTAGCTTAAAACGAAACTCATTCTTATTATGAAAACAATGGATTACATCAAAAACTATCACTAGTTTTGCACCTAGAAAATAGAGTAAAGTTTTACAATCAAAAGTCCGAATCATACTGAGGTCTGAGGCCTCTCTACTTATACATCTGAAGTCTCCAACGACTTCCTTAAAATTAGGGAGGCTCAGCTCCCAAACTTGAGATAAATGGGTGATTTGACTTTCACTTGCTCGATTTCCTTCTAGTCCTCATGATTTGGCTATTTGCAGTTCGAGCTGATGGAGGAATATTCGAACGGAGGGGTAGTAAATAAGGAGGATTTTCCTCCTATAATTCTTCTCCCTTGTCCCATTCATGTTTTGACCAAGTTCTTTGCCAAAATTCCTTACTTTTATCCTTTAATCCTGCATTAAATGCACATTAGACCACAAAGAAAAATATCTTACTCTAACTCATCTCATAAACAAAATATAATCAAAAGTATGCAATAAGTTGTGAGAATAGTTGGTTTGACTAAGCTAAGAGGTGAATTAAGGCCCATATAATTAACCAATGATGAGGCTCATCATGAAGACAGTTGTGCTGGCACGCAATTCTTCCAGAAAGTGATCGTTAAAGTGACTATTCACGTTTTGATGGTTGGTTTGAGGCAAAATGGAGTGGGCGACAGGAATTTAAGGCGAAATTTATGGGTTATATTCTTGCAAATTTGCCTCCAATCTAGCATTAATGGGCCGAATGTGGGGGAATGGTCGAATTCAAATTCAAAGGGCCCTATAAATTACAAGTGGTTGTCCAGTGAACAACACTTGCCATTTTGAGAATTGAGCTGTTGTGCTATCAACTGTATATGGACCTTTCAAACTTTAAGGCTTTGAGAGAAAGTTCGGTGTTTGAAACCTTTTCAAAGGAGACGTAGGACCTTCTAACTAGACTGATGTCGACACCCATGGAATCCACGTAGGAAATTGCAGAAGTAGAAGCCCCAGAGAGCACCAAAGTGATAGTTGAGGTGCCTAAATCATTGCGAACACCGAGACCTAAGAAGGATAAGCAGGTTATGATCCCGGTGCACGTCTCGCCCAGAAACCCACACATGAATAAACTCACCTTGCAGGAATAGGGACAGGCCATTAACCAAGAGGCTGAAGAAGAGGAGGAATTTGAAGAAATCCTGGTGGAAGAGGAGGATGTAGCGATGGACATTGAAACCCAAGGTGCGGACCCTATTACCCGGTTACCTGAATATGTTCCTCTGCACAAGGGTAAAGCTAAAGTGCCGAAGGACATAGATGAGAGCAAAAGCTCTCTGTAAACTCCGCTGCTCCCAGATGATATTATCTTTGAGGGACCTCACTTGGGACGAGTTCCTGTGTTGAAATTTGAAGATTGGGACCTCACAGACCACGAGAAGTTCCCGCATTTAGCGACTGAGAAGATAATGCACCAAAAGATCAACATGATGGCTAGAATGATTGAATTAGAGCTACGCAAATGGCTTAGAGGTGTCAAGAAGGCTAGGTTGCTAAACCTGCTCTAGGTTTTACATTACCACCACGCTCTAATGATCGTTTTTGTCATCAAGTAGTTGCTCTGCTTGGTGCATGATGGGTGCTTGTGGCTGGAGGAGCCCATCCCCATCACAAATCATCTGATTCACCAAATTACATGGCTACCTTACTCAGGAGAGGATCCAACAAACGTTTCAGATGGAAAAGGTGGTAAATTGGCCCTCGCGAAAGCGATGAAAATGAAGTTCAAACTAGAGAAGAAGAAATGAGGGTATGTCATCTCCAGCATTAATAACCCTGCAGTCAAGGTAGCAACACAGATATTCACAGGGAAGGTGATTTGGAAGTGCTGCGCGGATGAGGTGCCCGTGCCAGTGGTTGCACTAGCGGCCCAATGCATAGAAGGAATCCAATTCAACTGGGTGAACTATCTATGCAACAAGTTCCTTGTGAATTGTCACGAGGCACAGGAGCAGGGAAAAATGTTTCATTATGCGTGGCTCCTGTTTTCGATTGTACTGGTGGCATGGGAGTTGCTCGAAGATAGCCAGTTCCCTTTGGTTGCACCAGACCTTCCAGAGGTAGCGAAGTACGCTTCACTGTGGGCGACCAAGGACGCACAACGAATCAGAGAAAGCAAGATATTTTGGGTGCTAATGGAGATGAACATCCGGATGGGGATCAATCGCAAGCCGCGGTTATCGCCCACAGTCTACAATAGTTTGCAGAGCTTTGCAGAGTTCAAAGCAGATTTCCACCATGTCTTCATCAAGGCGTGGAAGGACCCTACAAAGACGTGGCATGATTTACCGTATTTTGCAACTGAAAATGTGATATTCACAGTCCTTGAGTCTTGGCCGCTGAAGTGGCGCACTCCAGCTGGCTCCGCAGTGGAAATAGAGAAGTCTGCCATGCAATGTAAGAAGGAAGAGACAAAACTTTGGATGGTGTAGCTGGCGGAGAAACGCAGAAAGGAAGAAGCAACAGCTAAGGCCCAGGTAGTGCACGGTGCTGTGAAGTTGGAAGAGCACCAGAAAACAACAAATGAAGAGTGCGAAGGATAGAAGTCACCTTCGCTCGAGCCATAGACAGACACCGAATAAGGTGGCACAGACCTGTAGACGACATCCACCTAGCTCAAGCATCTGCGGCCATGAGAGTAGACAGTGCCACGGAAGAAGATAAAGGCATCAAAGACGTCTTTCGACCCAATGACCCTCACTGAGGGGGATTTGCATGATATCAACGAAACAATGAGGGATGTCATCGCGGAGGCCCTATAGTAGTTTGAGGAACAACAATAGTTGGTATTGGGGTCTCTTCGGATAGAGTTTCAGGAGTTGCAGGTTCACACTCCATAGACTGGCGTAGTGTCCACCAGCCTCATAGTTGGCACTTTAGCTGCCGAAGAAATGTTGCACACAAGGGTGACCAACATGATAGTGCTACTAGATGGAGCACTCATTAAAAAGAATGAGGCTGACAGGCCTATGGTCAGCCATTTGAAATGGTTTGGATTAAACATGGCTGTGCTCCCTCAGGAGACACTCTACCTCTTATAGGATGCAGTCACCGTAGAACTCAGGGCCAGGGAGAGTCATGCTCTATAGGTGGTGAGCGAGAAGTGCATCAACATTAACTAGTTGGGCCTATAGCACAACAAGGCAATGGAGTAGAATAAATAGATAATGTAGGTTGTAGAGGAAGCCTTCCAGATGGTCCTGGAGTTGGCCATTCAAGCTGAAGAATTGGTGGTGGCACGCGTTCGTAAGTTAGCCACTGGGGTGCGTGACGCAAGAGCAAAGATGGCCAGGGTTCAGCTTGAGTTGAACCTCCAAATAGAAGAATTGCAGTTGAGGGCTCAACCTTCAACTCTGTCGAAGGTCAAATAATAGTGCATCACCGCGGTTACGATAACAATCGCAACGATTGACAATGCAATGACAGACTGCATGCAGCTCTTAGAACAGTCATTCAAGGTCCTAACCACTCTGTAGGAGGACCTGAATGTAGAGTGCTTAGAGACAGAGGCATGCAAGCTACAATTGAGGTATGACGAGGTAAAAGGGACCGCATAGATGGTTTCCCTTACACAAAGGCTTGCATGGATGCAACAAGCAAAGGCACTCAAGGAACAGGTGGATGCCGCTTGGCACAAAGAAGTGGTCTTAAAAGCACGCCTACAGCCATGGATCAACAAGGCTTATATAATTACAACCTCCATTGAAGAAAAGCTCTCATAACTACAAGCAAATCAACAGAGGATTCAGGGCAACAGTTCAACAACAGCAGTCACCCACCAGCGCGTGGAAGAAGTCCACCAGGCGGCCGCTCAATGCGCTGTCGCAATTGCAGGGATTCAAACAGAGATGGGAGGTCTTCGCGCTAAGATTTCTACACCTGTTGCATGACTCAAGGGCAAGTCATGATGTTTGTGTTGGGGGCCTGTTGGGTGCAGGATGCCCCAAGGGAAGTTGTGGGGCTTAGAGCACAGATTTTGGTCCAATTTTGCAATTCCAATGTAAAGACTCCGCATTTTGTGGGCGCGGAGCATGTAGTTATTAAAGAGCCATAGGGTTGTCCACCCTTATTTTGATAATGTAATTTTGGCTGTAGAAGATCTACCCATGGTCCATGGACCATGGGATTGTATAAATAGAGCTAAACTCTAAGTAGTTAGAGACACAATGTCTAAGAAATGAAGATGTATGAGAGATAGCTCTGAAGTAGAAGTCTAAGTTTTGGGTCATAGCATAGGTAGAGGCTCTACAACTGAGTGCACAAAGGCCTAGTAGTTCGAAGCTAAGTGCGCGGACCCCTACAACTGAGTGCGCAGGGCGAGTCGAGTCTGTAATCATCTGGAAGTATTAATAAAGAGAATTTTTCTATCATTTCTGCGTATTTATTTCTTGTTTATGCATCTATTATATTGGGTATGAATCTCAATTCTAATGCTTATATGGTGCGCGAATGTGTATAAATGTATTGGTTAAGTGAACGAAAGTAAGAACATCTATTTAAGCGAAGCTAACTAAGGTCTGTTAATAAGATAAGTAAGATACTTAGCCTAGTTTTGGAGATATCGTAGTTCACTGTCCTAGCAGCGTGAAAGGACTTCAGCCCCTAGTTGCGGTTGCACGAAAGCCGATTGTAACACTTTGCGAAGGTACTGAAGGGTGGAATAGAGAGCGAAGCAACCTGCGCGAAGGCATGTATAGTTGGAATAAATCAAAATCACAACCATCTCAAGAGTGTAGAAATTTGGTTCCAACATCCCCCCATACTGCTTCAGGTGAGACTTTAGTCCACGCTTCGCGAGCTGATGCTGAAACGGCCAGTAGTGTAGGGATTTGTTTGGCTAACTAACACTGAACTTGGGTCAGGCCCCCTCAAGCAAACAATCCGGCACATATTTTCGCAATATCTCATCTATACCCATTTTATACAAATGTCCCACAATAACTGAAAAATCAGTTGTGTGCACTACTAATTCCTTCATCTGTTGATTTGTATATCCTTCTGGTGCCATCCCCATAGTCAAGAATTGAATAATGTCTACAAAATGGTCATCCTCTACATGCATCGCAAAGAGATGCGCATGTGGCAACCCTTCCTCCAGATTATTAGTCTCCTCTCTTGTTTCGATCTGCGACAGATAGTTAGGTCCCACATTTAACCTCCCTGGCTTCACAATGACTTAAAAGTCATACTCCTAAAATAATAAGAACCATCTGTAGATCTCCCCCCTCCAACACAGGCTTGCTGACCAAGTATTTCAAGGCAGAATGATTTGTGTACATCTTGAAATTCCCTCCGAACAGATAATGCCTGGATTTTTGCAGCATGTACACCATGGCCAATCCTTCGTGCTCAGTCGTTGTTCTCGTCCTTCGATAACTTCCTACTCGCGGAGGCTATAGGATGGTCCATTTCTCCTTCACCGAACTGTGTTAGCACTGCACCGAACACAATGCAATAGGCATCCACATGTACATAAAAGTCCCTTTTCCTATTAGGGAATACCAAGATCGATGTAGTGACCATATTTTCTTTCAGCACATCTAAGTTGTGTTAGCATTCTTCTTCCCAACAAAATGTTGTGTCCTTCTTTAGTAGTTTCTCCATGGGCGAAGTAATTTGAGCATAAGCTTTGATAAATTTTCTATGGTATTCCATATGACCCAGTGTCACGCAAAACTACTTGACATTCCTAGGGGCCTCCAAATTCACAATTATGCAATCTTTGCAGGGTCCACCATCAATCCTTGCTTGCACACAACATGACCCAGCAAGATCCAAAAGGAATACATAATATGCATTTTTTCAAATTCAATGTGATTTGGTATCTGCGACATGTATCCAACATCAGGCGCAGACTTGCTACATGGCGCTTCACTAATCCAAACATTGTCTAGTCATCAAAGTATACTTCTAGAAACTTATGAATGAACTCTTTGAATGTTTCTATGACTATGCGGGAAAATATAGCAGGCACATTCTTGAGTCCAAATGGAATCACAATGTATTGAAAAAAACCCCACTCCATCGCGAAGCTCATTTTTCTCCTATCCACTGGTGCGATCTTGATCTGATGATACCTAGAAAGCACGTCAGTAAAGGAATAGGCCTCCTGCCCTTTAACGTTGTCTAACACTTCATTTGTAAACGATGTTGGGAATGGGTCATGAACACACGCATCATTAAGCTTCTGCAGATCTATGCAAATCCTTATTTCACCCTTTTGTTTCTTATTCTGAACTACCATCGGGCTCACCTAATCAAATTCTTCAACAGGTTTTATGATTCCTGCCTCCAACATCTTATCCAGGTCTTGGCGAACCTTTTCCCTGTATTTAGGATTAAGGTGATACAACCTCTATTTAATAGGCTTTGAGTCCGACTCAGAGTGATCTTCATAATGCCCAAATTTCCAACTATTCCCTTCAAATATGAAAACTTAGTGGGGAAGAGATCCTGGTATTTGCGAAGTAACTCAGCAACTTTATTCACAGTAGCGTCGTCCCAATAATCTCCAATTTTCACAAGCTTCGGTTCTTCTTCAGTGCCAATGTTTACTTGCTTTGTCTTCAAAGGTGTGGAGATGTCTGGGTTTTTTATTTGTGGGCCTTAGACTTCATGGTGCCCTTCTGCCTCTGGGATATTGATCTTTCTTGGATCTTCATCTTCCTCTACAGCGGTTACATTATAGCATTCTGACACATGGCGCAATTAGGTGCTTCAGTCTGGTTGGATCCATTCCATAGG
Source organism: Pinus tabuliformis (assembly GCA_031772625.1). Taxonomy (NCBI): domain Eukaryota; kingdom Viridiplantae; phylum Streptophyta; class Pinopsida; order Pinales; family Pinaceae; genus Pinus; species Pinus tabuliformis. The sequence continues at coordinate 105,075,407 of CM062810.1, read as the reverse complement.
TTCCTTTGACATTCCAAAGATATCTGCCTTAATCTCTTGTAGCACTTCATCGATGCTTGCGAATACATCTTCAAAGCTAAAGGTCAATAAGTACCCTTCCTTCAATACATCTCATTCCGTGATTCCATGGCGAAGCTATGTTTCCAAATACCAATTCATGGGAATTGTATCAAAGGTATGGAAAAATATGTGTACCCACTCTGGCTATGGTTCTGTTCCCCATGATTTAGTCCATTTTTCCAAGTGATCGCATAGATATTCCCTTCCATTATATTTCTCAGTCATTATGGTGTTATCACGCCCAAATCGTAACCTCATCATTCTTCGGTAATCTCGCCATCCAAGAAAACTATCCTTATGCGTACCTGTTGGGAATGGGTTCCCTGAAGGATAGTTTTGGGGCTAAAAGCCCATGTTTTGGGACAATTTTTTAATAAAATTGTAAAGTCTCCACATTTTGTGGTCACGGAGTGTGAAGGTGTCAAGAGTCATAAAGGGTTGTCCGCCCTTATTTTGTAAAGTGTCAAGTCGGCTGTAAAGATCTACCCATGGTCCGCGAACCATGGGATTGTATAAAAAAGAGCTAAGTAAGTAAGCTCTCAGCAGTTGGAAAAGAAGAAAGCATTGGAGTTTTGGTAGAGAAGTCTAAGTGTTTCTAGGTCTTCGCATAGGTAGAGGCTTTGCAGTTTAGTGCGCAGAGGCCTAGGGTGGAAGTCCGCAATTGAGTGCGCAGACAACTGTAGTTGTGTGCGCAGGGCGGATAGAGCCTGTATTAAAATGGAAGACATCAATAAAGAGAAGAATTATGCAATTACTGTGTATTTAGTCCCTGTTAATGGATCTAATTATATTGTGTTTTGGGTTTAATTTACAATGTTTATTTGATGCATGAATATATGCGATTATATCTATTAATTAAACACAATTAAAGATATCAGTTTACGCGACACTAACTATGATTTATTAGTAAAATAAGTAAAACACCTGAGATAACCTGAGAACCTATACAATACATTGTCATAGCTACACGAAAGTACTTGAACCACGGGTTAGGGCTGCGTGAAGGTCAATCATACACCTTCGCAAAGGTACTGAAGGGTGAAATAAAGGGTAGACTGGTAGAGTCCTAAGGCTTAACAACCTGCGTGAAAGTAGGGGCATAGGGTATAAATCGACATCACGACCATCTCAGGGTGCAGAAACTTGGTTCCAACATCTCCCCATACTTATTCGGGTGAGACTTCGGTCCACGCTTCGCAGACTAATGACAAAAGGGCCAGTAGTGTAGGGATTTGTTTGGCTGACTAACGCTGAACCTAGGTCAGGGCCCTCAAAGCCAACAAATGGTTCTATTGCCAGGTTCAGAATCTGCATGAGAGACGTGTGATGTCGTATCATTAGAATCCAACTAAGAAAGAGGTCAAAGACTGGTTGGATAGGAAGATCCACGAATTCGTAGCGCCAGAGAATATAAATCCATGTCTGACAAAGGAATAATGGCTAAACAGGTATCTGTATACAGAAATCCATAAGATTATTTTCTGTTCCTTTCCAGTTGAGTTATACAAGTGGATCACGAAGCTAGTAGATAGCCAAGGAAGGTGGAGGCTTGACGGTCCTATTGTCTGGACTCCAAAGTTAGTACAGAGATTGGAAGCCTCTAACGATAAGATTGTCTGCACTATCGATCATTGGCTCAATCATATCATAGGGGTTTTTGTGACACTTATTCATAGAGATTATCCTGATTATACACTATTTGCGGAATGCATGCATAATACATAACCTCCTCTACCATTGATCATCAATTTGCGGAATTAAAACACAATCGCATGCGCACATTGAAACATCAATCACACATATCAACACAGTATGTAATGGGGAAAGAATACAGCTGAAAACCCCCAACTATCTGTATATTATAATGATAGAGAACATGTAACAATACATAGTACAATACTCCTCACAAGTACTCAATACTATCTCCACATGCTACACACAAGCTAGCTCAGATCTGAACAAGTCACGGGTTCAAATCTCCTCCACTATTTGCCTGCCTCTACTGCGAAATCCAAGTTGAGAATATATCAGATCCAATTTCGAATTCCCTTGGCTTGTACTATGAAATCCTCATTGGCAATCTCAATCAATGATTGTGCAAATCTCATGCACAGCTATAGTCACAACTGATAGTAGTCTCACCCTTTCACCCACCTCTAACACTTGTCTCCACTGAACTGTCCATGCACTGAGTTAACTGATGTATTCTTTAGTTGATTTATGAGTTAATAATGAGTGAATTAATTAATAATTTCACATCACTCATCACTAGTGTATTTGGTAGTTAGACTAAATACAACTAGTTCAACTAAGTCAAACTGAACACAACTCCATCAACTCCTCAATCAACTCCACCAAACTCAATCACTTGAGTTCTAACTGAAGTCCATCATGCAATAGCTCAACTAACCCATAGGAAAAGCGTATTTCCTTCTGGCAGTTGCATGTGCCACATCCGTAGCTCGAACTGAAGTGCTGCAAGAGGATAAGATAATGTTTATAGTCCAAATATTATTAAGAGCTAATAATATTTGACTGTTCTATTTTTTGACTGGCAGTCTAAAAATAGACTCCGCCCATATGTCTAAAAATAGAGGTCCATCTATTTTTACCAACATGACCAATCATCCATAAATAGCATCTTGTAACTCATAGACCATGATCCATATGTCTAAAAATAGACTTTGCGCCAAAAATAGCCTGCGGGCTCACTTAGTGAAGGCGACTTCTTTTCACTAAGCTCCATCATCTTGTTGCATTTTCAACACTCCCTCTCAACAAGATATGGATTATCTGCAACCCCTATCTTGCCTCTGTAGTATTCAAATTTTCTCCTGGTGAGCGCCTTCATCAAGATATCAACGTCCTGATCCTTCGTGGGAATGTATGAAAGTAACATGATTCTCCGCTGCACACAATATCTGATATGATGGTACCTGATGTCGATGTGCTTGGATCTATCATGAAATATCTGATTAGCCGAGAGTTTAATGTAACTCTGGTTATCACAATAAATCACAATAGGCTCCAATTGTGACCCGAACAATCCGGCCAGGATCTTCCTCATCCATGTAGCCTCACATGAAGCCAAACTTGCTACCATATACTCAGCCTCTGCTGAACTAAGTGCCATGGATCTTTGCTTCCTGCTGTACCAAGAAACTATTGTCGACCCGATACTGAAGATCCCTCCAAATGTGCTCTTTCTGTCTGTTGGGCTCCCTGCCCAATCTGCATCCGTGAAGCCACATAGATTCACCTCATCCTCCTGTTTGTACCACAATCCATATCCCGATGTGCCTCTGAGATAACGCAATACATGCTTGCTTGCCTTCCAGAAGAGCTTGGTTGGCTTAACCATAGCTTGTGAAAGCTGGTTAACAACATAGCATATATCAGGTCGTGTATTGACTAGATACATAAGCGACCCCACCAACTATCAATAAACAGTGGCATCCACTACCTCCGCTGAAGTAGCATCCTCCTTCCTCCAACCTCCAGGAAGAGGAGTATCAACAGGCTTGCAGCCATGCATGTTGAACTTCTCCAGTATCTCCCGGGAATACTTACCCTGAGAAACAAATAGTCCATCACTGCGCTGCCAAATTTCTAATCCCAGGAAATAATGAAGGAGGCCCAAGTCTTTCATCTCAAACTCTCTAGCAAGATCCTCCTTGCATGAAAGTATCAACAACTCATCTCCCGTCAAAATCAAATCATATACATAAAGTACAATGATCAACAACTTACCCTCCACCACAATCCGGTATAGGTTAGGATCCTCCTCACTCTTGGAGAATCCAAGTACGGTGAAATAACTGTATATCTATGTGTACCAAGCACGAGGTGCTTATTTCAACCCATACAACACTCTGTTGAGCCTGCACACATGCCACTTGCTACTGAAGATCTCGAAACCTTCGGGCTGCTCTATGTACACCTCCTCCTCAATGACTCCATTGAGGAACGCAGTCTTCACATCCATTTGATGGATGTGCCACCCCATCTGCGCTGAGAGAGCAAGAATCGTCCGTATGGAAGAATACCTTGCGACAGGTGCAAAGGTCTCCTCATAATCTATCCCCTCTATCTGTGAGAAGCCTCGGGCAACAAATCTTGCCTTGTACTTCTCCACACTTTCGTCAGCTACCTACTTCACTTTGTAGATCCATCTCGAACCCACCACTGATTTCCCCTCCGGTCTTGGGACAATCTTCCATGCACTGTTTCTGACAATCGAATCATACTCTTCCACCATGGCATCTACCCATGCGGGATCCTCCACAGCTTCCTCGAAAGAGGATAGCTCAGTCACGACACATTTGCTCACAAGAGCCATGTATCCAGTGTACCGATCAGGTGACTATCTCTGTCTGCGCTATGCTGTAAGTGGTCCTACAACCTTCTCTACATCTTGAGCCAGTCACTCAGCTTCTGTAGTGCGCTTTCGCCCTCTGATGGTTGGCACTGCATGAGTGGTCTCTTCAACTCCATGAACTTCATCTTGTGGCTGATCCACATCCTGAAGCTCATCCTTAGGAACTAATAGCTCCTCATTTGCATGCAAGTGTGGCTCCCTCTCAAGGGAACACTTCATGGCTTTCTCCTCCTGAAATTTGATATCCCGTCGCACAACAGTCTTGTGACTGTCTGGCAAATACACATGATAGTTGTGGGGCATATCAGTGTACCCCAAAAATATCCCAACCTCTGTGGTCGGCTCCAGCTTCTTCCTGGCATCCTTCGTCACATGCATGTAAATAGGAGAACCAAAAATCCTCAAATGGGAAATATCAGGCCTCTTACTAGAATAAGCCTCCTCGGGTGTACTCATGCCAAGTATCTTGTGAGGACAACGGTTCTACACATATACTGTAGTATTGCATGCCTCCACCCACAAGTGAAGGGGTAGGCCCTGATCATGCAACATCGCCTGTGCAGCACCCACGATCATTCTGTTCTTGTGGGTTATGGGGAGCTATGAGCTCTCTTCGAATCCCTTCTGCGCTGTAGAAGTCCTTGAACTCGCCAGAGATGAATTCACCACCATTTTCACTCCTAAGAGCCTTCACCATCTTCCCTGATTCCTTCTTGACCAGTGCTTTGAACTCACAGAACTTTGAGTATGTCTCGATCTTCTTCTGCATGAAGAAGATCCAACACTTTTGAGAGAAATCATCAACAAATATCACATAGTACTTGTGCTTTGCTGTTGAAGCTACTGAGAAAGGTCCACACACGTCTGTGTGAATTCTCTCAAGGATCGTCATGGCACGACTATCCTTCTTGTGAAAGGTGGCTTTCACAAATTTTCCCAAGGTACACCCCTTGCACTGATCTGACTGCGCAAGAGTGCCTTTAGGAAGCCCAGTAGAAATCTGCTGCAGTGTCTTCAAGGCTGCATGGTGAAGGTGGCCCAATCTCCGGTGCCACAACTCGCCATCATCTCGGCTCACCAATCCTTTTACCTTGCATGCCATTGCTATGCAGCCATCTACATGCAATTGATAAAGGTTCTTGACTCAAACCCCTATCTTTCGGGTTTCTCTAGTTGTCTTACTGCGTAGGAAAGCCTTTCCCTCACTGAAGACAACATCATATCCCTTGTTTTCTAACATCGCCACAGAGATAAGATTCTTCTTCAATCCTAGAACATGCATCACTTCCTTCAATACGAAGGGTTTACCAGACTCCCTCTCAAAGGAAATGGTAGCGATACCAGTCGCACTGTATCTACCATCATCGCCCATCTCGATGTGCACTCCAAGATCTTTCTCATCCAGATCAGAAAACAAATCTCGATCTCATGTCATGTGAAAATATGCATCACTGTCCAAAAACCATACCGATCCCATCAAATTTGATACCAAGCATGCGATCAGTGAAAAATCCAGCTCAAATTGCGAGGCTAAGGCCTCTCCCGCTGCAGAACCAGCAGCTTTCTTATTTTTCTTCTTCTACGGAGAATTTGTGGCATAATGTTCGTGCTGGTGACAGTGAAAGCACTTCACCTTGGACATGTCCTACTTCTTGCATTTTTCACCAGAATGAGAAGCTTTCTTGTTCTTCCCCTTCTTTTCTTTGGTAGCCAAAGCGCAATTTTCTTCATCAGATGCCTTTGATGAAGATCCGTCCCTGGTATTCCGCCTTATCTCCTCTTGCACAAGATCAGACCAAAGTCTCTCCCATCCTGGCAATTTCTCCTGGCCATTGACAGAGTCCTGATAGGAATGCCAACTCTTTGGAAGACCAAGGAGAGCCAAGCTCACCAAGTCCTCATCATCGATAGTCACCCCCACAGTTCCCAACTCATCCTGGCATTGGGTGAACTTCGTGAGATACTTGGGCATACTGTCTCCTTTCTCACACTTAATGTTTCTGAGTTTATCCTTGAGCTCCAACTTCCTTTGGTCGCTCTTGCTTTGGAATAAATTTTTAAATGCTTTCCACATCAATTATGGAGAAGCCTTTCCATGCAGGATAGATACAATGTGATCCTTCATGCCCTCCAACAGAATCCTTCGACACTTTGTTGTCTTCTTTTGCCAAGCCTCAACTTGAGCAGCATCAGTAGGCTTTGGGACCTCAGCCTCTATGAACTCCTTCAACCCATTATCATCTAACACTGCCTCCATCCTGTCTTTCCATGCAATATAATTCAAGCTGCCTTCAAGGGCATACTCCAATCGCAATCCGTTGAAAGACATTTCAACTTCGACACCAAGAAAACACTGCTGCAAATTCGAATTCCACCAGCTCAAAACTCAACTGCTTCTGATCTAAAATTCGTGAGAACAAAGTATTTCTCATACAGAGATTAACTGTATGGGCATTTACTGGATATCTCACCTTCCAAAAGAAGGATGAATCTAGAGGCTACTTGGCCCGATTACAGACTCTGCCTGAAGAAATAAAATGTAATCACTTTCTAAATAATAGATCTGATGATCAACTTCCCTCTGATACCATGTAGAAATTTGAATAATATAACACTTATTCATAGAGATTATCCTGATTATACACTATTTGCGGAATGCATGCATAATACATAACCTCCTCTACCATTGATCATCAATTTGCGGAATTAAAACACAATCGCATGCGCACATTGAAACATCAATCACACATATCAACACAGTATGTAATGGGGAAAGAATACAACTGAAAACCCCCAACTATATGTATATTATAATGATAGAGAACATGTAACAATACATAGTACAATACTCCTCACAAGTACTCAATACTATCTCCACATGCTACACACAAGCTAGCTCAGATCTGAACAAGTCACAGGTTCAAATCTCCTCCACTGTTTGCCTGCCTCTACTGCGAAATCCAAGTTGAGAATATATCAGATCCAATTTCGAATTCCCTTGGCTTGTACTATGCAATCCTCATTGGCAATCTCAATCAATGATTGTGCAAATCTCATGCACAGCTATAGTCACAACTGATAGTAGTCTCACCCTTTCACCCACCTCTAACACTTGTCTCCACTGAACTGTCCATGCACTGAGTTAACTGATGTATTCTTTAGTTGATTTATGAGTTAATAATGAGTGAATTAATTAATAATTTCACATCACTCATCACTAGTGTATTTGGTAGTTAGACTAAATACAACTAGTTCAACTAAGTCAAACTGAACACAACTCCATCAACTCCTCAATCAACTCCACCAAACTCAATCACTTGAGTTCTAACTGAAGTCCATCATGCAATAGCTCAACTAACCCATAGGAAAAGCGTATTTCCTTCTGGCAGTTGCATGTGCCACATCCGTAGCTCGAACTGAAGTGCTGCAAGAGGATAAGATAATGTTTATAGTCCAAATATTATTAAGAGCTAATAATATTCGACTGTTCTATTTTTTGATTGGCAGTCTAAAAATAGACTCCGCCCATATGTCTAAAAATAAAGGTCCATCTATTTTTACCAACATGACCAATCATCCATAAATAGCATCCTGCAACTCATAGACCATGATCCATATGTCTAAAAATAGACTTTGTGCCAAAAATAGCCTGCGGGCCCACTTAGTGAAGGCGACTTCTTTTCACTAAGCTCCATCATCTTGTTGCATTTTCAACACCCACGACTACCACCTTCGCCTAAACCACCTCCACCTTCACCACCATCACCACCTACGGCTTTACCCACACCACCACCACCTCCACCCTAGTTCAACATGGAAAATTTAGTGAAGCTACCTTTGTTTAAGGGCTTGGGAAATGAGGACCAAATCAGTTCTGGTTCGTCGTAAAAGTTGTATGGGAAGCTTAGGGTATCATAGATGATCACATGGAGAAGGAAACATTGGTTAGTGCTTTATAGGATCTCGTGATAACTTGGTACATCAAGTACTCTAATGATAACCCAAATGTTCGATTTGCAGAGATCCAGACCATGCTGAATAAAGAGTTTAGTAGGCCTAAATCCAAGGCGCAATTGATTGTGGGGTTCAAGGAAAATGTGATGAAACCAGGTGAGACACCTTGAAAATTGGATCAAAGATTGAAGTGTAAAATCCGCGAAGCTAATATGAACTTAACAGATGGACAACACCACAAGTGGTTCGTGGCTTCACTCCTGCCTCACCTAAGGGTTTCACTGTCACAACAGAAGATTATGACTCAGGTAGAGGCGTTGGAGATTGCAATAAGACTACATGAAACAATGATGCAATATCTAAATCTGGGGGTTCAACAGATCCATGCGCAATTACAAAATCTTTGCCTCAAAATGCAAACTTAGTTTGAAGTAGGACAGAAAGGTTTGACCGGAGGCAAGTGAAGAGATATGGTGACTGAAATGTAAAGGTTAGGGGCATAAAAGAGACCATTGCCCAGTCTTTGTGAACTATATTGTAGGAGGAGGACCAATGCCTTTGAGGCTAGAAGACCAAGCAAGACCGAGCACGGGGCCTGCGTTGTGGTGTGCTATATGTACGGTAGTAGGGAAACATAAGATTGATAATTGTCATTTGCTACAAAAGTTTGTACAAACACTGCAACAACTGTTATGCAACTTTTGCAGGTTGGTAGGGCATGATGAGCGCAACTGCCGAAGTTATGAATTGATGATGGACACAACACCCACCTATAGAGTTCAGGAAGAAATGTGGCCTCTTTAACAGAGCGTTAGGATGGTGCGAAAAGGATTTCAGGGGCACGAACGAGGTTGAGGTGGAGGAGGACTTGGCAGAGGTCGGGGACAACTGATATGTTACAATTGTGGAGGACCAAGACACTATGCCCATGAATGCACTAACCCAATGCATCCGTCGTGCGAATATTGTACTCAGTTTGATCATGAGATGGAGGACTATCCTACATTGATAACGAGGATATGCGAAAAGGGGTGCTTCCACCACAACCGACTCAAAACCTGAAGATGATGAGGGTTGAGCCTCGTGAATAGGATCAAAATGTTAACATAGTGCTTTGAAATGGAAATGCAATGGGCGACGATAAGGGGAAATAACCCGAAGACAACACATGGGTTCTCAAAGCTCTGGCGAAGGAGGCTGAATTTGAATTGGAGAGCGCATGCAAAACATTCATGGAAGAAAAGAAGAGCTTCACTGAGGCCTCTACCTCAGGGAGTCGGGATAAGCCTATTAATGAAAAGGACCCTTCTATGCTTACAAACTTTCTAGAGACCTGCATGAAACTGCTACGTGATAGCAAGGCTATGAAGGGGTTACAAGAACTTATAAATAGATATGTTGGAAAGACTCTAGGTGAACCACACGTGGTACGGAAGATTGGTAAGAATAAAGAAAGGATAGGACGTGAGATGACACTGATCGTGCAGATAGGAGAATACAAAATGGATCAAGTCATTCTAGATCTGAGGTCAGATGCGAATGTTTTTCCAAAGAAGACTTGGGAGCGGATGGGGAGACAGGTGCTGCAGTGGTCTCTGATTCAGTTAAGAATGGAAAATCAGTAGAACATCATCTCCATGGGATGGATGCAAGGAGTAACTATAGATATTAAAGGGGCGAGCGCATTGGCTGACTTTGAAGTAATAGAAATTGTGGATGACAACAACGCCTGCCCTGCACTCCTTAGCATTGATTGGGCTACCGACATGAATGGGGTAATCAACATAAAGAAGCAAAAGATGATATTTGAAAAGAAATCACTTCACGTAATAGTACCCCTAGATCCCATTGAAGGATCGTGCTATACTAAACCAGTCCGCGATTACAAAAGTGATGACGATTTTGACTGCATATATAAACTAACAACGCAAGATCAAGATTGGGTAAATCCGATAGTAGATGGACGAATTACATGGGATCACGAGAGTTCCTGCAACTAAGACTCAGACGAAGAATTAGAGCACTGCCAGAATTGGCTACATGAAGTAACCATGTTGAGCTGTAACATGATGACCCGATCGCTGTGCTGTGTGTCATCAGAGGTAAGAAATATGCCCACTTATGATGGCTTGAATGATGTGGATGTATTTTTGGATGCATTTGAGAGGGAAGTACTAGAGAAGCAGTGCTTCTAGGCTTTGGACTGGGCACTGCGCGCTACGCCCGCGAGATGGTGGGGTACGCACAAGGGTAGTTTTGATGATTAGCACGAGTGTAGGAGGATGATGAGAACATGCTTTGGGAAGCCGAAGGTATGAGTGACAGACAAGTATGATGGGAAGGACGATCTACGTGCACACTTTCCCAAATGGGCTAAGGCCTATGGAGCAAAGCCCCAACCTAAATGGGTGCACTTGTTTTGTCACACCTTGGATGTCATCCCAATGAAATGGTACTTGGAGATAGAGCTCCGCCATGACACAAGTGAATGGGATATTCTGCTCGAAGGGTTCATATTGACGTTTAGCTTCAAGGATGGGTTTGACTATATTGATGAAGTGCTACAAGAAGTTAAAGCAACAATCTTTAGGATACCGCAGGATCCTTTGGATCTGATGCAACCCAATTGGACTACTCAGTTGAGCCACATTCTGGAATGCTATAATGTGGCTGCTGAAGAATAAGACGAGGACCCATGAAATATTAATATCCTTAAAACCAAGGGTCACTGCAAGGTCAAGGGATCGCAGATTGAGAACCCTGATATAACCACGCCACTGAAAACAAAACAAGTAAATATCAGTATGGAGGCGAAGCCCAAATTCGTGAAGATTAGATATTACTGGGATGGCGCGATGGTAGATAAGGTCACCGAATTTCTCCGCAAATACCCAGATTTGTTCCATACCATGTTTACAAAGTTAAAGGGGATAATAGGGGACCAAGGCATTATGAAGATCACGTTAAAACCTGACGCGAAGCCGATTAAGCAAAGACCTTATTGTCTCAACCCAAATTATAAGGAGAAGGTCTGCTTAGATTTAGATAAGATGCTTGCTGCAGGAATCATTGAGCCCATAGAAGAATTTGATTGGGTGAGCCCAATGGTGGTACATGAAAAGAAGCAGAAGGATGAAATAAGGATATACGTAGATCTCAGGAAGTTGAATGATGCTTGTGTCCATGATCCTTTCCCGACTCCATTCACTGATGAGGTATTGGATAATGTAAGTGGCTAGGAAGCCTGCTCCTTCACTGATGGGTTTTCTAGGTACCATCAAATCAAAATTGCGCCTGAAGATAGAAGTAAGACGAGCTTCGTGGCTGAATGGGGATGTTTTCAATACACTGTAATGCCTTTCATATTAAAGAATGTGCCTGTGATTTTTTTGTGCGTATTCATTGCTGCATTCAAAGAATTCATTCATAAGTTTCTGGAGGTGTACTTTGATGACTGGACTGTGCTTGGGTTGGTAAAACACCATGTGGCCAGTTTGCGCTTAATGCTAGATACTTGTTGAAGGTGCTAGATCGCGCTCAATCTGAAGAAATGTATGTTTTGTGTTCCTTTTGGGACCCTACTGGGTCATGTGGTTTGTAGACAGGGACTGATGGTAGATCCTGTGAAGATCATAGTGATACTTAACTTGGAGGCATCGAGGAATGTGAAACAACTATGCGCAACCTTGGGACATACTGGGTACTATAGGAAGTTTATTAAGGGCTATGCCTAGATCATCACGCCTACGGAGAAGCTGTTGAAAAAGGATGTGACGTTAGGTTGGAACGAGGATTTTCAGAAAATATTGGATGTGCTGAAGGGAAAAATGGTCACCGCGCCTATTTTAGTCTTCCCAGATTGGAAGAAGGAGTTTCATGTCCATGTAGACACGTCATGTATAGCACTGGGAGTAGCATTGACACAGGACGACGGAGGATAATTGGACCATCCTATAACATTCGTAAGTAGGAGGTTATCCAAGGGTGAGAAGAACTATTCCACCACTGAGTGCGAAGGACTAGACATGGTATACATGCTTCAGAAGTTTAGACACTACTTGCTGGGTGGACATTTAAAGATCTATACGGATCATTTTGCGTTGAAGTACCTGGTCAATAAGCCTATGTTGGGGGGGGGAGGAGAATTTGTAGGTGGTTGTTATTGTTCCAGGAGTATGATTTTGAAGTCATTGTGAAGCTTGGACGACTGAACATGGGTCCAGACCTTCTGTCGGACATCAAAAAGGGGGAAGAGCCCACTAATTTGGAGGAGGGATTGCCTGATGCATCGCTCTTTGTAGTGTGTGTCACAGATGGTCACTTTGAAGACATCATACACTTCCTAAAAATGGGAACTGCCTCGGAAGTGTTTAAGAAGGTATTTTAAGGGTGTCAAAGTCAAATTTTGTCATTTCAGTGAGTCTTCAAGTAAAATTTGGTCACTAGGTATTAGGTCTAGGATTGTTTTCACTCCTTCCAAAGTTTCCCAAATATTGGTCGATGTCACCATTCGGCTAAGTGTACCATCATTCAAAGAGTTTTCATCATTATTTCAAGTTCCAATGGGTAGTTTTAAAACTTGTTTGTGCTTCAGTTGTGCTTAGGTAAGGCTCATTTCCCTCTCCTAGGGTTTTGAAGGTAATTTTCCTTGGATGGTGAAAATCATCAACAAAACTTGTATCCTGATGCTCATACACCTTCCCCTACCCTTAAAATACCTTCTTAAACACTTCCCATCATTGATATCCCTTAAATTCATCATTTTCCCATAAACCCTAGCCTATTGCTACAATTTGACATTTTTCTAGGTTAGGCCTATGTTTTTCCATTTTGGACCCCTTCCCATCACTTAATATTTGAAATTCCACTTTCCCCTGCTTCCGAACATCCCTCCCTACTTCCAAAAAATTTTCTCAAGAAATTAGAAGCCCCTCATCCCCTTCATTTCCCTTTATTTCTACAAATCCCCTATTCCACACATCGGGATAAGTTTTATTCAAATGACGTTTCTGAGAAAGAAACAGTGAATTGACAAAAGTGAGAGAGGTTTTTGTCCATCATAGACTCAAGAAGAAAAAATTCCTGCAGTTTTTAGACAAGTCTCATGGTTCGGGAGAAATGTCCAAAACATCATTTGCCTCAGGAGACTTGCTGCAATTCTGGAGTTACCTTTGGAAAATCAAGCGTTTTCCTAGCTGGAGTGACCAAATGACTTGCTTGATGAGTCAAATGATAACTAGACACAACGAGCTTTCCAATGAGCTATCATGAGCTCAATTTGGAGTTGTGGAAGACCTCCAAAAGTTTATTGAAACAACACTCTTCATTTTGGTAGCCTCATTCTGCACATTTTGACTAGTCTTGGGAGATTGGGTTTTTGACAAGGAAAATGAGCTCCAAATTGAAAATTTCAAGATGTTCTGAAAAGTAGACTTGACAGGATTTGCAACGAGCTATCCCATGCCCAATTTGGACATCAGAAAGGCAATCAAAAGTGGACTTGAAGTGGCACTGCGCTTTTGCCTGATTTTCTCAGTGTAAATTAACACATGCACTGCGCTTTTATCCTAGCATTGCGCTTCTGAGCATTGGCGCTACGCTTTTAGCAAGAGAGCCCAAAAACATCCAAATCATCAAGAAAAATTCAAAATATCCCTTGCTATCCATTGCCACAAGTAAGTAAACATTCTTCACCTTGGTTTTGATTTGCTAATCTAAGTCATAGGCATTGTTTGCCATGTTTAATCTCAAACCCTAAAATCTTCGTAATGATGCTTAAACCCTAACTCTTTCCTATTCATCATAGTAACCAGCCCTACAATCCTAAAATTCCCCTATCCCTATTTCACTATCACCCTATCCCTTTTCCGCTTTACCACTATTCCTTCACATTCCCCTTTGTCCGTCTTCCCCAAGAGCAAATCTCAAGACACAAAACCCTTATTCTCATTCCCTACTCCTCCATTCATTTCCTAGCCACAAGTTCATCTTCCATCCCCTAATTCCTCATTTCCATACACCTTAACCTTGAAAAAATGGACTTGGAAGACCAAGACTATGAGGAGGAGAACACGGGCAGTGACACTTTAGCTGATAGAGCCATGCAACTAAGAAAACCACACAAGGGAGGCAGGATCATCAGAGAAGAGCCATCAAACCTTAAGGAATTGCGGGCCTCTGAGTTGGCTGTCACATGCTTCAGATACATTGGCTACTATGAATTCTATGAATAGGTTGAGAGAGTTCAAATCACCTGGAGCTCACTAGACTATTTGTAGCAGATAGGCAAGTGTTTTCTCCACGGGATGTGGAAGGGGCCTTGCCTTCTTCATCGACACAACATGTATAGGTGCAATAGCTACAAAAAGGCAAGGAAAAGATGCCAGAGCAAAGTCTTGATGATGAGGAGGAAAGGGACTTTGACTTGACTGAGCATGAGGAGCCGCAACAGTGTTATACTCATCATGGGGTTGAAATCATTGACTTAGAGGCTCAGGATGAAGAAACCATCAAAGACATCAACATATGGGAAAAGAGAAGATCAAGTGCAAGCTTTGGCAGAAAATTTGGAGAGGGCCAAATATGTCATTACATACTTGGAGCAAGAAAACAAACAATTGAGTGACAAACAAGTCGTCATGGAGCTAGAAATGCTCAAGTAGAAATGACAAAGTGGCAAAGAAGCACAAGTCACTTTGACTCCTATTGAGCAAGAGATTGAAGATGATAGGGAGATTTGGCTTGAAAGAGTCAAACTGCACTTTGGGAAGCTACTACAGAAGGCTAACAAAGATAATTAGATGATCAGACACATGGCCTATCATTATAGGACTCGAAACAATATTTACAATATGAGGGTCAAGAGAATGAAAACTAGGCTACGGCGGGCCTTCAAAGGCAAGAAAGAGGAGGATATACTTAGGATTCTGGCTGAAGCTTCCTTGGCTCATCAAAGCACATGATGATGAGGCTTCTCACCAATTTTTGGCAATTTTTGAGCAAATTTTGTCATTTGCAAATTTTGGATTTCAATACACAGGAAAACTGCCTATAAGCGCTGCGCTTTTCCTAGGGGAACCTATGGAAGAAATGGTTTGTAGTTTTGGATTTAGAGCAATGAGGACATGCACCCTAACAAATTTCAAAGTTTTTGGGGCAAAATTGGTCCACAAAAAGGTAAAAAAACACCCAAAAAATGAACTTTTTGCCACTTTTTGGACACACAGAAGCAGCCTTAGAATCAAGTTTTGAGGGGTCAAATGAGCTTCAAATTCAGAAATTTAATATGTTTTGGAAATTAGACTAGAAGAAATTTCCAATGAGCTATCTTGGGATCAATTTGGATGCCGGGAAGGCCTCCAAAAGGGACTTGAAAGTGGCGCTGTGCTTTTGACAGTTTTTGCTCAGGGTTTCTATTTTTCCAGTTTTTTACTGTAATCATGGATTCTCTCTCACGGTGGATGATTTAGCATTGTAAATTATGACTTGGCATGTAATTATTATAGAAAAATAGTGATAGAGGGTAGATTCATTGCTTTAGGAGTTAGTTTGAGCTCAAATGAATCAATTTTTTACTTTTAGAGGCAAGTTGTTAATGATGCCTATATTCCTGTTTCTTGTTCAGTATCAGTTAGATAAGCTCCTCGTCTTAGGGATTCAACCCCTGAGGATGGGGGGAGGTTGAATACTTGTCTATATCTTCTTATTCTTTCTCTTTGTTGGGGGTTGGATTCAGTTGGATGCTCAGACCTTGATTGTACTCCTTTCTAAGTAGTTTGGTAGGAGATTCATAAGAATTGTAGCTATTTTTATGGGATCTCTGTGGGATGGAGATTTCGTATAGTTTATTCTTCTGTGATTATATGCTTATATGTTTTATGTATGCCATTAATCATTTTATTTCTTCTATTTGAATGTTTTCAAGTTTGATAGGCATAATTCATTGCATCAATGCTTTGCCTTGGGAAA
This sequence comes from Pinus tabuliformis, assembly GCA_031772625.1. Taxonomy (NCBI): domain Eukaryota; kingdom Viridiplantae; phylum Streptophyta; class Pinopsida; order Pinales; family Pinaceae; genus Pinus; species Pinus tabuliformis. The sequence goes on along the minus strand of CM062810.1, from coordinate 105,059,047 downwards.
CCATTCACCATTTCATGTTTTCTGCAGTCCAAGAAGGATCCATGATTGTCACATGCCCTTCTTAGCTTCTCATTAGTCTAAAAAATCTCTTCCCATCAAGCCCAAGAGTGTTAAAGCCTATGCCTACCTTGCCCCATATAACACCCTGCATTTAAGACCTAATTTCCCAGACCTAAACTGTCCAAATCCTCCTGATCTGACAAAACCCCTTCTAAAATAAAATCAAAATTTCGTGGTACTATACCTAGCCTAATATACTTTACCTGATCCAGTCATCCTGACTGAGATCCTTATGGAGAGAGCCCTCTCTCGGCCTAGTAGGGCTAGCTACTTGGCTAAGCGTGGTTTGTGGTTACCTTGGCATTGCCTTCCTTCAGCCTGAGGTTCAATCCAGGTGATAACACGCGCGAAAAACTTTTCTGTCATTGTAGGACATTTGTACAAAATGGGGTTTGATGAAGTACTACGTTGATATGTACCAGAATTTGAAAGGAGTAGTATCCTCACGGACACTCATGGGGGCTCCACAGGAGGGCATTACACAAGAAGGGCAATCGCATAGAAGATTTTATGCGCAGGATTGTGGTGGCCAACCCTCCATCAGGATTCGAAAGCTTACTGTAAGGCATGCGATGTGTGTCAAAGGACTAGCAGGCCATTATGGAGAGATGAGCTACCCTTGAACCCATAGATGATGTTACAACCTTTCAAGAAATGGGCAATAGATTTTGTGGGACCCATTCAACCTCAAGGAAAGAAGACAGGTGCATGGTACATTATGACCGCAACTAAGTATTTGACTCAGTGGGTGGAGGCACAGCCTGTGAAGGAATGCATAGGCACGATCATTGCGAATTTTCTCTTTGAGTATGCACTGATGTGATTTGGGTGTCTAAAGGTTTTGATGAGTGATCGCGGTATGCACTTTTTGAACGAAACGATCAGCGCACTGACAGAGGAATTTCAGGTGTATCACTAGAAAAGCACACCTTATCACCCACATGATAATGGGATGGTGGAAGCATTCAATAAGTTACTAGAGAATGCGCTGACCAAGGTTTGCAATGCTCAGCGAAGTGATTGGGACCTGTGCATACTGCAGTTCTATGGGCCTATCGAATGACATGCAAAAAGTTAACTGGACAGACACCCTTTAGGCTTGTATATGGTGTTGAAGCAGTGATACCCATGGAATACATTGTGCCAAGTCTATGCATAGCAACACTCACAAGTATGACGGATCATGGAGCCTTGGAAGAGAGGCTCGTGCAGCTTGCTGAGCTTGAGGAAGAAAGATTTCTGGCTGGATTTTACCAACAGGTCCAAAAGCGACACGAAAAAGCATGGCATGATTGGCACATTAAATTGTGCACCTTTAAGGTAAATGATCTGGTTTTGTTATATGACAACAAGTTTGATAAATTTCCAGGGAAATTCAGAATGCACTAGCTAGGGCCCTATGTCATTAAGGAGATTACCAACAGTGGAGCAGTTCAGTTGGTTAAATTGAATGAAGATCCCTTCCTAGGAAAGGTGAATGGTAGCCGATTGAAGCCATACACCGGTGATCCAGCCAGGTGACTATATGAAGGAAGCATAGTCTTAGTGCTCCAGGTAGCTAAAAGGAGGTGCAGGACTATAAACTACATTGCCCGGGTTGGGGAACTATTCGATTGGAGGATTGCACGAAACAAGGAGTTTTCACAAGTTTCGTGACAGCATGGAGTGAGTTGTGATACCAAGGGAGAAATCACGTAGGTCAGCTTGAAATTGACCATTAAAGTCACCGTTCATGATTTGACAATAAGAATGCAGCCAAATGGAGTGGGCAACTGACATTTAAGAAAAAAATTATGGGTAAGATCCTTGGAAATTTTCCGTGAATCTGACATTAGTGAACCGAATGTAGGGGGAATGGTTGGATTTGAATTCAAAATGGCTTATAAATTATAGGTGGAGGCCCAAAGAAAAACACTTGGCATTTTGAACATTGAGTTGGTGAGCTTTCAGACGTGCATGATCTGTGCATCATTTGAAGAATTTCTTGACTACCCAGTGTTTAATCGATTTCCAGAGTCCAACTGCAATTTCATCCATGATTTTATCCCAGGATCCGAAGCTATGGATGTTGAAGCAGTGATAGCTGAAGGGGCTATGCCGAAGGCTATTATGGAGGCAGAGGGAGCTGATCCAGAGGTTGCAGAGGTACTAGCTAAAGTCCCCAAGTCACCACAGATGCCTAGACCGAAGCCTACCCCAACCAAGGAGAGTGTGAAGCATAACAAGGGAAAGCAAGCAACGATACCAATGTGCACGTCACCTAAAAGAAACCCACAGAAGGACAAGCCCACCGCACAAGAAAAGGGAAAAACCATTAACTTGGAGTTGGAGGAGGAAGATATTAAGGAAATCCTGATGGATGATGAGGATTTGGGGGTGGAAGTGGAGGTCGTTGAAGTCGAGGGTTCTGACCATATCACTAAGTTTCCCAAATACATCCCTCCGCACAAAGGCAAGACCAAGGTGCCAAAAGACATCAACGAAAGCAAGGTTGCCCTACACATACCTCTGCTGCCAGATGAGATTTTCTTTGAATGACAACACTTAGGGTGGGTTCTGCGGTTGAAATTGGAAGATTGGGACTTAACTGACACTGAGAAGTTCCTGCACTTGGCGACAAAACAACTAATGTACCGTGTTGTTCACACAACCACCAGGATGACTGCATTGGAATCAGGGAAGTGGCTCAGGGGAGTAGACAAGGGAGGTCTGCTCAACTTGTTATGGGTGTCGCACTACAATCGCACACCCATTACAGTATTGGTCATCAAGCAGCTGCTATGCTTGGTGTATGATGGGTGTCTGTAGCTAGAGGAGTCAATACCCATCATCGATATGTTGTTCTATAGGATCACACAGCTACCCTATACAAGGGAAAATACGGCCATGATGTTTGGCGGAAAAGGTGGCAAGCAGGCCCTCGCAGAGGCCATGAAGGAGAAATTCAAGTTTGTGAAGAAGCTGCGAGGCTATGCCATCTCATGTATCTGCGACCCTACGATCAAGGTGGCCATGCAGAACTTGGCAGGAAAATTTATGCGAAAGTGTCGTGCAGATAAAGTGCCAGTACTTGTGATTTCTCTAGCAGCCCAATGCACCAAAGGAGTCCAGTTTAATTGGGCGTGCTATCTCTGTAGTGAGTTCCTTGTGAACTGCCACGAGGCACAAGAGCTCAGCAAGACCTTCCACTATGCGTGGCTCTTGATTTCTATTATGCTGGTACCCTGGGAGCTGCCAGAAGACAATCAATTCCCCTCAATTGCACTAAACCTGCCAGAAGCAGTGAAGTACGCTTCACTGTGGGTGACCAAGGATGCTCAAAATTAACACAAATCATCGCATGATTAACGTTGTGAAGGAAGCCTACTGAATGGTCCTCGAATTGACAATTCCTAAGGATGCAGAGGCAGATGAACAGGTTTACAAGCTTGCTACAGGGGTGTGCGATGCTCGCACAAAGTTGGCTGAGGTTCAACTGGAGTGGAACCTACAGATTGCAAATTTGCAGTTGAAGGCTAAGCTTTCAACTTTGTTGGAAGTAAAGGAGCAGTGCGCAACCATTGTCACAGAGGAAATAGTGGCAGTAGATAGTGCAGTAGTAGATTGCGCAAGGGTGTTTGAACAGTTGTTCGAGGTCCTAACAAGTTTGCAAGAGGATCTTAATGTATAGCGGCTGGAGACAGAGGCGCGAGAACTGTAGCAATGCTATGACAAAGTAAAAGGTACAACGCACACTGTCGCCCTCACACAAAGATTAGCGAAGTTGCAAGAGGCCAAAAGATTGAAGGAACAGGTAGATGCAACGCAACACAAAGAGGCAGTGCTGAAGACACACTTGAAGCCCTGGTTGGATGAAGCTTATTCGGTCACGACATCCATTGAAGGCAAGCTTGCTAGTCTATAAGCAACTGAGCAGAAGCTTCAGGTTGTCAGTTCAGGACCAATGACAGAACAATTGGTTGAAGAAGTGAAGCAGGTGGTCGCGCAGTGCACCACCGAGGTTGCCGTCATATAGGACAAGTTGGGAGGTCTTCGCGCCAAGATCTATACACCCACAAAGTGACTTGAGGGTGAGTCACGATGTTTTTGTTGGGGGCATGTTGGGAACGAGTTCTCCCAAGGAAAGTTTTGGGGCTAAAAGCCCATGTTTGGGACAATTTTGTAATAAAATTGTAAAGTCTCCACATTTTGTGGTAGCGGAGCATGAAGGTGTCAAGAGTCATAAAGGGTTTTCCACCCTTATTTTGTAGAGTGTCAAGTCGGATGTAAAGATCTACCCATGGTCCGCAGATCATGGGATTATATAAAAGAGAGCTAAGTAATTAAGCTCTAGGCAGTTGGAGAAGAAGAAAGCATTGGAGTTTTGGTAGAGAAGTCTAAGTGTTTTCAGGTCTTAGCATAGGCTAATGCTCTGCAGATAAGTTTGCAAATTCCTAGGGTGGAAGTCTACATCTGAGTGTGTGGACCCCTACAACTATGTGCGCAGGGTGGATAGAGTCTGTATTAAACTGGAAGACATCAATAAAGAGAAGTATTCTGAAATTACTGTGTATTTAGTCCGTGTTAATGCATCTGATTATATTGTGTTTTGGGTTTAATTTATAATGTTTATTTGATGCACAAAAATATGTGATTATATATATAAATTGAATGCAAGTAAAGATAACAGTTTATGCGACACTAACTGTGAGTGATTAGTAAGATATGTAAAACACTTTAGATAACTTGGGAACCTATACAATACATTGTCATACCTGTGCGAAAGTACCTGAACCACGGGTTAGGGATACGCGAAGGTCAATCGTATACCTTCACGGTGGTATTGAAGGGCAGAATAAAGGGTAGACTGATAGATCCCTAAGGCTTAGCTACCTACGCAAAAGTAGGGGTAGAGGGTATAAGTCAACATCATGGCCATCTCAGGGTGTGGAAACTTGGTTCCAGCATCCCCCCATACTTCCTCGGGTGACCCTTCAGTTCACGCTTCACGGGCTGATGCTGAAAGGGCCAGTAGTGTAGGGATTTGTTTGGCTGAATAACACTGAACCTGGGTTAGGGCCCACAAAGCCAATAGTACCCCACTATCATGCGGCCATAGTGCGCAATGCCAACTCTAATGCTTGGAAGCAATGATCCTCAGGGATTTCGCGCTCAAATTCATCCAAAAATAGATCTACATCAGTTAAACCATCATAATAAGTTAATTTCCTTACCTCTGATTAAACACAATGTAGTGACTTCGTCATCATATTGCATCGCAATGTAGACACTTCATGCAAGAGATTTTGCCAATGCTCCAACTCTTCGTTTGAATCAGATGTGAAGGAATTCTCTCGATCCCATGCAATCCGTCCATCCTATTTTGGATTGATCCAGACCTGATCCCATGCTGTTATCTTGTAAATATGATCTAGTTCGTCATCACTTTCATCATAATCACGGACTGGTTCAGTATAGCACGCCCCTTCTGCAGGATCTAGTGGCACTATAACTCGAATAGGCTTTCTTTCAAAATAAATTGTCCTTTTCTTCAAATTGATGACTCCATTCATATCAATAGTGCAGTCAATTCCCAGGAGCGTGGGGTAGGGATTACTATCATCAACAATTTCTATAACCTCAAAGTCGACCATCAAGCTCGCACCTTATATATCAAATATTACTTCATATAACCGTCCCATGGGGATGATTTTCTACTGGTTCGCCATCCTAAGTTGAATGAGAGACCACTGTAGTGAGGTCTCCCCATTATTTCTCATGTTTATTTCGATAATATGTTTGCATCGAACTTGTTATCACTCCAGGAAACTCTCCTAGGTTGCAGCTTAGAGATGCCTAGTAACATATAATCTTCAATATTGTTCTCAAAACTATTGGAATGGATGATGGTTTGGATCAAGTTAGATAACCATTTCAACTCTATTCTCACTCAAGACATGCATGAACACTCTCAACAATACAAGGCTTTAGACCACTAATGCTCAATAATTTACAGATTCAATGGATAGATGGAGAATACTGACTGTACCAGCAGATTGCATACATAAAAACATATGAATGGCCAACTATAGGAAGTAAATGAGACTTTCAAATATAATTTATCAATGCAGAGATAAGATGACAGTTATCTGGCATTAGACACAGCAGGAAACCTAAATAACCTATTCAAGTGCAAACATAGAACAACAAAGAGAATGGACATTGAACGTATAATAACAAAAGAAGCTTATATTGCTAGAAATGAAGATGAGAAGCTTGAAGGAACAGCGAAGGAACAATCTCTAGAAGTTGAACCCTTATTACATCTTACTTTCAGCTATTTATAGCCTGTTTACAATGCTCTTGAGCTCTAAGAGGTTCAGAGTCTTTATCTGTCTGATATGCCTTGTTAACTGATTGATTCCCTCAATAGTCAAGCATGGCTCAGAGGTTTTCTCCTTCTAACAGAAGAATAACCACATTTAGATATTTTGGATAGTTTATTGCACTGTCTGGGAGCTCTCTCGTGCTAGAGATGCCCCATGATGTTGATTTTGATGTGTTGTGATGGGCTATTGATGCGTTGTGCTACTTCTCAGCCTCTTTGTCAGTTTGGGGATGAGTTGCGCGTGCTGTGGCCCTTTCAATGGTTTAACAATGCATGCTTTCTGTTAAAACAGAACAACACTGCCCTATTGTGGACCTCTATTGAAAATATTGAATATTTTTGTTTTAAACAGAAAACACAGCAACACTAAGAAATCCCACCGCTCTCTATCCTTTTCGGACTTCAAAAGTCCTCAAAAATGATTTATTCCTCTATCGAGTCCACCCTTCGGGTCATTGTCACCCATCGCAAGTGGCCTAGTTCCTTTGTTCCTTTGTATTTCGAAATATTCTTGAAAGACACTGAAAATATGGGAAAATTTCCTTTGGCGGACTTCAAATAATATATATTTCACTTCCAGGACCCTTTCGGGTCTGTGCTTCATCGCTATCGGCACTAGCCAAGGCTCCCTTTGTATTTCATTATATAACGAAATACACAAAAAATGCACTGAAAATGGCTTTGGCGCGGACCTGAAATCTTATATACTTTGCTTCTGAAACCCTTTAGGTTTAGATCTTATCCAATCGCACACATATATGCAAAGGCCCCACCCCTTGGTGATCGTTGATAATGATCTAGCGATGTAACTTGGGTCGTTGATCTACGTGCGTGATCGAAGGTCCATGTTTAATCACCGATCGCAATCGCTCATTCCCCCTGGTCTATGTCGATAACCACCGACTCAACTCCGCCGATTATGACCCACCAATCCCATCATCGGCGATCGCTGATCGGCGGTGTCTTGTGCCGATTGGCACCGCCCGCCTGTGCTGAATAGATCCACCGATGCAATTTGCCGCTTATATCTGGGCCGTTGATCGGCCAGATCTAACAGTTGTTGTGCCTTCTCAGTTTTAAGCCTGCTATAATGGTTTTTCATGGTTTGTGAAGTGTTTTAGCCTCCTGATAGTGCATTTATGCCCTTCCAAGGGCTCTCCTCCCTCACTTGGTTCGATCTTTGGATGATATTAAGCACTTTTGAAGACTTAGGGAGTGCTTTGGAGCATATTTGGATCCATTTGCACTATTTTAAGCAAACTTTGGAGACTTTGGGAGTGTTTTGGCTCCATTTTTGGGCCAAACTCGAACAAAGATAACATTGGCTCCTTCTGGGGATGAAAGCCTCCCTGTGAGGTTTCGAGAACTATAGAACAATGCCTTTCCTGTAAAAAATAAGATCAAATCTTCCTCCTAGTATTGCATTAGGCATGGAGTCTATTTAGCATGAAATAAAAAATTGAAAACAACATATTTACAATACCAAGGCTTGAAAGCCTTAATTGAAATAAAGTTCGAAGAACAGCCCATTGACTGGGCCATCAAAAACGTATCCTTCCTTTGATGCATCCCTTTTGAGAAAACAGTCACCAAACTGAAAATTGATCCTTTTTACATTTCTATAAAAGGTTTCTCTCTTGGTCAATGTGCATATCAACAAATTCATCATAGACTTGCAAAAACCTATTGATTTGATCATCTACTTCAAAAAATTTCGAGAATTTGGTATTATTAGGTAGAGATGGTCTATATTTCACCTTCTCTCTGTATGCTTTCAGCCTTGGATGTTTTTCTTGGAAGGTTTTGTACACCTGCTGAATAATAAGGTCTGCTTCATACTCTGCTGTGTCATTTGTGACCTGAAATCTTAATATAAAAGATGAATCAATGCATTCTTGTGTGGGGGACACAAGGACTTCACATGTTCCTGCAGCTTCCTTAGAGTAAGCCCCATCAAAGAACATGTCCCAAATTTGTGGGCCTTCTTCCTCTGTGATCTAGCAAACTGGTGGCTTGGTAATGTCAAGGCCGAGCTTATCCATGATAGCCTTGGACATTGGATTATGGTTGTCTCCAGTGTCTAGAAGGCAACTATGAAGGATTTTATCATGAATAGTCAGAGAGACATAGAATGATGGGGAGCTGTCTTCACAATTTTCAATCATTGGGCTGAGAATAATAGCTGGTTGGTCATCTTGCAGATTTACATAGTCAGTGGAAGCTTGGATGGCATTAGGCTCAAGAGCCTCAAGGATAGATTTCTTGAAGGACTCATTCTTCATTGGTTCAATCAGAGGCATAGGTATTCTTGGCTTCTGAATTTCTGATTGAAAACTAAAAGAAGAAGGGGACTTGTCAAGGCCTCTTACCTCTATGGCTGGAGCTTTGAGGATGATAGGATTTGTTACATAGTAATTTGTCACTGTCTTCATCCTAGTCTTCCTACTATGTCATGTGTCCAAAGTCATTCATGCTCATGTTAGACAAATGCTCTCTGTTGTTGCCAAATGACCCATTTTTCCTACGTTATTTGCCTCATCGCATATGTTGGCTAAATAAACGTGCCGAAGGGAACTCCAAAACAGGCCAGAAGCACTGCCATCGCGGAAGTACACCTGATTCCTGCGATGGTCCAATTTTATATGCCAGCGCGACCGTCTCTTGTAATTTTCAGTGATGACATAACTAGCTACGTTATTCAATAGCAATGTTAGCGCGGAAGATCAGTTATGAAACCACAATGATCCAAATTGGGTGAATTTGTTCCAACAGTCGGCCTTCCAGATGACTCTAGACTTAGTTGTTGGCATAGTTTATGTCGCCCTCCTTTCTCTGGCGTGGTTGTTCCGTCATTTGTGCTACCTTCCTTGGAGATAAGCTCATTCTCCCACCTTTCATGGAGAGTCCTTCTCCTATTTAAACTCTCACCATTGCTATGTGCTGCTAGTTTTTGGGAATGGTTGCTGATAGTTGGCTAGTGGAGCAGTGTTGTTAGTGTTTGTGAGTTTGCTAGATAGCTGGTGTGAGTGTGACAAGTGTGGGATTGTTGATGGCTTGAGGAAGGTTGTGAAGTGCCCTTAATCTTGTGTAAAACTTGTGAGTGAGAGAGACTTGTGTGTTGGGAGATCCATCTTCAAAGAGTGAATGCTTGAGGAACATGCTGGCTAGACCCTTCTGAGAAGGCTTGTGACATCAATACTTTGGTTGTAAGCTTACTCTTATTTCATAATTAATGCAATCAATTATGTTTTCCTATGTCTTGTATGTAATGTACTTGATAGCTCATGACTTCTTGACTTTGTGAGTAAATAGATCATTGTTGTTCCGGTTACGTGCTTTGTTGTATTTCCTTTGCATTGTTTCAGGTTGATTACTCATTAGGAGAAGGAAGCGGAAACTAGAGAAGTGTAACAAACTCCATTGATCACCGGTTGAGGTAGGCCTCCAACTATGACTGTTTAAGGAAAGCTATTGTTGATGTGTCCTTGTTTGTGACTGGACCCACTCTAGGGCTATAGGGGTTGCTTCTGTTCGCAGAGGGAACACTTTCCTGCATCACAAATTGGCGGCTCTACTAGGGAGGAACTTTGGCCTTTGTTATTTTCTTGTTTACTCTTGTCTTGATTTGTGTTTTACTCTCTTTTGAAGTTTTGGGGATGAGTTACCAGTCTTCTGAGTTTTCTGACCTGATCTGGGAAACGCCCTTTCTGATTAAAGGATTGATTGTATTTGATTTGGGAGTTTTTGGTTCGCTTGTTACTGTTTTGAACATCATCGTGGCTTTAAATTTAATAGTCACGCTGTCATCATGTCAACCCTTTTGTAGTATCCTGTTCATCATGTAATTACGCTTAACAGTCGTGACGGTTTTGGAAATTGGACCATCGTGGGAAAGTCGTGTAGTTCCGCGCTGACATCGCTCTGTTGCTGTGGTGTGTTCTTTATCAACGCTTGTTGCTTGTGTATCACCTGCGCTGATTACTGTAGAATTGATTTTTTCAATTCTGCCTCCTGAATCCATCAGTCTTGCTAGTCCCTTGCTGTTCTCACTTGTTTGATAACTTGTTTTTTCACTGTTTATAGGTTGAGGCACTCTTTCGTGAGCTTTGTTGAATGAATCTTGTTTTTTTGCTTTGTGACCTTGTTTCATTGTTTCAAATCTTTTGGATCATTTTCACTTGGTTGCTTGGTTGCTCAGAGATTCGTTTGCAGCTTGTTGTTGGTTTGATTGAGCCTTCCCCTTTGCTTACTTTTGGTTGATCGTTTAGTGATTGTTATTGGACCAATCTCGGCATTGATTAGATTTCTCTTCACTACCCAGACATAGATTACAATTGTTTGGATCAACCGTTTTTCCACATTTGTTTACTGCTTATCTGGTTTCTTTTAGATTTAAGAGGCATCAAAATCAAAAGGATTGCATTCATTTAGTCTACGAAAGTGAATGTGAATTTGCATTTCAAGTTGCATATTGAAAAGAGAATGATTAAATCTCTCATTAGTAGTATCCGTGCACTTTAGGAATTGATGTCTGTTTGCATTGAGTGACTGCTTTGTTGTCTTGGTTTTCTTGGTTTGGGAATGATCTCTCTACCTTCCCGTAGGTAGGTGTTCATCAAAGAAAAATGATATTTCATTCATTCTAGCTGCATCCTAGGTTTTTGCTATATACATACAGTAAGGCTTGAAAACTGAAACATAATCCAAGATCAACTCTAAAATGAACTGAATAATCTAACAACGCATTGGAACATAACGCACACATTTAGAGGTCTAGGCTAGAGACGTGCTTCAGAATCGTTAAACCTAGTCACTTTTGTTTCCACTCAAGGTTGGGTGATTCCTCCTTCTGTGACTCAATAGTGGTCTAGCACGGAATTGTGCTCCCATGTACCATCGAGTATATGGTAGGAGACCCCACTAGGTTATCATCCTTTATCCATAGGAAGAAGTGTCTGCCGCCTTACAAGCCGTAACGCACCGAACACAGCATTTGGGAAGATTGACTGTCGTACGGAAAGTCCTTGGTTTTCATATGACTGCCAAGGTGTATATGCAATTTTACGGATTTGTCTGGTAAACCTTTTGCCTAGTTCTCTAGAGTAGTCACTTTCATTCCTTTTCAGACTCCCTAAAAGAAAAGGTCCATCTGAGCACTTGTCACTTCAGGCTCATTAAATATTCGAAGGAGACTAGAGTCATCTTTTGTCCTTTTCTCGACTCTTTAAAGATGAAAAGGTCAAGTTTTGTTCCTGTGTCTTAAAATTTATTTGGCCACGATTCACATTTACCCTGTTAGATCTTGTTTGCATTAGCTTGAGGAGGGTCCTTCCTCGTTAGTTTTCCTAGGATTTTTGAATCATCATTGTAGCGGAATCACCGGTCCCATCTCCCATTCCGAGTGACCAAGGATCTCCTTCTTCTGTTGCTCCTGAGGTACTGGTTGTGAGTGATACTCTCCCTGTTATTCCGAGTATCCAACCGATTAACTCTTGCACTCCAGAGGATGAGACTTAAGATATTCACTGGAACCCCATTTGGGAGCCTTCCGAAGAAGATATTCCTGGTACTCCTCCTAGCATTTCGGTCCCAATGTCTTCTTCTGATATGGAGGACACATCCCCTGTCACAAGTGAATAATCCATTGTGACGAGCGGTGAAATTCCCACCTCAACGGAAACTACACCTTTTCGTATCAACCCTCTCGGTGTTACATTGCCTTTACGCTATAAGACTTTGAGGGATGTTATGGGTTCTAGGACCCCCCTTACGAGTTCTATGTGGTCACACACCATCACTCCGACCTCGGAGTCCTTTATTCCTCAAATTCACAATGTGTCTGCCACTTCCGTCCTGGCTATTCCAACTGTCTATTTGGCTTCTTCAACCCCCATTTTCGGTGCCGTTACAGCATCCTCAGTTGTGACCACTGTTGCTGGACCTTCTTCAAGGTCAGTAAATAGCGGCCCATCAGCATCTGTACCCAGAGTTGTTGATCCTGCACTAAGTGCCCCACCTTCTTCTGGTTCTATTCTAGCAGGGGTGGCATACGATCAATATCTGCATGCTCTTCAGAATCTAGATCCTCAAAATCCATTTCATTATTATGATTCTAGAGGGGCTCATCTCTATCATCACGGACCTTTTCCACCTCAGCCTACGGTTGAGGTCCCAGTCCCGTTATCCGCTGCTTGGACCACCACTGGTTATGGCGGTGGCAAGGTATCGCTTACACATCTTCAAGGACCACCTTATCAAGGCCAACCATCTTACATGCAACCCTCTTATGGGTAACAGTATTACGGACAGTCTTATCCAGAGCAACTTGGAGGCCCACAAGGACAACCCTTTCAGGGACAACCTTCGGCTTCTGGTGGTCCGTCTTTTACCTATTTCGTGCAACCTTCTGGTAATCTGGGACAACCTTACATCCAACAAGGTCAACCTGGTATCCAACAAGGCTACCCTTCTGGGCAAGTCGGTTAACCTTATGTTCAGCAAGGCCAACCCACAGTCCAGTATGGTCAACCATCTGGACAAGTCAGTCTGCCTCAAATCCAATCAGGTCAACCAATTGTCCAGTCTGCTCAGCCATCCGGTCTATCAGGACAACCCTCAGTTGTGTAAGGACAGCCCAACACCCAACAAGCTCAACCTTCTGGGTAGATGGGTCAATCTCAATCTCAACTAGGTCAACCTTCTGGCCAGATGGCTCAGCCTCAATTCTCTCAAGGACATCCTTCTGGGCCTGCCCAACCGGGCACTCAAATGATTGTTGCTTCTCAATCTCAACCCGTTTTTTAGCCCCAGGCTGGGCTCCAGACCCAATTTGGTCTTCAATGCAGGTTGGATCTCAATCCCAACGGACCTATCAAACGCAGCTTGCCTCCCAGGCTCAGTTTGGAGCCCAGCCGCCTTATGGTTTCCAATAATCCCAAGGGCAAACTCAATTTGCCCCGTATCAAAATTATCAACAACTGTAGGTGAGTCCTTATCAGAATTACCAGCAACCTTATGTTGCTCCTACAGGCCAAGTTGGTAATCAATGGAATGCTGGGGGGCAAATCTAGGGTCAGCCATCCTATAACCCCTATGGACAAAATCCCTATGGAAAAAACCCTCTTGCACCAAATCCGTTTGGATAGAATCAATGGGGGCAACTAGCAGCCGACTAGAACTCTGGTACCACCTCCTACCTGTGGCCTCAGATGTCCTTTAACCCTCAATTACCCATTTTAGCAACGTTGGAATTACCGGATGTGTCCAAACTGACAAATGATCCTATTCTTCATAATCCGTATTGGCCCCCGGTTCCAACTAAGATTCCCAGTGATTGTCCCAAATTCGATGGTAAAGCTAGAGAAGATCCCCAGGCTCAGGTCATGACTTATCATCTATGGTGTTCTTCAAATTCGTGGCTTGATGATTCAATCTGGCTCCGCCTTTTTCAAAGGACTCTCACTGGCTCTGTTTCTAAATGGTATATTGAGCTAGCTCGCAGATCTTTTCAGGATTTCAACTCGTTGGCTATGGCACTTTTAACTCATTTTCAGTTGCCAATTCGATATGAAACAAGCACATACCTCCTGACATCCTTAAAACAGACAATGGCTACGCATATCTCTGATCATATCCATGAATGGAGACGACTTCGTCATTTGATTAAGTTTTGGATTCTCCGATCAGCTTCTCACTGACTGGTTCACGACTTCATTCTTCGGTCCGATAGCACGAGACATTGCTATGGGGGCATGTGTAACTGAAGAGTAGTCTATTGCGTGCACTCAGTACCTTGACTTGGTTTACTCCCAGTCCGGTACGCTATATGATTATTTGCCTGATGCCCCGAGACCCGAAACTTCCAAAGCCCTGCCAACACCATCTGTTGACGGTGTCATCGGTTCTGTTAATCCACCTTCAAAGAAAACTTCCATGAACCCTGGGAAGCAAAAGTCGAATGCTCCGAATGAAAATACTTCTCAGGTTGTATCCAATTCTGGTAGTACTTCCGAGGTTAACACCGTTCAGTCCACCACGGCGGACAAAGCCTCGAAAGGAAAGAACAAGGGAAAAGGAAAGAATAAAGTAGATCAACCTAAGCAGGATTCCCCTAAGCCTCCACCCAAGGCAGGCGCCAAACTCAAGCCCAAGTACCCTTGTCTTATTTGTAACGAGGATCACTATACCAAAGACTGCCCAAGGCGTTCTGAAGTTAGTTGTTTGTTGAAAGGTGCTCTTGGGACTCCTGTTGTGCTCAAAGAACCTTTCCCCTCACAACAAATGCAAATGGTGGCTGACCCATCCCAATCCTCTTCTCCCTTTGGTTCTCAAGTATTTATGGTTGGGACGATTCCCGTCCACATCAGTACTCAGGAAAAAGAGTATCCGTCGCCTGCCGCGAAAGAGCCTGAGGTCCCCTCTAGTGCCCTTCCATCCAGTTCTGGTCCGCTCCATATCAAGAGACCTAGCATTGAGATGCCCGTCTGACCCCCTCCTAAAGGTGTACTCTGGAAACCTTCTTACAACCCTAATGCTTGTGCTGCCCAGCACTACAACATCATTGAGGACTTAGCCCAGGCTCCGTCGGCTATGTATGCCTTAGAAGTACTCCAGAGCTGCCCCTCTCAGAGGAAGTCCTTACTATCGGCCATCGGTGGCATAGACCCGACTGACTCGGATCTGATTACTTTTGACCTGGAAAGCCATATACCGAGACTACCTCACCAAATTTCCTTCCTCATTCAGGTCTTCATCAATTCCAAAACGATTCATTGTACAGTCATTGATGAAGGCGCTTCAACTTGCATCATGTCTGTTGCCTGTTGGAAGGCTATTGGTTCTCTGACTCTGAGCCAGTCTACTACGACCTTGGAAGCCTTTGACGGGAGAGAGTGTCTCCCTTATGGTATACTCCAATGTTTGCCCATTACTTTGGAAGAGAAGACGGTCAAAGTGGAAGTTGAAGTTGTTAATGCTAATCTTACCTACAACCTCCTTCTGGGATGTAGCTGGACATTCGCCATGCGAGCCGTGGCTTCCTCTCTATTTTGTGTCATTCGTTTCCCTCGTCAGGGGAAGATCGTCACAGTAGACCAACTGTCCTTCTTTGCCTCCTCTTCCGAAGGCAACGTGCCCTCTGTGGAGCATACCTCCATTCCATATGAAAGTGTGGGAGCTGGAATTTTTAAAGACCTTGCCCTGATGGGTGTTTTTTCACTCCCACCTCCCAACGTCGCTCCTATAAATATGATTTCCATTCACTCTGATCCATGGGTTCTGCCCTCCGCTGATTAGGTAGACGCATGGGGCAACGAAATGCTGTTGAGTCCTACCGAGCTCAACTACGTCGAAATTGTTTCTGCATCAGCTCCACCTTTTGAACCTGCTCCCTCGAGCAGGGCTCTTGACTCATACACTCATTCCCCTTGGCTTGGAGATGACGTTTCTTCAGACCCTTTAAAGGAAATATTTCCTTCTGATGAAGCTATTATTGAGACTATGTCTCTCGAGGAACCCCCTTGGTCTAGTCATCACCATCGTTCCTCGTTTCTCCCTACCCATCGGGAAATTCTTACCTGTCTCGAGCGGTTTGCTCCTTCTCTCCCATCCCAACCCCTTCAGACACCCATTCAAGTTTATCAAGTATCTTCTGAAAGAAATATGGGAAACATCACGCAGACCCAGCCCATCGACATCTCTGTGAAACCAGGGATTGTCGAGCATATCCATGTCGGAGTAACTTGCACTCCGGAGGAAATTCAACTCTATGCTGATCTTTTTCGCGAATTTCGTGATGTCTTTGCTTGGTCCTACGAAGCAATGCCCGGCATTGATCCTAGCATCGTGGTGCATGGGATACCTATGTATCCGGGTGCTAAGTCTGTTCACCAGCGTCTACGCCCCATGCATCCCCGAAAGGTTGTAGCTATTAAAGCGAAAGTTGAGAAGCTTCTTAAGGCTGGTTTATTTACCCCATCCCACTCACAGATTGGGTCTCCAATATTGTCCCTGTGACTAAAAAACAGGGTACTATTCGAGTTTGTGTTGATTACCATGATATTAACCGGGCCTGTCCCAAAGATAACTTCCCCACACCCTTCATTGACTAACTCATTGATGAGTGTGCTGGGAGCGAAATGTATTCATTCATGGATGGTTTTTCTTGATATAACCAGATCAATATTGCGCCCAAAGATCAGCACAAGACTGCTTTTATTTGTCCATGGGGCACTTTCGGCTACAAAAAGCTCCCTTTCAATTTGAAGAATACTGGTGCTACCTTCCAACGTGCAATGTCTTACGCATTCCATGACATCCGACACATTGTAAAACCGTACCTAGATGATCTACTAGCTCATTCAGCAAAGTTCCAGGACCATCCTGCTCATCTTCGTGAAATCTTTCTCCGTTGTCGACACTACCACATCACGCTTAATCCTCATAAGTGTGTCTTCTGTGTTGAATCAGGCAGACTGCTTGGGGTTATCGTCTCCCGAGAGGACATCCGTTTGGATCCCCTTAAAGTCGAGGCTATTCTGAATCTTCCTCCCCGTGCTTCTTTGTAGCAATTGCAGAGTTTGCAGGGCAAAGCGAATTTTTTAAGATGATTCATCCCCAACTATGCCAGAGTGGCTAAAGGTTTCACGCAGTTATTGAAGCAGGATACCCCTTTTCATTGGGATACCGCTGCTCAAGAGTCCTTTGAGCGTCTCAAAGTTCTCCTTGTTTCGGCTCCATTGTTGTGTCCTCCGAATTATCATCGTGACTACACTCTGTATTTGGCTGCTGCCGATACCACTATTAGCATGGTTCTCGTTCAAGATGATGATGATGACACTGAGCATGTCATATATTATCTTAGCCGCAATCTTTTAGATACGGAAACTCGCTATGCTTACGTCGAGAAGTTGGCATTGGCCGCCGTTTGTGCCGTCCAATGTTTTTGCCATTATATCTTGTTGCACACTATGACTGTGGTTTCTGATTGCAACTCAATGACATACATCCTGTCACGTCAGTTGCTATGGGGAAAGTACTCGAAATGGATCGTTATCCTCCAAGAGTTCGACTTGGAATTCACCAATGCCAAGTCTAAGAAATCCCTTGTCTTTGCTGAGTTACTTTTCTCTTTGCCATCTCCTACCGCGCCCTCTTGTTCAGAGGAACATATCCCGGATGAAACTCTGTTGCTAATTAGCACACTTCATCCCTGGTATGGGGATATCATTTTATATCTACAGACGTCCTCTTTTCCTCCCGATGTGTCTAAGGATGCTCGACGACGGATTCATCATCAGTCTCAGCCCTATCGTATTATTGGGGACACCCTGTATCGTCTCGGCGCTGACTCTATTCTTCGTCGATGCCTAACATTCGAGGAAGCTGAGCGAGTTTTGAATGACTACCATTCTGGCACCTATGGTGGTCACATGTCCAGATATGCTACTGCTCAAAAGATCCTCCGCGCCGGTTATTTCTGGCCCTCCATCTTTAAGGATTGCATTCTTGTCGTCCGCTCCTGTCACGAGTGCCAGATCTACCAGCGGAAGATGCGTGTGCCTCCCGCTCCATTGCACCCTGTTGTTACCGTCAGCCCTTTTGCAAAATGGGGCATTGATTATACGACCTGTAACCCTCGCTCGGTCGGGGGGCATGGGTATATCATCATTGCCATTGATTACTTCACAAAATGGGCCGAGGCGATGCCCACATTATCTGAAGACGGTCACACAGTGGCACAATTTTTGTTTAATCATGTTATTTCACGGTTCGGAGTCCCTCAGGCTATCGTCACTGATCATAGGAAGCATTTCCGTAATCACATGATGACTGAGCTAACAACCCAGCTAGGCTTACAGCATGATATTTCGACTCCATACTATCCTCAAGCTAATGGCCAAGTAGAAGCCATCAACAAGGTTCTAGTTACGATGCTTCAACGTACTATTGGCATGCACAAGTCTAACTGGCACTTGATGTTGTTCTCCGTCTTGTGGGCCTACCGAACTTCTATGAAGGATACCACTGGTTTCACTCCATTTCAATTAGTTTACAGACTGGAGGCTACCCTTCCAATCGAGTGCGAGAGCCCTTCTTTGAAGTTGGCTGTCGAATTACTCCCTAACGCTACTCCAGTAGAAGAATGCCTTCTTTACCTAGAACAGCTGGACGAGACCCATAGACTAGCCTCTCTAGCTATCGAAGCACAGAAGAAGAGAGTGAAAACTCACTTCGATCATACTGTCCATCCTGGTTCTTTTGTTGAGGGATATTTAGTCCTACTCTACGATTAAGTGAATGATAAGCTGGGGGCAGGCAAATTCGAGCCCATGTGGCACGGGCCTTATATTATAAAGAGAGTTTTGCAAAAGGGGGCCTACGAGCTAATTGATTATGAAGGGAATCCTCTCGATAAGCCCCGAAATGGGCTTTACTTGAAAAAGTATTATGCGTGAATTCCATGCACTTTGGTTTGTACATATGTGTGTTTTTAGCAGGTGTGTTGTGTGTGTGTTTTCATGATTCTGGCTTGGTGTGTGGGCATGATTTCCACTTATTGTGTCTTTTGCTTCTTGTGCAGATGTCTGGTGCACCTTACATTGGTTTCACCGATGGTGCCTGCCGCAATACCCGCAACTTGTCCTCTGCGGCATGGGTGATCTATGATCCTCATGGTGAGTTGATAGACCTTCAAGGTGTTTGTTTAGGTTGTACCACAAACAATGTCGCTGAATATAGTGCTGTGATTGAGTTACTGGCTGGGGCGATTAATCTCGGTATTCGTACATTGGTTGTGAACATGGACTCTCAGCTTGTCGTCCACTAGCTCAATGGGTGATATTCCATCAGAGACCATCGGATTTTAAGGTTGTATTTACATGTTAAATTGTTAGAGAGGAGTTTTGATTTCATTACATATCAGCATATTCCACGACGATTGAACACATTATCTGATGCATTGGCTAATCATGTATTAGACAGACATTTGCATAACATGTAAACAAAACAACATACAAGAAGCGTATAAAACACAATAATAAACCATAGGATATATATATATATATATATATATATATATATATATATATATATATATCTCGTGTGGCACATCAAGGCGCTCAAAAAATAAGTATACATGTCCCAATAGAGTCTGTGTTCTCCATACATATGAGACACATGTCTCTCAAAAAATCACCAGCAGGAAATAAAAAACCTAGGTGTCTACTGCGGTAGGTTATGCTCCCTATAGCATACCATCGCCCATGCCACTCACCTCAACAAGCGGTGCACCCTGGGTTCCACTCCTACTATGTGGATCTGGAACGCTATGGGGACCTCCTCGATCCCCATGTAATCTGGAATCCCTGCTGTAAGGCCCTCAAGGTTTCGGGCCATTGTCTAATCCAAGTGGATATTGGTGGCCACCTGCCAAGTCCACCTGGACCCCCACCATTGTCTTTCTCAGCATTTTCAGTTTCCTTAATTGTAGCACAACTTACTATTTTTAGCAGTTTTTCGGGTCCTAAACTTCTGGAGCCGTTTTGAGGCCCTAAACGACGTTTTTTGGGGAATCCGAGGGCAACACCAGTCCATGGAATGGACTGGTGTTGCCCGTTCCCACAATGATAGTGCTCGGATAGATCTTTCTAATGAGCTATTTTACGCGTCAAACGGAGATCATATGCCAAAGTTACGACCCCGGGAAGTTGATGTACCAACTTACCCCCAAACGGGGCCCACAGTTTGGCGTTTCACCTCCTAGGGTTAGGTTTTGGAATGTTAAGGGTTTTTCCATTGTTTCTCAACAATAAATAGGCCTTCGAGCCTCATGGTAACACAGTTCAGAGGCATGTAGCCATCACATCTCTTCTCAGAGATAAGCTACCATCGCCCTAGCTAGTTTATTTCCATTTCTGTCTGTAAGCATATTTCAGTATTTTCCATTAATGAAATGAAGTATTATTTCCGCTGCATCTTTGTGTATATGGTTATCTCTGTAATTTGTTGCGTTCCTGTTTAAATCCGGATCAGTGGTATCATAGCGGTCTGCTTTTTCTCTGTTTTTCTTTGCATGTCCCCAACAAGGTCGGGATATAAGGAGTTAGGGCTTGAACTGGTTGAACCTTTGCAAGACCAGCCTCGCAAATCCCGACGGCCTCCCATGGCGGACGAGAAGAAAGACGAGGGGCAGGAGATCCCATCAAAATCTTGCTCGAAGAAGCGCTCGAGCGACAACGGAACGCGATGATGGACAACTTTGCGCAGATCCTTCAGCGGCTACCCAGAAGCGGCGCATCGGCTTCCAGCAGCTCCTCTGGAAACGCCACACCCTTTAAGGTACAAGTTAATTTTGAAATCCCCATATTCGAGGGTCAGATAGACGCCGATGCCGTAGATAAATGGTTAAATCTGCTAGAGGGTTATTTTTCTGTTCATGAATTTTCGAGTCGGGAAAAGATTGTTTTTGCTCTTCTCAAAGCAGCCCCCCACGTCAAGGACTGGTGGGAAACCTACTGCGAGCAGAAGGATGAAAGTACTGGCTCACTATTTTCAGCCGCACCCACCTGGGATTCGTTCCGGGATGCCATCAAGGAGCAGTACTACCCTGTCGGAAGCTATGAGGATGAATACATAAAGTGGACCACGCTGCGGCAGGGAAGGGACGAAGACGTGCCGGAGTTCACCAATCTTTTCCATACCCTTCGCACAAAGTTGGGTATCAAGGATTCGGAGCAACATTTGATACTCAAATACCGTGGCTGCCTGCACAAGTACATCCAGGAAGAAATACAGTTCCTAAACATCCCCTCGCTCGGCGCAGAATACCGGTATGCCGTCAAGGTGTCACACGGAATCAGTCAAGAGTGCGGACACAACCGACCTTCCTAGAAGTCTAAGACATTCTAATGACAAACAAGACAAACTGGAGCTATCCTTCTCTAAACATGCATTATGATATGAGAAATCAAGTGTTTCGTTCTTACCTTTGTCCAAACGCTTTTGTAGAAGTCCAAGCTTTGTTAATCTGGAAGAGCTCCTCCTTTTCTCCAAAACCTGTAATCACCAACAGTCAAACAATTAAATAGCACCTGATTATAACATAAAACAAAGCATATTCAACACATAGACCAAGGAGTACATGAAATAACCCATTAACAACAAGTTATTGAGAAGAATGGACCAATTTGCATTAAAGGTAATCAAAAGGAACCATTACAACCTGAGCCTTGGTGTTGTGCAAGCTCCTTCCAGGGTCCACAAGAGTCTTCCTCTACTTTGACAAAGCTCACCCACTTCCAAATAGAACAAGTAAAGATGACAATCTCTCCTCACAAGCTTCTAAATGGGAGTCCTAATTCCTGCAGCATTTACCCTTAGAAATCTATAGCTTTCAACCTCCTTCCTTCTGGCTCAATGCCTCTTTTTATAGTGCTCAAGAGGAAGTTAATCAGGTCCACCATCAATGGGATAGTCCCCTCTTTGGATGGGATCACTCCCTTATTGATGGGATAAGTTCCTCTTTGATAGGAGTGCATGAACCATCTGGAGGCGCTCAATACACATCAAACAACCTTCTAGAATGCTCTAGAAATGACCACAAGTAAGTTTTTGAAGATAAAACTTGCGCATTTTAACCTTTTCAGAGGGACGCACCTGCCCCTTTAGATACAGAGCGTCCTTGGACGCAGACCTTATGAACAAAAGGTGCGTACCCGCAGGCAAGGCTTGAGAGAACCTGCGTACCCAGAGATAAACATTTTTATAAGGACTTTCTCTCTTTCTTGGAGTTTGACATGAATAGTAGAGGCATAAGACTTGCTCAAGAGGGTAGTATGACTGTTGATAGAGCCATACCAACTGTAAATAGCCATGGTGACATTTTTTAGTGTAACAGATTGCCCCCTAAAGTGCGAAGCCTAGAATAGATTAGGGTTTTGTATTATCTAGGAAGGGTGAAGCGCTTTATCATTTCGAGGATTATCTCGTGGAGAACCTGGTTGGAACCTGCAATTTTCAACACAAAATACATGGATAAGATTATATCATCACTGAGGTAGGCATTCCCATACTCAGATAAAAACTTTAACTAACAGACTAACTACTCTGATACAGGAATGTTTTTGCAGTACATCATAATCATAGACTTTTGTAGACACAGTATGGGCGCAGCCATCTGTTTATGATTAGTCTACTTAGATAATGAATACAAAACTCCTCGCAGCCTGGATGGTAAAGATTTGATCCAGGGTCTTCATTCCTACTTCTCGAATTGGTACGATTCTAGCCATGCGAATAAATGAGTCGATGTCGAACATGGTAGAAACCACTTGATTACCAGTCAATGATGTGAACTGTTAACAAGCATGAGAGAGACCACCAGTAATGTCAATGGTTCTCAAAGTACCCAGTACAATCCATGAGATGTGAATGAATGAGTTGATGTCGAACATTTCACGGAATCCTTCGATCGAAAGTCAATGATGTAAACTGACGTCAAAGGCGAGAAACCTGCCATTGATGCATGCAGACTTCAAGGCACTGACGATTTCTAAGTCATCTCTCTAGATAATGTGCTGACGTCGATAGAAAGTGACCCGTTGCGGGCAAACCCGCAACACGAAATCATTGTTCAAGTTGAAGAAATGTTGCTGTAAGGACTGACTCAGGGATGGTCAAATGGATGACAAGTATTTTGCAGATGAAAGTTTTTCTTGCAGACCTCTTGAACACATAACGACACGACAGATGGCTTGGTGACGAATAACTCAAAGTTAATCCCCGGAACCCGGTTAAAGACTTTCAAAGTGGTTTGATCAACTGTGAGGTAAAAGATTTCCCAACCCAGGTGAATGAAAAGTGTCGTGTTCAAGAGTGGTAATAAAGTTTCTTTTGAGACAAAAGGTAACAAATAGGTTCATTCTTCTCTCTTTTCCCCCACCATTTCTGGCAAGTACCTCTTTATTTTTAACAAGCTTGAGGAGGATAACATATGCTTGATTATAAGCTCATCCTTCGGATGAGTCCAACCTAGTTTTGATTCGAACCCTAGGAAGGAGTGGTTCGTTCCTGTTTGTAATTGAACAGGTCCTTTACTGTGAAATTTTAACGAGCCCAGTATAGGAGAAACTCGGCGTTTTTCAATTTTAGAGAGTCTGAAAAACTTAAGAAGACTCCAGGTTGAACTTTTTCGTAAATTTGTGTCCCCAAGCCCGAAAAAGTATAAAATAATACCTGAGAGAACCGCTTGATCTTGCAACCAAGGAGTACTTTCATAATTAGTGCCACTGACCTGAAAAGTAAAAAGCGATCAAGGACACGTCGTTTTATTTCCGTATCGAGTTTGAAACGACAAAAACCCGGCAATCTTTTCCTGATTTTACGGTCAGAAAAGAGCTATAAGGGGACCGTCTTTTAATTCCGTTTTAACGAGTGTAAAAGAAACGCTCGGCAATCTTTTCATTTTTTAGGAGTCAGAAAAGGGCTTAAAAGATGACTCTAAGGTGTCACTTTTTCGTAAGTTTTAACGAGTTCGAAAAAATGATAAAAATGTACTCATGGTTTTCACTTTTTCGTATGTTTTAATGAGTTCGAAAAAATGATAAAAATGTACTCATATGGCCGACTTTCAATTTAATTTACGAGCAGGAAAAGACGGAAAGAACTCGGCATTTTCATTTGTTTTACGAGAATGAAAGATAGCAAAATAATCTCGGTATTTTCATGAGTTTAACGAGTCTTGAAAATAACTGAAATTGACTCGAGATAGGTTTCATTTTTACAAAAGCTTGAAACAGACAAAAACTATGCTTCAAAGTAGTTTCATTTTTACACAAGCTTGAAACAGAGAGAAAACTGTGCTTGATGCCCCCTAAGCATAATTGCTAGAGTGCATGCTCCCCAGCTTCATTTCATTCAACCAGTTGGATGAAATGAAGGTTGAGTTACGAGATCATTTAAAAGACTCGACCTAAAACTGTAAGAAAATTATACAAAACACTGAAATAACTAACCTAAACATACAACCTAACATCTATGAGGTTTAGTCAAACTCTCGACTTAATTAGAGGAGGATTTGTTTCATTTTTTAACGAGCTTGACACAGGAAAAGAACTATGCTCGGATCCGGTTTCATGTTTATGCAAGCTTGAAATGAAAAACTATGCTTGTTATAAGTTCACATGCCCCCAGCATAATGACGCAAAACGAGGTACATGCCCCCCAAGCTTCATTGCATTCAATGAGGTGGATGGAATGAAGCTTTACTTTCAAGATCTTGGAAAGACTTGTGGGAGTTGTTTCATTTTTTAAACGAGCTTGACACAAGATAAAGAACTATGCTCATAACTACTCTATAATCTACCTAACAAAAACTCTACTCTAAAAACCTTGATTCATTTTTTAACGAGCTTGACACAAGACAAGGAACTATGCTCTAAAATCCTTGATTCATTTTTTAATGAGCTTGACACAAGACAAGGAACTATGCTCATGACTACTCTCTACAATCTACCTACTTAACCTACCCGTGTTTCATTTTTTAATGAGCTTGACACAAGACAAGGAACTATGCTCAAGACTCCTTGTTTCATTTTTTAACGAGCTTGACACAAGACAAATAACTATGCTCAAAAAGTTCGCATGCCCCCAGCATAATGATGCAAAGCAAGGTACATGCCCCCCAGGCTTCATTGCATTCAACCGGCTGGATGAAATGAAGGTTTACTTTCAATATTTAACTTGAAAAGGGAGTTGTTTCATTTTTAAGGAGGTTGACACAAGAAAAGAACTATCCTCATACCTGATTCATTTTTTAACGAGGTTGACTCAGTAACAGGAACTATCCTCTAACCTGATTCATTTTTTAACGAGGTTGACTCAGTAACAGGAACTGTCCTCGCAAAATCTTACTTTCTATAATCTACCTACATATCCTAAAATCTAGCTGATTCATTTTTTAATGAGGTTGACTCAGTAAAAGAACTATCCTCATACTCCTTGTTTCATTTTTTAACGAGGTTGATACAAGAAAAAAACTATCCTCGCCACACTGATTCATTTTTTAACGAGGTTGACACAGGAAAAGGAACTTTCCTCGAAACACTGATCATGGCTTCCAACTGGAAGAAAGACATGTCAATGGACACACCTTGATCATGGCTTCCAAAAGGTCTTCATTAGAAGGAAGAATAGTTCTCTGGAAGGAACACATGTCAAGGGACTCAAAAGGGATAAGAACATCGTGTTCAAGTAATCCCATAGAGTTTTCCATGTCAATTACCGGATCTAAATCAAATGAAGATGAGCAAACAGTGAGAGGCTCACTTACATCGGTAACTGAAAACATGGGACCAGTTTCCACATAATTAACCCGTGGCGGGGTAGATACCACTTTAGAATCAGGAACATTTAGGGGTGTCATATTATTGGTAGTCGAGACAAGACTAGGGAACGAAAGCTGGTCTACAGTCACAATACTGCCATTGTGAGGGAAAGACATCACGCGAAAGAGTGTCGATACGACAGCTTTCATTGCATAAACATAGTCTCGCCCAAGGAGTAAATTGAAATCCAAGGGACCTCGAACTACCATAAGATCGATATAGACAGTTTTACCTTCCAAGGTAATGGAAAAATTAGGAAGGATCCCTAAAGGTTCACTAATGGTTCTGTTAAAAGCTTTCGGTTTCTGCGTAATAGGCGCCAGCTGAGGGGAACCCAAAGCTCTCCAAACATTTGAGGATAAAATACTAACAGAAGCACCTTCGTCTACCTGTGTACGATGTATGTCCCTACCACCAGCCTTGACAATGATTTGGAAAGGGATGGAGGAAGGAAGACGAGGTTCTGTCAATCTATTCCAATCAAAGGAAAAGACCTCAGTACTTGGAGGGGGTTCTGTAGAAACAGGTGAAATGCCCCCCGGCATAGAAGAATCCGATGTAACAAGAAGAACATCAGCGGTATGAAATTTACTCTCGAAAGGGAGAGTGTGATCGACCGAATGTGAAATTGAATCGACCACTTGATCAACTAATGGATCATCAACCTGAGTGACATGAGTTTCACTCTCCAATGGAAGAGTGTGATCGCCTGTACTTGAATTTAGATCAATCACTCCGTCAGTTGACGGTAGGTTGGGAGAAAGTTTACGGTAACCAGTTGGAAATTCTTGCTGTGGAACAGTAAGGTTTTCCAACAATTTTGAGGCTTCACCCATGTGAGGGCAAATGTGAGTTTGATGACTCCCTTTGCATAACTTACAAGGAAACCTAACTTTACCCTTTTTCCCAGGAACCTGACTATCACTGGTTGATGGATCAATGGAAAGTTGATGAGATTTTTCTGACCATACTTCCAGGACCTTTGGAATACCAGGGCAATTGACAAGGAAGTGGTCACCCTTACAAAGCCTGCAAGGGTATTTGGGTTTACGATGCATGTCGGAATTTTCCTCAACACAACTAACACTTACAGCCATGGTTGGTTGGTTGACTTCTTTCTTATCTTGCTTCTTCTTCTTCTTCTTCTTCTTCTTCCCTTTCTTCTTCTTCTTAGCCTCCTGGTTACTAGCATCAAGGCTTTTACCAGGTGAAGAGGAAGAAATGGAGGAAGAAAAATTAGGCGAAGAAGGTAAAGGGTCAACAGAAGGTTGGTGATGTTGAGATGGTGAACTCTGTTGAAGTGAAGCATCCGGTTGAGATGGAACAATTGGAGTATTTTGGGCCAACGAAGTTGAAAATAACCATATCGGTAAACCTATTGTAAATCCAGGTAATGACAAAGTAGCCATATAAGGAGGACCAACATTTCCAAAGTAAGGAAAAGTACTAGGATTCTCATTAGGAGGGGTTCCTAGGTTGATAAATTCCGGAACATTTGCCATTATATTCAACTTCAGTGAATTTTATTAACAATTTAAAACTAAAATTAACAATTCACAATTCACACCTAACAATTAAAATTCACAATTCACACCTATGGTCTCTAAAAGTAAAAACAAACAAATTAACACACGCTATCAAATCTAGGAGTCAAACCACACACAAACAGTAAGCTCTCCAGACCGAAAACACTAGTTGGTGATGAAGCCCAACCTCGCAGAATTCAGTACAGAAATGGTGGGTGGAACAGTTACCCCGACAACCTGCTTAATGAATAGACTGGACCAAGTTCCTCCACTTTAACCGTCTCGAGTGAAGTGAACCCCCCAGAAAATCCAAGTGAGTATAGCCGACGTCTGCTCTAGGTACAGTGGGATCTTCCCTCCACCGTCACCTTGGGTAGAATCTTAAAGATTATGGTCACTAAGGTTACCAATGGCAACAAGTACACCTGGGGGAACAGTCTAAACTCCGACATCACGCAAGGGCAGAGTAGCAAGCTCAATCCCCTTACCGGCTCCTTGACAGTAATCCAAGGTTTACCGATAAGTGACCCCTGGCTCCTCGACAATGGTTAATCCGAGGTTTACCGTTTGTAATACGTACTGTCTGGCGTCGTTCCCAATGAGGGAGGATGGATCCCCTCACTGGTTCGGACACGAGCTCGTGCTTCTCCTTTAAGAGGAGCTTTCCCAGAGTGTAAATGTAACAATTGGATTTGATTCTATCACAAGATCAGCTACTTGTTTGGTTTTACTGTCTTGGAGAGTTAAGTACTCACCTACTCCAAGACACTAGCCTAAGCTATGTTGGTGTTTCAGAGCCCTAGAAATGTGAAAATTACTAGATGAATTTTAATTAAGCGCTGTGTTATTAAGGCTGTTATTACTCAAATGGGTAAATGGAGATGAAACCAATGGTGTTATGACCCGACTCAACTGAATGCAATCGAATATGATAATGTAATCTTTTCAATTTGATGAATCCTAACTAAAGTAAGGAGAGAGTTTCCATTCACTTCCAACAATGCAAAAAATTGATCATTAAGAGAAAATATAACAAATTCTCTAATGCACTAATTTTATCAAGAAAAACTAATGCAAATCAATTCCAAACCATTTTTTTTATTTTTATTTTTGTGTAAATTCAAATCAAAGAAAACTGATCTAAATCTACGATTGATTTTCCAGAATGTAAACTATGCAATTGTAATCTATGCACAATTCACTCGAAAAGTATGCAAATGTAATCTATGCACATTTTTCATTCATATTCCGAAAATGAGAACTCTAATTATGCAAATGTGATCTATGCAAGAGAATTCTCAGACACAAGACGATTCTAATGTGATCTAAGAACCAATCAAGTGCAAGTCGCGAAAATTGGGTGAGAGTTCCAAAGATCAAAACATAAAAACACTCAAAGGCGATTAACACTCATACACAATTTAGCCCCCCCGGCGAATGAGGGGGAAATTTTTTTGCAAAAACAGAAGCAAAAAGATGCAAAATTGTGAAAAGACTGAGACAAACCTCCAAGTAATGACCAAAGGAAATCAAATCAAGAATTTCTCAAAAAAGAGACTCAAAACACCCAATTGATGAAAGCTTAGAGTAGGAATGCTGATGAAACAAGATTAGGTGAAGATCTTTGACAAGAGACTAATGGATCTGGGTAGAAAAAACTAAGAAAAAACAAAATCTAAGAGCAAAAAATGCAAAAAATGGAATTTTCTCAAATTTTAACAGGGGACGCAGGCAACCCGTTAAGACAGGTGCGGGCCCGCACTGTGCACACAGCGACAGTGCGTCCAGGGACGCACTGTGCAGCACTCAGAGGGTGTGTCCTACTGAAAAACTCAAGAAAACCCAAAATAAAACTAATCCTAAGCTAACTCACCCAGAGACAAGGTCACAGAGCCAAAACCAGAAAAAATAAACCAATTTTCTCAAAGCAAAGTTCACACAAAAGAAAAACTCTTCTCATCAATGGAATCTATCCCCAGCGGAGTCGCCAATTTGTCACACGGAATCAGTCAAGAGTGCGGACACAACCGACCTTCCTAGAAGTCTAAGACATTCTAATGACAAACAAGACAAACTGGAGCTATCCTTCTCTAAACATGCATTATGATATGAGAAATCAAGTGTTTCGTTCTTACCTTTGTCCAAACGCTGTTGTAGAAGTCCAAGCTTTGTTAATCTGGAAGAGCTCCTCCTTTTCTCCAAAACCTGTAATCACCAACAGTCAAACAATTAAATAGCACCTGATTATAACATAAAACAAAGCATATTCAACACATAGACCAAGGAGTACATGAAATAACCCATTAACAACAAGTTATTGAGAAGAATGGACCAATTTGCATTAAAGGTAATCAAAAGGAACCATTACAACCTGAGCCTTGGTGTTGTGCAAGCTCCTTCCAGGGTCCACAAGAGTCTTCCTCTACTTTGACAAAGCTCACCCACTTCCAAATAGAACAAGTAAAGATGACAATCTCTCCTCACAAGCTTCTAAATGGGAGTCCTAATTCCTGCAGCATTTACCCTTAGAAATCTATAGCTTTCAACCTCCTTCCTTCTGGCTCAATGCCTCTTTTTATAGTGCTCAAGAGGAAGTTAATCAGGTCCACCATCAATGGGATAGTCCCCTCTTTGGATGGGATCACTCCCTTATTGATGGGATAAGTTCCTCTTTGATAGGAGTGCATGAACCATCTGGAGGCGCTCAATACACATCAAACAACCTTCTAGAATGCTCTAGAAATGACCACAAGTAAGTTTTTGAAGATAAAACTTGCGCATTTTAACCTTTTCAGAGGGACGCACCTGCCCCTTTAGATACAGAGTGTCCTTGGACGCAGACCTTATGAACAAAAGGTGCGTACCCGCAGGCAAGGCTTGAGAGAACCTGCGTACCCAGAGATAAACATTTTTATAAGGACTTTCTCTCTTTCTTGGAGTTTGACATGAATAGTAGAGGCATAAGACTTGCTCAAGAGGGTAGTATGACTGTTGATAGAGCCATACCAACTGTAAATAGCCATGGTGACATTTTTTAGTGTAACACAAGGTCGAGCAGAAGTTTAAACAAAAGAAGCGAGACTTTGGATCTGCGAATCCAAAGCAGGGGAAAGGTGCCCCTAAACCACAGAACAAAGGACAAAGCTAAGGCGGGACAGCCCAAGACAACCAGCCGAAGCTGCAAGCAAAGAGCAACGCCGCGAAGCCGAGAAAGGACACTGGAAAATGGTGCGAGTTCCATAAGAGCTCCACTCACAACACAAGTGAGTGTCGGGCCAAGCAGTCACTGGTGGCTGAGCTAAAGGTTTCAGAATCAGATGCATGTTCCGACTCAGAGTCAGAACCCGATAAGGGGTATGAAAAAGGGAAGCAGATCATTGATGTGGATCCCAGCGCCACTGTTGTTACCGCAAAGATCCAGAAAAATGACCCGAAGATCCAGAGGAGGAGGAGCGTCTCTTCCACTCCCAGATGTGGGTAAAGGGCTCCTCGATACAGTTCATTGTTGATAGCGGGAGTCAAAAGAACCTCATTTCGGCAGAGGTCGTGAAGCGGTTGGGCTTACCGACCACAGCACATCCACAACCATACACCATTGGGTGGCTTCACCAAGGGCGAGATCTTCGCGTGAGCCAGCAGTGTCGCCTTCCATACAACATCAAGCCCTTCACGGATGAGGTATTGTGTGACATTGCTCCCCTTGAAGTTTGTGACGTATTACTAGGACAACCATACTTGTGGAAATGACATGCTGTGTATGAATCAAGGCCCCGTGCTGTTATTATTACATTGGGAAATAAGTTGTTCAGGATACCAGAGGTAGCACCACTTGCCGCCATCTCTTTGATTACTGCAAAACAATGCAGTAAGATCATTTCCAAAACCAGGAAATTTGTTTTCCTGATGATACGCCCTCAAGGGAAGAAGAAGACAGTGGCCGCGGCCTCCAAATGGGGTCCCTCTGCACGGCAGCTACAGATGGACAAGATTGTGGACGAGTACGAAGACATCTTCACCTTCCCGGCAGGGGTTCCTCTGCACTGTCAAGTCAAGCACTCCATCGATCTGACCCCAGGTGCGCCGCTACCCAATGGACCAATTTATCGGCGCTCCGTTCTAGAGAACAATGAAATCAAGAGGCAGATTCAGGAGCTCCTACAGAAAGGTCACATCCGTCCGAGTTCTTCGCCCTGTGGGAGCCCGATAGTGTTGGTACAGAAGAAGGATGGGACGTGGAGACTCTGTATTGACTATCGGGCGCTGAACAAGATCACTGTCCGTAATAGGTACCCGATCCCGTGGATTGATGACCTCCTAGACCAACTAAAGGGGGCGAAATATTTCAGCAAGATCGATCTGAAGTCAGGATATCACCAGGTACCAATTGAACCCTCAGACGTGTGGAAGACTGCCTTCAAATCCAAGGAGGGCCTCTTCGAATGTTTGGTCATGCCTTTCGGATTGACGAATGCTCCTGCAACCTTTATGAGGCTAATGGATGACATCTTGCGGCCATTCACCAACTCCTTTGTAGTAGTATACTTGGATGACATTCTGATCTTCAGCTAGAGTTGGGAAGAGCACCTCCAACACATCCGACAGGTTCTCCAAACACTGCGACAACACAAGCTATGTGCCAATTTGGAGAAATGCACTTTTGGCATGACCGAGGTTCAATATCTGGGATACATCATTGATGAACAGGGGGTGCATGTCGATCCAGCCAAGGTCCAAGTCATTCGGGATTGGCCCTCTCCAACCACTCTAACAGAGCTCCGCAGCTTTCTAGGTCTTGCCAACTTCTACCGCAGGTTTGTGTTGGGATTTTCTCATATTTCTTGGCCCTTGAGTCAAGTCACCAAGGGCGGGGCGAAAGCAAAATTCTTTTGGTCTGAATCTCAACATAAGGAATTCAGGGAGTTGAAGGATCGCCTTTGCACGGCACCAGTGCTCGCGTTACCAGATTTACAACAACCATTTGAGGTCGAGACAGATGCCTCTGACTATGCTATTGGGGCAGTCCTTACTCAACATGGACATCCAGTGGCATATCACAGTGAAACACTTTCAGACACAGTCCGGAAGTACCCCACTTATGATAAAGAGATGTATTCCATTGTACAGGCCTGCCGACAATGGAGGCATTACATTTTGGGGAAGGAAACGGTCATCCACACAGACCACCGACCTCTGCAGTTCATACAGACCCAAGGGAAATTGCAGAATGATCGCCATCAGAAGTGGTCTACATACTTGCAACAGTTTCACTTGAATATCAAGTATAAAAAGGGCAGCACCAATAATGTTGCAGATTGCCTCAGTCGACCACCGATCATGGCGCTAACCACCGTGCTCAACTCTTGCGGGCACGAGACTTCTGATTGGCCACTTCTCTACAAAAGCGACCCAGAATTCAGCCACACATACCAGACACTCTTGGAGGGTCGGCAGGTTGCAGATTTTCACCTCCAAGATGCCCCATTATGCCACCTCGGTCACCTTTGTGTTCCTTCAAGCGAGCGTGCCAAGATGATTTGGGAAGCACACTACAGTCGGGCTGCTGGGCATTTTGGGGTCGAGAAAATAGTGGCAGTACTGCAAAACTATTTCTATTGGCCGAATCTTCGACAGGATGTTGGGAAGTACATCCGATCATGTACTGCCTGTGCCATTGCCAAACCGACCATTAAGAAGCAAGGCCTTTATACCCCGTTGCCTACCCCTAGTCGACCTTGGGAATCCATCTCCATGGATTACATGTTAGGCCTTCCTTCCACTAAGCATGGAAATGACTGTGTTTTTGTGGTCATCGACAGGTTCTCAAAGATGGCCATTATGATGGCCTGCAAGAAGAATATCACAGCAGAAGCCACTGCTAAACTCTTCTTTGAACGAGTGTAGGTGCACTTTGGGATCCCACAGTCTATCATCTCAGATCGGGACAGTCGGTTTCTCAGCACCTTTTAGTCCAGTCTCTGGTCAATGCTGGACACCAAACTCACGAAGTCCACAGCCTTCCATCCTCAAACTGATGGCCAGACAGAGGTTGTCAATAGGATGATTGTGCACATTCTACGCATGTATAACTCAAAGCATCCACACACATGGGATGAGAGCCTCCCCTACGTTCAGCACAGCTACAACCGAGCTCTTCACAGCTCCACTGGCCATAGCCCTTTTCAGGTGGGTTTGGGATTCCAGCCACTATGCCCCATTGATGTGGCCATGCCACTTGCAGCTACTCACATGAATTCAGCTCATGTCCAGTCCGAAACAGATAAGGCCACCAGCTTCATTGAGCGCATCCAACATATTCGCCAGCAGGTCCATGACATTCTTGAGAAATCAAATGCCAAGTACAAGCAGCGACATGATCAACATCGGGTGCCACACAAGTTTCAGGTGGGCGACAAAGTCTGGTTGCATTTGCAAAAGGAACGCCTTACTGGAGCCTATCGGAAATTGAGACCACTCCGATATGGTCCTTACACCATTACTAAGGCTATGGGAGACAATGCATTTGAGCTCAGCATTCCCCCATTCCTTGGCCTGCACCCAGTATTCAATGTGGACCGCCTTCGGCCATACTTTCCACCATTGCTAGACACATCCGACATTGCAGAACAGCTCAAACCCACAGAATTAAATCCAGATTGCATGGAACAAGCTGCAACTGATCGGATCATGGACACACAAATCAAGAACACTTGCCAACAGAATATCCAACTGTATCGAGTTGTCAAAGCGGGCCAACTCCTTCAGCAGGGCAAGTGGCTCACTAGGGAACAAGTTCAGCAGAAGTTTCCTCATCTCATGGAGGAGCTCAACGCAATGGGGACCATTGCTTCCTAAGGGGGGAGGAATGATCCAGGTGGATATTGGTGGCCACCTGCCAAGTCCACCTGGACCCCCACCATTGTCTTTCTCAGCATTTTCAGTTTCCTTAATTGTAGCACAACTTACTATTTTTAGCAGTTTTTCGGGTCCTGAACTTCCGGAGCCGTTTTGAGGCCCTAAACGACGTTTTTTGGGGAATCCGGGGGCAACACGAGTCCATGGAATGGATTGGTGTTGCCCATTCCCACAATGATAGTGCTCGGATAGATCTTTCTAATGAGCTATTGTACGCGTCAAACGGAGATCATATGCCAAAGTTACGACCCCGAGAAGTTGATGTACCAACTTACCCCCAAACGGGGCTCACAGTTTGGCGTTTCACCTCCTAGGGTTAGGTTTTGGAATGTTAAGGGTTTTTCCATTGTTTCTCAACAATAAATAGGCCTTCGAGCCTCATGGTAACACAGTTCAGAGGCATGTAGACATCACATCTCTTCTCAGAGATAAGCTACCATCGCCCTAGCTAGTTTATTTCCATTTCTGTCTGTAAGCATATTTCAGTATTTTCCATTAATGAAATGAAGTATTATTTCCGCTGCATCTTTGTGTATATGGTTATCTCTGTAATTTGTTGCGTTCCTGTTTAAATCCGGATCACTGTCTCCACCGTATCATCAACTGGAGGAGCCAAGGCTAGTGCTGCAATACCCTGTGCATCCCTCCGCGCCTCTGGAGCTAGCCCGACGGGTCTCATTGGTCCTACATCTGCATACCATAGCGTTCATCATTAGGACATATACATGAAAAAATAATAAAAAAAAACATTATAAAAAAAAAAGAAAAAAATTTGTGATCAAGTGTCTTACCACCATCATCCCACTGCTCTCTAGCAGGCAACTGCATATCAGGATCTCCGCGGAAGTCCATGCCGGCATATGGCCAATCCTCCATGAAGATCGTCTGGCACTCCAGCCACTCTCGGAACAATGTCCCCCACGCCACCGGTCGTATGCCACCTCCTCATGGCATGACGTGAGCCCATCGTGTGGCCCTTGTCTCACGTGGTCTGAGTAAATCCAAATCCATGTCCTGTAACTGCAGTGCCGGCACCCGCTCCAGCATGAGCGGGACTAAGATGGATCCATAACCAAACTGTTTCATATCTCCTCGATGACAGTTGGTGAGTTTCCTCTTCATGTTCGCCGTCACCGTCTCTGCCCAATTAAACATGGTGGAATTGAGACATTCGAGAGCCAGCCGGAGATGGGTCTTCGAAGCCTCATGTTGGGCTTGGGAGCCCACTGCCCATGTCACCATGAAAAGCATAGCACAAAGGACCACGTCGTCCACTATTGGGATTGCCACCTTCCCACTCCTTGTCTTATGTGCCCGTGGGCACACTTGAGCCTTCAGCGTCTCTAAGGAATCACCCCCCGGTCGCTGCCTCTCCAGAATGGGCCTCTCACCTCGACGGGACAGCCCGGTCAAAAAATATATGTCTGTAGCATCGAACTCGATATCCCAACCTCGGATGATGAATTTCCCATCTGTTGGATTCCAGGCCTGAATCAGTAGCTCCAAAAAATTAGGTTGTGATCGGAGATGCGGAGTTAGGAAGAATTTGAGCAATCTGCATGCTCGTAATGCATTTCGGCACCCCGCATCGGTGAAGGCTTCTATATCGTTGTCATCATGCAACCGCTCTTGCAAAACAAACGCCATTATTACCTGCATGATGAAGGAAATTGAATTAGCACTTCGTTTATCAAAATTCAATGTTTAATTTGTATAAAACATAAGTTCACGTCATCATCACGTCTGTTTTAAAAATAGACGCGATGACGCGAGGTCTCTAGTTCATTTTTTTCACGGTCATCACGGAAGTACACCACTTTTCTGTGATGATCGGAGCGCGCTATGTGTCAATTTTTTCGGTCATCGCGGACCCGAAGGCTATAACCGCGATGACCGAGCGGCGGAGCTCGGTCCAAAAACCCGCCCAAATTAACACATTTAACATTCAAAATGCGTGGAAAAGATATGAAATTAAAGCACAGGACAAGGACTAATTACCTGGAACAAATTTCGAGGTGAATGGTGGACGAAAAAAGCCGAATTTAACTTTCCAACTTCGGTGCTCCAAAATGCTCCACAGTGCAATGAACAGTAACAATGGTAAAAATGGTTGGATTAACCCCTTTTTATAGCAATTTTTGGAAATTTAAAAATTATATTTTGTAAATGTGGGTTTTTTCTCATTTTTATCACATGGATAGTCAAAATATGGTTTTTACCCATGTTTCTATGTATATTGTTCATTTTATATTGAATCGGTTTACGTTTGATGTGCTTTGTGCATAGCTTCAAGTAGTGGAATTACGCTAGTTTCGTGAGCACTTGATCCGGAAAAGTCATCTTTAAGCTCTTTTCTGACTCATGAAAAGATTACCGAGTATTTTTCCCTTTTTGACTCGTTAAAGAAAATAAAAATGGAGGTCTAATTTCAGCTCTTTTCTGACTGTTTAAAAATGAAAAGATTGCCGAGTTTTCCCTCTTGACTCGTTAAGAGAAATAAGAAGCGGTTGACTTTAAGCTCTTTTCCAACCATGTAAAAATGAAAATATTGTCGGGCCTTTGTCATTTCAAGCTCGTTATTGGCTTCGAAGTGACGGGATTCTGACTACTTTTCTACTTTTTCGGGTCAAAGTCAATAGTTATGAAAGTACTCCTCGATCGTAATGATCGGGCGGTTCTTTCGAGTATCGTTTTATACTTTTTCGGGCTCGAGAGACACAAATTTACGAAAAAGGACCCCCCTAGAGTTTTCTTTTCCGTGTCTTTTTCAAACTCTCTAAACATGAAAAAGACTCCGAGTTTTACCTATGTCGGACTCGTTAAACCCTGACGAAATTGGACTCGTCACCATGACGAGACTCGAGCTTCTCCTTCCTAGGGCTTGTTAAACTATTACTAGGTTGGACTCAACAACAGGTTCATCATTGATTGTCTATGGCAGCTAGTCACTCTTGAACATCGACACTTTTGCTTTTTGTCGGGTTGGGGCATCCATACATCGTCATTTGGCGTTCCGCAGGTTTGGGTTGTCATTTAGCCTCATTCCATCTAATTCATGCCATCTCCATCGAGCCTCTTACCCCTTGGTGCCTGAATGCTGCCAATCTTCGGAGTCGTGTCGTCGACATGTTCAAGAGTATAATCCTTCTACAGTTTACACCCTTGTCTTCTCCTCTGATACTCTGTTTCGCCATCTGCCACGTGTTCCTTATCTCATGTCGTTGATGGGGGAAACATTATGGCCCTCTAGCGACGGGTCGTCTCCTGTCAACATCAGCTCATTATCCAGGAGATTGATCTAGAGATCCCCTTTGGTACCTTAGAGCTTGCATGCCTCAATGGAAAATTCTTACCACCTGACGGTTGAATTTCATCATTGGTCGTCGATTGGGTGATTCCACGAGTGTTCGACTTCAACTCCTTCTTCACACTTCATGGATTCTGCTCGACAGTACCTTAAGAGCCATTGGCATTATTGATGGTTTCTCTCGCACTTGTTAATGGTTTTCATCATTGACCGGTAATCAAGCGACTTTCTATCATGCTCGACCTTAGCACATCTATTCGCATGTTAGAATTTGTACTATGATCGGATGGGTTCAAGACCGCGAAGTCAAATTACACATGTTCGGGTTGCGTGGATTGGTTTATGATTACACGAATCATTTATGGATGGCTGCGACCATACTTTTATCATCATCATGGTCTCATTAGCTGGATGGCTGCATCCATACCACAGACCTATTTCGTATGTCTTTTTGATAGCTGCGCCCATGCCTAGAATACATGTATTTCATTATTAGAGATATCAGTTGTACTTGCGTGCAGGTTCTTCTAGATGGTGTTCCAGCTCAGTCAGTGTTGTAAAGCATTTCACCCCTCCCACTCTCTCAGGCTTCATACTTTAGGGGGCATCTGTTACACAGTAATTTGTCACTGTCTTCATCCCAGTCTTCCTACTGCGTCATGTGTCCAAAGTCATTCATGCTCATGTTAGACAAATGCTCTCTGATGTTGCCAAATGACCCACTTTTCTTAAGTTATCTGCCTCATCACATCCGTTGGCTAAATAAACACGCTGAAGGGTGCTCCAAAATAGTCCAAAAGCACTTCCATCGCAAAAGTAAACCTGATTCCCGCAATGGTCCGATTTTATGTGCCAACGCGACCGTCTCTTGTAATCTTCGGTGATGACCTGACTAGCTACGTTATTCAATAGCAATGTCAGCGCGGAAGATCAGTTGTGAAGCCGCGATGATCCAGATTGGGTGAATTTGTTCCAACAGTCGGCCTTCCAGATGACTCTAGACCTGGTTGTTGGCATAGTTTATGTTGCGCTCCCTTCTCTGACATGGCTGTTCCATCATTTGTGCTACCTTCCTTGGAGATAAGCTCATTCTCACACCTTTCATGGAGACTGCTCCTATTTAAACTCTCACCATTGATATGTGCTGCTAGTTTTTGGGAATGGTTACTGATAGTTGGCTAGTGGAGCAGTGTTGTTAGTGTTTGTGAGTTTGCTAGATAGCTGGTGTGAGTGTGACAAGTGTGGGATTGTTGATGGCTTGAGGAAGGTTGTGAAGTGCCCTTAATCTTGTGTAAAACTTGTGAGTGAGAGAGACTTGTGTGTTGGGAGATCCATCTTCAAAGAGTGAATGCTTGAGGAATATGCTGGTTGGACCCTTCTGAGAAGGCTTGTGACGTTAAGACTTTGGTTGTAAGCTTACTCTTATTTCATAATTAATGCAATCAATGATGTTTGCCTATGTCTTGTATGTAATGTACTTGATAGCTCATGACTTCTTGACTTTGTGAGTAAATAGATCATTGTTGTTTTGGTTACGTGCTTTGTTGTATTTCCTTTGCATTGTTTCAGGTTGATTACTTATTAGGAGAAGGGAGTGGAAGCTGGAGCAGTGCAACGGAAATCCATCGACCATCGGTTGAAGTAGGCCTCCAACTATGACTGTTTAAGGAAAGCTATTGTTGATCTGTCCTTGTTTGTGACTAGACCCACTCTAAGGCTAGAGGGGTTGCCTCTGTCCACAGAGGGAACACTTTCTTGCTTCACAAGATTAACTGATGGTTTCTTTTTCTTACTAGCTTGCTGTTCTATAGGGACAATAGATTTATGAATAGGAGTTTCCTTGGCATTATTTATCCTTGACCTCAAATTATATCTTTGCTGATCTATAATTTGTAGAATAGCTTTACCATCCCATTCTTCGCGGATCTGGTCTTTGAATAATGACTTTTCATAGGTAGTTGAGGTATAAAGGGAAGCATTTCCTTCGTCTTCTAGCCAGTGGATCTCATCATCTTCTTCAAACTGCTCTTCTTCCATGACTACATTTTGAAAAGGAGCCTTCACCCTTTGGTCTTCATTGGCCTCTTCGCTTCTTTGCAAAATTTGCAACTACTCATTAGATCTTCTATATGGATTTGGATTTGGAGGAGAAAAGGTGTTAGGAACTCTTCCTTTCCCAAAATGTTGCTCCACCTTTAATTTGGAAACTTCAGAGGATAATGAATCTATCATCTTGGGAATTTTTTCGATCTTAGGATCTGAAGATGATGAAGGCTCGCTCCTCTGTCTCCTTCTATCAGCATTACCTTTGAGCCTTTCTACAGCCATGATGTTTGATTCTACTTCCAGGGATGCATCTTGCATATCAACCAAAGAAGCACATTTCCTCTCCCTCAACATCAAACAGAAGTTAGAATCAAAGGCACTGGCATAGAAGACTCTAGCAGAGGTAGTGGTGGGTTTCACTTCAGCTGGTATCTTGCTATACATGCGGTTAAATCTATAATTAAAATCAGACAATAGCTCACCATCTTCCCTCTTTAAGTTCCCAAACTCAGTGTGGTAGCAAAGGAGGTCCTTCTTATCCCCCCAATGCTTTAAGAATGCATCATCTAGTCCTCAATATCTGCTATAGATGATGGGGTCAGTTCCCTGAACCATTTTCTAGCCTCTCCATCTAGGCTTTGGACAAAGGCTCTCATCCAGACATCATCTTGACTAATGTACAAGTTATCAACATAGCTATAGAATGACTCAAGATGTTCTTCAGCTGAAACACCTTCAGTCCCAGTGAACTTAGGCATATACTTCTGATACTACCCAGTGGGCATAGCATTCAAAGGAGTGGGCAACATTAGAGGTCCATACCTAGCAGCTATGATTCTTTCCATTTTGGTAGGTGATTGTGGACTTCGCATAGCTTTGGTGGCTAAAAGAGTACTGACAGTCTGAATGATAGAGGGCTGAGGAGTGACTAACAGGACTAAAGGAGTATGATGGATAGGATGTGAGGTTTCCTTTGGGCATACAACAAAAGGAAAACCTAAAGAATAAGGAGCTTTATGAATCTCTAAGAGTTTGTCTTCGCTGCTAGTATTAGAAGCTATACTCTCAACATATATTTGTTCTATTACAGGTCTTTCTTGAAGAGATATAGGAGATTGTTTAGGTTTACCTAAATCTGATGCTCCTTTCTGCAATACCTCTTTTTCTTTGATGATTTTTTAGGGTCCGGTACTGGGTCAGCTTGTAGCTTCTGAGGATTTATTCGAGTATGCCTCACAAATTGAGCCAGAACTATGATGTGGAGTCGCCAAGAGGTTCGGCCTCCAGTAGAGTCGCCAGATAGATGATCACAACCAAAAATGTGCCTAGAGTTTGTCTATCATCAAAGCTGGATCTGTGTCGTTTCCCAGGAAAGCTAAGCTTCAGTTTCCTCTCCCCGGTAACGATGCCATTTATGTTATCACTCCAGGAAACTCTCCTAGGTTGTAGCTTGGAGATACCTAGTAACATATAATCTTCAATATTGTTCTCAAAACTATTGGAATGGATGATGGTTTGGATCAAGTCAGATAACCATTTTAGTGCTATTCTCACTCAAGATATGCATGAAATTTATCAACAATACAAGGCTTTAGACCACTAATGCTAAATAATTTATAGATTCAATGGATAGATGGAGAATACTGACTGTACCAACAGATTGCATACATAAACACATATGAATGGCCAGCTACAGGAAGTAAATGAAACTTGAATATCTAATTTATCAATGTAGAGATAAGATGACAGTTATCTGGCATTAGACACAACAGGAAACCTGAATAACCTATTCAAGTGCAAGCATAGAACAACAAAGAGAATGGAAATTGAACATATAATAGCAAAAGAAGCTTATATTGCTAGAAATGAAGATGAGAAGTTTGAAGGAACAATGGAGGAACAATCTCTAGAAGTTGAATCCATATTACATCTTACTTTCAGCTATTAATGGCTTGTTTACAATGCTTCTGAGCTCTAAGAGGCTCAGAGTCTTAATATGTCTGATCTGTCTTATTAACTAATTGATTCCCTCAATAGGCAAGCATGGCTCGAAGGTTTTCTCCTTTTGACAGAAGAATAACCGCATTAAGATATTTTGGATAGTTTGTTGCGCTATCTGGGAGCTCTTTCGTGCTAGAGATGCCCCATGATGTTGGTTTTTATGAGCTGTGCTAGGCTATTGATGCGTTGTGCTGCTTCTCGGCCTCTTTGTCGGTTTGGGGAGGAGCTGTGCACGTTGTGGCCCTTTCAATGGTTTAACAATGCATTCTTTTTGTTAAAACAAAATAGTGCTGCCCTATTGTGGACCTTTGTTGAAAATAATGAATATTTCTGTTTTAAACAGAAAACACAACAACACTGAGAAATCCCGCCCCTCTCTGTCCTTTTCAGACTTCAAAAGTCCTCAAAAATGATTTATTCCTCTATCGGGTCCGCCCTTCAGGTCGCTGTTGCCCATCGCAAGTGGCCTGGTCCCTTTGTTCCTTTGTATTTCGAAATATGCTTGAAAAACACTGAAAATACGGGAAAATTGCCTTTGGCAGACTTCAAATAATATATATTTCACTTCTCAGACCCTTTCATGTCCGAGCTTCATCACTATCGGTGCTGGCCAAGGCTCCCTTTGTATTTCATTATATAACAAAATACACGAAAAATGCACTGAAAATGGCTTTGGCGTGGACCTGATATCTTATATATTTTGCTTCCGAAACCCATCGGGTCCAGATCTTATCGCATCGCACACATATATGCAAAGGCCCCATCCCTTGGTGATCGCCGATAGCGATTCATCGATGTAACATAGGCCATTGACCTGCGCGCGCGATCGATGGTCCACATTTAATCACTGATCGTAATTGCTCATTCCCCCTGGTCTATGTTGATAAACGCTGACTCACCTCTGCCGATCCAATCATCGGTGATCGCTGATCGGCAGTGTCTTGCACCGATTGCCACTACCCGCCTGTGCCGATCAGATCTATCGATGCAATTTTCTGCTTAGATCTGGGTTGTTGATCGACCAGATCTAATGACTACTGTGCCTTCTTAGTTTTAAGCCTACGATAATGGTTTTTCATGGTTTTTGAAGTGTTTTAGCCTCCCGATAGTGCATTTCTGCCCTTCCAAGGGCTCTCCTCCCTCACTTTTTTTGATCTTTGGATGATCTTAAGCACTTTTGAAGACTTAGGGAGTGCTTTGGAGCATATTTGGATCCATTCGCATGATTTTAAGCAAACTTTGGAGACTTTGGGAGTATTTTCGATCCATTTTTGGGCCAAACACCAACAAAGCTAACAGGACCCCAGATCCAAAATGACCTAGTCCATCTCATAATCACCTATCTATGTGGTGAGACTCATCTCATGCCCTATTCATGCCTTATGTTTGCCAATTTTTCTGACCACCTAGTGTCCATCAGGGACTTTCTCTTTGCTGGCACATTTATTTATTAATCCCTGTAGGCCTTCCACATCTTTGCTATCATGCAGCAGTTTTATGGAGGTCTCCAAAAACATAGTGAGTACAAAGGGATCAACCTATTCAGGCATGCTGCTTTCTTATGTCTTGTCTTGGCTTCCGAGGTGGAGGTCTCAACAAATCTCTTCTTGGCTTCCATAAACATTTCCTTAACACGATCCAGATCAAAGCCAACTTCTTTCTCTGGTGCTTTGCGAACTCATCCTTCTTCTTTAGGTTGTTTACTGTTATCAGTGCTAGTTGTCACTCCACTTCTTATAAAAATGTTAACGATTTGATCTTCTTCGTGGGGTTCAACCAGCATCATCTGTAGATTCTATGTAGGCTGTTGGGTTGTGTTTTCTCTCTTGCATTTTGGATATTACCACTGAGAATTCTTCTATAGTATGGTCAAATTGTTTGCAGTATTGACAAGACAGGTGTGTAGGATTCTGGCACTCTCACGTGTAGTGCCCTGGTTATCCACAGTTGTAGCAGATAATCTGACTGCGGCCTCTACCAGGTCCTCCTCCTCCTTGGCCCCTACCTCGACCCTGATAACCTTCGCGCTCTCCTCCAGTGCCCTGATCTTGAGGCCGATTTTCTGCTTGCATCTGGTATGTAGGTGTCCTTTCCATCATTAGCTCATAGCTTCGACAATGGCGCTCATCGTGACCCACATATTTGCAGAAGTTACAAAACAACTATTAGGGTGTCTAAACAAACTTTTGAAGTAAATGGCAATTATCCATTGCATGTTGTCTAGTAATTTGACAAATAGCACACCATAGTGCATCTCCCACGCTTGACCCTGCTGGGGCTTTTGGCTTTAGGGGAATTGGCCCCCCTCCCATAATATAATTCCTGTACACTTGAAAATGGTCTTTATTGTGCCTTTGGCCCTTGCACTTCAAACACCAAAATTCTGCGCACACTTTTGGTTTAGTCTCCTTGTCTTTCTTCAAACTCCGTATTCTAGGTGTAAGCTAGCGAAAATTGAGTGGATCTATTGTACTCCTAGGTTTGTATCCTGAATAGGTGATGCATGCAACCTCATCACGATTTCCAAGGATTCTACCTGTGTTTCTATCTTTTGTTGTGATAGAGCAATTCTTAGGTGGAGAAAGAGCGATGCTATAAACCATTTACGATGCTGGCTATCTGTGATCTACATGTTAGTTGCTTTGATTTGACACTTCAACCTTTGATCAAATTCCCAGTGCGTCTCATCAACCCTCATCATGATTTCTTTAAATCCAATTACCGAATGTGAGTTAGACTTAGGCTTACTAAACTCTTTGTTTAAAGCCGCCTTAGTCTTTACTAGTATTGCAAGAGGATTATGAGGACAATACTTAATGTACCAGGTTAGCGCGTGATCCTACAAAGTGATAACCAATTATGCCTTCTTTATATTTTCATCGGGACTCTATTGCACTGTCCATACAATGTTCACAACAAAACAG
Source organism: Pinus tabuliformis (assembly GCA_031772625.1). Taxonomy (NCBI): domain Eukaryota; kingdom Viridiplantae; phylum Streptophyta; class Pinopsida; order Pinales; family Pinaceae; genus Pinus; species Pinus tabuliformis. The sequence continues at coordinate 105,014,522 of CM062810.1, read as the reverse complement.
AATTGCTATGCATCCTCACTTCCTATGCCTTTGAAAATCAGCATCTTCATTGCATTTTCTATGTTGAATGGTGGTGGTGGAGGTGGAGGTGTGGGCGAAGGTATATGTGGTGGAGGTGGGGGTGGAGGTGGAGTGGAGGGATGATTTACTCGAGGAATCCCCTGAGTGGTTAGCTGAACAATGCTTCACGGCCTAATCTGTCCCACCCCTTTGTCGTCACTTGAAGGAGGTCTAATCAATGGACTACATTTTTGTCCTGATCCTTCATGATTTCTAAGGAATCATCCACTTCGCGTAGCTCCAAACATCAAGGTCATAGCATCACCCTTTTTTTCACATAACAACATTTTAATTAAAGTATTCAATGATCTTAAATACTTACCTCACGGTCCTTTGAAAAATCGCTGCTCTGATTCACTATAGCTGACTGAGGTATCAACTACAAATTCTGTAACAAATCCTCCTAGAATCTGATCGATCCAATGATCAACAACTCACGTGATCTTGTTTTCATAAGCTTATAATTGTCAAGCTAATTCTAGAGTCCACACTATAGGACTATCGAGCTTCCACCATCCTTGACTGTCTATCAATTCTGCTAACCACTCATATAGTTCAATGGGGAAAGTGCAGAAGAAGATCTCGTGTATCTCCGTATACAGATATTTTTTCAATCACTCTTCTTTTGAGAGGCGCAAATTCCTATTTTCTTGTGTCGTGAACTCGTGAATCTTCCGATCCAACCAATTTTCAATTTCTTTCTTGGTCGGATTCCAATGATGTGACATCACGCATCTCTTTCAAGTAGATCCTGGTCCTAGCAACAGAACCATTTGTTGGCTTAGGTGGTCTTGACCCAGGTTCAGAGTTAGCTGCACCAACTAACAAAACCCTACACTACTAGCCCTTTTGGAAACAACTACCGTAGCGTAGGCTGCAGTCTCACCAGAAGTAGTATGGGGGGATGTAAGAACAAGTTTATGCATCCAAAGACTAGTGTGATTTCTTCCAGCGCCTCAGATCCACCTTTGCGCAGATTGATAAAATCTTAGGGCATGTTGCTACAACTTTATTAAAACAGCCTTCAAACCTTCACGAAGGTCTACAATGAGTCCTTGCAGACCTCTAACTGTCAATTTTCCTACTTACACGCATCAGAGAGCAGTCCTAAATCAACGTTCGTGCATATTTACTTAAGCTATTAGTAAACATAAGAGAGATTACCAGAGACTTCGTGAAAGTAGTTAAACATATATTGCGTACATTATTAAGACTTATTGAAGAGAATCACGTAACATTCAATCAATATCTCATAACACAAATCATTCATCATCAGTATATAACATTAACAGAGATAAACAGAATACTCAGGAATTATTTGGGAAATTGTCTTTATTGTTGGGTTGTGTTATATTCTTTCCACGAGTAACCAACGTAGTTAAACGGGGGGTTAGAGGGGGGCGGGTAGCCCCCCTCTACGGGGTCCGGGGCAGTGCCCCGGGAAAATTTTTTTTGGACCCTATATTAGGTTGGGCGAACCTACCTATGGCTTTGTGCATGATTTTCGCACATGGTATTGGATGCGATGGTTTTTCGGTCCATGGTATTGGATGCTTCGGCATGTATAAATATGTATTGTAACATTGAAAGGAACATAATGAAAAATCAAGCTGGTAGTCCCGGTTTTGGGATCCAGGGAAAAATCTCTGTGCATATGTGTTTTATGGGTTATGCTCTCGAATTGTTTATTTTCTTTGTTTAAGAATTCGTATGCAGGTAATTTCTGTACAGGGTCAAAACCTACATTTGGTATCAGAGCTGTTTTGGCTTCAAGGGGACGCCTTTGTTGCTGAGGGGTTTCGCTCGGGCCTGTGGTAGACCCTGTTCAGTGGGAGATCTGCGAGATCGATTCTGGTGGTGAAAGAAGATGGCGAGCAGTGGAAAGATCGAGATTGAGAAGTTCAATGGTCAGAGTTTTGAGTTGTGGAAACTCAAGATGGAGGATCTGTTGGTCGATAAAGATCAGTGGATCGCGGTAGATCCGGGTACTAAACCATCGGGAGTGACCGATGAAGAATGGAAGAAATTGGATCGAAAGGCAAAGAGCACATTACGATTGTGTGTCTCAGATTCAGTATTGCTGAATGTATCAGGGGAAGCTACGGCAAAGGATTTGTGGGTCAAGTTAGGGACTTTGTACCAATCTAAGTCTCTGGTGAATAAACTGTTCCTGCGAAAAAAGCTGTATAACCTGAGGATGAAAGATGGAGACTCGGTGACAGAGCATCTGAATGCGTTTAATACTGTGGTAAGTCAATTATTATCTGTTGATATTAAAATTTCAGATGAAGATAAGTGCATCAGTCTATTGTGTTCTCTACCAGATTCGTGGGATAGTCTGGTTATTGCAATAGGTAGCAATGCAACTGCTTTGCAGTTTGATGAAATAGTCTCAGCCTTGCTGACGGAGGAGATGAGACGGAAGAATATGGACAACCAGAATGGTGATGCCTTGTCTGTACGAGGACGGTCCCAGAACAGAAACAAAAATAAGTCATCGAGTGGGAGATCTAAATCTAGAGGGAGATCTAAATCTCCAGGAAAACCTACAAAGGTGGTGTGCTGGAAATGCAGAAAGGAAGGGCACTTCAGAAGGGATTGTAAATCTAAAGCTCCTGATAAAGGAAAGGGATCTGATGATGCTCCTTCTACAGAGGCGAAAACCACCTCAGATGAAGGTGGGGATGTGTACTTGGCTTCTTCAAGTACACATGTAGATCATGAGGCATGGTTGATTGACTCAGGTGCATCCTTTCACTTCACTCCCCATAGAGAGTGGTTCTGCGAGTATGAGAAATACGATGGTGGTGATGTCTTCTTAGGAGATGATAGGAAGGCTAGAATCATTGGTCGGGGAAAAGTAAAGTTGAAGTTGCAAGGTGGAAGGGTTAGAACACTTCCGGGTGTTCTACATATTCCTGCATTGGCCAGAAATCTGATTTCTGTAAGCAAGTTGGATGATGCAGGTGTAAAGACGGTGTTCGAGAAAGATACTTGCAAGATGGTTCGAGGAGCACTGATATTGATGCGGGGAGTTCTGATTGGAACTCTGTACAAGCTGCAAGGTAGCACTATTGTTGATGGGTGCAATAGTTCTATGGTTCCTGAAAATGGAGTAGAAAATCTAGTGGTCTCTGGAGAGAAGACCATGTTGTGGCATCAAAGGCTTGGACATATTGGAGAGAAGGGCCTTCGAATACTTCATGGTAAAGGTATGGTAGAAGGTATGAATGATAGCTCTCTGGATTTTGATTTCTGTGAAAATTGTGTGTATGGGAAGCAGAATCGAGTGAGTTTCCCCTCTGGTGGTAAGAGGACGAAACAGATATTAGAGCTTGTGCATAGTGATGTGTTTGGACCTGTGAAGGTTCCATCACTGGGTAAGTCTGTGTACTATGTATCATTCATAGATGACTTCTCAAGGAATACATGGATATATTTCCTTAAGAAGAAATCTGAAGTCTTTGACAGGTTTAAAGAATTTAAGGTTCTGGTGGAAAATCAGACAGAGAAGAAGATAAAGGTGCTGAGGACAGATAATGGTGGAGAATTTTGCAACAAGGAATTTGAAGAATTTTGTAAGAAGTGTGGTATAGCACGGCAGAAGACTACTCCATATACACCTCAGCAAAATGGAGTCGCAGAAAGAATGAACAAGACGTTGATGGAAAGGGCAAGAAGCATGCTCAGTGGTGCCAGGTTAGGACAGGAATTCTGGGCAGAGGCGGTGGATACTGCATGTTACCTGATCAACAGATCACCTTCATCAGCGTTGGAGGATAAGACTCCACAAGAAGTATGGACTGGTAAGAAACCCTCTCTTTCACATCTGAGGGTATTTGGATGTGTTGCATATGTACATGTTCCAAAGGAGAAACGAACCAAGTTGGATAGTAAATCTGAAAAGTGCATCTTTATTGGGTATAAGGATGGTTTAAAGGGTTATAAGCTTTGGAACCCAGTCACACGGAAGGTTGTGTACAGCCGAGATGTGGTGTTCAGAGAGGTAAAAGATGTTATTCAACATGAAGTCCAACCAAAGGAACCTGAGAATATAGAGTTTGAGCCAAAGGAGGAAGAATCAGACTCTGTAGCAGAGGAGGAATCAGAAGATGAAGAGCCACTAACTCCGGCTGTGAGAAGATCAGGTCGAGAAAGAAGGCAGCCAGAAAGGTATAGTCCATCTGCTTTCAGTTCAAATTTTGCTTTGTCTGTTACTGATGATGATCCCAGAACTGTGAAGGAAGCAGTGGATTCAGAGGATGGAAAACTCTGGAAAGAGGCCATGGTTGATGAAATGGCATCTTTGCACAAAAATGAGGCTTGGGATCTGGTAGAGTTGCCGGCTGGAAGGAAACCCATTGGCAGCAAATGGGTGTTCAAGAAGAAGACTAATGCAGAAGGAAAGGTGGAGAAATACAAAGCTCGGTTGGTAGCAAAAGGTTATTCCCAGGTGCCAGGAATTGATTTTGGTGATATTTTTTCTCCTGTTGCCAAGGTAGCTTCTATTAGATTACTTTATCTGTTGCTGCTACTTTTGATTTTGAGGTAGAACAGATGGATGTGAAGACAACATTTCTTCACGGGGATTTGGAAGAGGAAATCTACATGAAGCAACCTGAAGGCTTTGTGGTGAAGGGTAAGAAAGAACTGGTATGCAAGTTAAAGAAGTCTTTGTATGGGTTAAAACAGTCACCAAGGATGTGGTATCAGAAATTTGATACATTTATACGGGGACTTGGCTTCACCAGAAGCAAAGAAGATCATTGTGTGTATTTTAAATTAATTGGTGACCGTGTTATTTATCTGGTCTTGTATGTGGATGATATGTTGCTGGTTGGAAATGACAAAGAAATTATCCAGGATTTGAAGACCCAATTGTCCTCCAAATTTGACATGAAAGATCTTGGTGCTGCAAACTATGTTTTGGGCATGGAAATTAAAAGAGATCGGGCAAAGAGGAAGCTCTGGTTAAACCAGAGGAAGTATGTCGAGGCAATACTGCAGAGGTTTAATATGCAGGATAGTAAACCGGTGAAGGTTACTATTCCTGTAGGTGTGAGGTTATCTGCTGAACAGTGTCCCAAGACACAAGAAGAGGAAGAGGACATGTCTCATGTTCCATATGCAAGTGCAGTCGGTAGCCTGATGTATGCAATGGTGTGTACTAGACCAGACATTTCACATGTAGTGGGAGTATTGAGCAGGTTTATGTCAAAACCTGGGAAGGAGCACTGGACAGCAGTGAAGTGGGTTTTCAGGTATTTGCGTGGCACTAGTGATTATGGTTTGTGCTACCAAGGAAGACTAGGATTGGACAGAGTGTTGGATATTCATGGTTTTGTTGATGCAGACTGGGCTGGAGATCTGGATCAGAGAAGATCTACAAGTGGGTATGTGTTTAACCTATTTGGAGGTGCAGTCAGTTGGATGAGTAAGAAACAATCTGTAGTGGCACTATCAACTACAGAGGCAGAATACATGGCAGCCACTCATGCAAGCAAGGAAGCAGTTTGGTTGCAGAGATTGTGTTCAAGTATGGGGTTAGTACAGGGAGCTATAAGAATAGACTGTGACAGCCAAAGTGCAATTTTCTTGGCAAAGAACCCTGCTTATCATTCAAAGACAAAGCACATTGATCTTCAGTATCACTTTGTGAGGGATATGATAGAAGACAAAAAGGTGTTGCTGGTAAAGGTGGACACTTTGAAGAATACTGCAGATGCATTGAAAAAATCTGTGAGCTCTGAGAAGTTCTCTTGGTGTAGAGAAACAATGGGTGTTTCAGGGCTGGAAAAATGACTAAGCTCTCCTGTGGACCCCTATGGAAAGAAAACAACAAGTGGGAGATTGTTGGGTTGTGTTATATTCTTTCCACGAGTAACCCACGTAGTTAAACGGGGGGTTAGAGGGGGGCGGTAGCCCCCCTTCGTTGCGCCGATTGTGCAGCGGGGGGGCGACAGCCCCCCCTGTCCGGGGGGTTTGAGGGGGGCGGGTAGCCCCCCTCTATGGGGTCCGGGGCAGTGCCCTGGGAAATTTTTTTTTGGACCCTATATTAGGTTGGGCGAACCTACCTATGGTTTTGTGCATGATTTTCGCACATGGTATTGGACGCGATGGTTTTTCGGTCCATGGTATTGGATGCTTCGGCATGTATAAATATGTATTGTAACATTGAAAGGAACATAATGAAAAATCAAGCTGGTAGTCCCAGTTTTGGGATCCAGGGAAAAATCTCTGTGCATATGTGTTTTATGGGTTATGCTCTCGCATTGTTTATTTTCTTTGTTTAAGAATTCGTATGCAGGTAATTTCTGTACAGGGTCAAAACCTACATTTATTGATCTTCAATTCAAGGTTACAGACTCAAACTGCCATGTGCATACAGTTGCAAGGGTCCATGTAATCAGCTGCAGATTCTACGTAGGCCTCCGTGCACTCAGTTGTAGAGCCTTTCTTTCCCTATCTAAGCGCTGGAAGCAGAGCCTTCCTTCCCAAGCTCTTGTCCTAGACTCTTTAATCGACCCAGTTCTCTATATTTTTCTGTCTTCCTCTTCTAAGTCTATGCCTATGTCTATATATCCCTTCACTAAGACTCATAATTTATAGACTTTTCATACAATGCCATGGTCCACGGACCATGGGTGAATCTCAAAACTGACTAAAACTTTACATAAAACAAGGGGCTAAGTCCCTTTGACTCTTATTCATCTACGCACTCCACATCCACAAATCACAGAGACTTTACATTATTTACAAAACTGTACCATAACTTGGGCTATCTTAAACCCAAACTAACCTTGGGGACCCCATCCCAACAGGCTTCTACTGTGATATTCTTCTTGTAGGCCCTATAATGGCCATCTTTGAAAATCTGTCGATGACCGCAAAAACACACTCGTTTCCATGCTTAGTAGAAGGAAGGCCTGACATGTAATCCATGGAGATGGAATCCCGAGGTCAACTAAGGGTAGGCAACGGAGTATAGATGGTTTTCTTCTAGATGGTCAGTTTGGCAATGGCGTAGGAAGTGCAGGATCTGATGTACTTCCTAACATCCTGTTAAAGATTTGGGTAATATAAATACTTCTACAGTACTACCACCGTTTTCTCAACCCCAAAATGCCTAGTGGCCTAACTATAGTGCACTTCCTAAATAATCTTGGCATGCTCGCTTGAAGGAACACAAAGGTGTCCTAGGTGGCATAACATGACATCTTGTAGGTGAAAATCTAGAACTTTCGAACCCTCCAAGAGTGTTTGGTATGTGTGGCTGAATTTTGTGTCGCTTTTGTAGAGAAGTGGCCAGTCAGAAGTCTCGTGCCCACAAGAATTGAGCATGGTGGTTAACGCCATGATCGTTGGTTGGTTGAGGCAGTCTCCAACATTGTTGGTACTACCCTTCTTATACTTGATATTGAAATGGAACTGTTGCAGGTATGTGGACCTGTTAGGCCCCTATACTACTAGTGTAACCCCTTATTGTTATTAGTATAACCCACTTATTATATTGTTGTACCCATGTAGTGCCCATATTGTTACTATTGTGCCCCATAGAAGCCCGTTATTGTTATTATTGTGCCCTTACATTATTATTGTTATGTCAGCTCTGATTATGTTATGACCCCTTAGACTCCTATATATAGAAAGGAGGTCTTTTCATTTGTATCATCCAAGAATTGTTCATTTATGTAATGTAAAGGAGGTTGCCCCCTCGAAGAGGCTGGATTCTAAGGCATTGATCTATCTTTTCTATCTTTTCTTGAGCTGGTTTCATAACAGGACCACTTCTAATGGCGATTATTCTACAAATTCGCTTACGTCTTTATGAATTGTAGGAGTCAGGGTCTGTGTGGATGACTTTTTCCTTCCCCAAAATGTAATGCTTCCATTATCGGCATGCCTGCACAATGCAATACATCTCTTTTTCATAAGTGAGATAATTCCGGACTATGTTTGAAAGTGTCTCACTGTGGTATAACACTGGATGCCCCTGTTGAGTAAGGACTGCCCCAATAGCATAGTCAGAGGCATCCTTCTCGATCTCAAATGGTTGTTGCAAGTCTGTTAATGTGAGAACTAGTGCAGAGCAGAGGCGATGTTTCAACTCCGTGAATGCCTTCTGTTGAGATTCATACCAAAATAATTTTTCTTTTGTTCCTCCCTTGGTGACTTGACAGAAGGGCCAAGTGATATGGGTGAATCCCAACACAAACGCCGGGTAGAAATTGGCAAGACCAAAAAATCTGCAAAGCTCTGTTAGAGTGGTTGGGGCTAACCAATCTGGAATGACTTGGATCTTGGCTGGATCCACATGCACCCCTTGTTCATAAATAATTTATCCCAGATACTGAACCTAGGTCATGCCAAAGTGCATTTCTCCAAATTGGCACACAACTTGTGTTTCCATAGTGTTGGAAGAACCTGTCATATGTGGTGGCAGTGCTCTTCCCAACTCTAGTTGAAGATCAGGATGTCATCCACGCATACCACTACAAATGAGTTGGTGAATGGCTGCAAGAAATCATCCATCACCCTCATGAAGGTCGCCAGAGCATTCGTTAAACTTAAAGGAATAACCAACCATTCAAAAAGGCCCTCCTTGGCTTTGAAGGTAGTCTTCCACACATCAAAGGGTTTAATTGGTACCTAGTGATATCCAGAATTCAAGTAGATCTTGCTAAAATATTTCCCCCCTTTAAGTTGGTCCAGAAGGACACCAATCAATGGGATTGGGTACCTATTCCAGACAGTGATCTTGTTCAGCACCTGATAGTGAATACAAAGTCTCCAAGTCCCATCCTTCTTTTGTACCAACATGATAGGGCACCGACATAGCGATGAACTTGGCCAGATGTGACCTTTCTGCAACAAATCCTGAATCTGCCTCTTGATTTCATCACTCTCCAGAACAGAGCATCGATAGGTTGGTCCATTGGGCAATGACACAGCTGGGGTCAGATTGATGGAGTGCTTGACTTGACAATGCAGAGGAACCCCTGCAGGGGAGGTGAAGATGTCCTCATACTCATCCATGACCTTTTAGCATCTATTGTTGTCATGCGAAGGGGCCCTGTGTAGAGTTCGTGGCCACCGTCTTCTTGTTTCCCTGAGGGTGTATCATTAGGAAAACAAATTTCTCGGTTTTGGAAATGAGCTTATTACATTTTTTTTGCAGTAACCAAAGAGATGGTGGTAGGCAGTGCTACCTTCGGTATCCTGTACAACTTATTTCCCAAAGTAACAATAACAATGCGAGGCCTTGACTCTTACACACCATGTCGCTTCCACAAGTATGGTTGGACTAATAATAAATCACAAACATTAAGGGAAGCAACGTCACATAATACCTCATCCGTGAAGGGCTTGATGTTGTATGGAAGGTGGCACTGTTGTCTCACGCAAAGATCCCATCCTTGGTGAAGCCACCCGATGGTGTACAATTGTGGGTGTCTTGTGGTTAGTAAACCCAGCCGCTTCACAACCTCTACTGAAATGAGGTTCTTTTGGCTCTCGCTATCGACAATGAACTTTAGCGGTGAACCCTTTACCCGCATCTGGAGTGGAAGAGCCACTCCTCCTCCTCTAGATCTTCAGGTTCTTACTTCTAGATCTTCGCGGTGGAAATGGTGGCATTGGGCTCTGCATTGATAATATGCTTCCCTTTGTCATTCCACTTGTTGAGTTCTGACTCAAATTCAGAATATGCATCTGATTCCAAAGCCTTTAGCTCGGCCACTAGTGACTGCTTGGCCCAACACTCACTTGTAATGTGACTGGAGCTCTAATGGAACTCACACCAATTTCCCGTGTCCTTCTTCATCTTCATAGTGTTGTTCTTTGCTTGCGGCTTGGGGGAAAATTTCCCTTAATTCAGATTCACAGATCCAAAGTCTCACTTCTTTTGTTTAAACTTATGCTCTATCTTGACGACATATCGGTATGCCGTGTCGAGTGAGGAGATGTCCAAGAACTCCATCTCGTCTTGGATGTACCTGTGCAGGCATCTGTGGTACTTGAGTACCAAATTTTTCTCAGAATCCTTGATACCCAACTTTGTACGAAGGGTATGAAAAACATTGGTAAACTCCAACAAATCTTGGTCCCTTCCCTACCACAACATTGTCCACTTTATGTATTTATCCTCATAGCTTCCGACAGGGTAATAATGGTCCTTGATGGAATCCCATAATGAATTCCAAGTGGGTGCGGCTGAAAACAGTGAGGTCATACTTTTATGCTTTTGCTCACAGTAGGTTTCCCACTAGTCCTTGATGTGGGGGGTGACTTTGAGAAGAGAAAAAGTAATATTTTGTCAGCTGCAAAAATCATGAACAATAAAATATCCTTCTAGGAGATTTAACAATTTATCTACAACTTTTTCATCTATTTGGCCCTCAAATATGGGAGTGTCAAAATTTACTTGTACCTTAAAAGGAGTGGATCCTCCAGATTGGCTGTTGGATGTGGATGCACCACTGGTGGGAAATCGTTGAAGGATATGGGAAAAGTTATCCATCATTGTGTTCCATTGTTTCTTGAGGGCCTCCTCAAGCAATATTTTGATAGGATATCCCACCTCCTCATCTATATTTTCTTTCCCCATGGGTGGTCATCGAGGTTTTCTAGGATGATCTTACAAAGGTTCAACCAGATTGAGCCCTAACTCCTTATATCCCAATCTCGTTGAGGACATGCAAAGAAAAATAGAGAAAGAGTAGATTGCTCTCATACCACTGATCCAAATTTAAATAGGAATGCAAAAAATTACAGATATAACCATAAATACAAAGATGTAATAGAAATAACACTTCATTTCATTAATATCAAATATTGAAATAAGCTTACAAACAAAATGGAAATAAGTCTAGCTTAGGCAATGGTAGTTTATCTCTGAGAAGAGATATGGTGGCTACTGCCTCTAAACTATGTTAAATGAGGCTCAAAGCCCTATTTATTATTGAGAAACAATGGAAAACCCTAAACATCCAAAAACCTAACCCTAGGAGATGAAACCCCAAACTATGGGCCCCGTTTGGGTAATTGGTACATCAACTTCTCGGGGTCGTAAATTTGGCATACGATCTTCATTTGACATGCACATTACCTCGTTAGAATGATCTATCCGAGGGATACAAATTTTGAATGACCAACCTCAATGTACTACCCATGTTGGTCCGAGTTTTCCCAAAACACGTCATTTAGGGCCTCAAAACGACTCTGGAAGTTCAGGACCCGAAAAAGTGCCAAAAATAGTAAATTGTGCTACAAATAAGGAAACTGAAAAATTGAAAGAAACAATGGTGGGAGTCCAAGTGGAATAGGTGGGTGGCCACCAATATCCACCTGGATCATTCCTCGCCCCTTCGGAAGCAATGGTCCCCATTGCATTGAGTTGCTCGATGAGATGAGGAAACCTCTGCTGAACTTGGTCCCTAGTGAGCCACTTGCCCTGGTGAAGGAGTTGGCCTGCTTTGACAACTCGATATACTTGGATCCTTTGCTATCAGGTGTTTTTTATATACGTCTCCATGATCTGATCAGTTGTGGCTTGTTCCACACAATCTAGATTTAACTCTGTAGGTGTGAGTTGTTCTACAATGTCTGATGTGTCTAGCAATAATGGGAAGTATGGTTGAAGGCAATCCACATTGAATACTGGGTGCAAGCCAAGGAATGGGGGGAATGTTGAGCTCAAATGCATTATCTCCCATGACCTTGGTAATGGTGTAAGGACCATATCAGAGTGGTTTGAGTTTTCGATAGGCTCTAGTAAGGCGTTCCTTCTACAAATGAAACCAGACTTTGTCGCCCACCTAAAACTTGTGTGGCACCCAATGTTGATCATGTCATTGCTTATATTTTCCATTTGATTTCTCCAGAATGTTGTGGCCCTGATGTAAGATATGTTGGATGTGATCAATGAAGTTGTTTTCCTTATCGACTTCAGACTGGAAATGAGTCGAATCTGCCCGAGTAGCTGCAAATGGTATAGCCACATAAATGGGACATAGTGGTTGGAATCCCAAGCCAAAATTTAAAGGGATGTGGCCAATTGAGCTGTGGGGAGCCTGATTATAGTTTTGATGGACATAGGGGAAGCTCTCATCCCATGTACATTGATTCTTTGAGTTGTACATGCGCAGAATGTGTACAATCATCCTGTTGACGACCTTTGTTTGGCCATCAGTTTGAGGATGGAAAGCTGTGGAATTAGTGAGCTTGGTGTCTAGTATCAACCAAAGACTGGACCAAAATGTACTGAGGAGATTGTTGTCTTGATCTAAGATGATATATTGTGGGATCCCAAAGTGTACCCACACTCATTCGAAGAAGATTTTAGCAGTGGCTTCTACTGTGATATTCTTCTAGCAGGCCACCATAATGGCCACGTTCAAAAATTTGTTGACAACCACAAAAACAAAGTCATTTCCATGCTTATTAGAAGGAAGGCCCAATATGTAATCTATGGAGATGGATTCCCAAGGTTGACTAGGGGTAAGCAACGAAGTATAGAGGCCTTGCTTTTTGATGGTCAGTTTAGCAATGGGGTAGGCAGTGTAGGATCTAATGTACTTCCCGACATCCTGTCGAAGATTTGGCCAATAGAAATACTTCTACAATACTGCGACTTTTTTCTCGACCCCGAAATTCCTAGCGGCCTGACTGTAGTGCACTTCCCAAATAATCTCGGCACGCTCGCTTGAAGGAACAAAAAAGTGTCCCAGGTGGCATAACATGGCATCCTGTAGGTGAAAATATAGAACTTGCTGACCCTCCCAGAGCGTATGGTATGTGTGGCCAAATTTTGGGTCACTTTTGTAGAGAAGTGTCCAATCATAAGTCTCGTGCCCACAAGAGTTGAGCATGGTGGTTAATGCCACAATCAGTGGTCGGTTGAGGCAGTCTACAACATTGTTAGTGCTACCCTTCTTATACTTGTTATTGAATTGGAACTGTTGCAGGTATGTGGACCACTTCTAATGGCGATTATTTTGTAACTTCCCTTGTGTCTGTATGAATTGTAGGAGTCGAGGTCTATGTGGATGACCGTTTCCTTCCCCAAAATGTAATGCTTCCATTGTCAGCATGCCTGCACAATGGAATACATCTCTTTGTCATAAGTGGGATACTTCTGGACTATGTCTGAAAGTGTCTCACTGTGGTATGCCACTAGATGCCCCTGTTGAGTAAGGACTGCCCCAATAGCATAGTCAGAGACATCCGTATCGATCTCAAATGGTTGTTGCAAGTCTATTAATGTGAGAACTAATGCAGAGCAGAGGCGATGTTTCAACTCTGCGAATGCCTTCTATTGATATTAAGACCAAGATAATTTTTCTTTCACTCCTCCCTCGGTGACTTGAATGAAGGGCCAAGTCATATGGGTGAATCCCAACACAAACTCGCGGTAGAAATTGGCAAGACCCAAAAAGCTGCGGATCTCTATCAGAGTGGTTGGGGTTGGCAAATCCGGAATGACTTGGATCTTGGCTGGATCCACATGCACCCCCCGTTCATCAATAATGTATCCCAAATACTGAACCTGGGTCATGCCAAAAGTGCATTTCTCCAAATTAGCACACAACTTGTGTTTCCACAGTGTTTGAAGAACCTGTTGTATGTGGTGGCGATGCTCTTCCCAACTCTAATAAAGATTAGGATGTCATCCAAGTATACCACTACAAATGAGTTGGTGAATCGCTGCAAGATGTCATCCATCACCCTCATGAAGGTCGCAGGAGCATTCGTCAAACCAAAAGGAATAACCAACCATTTGAAAAGACCCTCCTTGGCTTTTAAGGAAATCTTCCACACATTGGAGGGTTTGATTTGTACCTGGTGATATCCAGACTTCAATTCGATCTTGCTGAAATATTTCCCCCTTCATTTGGTCCAGAAGGTAATCAATTCATGGGATTGGGTACCTATTCCAGAAAGTGATCTTGTTCAACACCCGATAGTCAATATAGAGTCTCCAAGTCCCATCCTTCTTCTATACCAACACGATTAGGCTCCCACAGGGTGATGAAATCGGCCGAATGTGACCTTTCTATAGTAGCTCCTGAATTTGCCTCTTGATTTCATCGTTCTCTAGAATGGAGCACCGATAGATTGGTCCATTGGCAATGACACACCTTGGGTCAAATCGATGTAGTGCTTGACATGACAATGCAGAGACAGCCCTGCGGGGGAGGTGAATATGTCCTCATACTCCTTCATGACCTTGTCCATCTGTTGTTGTTGTGCATAGGGGCCCTATGTGGAGGTCATGGATACCATCTTCTTTTTTTCTTGAGGGCCTATCATCAGGGAAAAAAATTTCCCAGTTTTAGAAATGAGCTTACTACATTTTTTTTTACAGTAACCAAAGAGATGGTGGCAGGCGGGTCTACCTCTGGTATCCTGTACAACTTATTTCCAAATTAACAATAACAACGTGAAGCCTTGACTCATACATAACATGTTGCTTCCACAAGTATGGTTGGCCTAATAATACATCACAAACATTAAGGGAAGAAACGTCACATAATATCTCATTCGTGAAGGGCTTGATGTTGTATGGAATGCGGCACTATTGGCTCACACGAAGATCCCATCCTTGGTGAAGCCACTTGATGGTTTACGGTTGTTGGTGTATTGTGGTCAGTAAGCCCAACCTCTTCAAGACCTTTGCCAAAATGAGGTTCTTTTGGATCCTGCTATTGACAATGAACTGTAGCGGGGAACCCTTTACCCACATCTGGGAGTGGAAGAGCCACTCCTCCTCCTCTGGATCTTCAGGTTCCTCCTTCTGTATCTTCGTGGTGGCAATGGTGGCATTGGGATCCACATCGATAATCTGCTTCCCTTTTTCATTCCCATTTCTAGGTTCTGGCTCAAAGTCAGAACATGCATATGATTTTGAAGCCTTTAGCTCGACACCAATGACTACTTGGCCCGACACTCACTTATGATGTGAGTGGAGCTCTTATGGAAATCACACCACTTTCTCATGTCCTTCTTTGGTTTCACGGTGTTGTTCATTTCTTGTGGCTTGGGGGCACCTTTCCCTTGCTTCGGATTCACAGATCCAAAGTCTCGCTTCTTTTGTTTAAAATTCTACTCTATCTTGATGACGTATCGGTACGCCGTGCCGAGCGAGGTGACGTCTAGGAACTCCATGTCATCTTGGATGTACCTATGTAGGAAACTGTGGTACTTTAGTACCAAATGTTTCTAAGAATCCTTGATACTCAACTTCGTGTGAAGGATATGAAAAAAATTGGTAAACTCTGGCATGTTGTAGCTTATTCTGTCATTTTAGTTTTTAATATTATTCAAAATCCAAAAAAATGAAATATTATGTTTAAGTTTTGAAAAATCAAAAGAAAGTTTGAAATCTTAAAATATTAGTTCAACTTTCACTATCGGCGGAATTTAAGGTATTATGAAAGTGGGCCCAATTCATCTGCTAAAGCCCGAGCGTTTATGAGAAGCACAATCAAATATCGGCAAAGGAGGTTGGTAAAGTGCTCTGTGGGGGAACAACGAGCGTGGGTTATAATTCACAGCTCAACCCTCGCAGTTGACCCCGACGTTAGTACGGTTGATGGAGATTGATGACCAGTGATTGCTGCAATGGTTTATCTTTGATCAGCATCCCGTACACCCCCTACCCCCACGATGGGCCACCCATCAATGTTTCTCTCCACCTCACATCCTCCACGCCATCATCCGCTCCTATTCATTTATGTGCAGCTCACCCTTCGTACTCTATCACCTAATCTCTGTCACTTCATTAATTCGTTACATGATTCCCTTTTTCCCTCCGTTTTACTTACCATTTATAAAGGAAAAAATGAAACTCTGTCATATTAGTCACTTGTTTTTTATACGAGCAGTGCTAGCATATTAGCTTTCACCTCCAGTTCAACATTATAGGTCAGCAACTGTCATTCAAATACATCATGGCCAAACAAGTAAGTTCCTCTTCTTTCATCTATACCCCTCTGATGGACATTGAGCATGATATTTCTAACACTTTCTGTATAATTAAGCATCTTCCTCTGTATCAAGAAGTCATTCTGAACCATGAGAAGTCCCTTGTATTCATGCCAATGGTCATGTCAGGTGTTTTAGTAGCTTTTGTCCCAAAAACCCACTTGTTTGCAGAATTCATTTAGTGGTGTACCCTAAGCAATGTTTTTTCGTGAATCAGTTAGGAGAAAGTGTCTTCCAGGTAACTTCTCAGTTAATCCACCAAGATTTCAATTACCCTGTGTCTAGAACTTATGTCACTCTTACTGAAGAATCTTTAATATCATATTATGAAAACCTATCATCCTAGGAGTCCTCTTATTCTTTATCCTTCTTGGCTCCCAAACTTGGACAGTTCTCCCTTGATGAATTTTTTTTTTCTTTAGATATATTTGCAGTAGATATAAGACCAATTTTTCAAGTCATTTCTAAAATTCCGGGGAGGGAAGACTCCAGACAGGTTGATAAAGTAGTTTTGGGATTTTTCACCATGATGATGAAGCTATAAGTGGTATTAGATATTCCATAATTTTGGGTGGACACCATTAACACTCAATTCATGACTTTGTCACTCACTGGTTCATTTAAATTTCCTTCAGTTATCACTTATTTGTTCTTATACTAGAATGTTGAGCATTTTTCCAATTTGGGGTTAAACATGTTAGACATAAATAAAAAGAAATAGTCAGTGGTGTTTTGGACAGACTTGGTGAGGGGTGATCCGGAAGATGGTGGCTTGTTTGAGTTTACCTCTTTATTTCTTCGAGTAGTCTACAAGATTTTGAATGGGACCTTGCCACCAACATTTCTTCCCAAGGCTCAAGAATTTCTTCAATTTAGCAAAGATGTAAGATGTGGAGATTGGTTTATATTTCAAGAGCATGTAGAAATTAGGCTTTATGAGGCCTCAGTCAAACCATATAGACTACCAAAATTTGTGCCAATGAGACTCTTTGCTCTTGAGTTGATTAGACAAAGCTTGAATGTGGATCAAGTTCATTTTGTCCCAATGAAAAAGGGTTATCTCTTTAAGTTTCCTAGAATAGTGGGACCTTTCATTGTGAACACAAGGCAGGCTGCCCAAGAGGTTGAAAAATTATTAGGTGATATGTGTCTTTTACAGGTTGTGGAGTGGGCTTATGACCCACATAAGATCATTTATAAGAGGAGGACAAAAAATGGATATTCAGTTTTTGTACATGAAATTAGGCCAGAGGTTGAGAAAATGGAAAATGGAGGTTCACTGAACACCAAAGGGGCAGAGATTGAAACCCCTAGTATTTCAAAAAAAAGGTGCAAAAAGAGCTAGAGAGGAAGTCATTGATCTTGATGAAGAAGAGCCAGAAACAAAAAAGAGTACTAAACTATTGGATGTAATGTCTTCAGCACAACCTGGTTTAATAATTCAATTGGGAGAAACAGAGGGTGCACCAGCTTCTCCATCCTCCAGTGAGCTTGTTCATGAGAAAGTTTCTCTTATTCAGAGCATGTTTTCCCAGATAGCTAAAAGAAACTAGAAAATAAAGTTGAATATGGAGGCTTAGGCTGAGTCTCAAATCATTTCTGAGCAAACTAGGTTATTGTCTGTTATGGATTTAGAAAGGGGCCAACTTAAAATTGCACTCTCTCATCCCACAGAGATGTTAGTTGGATCCTCTAGTAACCTTAAAACTATCAATTTGATGGTTGATACTCAAAAACTCCCCATGCTTGACAAAATCAATTTGAACATGCAGACTTGGCAATTGATTGTCAATGATTTACATAAAACAAATGTAGCTGCTATTAAAGCAGAGAAAATGTTGCACAAAGTGATCAAGCAATTGAAGCTAGAGAAAGCTAATTCCAGAGCTCTAAATGCTCAGGTGGATGAATTAAAGAAGATTATTGTGAAGATAGGAGTCAATCTTGATGATCAACCTGCAATACAAAAACTATTGCAATTTTCTATGTCTAAGATTAGAATCTTGAGAAAGAAGTTGAATCACCAAGATCAACCTGCAATACAAAAAACTATTGCAATTTGCTAAGTCTAAGATTGGAATCTTGAGAAAGAAGTTGAATCTCCCTATAGGTGAGCACCCTATTGCTCAAGTTGAAAATGAAAAGGAGAAGCTTTTATAAGATGTTTTGCAGAAGACTGAAGAGGTTTATGTGCTTAAGGAATCATTGGCCAAGCTACAGAAACAAGTAGACATTCATGTCTGCACAGTAGTGATGCCAACCAATACAGAGGATCCAGTGGCATAGGTGATGCAATTGGGTACAAAATTAAAGATGGTTGAGCATGATCTGAAAAAAGCACAAAGGGATATGGAGATAGTTTGTAAATTATTAAACTTGAGTGATGAGGAGGCTAGAACGGAGAAGGAAAATGCCAAGAAATATAGGGAAGACTTCCAAAGGGTTGAAGAGGAGATTACAAGGTTAAAGGAGAGAATGAAAGGCAATATGTCTTTAATCCAAGCTAGGGAAATTCTCTGGGATGAAATTATCAAAGTCATCAAGAATATCTGGGAATTCCTTGTCATTGTGTTTGTTGAGAAAGCTATTGTCAGGGACATGGAAAGTTTGTTTATGTAAGATATGCAAAAATTGTTATAGAGATCCAAGTTTACAAAAAGAATGATAGATTTTATCAACTCTAAGTCTGATGCAGAGCTAAAAGAACATGACCTTATGGACAAAACAATGTGCGCAATGGATTTCAATAAGATGTTTATTAAAAATTTCTACAGAAACACTGCTGAGAAGAAGATGAATGAAATAAAAGAAGTAGTTTCCAGGTTCAATATTCTGTTTGATAAAAGAGTTAGGGTTGGGCTCCCCTCTTGCTGGGATTTACAAGGAAATTTTCTAGATGGGAATCATATGAGACTTTGCTAGTGGAAGCAAAAAGTAAGATTGATGGCACCCATGAAAAGACAACAGTACTAAAAGGAGCAACTATTGTGAATTATCTGAATAAGGATTTTAAACTTTTGTGGATGGTAAAGACTTTGTTTATAGACAAGCCTACTTATAGTAGGATCACAACGTTCAGAATGGAATTAAACAAACTGGAGGAAGCAACAAAGCCAAATGTACCATTGTGGAGAAGATGCAAAGTGTGGATGATAGAATAGACAAAAGATTCATCAGTAGGGCCATCTCCTCAAACCAACAATCCGAATAGTGACCAGCAACAATCAATCATAATTTGATTTGATTTCACTTTATGTTATTTGATTTTCTAAGAAAGTGAGGTGTCTTTTACCCTCCAATGTAATATTTTGAAATGACTTTTTACTTTAGGCAGTTAGAAAGTAGTTAAGTAATTCAACAGTTTTTGGTAGTTACCAGTTGTCTCATGATATATAAAAAGAGGGAAAATTAAGGAAAAAGGGTTCGAGTCTTGGGAATTTGAAGACTACATAATTTTGTACTTGATGAATTGGTGACTAATGAAAGAATCAGGAGTTTTCCATACGGTGCTGAGTATGATTTGTAATCTCTCTGTTATGTGTCATTTTATCTCTTTCTCTCTTTAAATATGGTAACGAAGCAGCTGGTCTTTCTTTACTTCTGTGAATGAAGTTAAATTTCCTTAAAATAGCGCTCCCATGTTTAAAGCTCCTTTCTATGTATTTCCTGTAAGTTAAAAATAATAATTTATGTTAAATACAACATATTGTCTCTAATCTTTCTAAGTATTCTTCACACAGCATTTGTATTCAACATCAAATGGCATCTTGAAATTAAAGTTCTTTTCTTTGTATTTTCTCTAAGTTAAAGATAATAGTTTCTGTTAAATACAACATATTGTCTCTAATCTTTCTAAGTATTCTTCACACAACATTTGTATTTAGCATCAAATGGCATCTTGAAATTTTCATGTCACCTATATGTCAAGGGTTTTAAAAATAATGATCTTCATACTCCTTAAGATAAAGACACTTTATACTAACGAGTGACATGCATAATCAAACTTTAATGTCTTAGGCACAATTTCTCCATAGCCAAGAAATTGGTTTCCTAAGAGACAACACGACACATCTCAGCCCCTTCCCTGCCGCAGCGTTGTCCACTTTATGTATTTATCCTCATAGTTCCCGTTAGGGTAGTACTGCTCCTTCATGACATCCAGGAATGAAGTCCAAGTGGGTATGGCTTAAAATAGTGAGGTCATACTTTCATCCTTCTGCTCACAGTAGGTTTCCCACCAATCCTTGACATGGGGTATGCATTTGAGAAGAGAAAAAGTAATATTTTCTTGGCTGGAAAACTCATAAACATAAAAATATCCTTCTAGCAAATTTAACCATTTATCTATGGCACCTACATCTATTTGACCCTCAAATATGGGAATTTTAAAGTTTACTTGTACCTTAAAAGGAGTGGAGCCTCCAAAGTGGCTGTTGGATGTGGATGCGCCACCGGTGGGCAACCGTTGAAGGATCTGGGCAAATTTATCCATCATTGCGTTTCTTTGTTTCTTGAGGGCCTCCTCAAGCAATATTTTGTTAGGATCTCCTAACCCCTCATCTTTCTTTTCTGCCCCCATGGGTGGCCGTTAGGGTTTGCGAGGCTGATCTTGCAAAGGTTCAACTAGATCGAGCCCTAACTCCTTATATCTTGACCTCGTTGGGGACATGCAAAGAAAAACAGAGAAAGAACAAACCGCTCAAATACTACTGATCTGGATTTAAACAGGAACACAACAAATTTCAGATATAACCATAAATACAAAGATGCAGTAGAAGTAACACTTCATTTCATTAATATCAAATACTAAAATATGCTTACAAATGGAATGGAGATAAGACTAGCTCGGGCAATGGTAGCTTATCTATGAGAAGAGATGTGGCGGCTACATGCCTCTAAACTATGTTACAATGATGCTAAAAGGACTATTTATTGTTGAGAAACAATGGAAATCCCTAAACATCCAAAAACCTAACCCTAGGAGATGAAGCGCCAAACTATGGGCCCCGTTTGGGTAAATTGGTAAATCAAATTCCTAGGGTCGTAACTTTGGCATACGATATCCATTTGACGTGCACAATAGATCGTTAGAAATATCTATTCGAGGGATACAACTTTTAAAATATCGACATCAATGTAAGACCCATGTTGGTCCCGTTTTTCCAAAAACATTGTTTAGGGCCTCAAAACGGCTCCGAAAGTTCAGGACCTGAAAAACTTCCCAAAATAGTAAATTGTGCTACAAATAAGGAAACTAAAATACTAAAATAAAGAATTGTGGGGGTCCAAGTGGAATAGGTAGATGGCCACCAATATCCACCTGGATCATTCCTCCCCCTTTAGGAAGTAATGGTCCTCATTACGTTGAGTTCCTCCATGAGATGAGGAAAATTTTGTTGAACTTGGTCCCTAGTGAGCCACTTGCCTTGGTGAAGGAGTTGGCATGATTTGAGAATTCAACATAGTTGGATCCTTTGCTGTCAAGTGTTTTTGATATGCATGTCCATGGTCCAATCAGCTGTAGCTTGTTCCATGCAATCTGGATTTAACTATGTAGGTGTGAGTTGTTCTACAATGTCTGATGTGTCTAGCAATGGTGGCAAGTATGGTTGAAGGTGGTCCAAATTGAACACTAGGTGCAGGCCAAGGAATGACGGAACGCTGAGCTTAAATGAAATGTCTCCCACAACCTTGGCAATGGTGTAAGGACCATATAAGAGATGTCTGAGTTTCTGATAGTGTTATAGACATATTTGGGCACTACAACCCCAATCTAATATGTCCATAAACCAAGGGCTTCTAAGCCCTAAATGTGTTGTTTCATATCCTAAAGGAACAAAGTCAGCTGATTACATCATCTCCCAGAAGTTCTCCTTAAAAAACTACTCAGAGCTAGTCAAAACTAGACCATACAGACTGCTCAGTGTTGAGGGTGTGATGCATCTCACCTGTCACATGTAAAAAGTGCGATGCATACTGAAAACCCCTTCTGTAGGGTGCGATGAGTGAGAGAAGACAAATGGTAGAGGCAGTTTTCTAGGTGGAAACCCAGAGAATCTTCTAGAAACTACTCATTTGACACTTGCCTCTCTGAATTTGCCCAAGGATGAGTAAGAGATCATGAAATCTCCAAGTGGAACCAAGAACTATCAGAGAAATGACACTAATCAAAATCCCAGAAGCTGACTCACCCACCTGCAAATATCTATATATGGATCCCTCATCCTAGAGATCCAGAGGCTGGAATTTTGTATTTTGCAAGGAAGTGTTGTTGGTTTCTCTGTGCAAAATTGTATTGTTGGGTGATCTAGCTTTTCATGAGGTGAAGAGGGCTTTCATGCTAGGAGGATGGCATAGGATCAGACAACTTGGTTGTAATCCTCTCTTGTACAACTTCTATCAATAAAGCTATTTGAGTTTTCCTCCATATTCTTGTATATTTCTGAATCTTGTAATGGTATATGCATTTGTATGGTTAATATACATCTAATCCTATATTGTTTATGGTTATAGATCTTTATGCTTTGATGGTATTATGCTGCTTTGACTCT
The DNA here is from genome assembly GCA_031772625.1 of Pinus tabuliformis. Classification (NCBI taxonomy): domain Eukaryota; kingdom Viridiplantae; phylum Streptophyta; class Pinopsida; order Pinales; family Pinaceae; genus Pinus; species Pinus tabuliformis. The sequence goes on along the minus strand of CM062810.1, from coordinate 104,991,927 downwards.
ACAGGCATTCTTTGAAGTGGGACAAGGGAGGAAAGAGTGGCGAAGCTCTGTCAAAGTAGGGAGGAAACAAGCAAGGAGCCAAGCGAAAGACTGAGGTTGGTACTCTTTGCTTCTCTCTCATCTATCTCTCATAAAGGAAAACACAAGTAACTTTGGTTTGTTTGTTTCTAAGATAGCTACCCATCTTAGTGGGACTAGCAGCTTTGAATGGAAACTAGATTTCCTGATAACAAATAGGATCCAGTAAGGCATTCCTTCTACAAATGCAACTAGACTTTTCCGCCCACCTGAAACTTATGTGGCACCTGATGTTGATCATGTCTCTATTTGTGTTTGGAATTTTATTTCTCTAGAATGTCTTGGACCTATTGGCGATATGTTGGATGTTCTGAATGAAGTTGTTTTCCTTATTAGCTTTGGACGGGACATGAGATGAACCTACTTGAGTAGCTGCAAATGGTATGGCCACATCAATGGGACATAGTGGCTGGAATCCCTAGCCCACCTAAAAAGGGTTGTGGCCAGTCGAGTTGTGGAGAGACTGGTTATAGCTGTGATGGACATAGGGGAGGCTCTCATCCCATGTGCGTGGATGATTTGAGTTTTACAAGCGTAGAATGTGTACGATCATCCTGTTGACGACCTCTATCTGGCCATCAGTTTGAGGATGGAAAGCTGTGGATGTAGTTAGCTTGGTGTCCGGCATCGACCAGAGACTGAACCAAAATGTACTGAGGAAACTATTGTCCTGATATGAGATTATAGACTATGGGATCCCAAAGTGTACCCACACTCGTTCGAAGAAGAGTTTAGTAGTGGCTTCTGCCATAATCTTCTTCTTGCAGGCCGCCATAATGGTCATCTTTGAAAATCTATCGATGAACACAAAAACACAGTCATTTCCATACTTAGTAGAAGGAAGGAACGACATCTAATCCATGGAGATGGATTCCCAAGGTTGATTAGGGGTAGGCAACAGAGTATAGAGGCCTTGCTTCTTGATGGTCGGTTTGGCAATGGCGCAGGTAATGAAGGATCTGTTGTACTTCCCAACATCCTGTCGAAGATTTGGCTAATAGAAATACTTCTATAGTACTGCCACCATTTTATGACCCTCGAAATGCCTGTTGGAAATAATACTGAGAGGGGGGATGAATCAGTATTATCAAATTCTTTTTCAATTTATACAAAGATTTGCAGATCTGACTAATGAAACTTGCGTATACCTCCCAGACTTATAATTTAATTTATTCTTCAGATGTTGACCATTAATCTGTGTGTCAGAATCATATAACAGTAAGCAGGAACAGAAAAGTAGAGCAAACAGTCACACAAAAGAACACAAGATATAAGGTGGAAACCCAATGTGGGTGAAAACCACCTACTGCAATATGTCTCTATCTTCTTTCAATTAGAAACTTCTTTTTACAATGATTATGTATTGGTGCAGTCTTATACCAGTATGCAGGCTTCAACCTGCAGAAGGATACAACCTTCTCCCATTCTCCAGATTCTTCTGGAAGGGAGCTACAACCCCCTTAGCTCTTGTACTAGTTGAGGTACTAGTACGTAGCTGCTAACCTACAGAAGACTTCTCTTTTCTTCCAGGGACCACATTTCATAAATTTTCAAACTGGATCCATGAATATGAATCAAACATCAAATAGATCTGCAATCAACCAACTTCCTTATACAAATACTGAATCAATAACTTCTCAGAACACAATATCAGTAACCAGACACCAATTCAGAACCCTGAACACTATAGTAATAGACAAAAGCAGCTGAAACATATTTCAAGAAAAATTCTGCAACTTCACCAATAGAAACTTGCGTACATCTGCAGTATTGACTTCTTTAACCTGTGGGTATCCGCATGTCCGTTGTGTCGAACTTTCAGGTATCCGCACCTACGCTATGTTGAACCTGTGGGTATCCGCGCCTGCTCTGTGTCAAGCCTGCGGGTATCCGCACCTGCGCTGTGTCAAACCCGCAGGTATAGATAATTTATCAGACTTCAATTATACCCCAGATTATCAGATTTACAGATCTGATCATGTGCCAAAGAGATCTTGACCCATCAGTAGATCCGTCTTGTAATGCTCAGGTTTCTCCTTGATTCAGGTCCAGCTATAACTCACCAACCGATCATCAGTATTTCAGATCTTTGTCATCTCAAGATATTCAACATATTAGTTGCTCCAGCCAAATGATATCCTTTCCTTTTTATAGTCTAGGCCTTACTCAAACCACGGTCCAAAACCATAGAGATCCAAAACTAGGGACCCAAAACCTGGGTTCAATACTTTAGATGCAAAACCACAGACCAAAACCATAGGATCAAAAATGTCGGACTAAATACCATGGTCCAACCATAATATTTCCCACGTGTGTGCTTTTCTCTGCATGAAAGTGCGTGTACTTTATGTCTGCACTTTTTGTTCAGAGCACCTGCGTAGATGTCTGCAGCTTTTGTTCGGCGCACCTGCATATGTCCTCAACTTTGTGAACAGGAACCTACAGGTATCTCATTTTCTACTATTTTGTGAGCCTGAACTTGTGATTTGCTATTTGAGTGAGTTGCCATCAAGGACAAAACTTATGTCATCGAGCCAAACCTATGTCAAAATGCCAAAAATCTCCCCCTTTCGACTTGATGGCAACCCAAAGTCACTCAAAGTCTTTTCTCCCCCTTTGACATCAAGGGCAAAGGGTTATGCTCCCCCTAAGTACATGCTGAAATCTCTGCTCTGCTATGTTTTCCAAGCTCCCCCTGACATATAGGCAAGATCTGCACGAAGATGTTCTACAAAAGAAATATGACTTTATACATCATAACTGACCTTCCTATCACCAAAGACTCATACATACGACTCCCAAGCATATTACATTATCCATCCCAAGCATAGTGGGGCAACCAACATAGGCCATTACATGACCTTGACAAAAGAAAGATAGAGACAAAATATTAGCAACATCTGTCAATCATTATTCAGATCAGTATCCATGTTCTCCTTCTGCACTTGCTCCTCCTGAAATCAAAACAACTGAAGAATTGAACCAAGATCTTCTATGATAATGCCAATAATGCATTATTAGAAGAATATATGCTCCCCCTGAACCTGTGCCAGATTGTCTCTGACAGACCCATATCAGACTCTTCTCATCCTTGCTTTTCTTCAAGTCGATTGTACCCACATAAACCAGCGTATGTACGCGTATACCCCATATGAAACTCGTGTACAACCAACAATCTCTGAAAACAGACAAGATTCAACAGCAAGATGATGCATCAATTACCCCCAGCTTTTGTCTGAGGTATTCAAAGGTCTCCCTGGGCAGTGGTTTGGTGAGAATATTAGCAACTTGTTCCTTAGAGGGAACATACTCCAATTTGACCTTTTGTTCAAGCACTTGTTCTCGGAGAAAATGATACTTGATCGGTATGTGCTTAGTCTTTGAATGCATGACAAGATTCTTTGAAATACTGATTGCACTTGTATTGTCACAGAAAATAGAGATAGGTGGAGTGCAGGTGATTTGAAGATCTTGAAATGTTTGCATCATCCAAAGGAGTTGTGTGCAGCAAGATGCAGTAGCTACATATTCTGGTTCAGCTGTAGATAATGCAATAGAGCTTTGTTTCTTGCTGAACCAAGATACTAATCTAGGACCCATGAAGAATGCACCACCACTAGTGCTTTTCCTATCATCCACGCTTCCCGCCCAATCTGCATCAGTGTATGCATGAAGTGTGAGATCTGTACCTCTAGGATACCATAAGCCATAGTTTTGAGTTCCTTGAAGATACTTGAAGATTCTCTTAACTGCTTGAAGATGAGTTTCCTTTGGATTTGCCTGAAACCATTCAACTATTCCCACTACATGCATAATGTCTGGTCGGGTACCTGTTAGATAGAGCAGACTACCAATAATGGATCTATAGGTTGGTTGACGTACAACTACCAATTCATCATTTGCGCTGAGGCTGCATCCTGTCACCATAGGGGTACATACTGGTTTTGAATCCTCCATCCCATATTTCTTCAAGATCTGCTTGAGATATTTATTTTGTGATAGAAAAATGCCATCTTTGTTTTGTTGGACTTGTAAACCAAGAAATTATGTGAGCTCACCAAGCATGGACATTTCAAACTCTTTTTGCATCACCAAGGCAAAATTTTGACTCATGTCTTCTTCGTTGCTACCAAAGATGATATCATCAACATACACAAGTATCAGCAACTTATCATTGTCAATTTTTATATATAGATTGCTATCAGTTGACCCTTTTATAAAACCTTGTTGATGGAGGTACTTATTCAACCGATAATATCACGCCCTTGGAGCCTGTTTAAGGCCATAGAGAGCCTTTTTGAGTATGCATACAAGTTTTGGATCATTTCCAAGAATAAACCCATATGGTTGTTCAATATATACTTCTTCATTTAAGTCTCCATTCAGAAAGGCAGATTTTACGTCCATCTGAAATACTTTGAACTTCTGAAATCTAGAGAGAGCAAGGAACATTCTTATGGCCTCAAGTCTAGCAACTGGAGCAAAAGTTTCTTCAAAGTCTATTCCTTCTTGTTGTGCATATCCTTTACAAACAAGTCTTTCCTTGTTTCTAACCACATCCCCATTTCATTCAGTTTATTTTTGAAAATCCATTTTGTCCCTGTGACATTCTTATCTTTTGGTCTAGGAACCAACTCCCAAGTGTTATTCTTTTCAATCTGCTTGAGTTCTTCTTCCATGGCCTTGACCAAGCATTCATCTTTGCAAGCCTCTCTTACGTTCTGCGGTTCAGTGGAGGAGAGCAATGCTAGATAGCTTGAAGCTTCTGAAATGGTTCTTCTTGTTTGTACACCTGCCTCTTTCTACCCCAGAATTTGAGATTTTGGATGATTCTTCTGAACGTATCTGGATGGATTCTTTTCTTCTATCCTTATTTGTTCTTCTAGTGCCTCATGGGTCTCTTCTTCGTCATGAATCTGATTTGATGTTGACGGATAGTCTTCACCATCTTCAAAATCTTTAGATTTTACCTGCCTAGGGGTGTTTCCTTCTTCATCAACCACTACAACAATACTTTCAACAATTTTACCAAGTCTTTTATTGTAACATTTGTAAGCTTTGATGTGGGGAGAGTAGCCAAGTAAAATGCCTTCATCTACTCTAGGTTCAAACTTGCCAAGATTTTCATCAGTCCTTTTAATGTAGCATTTGCTTCCAAAAATTTTGAAGTATTTTACCGTGGGAGTCTTACCGTACCAAAGTTCAAGAGGAGTCTGAGTGTTGTTTACCCGGACGTTTGTCTTGTTGAGAATAGTAACATCGGCAAATGCAACTTCACCCCAGAAGGTTGCGGGAGTTCCAAACTCATCAAGCATAGCACGAGCCATTTGTTGAACCGTTCTGTTCATCCTTTCCACTACTCCATTTTGCTGAGGAGTCCTTGCAGTAGAAACTTCCCTTCTTATTCCATGTTCTTCACAAAAATCGAAAAATTCATCTGAGGTAAATTCCCCTGCTCGATCAGATCTGAGGAATTTGATTCTGCGATCTGATTCGTTTTCAACCAAGGCTTTGAATGACTTGAACTTTTTGAAAGCTTCATCTTTATAATTCATGAGTCCTATCCAACACATCCTTGAAAAGTTGTCAATGAACAATATGAAATAATCTTCTCCTCGAGGTGACCTCTTCGTAGTTGGACCACATATATTGGTGTGAACAAGTTCAAGTGGCCTGCTAGTTGATCCTTCCTTCTCAGGGAAATTAGTTCTGGTTTTCTTACCAAATTGACATGATTTGCATATTGTATTGTCTGGAATTCTGATGTCAGGAAGATCACGAACTGCCTAATATTTGCATGCTTTCCTTATTAGAGAGAAGCTAATATGCCCCAGTCTTCTGTGCCATAGCCAGTGTTCATCATTCTTGCTTAAATAGCATTGTTGTTGTTCTTCCTTGAGTACGTATAAGTTTTTTGGACTTCTTATGCCTCTGATCACTGTCTTTCCTGTATCAAGCTCACGAACAATACATCCATTTGATCGAAATATTACCTCAGTTCCTCGATCACACATCTGACTGACACTCAATAGATTATGCTTTAAGCCATCAACATACATAACATTACCAGCCTTGACCTTTTCTTTCAAACGAATAGAGCCTTTACCTTTTATGAATGCAGGAGTGTCATTTCCAAATGAGACCTTCTTTTCCTTTTCTAAGGCACTATATGAATGAAGTTTTTCTTTATTACCTGTTATATGTTTCGAGCATCCATTGTCGATGTACCATTGATTTTCCTGTCCTTCTGCATATAAGTCTATCCCACATCTTTCCGGTTGCGTTTATTTCTTTTTCCATGCTTTGGAACTCAATGAGGCTTGCTCCTTCTGAGTTGTTTGCTGAAACCTGCTTCTGCATTTAGAATCTTCATGACCGAAGTTGTTACAGATAGAACATTCTAGTTCATTTTCAAGAGCAGAGAATTTATTATAGGTTCTTTCATGATTCCTGTCATACTCCTTTGTTTTTGAGCTTCCCTAGTCATGATGGTCTTGTAGGCAACACATTGAGAAGCTTTATGACCAAAGCTATGACAAGAGAAACATTGGCCATTGAAGAAATCCCTGCGATTATCAAATCTACCATATGATTGTAGTTTCCAATGATTTACCTGTGGTTAGTTGAGGCTTCTTGACGTAGATTTCCCCTGATTTACTTGATAATCTTTGATCATTCTTGAAGCAAATTGTCCCTGATTTACCTGGTGATCTACATTATGATTTTGCTGTCGATTGTCAACTTGTTCACTTCTCCTTGCTGCATCAAGATAACTTTTGGAGGTGGATGGCTTCTGTGCTTGCTTCTGAGCTTGAGATGCTTCTTCGGAATATCCGAGACCATTCTTGATTAGAGGAGAACGCTACACTTTGATAATCTCATCTAGAGTTTTAGATCCTTTAGCAAATATGAGATTAAGGGCTTTTGTTTTCTCAATTTCTTTTCTAAGTCCCACAATTTCACATTCTAACTCTTCATTGTGTTTATCCTTTTCAGCAAGTTGGAATGTTAGAGTATCTATAATCATATTCTTTTCCTCTAAACAAACTTTAAGTTTAGAAATTTCTTCATAAAGACCTTCTTCATTTATAGCATCCAAGAAATCATCATCTTCAAAAGCCATCAAAAGTCTATCATCATTTCCTTGTTCATCCCCATCACTATTTGACAATCCATCACTGTCTTCATTCGTGTAATAGCTCTTCTTATTTACATTCTGTTTTCTGTTCCATCTAACAGGTTCCTTATCTTTGTCTAGTTTATCTTTATGAGGACATTTTGTAGCATAATGACCGACTCTTCCACAAGCAAAGCATTTGAAAGGCAGCTTACCTCTGAATCTTCCAGTTCCCCATTGAAAGTTCTTGACAAAATTTGATTCTTCCTCTTCTTCTGACATAAGTCCTGACTCATAGTAATCTCCTTTTCCTGAAGCCTTGAATGCAACTTCTCTCCTGTCTGATGGTCCTCCTTTTCTCATTTCGTAAGCAGTTAGAATTTCGTGCAGCTGTGACATGGTAAGGCTCTGTAGATTCTGCTTTTCTTCTATGGCAGAAACTTTTGAATCAAACTTAGGAGACAAAGATCTTAGAACCTTTTCAACCAAAACAACTTTTATTTCTTCACACAAGTTTTTCATACAGTTTACGATCTCATCTATATGTAGGAAATATCTAGCCACACTTTCATCATTATGCATTCTGAGACTTTCATATTGAATTCTAAGACTTTGTAATTTTTCTCGTTTTACCTGTTCATCTCCTTCATAGCTCAGAACGATCTTGTCCCATATTTCTTTTACGCTGTTGAGCTGCATAACCTTGACGAATTCTGATTGAGATTGACTTCCTAATAGAGTATTGACAACTTTTGCATTTATTTCATACTGCTTCTTACCAGCTGCATCTGTAGGAGTTGCTGATGGAAATGTGTATCATGTTTCCACAATATCCCAAACTTCTGTACCAAGAGATTGAAGATAGGCCGTGATTCTTACCTTCTAATAGACAAAGTTTCTCCCATCAAAAATCGGTGGCTTGATAGATGCTTCCTTTTCGTAGTTGCTCATGATGATAGATCTTCCTTCAAGCGATCAAGCTTTTCCTGAAGGACCTACTCTGATACCAATTGTTGGAAATAATACTGAGAGGGGGGGGGGGGTGAATCAGTATTATCAAATTCTTTTTCAATTTATACAAATATTTGCAGATCTGACTAGTGAAACTTTCGTATACCTCCCAGACTTGTAATTTAATTTATTCTTCAGATGTTGATCATTAATCTGTGTGTCAAAATCATATAAAAGTAAGCAGGAACAGAAAAGTAGAGCAGACAGTCACACAAAAGAACACAAGATATAAGGTGGAAACCCAATGTGGGTGAAAACCACCTGCTGCAATATGTCTCTTCTTATTTCAATTAGAAACTTCTTTTTACAATGATTTTGTACTAGTGTAGTCTTATACCAGTACGCAGGCTTCAACTTGCAAAAGGCTACAACCTTCTCTCGTTCTCCAGATTCTTTTGGAAGGGAGCTACAACCCCCTTAGCTCTTGTACTAGCTGAGGTACTAGTACGTAGGTGCTGACCTATAGAAGACTTCTCTTTTCTTCCAGGGACCACGTTTCATAAATTTTCAAACTGGATCCATGAATATCAATCAAACATCAAATAGATCTGCAATCAACCAACTTCCTTGTACAAATACTAAATCAATAACTTCTTAGAACACAGTACCAGTAACCAGACGCCAATTCAGAACCCTGAACACTGCAATAATAGACAAAAGCAGCTAAAACATATTTCAAGAAAAAGTCCGCAACTTCACCAATAGAAACCTGTGTACATCTGTAGTATTGACTTCTTTAACCTGTGGGTATCTGCACCTCCGCTGTATCAAACCTGCGGGTATCTGCACCTGCGCTGTGTCGAACTTGCGGGTATCCACGCTTGCGCTGTGTCGAGCCTGCGGGTATCCGCGCCTGCACTGTGTCAAACCTGCGGGTATAGATAATTTATCAGACTTCAATTATACCCCAGATTATTAGATTTATAGATTTTATCATGCACCAAAGGGATCTCGACCCATCAGTAGATCCATCTTGTAATGCTCAGGTTTCTCCTTGATTCAGGTATAACTATAGCTCACCAACCTATCACCAGTATTTCAGATCTTTGTCATCTCAAGATATTCAACATATTAGTTGCTCCAGCCAAATGATCTCCTTTCCTTTTTATAGTCTAGGCCTTACTCAAACCATGGTCCAAAACCATAGAGATCCAAAATTAGGGACCCAAAACCTGGGTTCAATACTTTAGATGCAAAACCACGGACCAAAACCATAGGATCAAAAATGTTGGTAGATTTCTTCGTACAAACCCCAACCCTTTCCTACTTCAAATGATGAAGTATTTATACAAATTATAAACTAAAATATATTGATAAAAATCTCGAGATATTTTTACAAATATGTTAAACTATTTTACACAAATAGAAATGAAATGTAGAACATTCAAAACTAATGTATCTACTTGGAACTATCATTAAGGATTTTTGTTGAAAAAGTGTTGGCTTGAGGGGTCTGACCCAGGTTCAACATTAATTAGCCAAACAAATCCCTAGACTACTAGCCCTTTCAGCATCAACTCACAGAGTGTGGACTGAAGTCTCACCCAAAGAAGTATGGGGGGATGTTGGAACCAAGTTTCCGCACCCTTGAGAGGGTTTTGATGTCATTTTATCTCTTCTATCCCTACCTTCGCACAACTGATCTCCCTCTAGGGCTTGTAAGACAAACCCTCTATTCTGTCTTTCAATACCTTCGCGAAAGTACACGATCGACCTTTGCGCAGCTTTAACCCACAACTCAGGTACTTTCATGCTGCTATAGCAACGTGCTGTGTAGATTCCTCTATTATCCTAAGTTATTTGCTTATCTTGTCAAATACTTAATGTTATCACCACATAAGAAGATTTTTGTGTTTGAGTTCTATTATTCAATTTAACTATAGTCATTCACGCACCATATAAGCATAAACAAGGAAATTCATACACAAGATATTCAAACCGATTAATTGAAAAAATACACAGAATCTGCAGAATGACTTTTCTTTATTGATAATTCCGAACGATTATAGACTCAACTCGCCCTACACACTCAGCTGCAGGGGTCTGTGCACTCAGCTGCAGAACCTCTACCTATGCTACAACCCAAGACTTAGACTTCTTTCTCTAAAGCTATGATTCTCTTCATCGTGTTATCCTATTAACTACTTAGAGCTTAGCTCCTTTTATACAATCCCATGGTCTGCGGACCATGGGTAGATCTTTTACAGCTGACATTACATTTCCAAAATAAGGGTGGACAACCCTATGAATCTTTAACACCTACCACTCTGTGACCACAAAATGTAGAGTCTTTACACCTAGATTACAAAATTTGACCAAAATATGGGCTTTTAGCTCCAAAACTATCCATGCGGGATCCCGTGCCCAATAGGCCCCAAACACAAACATCGTGACTCACCCTCGAGTCACTCTGCAGGTGCAGAGATCTTAGCACGAAGACCTCCCAACTCCATTTCGATGACCACAAACTCAGCAACGCATTGAGCGGCCACCTGCTGGACTTCTTCCACTCTCTGCTCAGTGACTGCCATTGAACTGCCACCTTGAATCTTCTGCTGAGTTGCCTACAATATCACGAGGTTTCCTTCAATGGAAGCTGTGATCATATATGCCTCATCTAACCATGGTTATAGGCACACTTTTAGGACCACTTCTTTATCCCGAGCAACATCCAACTGTTCCTTAAGCGTCTTTGCCTCCTGCATCCATGCGAGCCTATGTGTAAGGGCAACCATCTGCATAGTCCCTTTGACCTTGTCATATCTTTGTTGTAGCTCACGCACCTCTGTCTCTAGGTGCTCTACATTCGAGTCCTCCTGTAGGGTGGTCAGGACCTTGAATGACTGTTCAAAAAGTCGTGTGCAGTCTGATACTACACTATCGACCGCTACTATTGCTGTTGTAACAATGGTGGAACGTTGTTCCCTAACTTCTGGCAGAGTTGAATGCTGAGACCTCAACTACAATTTTGTGATCTGTAGGTTCAACTCCAGCTGAATCCTAGTCATCTCTATCTAAGTGTCGTGCACCCCTGTGGAAAACCTATGGACGCATGCCTCAATCGGTTCTTCTACCTAAATGTCGAACTCCGGGACCATTTGGCAGGCTTCCTCCACCACTTGCATGATTTTCTTATTCTGTTCCACTGCCTCATTGCATTACAAGCCCAACTGCTTGATATTGATGCATTGCTCGCTCATCACCTGCAAAGCGCGACTCTCCTGGGCCCTAAGTTCTGCGGTGACTCCATCCTGCAAGATGTGGAGCGTCTCTGGAGGGAGCAGGGCCATATTCAATCCTACCCATTTCACGTTGCTGACCATGGACCTTTCAGCCTCATTTTCTGTAGTAAGTGCCCCATCTGGTAGTAGTATCATGTTGGTTACCCTTGTGCATAATATATCTGTGGCAACTGAAGTGCCGACTACGAGGCTGATGGACATTGTGCTAGCTTATGGAGTGTGAGCATGCAACTCCTGTAGCTCTATCCGGAGAGCCCCTAATACCAACTGTTGCTACTCTTCTAACTGGTGGAGGCCCTCCACAGTGACTTCCATTACCATTTCTCTAATATCATGCAAATCCCTCTCAGTGAGGGTGATTGGGTCCAAGGATGTCTTTGAAGCCTTGATTTTCTTTCGTGACACTACCTTCTCTTGTAGTCATTGAGGCTTGAATTGGGTGGACATCATCTGTGGGTACGTGCCACCTTGTTCTGTCAGTTCCTCTATTTTTGCCTCAGCATCGGGCGAAGGTGACTTCTGTCCTTCGCGCTCTTCTCCTCCTGTCTCCTACTATTCTACCAATTTCGTGGCATCACGCGCTACCTGGGTCTTAGCCTCTGCTTCCTTTTTTATGTGCTTCTCATCTAGCTGCACCCTTCTAAGCTTTGTTTCTTCCTTCTTACATTGCATGGTGGACTTGTCCATTTCCACCATGGAGCCTGTTGCAGCACGCCACTTCGGTGGCCAAGACTCAAGGACTACAAACATAACATCATCTATTTCTAGGTAAGGTAAGCTATGCCATGTCTTCATGGGGTCCTTCCGCGTCTTGATAAGACATGGTGAAAATCCACTTTGAACTTTGTAAAGCTCTACAAATGAGCGTATAATGTGGGTGATAACTATCCCCATCTGGATACTCATCTCCATCAAGATCCAAAAGATCTTGCTTTCTTTTATGTGTTGTGTGTCCTTGGTCGCCCACAGAGAAGCATACTTCACTGCATCTAGAAGGTTCGGTGAGACCGAAGGGAATTGGCTGTCTTCTAGCAGATCCCATGCCATTAGTATAATTGACAACAAGAGCCATACGTAGTGGAACGTATTGCCCTGCTCCTGTGCCTCGTGACAGTTCGCAAGGAACTCGCCGCATAGATAATTCGCCTAGTTGAAATGGACTCCTTCAATGCATTAGGCTGCTAGTGCAATCACAGGTGTGGGCACCTCATCCGCACGACACTTCTGCATAACCTTCCCTACTAATATTTGCATTGATACCTTGACTGCAGGGTTGTTAATGTTGGAGATGGCATATCCCCACTTCTTCTTCTCCAACTTGAATTTCTTCTTCATGGCTTCTACGAGGACCAACTCACCACCTTTTCCTTATGATATATTGGCTGGATCCTCCTCTGAGTAAGGCAACCATGTGATCCGATGGATCAAGTGGTCTGTGATGGGAATGGACTCCTCCAGCCACAAACACCCATCATGCACCAAGCAAAGCAGTTGCCTGATGATGAAGATGGTCACTAGGGCGCGGTGGTAATGCAGTACCCAGAGCAGGTTGAGAAGCCTGGATTTCTCTACACCCTTGAGCCATTTCCATGGCTCTAATTTGATCGTTCTAGCAATCATTTCAACCTATCAACACATTAACTACTTAGTCGCTAAATTTAGGAATTTCTCATGATTTGTGAGGTCCCAATCTTCAAACTTTATTACAAGAACCCACCCTAAGTGTGGCCCCTAAAAAACAATGTCATCTGGGAGAAACAGAGTTTATAGGGAGCTCTTCCTCTCGTCTATGTCCTTTGGCACCCTGTCTTTGCCCTTACATGGAGGAACATATTTTGGAAACCTGGTAATAGGGTTCGCACCCTGGGTTTCAACTTCCAGTTCCAAATCCTCCTCCTCTGCAAGGATTTCTTTAGATTCTTCCTCGTCGACCTCCAGATTAATGGCCTTCCCCTTTTCCTGCAAAGTGAGCTTTGTCCTCTATGGATTTCTTAGTGAGATGCACACTGGTAGAATATTTTTCTTATCCTTATTTGGTCTTGGTGTCCTGGGTGATTTAGGGACTTCGACTACCACTTCAGCACTCTCTGGGGTAGCGTCTACTACCTCAATTTCCTGCGCATCTTCCTCGGGTTTCAACATCATTCTATTCAGGAGATCCTGCGTCTCCTATAGCAATCTCTCAAATGCTAAACATGCTCTCAAAGCCTCAAAATTCACATAGTCCATACACACCTGATAGCACAAAAACTGAATTTTCAAATGCAAGTGTTTTTCGCTGGACAACCACCTATGATTTATAGGGGTTTTTTATTTCAAATTTGACCGTTCTCCCCACATTCGGCCCATTAATACTAGACTGGTGGTAGACTTTCAAGAATCTAATCCATAAATTTTGCCTTAAATTCCTACTGCCCCCTCCATTTGGCCACAATCCGACCATCAAATCATGAACAATGACTTTAACGGTCACTTTCTGGTGGACCTGCGCACTATTTCTACAAGTAGTGAAACTACCTTCGCGTTGTCGTGGACCCCGTGACACTTCCCTACTTCGCGCAGTCCTTAGATTGCGTAGCTCCCCAACTCGGGTAGTGTATTTTATAGTCCTGTGCCTTCTTTCAGCTACTTAGAGCGCTAAGGCTGTGCTACTTTCATTTAGTCACATGGTTGAACCGCCGTGTATGGCTTCAAGCGAATGCCATTCACCTTTCCTAGCAAGGGTTCTCCATTTAACTTGACCAGTTGTACTGCTCCTCCAGAATTTATCAAACTTACTATCATACAAAAAAACCAGATTGTTTACCTTAAATTTGCGTAGCTTGATGTGTCGATCATGCCATGCCATTTCGTGCTACTTTTGCACTGTTGGTAAAACCTCGCCAAAAATATTTCTTCTTCGAGCTCATCCAGCTATGCGAGCCTCTTTTCTAGGGCTTCATGATCCGTCATACGTGTGAGTGTTGCTATGCGTAGACTAGGCATGATGTATTCCATAGGAATTATGGCTTCCACACCATGGAAAAGCCTAAAAGGGGTTTCTCCTGGCAGATTTTTGCATGTTGTTCGATAAGCCCACAATACTCCAAGTATGTGTAGGTCCCAATCACTTGATTGAGCATTTAAAACCTTGGTCAATGCATTTTCAAGCCCTTTGTTGAATGTCACTGTTGAGTCATGGAAAAGGTATGCATATGTTATTTATTTCATCATCCTTTTCCTTTAGTTATATCCCTTTTATATCCTAAAATGTTAATATATCAAAGGATTATGGTAAGAATGAGGAAATCATCTGTAATTACAATTTAGCTGATCGTATCCTTCTTTATGTAGGAAAAATATGAAAAGGGATAATTGTTGTTCCCTAGCCAAGGAACACCAAGAAAGCAGCAAGATAAGGAAGGATGCGGCAGTTACAGATACATCCAAAAGCAAATCAACAGGATCAGCGCAAGGAGGGAAAAATGTCTAAACTTGGAAAATTATGCGAATCCCTCAGGATCAAGAGATTCTGAGAGATCGCTTTTACTATTTATCTTCTTACCTCTTTCCCATTATAAAAGGCAACAATTGTAAGCAGAAAGGGGGAGAATTACTATTGAGAAATTGTAACGTTTGTCACTGATTCTCGCTGTTGAAACAGAGCACGAACTTACTGTAATGCTTATGCAATGATTAACATGTAAAACAGTTGTTGTTCCTTCGCATATCCTGAAGTAATCTGGCAGTGGTCATTGGCGACTAAGGGCCCGGCCTTGGTGGATTCACTTGCTGTTCCTGTATCATGCATTTATGATTCTTGCAGTGTGATGGTTTGATTAAATTTCTACTTTCTACAATTATATCGCTTTGCTATTTCCTATTTTCCAATCTCAATGGAATTGTTTTGTTCATATATTTTGCAGTAATATCATTGATATAGTTTATTGTTATTTTAGATCTAGTTATTTGGTTAACCATTCTGTTTTGAGATCATCTACTATAAAGAGTATTTACTACTGCTATCGAAGCTCTTAGATTGAGATAATTTTCTGCTTATATTAAGAATTGTGTTGATTGAGAATAAATCAGTTAAAAGAGGAATGAGTTATTACTACTGTATTATCGACTGATGATTATCGTTACTTTGATGAATGTCTACTTTAGTTTCATTAGATGATTGAGTTTTCTTTTAGTTGCAATTAGAATTTAGTTGCTACATCCATTTACTCTTTTATTTGAAAGAAATATACTGGAATTTAGAAACACTACTCTCTGAGTTAAATAGCGCCACATACTGTGTACACTCTTGAAATGAAAGACTTTCCTGGATTGATAATTAATGTGAAGATAATTAGGAGTTAAAAATACACCTTTTATCACTCAACATTTTGGCGCCATTGCCAGGGAGAGTGTAGCCATTTCTGAGGAGTAGTGTACATTTGATAATTGTTGTTGGAGAGGAATTGGGTTTTGAAAATGGAAGGTAAGAACCTATGTAACGAGCAAGTAAAGTGCTTGCTCCCCCACCCGCTATTCAGCACAATTACAGAAATCTGAAATAGGTATTTGCTGCTTGTCTATTGGGAGAGAATTGGGTATTAAAAACGAAAGGTAAAAACCTGAGTACAGAGCATGTAAAATTCCTGCTCCCCCACCCCATTTCCAGCAAAATTGTTAAGAACTTAGGGTAGAAGTAAATATTTGAATTGTGTGTATGACTTAGAATAAAAAAATTAAAAATAATGCAATTCCACTACCCAAACCCGACAAAGCTAAGGGACCGGTGACCCTTGGACAATCAACTTTCATAGACGACATCATAAAGAAAGTCGAATCTCAGCCATCAGTAGGTCCTAGAAAAGTTGCTTTCAGACAACCTACTGGCTCCCTTCGGGCCACAGGCTCACCATCTATAACCTTTGCTGAGGTCCACAAAAAAACATAAAAGACTGAGCAAAGTTTTCAAGAGATTGAAAATTCTCACCCAATTTCTTTATAAGAAGGGAATTCTAGTAATCTTCGTGAAGGAGGAGGAGAAACAGGGGAAACAGAGGAGCCAAGATGCCCCCAGGTAATAATTCAACCAGGAACACTCAACATCCTAGATAGAGGGAGTGTCGTTAAGTTCACTCAAGAAGAAGCAGGCGAAACAGAGGAGCCAAGATCCCCTCAGGTAGTAGTTTAGCAAGGAATGGTCATTATCCCATACCAGGGAAGTGCTGGTAAGCTCATTCCCACCCCTTCTAGTCATCCTAGGAATAACTCTCTAGAGATCCTAGAAGGGTATTGGCACATATTTGATCAATTAGCCAACAACCCACAAACACCTCAGACCTCCACCTTGTAGTATCCCATCATTGACATAGCAGTCAATGCACCTATGAAAGCCATCCCTCTCCAAAATATTCCTACCTTTCATGGGCTGACATCAGAAGATCCAGACGCATTTCTGTTTGAGTTTGATGTATTGTGTCAGGGGTATGATTATGCCACCGACCCCCAAAAATTAAAATTGTTTCCCTCTACATTGAAAGGAGCAGCCTTGTGATGGTTGTAGAGCGATAACTAGGGTCTCTCACACCACCAATTATTCCACATTATTAAGTCAATCTTTCAAGGAGTAACTCAATCCGAGGCTGTTCTGTCCAAGTAGTGCTCGGTAGTATAGCGTTCTAATGACTTGAAAGGAAACAAACACTAAGCTGTAACTAAACCAATTCAGAAAATGAAATCACGCAAGGCAAATGATCAGTCAAGGGTACGGAACCAATAACCCTTCCCTTTAGAAACTGATAAAGAAAGAAAACCAAAGCATGGGCTTATAGGTCAGGGAGCTAGGCATCGTCTTGCTGGGCTCACGACAGCCTTAGGCCTGCTATCACGCGAAAGCAATAAAGGCAGATTAATGAAAGTAAAATGGAACAGCAATTCTTAAAATGGAACAGCAGTAATGAAATGGAACAGCAGTAATGAAATGGAACAGCAAACTATCATAAACATGAAACGTCAATCATATAAAATGGAACAGCAAACCCAAATGGAACAGCAAACTCCGAAGTATGTACACGGTCTATACTACTGTAGCGATCCGAGAGCAATGTATGATGCGACTATGTTTCTGAACAAAGTGATATTATCTTCAAGCCTCACAAATACTTATTTCATATGAATCCAATAATGATAACATTCATACCAATAACTTGCTGTAGAAATGGATGCAATTCGAATAGATTCAGTTTGTGTAATACAGAGACGTGAATTACAGAACTTATTCAGATTCAGATATTAATTAAGAAGCATAGTCTATCATATAAGAAATGTATCGGATTACTGAAACAAGAGAAATAAGCAAACCACACAAATCACCGTATGGTACAACAGCAAGTGACCGTCGGAGCTGGGCCCTTGGCTACGATGGTACACTGCTTAGAGTTACTTCAGATACAGAAACGAAGTGAACACCAAATCCTTTATATTGATTGCATAACAAAAGTGTACAAAATCAGATCTTACAAAAGCTCAGTGATCAAAATCGTTCTGAGTTTATAATTATAATAACAGTCGTCCCCCCCATGCTCGATGGCGTGGTACCTTTATATAACAGCAATGACGGAGATGTCTAGATACAAAAGATAAGCTTAAAGCAGCGATCCCTCAGGATCGAGGATCCTGAGGGATTCGCTAATCGTTCAGGTCTTCTCTTTCCTTCTTGCGTTCTCCGTCACGGTATCCTGCGTTCTTTTCCTGGATTATTCGGCTCCAATTTTACTTGATCTTGTCCGCATCCGGTTCCCTGTTGTCAGGACAGCAGTTACTTTCCTTTCGCTTCTTGTTTTTACTCGATAATTCCCCATTTCCGCGTCCTTCTGCATAGAAAACATCAATTATTAATGATTGAGCTTCATTTGTCCATTTTCACACAATTCACCAAAACCCTTATATTTTTAGACTCATAATGCAGAAAAGATTAGAAATAGTATTGAAAAACCACTAGATTGCTTATCAAAAAGCATACCTTCCAGGTGCTCCACACACCCCCCTGCTTACCCTGTTTCATGTCCTCATGAAAACGTTGTAATTGACATGCAGGGCTGTGAGAGAGTAGGCCGGAGAAGGGATCTCACGAAGAGGCCGACAACCATGATTAGCAACTAGATGGTCAAAGAACTGGTCTAACTGATCTGCAGGCATCTCATATAGGGCCTGATATCCAGGTGTAGGATGCCAAACAATTGGGCTGCGAAACCGATACCCCAACCACAATGGTCCTGCTCGCAGAATTCGTTCCCCATAGAGACTCAATCGACTGGCAGCCAATTCAAAATTCTCAAAGTTAAAGGGTTCCCTGAGCTGGATGTTTGGGTTAGAGGTTCGGTAGCGAAACTTTGCAGCATGGAAGGCCTAGTCTTTAATAGTCAGGAAATACTCCAGACCATTTCGGATCAAGTCTCCATGCATGGGACCTAATATCTTCATGACACCTAGGATCCTCATCATACTCCTATGCTCTCTCCATAATGCTGCTGGGTCCCTAGGTTCAGCTCGTACCCAAAGGTCTAAACTATTTTCTTGCCTCTGGAAGATGTTGTAAGCTTTAAGCCATTTTAACTGATTCACCCCAAATGAGATAAATGCTTGAAATTGTATATCGCCAACGAAAGGGCCAGGATTCAAATCAGTTTCCTGGTCTAAGACAAGATTGTGCAAGTAGAATTCACATAACAACCTTTGAACTTTAACTCCATAGTGCTTGCAGCAATCTATAAAATCATTAACAGTGTTGATATGGATGGGTGCTCCTGCCCTAACAGCTTTTATTTTTAATCTCAAATAACGTTCAAGCAAAAACAAAGCATAATTTTTAGCAGGGGCTCTACAAGTCAAAACATCAGTATACAAGGAACACAAGGTGTCCATCTGCTTAACAACACTATCTAGTCGACGAGTTACCTTAGCAACCTTTTCCTGCTCCTTCTGCCATCCTTCGAAGGCCTGGCTCTCAGACTGACTGATGTTTCGAAGTTGCTGTTGGAGCTCCTCGTATCTTTCCTTGGGGACCGTCTGTTCTCGCAATTGCTCGGCCTCCTGCTGGGCTTCCTTCATCATTTTATGCAAGGTCCTGGTCTTCGGGTCTTTCTTCCACAGAGCCGTAGAAGCTGGAAGTTTAACCTGGACCTTCCTATTGCGTTGCTTGGAATTTAGGACCCGAATTACACCCGAGGGGGGTGTTTCCGTTTGAACCTCTTTGCTATCCGTCTCCTTTTTGATGCGAACAAAGGGTTGGTGTGGTCTTCCTACCACCGGAGCCTCTTGCTGTTCCATTGGAATGTCCATTCGTTCCTCCGGGCCAAATGGAATAGCAGTTTCCATTGGAACAACACCCTATTCCTCATTAACATTCGGAACAACGGACTGTTCCTCAACAGTAGGTCTCCTGATGGGGTTTCGTCCTTCAAAATGAACCCTAACCCTCGGGGTCCTCGCTGCCGTGGTCCTTTTCTTTTTCCTTGCAGTTTTTTCTATTCTCAGACTGGCTTTCAACATTCTGATTTGTTGCCGAAGTCTGGCTATCGTGCCCAGCATCCTCTGGTGCTTCTTCTTCAATTTTGCAATTTCCCTAGCCTCGGCAGAGGGTTTGGCCTTTAATTTTACTCCTTCTTCCTCTCCCGGAACATCTTCCGGTGCCCTGGGGACAGATTGTCCCGAATTGATGTCTTCTGCTTCTTTACCGGGCAGGTTTTCTTCCCCTGCTTCTTCTGCATGCCCTTCTTCAGGTAACTCTTCTTCTGCGGGACCGTCAAGGATGCCTCCTGGACTGGAGGCTTGGTCGTATTCTCCCATATTGGCCAGAACTGTTGCCAATTCCTCTTCTCCTGGATGGTCTTGCAACGGGCTACCCATGGATTGTGCATTTTCTTCCTCAATTCCTTCTTCTGGCTGGTTAGTTCCAGCCTCTAATTGCTCAGCATTTCCTTCGGGTAATTCACCTTCCTCTTCCGAAGGTTCGTCCTTGATTTCGATTGGTTGGGTCGCAGTTTTCTGAATATTTTCCAACCTTCCCCTTATTCGAACCAATCGAGCTGACTTCCTGGGTCGTTCAGGCAGGTTGGGAGTGCCAACAGGTTCTCTAGGTTCCTCTGGTCGTTCCGGCGTATCGGAGGATCGCTTCCGTTTCGACACAGCATGTTTTTCTACCGCCGACTTCTTACGTTTCTCTGATTGTTCCGGCGTGCTAGAGGACTGCTTTCGTTTTGAAACAGCATGCTTTTCTGCTGCTGGCTCCTTGTGTTCTTCTGAACGTGCCAGTGTGCTGGAGGTTCGAGGTAAAGCCAGTCCCATTTTAACTGTTTCGACCAATTCCTCCCAGGTGTCTTGCTGTTGGGCAAGACTGTGGCTTATTATTAGCCGAATCAGTCCGTGGTGGCTAACAACCGTCTCTGTGTGCTGAGATTTCTTCAAACTTCGGGCCGCATCATGTAATAATGAATTTAAAAAGGCAGGGAGATTTACAGAGCATTTTCCCTTCAAAACAGCTAGAAGTTTTAAGTGACGAGCCCTTACCACATCTTTTCTCCCCTCGCAGGTGATATAGCTCTGCACTATTTTCACCAGCTCGGTCCAGGGTTCCCCCAGTGTCGTCGGCAGAACTCCTTTCCCTTTGACTGTCAGACTTTGGCCTTCGCTTTGGAAAATTTCCATTGCTTTCTGCAGTCTTTCCTTCTTCAGCTCCCATCTGGGTCCAATAGCTAGTAATCCTGAGGTTTCTGCAATGATATCCTCCGTGACTTCTATCCGCTTCCCTCCGACTATAGAGTGGTTTTCCTGCAGATTTTGCAGGAATTCCAACGCTACAGCCTCGTTCGATTCTTGCAGGCGGTTGAAGTAATTCAACCAACCTGCATTTTCCAGAATTTCGCAGGCAGCAGCAGACGCGGTCAGCTTGTGTGGTTCACTTCGGATTGTTTTCCCGCCCATAGCTTACTCTCAGGAATGAACTCGGGAATGACATAGCAACTGTCCGCGGTATTTACCGAACAGAGAGGGTACTCGATGCTATTTTTAGGAAGGATTTTCGCAGAGCATGCAGCAAAGAGAAAGACCGTGGGTGGCAGTCCGTAGAATGAGATCATCATACCGTTAAATCGTGTCATTATTTTGCCCGAATGGTGTGCAGCCACGTAACCATTGGAGTAATGAGGTCACCTCCCCCCCCGCGATCTGATAGGCTGCCCCCAGCCATCAAAGAGAGGAGCAGCAGCCAGTCGGGAGTCAAATCATAAAGTACAGCAGGTGGAAATTATGCCATGTTGTAAAAGGACAATGAAGTACCGAAACCGAGGCAGAAAAATGGATCACTTTTAAGATAAGCGAGTGTGATATAATGAGGAACCGAGGGTTGGACGTCTGTCAACTGTACCAAGTCTCCAGTAGTCATTGTCAATTCCGTTGCCATGATTGGTGATAATGCTCATGCGATAATTATATCAGGGTGTGACATATGATACATGCAAAGGATATAAAAGACAAACAGACTTAATATCATACCTGTTGGTGTAAATATTACGACTCCAATGCCATTAACAGAGCTCTGCTGCCAACAGGTGTTCATAACCTTGGCAAATTTGTTTATCTCACCCTCCGGAACCATTATCCTTTGTGTATCTACTGAAGAGTGCTTTGTCAAAATGCAGGCCATTATGCTGGCTTGGTGACCAGATAGCCATAATGCCATTCACAAGGTAGGCACGAAACGTGGTCAGGCCGGCTCGTGATGACACCTCCTGTTCCAAGGTTTGCTTGTTATTTTACCTTTGGACCATATCCCTGGTGTGGTGGCCGTAATGGGAATGCCACTTCGCTTCCATCCTTATGATCATGGTAGGCTGGCTCTGAATGAGACCCCCTATCCTGCATTTGACAATTTCATATCTTGTTTTTATATATTTTTTCTTTTTTATTCTTCTTTTGCAGCACACTTCTTTTTTCTTTGTTCGATTACACATAAGGGTGGTTCCGCACTCCTTAAGAGCGGGGAATGGTGGAAGAAGTCTTACAATCCCAACAGACAGATATAAATTGTTTGCTCATATTCCTCAGTAATGATCAAGAAAGTTTTTAGGGAAATCGACATGATAAAAATTACCAAACCATGGTTCGGGAACAAGGTAATGACAGTAAAGATGAAAGTTAATGTCCTTCCTCTTGTCTTCTTATATATGCTGACTGTTAAAATAATAGCGATTTGTGATATGCAGGTTTCGGTATATCATGCTTTCATGTTGATTGCATAATGTCATTGCTATATCTAAAGGATTTAGGAGAGCATAATCGCAAAACGTCCAAATAGAAGCAGAAAGGTTCTGATGGTGTCTTCTCTGAGCGAAGCATGCGAATGACTCATCTTGCGGAAAAGAAAAACCAAATTCTGCATCTTGAAAAAAGAAATATGCGAGTGCTGTTCCTTTTCGCAAAGGAACAGCAAAGCACAAAGAGTGCTGTTCCTTTTCGCAAAGGAACAGCAAAAATCCACACGTGCTGTTCCTTTTCGCAAAGGAACAGCAAAAATCCACACGGGCTGTTCCTTTTCACAAAGGAACAGCAAAAATCCACACGGGCTGTTCCTTTTCGCAAAGGAACAGCAAAGCCAAAAAGTGCTGTTCCTTTTCGCAAAGGAACAACAAAACAAAAAGTGCTGTTCCTTTTTCCAAAGGAACAACAAAAATTCCAAAACGTCAAAGTGTTGTTCCTTTTCGCAAGGGAACAACAAAAATTCCAAAACACAAACGTGTTGTTCCTTTTCGCAAAGGAACATCAAAAATTCCAAAACACAAAAGTGCTGTTCCTTTTCGCAAAGGAACAGCAAAAATTCCAAAACAAAAAAGTGCTGTTCCTTTTCGCAAAGGAACAACAAAATAAAAAGTGCTGTTCCTTTTCAAAAAGGAACAGCAAAACAACAAGTGCTGTTCCTTTTTGCAAAGGAACAGCAAAACACCAAAAGTGCTGTTCCTTTTGAAAAGGAACAACAGAATCACACGAGTGCTGTTCCTTATAAAAAGGAACAGCAAAATCAAACGAGTGCTGTTCCTTTTGAAAAGGAACAGCAAAATCAAACGAGTGCTGTGCAAAATAAGGTAACCAAAATACTACAAAACAAATATGAAAAGAACATATATACAGGATGTTATGTACAAATTATGAAAAACAAATTGCTTAAGTTATGGGTGAGGAAGATTTCACTTCCTCTGCTAGGATCTCCAAATCAGTATCTTGCTGAAGCTGTTGACAAAAGGATTCCCGAGTAAGAGGTCTTCGATAGGGACGAACTCAGTGGCCATTTACTTTGAACGTATGTCCAGAACCGTCAATCGTGATCAGAGTGAGGGTCCCATTGTCGTGCACCTTCTGGATCTCATATGGTCCTAGCCAGCGAGTCTGGAGTTTCCCCGGGAAGTCCTGGAACCGAGAATCGTATAACAGAGCCCAGAGCTATATCCTGCAATTTCTCCCTTACCCTGGTTTCTGTCTCCAATTGTTCCTTTAATTTGGCAACTTCTTCAGTTTCTGCATTCTTCTCTTCATGTGCCATGAGACTTTTAATATCTTCGCTATTATTGGATGAAACATTCTTCTTCTTATGTGCCATGAGACTTCTAATATCTTCACTATCATTTAATGTACTTTTAATATGGGTATAATAGCTTCTACCATCTTCTTCATATATCTTTCCTTTGTTATGAGGACATCTAGCAGCATAGTGACCAACTCTACCACATAGAAAACATTTGAAAGGTAGCTTATCTTTGAACCGTCCAGTTCCCCGTTCAAGATTCTTGACAAAATTTACCTCATCTTCTTCCTCTGACACTTCGAATGCGGCCTCTGGTGGTACCTCTTGTCGCATTTCAAAAGCAGTTAAGATCCCGTGAAGCTGTGACATGGTAATTTTCTGCACATTCTCCTTTTCTTCTATGGCAGATACTTTAGAATCAAATTTAGTAGACAGAGATCTCAAAACCTTTTGAACTAAGACAACTTCCTCAAATTCTTCACCCAGATCCCTCATACAATTCACAATCTCATCCATACGCAGGAAATAATTAGCTATGCTTTCATTACTTCGCATCTTAAGAGTTTCATACCGGATTCTGAGAGTTTGAAGCTTTGCTATTTTTACCTGATCATCTCCTTCGTAGCTTGTAACGATTTTGTCCCATATTTCCTTAGCTGATTTGAAATGCATGATCTTCATAAATTCTGATTGAGTCAAAGTACTCAATAGGACAGTAACTACTTTGGCATTGAGCTCATATTGCTTTTTCTCTGCTGGATCTGTAGGAGTTGCTGATGGGAATTTGTATCCTCCTTCTACGATTCCCCAAGCTTCTACTCCAAGAGACTGTAGATATGCAGTGGTTCTTATCTTCCAGTGAGTAAAATTGTTCCCGTCAAAGACTGGTGGCCTGATGCGTGCCTCTCTTTCTGGATTAGCCATTTTGATGGATCTTTTCCTTCAAGCGATCAAGCTTCTTCTGAAGGTCCTGCTCTGATACCAATTGTTGGAAATAATACTGAGAGGGGGGGTGAATCAGTATTATCAGATCAGATAAAACTTTTCAATTTCATACTCAGAAACATATACGCGACTTCAGATAAGTGAACCCGCGTGTACACGCGACTGTGTCTAATGCAACTAGCGTATACCCAGAGATCTTATAATTCAGTTAGCTTAATCTTCAGTAAATGCATCAGAACATTATTAAGCAATTTAACAGTAAACAGGCGCAGTATAACAGAGCAGAACATCACACAAGAGCCATACACATGAACACCATGATATAAGGTGGAAACCCAATGTGGGTGAAAACCACCTGCTGCAATTCGTCTCTTTCTTCTTTAATGAGAAACTTCTTTTACAATGTACTGGTGCAGTCCTTTACCAGTACGCAGGCTACAACCTGCAGAGGGCTACAACCCTCTCTCGTTTTCCAACTACTTCTGGAAGGGAGTTACAACCCCCTCAGCTCTTGTACTAGCTGATCCATTTACTAGTACGTAGGTGCTGACCCTACAACCTTCAGGGACCACGTTTCATCAATTTTCAGACTGGATCCAAGAGTACAAAACAAACATTATCGCAATACAATCATCAACTTATACTTGCATCATAATTCATTAAACAACCCTATACCGTATCACTGAAACCCTGTCATCAAGAACACAGAACCCAAACCAGAATCCAGAACTCTGCAACAACCACCAGAATCAGCAGCAACCTGAAATATTAACCCTTATCATGCATACGCTACTTCACTGTACCAAAACCGCGTGTATACGCGCTTTCTCCAAAGGCAACCCGCGTGCAGATCTAGAAATGATTACTTCTGCCTTCGCTGTCAGATCCGACCCTTACCAAGCGTCCCGAACAGATAACCAGCAATACCAGATCCTCTCACTGCGTCAGACACTCATAATCCATACTCCTTTGCCTAGTGATCTTCTCCTTATATAGCCTTAGGCCTTGTTCAATACCAAGAGCCAAAACCATAGAAACACAATACCATCAACCTCGAAACTAGGGATCAACACGTCCGTCGAGACATTATGGTCCAAAACCATAGGCACAACTTCCAAGGTCTAACTACTACGGACCAAAGGTACTTTTCACATGTACGCGCTTTTACTGAAGCCAACCTGCGTGTACACGCGGATTCTCCTTGCTGAACCTGCGTATATCTCTTTCTTGTCCTGCTGTACTGAGATCTGTCCTCTGATCAAGTTGCCATCACCTGTACCAACCTCTGAGCACCTGTACCAACCTCTGAGTGAGTTGCCATCAAGGACAACACTTGAAACATAATGCCAACAATCTCCCCCTTTGGACTTGATGGCAACCACCACACCAAGTCACTCTCCCCCTTTGACATCAAGGGCAAAGGGCATACCAAGATATGCTCTTCTTTGGTATACCTTCTATTGTCCATACTGCTGTCCATACTCCCCCTGAGTACATGCTGAAGTTTCTGATTTGACTCCCCCTTTGTATATGCCAAAGTGTACCAATCTATCCACGCTCCCCTTGAGCAGATGCAAGTTCTAAGACCAGCCATTCAGATCTGTATCATAAGCATCAGCCTGCAATACCATTCCTTTGATCAAACAACAAGATGTATCATCAACTTCTAACCATAGTGCCAACAATGAATTATTTGAAGAATATTCTCCCCCTGAGTGTGAGCCAACCATGACTGAACCTGGGTCTGTTCTGCTGCCCTTTCTCCATATACGCGACTTTGCAGCCTGTAACTCGCGTATATACGCGACTTGTCTTCATTATATCAGCGTATGCAGGATGGAATACTGAATTTCATCACTTTCAGATTCCCCTGTGTCTGTTATGTCAGCTGACTGAGTTATCCCACACCTTTCTGTCTCTGTCTTCTTCAATTCCTGCAACTGTGATGATGTATGGTCCCCTTGTCTTGAATTTTGAAATCTGCTCCTGCATTCCCTTGCTTTATGCCCATAGTTGTTGCATGTATAACACCTTATATTTTTCATGTTCCTTCTATCACAATCAATTGCTTTGTGTCCATATGCATTACAGGCAAAGCAATACCCTCTGAAATACCTGGGATGCGATGATCTTTCTTGAACCATTCTACTTCTGCATCTGGCTGCAACATGTCCAAGATTATGACATACATAACATTCAACATTATTCAGCGGAGGAAATAATCGTCTGTCACGTCCATAGTTAGGAGTAAAGGATCTTCCTTGAGGAATTTCTTTCCTTGGTTGTTCCTTGAGCATTTTAGATTTCTCATTAGAGTTTCTTGCCTCACCTTGTGAACTAGATTCACCTTCAACATATTCATGAAAACCAAGACCAGTCTTGATAGCAGGAGATCTTTGACTATTAAGAATATCATCCAAGACTTTAGAACTATCTTGAAATCGTAAGAGCTTATCCTTTTCTTCTAGTTTACCTTTCAAGATATTTACCTCAACTTGATGTTTTTCTTCCTTTTTCAGATACTGCTTCCTTAGGTCTTCTTCAACTTTTCTCCCTTCTTCCACTTGTCGCTTTAGTTTGATCACTTCATGTTTTTGATCTTCAAGATCTTCTTTTAGAGAGAGGATCTTTGATTCAAGTCTCTGAATAGTTGTGCTCTGATCTTTTGCTATATCCTGCAATTTCTCCCTTACCCTGGTTTCTGTCTCCAATTGTTCCTTTAATTTGGCAACTTCTTCAGTTTCTGCATTCTTCTCTTCATGTGCCATGAGACTTTTAATATCTTCGCTATTATTGGATGAAACATTCTTCTTCTTATGTGCCATGAGACTTCTAATATCTTCACTATCATTTAATGTACTTTTAATATGGGTATAATAGCTTCTACCATCTTCTTCATATATCTTTCCTTTGTTATGAGGACATCTAGCAGCATAGTGACCAACTCTACCACATAGAAAACATTTGAAAGGTAGCTTATCTTTGAACCGTCCAGTTCCCCGTTCAAGATTCTTGACAAAATTTACCTCATCTTCTTCCTCTGACACTTCGAATGCGGCCTCTGGTGGTACCTCTTATCGCATTTCAAAAGCAGTTAAGATCCCGTGAAGCTGTGACATGGTAATTTTCTGCACATTCTCCTTTTCTTCTATGGCAGATACTTTAGAATCAAATTTAGTAGACAGAGATCTCAAAACCTTTTGAACTAAGACAACTTCCTCAAATTCTTCACCCAGATCCCTCATACAATTCACAATCTCATCCATACGCAGGAAATAATTAGCTATGCTTTCATTACTTCGCATCTTAAGAGTTTCATACCGGATTCTGAGAGTTTGAAGCTTTGCTATTTTTACCTGATCATCTCCTTCGTAGCTTGTAACGATTTTGTCCCATATTTCCTTAGCTGATTTGAAATGCATGATCTTCATAAATTCTGATTGAGTCAAAGTACTCAATAGGACAGTAACTACTTTGGCATTGAGCTCATATTGCTTTTTCTCTGCTGGATCTGTAGGAGTTGCTGATGGGAATTTGTATCCTCCTTCTATGATTCCCCAAGCTTCTGCTCCAAGAGACTGTAGATATGCAGTGGTTCTTATCTTCCAGTGAGTAAAATTGTTCCCGTCAAAGACTGGTGGCCTGATGCGTGCCTCTCTTTCTGGATTAGCCATTTTGATGGATCTTTTCCTTCAAGCGATCAAGCTTCTTCTGAAGGTCCTGCTATGATACCAATTGTTGGAAATAATACTGAGAGGGGGGGGTGAATCAATATTATCAGATCAGATAAAACTTTTCAATTTCATACTCAGAAACATATACGCGACTTCAGATAAGTGAACCCGCGTGTACACGCGACTGTGTCTAATGCAACTAGCGTATACCCAGAGATCTTATAATTCAGTTAGCTTAATCTTCAGTAAATGCATCAGAACATTATTAAGCAATTTAACAGTAAACAGGCGCAGTATAACAGAGCAGAACATCACACAAGAGCCATACACATGAACACCATGATATAAGGTGGAAACCCAATGTGGGTGAAAACCACCTGCTGCAATTCGTCTCTTTCTTCTTTAATGAGAAACTTCTTTTACAATGTACTGGTGCAGTCCTTTACCAGTACGCAGGCTACAACCTGCAGAGGGCTACAACCCTCTCTCGTTTTCCAACTACTTCTGGAAGGGAGTTACAACCCCCTCAGCTCTTGTACTAGCTGATCCATTTACTAGTACGTAGGTGCTGACCCTACAACCTTCAGGGACCACGTTTCATCAATTTTCAGACTGGATCCAAGAGTACAAAACAAACATTATCGCAATACAATCATCAACTTATACTTGCATCATAATTCATTAAACAACCCTATACCGTATCACTGAAACCCTGTCATCAAGAACACAGAACCCAAACCAGAATCCAGAACTCTGCAACAACCACCAGAATCAGCAGCAACCTGAAATATTAACCCTTATCATGCATACGCTACTTCACTGTACCAAAACCGCGTGTATACGCGCTTTCTCCAAAGGCAACCCGCGTGCAGATCTAGAAATGATTACTTCTGCCTTCGCTGTCAGATCCGACCCTTACCAAGCGTCCCGAACAGATAACCAGCAATACCAGATCCTCTCACTGCGTCAGACACTCATAATCCATACTCCTTTGCCTAGTGATCTTCTCCTTATATAGCCTTAGGCCTTGTTCAATACCAAGAGCCAAAACCATAGAAACACAATACCATCAACCTCGAAACTAGGGATCAACACGTCCGTCGAGACATTATGGTCCAAAACCATAGGCACAACTTCCAAGGTCTAACTACTACAGACCAAAGGTACTTTTCACATGTACGCGCTTTTACTGAAGCCAACCTGTGTGTACACGCGGATTCTCCTTGCTGAACCTGCGTATATCTCTTTCTTGTCCTGCTGTACTGAGATCTGTCCTCTGATCAAGTTGCCATCACCTGTACCAACCTCTGAGCACCTGTACCAACCTCTGAGTGAGTTGCCATCAAGGACAACACTTGAAACATAATGCCAACATTTGCTAGATATTTAATAGCAGAATGATCTGTATATAACACAACAGGGTAACCTGTAATATAATGCCTAAATTTATTAATAGCATGAATTACAGCCAGAAATTCCTTTTCAGTAACAGTATAATTGAGTTCGGCAGAGGATAAATTCTTGCTAATATAGTAAATAGCGTATGGCTTCTTATCCTCTTCTTGTCCTAGGACTGCAGCGATTGCTGTATCCGAGGTGTCCGATGAGATCTGGAATGGCAGATTCCAGTTTGGTCCTCGAAGGACTGGCGCTATTGACAACAACGTTTTCAATTCTCTAAAAGCCTGGTCGCATTTATCTGTCCACAAAAAATCGACATTACCTGTCAGAGCATATAGAGGTGCTGCAATTCGTGAATAATGTTCTATAAAGCGTCTGTAATATCCGGAAAATCCAAGGAAACTACGTACCTCTGTTTGAGTAGTGGGGGTAGGGATGAGCAAAAGAATCTAAATTTTAGCAGGGTCTACCTGGATACCAGCTGCTGAAATGTAGTGCCCTAGGATGATTCCTTCCGTCATCATCATGTAGCACTTCTCGTGGCTCAGGCAGAGTCTGGTAGCAATGCAGCGTTGTAAAACTTTTTCCAGCGTATCCAGAGCTGGATCAAATTCATCCCCATACGGTGTGAAGTCGTCCATATACACCTCAAGTCCATCGTTTATTAGATCTGCAAAAATACTGAGAATAGCCCTTTGAAATGTAGCAGGGGCGTTACATAGGCCGAAGGGTAATACACGATAGGCAAACGTTCCCCAAGGGCACGTAAAGGTAGTTTTATCCCGGTCTTCAGGGGCAATTTGGATTTGGTTATATCCACTGAAGCCATCCAAAAAGGAGAAAAATTTCTTCCCTGCTAACGTGTCCAATACTTGATCTATAAATGGGAGGGGAAAGTGATCCTTTTGTGTAGCCTTGTTTAACTCCCTGTAATCGACGCAGATCCTCCATTTTCCGTTTTTCTTTGGTACCACCACAAGGGGAGAGACCCATTTACTGTCAGAGATAGGGTAAATAAAGTTAACATCTAAGAGCTTCTGAAGTTCATCTTTCACTATCTCTTTTAGGTGCGGGTTGAGTCTCCTTTGTGGCTGATGGACAGGTCTTGCGTCTTTCTCTATATAGATGTGATGGGTGCATAATTGAGGATCAATCCCCTTCATGTCGGGGTAATCCCACGCAAATGCATCTTTGTATTTTTGTAACAGATTAACAAGTTTTATCTCTTGATCTGGTGTAAGATTGGCGTTAATATTCAGAGTTTTACCAGGTTCAATTTCCACTACTTTAGTATTAGCAACAGCAGTTACTGGTATTGTCTGATCATGCGGATCTTTTAAGGGATATTCTTCTAGCTCACTGTCAAATGCTGCCTCTATCATAAGACACTGCATATGTTTTCTAGCTTCAGTTTGACTAATAAAATTGTTAATGGCGTCGTCTTCTGTTTGATCCTTGAAGTCTAACGCCTTCTGTATAGTTAATGGAGATCTGATGTTGTTAGCAAGATATGATACAGGATAAGAGTTAGTTTTAATCATTGGCAGGCTTGGCTGAGCTGGTGGATATAAAATTAAATTTTTAACATCGGGTCCTTTAGCTATAGTCATGTTTCCCTGCCGGCAGCCTATGTAGGCATCGGCAGTAGCAAGCCAGGGTCTGCCTAGGATTAACGGATGTCCATCTAGTCGGGTTTTAGGATTAATTACCAGGAAATCTGTGGGATACTCCCATGAATCTACGGAAACCATGACATCATTCAGAGTACCTTCTGGTCGAACTACAGATCGATCTGCCAATTCTAACAGAGTAGAAGTAGGTTCTACTGACGTAATGCCAAGCTTTTGGCAGGTGGAGGTTGTCAAAATGTTGATTGCAGCTCCCAGGTCGACTAGAGCGTTAGTCAGGGTTTGGCCATAGATTTGAACGGTTACAATTGGGTTCCCGGGATCTTCATATTGATAGGTGTCTCCTTTCCTGATAATAGGTCGGATAAAGTACCAACTACTTGGACTCTAGGGTTAGTATTTGTATTCCTCCTTGATTTTTTTATGCATAATTCCTTTATGGTTTTCGCATATATAGGAATATCTTGTATAGCTTGGAGGAATGGAATCTTTATATACAAATTTTGTAATTCTCCCAAAATGTCAAAGTCTGGAGGTTGTATAGGTCGAGATATGACTAATCGTTCTGGGAAAGGAGGAGAGGATGTACTTGCTTGTTTATTGTTTTGCTCTTTGTTTTCATCCTCCTGTTGTGGGGGTTGTTCTATTGGTAACTGATTTTCAATATGAATCATTTTGTTTCCCTCTGTTTCTATTATTCGTCCCGATCTTAACTGAATATCGTTACACTCCCTTAGGTCAGACTCAATCTCTGATGTGTCTATGATTTGGATAGATTGGACTGGCCTATTATTAGGGTTGGGATTGGGTTGGGCTGGGAGTTGCTGTCTCAGATTAGACTGGGGATTTTGTTGTAAGGCTGGCAGAGTTGGTTGAGGGAGTGGGATTGATCCTGCTGGCTGATATGTCGATCTTGGCCAGCTTGTCTGCCAGGATGAGCTTTGCGAAGTGGAAGGGGTCCACTGTGGAGGATAGGAACTATTCTGCCAATATGGTGGAGGATAAGGGCAGTTTGGCCAACCAAATTGGGACATCCAAGGATTCGGAGTAGGAAACATTTGAGGTGACCAATTTGAAAACGGGGGTTGGGACTGATTTTGCCACATGTTCTGTTGCTGTGTACTGAACTGCGGGGGTTGAAAAGAAGAGGAGGGATCTGAAAACATACCTAGTTGCCTAGGCTACCATTGACGACGTTGGTTAACAAAATATGCTGGTTCTGACTCCTCTTCTGCTTCTTTGTATACTTCCTTCAAACCAGGCAGTGAAGGGCAGCTTTCGGTCAGGTGTTCCTTGGTGCAGATAGCACATATTTGGACTGTATCCAGTGGGCATTCCTTATGGCTGTGTTTCTTCCTGCATTGTGGGCAAAAAATGGCTAGATTCTGCTCTGCCTCAGCTTGCTTCTGTTTAGCCTGCACAATGTCAAGTTGTGTAGTTAATGTTCACAGGATATCAGTTTTAAAATTTTCTAGCAAATTTCCAAGTTCCACCCGTGTTACTCCCTCTGTTAATGTTCTGTTATCTCTGGGGAAGCGATCATATTCCGCTGGTTTTATCCTCGTGCTGCCTCTTGAGCTCCTGATACACAGATCAATGATATCAGCAAAATTTTCCTGATAAATGTCTCCTTTCCCCATGATGTTTAACGTTTCGATCCATTGCTCTCTCATACCTCTAATTAATGCAGTTTTCAACACGTTATCAGGCAGAGGTAGTGATGCATAAGGGGATCTTTGCAAGTTATATTGGAAACGTTCCACATATTCTTCTAAGGTTTCGTTTGGTCTGGCTGACATTTGAAAGATTTCATCTTTTAATTCCCTCGATCTACAGTAATCTTGGTATTTCTCTAAAAAGGCTTCTTTCATTTGATCCCAATTGTTAATAACCCCACCACCTAAGCCCATAAACCATCTCAACGCAGCCCCTTTTAATGTAGAGGGGAACAATTTTAGTTTCTGGGGGTCAGTGGTGTAATCGTATCCTCTACATAATACATCAAATTCGAACAAGAAGGCGTCCGGATCTTCTGATGTGAGGCCATGAAATGTGGGAATATGCTGGAGAGGGATGGCTTTCATGGGCGCATTTTCTGCAGAATATACTATCGGATATTGCAATGTGGAGGTCTGGGTGTTTGGCTGGTTCTGCGCCATGGGATCGAATATATGCCAGTAATCTTCAGGAATTTCCAAGAGAGTGTTCCTTGGTTGAGGAGGGGTAGTCTTAACAGGGATTGTCTTAACACCACTCCCTTGATCAGGGATGATAATGGCCCCAACTGTCTGCGGTGAATGAATTCCTTCAACAAGGATTTTCACAGCACTTCCCTTGTCCGGGCTATTCAAAGGCTGGTTTAATACAATAGGAGATCTAGGTTCCTCAATTTCCTCTGTTTCTCCTTCTCCTTCACAAAGGTTACTTTGGGTCCCTTCGTGCAATGGTCCAGGAGTCAAATTTTCAATTTCTTGAAAATCCTGCTCCTCTGTTCGACTGTGCACCTCAGCAAAAGCTTCGGATGGTGATCCTGAGGCCTGAAGGGAACTAGTAGGCTGCTTAGAATTAGCTTCCTTATATCCTACTGATGGCTGAGAGTCGGCTTTCTTGTAGATTTCGTCTATAAAGGTCGTTCGTCCAAGGGTCACCGGCCCCTTGGCTTTGGATGGAGACTTTTGATCTTTTTCTAACTTTTTCTGCTTAGTCATGCACTCCAATTACACTGCTAAATCCTATTTAACCGGCAATTCTACTAAGAGAGCGGACGGTGGAGCAGGGCTTTTACATCCTCCGTACGCAGGTTCTTACCTTCCGTTTTTAAAATCCAACTCCCTCCTAGCAGATTTGCGCACTACTCTATAAAGGACAAATGGCTATTACCCCTTCCCCGGCAACGGCGCCAAAATGTAGAGCGATAACTAGGGTCTCTCACACCACCAATTATTCCACATTATTAAGTCAATCCGGGATCGTTTTGTTCTTTCAAGGAGTAACTCAATCCGAGGCTGTTCTGTCCAAGTAGTGCTCGGTAGTATAGCGTTCTAATGACTTGAAAGGAAACAAACACTAAGTTGTAACTAAACCAATTCAGAAAATGAAATCACACAAGGCAAATGATCAGTCAAGGGTACGGAACCAATAACCCTTCCCTTTAGAAACTGATAAAGAAAGAAAACCAAAGCATGGGCTTATAGGTCAGGGAGCTAGGCAGCGTCTTGCTGGGCTCACGACAGCCTTAGGCCTGCTATCACGCGAAAGCAATAAAGGCAGATTAATGAAAGTAAAATGGAACAGCAATTCTTAAAATGGAACAGCAGTAATGAAATGGAACAGCAGTAATGAAATGGAACAGCAGTAATGAAATGGAACAACAAACTATCATAAACAGGAAACGTCAATCATATAAAATGGAACAGCAAACCCAAATGGAACAGCAAACCCAAATGGAACAGCAAACTCCGAAGTATGTACACGGTCTATACTACTGTAGCGATCCGAGAGCAATGTATGATGCGACTATGTTTCTGAACAAAGTGATATTATCTTCAAGCCTCACAAATACTTATTTCATATGAATCCAATAATGATAACATTCATACCAATAACTTGCTGTAGAAATGGATGCAATTCGAATAGATTCAGTTTGTGTAATACAGAGACGTGAATTACAGAACTTATTCAGATTCAGATATTAATTAAGAAGCATATTCTATCATATAAGAAATGTATCAGATTACTGAAACAAGAGAAATAAGCAAACCACACAAATCACTGTATGATACAACAGCAAGTGACCGTCGGAGCTGGGCCCTTGGCTACGATGGTACACTGCTTAGAGTTACTTCAGATACAGAAACGAAGTGAACACCAAATCCTTTATATTGATTGCATAACAAAAGTGTACAAAATCAGATCTTACAAAAGCTCAATGATCAAAATCGTTCTGAGTTTATAATTATAATAACAGTCGTCCCCCCCACGCTCGATGGCGTGGTACCTTTATATAACAGCAATGACGGAGATGTCTAGATACAAAAGATAAGCTTAAAGCAGCGATCCCTCAGGATCGAGGATCCTGAGGGATTCGCTAATCGTTCAGGTCTTCTCTTTCCTTCTTGCGTTCTCCGTCACGGTATCCTGCGTTCTTTTCCTGGATTATTCGGCTCCAATTTTACTTGATCTTGTCCGCATCCGGTTCCCTGTTGTCAGGACAGCAGTTACTTTCCTTTCGCTTCTTGTTTTTACTCGATAATTCCCCATTTCCGCGTACTTCTGCATAGAAAACATCAATTATTAATGATTGAGCTTCGTTTGTCCATTTTCACACAATTCACCAAAACCCTTATATTTTTAGACTCATAATGCAGAAAAGATTAGAAATAGTATTGAAAAACCACTAGATTGCTTATCAAAAAGAATACCTTCCAGGTGCTCCACAATGGTTTATTGGATTAGGTGGGGGCACAATAAACGATTGGGAACAAATGAAAACCGCTTTCCTAAAAAAGTATCAGGACTATTGCAGATCTAAGGAATTGAAAGATGAAATATTCTAGATGGTAGCAAGACCAAGTGAAACATTAGAAGAATATGTGGAACTATTTCAATATAACCTCCAGCGGTCTCCCTATGCAACTCTGACTTTACCTGATAATGTGCTGAAAGCTACACTAATTCAAGGGATGAAAGAACAATGGGTAGAAACATTAAATATTATGGTTAAATGTGATATATATTAGGACAATTATGCTGACATCATTAATTTGTGTATCAGGTGTTCAAGAGGCAGCACGAGATTAAAGCCAACGAAATGCGACATGACCATAAGGGATAAAAAAATCTCTGGTGGAGGCATAACTCGAGAAAAAATTGGCAATCTGCTAGAGGATTTCAAAACTAATATTTTAGGGACTTTGACAATGCAATTGGACATTATGCAAGCCAAACAAAAGCAGGTAGAAGTAGAACAAAAATTGGTGATATTCTGTCCTAGATGCAGAAAGAAGCATAGTCACAAAGAGTGCCTGCTGGATATGGTGCAAACCTGCACCATATGTACGAAATATCACACTACGGAAAGTTGCCCATCACTCCCAGGGCTAAACATAGTCTATAAGGAGGCAGAAGAAGATACAGAACTAATCTACCTACTAAATCAATGTCGCCAATGGCAACCACGACAAACAGGTATGCCGAATGATCCATCCTCTTTATTTCAAATGCCGCAATATAATTCACAACAATACGCGGGAACCATGTGGCAGAACCAACCATATTTTTCCAATTTCTCACAACAGCCATCCCCTATGCCACCTTAGCCCAACCAATCAAATCAAAATAACAATTGGCCAAATTCCTCTTACTTCCCACTGTTTTGGCAAAATAATTCATATCAATCCCAATGGCCATCCTCAACTTCACAGAACCAGAACTGGCAGTTAAGCTGGCAGAGACCTACAAATCAGCCAGCAAGAACAATCCCCCTACCTCAACCCACACTGCCAACACCCTACAAATTGTAATAGAACCCTCAGACCAACTTACGATCACAACTCCCGACCCAACCCAACCCGAACCCCAACAACAGACTAGTTCAATCTGTGCAAATTATTGAAGGACCAGAGCTAGAAACCGAGTTAAGGAAGTGCAATGACCTTCAATTAAGATCTTGGTAGATAATAGAAACAGAGGGGGATAAAAATGTTCAAATTGAATATCCATTACCTGTAGAACAAGCACCACAAGAAGAGAACATGGTTACATAGAAAACTCATGATCAAGAAACCACCTCTTCTCCACCATTCCCAAAAAGATTAATCATACCTCGCCCAATTGAACATCCTGATTTCGATCTTTTGGGAGAATTTAAAAACTTGTGTATAAACATACCACTCCTCCAGGATATTCAAGACATACCAATTTATGCAAAAAATATTGAGGAATTATGTATGAAAAAGCCAAAGAGGAAAATAAAAACAAATCCAACTGTCCATGTAGTCGGTACCTTATCTTATTTACTATCAGGAAGAGAAACACCTGTAAAATATGAGGACCTAGGAAATCCTATAGTCACGACGAAAATAAATTTATGCTCCTTCCCCAATGTCTTAGTTGATTTAGGAGCAACAATCAATATTCTTACAACCACAACTTGTCAAAAGCTTGGCATTACATCCTTGGACCCAACCATGACCTTGTTGGAATTGGCTAACCGATTGGTAGTCAAACCAGAAGGCACATTACAGGATGTAATGGTGTCTATAGACTCTTGGGAATACCCTACAGACTTTCTGATCATCAATCCTAGAAACCGACTCGATGGACATCCCTTAATTCTGGGTAGACCTTGGCGAGCAATTATGGATGCTTACATAAGTTGTCGAACAAGCAACATGACTATAGCAAGAGGAAGCAATGTAAAGAATTTAGCCTTATATCCTCCATCTCAGCCAAGTTTAACAATAACCAAAACTAGAAAACAACCTGTATCATATCTAACTGAAAACATTAGATCATCACTAACCATAGAAGATGCTCTCGAATTTAAAGATCAAACAGAAGATGACATCATTAACACCTACATTAATCAACTAGGTGTCAGATCCCATCTAAAATGTCACATGATCAAAGCAGCATTCGATATCGAAATAGAAGAAGATCCCCTAAAAGATATTAACGGTCAATCAATACTAACCACCGTTGTTTATAATAGAAAAACCATATAAATTGAACTAGGAAAAACTTTGAATATTAACAAAAACCTGACTGCTGACCAGGAGTAGAAGCTTGTTCAACTCCTGAGAAAAAATAAAGAGGCCTTTACATGGGATTACCCGGACATGAAATGGATTAATCCCCAACTATGCATGCACCACATTTATATAGAGAAGGATATCAGGGCCATTCGACAACCTCAACAGAGATTAAATCCTCATATTAAAGATATTGTTAAAACTGAACTACAAAAATTGCTAGATGTAAACTTTATCTACCCAATATCTGATAGAAAATGGGTCTTTCCATTCGTAGTGGTGTCGAAAAAGAATGGAAAGTGGTGTATATGTGTTGACTATAAAGAGCTTAATAAATCAACCTAAAAAGACCATTTCCCCCTTCCGTTCATTGACCAGGTCTTGGACGCATTGGCAAGAAAAAAATTCTAAAAAAAATCTTTTCTTTCCTGGATGGCTTCAGTGGATACAATCAAATTCAGATTGCCCTTGAAGATCAGGATAAGACTACCTTTACCTTCCATTGGGGAACATTCGCTTACAAGGTCCTACCTTTTGGGCTGTGCAATGTACCTGCCACATTTTAGAGGGATATACTCAACATTTTTCAGATTTGATAAATGAAGGGCTCGAGGTATACATGGATGAATTTACACCATACGGAGATGATTTCGAGCTAGTAGTACAAACATTAGAGAAAGTTCTGCAAAGATGCATTGCCACCAAACTCTGTTTAAGCAATGAAAAATTCCACATGATGATGACCGAGGGCCTCATCCTAGGTCACTATATCTCAGTTTCTGGAATCCAGGTAGATCCAGCAAAAATTCAGATAATTCTTTTAATACCTACCCCTTCCACACAAACAGAGGTATGCAGTTTTTTGGGATTTTCTAGTTATTATAGAAGGTTTATAAAGATTTTTTCTCAGATTGATGCACCGTTATATGCACTAACAGGAAATATTGATTTCATTTGGATAGATAAATGTGACAACACTTTTGAAGATTTAAAATGGCTTGTATCAATAGCCCCAGTATTAAGGGGCTCAAACTAGGATCTGCCATTCCAGATTTCATCTGACGCTTCAAACATAGCCATAGGAGCAGTTCTCGGCTAGGAAGAAGATAAAAAGCCATATGCAATATACTATAGTAGCAAAAATATATCTCCTGCTGAATTAAATTATACTGTTACTGAAAATGAATTTTTGGTTGTAGCCTATGCTATCAATAAATTTAGACATTATATAACAGGATACCCTGTGGTTTTATACACTGATCACTCTGCTATTAAATATCTAGCCAATAAACTAGTTACAAATGGAAGAGTGACAAGATGGTTGATTCTTTTGTAGGAATTTGACATAACAATTAAAGATCGACCAGGAAAAGAAAATCCAGTAGCA
The DNA here is from genome assembly GCA_031772625.1 of Pinus tabuliformis. NCBI lineage: Eukaryota > Viridiplantae > Streptophyta > Pinopsida > Pinales > Pinaceae > Pinus > Pinus tabuliformis. Next base: position 104,952,142 of record CM062810.1, on the reverse strand, counting down.
GACTTCCATTCATGAATGCCAAAGACAGATGACTCAGCAGCAGTAGAAGACCAGTTTCTGGATGAACATTTATTTGTTGTAACATTGAAAACACCATGCTATGCAAATTGTCATGCGGAAAGAGTCAATTTTGCGGACAAAACCGACCTCCCTAGAAGCTAAGGCTTTCTAGTGACAAACAAGACAAGTAAACACTACCTTTCTCTAAATATGCATTTAGAATACAAGTAATCAGGTGATTATAACATACCTTTAGTCCAACGCTTTGTAGTAATCCAGCCTCGCTGATAAGGATGAGCTCCTCCTTCTCTTCGAAACCTGCATTCACTAACAAGCCAAAAGATTACATAGCACCTGATAAACTTATAGAATAACACATATTCATCATACAGACCAAGGAGTATATGAAACAAATCATGAATAACAATCTGTTGAGAAAAATGAGTTTATTTGCATTAAGTGGAAACAAAAGAAACCATTGCAACCTGAGCCTTGGTGTTGTGCAGGTCCCTCCTAGGGTCCAGCAAGAGTTTTCCTTTACTTTGATCAGCTCACCCACTTCCAAATAAGGCTAGGAAAGGATGGGAATCTCTCCTCTCAAGCTTTACAAGGGAGTCCTAATTCCAGTAGCATCTACCCTTAGGAATGTTCAGCTTTCAACCTCCCCTCCCTCTGGCCCAATGCTTGTATTTATAGTGCTCTAGAGGAAGTTATTCAGGTCCACCATCAATGGGATAAGCCCCTCTTTGGATGGGATAGCTCCCCTCTTGATGGGATAAGTTCCTCTTTCATAGGGATACATGAACCATCTGGCGGCGCTCAATACATGTCAAACAAGCTTCTAGAATGCTCTAGAAATGAACACAAGTAACTTTTTTGAAGTGAAACTTGCGCCTTTTGACCTTTACAGGAGTACGCACCCACCCCTTTACAGACAGAGCGTACAAGTACACAGGGAATGTGAACTTAAGGTGCGTACACGCAGGTAAGGCTAAGAGAAACTGCGTACCCAGAGTTACATAGATTTTTAAAGACTTTCTCTCTTTCTTGGAGTTTGACATGAAGAGCAGAGGTATAAGACTTGCCAAGGAGGATAGTATGACAGTTGATAGAGCCATACTGACTGTAGATAGTCACGGTGACAAATTTTAGTGTAACAGATTGCCCCCTAAAGTGCGAAGCCTGTAGTAGATTAGGGTGTCATATCATCTAGGAAGGGTGAAGTACTTTATCATTTCAAGGATTATCTTGTGGAGAGCCCAGTCGGAACCTGTAAATATTCAACACAAAATACATGTATGAGATCATATCATCGCTGAGGTAGGCATTCCCATACTCAGATCAAAAACTTTAACTAACAAACTAACTACTGCTCTGATACAGGAATGGTTTCGCAGTACATCATAGTCATAGACTTGTGTAGACACAATATGGACGCATCCATCTGTTTATAGTTAGTCTACTGTATAATGAATACAAAACTCCTCGCAGCCTGGATGGTGGAAACTAGATCCAGGGTCTTCATTTCTACTTCCTGAACAGGTACGATTCTATCCATGCGAATAAATGAGTTGATGTCGAACATGGTAGAAACCACTTGATTACCAGTCAATGATGTAAATTGTTAACAAGTGTGAGAGTGACCACCAGTGATGTCAATGGTTCTCAAAGTACCCAGTACAATCCATGAGATGTGAATGAATGAGTTGATGTCGAACATTTCACGGAATCCTTCGATCAAAAGTCAATGATGTAAACCGTCGTCAAAGGCGAGAAACCTGCCATTGATGCATGTAGATTTCAAGGTACTGACAATTTCTAGGTCATCTTTCTAGATAATGTGCTGATGTCGATAGAAAGTGACCCGTTGCAGGCAAGCCCACAACACGAAATCATAGATCAAGTTGAAGAAATGTAGCTGTAAGGACTGACTCAGGGATGATCAAGATGGATGACGGGTATTTTGCAGATGAATGGTTTATTTGCAGAGACCTCTTGAACACACAACGACACAACAGATGGCTTGGTGACATTTGACCCAAAGTTAATACCCGGCTGAAGACTTTCAATGTGGTTTGATCAACTGTTAGGCAAAGGATTTCCCAACCCAGGTGAATGAAAAGTGTCATGTTCAAGAGTGGTGATAAGGCTTCTTCTGAGACAAAGGATAACAAATAGGCTCATTTTTCTCTCTTTTCCCCCACCATTTCTGGCAAGTACCTCTTTATTTTTTTACAAGCTTGAGGAGGATAACATATGCTTGATTATAAGGTCATCCTTCGGATGAGTCCAACTTAGTTTAGATTCGAAGCCTAAGAAGGAGTGGTCCGTTCCTGTTTGTAATCGAACAGGTCCTTTACTGTGAAATTTTAACGAGTCCAGTATAGGAGAAACTCGGCGTTTTTCAATTTTAGAGAATCTGAAAAAACTTAAGAAGACTCCAGGGTTGACCTTTTTCGTAAGTTTGTGTCTCCCAAGCCCGAAAAAGTATAAAATAATACTTGAGAGAACCGCTTGATCTTTACGACCAAGGAGTACTTTTCGTTATTAGTGTCACTGACCCGAAAAAGTAAAGAAGCGATCAACGACACGTCGTTTTATAACCAATATCGAATTCGAAACGACAAAAATCCGGCAGTCTTTTCATGTTTTTACGATCGGAAAAGAGCTGTAAGTGGACCGTCTTTTAATTCTGTTTTAACGAGTTTAAAAGAAAAACTCGGCGATCTTTTCATGTTTTAGGAGTCTGAAAAGGGCTTAAAAGAGAACTCCAAGGTTTCACTTTTTCGTAAGTTTTAACGAGTTCGAAAAAATGATAAAAATGTACTCATGGTTTTCATTTTTTCGTAAGTTTTAATGAGTTCGACAAAATGATAAAAATGTACTCATATGGCCGACTTTCAATTTAATTTACGAGCAGGAAAAGAAGGAAAGAACTCGGCATTTTCATTTGTTTTATGAGAATGAAAAATAGCAAAATAATCTCAGGATTTTCATGAGTTTAACGAGTCTTGAAAATAACTGAAATTGACTCGAGATAGGTTTCATTTTTACAAAAGCTTGAAACAGAGAAAAACTATGCTTCAAAGTAGTTTCATTTTTACACAAGCTTGAAATAGAGAGAAAATTGCGCTTGATGCCCCCTAAGCATAACTGTTAGAGCGCATGCCCCCCAGCTTCATTTCATTCGACCAGTTGGATGAAATGAATGTTCAGTTACGAGATCATTTGAAAGACTCGACCTAAAACTGTAAGAAAATTATGCAAAATACTGAAATAACTAACCTAAATATACAACTTAACATTTATGAGATCTAGTCAAACTCTCGACTCAATTAGGGGAGGATTTGTTTCATTTTTTAACGAGCTTGACACAGGAAAAGAACTATGCTCGGATTCAGTTTCATGTTTACGCAAGCTTGAAACGAAAAACTATGCTTGTTATAAGTTCACATGCCCCCAGTATAATGACGCAAAACGAGGTACATGCCCCCCAAGCTTCATTGCATTCAATGAGGTGGATGGAATGAAGCTTTACTTTCAAGATCTTGGAAAGACGCGTGGGAGATGTTTCATTTTTTAGTGAGGTTGACACAGGAAAAGAACTATCCTCAAAACCCTTGCTTCATTTTTTAAACGAGCTTGACACAAGATAAGGAACTATGCTCATAACTACTCTACAATCTACCTAACAAAGAACTATACCTAAAAAACCTTGATTCATTTTTTAACGAGCTTGACACAAGACAAGGAACTGTGCTCTAAAATCCTTGATTCATTTTTTAATGAGCTTGACACAAGACAAGGAACTATGCTCATGACTACTCTACAATCTACCTACTTAACCTACCCTTGTTTCATTTTTTAACGAGCTAGACACAAGACAAGGAACTACGCTCAAAAAGTTCGCATGCCCCCAGGATAATGATGCAAAGCGAGGTACATGCCCCCCAGGCTTCATTGCATTCAACCAGATGGACGAAATGAAGGTTTACTTTCAATATTTACCTTGAAAAGGGAGTTGTTTCATTTTTGAGGAGGTTGACACAAGAAAAGAACTATCCTCATACCTGATTTATTTTTTAACGAGGTTGACTCAGTAACAGGAACTATCCTCTAATCCTGATTCATTTTTTAACGAGGTTGACTCAGTAACAGGAACTGTCCTCGCAAAATCCTACTTTCTACAATCTACCTACATATCTTAAAATCTACTTGATTCATTTTTTAATGAGGTTGACTCAGTAAAAGAACTATCCTCATTACATCCAGTTTCATTTTTTAATGAGGTTGAGACGGGAACAAACTATCCCCGCACACACTGATTCATTTTTTAACGAGGTTTACACAGTAAAAGGAACTTTCCTCATACTCACTGATTCATTTTTTAACGATGTTGACATAGTAAAAGGAACTTTCCTCGCACAACTGATTCATTTTTTAACGAGGTCGACACAGTAAAAGGAACTTTCCTCGTACTCACTGATTCATTTTTTAACGAGGTCGACACAGTAAAAGGAACTTTCCTCATCAGACTGATTCATTTTTTAACGAGGTTGACACAGGAAAAGAACTATCCTTAAAACCCTTAATCATGGCTTCCAACTAGAAGAAAGACATGTCAATGGACACACCTTGATCATGGCTTCCAAGAGGTCTTCATCAGAAGGAAGAATACTTCTCTGGAAGGAACACATGTCAAGGGACTCAAAAGGGATAAGAACATCGTGTTCAAGTAATCCCATAGAGTTTTCCATGTCAATTACCGGATCTAAATCAAAGGAAGATGAGCAAACAGTGGGAGGCTCACTTACATCAGTAACTGAAAACATGGGACCAGTTGCCACATAATTAACCCGTGGCAGGGTAGATACCACTTTAGAATCAGGAACATTTAGGGGTGTCATATTATTGGTAGTTGAGACAAGAATAGGGAACAAAAGCTGGTCTACAGTCACAATACTGTCATTGTGAGGGAAAGACATCACGCGAAAGAGTGTCGATATGACAGCTTTCATTGCATAAACATAGTCTCGCCCAAGGAGTAAATTGAAATCCAAGGGACCTCGAACTACCATAAGATCAATACAGACAGTTTTACCTTCCAAGGTAATGGAAAACTTAGGAAGGATCCCTAAAGGTTCACTAATGGTTTTGTTAAAAGCTTTCAGATTCTGCGTAATAGGCGCAAGCTGAGGGGAACCCAAAGCTTTCCAAATAGTTGAGGATAAAATACTAACAGAAGCACCTTCATCTACCTGAATACGATGTCTGTCCCTACCACCAGCCTTGACAATGATTTGGAAAGGGATGGAGGAAGGAAGACGAGGTTCTGTCAGTCTATTCCAATCAAAGGAAAAGACCTCAGTACTTGGAGGGGGTCCTGTAGAAACAGGTGAAATGCCCCCCGGCATAGAAGAATCTGATGTAACAAGAAGAACCTGAGCGGCATAAAATTCACTCTTGAAAGGGAGAGTGTGATCGACCGAATGTGAAATTGAATCGACCACTTGATCAACTAATGGATCATCAACCTGAGTGACATGAGTTTCACTCTCCGATGGAAGAGTGTGATCGATTGTACTTGAATTTAGATCAATCACTCCGTCAGTTGACGGTGGGTTGGGAGAAAGTTTACGGTAACCAGTTGGAAATTCTTGTTGTGGAACAGTAAGGTTTTCCAACAATTTTGAGGCTTCATCCATGTGAGGGAAAATGTGAGTTTGATGACTCCCTTTGCATAACTTACAAGGAAACCTAACTTTACCCTTTTTCCCAGGAACCTGATTATCACTGATTGATGGATCAACGGAAAGTTGATGAGATTTTTCTGACCATACTTCCAGGACCTTTGGAATACCAGGACAATTGACAAGGAAGTGGTCACCCTTACAAAGCCTGCAAGGGTATTTGGGTTTACGGTGCATGTTGGAGTTTTCCTCAACACAACTAACACTTACAGCCATGGTTGGTTGGTTGACTTCTTTCTTATCTTGCTTCTTCTTCTTCTTCTTCTTCTTCCCTTTCTTCTTCTTCTTAGACATCTGGTTACTAGCGTCAAGGCTTTTACCAAGCGAAGAGGAAGAAATGGAGGAAGAAAAATTAGGCGAAGATGGTAAAGGGTCAACAGAAGGTTGGTGATGTTGAGATGGTGAACTCTGTTGAGGTGAAGCATTCGGTTGAGGTGGAACAATTGGAGTATTTTGGGCCAACGAAGTTGAAAATAAACATATTGGTAAACCTATTGTGAATCCATGTAATGACAAAGTAGCCATATAAGGAGGACCAACATTTCCAAAGTAAGGAAAAGTACTAGGATTCTCGTTAGGAGGGGTTCCTAGGTTGGTAAATTCCGAACATTTGCCATTATATTCAACTTCAGTGAATTTTATTAACAATTTAAAACTAAAATTAACAATTCACAATTCACACCTAACAATTAAAATTCACAATTCACACCTATGGTCTCTAAAAGCAAAAACAAACAAATTAACACACGCTATCAAATCTAGGAGTCAAACCACACACAAACAGTAACTTTCCGGACCGAAAACACTAGTTGGTGATGAAATCCAACATCGCAGAATTCAGTACAGAAGTGGCGGGTGGAACAGTTACCCCGGAAACCTGCTTAATGAATAGACTGGCACAAGTTCCTCCACTTTAACCGTCTCGAGTGAAGTGAACCCCCCAGAAAATCCAAGTGAGTCTAGCCGACGTCTGCTCCAGGTACAGTGGGATCTTCCCTCCACCGTCACCTTGGGTAGAACCCTAAAGATAATGGTCACTAAGGTCACCAACAGCAACAAATACACCTGGGGAAACAGTCTACGACCCGATAGCACGCAAGGGCAGAGTAACAAGCTCAATCCCCTTGCCGGCTCCTTGACAATAATCCAAGGTTTACCGACAAGTGACCCCAGTGTTAGGATATTCCGACACATAGGAAATAGTTAAGTACAACTTGGTCTAGTTTAGAGTTAGGTATAGAGTTAGGTAAAGTGTGTTTCTTAACCATTGTACATATTGTAACTTACAATCCGACGGTCACGATATGTAGTGATCCGACGGTTCATTCTCTCCTCGGTATTACCGACACTTGATCCGTGGCTTGACACCCGATTGGTCCATGAGTTCTATTTAAAGCACATGGAGGGTCATTGTTCGGGTAATCCGTGCATGAGAGAAGCTTATGTAAATTTTCATTCTTTGATTAATAAATTGCCTGTAGTAGCCACGTTAGCGCAGGCCGTGGACTGTTTCCCTCTTTGAGGGTTTTAACCACGTCAAAAATACTGGTGTATTGATCTGTGATCTGGTTGTGAGTGGTGTCCTTTTGGTGTTCTTTCTGAGGAACTTACCCTGTAAATTCCTACATGGTATCAGAGCTATTTGAGGGCCGCATCCGTTGGTGATCCAAATCTGAAGCCGGTAGAACTGCATGCGGCTGTCGTTTCCTAGATCTGTTGTTTCTTACTGCTTTCAGGCCAAAAGGACTGCTCTGTTGCGTTCGGAGCATCTGTTCCAGTGAGGAACCCCTTTCGTTTCACGCGAAAAGGTTTCTGGTAGCCCTAGCTGCGTCATTTTACAGATCGGGAGGTATACAGTGTTTTTGCAGTTTACTGTTATTTTCTCTCTGCTTATTTCGGTTTCGGTTTATTTACCCTTTTTTTTAACTGGATCTATACCTTTCATTTCTGCGTATGCTCTTTGCCCTGCGACTCTGTGCGATCTGGGCAAATCAGAAACAGAAAGGAAGGATTTTTCTCATGCGTATGCTCTTTTCCCTGCACCTTAGTGTGATCTCGGAAAATCAGAAACATTGAGAAAAATATTTAGTTTTTCGGCTAAAGCTAACTTTGAGATTTTTTTTAAAAATATCTAGTTTTTTGGCTAAAGCTAACTTCGAGCTGCAAGGTTCGTTTTTCTTTGCATATTCGTGTTGGGTTTTGTGTTTTGTGTTTTAGGGAAAAAGAGCTTTCTCAAGGCAAGCACGCAAACCGAGGCCCCCCCCCCCTCTCTCTCTCTCTCTCTCTCTCAAATTTTTTGTATAGATCAATTGGTTCAAAGCTATTTTAAGAGAGTAGAGGTCTTGGGTTCAAGTCTCCATTTTGTGGGGGCGGATTTTTTTTTTCATTCCCGCACATTCGCGCACTTTGCCGGCAACTTCAACAATTTTTTTTCAAAAAGCCATAACTTCTTCATCCGGAAGCCTTTTTCAGAGCCGTTTTTTTTAAAACAACCTAATTTTTCGAGATCTATCCATTGGAACACTTACTTTCAGCATCTTCAGCTTTAGTTCTTTTAAAAAATGGAAAGTCCATGCCAAGTCATTGTTGACAGCACTAACTACTTCCAATGGATAGCCTACATGGAAGATTTACTTAGAAGTAAAGGTCTCTACAGAATAGCCACAGACCAAGAGAAGAAACCAAAAGATGAAGACAAGGCTGCAAAATGGGAAAATAGACAAGATCAAGCACGTGGTTTGATAGGGATGTCTATTTCTCCTGATCTTAGATTTCATATTGCAGAACTTGAGACTCCTCATGAAGCATTGGAAAAAATCGCTAAAGTTTTTGGGATTAAAAATGAAATTAGAGCCCATCAACTTGAAAATGAGTTGCTTACTTTGGATCCTAATAATTTTTCTTGCATTGAAGATTTCTTGTCCAAATTCAAGACCCTTAGATATCTCTTGGAAGGTGTTAAGGTTAAGAAAGAAGATGGTAACCTTATTTATTCCATCCTTACTAAGTTGGGACCAGCCTACTCTGTATTTGTTTCCACTTTCCATTCTACAAGGGAAGCTTTCATTTGTCAAGGAAAAGACTACAAGGCCCCTTCCTTTGACTCCTTTTGTGATTCCTTAATAAGAGAACAAGAAAAACTCTTACACCTTGGTCTTCTTTGTTGGAAATAATACTGAGAGGGGGGGGTGAATCAGTATTATCAGATCAATAAAACCTTTTCAATTTCACACTCAGAAACATATACGCGACTTCAGTTAAGTGAACCCGCGTGTACACGCGACTGTGTCTAAAGCAACTAGCGTATATGCAGATATCTTATGATTCAGTTAATCTTATCTTCAGTAAATGCATCAGAACATTATTAAGCAATTTAGCAGTAAACAGGTGCAGTATAACAGAACAGAACATCACACAAGAGCCACACACATGAATACCATGATATAAGGTGGAAACCCAATGTGGGTGAAAACCACCTGCTGCAATTCGTCTCTTTCTTCTTTAATGAGAAACTTCTTTTACATTATACTGGTGCAGTCCTTTACCAGTATGCAGGCTACAACCTGCAGAGGGCTACAACCCTCTCTCTCGTTTTCAAACTACTTTTGGAAGGGAGCTACAACCCCCTCAGCTCTTGTACTAGCTGATCCATTTACTAGTACGTAGGTGCTGACCCTACAACCTTCAGGGACCACGTTTCATCAATTTTCAGACTGGATCCAAGAGTACAAAGCAAACATTACCGCAATACAATCATCAACTTATACTTGCATCAAAATTCATTAAACAACCCAATACCGAATCACTGAAACCCTGTCATCAAGAACACAGAACCCAAACCAGAATCTAGAACTCTGCAACAACCACCAGAATCAGCAACAACCTGAAATATCAACCCTTATCATGCATACGCTACTTCACTGTACCAAAACCGCGTGTATACGCGCTTTCTCCAAAGGCAACCCGCGTGCAGATCTAGAAATGATTACTTCTGCCTTTGCTGTCAGATCCGACCCTTGTCAAGCGTCCCGAACAGATAACCAGCAATACCAGATCCTCTCACTGCGTCAGACACCCACACACACTTACTCTTTGCCTAGTGATCTTCTCCTTATATAGCCTTAGGCCTTGTTCAATACCAAGAGCCAAAACCATAGAAACACAATACCATCAATTTCAAAACTAGGGATCGACACGCCCGTCGAGATACAATGGTCCGAAACCATAGGCACAACTTCCAAGGACTAACCGCCATGGACCAAAGGTGCTTTTCCACATACACGCGCTTTTTCTGAAGCCAACCTGCGTGTACACGCGACTTGGGCTTAACAAACCTGCGTGTATGAACTTCCTTGGCAAGCTGTACTAGGATCTGTCTTCTGAGTAAGTTGCCATCACCTGAACCAACTTCTGAGTATCTGTACCAACCTCTGAGTGAGTTGCCATCAAGGACAACACTTGAATCATAATGCCAACATTCTTAATCTTGGAAACTCTTCCACGAAAGCGTTAGCCGCCCAACAGCAACCAAATTCAAAGAATCCTAAGAAGTCATATCCTCAAAAGAATGGTCCTAAACCAAATCAGCCTCAAAATGAAAGATCATTTCAGCAAAATGATAAGACCAATAAAAACAAATGGAAGAAGACTGATAGACATTGTAACTTTTGTAATCGAGATGGCCACTTAGAATCTAAATGCTTTAAGAAGATGGAAGCCTTGGAAGCCGCAATGAAGAAACATAACATCCATGTGGAACCTACTTCAACTTCAACTTCCGGAATGGCACTTTCTGCATGTCGTTGTCAATCATCTCAGTCTGGTTATGCATTAAATGTATCTTCTTCCTCTCCTTCTCATGAGTGGCTCATTGATTCTGGAGCCTCTTATCACATGGCCAAAAACCAAGCCATGTTTTCTTCTTTAAATGATTGTAACACCAAAAATATATATGTTGGTGATGATAGATCTCTTAATGTTGTCGGGATTGGAACTGTTCATCTAGACAATGGTCAGTTTAATGATGTATTATGTGTTCCAACCTTATCTTGCAACCTTCTATCCGTATATCAGATAACTCATTCAGGTGAAGGTAAAATTGTTGAATTTTCACATCATGATGTTGTAATCAAGGATCTAAGAGATCCTAAACAGATTCTAGCTACTGGTACTGCTGATGATTCTACAAGGTTGTATAAGTTTCACAACTTTGGGTCATCAAATCTTCCCTCAGTATTTGTTGCTCATAATGATGAAGTGAGCAAACTTTGGCATGAGCGATTTGGTCACTTAAACTATCGCTCCCTTCAGCGTCGATGTAAAGAAAATATGGTGACTAGTCTTCCTATGGTATCTTGCAGAAATGGTGTTTGTTCCGGATGTGTACTCGGAAAACATCATCGGGACAGTTTTGACAAACGTGCCTCTTGGCACGCCTCAGCCCCTTTATAGCTTGTGCACAGTGATTTATGTGGTCCTCTTCCTGTTGCTTCATTCTCTGGCTGCAAGTATTTCTTAACTTTCATTGATGATTTCTCCAGACGCACTTGGGTATACTTCTTAAACTCAAGAGCGAAGTATTTAACACATTTTTGGCCTTCAAAGCCTTTGTTGAAAAACAATCTGGACATCAAATTCTTAAGCTAAGAACTAATAATGGTGGAGAATATGTTAAAAACACATTCATCAACTTTTGCACCGAAAATGGAATTCAAATGCAACATACTGTTCCATACACTCCACAACAAAATGGTGTAGCTGAAAGAAAAAATTGCACCTTAAAGGAAATGGCTAATTGTATGCTGCAATCTAAAGGACTCAGTCATAGTTTTTGGGCCGAAGCAATTAATTGTGCAAATTATATAATCAATCACACTCCTACTAAGGTTCTAGAGAATATCACTCCAGAAGAAGCTTGGAGTTCCATTAAACCAGATGTAAGTCACTTTCGTGTTTTTGGAAGTGAAGCATGGGCCCATATTCCAGATGAAAAGCATAAAGCTTTAGAACCTAAGAGTGAGAAATGTACTTTTGTTGGATATTCTGAAGATGTAAAAGGTTATATAATTATTCCATTTAAGTCCAAAAATGTTATCATTAGAAGAGATGTAAAATTTGATGAAAATAAATCGGCCTGCGAGCCTAGTCCGGCGGATGTGCCACCTCTTCCTATCTCTTCTACTTTTGAAAACATTTCTTCTTCAGATGATGAAAGTGAGGATGATAATCCTCCCCCACCTTCTCAGGATCCTCAACTTCCAAGATGGGTCCGTGCTACTCGGGATGCAGCAGGTGATCTTGCCGGTGATCCTACAGATCAGCGACGTACACGTTCTCAGTTTGAAAGAGCCTCTTCTTTACTGGCTCAAGCTCCAGTAAATCATGATCCTGACACTTTTGCAGAAGCTTCAGGCCATCCACATTGGGAAGCAGCTATGAATGAAGAATATCATTCATTGTTGGCAAATGATACATGGGATCTTGTTCCTCTACCAAAGGGACGCAAACTTGTTAGATGTAAATGGGTTTACAAAACCAAGTATGGACCAGATGGGAAAGTTGATAAACATAAAGCTCGTCTTGTTGCTAAGGGCTTTTCACAGGTTGAAGGCATTGACTACACTGAAACCTTCTCCCCTGTTGCCAAAATGAACTCTATCCGCCTTGTTCTTTCCCTTGCTGCCTCTTTAAAATGGGAAGTCCATCAGATGGATGTTAAATCTGCCTTCTTGCATGGGGACTTGCAGGAAGAAATCTATATGGAACAACCCATTGGCTTCATACAAACAAACTCCAGCCTTGCTTGTCGACTTAAGAAATCCCTTTATGGTCTCAAGCAAACTCCTCGGGCTTGGTATGCCAAAATGGATAGCTTTCTTTTAGAATCTGGCTTTTCTAGGTGTTATTCTGACAATACTGTCTACACCAAGAAAGTGGGCAACTCTCTTACCATCCTTGTTCTTTATGTTGATGATCTTATTCTTACTGGTAGTGATCCCAACCTTATAAACCATGTGAAGTCCAGCCTTAAAAAGAAATTTGAAATGACAGACTTAGGACACTTACACTATTTTCTCAGTCTTCAAGTCTTGCAATCCAAGGAGGGTATTTTCCTTTCCCAGTCCAAGTATGCTTGTGATATTCTTCGTCATTTTCACATGGAATACTGTAAGCCAGCCCCTTCTCCCTTTCAGTCTGGAGTCAAACTTTCAGTCTCTTGTACTTCTCCTGAAGTTGATGCTACCTTATACCGTTAACTTGTAGGAAAACTCTCGTATTTAACCCATACTCGTCCTGACCTTTCCTTTGCTGTTGGCCTTGTTGCTCGTTTTATGCAAAACCCCTGTGAAAGTCATTGGAAAGCAGCTAAAATAATACTTCGTTATGTTCGAGGTACAGTACAGTTTGGGATTCACTACAGTGCCAAAGCAGCTCCTCTATTAGTCGGTTTCACTGATTCTGATTGGGCTGGTGACCCTGATGATCGAAAGTCTACTGCCGGTTATGTCTTCACTCTTGGTTCAGGACCTATTACATGGGCTTGTAAGAAACAGGCTGACATTTCTCTTTCGTCAGCAGAAGCAGAGTATCGTGGTGCCGTGGAAGCTAGTAAGGAAGCCTTGTGGCTTCGTCAGATTCTATCAGAATTTGGCTTTGGGCAGCAGCATCCAACCACACTTTGGTGTGATAATCAAAGTGCCATTCAGCTATGCAAAGATCCAGTCTAGCATCAGCGCAACAAACACATTGAACTACACATGCACTTCATCAGAAAGCTCATTCATGACCATGTTCTTGAAGTGCAATATTGTTCAACAGATGATCAGGTTGCAGACATCTTCACAAAGGCTCTCACAGAGGCGAAGTTCACTAAACTTTGATATATGCTTGGAGTTCAGGAAGTTGTCACTAAGGGGGGATAGGCTCTAGTGCCTCCTTCCTTCTCCTATTGTGTCATATTTGTAAATCCTTCAATCCTATCCCAAGTTGTTCTTAAGGGGGGATGTTATGATATTCCGACACATAGGAAATAGTTAAGTACAACTTGGTCTAGTTTAGAGTTAGGTATAGAGTTAGGTAAAGTGTGTTTCTTTACCGTTGTACATATTGTAACTTACAATCCGACGGTCACGATATGTAGTGATCCGACGGTTCATTCTCTCCTCGGTATTACCGACACTTGATCCGTGGCTTGACACCTGATTGGTCCATGAGTTCTATTTAAAGCGCATGGAGGGTCATTGTTCGGGTAATCCATGCATGAGAGAAGCTTATGTAAATTTTCATTCTTTGATTAATAAATTTCCTGTAGTAGCCACGTTGGCGCAGGCCATGGACTGTTTCCCTCTTTGAAGGTTTTAACCACGTTAAAAATACTGGTGTATTGATCTGTGATCTGGTTGTGAGCGGTGTCCTTTTGGTGTTCTTTCTGAGGAACTTACCCTGTAAATTCCTACACCCAGGCTCCTCGACAATAATCCGAGGTTTACCGTTTGTAGTACGTGCATATCTGGCGTCTTTCCCAATGAAGGAGGATTGATCCCCTCACTGGTTCGGACACAGTCTCGTGCTTCTCCTTTAAGAGGAGCTTTCCCAGAGCATAAATGTAACAGTTGGATTTATCCTACCACAAGATGAGCTACTTGTTTGGTTTTGCTGTCTTGGAGAGTTAATTACTCTCCTACTCCAAGACACTAGCCTAAGCTATGTTGGTGTATCAGAGCCCTAGAAATGTAAAAATTACTAGATGAATTTTAATTAAGTGCTGTGTTATTAAGGTTGTTATTACTCAAAGGGGTAAATGGATACGAAACCAATGGTGTTATGACCCGACTCAAAACTGAATGCAATCGAATATGATAATGTAATCCTTTCAATTCGATGAATCCTAACTAAAGTAAGGAGAGAGTTTCCATTCACTTCCAACAATGCAAAAAATTGATTACTAAGAGAAAATATAACAAATTCTCTAATGCACTAATTTCATCAAGAAAAACTAATGCAAATCAATTCCAAAATAGTTTTTTTTTTAATTTTTATTTTTGTGTAAATTCAAATCAAAGAAAACTAATCTAAATCTACGATTGATTTTTCAGAATGTAAACTATGCAATTGTAATCTATGCATAATTGAATAATATTCTGAAAATGAGAATTCTAATTATGCAAATGTGATCTATGCAAGAGAATTCTCAAACACAAGATGATTCTAATGTAATCTAAGAACCAATCAAGTGCAAGTCGAGAAAATTGGGTGAGAGTTCCAAAGATCAAAAAATAAAAACACTCAAAAGCGATTAACACTCATACACAATTTAGCCTAAGATAAACCTCCAAGTAATGACCAAAGGAAATCAAATTAAGAATTTCTCAAAAAAGAGACTTAAAACACCCAATTGATGAAAGCTTAAAGCAGGAATGCCAATGGAATTAACAAAGGAAAGTTTCTGACAGGTAACCAGTGGATTTGGGCAACAAAAACAAGCTATAAACAAAATCTAAAAGATAAAAAAGAAAAAAATTGAAATTTTCTAGGCTTTTCACAGGGGTACGCAGGAAGCCTGTTTTCACAGGTGCGGGTATGCTCTGTGCACAAAGCTGCAGTGCGTACAAGTACGCACTGTGCTTAACGTAGAGGCTGCGTACTTCTAGCAAAACCAAGAAAAATAAAATCTAATTTAACCCTAAGCTATTCCACCCAAATTCACAGTCAATCAGTCAAAAACCAGAAAACAAACGACTTTTCTCAAATCAAAGTTTCACACAATGGAAAAATCATTCACATCAATGGAGTTCCCCAGTGGAGTCGCCATTTTGTCATGTGGAAAGAGTCAATTTTGCGGACAAAACCGACCTCCCTAGAAGCTAAGGCTTTCTAGTGACAAACAAGACAAGTAAACACTACCTTTCTCTAAATATGCATTTAGAATACAAGTAATCAGGTGATTATAACATACCTTTAGTCCAACGCTTTGTAGTAATCCAGCCTCGCTGATCCGGATGAGCTCCTCCTTCTCTTAGAAACCTGCATTCACTAACAAGCCAAACGATTACATAGCACCTGATAAACTTATAGAATAACACATATTCATCATACAGACCAAGGAGTATATGAAACAAATCATGAATAACAATATGTTGAGAAAAATGAGTTTATTTGCATTAAGTGGAAACAAAAGAAACCATTACAACCTGAGCCTTGGTGTTGTGTAGGTCCTTCCTAGGGTCCAGCAAGAGTTTTCCTTTACTTTGATCAGCTCACCCACTTCCAAATAAGGCTAGGAAAGGATGGGAATCTCTCCTCTCAAGCTTTACAAGGGAGTCCTAATTCCAGTAGCATCTACCCTTAGGAATGTTCAGCTTTCAACCTCCCCTCCCTCTGGCCCAATGCCTGTATTTATAGTGCTCTAGAGGAAGTTATTCAGGTCCACCATCAATGGGATAAGCCCCTCTTTGGATGGGATAGCTCCCCTCTTGATGGGATAAGTTCCTCTTTCATAGGGATACATGTACCATCTAGAGGCGCTCAATACACGTCAAACAAGCTTCTAGAATGCTCTAGAAATGACCACAAGTAAATTTTTTGAAGTGAAACTTGCGCCTTTTGACCTTTACAGGAGTACGCACCCACCCCTTTACAGACAGAGCGTACAAGTACGCAGGGAATGTGAACTTAAGGTGCGTACAAGCAGGTAAGGCTAAGAGAAACTACGTACCCAGAGTTATATAGATTTTTAAAGACTTTCTCTCTTTCTTGGAGTTTGACATGAAGAGCAGAGGTATAAGACTTGCCAAGGAGGATAGTATGACAGTTGATAGAGCCATACTGACTGTAGATAGTCATGGTGACAAATTTTAGTGTAACACAAATGTCGCAAATTATTTGGCAATAGGAAAATTATCGAAGCACCTGATGCCTAATGAAAGAAAACAAATAGTACAACACAACACGCAATTCTCTTGGATCGGGGCTATTTATTTCATACAGGAACTAATATGCACATTAGAAGATGCGTCAGGGAAGGTGAAGTTTCGACATTCTGAAAGCATGCCATCATGGGCTGTGGCGGACATTTTGCAGATTGCAGGACTAGTCACAAAGTTTTACAAATGGGCTATTATTGGCCCACCATTTTTAAAGATGCCAAGAAGTTTGTCCAGGCATGTGATAGTTTCCAGAGAATGGGACGCCCCAGGCAGTTTGATGAGATGCCCATGCACCCGCAGATAGTCATTGAACCTTTTGAGCGATGGGTGTTAGACTTCATCGGTCCGATAAACACGTCCTCTAATCAAAAGACATATATATTAGTTGCAACAGAGTATGTGACTAAATGGGTGGAGGCAGAGGCACTACCAAGGGCAATAGAGAATTTGGTAATACACTTTCTTTTACAACTATTCGTGCGATATGGCTTTCCTAGAGAGGTAATTATGGATGGAGGGACACAATTCATAGGCCATAAGATCGTTGCAACATTAAAGAATTACCATATCATGCATAGAATCATGACTCCATACCACCCGCAGGCAAATGGCCAAGTAGAAAGCACTAATAAAGTGATTGAGGCAATACTCACAAAGACAGTTGTATCACATAAACGTGACTGGGCTACCCAATTGCCAGAAGTCATGTGGGCATATCGTATGACATGGATAAATACCACGAGATATTCCCCATACCAATTAGTGTTTGGCAAAGAACCTATCTTCCTAATTGAATTTGAAATCCAGACATTGAGGATAGCTTAGGAGGTAGGCTTGGACTTAAACGAGGTACAAATTAATAGGCTACATCAAATCAATGAATTGGATGAAATCCAGCTATCAGCTCTTCAACACACTACACTGATCCAACAACAAAGAGCGAAATGGCATGATGCCCTTATTAAAAAGAAGATCTTCCACGAAGGAGATTGGGCACTCCTGTATGATTCTAGGTTCCAAGATTTCCCCAGAAAACTCTAGACCAGATGGTTAGGACCTTATGAGATACAAAAGGTGCATGATAATGGCACCATCACAATAGCCACCATCGATGGATCTGGGTATTCTTTTAAAGAGAATGGACATCAAGTATGACTTTATCGCAAACCGCTTACCAGGGAGTCCTTTTTCCAATAGTTACGAGAAGATTCCACCATACAAATTCTCACTGAGGAGGAAAACCCATTTTCAGCATTGACCTAGTGAATAATTCATTTGTTTTTGAATTTTGTAGAAGTTTTTTTTTTCTTCTGTTTTGATTGAATTTTCTTGTATAAATTGTAAATAAACTCTTTTTTCCCCTTTGTTGTTCCCTCTAAGGAATAGTTGTTGTTCCCCCCAAAGAATAACTATCGTTCCCTCTAAAGAAAAACAATTTTGTGTACAGATTTTTGTGTTGTTCCCTTAAAGGAACAACTGTTGTTCCCTTAAAGGAACAGCTGTCGTTCCATTTAAGGAACATCAGTCTCCTATATATTTGATTTTCATGTTGTTCCCTTTAAGGAAAAACAGTTTTTCCCTCTAAGGAATAGTTGTCGTTCCCTCTAAGGAACCACTGTCATTCCCTTTCAGGAACAACAGTTCTGTGTGTACTTGTTTTTGTTGTTCCATTTAAGGAACAGCTACTGTTCCCTCTAAGGAACAGCTACGGTTCCCTCTAAGGAACAGCTGCCCTTCCATCTAAGGAACAACATTTCCTTGCATATTTGATTTTCATGTTGTTCCATTTAAGGAACAGTTGTTGTTCCCTCTAAGGAACAACAGTTCCGTGTGTGTTTACTTTTTTGCTGTTCCCTTTAAGGAACAACTATTGTTCCCTCTAAGGAACAACAGTCTTTCCCTCTAAGGAACAACAGTTCCATGTGCATTTGTTTTTTTTGCTATTCCCTTTAAGGAACAACTATTGTTCCCTCTAAGGAACAACAGTCATTCCCTCTAAGGAACAATAGTTCTCTGTGTATTTGCTTTTTGCTGTTCTCTTTAAGGAACAGTTACTATTCCCTCTAAGGAACAACAGTCGTTCCCTCTAAGGAACAACAGTTTCTTTTGGGTTTGTGTTAATGTTGTTCCCTCTAAGGAACAACAGTTTCATTTGCATCTGTTTTTCTATTGTTCCATCTAAGGAACAACTGTTTTTCCCTTTAAGGAACAACAATTTTGCGTCCAATTATTTTTCTTTCTTTTCGTTGTTCCTTATAAGGAATAGTTGTTGTTCCTTCTAAGGAACAACTATTTTTCCCTCTAAGGAACAATAGTTTCGGTGTGCTATTTTGTTTCTTTTTGCTATTCCTCCAAAGGAACATCTGCGGTTCCCTTCAAGGAACAACACCTTTTTGTGTGTTTTTCTTGATATTCCCTACAAAGAATAACACTTTTTGTGAAAGGTTTTCTTTAGAAAATAAGCACCTTGTGAATATTATTTTACTCTCTATGATCCTCTATAGGGCAAGAATACAAACATATATATAAGGATACAAATTTGAAGGTTATTGGAACAAGCAAATCGAATATTATCATCTTTAATGAGATTGCTTTGTATTGATTAAAAAAGGGAATGACACAACCATCTATATCACTTTGTTGTCCTTATCTTCACTATAAATCAAATTGATTGACTATTTGTACCATGTTGGCTCTTCCCTAACCCCTATAATTCTCTCTGCTCATTATCATTGAATAAGAGTAAGGGTATATTTTTTCTATTAGTATGTTCAAAATTCTTCCACCATCCTTACTCTTAAGGAGTATTGAGCAACCCTCTATATATAAATATAGTGATAGTAGATATATATATATATATATATATATATATATATATATATATATATAGATAGATATAGATATATACTAACAATTTTATGATTTGACAGATGGAGGATAGGGGTTCTCATCATGAGCCAACCTACCATGATCTTAAGGAAGCAACGAAGTGGCATTCCCACTATGGCCACCACACCAGGGATATGATCCAATGGATGCACCAGAAAAATAAATTCCTTGGAACAAGAGGTTTCATCATGAGCCGGCCTGCTCACTTTTCGCTCCTCCCTAGTGAATGGAATTGTGATTCATCTTGTCACCAAGCCAGCACAATGGCCTCCATTCTGACATCGTAAGGAACTTTCCTAATAATACATAAAGGAACATGGCTCCAAAGTGTGAAAAAGCAACTCTGTCAAGGTTATAAACACCTGTGGGCAATAGAAGCTCTGTTGATGGAATTGGCAGAAGCTCTGTTGATGGTATTGGAGTCAAATTTTCAACATCAATAATAATTATAACTCCATTTTCTTATTCTTTATCTTTACCACAGAGATATTATATTCCCAAATTATTTTTTTGAACCTTTATGCATGAGATATCTTTTAAAAAAATCAATCATAGTGGTTTAAGTGGAATAATGACTGCAAAGCATCTTGCCCACGTAAGATGTCCTTTCTCCCTTTTCGAATCATTCCACGACATCTCCACATTTATTCATAATTCTCGTTCTATGCATTGATTTCAGTACCCCAATATTTTTTGTGATCCTATCATAAATATGTATACCTTGCCATTTTTACCACTTCTGTACGTCACTGCCAGTGCATCATTCCTTCATTTAACCGGTCGAAGGCAACCTATCATTTTAAGGGGGGAGAGGGTGACTCCCAAAGCACTCATGCATGTGTGTCAACCCTTTATTTGGTTATACCGGACTATACGACATTCCATAATAACAAATCTTTAACGGTATATATGCTGAAAAAGTATCATCTGATATTAACAACTTTTTGTTCCATCGTTGTCTCTATCTATTGTTGTGTTACCTGTGTTAAGCTAACATTGTGCAGAATTCAGGCAAAATGGGAGGAAGAACAGTGCACAGGGAGCCGCTGATACTAACTATTTCCAACACTGTTAGAGAAATTCTAGTCTGAGCTGGATGGGTTGCATATTTCACATGACTGCAGGAACCCAATGAAGCCATTACTATCAAATTCTTACAGAATTTACATAATGAACATTCTATGATAAGGGGAAGGAAAATCACAGTGACAGATGTAGTAATAGCTGAAGTGTCTGGATTACCAACAGTCGGACCCATATGGACTCATAAAAAATTGAGGTTGTAGGACACTATTGTAGTCTTTCGGGATGAGGGACAAGACCTGATTATCAAAGGCAAATGAGTTCAACCTTCATCCCTTGGAGAACTGTGGATAGAACTGGCCAGAATCGTTCAGAGCTATATCACATGCGATGGAATAAAAGATGTGGTAAGGCCATGACAGCTTAAATTATTAGTAAAACTGAAACAGAAATTTTCTGTAAACTTACCTGCGTATTTGAATTTCTTATTGCATGACGCTGCTCGAAGCATAAAAAATCCTGGAATATAGAAACTTTCGTGAGTCATTATTGTTTAATTAGGCTGATAGTAAGCTACAACTTGCCCAGCAACAAACAAGTTGGGAAGAATTAGTATTTACCATAGAAGGGGGGTTAGCTTTACCTGCTCCTAACCCTGTTCCAAAAAGGAAGAGGACTACCAGCACAGCAAACATTCCAAAAAAATGTAGACACTCTACCAAGACAAGCTTGGGAACAGCTGAAAATCCCTAAGTTAGCAACAGCCAACCCTTAGAACTATCTAGTCTAGAAAATGAGCAACATTTACAGCTGCAAGGACGAGATGACCAGGAGTCAGAAGTTGAGGAGGAAATAGAGCACTCTAGTGAAGAGGAGGGGAATGAAACAGAACTCCCCTTAACACCCAACACAAGTCCCTCACGAGATTTATTTGATATTGAATTGGCCAAGATTTTGGCCAATATGAATGAATTTACACAACCCGAAAGCCTACTCAACTTTAATGTTGAAGTAACACAATCGGAAGAAAAGTCTGCCCATAATAAGAGAATATCAGAAAATGTAATCGGTAGAGAAGAATTAGGGGCAGAAGTCACTTAGGAAGAGGTGGACCAAACTAGTAATGCACCTCCAGGAGAACCTAGTCAGGTCGGTTTAAATACACAAGATGTGTGTCATGCGGAAAGAGTCGATAGTGCGGACACAACCGACCTCCCTAGAAGCAAAAGATTTCTAGTGACAAACAAGACAAATAAACACTACCTTTCTCTAAACATCCATTGAGAATACAAGTAATCAGGTGATTTTAACATACCTTTAGTCCAACGCTTTGTAGTAGTCCAGCCTCACCAATCCGGATGAGATCCTCCTTCTCTTCGAAACCTGCATTCACTAACAAGCCAAAAGATTAAATAGCACCTGATTAACTCATAAAACAATACATATCCATCATACAGACCAAGGAGTATATGAAACAAATCATGAATAACAATCTGTTGAGAAAAATGAGTTCATTTGCATTAAGTGGAAACAAAGGAACCATTACAACCTGAGCCTTGGTGTTGTGCAAGTCCCTCCTAGGGTCCAGCAAGAGTTTTCCTTTACTTTGATCAGCTCACCCACTCTCAAATAAGGCTAGGAAAGGATGGGAATCTCTCCTCTCAAGGTTTACAAGGGAGTCCTAATTCCAGCAGCATCTACCCTTAGGAATGTTCAGCTTTCAACCTCTCCTCCCTCTGGCCCAATGCCTGTATTTATAGTGCTCTAGAGGAAGTTATTCAGGTCCACCATCAATGGGATAAGCCCCTCTTTGGATGGGATAGCTCCCCTCTTGATGGGATAAGTTCCTCTTTCATAGGGATACATGAACCATCTGGAGGCGCTCCATACACGTCAAACAAGCTTCTAGAATGCTCTAAAAATGACTACAAGTAACTTTTTTGGAGTGAAACTTGCGCCTTTTGACCTTTACAGGAATATGCACCCTCCCCTTTACAGACAGAGCGTACAAGTACACAGGTATTGTGAACTTGGGGTGCGTACACGCAAGTAAGGCTAAGAGAAACTGCGTACCCAGAGATATATAGATTTTTAAAGACTTTCTCTCTTTCTTGGAGTTTGACATGGAGAGCAGAGGTATGAGACTTGCCAAGGAGGATAGTATGACAGTTGATGGAGCCATACTAACTGCAAATAGTCATGGTGACAAATTTTAGTGTAACAGATTGCCCCCTAAAGTGTGAAGCCTGTAGTAGATAAGGGTTTCATATCATCTAGGAAGGGTGAAGTACTTTATCATTTCAAGGATTATCTTGTGGAGAGCCCAGTCGGAACCTGCAAGTATTCAACACAAAATACATATATAAGATCATATCATTGCTGAGGTAGGCATTCCCATACTCAGATTGAAAACTTTAACTAACAAACTATCTACTGTTCTGATACAGGAATGATTTTGAAGTACATCATAATTATAGACTTTTGTAGACACAGTATGGACGCAGCCATCTGTTTATAGTTAGTCTACTGCATAATGAATACAAAACTCCTCGCAGCCTGGATGGTGGAAACTAGATCCAGGGTCTTCATTTCTACTTCCTGAACAGGTACGATTCTATCCATGCGAATAAATGAGTTGATGTCGAACATGGTAGAAACCACTTGATTACCAGTCAATGATGTAAACTGTTAACAAGCGTGAGAGAGACCACCAGTGATGTCAATGGTTCTCAAAGTACCTAGTACAATCCATGAGATGTGAATGAATGAGTTGATGTCGAACATTTCACGGAATCCTTCGATCGAAAGTCAATGATGTAAACCGTCGTCAAAGGCGAGAAACCTCCCATTAATGCATGCAGATTTCAAGGTACTGATGATTTCTAGGTCATCTTTCTAGATAATGTGCTAATGTCGATAGAAAGCGACCCGTTGCAGGAAAGCCCACAACACGGAATCATAGATCAAGTTGAAGAAATGTAGCTGTAAGGACTGACTCAGGGATGGTCAAGATGGATGACAGGTATTTTGCAGATGAATGGTTTATTTGCAAAGACCTCTTGAACACATAACGACACAACAGATGGCTTGGTGACATTTGACCCAAAGTTAATACCCGGCTGAAGACTTTCAATGTGGTTTGATCGACTGTGAGGCAAAGGATTTCCCAACCCAGGTGAATGCAAAGTGTCGTGTTCAAGAGTGGTAATAAGGCTTCTTCTGAGACAAAGGATAAAAAATAGGCTCATTTTTTTCTCTTTTCCCCCACCATTTCTGGCAAGTACCTCTTTATTTTTTACAAGCTTGAGGAGGATAACATATGCTTGATTATAAGCTCATCCTTCGGATGAGTCCAACTTAGTTTTGATTCGAACCCTAAGAAGGAGTGGTCCGTTCCTGTTTGTAATCGAACAGGTCCTTTACTGTGAAATTTTAACGAGTCCAGTATAGGAGAAACTCGGTGTTTTTCAATTTTAGAGAGTCTGAAAAAACTTAAGAAGACTCCAGGTTGAACTTTTTCGTAGAGTTGTGTCTCCCAAGCCCGAAAAAGTATAAAATAATACTTGAGAGAACCGCTTGATCTTGCGACCAAGGAGTACTTTCATGATTAGTGTCTTTGACCTGAAAAGTAAAAAGCGATCAAGGACACGTTGTTTTATTTCTAGTATTGAATTTGAAACGACAAAAATCCGGCAATCTTTTCCTGTTTTTACGGTCAGAAAAGGGTTATAAGGGGACCGTCTTTTAATTCCATTTTAACGAGTGTAAAAGAAACGCTCGGCAATCTTTTCATGTTTTAGGAGTCAGAAAAGGGCTTAAAGATGACTCTAAGGTTTCACTTTTTCGTAAGTTTTAACGAGTTCGAAAAAATGATAAAAATGTACTCATGGCTTTCACTTTTTCGTAAGTTTTAACGAGTTCAAAAAAATGATAAAAATATACTCATATGGCCGACTTTCAATTTAATTTACGAGCAGGAAAAGACGGAAAGAACTCGGCATTTTCATTTGTTTTACGAGAATTAAAAATAGCAAAATAATCTTGGGATTTTCATGAGTTTAACGAGTCTTGAAAATAACTGAAATTGACTCTAGATAGGTTTCATTTTTACAAAAGCTTGAAACAGAGAAAAACTATGCTTCAGAGTAGTTTCATTTTTTCACAAGCTTGAAACAGAGAGAAAATTGTGCTTGATGCCCCCTAAGCATAACTGCTAGAGCGCATGCCCCCCAGCTTCATTTCATTCAACTAAGTACAAGCTGGATGGAATGAAGGTTCATGAACGAGATCGTTTGAAAGACTCGACCTAAAACTGTAAGAAAATTATGCAAAAGACTGAAATAACTAACCTAAATATACAACCTAACATTTATGAGATCTAGTCAAACTCTCGATTCAAGTAGAGGAGGATTTGTTTCATTTTTTAACGAGCTTGACACAGGAAAAGAACTATACTCGGATTCAGTTTCATGTTTACACAAGCTTGAAACGAAAAACTATGCTTGTTATAAGTTCACATGCCCCCAGCATAATGACGCAAAATGAGGTACATGCCCCCCAAGCTTCATTGCATTCAATGAGGTGGATGGAATGAAGCTTTACTTTCAAGATCTTGGAAAGACTTGTGGGAGTTGTTTCATTTTTTAGTGAGGTTGACACAGGAAAAGAACTATCCTAAAAACCCTTGTTTCATTTTTTAAACGAGCTTGACACAAGATAAGGAACTATGCTCATAACTACTCTCTACAATCTACCTAACAAAAAAACTTTACTCTTAAAAACCTTGATTCATTTTTTAACGAGCTTGACACAAGACAAGGAACTATGCTCTAAAATCCTTGATTCATTTTTTAACGAGCTTGACACAAGACAAGGAACTATGCTCAAGACTCCTTGTTTCATTTTTTAACGAGCTTGACACAAGACAAGGAACTATGCTCCAACACCCTATTTCATTTTTTAACGAGGTTGACACAGGAACAAAACTATCCTCGTACTTGCTGATCATGGCTTCCAACTGGAAGAAATACATGTCAATGGACACACCTTGATCATGGCTTCCAAAAGGTCTTCATCAGAAGGAAGAATAGTTCTCTGGAAGGAACACATGTCAAGGGACTCAAAAGGGATAAGAACATCGTGTTCAAGAAATCCCATAGAGTTTTCCATGTCAATTACCGGATCTAAATTAAAGGAAGATGAGCAAACAGTGAGAGGCTCACTTACATCGGTAACTGAAAACATGGGACCGGTTGCCACATAATTAACCCGTGGCAGGGTAGATACCACTTTAGAATCAGGAACATTTAGGGGTGTCATATTATTGGTAGTCGAAACAAGACTAGGGAACGAAAGCTGGTCTACAGTCACAATACTGCCATTGTGAGGGAAAGACATCACGCGAAAGAGTGTCGATACGACAACTTTCATTGCATAAACATAGTCTCGCCCAAGGAGTAAATTGAAATCCAAGGGACCTCGAACAACCATAAGATCAATACAGACAGTTTTACCTTCCATGGTAATAGAAAACTTAGGAAGGATCCCTAAAGGTTCACTAATGGTTCTGTTAAAAGCTTTCAGATTCTGCGTAATAGGCGTAAGCTGAGGGGAACCCAAAGCTTTCCAAACAGTTGAGGATAAAATACTAACAGAAGCACCTTCATCTACCTGAGTACGATGTATGTCCCTACCCCCAGCCTTGACAATGATTTGGAAAGGGATGGAGGAAGGAAGACGAGGTTCTGTTAGTCTATTCCAATCAAAGGAAAAGACCTTAGTATTTGGAGGGGGTTCTGTAGAAACAGGTGAAATGCCCCCCGACATAGAAGAATCTGATGTAACAAGAAGAACGTGAGCGGTATGAAGTTCACTCTCTAAATGGAAAGTGGGATCGATCGAATGTGAAATTGAATCGACCACCTGATCAACTAATTGATCATCAACCTGAGTGACATGAGTTTCACTCTCCAATGGAAGAGTGTGATCGACTATACTTGAATTTAGATCAATCACTCCATCAGTTGACGGTAGGTTGGGAGAAAGTTTACGGTAACCAGTTGGAAATTCTTGCTGTGGAACAGTAAGGTTTTCCAACAATGTGGAGGCTTCATCCATGTGAGGGCAAATGTGAGTTTGATGACTCCCTTTGCGTAACTTACAAGGAAACCTAACTTTACCCTTTTTCCCAGGAACCTGACTATCACTGGTTGATGGATCAATGTAAAGTTGATGGGATTTTTTTGACCATACTTCCAAGACCTTTGGAATACCAGGACAATTGACAAGGAAGTGGTCACCCTTACAAAGCCTGCAAGGGTATTTGGGTTTACGATGCATGTCGGAGTTTTCCTCAACACAACTAACACTTACAGTCGTTGTTGGTTGGTTGATTTCTTTCTTATCTTGCTTCTTCTTCTTCTTCTTCCCTTTCTTCTTCTTCTTACCCTCCTGGTTACTAGCATCAAGGTTTTTACCAGGCGAAGAGGAAGAAATGGAGGAAGAAAAATTAGGCGAAGAAGGTAAAGGGTCAACAGAAGGTTGGTGATGTTGAGATGGTGAACTCTGTTGAGGTGAAGCATTCGGTTGAGGTGGAACAATTGGAGTACTTTGGGCCAACGAAGTTGAAAATAACCATATCGGTAATCCTATTGTAAATCTAGGTAATGACAAAGTAGCCATATAAGGAGGACCAACATTTCCAAAGTAAGGAAAAGTACTAGGATTCTCGTTAGGAGGGGTTCCTAGTTTGGTAAATTCCGGAATGTTTGCCATTATATTCAACTTCAGTGAATTTTATTAACAATTTATAACTAAAATTAGCAATTCACAATTCACACCTAACAATTAAAATTCACAATTCACACCTATGGTCTCTAAAAGTAAAAACAAACAAATTAACACGCGCTATCAAATCTAGGAGTCAAACCACACACAAACAGTAACCTTCCGGACCGAAAACACTAGTTGGGGATGACATCCAACATCGTAGAATTCAGTACAGAAGTGGCGGGTGGAACAGTTACCCCGACAACCTGCTTAATGAATAGACTGGACCAAGTTCCTCCACTTTAACCGTCTCGAGTGAAGTGAACCCCCCAGAAAATCCAAGTGAGTCTAGCCGACGTCTGCTCCAGGTACAGTGGGATCTTCCCTCCACCGTCACCTTGGGTAGAACCCTAAAGATAATAGTCACTAAGGTCACCAACAACAACAAATATACCTGGGGGAACAGTCTACGACCCGATAGCACGCAAGGGCAGAGTAACAAGCTCAATCCCCTTGCCAGCTCCTTGACAATAATCCAAGGTTTACCGACAAGTGACCCCAGGCTCCTCGACAATAATCTGAGGTTTACCGTTTGTAGTACATGCATATCTGGCGTCTTTCCCAATGAAGGAGGATTGATCCCCTCACTGGTTCGGACACTGTCTCGTGCTTCTCCTTTAAGAGGAGCTTTCCCAGAGCATAAATGTAACAGTTGGATTTATCCTACCACAAGATGAACTACTTGTTTGGTTTTTCTGTCTTGGAGAGTTAATTACTCTCCTACTCCGAGACACTAGCCTAATCTATGTTGGTGTTTCAGAGCCCTAGAAATGTAAAAATTACTAGATGAATTTTAATTAAGCGCTGTGTTATTAAGGTTGTTATTACTCAAATGGGTAAATGGATATGAAACCAATGGTGTTATGACCCGACTCAACTGAATGCAATCGAATATGATAATGTAATCCTTTCAATTCGATGAATCCTAACTAAAGTAAGGAGAGAGTTTCCATTCACTTCCAACAATGCAAAAAATTGATCACTAAGAGAAAATATAACAAATTCTCTAATGTACTAATTTTATCAAGAAAAACTAATGCAAATCAATTTCCAAACAATTTTTTAATTTTTTAATTTTGTGTAAATTCAAATCAAAGAAAACTGATCTAAATCTACGATTGATTTTTCAGAATGTAAACTATGCAATTGTAATCTAAGCACAATTCACTTGAAAAGTATGCAAATGTAATCTATGCACATTTTTCATTCATATTTTGAAAATGAGAATTCTAATTATGCAAATGTGATCTATGCAAGAGAATTCTCAAACACAAGATGATTCTAATGTGATCTATGAACCAATCAAGTGCAAGTCGAGAAAATTGGGTGAGAGTTCCAAAGATCAAAAAATAAAAACACTCAAAGGCGATTAACACTCATACACAAAAACAAAAGCAAAAAGATGCAAAATTGGGAAAAGACTGAGACAAACCTCCAAGTAATGACCAAAGGAAATCAAATTAAGAATTTCTCAAAACACCCAATTGATGAAAGCTTAGAGCAGGAATGCCAATGAAACAAGCCTAGGTGAAGATTTATGGCAGGTAACCAGTGGATCTGGGCAGCAAAAACAAATTAAAAACAAAATCTAAGAGGCAAAAAAGAAGAAAATTGAAATTTTCTCAATTTTGACAGGGTACGCAGGCAACCTGTTTGCACAGGTGCGTGTACGCTCTGTGCACAAAGCTGTAGTGCGTACAGGTACGCACTGTGCTCAACGCAGAGGCTGCGTACTTCTAGCAAAACCAAGAAAAACTAAGATCTAATTTAACCCTAAGCTAGCCCACCCAAAAACACAGTCAGACAGCCAAAAACCAGAAAACAAACGACTTTTCTCAGATCAAAATTTCATACAAAGGAAAAAACATTCACATCAATGGAGTCCCCAGCGGAGTCACCATTTTTTCATGCGGAAAGAGTCGATAGTGCGGACACAACCGACCTCCCTAGAAGCAAAAGCTTTCTAGTGACAAACAAGACAAATAAACACTACCTTTCTCTAAACATGCATTGAGAATACAAGTAATCAGTTGATTTTAACATACCTTTAGTCCAACACTTTGTAGTAGTCCAGCCTCGCCGATCCGGATGAGCTCCTCCTTCTCTTCGAAACCTGCATTCACTAACAAGCCAAAAGATTAAATAGCACCTGATAAACTCATAAAACAATACATATCCATCATACAGACCAAGGAGTATATGAAACAAATCATGAATAACAATCTGTTGAGAAAAATGAGTTCATTTGCATTAAGTGGAAACAAAAGGAACCATTACAACCTGAGCCTTGGTGTTGTGCAAGTCCCTCCTAGGGTCCAGCAAGAGTTTTCCTTTACTTTGATCAGCTCACCCACTCTCAAATAAGGCTGGGAAAGGATGGGAATCTCTCCTCTCAAGCTTTACAAGGGAGTCCTAATTCCAGCAGCATCTACCCTTAGGAATGTTCAGCTTTCAACCTCTCCTCCCTCTGGTCCAATGCCTGTATTTATAGTGCTCTAGAGGAAGTTATTCAGGTCCACCATCAATGGGATAAGCCCCTCTTTGGATGGGATAGCTCCCCTCTTGATGGGATAAGTTCCTCTTTCATAGGGATACATGAACCATCTGGAGGCGCTCCATAC
Source organism: Pinus tabuliformis (assembly GCA_031772625.1). NCBI lineage: Eukaryota > Viridiplantae > Streptophyta > Pinopsida > Pinales > Pinaceae > Pinus > Pinus tabuliformis. The sequence continues at coordinate 104,922,106 of CM062810.1, read as the reverse complement.
ACGTCAAACAAGCTTCTAGAATGCTCTAGAAATGACTACAAGTAACTTTTTTGGAGTGAAACTTGTGCCTTTTGACCTTTACAGGAGTACGCACCCTCCCCTTTACAGACAGAGCGTACAAGTACGTAGGTATTGTGAACTTGGGGTGTGTACACGCAGGTAAGGTTAAGAGAAACTGCGTACCCAGAGATATATAGATTTTTAAAGACTTTCTCTCTTTCTTGGAGTTTGACATGGAGAGCAGAGGTATGAGACTTGCCAAGGAGGATAGTATGACAGTTGATGGAGCCATACTAACTGCAAATAGTCATGGTGACAAATTTTAGTGTAACAATGTGGGACAAATAGGAGAAATAGGAACAAGTTAGGGTAAGGACACAGCTCTTGAAGAACAAAACCCAGATAAGCAATCGAGCTCGCTAAGAGCAGAAACGATTAGTGGAACAGTTGTTCCTTCAAAAAAGAAGAAAAACAATATTAAAATGCTCAGAAAGCAATAACAGAGGCTGTAGAAATTAGCAAAAAGACTTAGGCAAAAGATAAGTACACTAATAAGGGGGAAGGTTTGAGACAAGACCCCAAAAACATTAGATGCAGCCATTCAAATTGAATTTCATGATACAAAGGTTACTGGGACTCAAACTGAGCCCATATTCACTCCAATTATTAAGGAACAACATGTCACTATTGCAGAAGCATTTGCCCAAACAGAGAGTATACATTTTCATAATATAGCTGTTCAAACGGATGTGGTACCCTCTAACAACATGGCCACCCAGACAGAAATATCGACGGTCCATAATAAAATTATGTAGACTATAAGCATTAAGTCCCATAATAAGAACACGCAGATAATAAAAATCCACTCTCGTAGAAAGAATACCCAGACAGATATTCAAGCCAAGGACATTATGACATGCAGCGACCCTAGTATAGCAAATCTTCAAGAAAATCTAGCACAGGCTTGGCTTACCATAGAACGGCTTGAGGTAGAAACTGTCCCCCAACAGAGGTACCAGGAATTACAGAGGCAACTGCGGGATATGAATGCATAAGAAAGTGAGGCATTTGATAAATACAGAAAGGCAAAAGAGAGGACTGAGAAAATAAAGCTCAGATTGGAAAAGGCCAGGAGTCAAATGGATATTATTTTCTCCTTATATACTGACATATTGGCATGCATATCTCTTGCCAATAACTATGCCCTATTTTTGAGGGAAAGATACTTACAGTTGAATATCAAAATTGTCAAAGCTGGAAAACCCATAGAATTGAAAACAGTTGAGGATTTCATAAACTGTTGCAAACATCATGGGGTCAAAGTACAAAGGCTACTGTGTGAATTTTATTTACACAATTTTGTATTAGAAGAAGAACTTGAAAAGAACCCAAGTCCTTTTATAGGATATGTGCAGTTCCAGGCTTTCATTTCATTCACTGTTAATAAAATGAAATGGTTCAAGGCCCATAACACTTTCCAGAGACAGAAAATGGACTGGACCTATGGATTAGAGGTGAACCAAAACACCCCTTACAAATGCAGGCCAACCATAAAAGTTTGATGAAGAGGGAAGGATTAATCCAAACTCTAGGGCCTATTCAGAAAGAAATTGTCTGAAAAGGAGTCCAGTATTTCCTTTCCATTCAGGAAAGTTCCTTGGCCACAACAAAGTTCAAATGGATAGTTTCCAATAACAATGTACAGAATAGAGAGCAATTTAATTACAAAAACTTTAAATTGGCTACAGAATGCTTTGTGATCTATAGTAATCTAATCCTAAGGGAAGGCCCTTATTGGCTAGGCTATCGGTTTCACAGCCCTATTATTTGGTATCCAGATGAGGGGTACAAGGCTATATATGAGCTACCTGAAGGACAAACAGGGCACATTTTTGAAATCTTGGCCAAAAATCATGGTTTCAGACTGCTTTACGACCTCCCTTCTCCAACTTATTCCTTGACTGCTCTGCATACGAACTACATGATTTTCATGAGGACATGAAAAAGGGTAAGTAGGGGAGTATGTTGAGTCATGGAAAAGGTATGCATATGTTATTTATTTCATCATCCTTCTCCTTTAGTTATATCCCTTTTATATGCTAAAATGTTAATATATCAAAGGATTATGGTAAGAATGAGGAAATCATCTGTAAATACAATTTAGCTAATTGTACCCTTCTTTATGCAGGAAAAATATGAAAAGGGATAATTGTTGTTCCCTAGCTAAGGAACAGCGAGAAAGCAGAAAGATAAGGAAGGACGTAGCGGTTACAGATATGTCCAAAAGAAAATCAACAGGATCAGTGCAAGGAGGGAAAAATTTCTGAACTTGGAAAATTGTGCGAATCACTCAGGATTGAGAGATCTTGAGGGATTTCTTTTACTATTTATCTTTTTACCTCTTTCCCATTATAAAAAGGCAACAATTGTAAGCAGAAAGGGGGAGAATTACTATTGATAAATTGTAACGTTTATCACTGACTCTCACTGTTGAAGCAGAGCACAAACTTACTGTAATGCTTATGCAATGATTAATATATAAAATAGTTGTTGTTCCTTCGCATCTCCTGAAGTAATCCGGTGGTGGTCACTGGCAGCTAAGGGCTTGGCCCTGGTTGATTCACTTGCTATTCCTGTATCATGCATTTATGATTCTTGCAGTGTGATGGTTTGATTGAATTTCTACTTTCAGCAATTATATCGCTTTACTATTTCCTGTTTTCCAATCTCAATGGAATTGTTCTATTCATATATTTTGCAGTAACATTGATATAGTTTATTGTTATTTCATATCTAGTTATTTGGTTAAGCATTTTGTTTTGAGATCATCTACTGTAAATAGTATTGACTACTACTATCGAAGCTCTCAGATTAAGATCATCTGCTGCTTATATTAAGAATTGTGTTGATTGAGAATAAATCAGTTAAAAGATGAATGAGTTATTACTACTGTATTCTTGACTGATGATTATTGTTACTTTGATGAATGTCCGATTTAGTTTCATTAGTGGATTGAGTTTTCTTTTAGTTGCAATTATAATTTACTTGTTGCATTCATTTACTCTTGTATTTGAAAGAAATATACTGCAATTTTGAAACACTACTCTTTGAGTTAAATAGCCACCACATACTATGTACACTCTTGAAATAGAAAGACTTGCCTGGATTGATAATTAATGTGAAGATAATTAGGAGTTAAAAAGACACCTTTTATCACTCAATAGTCACCACTGTCCCGTTAACCTGTGGGTGATAAGGTGTGATCTTTTCTTGATATACGTGAAATTCCTCCATTAGTGCGCTGACCATCTCATTCAGGAATTGCGTACCATGATCACTCATCAAGATCCGTGGACATCAAAATCACATCAGTACATGCTCAAATAGGAACTTCACGTTGTCACACCCGTGCAATCCTTCATTGGCTGTGCTTCTGCCCAACAAGTCAAATGCTTCGTTGCAGTGATAATGTACCTCACCCCTATCTTCCCTTGTGGCTGAATGGATCCTACAAAATCTATTGCCCACTTCTTGAAAGGTTGAAAATTCGTTTGTGGATTCAAAGGAATTTCATCGCACCACGATGGCTTGCCTGTTCTTTAACATATATCACACGCCTTGCAATATGCTTTTGAATCCTGATGAAGGGTTGGCCACCACAACCTGGTGTGTAGAATCTTTTGTGTGGTTGCTTTCCCCGCATAATGTCCTCCCGCGGCTCCCCCATGAGCATCCATGAGGATGCTGCTTCATTCAAACTCAGGTACATACCATCACAATATCTCATCCGTCCCCATATTGTATAGATGCCCAGCAATGATAGAGAAATTTGTCATGCGCACCACTAATTCCTTCTTTTGCTGGATAGAGTATCCTTCTGGTGCAATTCCTGTTGTTAGGAAGTGTATTATATCCTCGAAATGACCATCCGTGACACACAGTGCAAATAGTTGTGCATCAGGCAATCCTTCTTCCAAGTTAGTAGGTTCCTCCCCTATTTCGATGCGCGACAGATGGTCTGGTCCCGCGTTCAATCGTCCAGGCTTCACAACAACTTCAAAATCATACTCTTGGAACAATAAGAGCCATTTGTAGATTCACCCCCCCAACATAGGCTTATTGACTAGGTACTTTAGCGCGGAGTGATCCTTATACATATTAAAGTGGCCTCCTAGCGAGTAGTGTCGGTACATCTGGAGAGCATACACCATAGCAAGCCCCTCGCATTCAATGATAGAATAGTTATTCTCTTCTTTGGATAGTCTACGGATTGTGAATGCAATAGGGTGGTCCAAGCCTTCTCCATGAATCTTCAAAAATAATCTTATCCAAAAGCCATTCAATCACCACCAACTTGTCTTCTCCTTGTATTTCAGATTTAGGCAGTAAGGCCTCTATTGGGTTGTATTATATTCTTTCCATGACTAGCCCATGTAGTTAGCCGGGGGGTTAGAGAGGGGGGCAGAGCCCCCCCTTCATTGTTCCAATTGCATAGCGAGTGGAGTTATAGGGGGTTTTAGGGGTATAGGTAACCCCACTCTACAGGGTTCGAGGCAGTTCCCTGCAAAATTTTGGTTTTGGACCCTATGTTAGGTTGGGCAGACCTACCTATGGTTTTGTGCATGTTTTTTGCACATGGTTTTGGACGCGATGGTTTTCGGTCCATGGTTTTGGATGCGATGGTTTTCGTTCCATGGTATTGGATGCTTTGGCATGTATAAATATGTATTGTAACATTGAAAGGAACATAATGAAAAATCAAGTTGGTAGTCCCGGTTTTGGGATCTAGGGGAAAATCTTTGTGTATATGTCTTTTATGTGTTATGCTCTCGCATTGTTTATTTTTTGTGTTTTAGAATTCATATGCAGGTAATTTTTTTACGTGGTTAAAACCTATTGCCTCTACTTAACTAGCTTCGCACCGAGTTTTAACATGATCTTCATCTCTCCTAGATCTCTGATTATTCCTTTCAAATCCATAAACTTGGTAGGGAATAAGTCCTGATATTCACGGAGTAATTTAGTGACCTTATCCACCGTCATGTTGTCCCAATAGTCTCCAATCTTCGCGAATTTTGGTTCTGCGTCCATACCAATGTTCACTTGTTTTGTTTTCACTGACGTGGTTATATCAGGGTTCTTAATCTATGGTTCTTGATCCTCGCGGTGGCATTTTGTTTCTAGAATGTTAATCTTCCACAGATCCTCATCCTCTACTTCAACAATTACATTATAACATTCCACCGCGCGACTCAGTTGAGTAGCCCATTCAGGATGAATCAGGGCTAAAGGATATTCTAGTATACTAAAGATGGCTACTTTCACCTCTTGTAGTGCTTCATCAATACTGTCAAACCCATCCTCCAAACTGAATGTCATCATGAATCCTTCGTTTAGGATATCTCATTCACATGACCCATGGTAGAGCTCTGTTTCTATATACCAATTCATTGGGATAACATCCAAGGAATGACAGAATAGGTGCACCCATTCAGGTTGTGGCTTTTCTCCATAAGCCTATGTCCATTTGGCCAGATGTGCATGCAGATCATTCTGTCCATCGTACTTGTCTGTCAAGGCTTCCCAAATTGTGCTCTCATCATCCTCCTACATTTGCGCCAATCATCAAAGCTTCCCTTGTGCGTACCCCACCATCTTGCGGGCATAGTGCACAGTGCCTAGTCCAAAGCCTGGAAGCACTTCTCTTTTGGCACCTCCCTTTCAAATGTATCCAAAAAGATATCTACCTCATTTAGACCATCAGAAGTAGGTAGATTTCTTACCTCTAACCACACACAATGCAGTGACTAAGTCATCATATTGTAATTTAGCATAGTTATTTCATGTAACCGATTTTGCCAGTGTTCTATTTCTTTGTCGGAGTTTGAAGTGCTGGAACTCTCACGATCCCACATAATCCATCCATCCACGGTGGGATTCACCCAATCTTAGTCTCGTGCTGTTATCTTATAGATGCAGTCCAAATCATCACCACTCTCATAATCGTGGACTAGTTCCATATAGTGTGATCCTTCAGTAGGATCAAGGGGTATTATTACGTGTACTGATTTGTTCTCAAAGATCATCTTTTGCTTCTTCAGATTGACCACCCCATTCATATCAGTAGCCTAGTCAATTCCCAGAAAGGAAGGGTAGGGATTACTATCATCCACTATTTCTATTACTTCAAAATCTGCCAGTGTGCTTGCTCCCTCAACATCCACGGTCACCCCCTGTAGTCGCCCCATGGGTATGATTTTTTGTTGTTTCACCATCCTTAGCTAAATCAGAGACCATTGCAGTCTAGGTCTCCCCATTCGCTCCCAAGTCTACTTTGATAGGACATTTGCATCTAACCCTAGGTCCAAAATGACCAGATCCATTTCATACTCTCCTATTTGTGCGATTAGTCTCATCTCCTATCCTGTCCTTGTCTTATGCTTGCCAATATTTCGTACCATGTGCAGCTCACGTAGCACGGTTCTAGTGCATCTATTGATGAGTTCTTGTAGCCCTTTTATAGTCTTCTTGTTGCGCAGTAACTTCATACCGATTTCCATAAAAGTTGTGATCATAGAAGGGTCCATTTACAGCTCAGGCCTATCCTTGCTTCCTAAAGTGGAGGCCTCAACGAAGCTCTTCTTAGCTTCCATGAAGGCTTCCCGAGTGCACTCCAAATCAAACTCAACCTCTTTCATCGGGGCCTTACAAACCCATGTAAGTTCTTTTGGTTGTTTCCGCTTGTCATCTCCCATTGTGATTCCACTTCGGAGCACTATATTTACATTCGGATCTTCCTTGTGCAGATCATACCTCATCATCTACAGGTTCTGAGTCAGGGGAGGTGGTAGTGCCCATTTGTCACGTATCCTAGCTATCAGCATAGGACAATCTTCTATTTCATGATCAAACTACATGCAATACTTGCACGATGGATGTGTTGGATTAGTACAATCATGGGCATAGTGTCCTTGTCCTCCGCAATTGTAGCAAATCAACTTTCCTTGACCTCTACCAAGTCCTCCTCCACCTCACCCTCATCCATGCCCTTGAAATCCTATTCACGCCATCCCTGCATTCTGGTCAAGGGGTTATGTTTCAGCTTGAACCCTGTAGGTGGGAGTTCTATCCATCATCAATTCGTAGCTCTTGCAAGTATGCTCATCATTTCCTATCGACCTACAAAAGTTGCATAAAAACTATTGCGGTGCTTGTACATACTTCTATAGCAAGTGATAGTTATCTGTGGCATGTTTTCCAGCTACCTGACAGATAGCACACCATAATGTAGGCCCTGCGCTAGGTCCTTCTTGAGCTTTTAGCCTTAAAGGAATTGGTCCTCCTCCTATAATGTAGTTTGAAAAGATTGGGCAATGGTCTTTGTCATGACCCTGACTCTTGCATTTCAAGCACCATACCTCTTCGCGTATCTCTAGCCGAACCGTGCTATCTTGCTTCAAGATTTGCATCTAAAGGCATAGATTATTCAGCTGCACATGGATCTACTAGACTCCTAGATTAGGATCCTGCATCATAGTTTCATGTAGTCTCATGGAAATCTCCAAGGCCTCTGCCTGAGTTGTTATCTTTTGCTGCAACAACGCACTCCTTAAGTGTGGTAGTAGTGAAGCCACAAACCACTCGCTATGCTTTCCATCTTTCAAGTTCATGTTGGCTTCATGGATCATACATTTCATCCTTTGTTCTAGTTCCCAAGGCATCTCACCTGGTTTCATCACGATCTCTTTAAATCCCAAAATTGACTGTGCTTCAGATTTAGGCCTGCTAAATTCCCTATTTAGTGCTGTTTGGATGTCTGCTACTCCAGCATTCACGTTATCATTAGAGTACTTAATATACCAGGTTAGCGCGCGATCTTCCAGAGCACTAACTAGTGTCACTTTTTTTATATGCTAATCTGTAACACCTTGAGCTTCCCATACAGTCCTCATAATGAACTAGAACTGGTCTGGGTCCTCATTTCCCAAGCCCTTGAATAAAGGAAACTTCACTGTATTTGCCATATTGAACCATGGTGGAGGTGGAGGTGGTATGGGTGAAGTTGGAGGCAATGGTGGTGAAGTCGGACGTGGTGTGGGTGGAGGTGGTATTAAGGGGAATCCTTGTCTTATTAACTAAATAGTGCTTTGCGAAGAAACCTTCCCTATCGCTTCTTCATCCCTTCACGGAGGTGAAATTAAGGAGCTATCCACCAGACCCTTATTTCCTTCGTTCCTGTAATTTTTTCCACTTCGTGTAGTACCAAACATCAAGGTAGCTGCATAACTCGTTTTTTGCACAACAACATTTTAATCCAAGTATTCAAATACTTTACGAACTTACCTCACGATCCTTTGAAAAAGCGTTGATCCGCTTCACTATAGCTGAACGAGGTGTCGAACGTGAATTTAGTCACAAATCCTCCTATGACGCGACTGAGCCATTGATCAACAGTGTGGGTGATCTTATCCTCTGATGCTTCCAACCTTCACACTAGCTTTGGGGTCCACGTAATAGGACCATCAAGTTCCCACCTTCCTTGGCTATCTGCTAGCTTCACGATCCACTCGTATAGCTCAATAGGGAAAGAACAGGAAAAGATTTTGTGGATATCTGTATATAGGTATTGGTCCAACCACTGTTCTTTTGACAATCGTGGGTTTTTGTTCTCATGTACCATGAATTCATGGGTCTTTCTATGCAACCAGTCTCTAATCTCCTTCTTAGTTGGATTCGAGTGATATGACATCACACATCTCTTATGAAGATTCTGGTCCTGCCAATGGAACCATTTTTTGGCTTGAGGGGGGCTAATCCAGGTTTAGCCTTAATTAGCCAAACAAATCCCTACACTACTGGCCCTTTCGGCATCAGCCCGCAGAGTGCGGATCGAAGTCTCACCCAAAGAGGTATGGGGGGATGCTGGAACCAAGTTTCCGCACCCTTGAGATGGTTGTGACGTCATTTTATCTCTTCTATCCCTACTTCGGGTAGGTGATCTCGCTCTAGGGCTTGTAATACAAACCCTCTATTCTAGCTTTCGATACCTTCGCGAAAGTACATGGTCAACCTTTGTGCAGCTTTAACTTGCAACTCGGGTACTTTCGCGCTGCTATAGCAGCGTGCCATGCAAATTTCTCTATTATCCTAAGTGATTCGCTTATCGTTTCAAATACTTAATGTTATCACCATGTAAGAAGATATTCATGATTTCGTTTTATTATTCAATATAACTACAGTCATTCACGCACCATATAAGCATAATAAAGGAAATTCATACACAAGATATTCAAACCCATTAACTAAACAAATGCACAGAATTTGCAGAATAACTTCTTTTTGTTGATAATTCCAGATGATTACAGACTCGACCCACCCTGCGCACTCATCTGCAGGGGTCTGCGTACTCATCTGCAGACTTCTACCCTAGGCCTCTACGCACTCAACTGCATAGCCTCTCCCTACGCTATAACCCAAGACTTACACTTCTTTCTCTAAATCTATGACTCTCTTCGTCATGTTATCCTATTAACTACTTAGAGATTAGCTCTTTTTATACAATCCCATAGTTCACGGACCATGGGTAGATCTTTTACAGCCGACATTACATTTCCAAAATAAGGGTGGACAACCCTATGACTCTTTAACACCTACGCGCTCTGCAACCACAAAATGCGGAGTCTTTACACTTGGATTGCAAATTTTGACCAAAATATGGGCTTTTAGCCCCAAAACTACCCTTGGGGGATCTCGCGCCCAACACAAAGAAGAGAAATTCGAATTTTATTGCAACTCTTAGTTGATGAGGTGGCTAACTATCTTTGAGCGTTTTCCTCCCGAAATTCTGCAAAATAGGGTCCAATCATCCCTTTGTATATATCAATCCGAGATAGCTCTGTAAAATGTGAGAGAGGTTATTGTAAATAAATATTTTCTCGAGATAAAAATCTTTCCGATTCCCAAAATGTAGCTCCAGCTGTTCCTAATATTCTCTGCAAAAAGGTGACTGAAACAGGACTTTGCACAGTTCGAAAAATAAGCTATAAATATGTAAATGTATCTATCTTTCCATAATAGATGTGTAGACTATGAAGTAGGTTATTGTACATTGGCATCTTAGGAACACAAACCACCTCCCGTTTCTCAAGAGTCATCTCTAATTGACCACAATATGTTCTGCAAAATTATGGCTAAATAGGGAAATAGGTCTGCAAAGCTTCATCTGTATATCCCAAACCATAATAGTTGTTAGAAAACTAAGAAACGTTTTTGTACATGAGGATGTTGGAAGGAAAAAATTCTTTCAGTTTCTGAAAATTCATCCTCAATGGTTTAGAAACTGTGTTTGAAATCAATGTGGCATATAGGAAAAATCATAGTTTCAATTGATCATGAGATAGATGAATGACGTGGATGCGGGAGGTGACATGGAAGTCGAGGAATGGAGGGTAACATAACCAAGAGTGCACTAGAAAGATGGTGGGAAAGGAGAGTGGTAAGCAGGAAGGTGGTAAGCAGTTTTTGGAGGGGGCTCAGAGTGGTAGGTAGTATTGTGAGGGGCGGTGTGAAACACAGAGGAAAAGACACGTAGCATGGGAACGGCAGGGTAAAACAACCTTTTCAGACCCCCCCTGGTGGTAAAGCTAGGATGGAGAAGGGGGGCCGAAAATAATTGTGAGTCGTCGATCTATGGAGCGAGAGGATCGAAGAGCGGGAAAGCTATAACTGTTTAACCCTATGTGACAAAATCCCTTTTTGTCATTTTCAACCTTACAATAAAATCAAATTATAGTACCAAGGCCTTTATTACAGTTTTATTTAGTAACATTTAAATGATGTGATTAATTTAATCTAAACATACTTAATTATCCTCTAATGCTGCATTTCATATTGCAAGCATATTTTTTTTTTTTTTAAGGTTTTGACCTTTTTTGGAAATTGTTAGAGTCGGTCTTGTCAATCCTCCGTCAGAGATCAAAACTCTTTCCGCATTTCATTTTTAGGTGTCTCGCTCCATTCACTCAGCTGCATTCCACTAGGGGCATGCCATAATATGACGGAAGGGCCTTATCATTCATTCCCCTCGTGTTTTGTACCTGCTGGCCTAGGTCTTTTCATCAATGTGTATTAAAGTCCATGACAGTCAATGTTTGATCTTTTAATGGACAAGAGTCATTTTGATTATTAAGTCTAGGGATTAGTCATTTGGTCTTCAAACAATGTCCAATAAATCCAACAAGGCCAGAGGGAGGCTCTTATAAAGTTGTGATTCAAAGATTTTCATCGTCATGTTGATAGAATACGACTGTTCTTCAAAACTCTGTTTTGAAGAAAAGTCAACAGTTTGTCATTTGTAATAATTTTCAAAAGTTTCTTAGTGGATTTCTCCAAGCGCAACCCTGGTCTCCTTAACCAAATTCCATGTCGGCTACCCCTGCAAAAAATTGCCAAAAATTTCATCATTTTGGTCAAGGAAATCAAAAGGAAGTGTGAAAAGCAAAGTTGTATTAATTGTGAAAAAGTGCCAAAGTGAAAACATTACAAAATGGGTTTTGGAGGAAGAAAAAATCAAATCCAACTCTTGCAAGATATTTCTCCAAGTATATAAATAATTTGTGTCAAGTTACATTCATGAAATCTTCTAGCAAAGTCGAATTTGGAGGTTGAAGAACAAACTGCAGTTTGAAAGGCCGTGACTGTGTTAAAAGTTGGAGCGCGACGCACAGGTTCAGTGGCGCAACGCACTAAGGGAGCGCGGCACACTGGGCATGACCACACAGTGTTAAATAACATGGGTGTGGCGCACTCAAACCGCGCGGCGCACTGGGTATGCTGCGCGGCGCATACACATAAAAGCTCGATTTTGCTCAGAATTGCAACAAATCGCCTTTCAATCCCTTGAATTTTCCAAGTGGGGTCGATCTCTCAGTGTTTCATCCATTTTTATGTTAGTATGATGATGGTTTATGGCTGCTTATGGTTGCACAAAAACTCTTAAACCCTACCACTTAAAGTCATCAAAACAAATGTTGTTAGGGTTGCAAATTCATTGTGTTGGTGCCAAGATTCCTCCTCCATTTCATTTTTCCTTCTTTCCCTCATTCCCTTCTTCCCTATTCCACTTTTCCCATTTTTCCCTATCCTAAAATGCTACTAAAATCCTATTCCCTATCCCCTCCACTCATTTTTCAAAGGTAAAACCCCAAACCCTACCCCATATAAAATTTCCTAAACCCCCTACATGTCCCTAAATAAAATTCCTCCTCATAGTCCCTAATCCCTTCATATTATTCCCCTTCCTAACAGTCCATTGTTGCATTTTTCCCCTTGGTGGTAGATTTCAACACATCACAAAAGAAGTCCAAACACAGTTTTATCATCAGCATCTTTTTCTCTAAGACAGTGGAAAAACAACAGTCATGGCATCTGAACATGCATCGGACTATGAAATGGAAACCCAAAGCGACTCATCCTCGGAAGAACAGGCTCCCCGGAGGCCTCACAAAAGTGGCAGACATGTTAGAGAAGAACCGACCACCCTTACAGAATTGCAGGCCTGCCCTCTTGCTATGTCATGTTTCCAGCGTCAGTCATGCTTTGAGTTTTGTCAAAAGGTGGCTAGTGTTCAATTTCATCATGAGCTGGCTCGTCTATTCGTGTTGCACTTACATGGAGATCAGGCTACTTTAGCTGGTGTCACCTTCACACTTACACCAGAATCTGTCTCATTAGCAACCGGCATACCGAACATTGGAGAACCATGGAACAAGAAGCAGAAGATTGATCGGCATCATTATGAGCCATATATTAAAACCACTTTCTTGAGGCAGCTCAAAAGAGTCTTTCCATTCCGGTATCTGAAAGATGAATATGCTCCACTAATGAGATTGATTATGAAATACTTCAGCTGTGAAGGACGATTCTCTCGTCTTTATGCTTATCACATCAGGTTGCTCATGCATTTCACCAGGGTACGGATGATGAACATCTCGTATTTCATTTGCTGGAATATAGAGAGGATGACCACCTTTATACAACATAAAACACCTCAACAGCAACTTAACAGTGTTTATCATTTTGCTCTCATCAAGGTTTTGGTGGTGCATTAGCTTGATCTACAAGGTACCACTTGGGATGATTTCATCTCCTGTTACTTCTTCCGAGCTTCACCGCGATTTCCAGAGACTAAATTTGAGACAGGGAAACCTTCTCATCAGTACGAGCACCATGAGACCACCAGTGTGCCGGTATTCGTCACATATTAGAGGGGTGCTAGGCATTTGTTTGCAGCAGCAAAGCGAGTGTTATCTCCACCCAGGGTGGAAGGGGCCTCACTTTCGACATCAGCACTACAGGTATAGGACAGAGGTAAGGAGCCAATGCATGATGAGGGGCCATTAGGTGAACGAGAGACCGAATTCGTTCTCCTTCATGATGATGATACAGATACAGATCCACAAAGTGCACAACTTAAAGAGATCATCTAGGAGCAGCAAACAGAGATTCAAGACTTGTCCCTTGATTTGGAAAGAGCCAAATGGAACATGAAATATCTGGAGTAAAGGAACAAATAGCTTGAGGATCAGCAAGCGATCACGGAGCTACAAAACATTCGTGAGCATCACCAAGCTGCACAAAGGAGAAGAGTTGAGCTCACGTCATTGGAGCAAGAGATTAATGAGGGTCGGGAAGACAATCTAGAGAGAGTTAACATGCACTTAGAGAGAGGCTGTTGGACAAGGCCAACAAGGACCATGCATTGCTGAGACACATGGCTTTCCACTACATGGCACGAAACAAAGTGTGCAAGGCCCGAATCAGGAATTTGAAGGCGAAATTGAGGAAGGCGATCAAGAAGCAAAAGAGGCAAAGGGAGATCGATCGACTTCAGATATTGGCCGAAGCCTCTTTAGCCCAACATAACACTTGATAAGGAAGCTCCAGCCAAAATTTCAAGAAATTTGGGGCATTTTTGGTATTTTTGTAAATTTTTGTGCAAAAAACAGGGTTTTTCTCCCTGTGCGCCACGCCACCTGGCGCGCACTTTCGCTAGGGAGCTCCAAATGACAAAAAGTTTACATTTTTGGATTTTCCATGGAAAATCATGACTATTGGTTCATGGCCAAGAAGTTTGGGCCAATTTTGAGTCCTCAGGAGGTCAAAAACACCCAAAACGTGACCTCTCTGTCCCTATTTTGACACACAGGAAGCAGTCTTGGGAGATTGCAGTTTTGGAGGGGAAAATGGGTACCAAATTTAGAAATTTACTTGGGTTGGAAAGTAGACAGGAAGGGCTTTCCAACAAGCAAAATTGGGCTCAATTTGGACTTCAGAAAGTGCATCAAAACTAGCTCCAAATTGGCGCGACGCATATAGTTTTTGGCGCGGCGCACAGAGACCCAAAGGCCAAAATCACTCCCGCTCCGCGAAATTTAGATTTGCAATTTTCTCCAAGTGGGCCCACTCATTTACAATAAATTTTTCCCGGCATCAAAGGAAAAGTTTAAAAAACATTTTTGGCTTCTATCCAAGTGGCCAAATGAAGGCGAACAACCACCCAAAAAATCTACGCTCATGTTTGCTTTTTTCTAATTGGTCCTCATAGAAAATTAAATGTAAGTGTTGATGGTTGGCTCTTCATTTCTTGGGTTGATCTACTTTCTCATGGCAAAGCTTATTTATTGTATTGAGAGTCATTTTGTAAAGGGTTGGAATTTCTGGGAAACTGTGGGAGAGAAACCCAGTCACTCACTGTACATTTTGACAGAGAATTAATGAAAGGTTGCAGCTCTGGTTCATGAGATTCCTGTGGCATGAGTTTAGCAAATGTATTTTTTTTATGTTTCATATGTATTTCGTTATGTTTAATATTTTCATTCATATTCATTTCCAGTGAAATCTTTCTAAGTAAGAAAAGGTAGAACTCAGTGTACTGCTCTGCCTTGGGATAGTTTTCACGTTCTATGTTTTCTTCTATTGAAAAGGATTCATGTATTTATGCCCTTTTCACACTCTTAAACAATCTCTCCACTTCATATTATTTCAAATCTAATTGCTAGACTTTCCGCCTATCTTGCCTCACGAAATAATCTACGTCTTTGAGTTAAATTCTCTACTCATGTTGTTCCTTGGCCCCACACATCCCATAAAACTCAGTCATTCATCAAAATACCTCTATCATATTTATTTACCTAGCCTAAAATCAGTATTCATTTTTGAGTCATCTCAGACCCTATTGTTTATTTTCCTGAGTGTGACCCGGAGAGAGCCCTCTCCTGTTTCTGGTAGGGTTAGCTACCAGATTGAGCGTGGTTTGTGGTTATCCTGAATTTTGCCTTCCTTCAGCCTAAGGCAGATTTAGGCCCTAACAAAAATAATTTACAATATGGAATATTATTTACAACATCTGAAATATGATAATCACCGTCAAGTGACCCTATAATAATTAGAGGACCCTAAGAGTGGATCCAACTGGGGATGGAAGATCCTTTTGGAGGTGTCAAGAACCATAGATCTCTGGATTCGTAGATTAGTGTCATATCCATTGGGTTGCTCCCAAGTCTGCAACATGCTCTGCCATAAAATCTTTGTGACTAAAAATCTCAAATTGAAATCAAACCTTTTCTGCAAACTGAAATTGGAAATAATTCTTGGTAAAATGCTCAAATTACTGAGCTTATTTGTACACTGCTACCTACCCTACACTGTTGAAAATCATGCTAACTCAAATAATACAAAAATGCCAATGAAGCCAGTCAAGTAGTTGTTGAAACAAGTGGACTACTTGACTGTCTGCTAGTAAAAACAAATGGATAGCTTGAATTTTTGTCCCCATAAAAAGGATATAATATATAATGGCAACTGCAGATGGATGTTGTCCTTATAATGAAAACATGGTTGAACACTTAAGTTGAAAAGAACCTCCATGTAGTCTACTATAGGATCAATAAAGGCATGATTAACTAGTTTACCTTGCAGGCCTTCAATGACCAGTAGATCATGGATGATCTCATCCGTTGTATCCTCAAGGTTAAACCATGATTCCAACTCTTCACTTTCAGTCTCATATTCTAAAACAAAATTTTGATCAATCTACAAATCAAAAGGTAATAGAATCTCCTCTTGTTTTGGAGAAGGAAGATTTTCCAAGAATGTTTTAGGATCTTGGAAACTATAGGATTGAATCTAAAGATCCAAAAGTTCAATATCATTCTCAAACATTTCAGCAACTGACTCAAGAAAACAAATTTTACCTTCAGAAGGATATTTGCTCGATTTCAAACGATGAAACACGGTCGTAAAAAAAGATTCATGAATTCGAAATTATGATACCTCATTCCTGATTCCTTTTAAAACTTCACAAGATAGAAGATTTACCACATACCCTGTCATCTTGTTTAGCAAGAAATATTATCAATGTGTACTGGAGTTGCCATGACATTACAAGAGAAAAGGACATTGGTGAGGGGCGAAAAATGTCACCATAAGCTCATTGGTGATGGTCAAAAGAGCCTTCGTGACCAAAAACTGAACGTCACCAAAAGTGGCATCACCAAAAGTATAGGTGTTGTAGTGACATTCAAATTCTGTCACCAATAATGATTTATAATGACGAATAGTGACCGTCACCATTTCATATGAGAAATGGTGATGGACCATAGCCTCCATCACTAAAAACTGGACGTCACCAAAAGTGGCATCGCCAAAAGTATAGGTGTTGTAGTGACATTCAAAGTCCATCACCAATAATGATTTATAATGATAGATAAATACAGTCACCATTTCATATAAGCAATGGTGATGGACCATAGCCTCCATCACCAAAAACTGAATGTCACCAAAGGTGGTGTCACCAAAAGTATAGGTGTTATGGTGACATTAAAGGTCTGTCATGAATATTGATTATAATGACGAATAGTGACCATCACCATTTCATATGAACAACAAATATTTATTGTGATGGATCTTTCATGGTCGTCACTGATCTAAAAATGGAATGTACTTGTTTAAGGGTGCAAGGTATCCATTTCCAATAATTTCAACTGTGAGCTAGACACTCCAAATGACCTCTAAAAATGTATAAACTTCTTATTTCTTATACAGAGATAGATTGTAGGGGCATTCACCAGACAGGTCACCTCTAAAAAGAGGATGAGTTCCAGAGGCTACCTGGCCCTCTACAGGCTCTGCCTAAAGAAATAACAAAGTAAACACTTAGAAGTCTTTGACATACACATACTTGAAGTTTAAGGTCTTGCGGAATAAGACAAGTAACTTTCTGCAGCTGAACAGGTGATTATGTGTGTATGCAAGTTATATTTATTTTTTGTTTAATACTTTATATCAGTTTTTTTTAGCATATCATCTTCAGCAAATAAAGACATCAAAATGATAAAGCAGTTCACCCCCCCTTTGGGCTACATTTGCTGGACCAAACCTCTCCAACTAGGCTTGTCCTCTTGTATTAAAAACGATACAAAGGCTAATACAAGAATATGGGTGTCTCAAAAGACAGATCTGACTATAAATACGGAATCAGAAGATAGGAATTAGCTAAACATGCTCTTTCCCAAAAACTAAACAGTGAAATTTGTACCTTATACAATACTTTCCCCAATTGGCCCTGGTGGCCCTTTAAACTTGCATGGAGAATTTCGAGGTGAAGATGACCTCAATTGGTTCTAAAACCTCTGCCATTAGTCTCATAAGGTCGAAAATAGCAGACATAGGTTTTGAATCACCAAAAATGGATGAATATAGCCCCCAAACAGCTCCAACACTGAAATGGCCCTAGTGGCCCTGAAATCTTCCCTGAAGCTAAACAGTGAGAAGAATGCCTCAGAAGGCAAGACGAGCTGTAGAAATGGATTCAGAATGCTGAAAACCTTCAGGAATGACCTTCGTTCCACATTCACTGGCTACAAAATTCCCAATGCAGCTCCCAAACTGGTTTGGCCCTAGTGGCTCCTGGAACTTCCACGAAGCTAAAACACCTGCAAATGACCTCAGATGGCTGTGAAACCTGTGCCAATGGCTTCAGAAGGTCGAAGAGACCCAAAATCCAATTTTTTTTTTGTCCAAAACGGACTTTCCTAGCCAAAGTTATGGCCATTTACTCCCAACTGCCAGTTGCCCTTGAAAAACTCCAGTTAACTTTAGTTGGGGCCAGTTAGGCCCGCCAAATATGGCGGGTCCGCCCAAATTTGGCGCTCCTCCAAAATTTCCGCCAGTCTAACTACATGTTACGGGTGGCAGTTAGTGCATGTGACCGAGTTCATTATCTGGCAGTTGACCTTGGATTCTGTGCTGGTGGTTAGGGGTTTAGCCCATGGTTCTGGGCTCCCAGTCATATGGTATGCGGGGGCTGGGCCCCTTCGGGCCCCGCCCAACAGAAAGTCAATCTTTAAAATAACTTAGTGCCACCCTCATATCAAATTTGGTTGCGTTGGTGCAATGGTAAGTTTGTTTAATAGCGCATGGGAGGTCCCATGTTCAAAACCTGCCAACGCCAATAATTTTAAATATGCGCCCAAACAAACCTTGCTGACGTCATCATGGACCACGTGGTGCCCTCCGGGTCTACCACGTGGCAGCCTGTGATTGGCTGGCCAAAAGGAATATTCCCCAAAATATTCCAAGGAATATTCCCCAGAATATTCCAAGGAATATTCCCTAGAATATTCTTTTTTTTTTAATTTTTTTTTTTTTTAAATTCAAAAACTAAGGGTTATTGGGCAATTTTGTTTTTGGCATAACTTTCTCATACGACGACCGTTTTTCGAACCGTTTGCGGTGCCAGAATTAGGAAGATGAACCCTATCCAGTCATTTAGGTTCCAATCAGTTTTAGGCACTTTCATTTTTGACCATTTTACGACACTTGGTCCTGAGCTCCTGATCACACCTCCCAAATGAGAAGGCTTTTGGTCCCCAAAAGCTCACTGAACCTCTGAACTGAACTATAGCGCATTTGAGGAATAGAAATATCCTCTTCCATTCAACCAAAAGAGAATACTGATGCCAAAATGTCCTGCGTTTCCAACTATTGTCATGGCAACTTTTCGCTGCATAAGCCAAGTACTCGTCGAATTCCGACCAAACCCTTTCACTAGACAAACTGAAAATTTGCAGGAACCAGCAATGAAACTTGTTGATATAAGAGCTGAAGTATTCCCCTGAACATGTGCGCTTGCCAGCTGTCACGATGCCCATCCATGGCACCTCCTCTCCAGAAGAAGAGCTGCCTCCCAAATGAGAAGGCTTTTACAGAGATGAAACACTTCATCATTTCTCCTCTTTAATATCTTGGAGATCAAATTAACTTTTTCCGAGTCAATATTACATTACATGCATGGTTAAAAACAAAGTAATCAACCCTTCAAGTTAATCACACATACATGTTTAAAATACAAGGAAATCATCATGATCCCTGTGCTCATGCATATCATTCTCATGCATGCAGTTTATCCTTCAATTTTTCCTTAAGTACAATTATAAATACAAGATCCTCGATCACATGTACATGTACTTTCAAAGCTGAAATGAATATAACTTTCGCTGCAATAGAGTGAGTCTCATACTCAGCTTTTCCATCCTGCAACTTGCATTCCCTTAACAAAGAAATGCATTCAATCAAAAGACATGCAACTTTAATTGGATAAGAATTCTAACCATTTCTTACCAATCCATTTCAAAGGTGCTTCCTTTAACTGCACATGGATATCAACATGCGTATCATCCTGACACATATCAATGATGGAAACTTCCTTCCCATTCTTGCCATACTCTTTCTCCCATTTCTTCAACTTTCGTGGAAGCATTGTTGGATTCAGAGTCCAACACCTTTCAGCAGTATGTCCATGCTTATGGCAATAAGTGCAACACATGTTCATCTTCTTGACAACATGATTTGCATTGTTCAATGGAACTTTGGCTTCTTGCCTCCTTTCCTTCAAAAGTTTCCTATATGTTGCCATTCTTTTCCAACATCTATAAACACTATGGTTAGCCAAACCACAAAAAGAACATGCAATTCTTTTCCATTGCTTGTGTGGAAATTTTCTATGCTTTACATGATCAAAGGAAATATGATTGAAATCAGATTTATACCTTTCTCTTTCACCTTCATTACCTTCATGAGGAGGTGAATCAATTGAAGAAGAAGCTCCTTTTGGAACACCATCAATCCCTTCAATGGTTTTAGAGCTTTCACCACTTCCTTGTTCAAGTGCATGCTTATGCACACCTTCTTCTTGCAAGGTATGTTTCAAACTATTGCATTCCTTAAGGGTACAACCTTTACAACCTTGAGATAGAGAACCTGAAATGAAACTCCTTCTAGGAATTGTTTCAATTGCCTTCATGGCTACTTTGGAACCTTCTCCATAAGATTTTCCATAGCCAAGACCCAAATTCTTAGGCCGTACCTCAACCATTATTGGCTCAACTATACCTTGTGCATGTTTGCCCAATCCTTTTCCTTCATATCCCATTTTGTACATCAACTTGGACCCTATGCCTCTGGTATGTTTCTCAAAAGAACCAACATAAACATTCTTATCAGAATTTGAAGACAAACTAGAATTGTTTACCTCTTCTTCAAGCTGATACTTGGCTAAGGCTTCTTTGGCAACAAGGAGTTGTGTCTCCAACTCATGCATCCTCTCCAGATTCATGTTTTCAATATGAAGTTGGCCTTCCATTTCCTGCAATTGGTCAGAAAGCAACTGCTTCTCTTCCCTCATGGAATTCAACTGCTCTTGAAGTCTAGAGCTCTGCCTTTCATCCTCATACATTTCTCTCACCATATTCATCATGATGACAAATTCTTGCTTCAAGCCTTCATCAAAGAATCTTGTGAAGGAGGACGATTTTGAGAACTCACTTATGGAAGTTGTCATTATAAAAATGAACAAAAGAGCTTCAACAAACTCAAATAACAAGTAGTTTGCAGAATATAAAGTAGTCAATCTTCAACACTGCTTAAGACCCCTTTCAAGCTACACAATCAAGCTAGTGATGTCAGTCAAGCAAACCTAGTGCTCTGATACCATCTGATCTGAAAATGGAATGTACTTGTTTAAGGGTGCAAGGTATCCATTTCCAATAATTTCAACTGTGAGCTAGACACTCCAAATGACCTCTAAAAATGTATAAACTTTTTATTTCTTATACAGAGATAGACTGTAGGGGCATTCACCAGACAGGTCACCTCTAAAAGAGGATGAGTTCCAGAGGCTACCTGGCCCTCTACATGCTCTGCCTAAAGAAATAACAAAGTAAACACTTAGAAGTCTTTGACATACACATACTTGAAGTTTAAGGTCTTGCGGAATAAGACAAGTAACTTTCTGCAGCTGAACAGGTGATTATGTGTGTATGCAAGTTATATTTATTTGTTGTTTAATACTTTATATCAGTTTTGTTTAGCATATCATCTTCAGCAAATAAAGACATCAAAATGATAAAGCAGTTCACCCCCCCTCTGGGCTACATCTGCTGGACCAAACCTCTCCAACTAGGCTTGTCCTCTTGTATTAAAAACGCTACAAAGGCTAATACAAGAATATGGGTGTCTCAAAAGACAGATCTGACTGTAAATACAGAATCAGAAGATAGGAATTAGCTAAACATGCTCTTTCCCAAACACTAAACAGTGAAATTTGTACCTTATACAGTACTTTCCCCAATTGGCCCTGGTGGCCCTTTAAACTTGCATGGAGAATTTCGAGGTGAAGATGACCTCAATTGGTTCTGAGACCTCTACCATTAGACTCAGAAGGTCGAAAATAGTAGACATAGGCTTTTGAATCACCAAAAATGGATGAATATAGCCCCCAAACAGCTCCAACACTAAAATGGCCCTAGTGGCCCTGAAAGCTTCCCTGAAGCTAAACAGTGAGAAGAATGACTCAGAAGGAAAAACGAGCTGTAGAAATGGATTCTGAATGCTGAAAAAATTAAGGAATGACCTTCGTTCCACATTCACTGGCTGCATAATTCCCAATGCAGCTCCCAAACTGGTTTGGCCCTAGTGGCTCCTGGAACTTCCACGAAGCTAAAACACCTAAAAATGACCTTAGATGGCTGTGAAACCTATGCCAATGGATTCAGAAGGTCGAAGAGACATAAAATCCAAAAAAAAATTCGTCCAAAACAGACTTTCCTAGCCAAAGTTATGGCCATTTACTCCCAACTGCCAGTTGCCCTTGAAAAACTCCAGTTAACTTTAGTTGGGGCGAGTTAGGCCTGCCAAATATGGCGGGTCCGCCAAAATTTGGCGCTCCGCCAAAATTTCCGCCAGTCTAACTACATGTTACGGGTGGCAGTTAGTGCATGTGACCGAGTTCATTATTTGGCAATTGACCTTGGATTCCGCGGTGGTGGTTAGGGGTTTAGCCCATGGTTCTGGGCTCCCGGTCATATGGTATTCGAGGGCTGGCCCTTGGGGGCTGGGCCCCTTCGGGCCCCGCCCAACAGAAATTTAATCTTTAAAATAACTTCGTGTCGCCCTCATATCAAATTTGGTTGCGTTGGTGCAATGGTAAGTTTGTTTAATAGCGCATGGGAGGTCCCATGTTCAAAACCTGCCAACGCCAATAATTTTAAATATGCGCCCAAACAAACCTTGCTGACGTCATCATGGGCCACATGGTGCCCTCTGAGCCTGACACGTGGCAGCCTATGATTGGCTGGCCAAAAGGAATATTCCCCGGAAGTTTCTTTTTTAATTTATTTTTTTTAAATTCAAAAACTAAGGGTTATTGGGCAATTTTGTTTTTGGCATAACTTTCTCATACGGCAACCGTTTTTCAAACCGTTTGTGGCGCTGGAATTAGGAAGACGAGCTCTATCCAGTCGTTTAGGTTCCAATCAGTTCTAGGCACTTTCATTTTTGACCATTTTACGACACTTGGTCTTGAGCTCCTGATCACACCTCCCAAATGAGAAGGCTTTTGGTCCCCAAAAGCTCACTGAATCTCTGAACTGAACTGTACCGCATTTGAGGAACATAAATATCCTCTTCCATTCAGCCAAAAGAGCATACTGATGCCAAAATGTCCTGCTTTGCCAACTGTTGTCATGGCAACTTTTCGCTGCATAAGCCAAGTACTCGTCGAATTCCGACCAAGCTCTTTCACCAGACAAACTGAAAATTTGTAGGAACCAGCAATGAAACTTGTTGATATATGAGCTGAAGTATTCCCCTGAACATGTGGGTTTGCCAGCTGTCACGATGCCCATCCATGGCACCTCCGCTCCAGAAGAAGAGTTGCCTCCCAAATGAGAAGGATTTTACAGTGATGAAACACTTCATCATTTCTCCTTTTTACAATCTCGGAGATAAAATTAACTTTTTCCAAGTCAATATTACATTACATGCATGGTTAAAAACAAAGTAATCAACCCTTCAAGTTAATCACACATACATGTTTAAAATACAAGGAAATCATCATGATCCCTGTGCTCATCCATATCATTCTCATGCATGCAGTTTATCCTTCAACTTTTCCTTAAGTACAATTATAAATACAAGATCCTCGATCACATGTACATGTACTTTCAAAGCTGAAATGAATATAACTTTTGCTGCAATAGAGTGAGTCTCATACTCAGCTTTTCCATCCTGCAACTT
Organism: Pinus tabuliformis; assembly: GCA_031772625.1. Classification (NCBI taxonomy): domain Eukaryota; kingdom Viridiplantae; phylum Streptophyta; class Pinopsida; order Pinales; family Pinaceae; genus Pinus; species Pinus tabuliformis. The sequence continues at coordinate 104,898,472 of CM062810.1, read as the reverse complement.
GCATTCCCTTAACAAAGAAATGCATTCAATCAAAATACATGCAACTTTAATTGGATAAGAATTCTAACCATTTCTTACCAATCCATTTCAAAGGTGATTCCTTTAACTACACATCGATATCAACATGCGTATCATCCTGACACATATCAATGATGGAAACTTCCTTCCCATTCTTGCCATACTCTTTCTCCCATTTCTTCAACTTTCGTGGAAGCATTGGTGGATTCAGAGTCCAACACCTTTCAGCAGTATGTCCATGCTTAAGGCAATAAGTGCAACACATGTTCATCTTCTTGACAACATTATTTGCATTGTTCAATGGAACTTTGGCTTCTTGCCTCCTTTCCTTCAAGAGTTTCCTGTATGTTGCCATTCTTTTCCAACATCTAGAAACACTATGGTTAACCAAACCACAAAAAGAACATGCAATTCTTTTCCAATGCTTGTGTGGAAATTTTCTATGCTTTACATGATCAAAGGAAATATGATTGAAATCAGATTTATACCTTTCTCTTTCACCTTCATTACCTTCATGAGGAGGTGAATCAATTGAAGAAGAAGCTCCTTTTGGAACACCATCAATCCCTTCAATGGTTTTAGAGCTTTCACCACTTCCTTTTTCAAGTGCATGCTTATGCACACCTTCTTCTTGCAAGGTATGTTTCAAACTATTGCATTCCTTAAGTGTACAACCTTTACAACCCTCAGATAGAGAACCTGAAATGAAACTCCTTCTAGGAACTGTTTCAATTGCCTTCATGGCTACTTTGGAACCTTCTCCATAATATTGTCCATAGCCAAGACCCAAATTCTTAGGCCGTACCTCAACCATTATTGGCTCAACTATACCATGTGCATGTTTGCCCAATCCTTTTCCTTCATATCCCATTTTGGACATCAACTTGGACCCATGCCTCTAGTATGTTTCTCAAAAGAACCAGCATAAACATTCTTATCAGAATTTGAAGACAAACTAGAATTGTTTACCTCTTCTTCAAGCTGATACTTGGCTAAGGCTTCTTTGGCAACAAGGAGTTGTGTCTCCAACTCATGCATCCTTTCCAAATTCATGTTTGCAATATGAAGTTGGCCTTCCATTTCTTGCAATTGGTCAGAAAGCAACTGCTTCTCTTCCCTCATGGAATTCAACTGCTCTTGAAGTCTAGAGCTCTGCCTTTCATCCTCATACATTTCTCTCACCATATTCATCATATGACAAATTCTTGCTTCAAGCCTTCATCAAAGAATATTGTGAAGGAGGACGATTTTGAGAACTCACTTATGGAAGTTGTCATTATAAAAATGAACAAAAGAGCTTCAACAAACTCAAATAACAAGTAGTTTGCAGAATATAAAGCAGTCAATCTTCAACACTGCTTAAGACCCCTTTCAAGCTACACAATCAAGCTAGTGATGTCAGTCAAGCAAACCTAGTGCTCTGATACCATCTGATCTGAAAATGGAATGTACTTGTTTAAGGGTGCAAGGTATCCATTTCCAATAATTTCAACTGTGAGCTAGACACTCCAAATGACCTCTAAAAATGTATAAACTTCTTATTTCTTATATAGAGATAGACTGTAGGGGCATTCAACGGACAGGTCACCTCTAAAAAGAGGATGAGTTCCAGAGGCGACCTGGCCCTCTACAGGCTCTGCCTAAAGAAATAACAAAGTAAACACTTAGAAATCTTTGACATACAAATACTTGAAGTTTAAGGTCTTGCGGAATAAGACAAGTAACTTTCTGCAGCTGAACAGGTGATTATGTGTGTATGCAAGTTATATTTATTTGTTGTTTAATACTTTATATCAGTTTTGTTTAGCATATCATCTTCAGCAAATAAAGACATCAAAATGATAAAGCAGTTCACCCCCCCTCTGGGCTACATCTGCTGGACCAAACCTCTCCAACTAGGCTTGTCCTCTTGTATTAAAAATGCTACAAAGGCTAATATAAGAATATGGGTGTCTCAAAAGACAGATATGACCGTAAATACAGAATCAGAAGATAGGAATTACCTAAACATGCTCTTTCCCAAACACTAAATAGTGAAATTTGTACCTTATACAGTACTTTCCCCAATTGGCCTTGGTGGCCCTTTAAACTTGCATGGAGAATTTCGAGGTGAAGATGACCTCAATTGGTTCTAAAACCTCTACCATTAGACTCCGAAGGTCGAAAATAGCAAACATAGGCTTTTGAATCACCAAAAATAGATGAATATAGCCCCGAAACAGCTCCAACACTGAAATGGCCCTGGTGGCCCTAAAAGCTTCCCTGAAGCTAAACAGTGAGAAGAATGCCTCAGAAGGAAAAACGAGCTGTAGAAATGGATTCAGAATGCTGAAAACCTTCAGGAATGACCTTCGTTCCACATTCATTGGCTGCACAATTCCCAATGTAGCTCCCAAACTGGTTTGGCCCTAGTGGCTCCTGGAACTTCCACGAAGCTAAAACACCTACAAATGACCTCAGATGGCTATGAAACCTGTGCCAATGGCTTCAGAAGGTCGAAGAGACCCAAAATCCAAAAAAAAAATCGTCCAAAACGGACTTTCCTAGCCAAAGTTATGGCTATTTACTCCCAACTGCCAGTTGCCCTTGAAAAACTCCAGTTAACTTTAGTTGGGGCCAGTTAGGCCTGCCAAATATGGTGGGTCTGCCCAAATTTGGCGCTCCGCCAAAATTTCCTCTAGTCTAACTGCATGTTATGGGTGGCAGTTAGTGCATGTGACCGAGTTCATTATCTGGCAGTTGACCTTGGATTCCGCGCTGGTGGTTAGGGGTTTAACCCACGGTTCTGGGCTCCCGGTCATATGGTATGCGGGGGTTGGGCCCCTTCGGGCCCCGCCCAACAGAAAGTCAATCTTTAAAATAACTTCGTGCCACCCTCATATCAAATTTGGTTGCGTTGGTGCAATGGTAAGTTTGTTTAATAGCGCATGGGAGGTCCCATGTTCAAAACCTGCCAACGCCAATAATTTTAAATATGCGCCCAAACAAACCTTGCTGACATCATCATGGGCCACGTGGGGCCTACCCCGTGGCAGCCTGTGATTGGCTGGCCAAAAGGAATATTCTTTTTTTTTTTTTAATTCAAAAACTAAGGGTTATTGGGCAATTTTGTTTTTGGCATAACTTTCTCATACGGCGACCATTTTTTGAACCGTTTACGGCGCCGGAATCAGGAAGACGAGCTCTATCCAGTAATTTAGGTTCCAATCAGTTCTGGGCACTTTCATTTTTGACCATTTTACGACACTTGGTCCTGAGCTCCTGATCAGTCACTATTGGTGCATATATATGGCAACATTTGTTGACTATCACGAAAAGCCGGATTGCCAGAAGTATAGGTGTTGTGGTGACATTCAAGGTCCATCACGAATAATGACTATAATGACAGACATCTACCATCACCATTTCATATCAACAACAAAGATTTATGGTTATAGACCTTTGAGGTTTGTCACTATTGATGCATATATATGGTGGCGTTCGTTGACCATCACCATTTCATATTTTGGTGAGAGTCGGAAATTTTCACCAAAGCTCATTGGTGATGGTCAAAATCTCATTCCATATGAATGTCAGGGCATGATGGAATCGAACCACCAACCTCCTGCTTATAAAGCAGGTGTTCTTCCATTGAGCTAGCACCCTATAAAGAATTAGTATTTTAAAAATTAGACCTTGAAACTTCATAAATTGTATATTCTACAACTTTCAATAAATTAAAGTATCGACAATATTTTACTAAACAAGCAAAGCAACATCAAAGCTGCAGGTCACTACCTAATGGTTATGGAAGTTATGAAAAGTGGGTGGAGGGAAAAATAATTATGTATAAGAGAATGAATATCTTCAGTTGAATACTCAATTAGAAGTGAAACTCTTAAGACATTTATAATCTATAAATGACCTATAACTAGAAAATGCACCAAATATTGCAAAGGAAATGTCATAAGTTGATAACATATGCAAGAAGAACATTGATGAAGACAGATACAATATGTTATAGGTTGAGTGAAAAAAAAAATCTCAATGTTGTTGTTGTTTGGTGTTTAGATATCTGAATGATATCTAAAATTCTGTGCAAATGTAACACGGATCTCTGGAAACCATGAACGACATATGATAAAAAAATATTTATATATATATCTATATATATATATATATATATATATATATATATATATATATATATATATATATATATATATATATATATATATATATATATATATATATATATATATATGTTTCCCCTTTACCTATACCAACATGGAATTTGCAATTTCACAAGTCCGCACTCAAAACATGACAGCAACCAACAAATAAAAGAAATTGACTTGGACAGAAAGCAAGAGCTTCACCTTCATTCTTGAGTTGCTTCTATTTATTTGAATTTTGTTAGAAAATTATATATTACGGAGCAATGGAACACATAAAATATTTCAGAAATATAAACACAGAAAACGCACAAAACAAGAGAGACACAGATATACGTGGTTCACCCAGTTTGGGCTACGTCCAACCCGAACAGCTAGTCCTTCGTTTCTATTACCCAGCAAAATGAAGAGACACAACCTACAACAAATCTGCTGTAATATCCTCTGTTTTCTCTCACAGTGTCACCTCTCTGTTTCTCGCTCACAAAATACACATCTATTTCACAGCCTCAAATACAATACCCTCATACAAAGAGAGGGGTTTCCTTCTAGGGCAAAAAACCCTAAACTAAACACAAGTTCTACCATCAGATCATCTGCCTAATGAACAGACCAGATTGACTAGAAATTACTATACTTTTACAAGGAAATTTTACATTTGTTTTTAGCTTTGGGGGCGCTGCCCCCAAGCCCCCGCCGGGGGACCGCTGGCCCCCGGACCCCCCAGCCGGGGGGATCAGCCCCCCCGGACCCCCGCGGGGGGGGAGTCCCCCCCGCACCCCCCCGCGTGGAGGGGTGTACAAGACTTCCTGGGGTATACATCCAGCTGAAACAAAGACCTTTGAACAATCATGCTCCACACACAACAAATTTGACTTGTGAAATTCTTTATCTGACAAGGAATAAAAGTAATCACTAGTATTAAATTCATCGAATACAGACTTTGGATATCCCACTAACATCTATGTTTTAGTTGCCATGCCTGAAAACCATGGAGTTTCCTGTTGATAGTAGAACAAGATGTGTGCTTGCTGCTCAATAACACATTCCCTATTAACCATTGTTACCTGACAGAAACCAAAGAGACAACACAATATCATCATACACAAAATCCCCTACCGAAATATAATCATAACTTAGCAAATAAGTCTAAAATATGTTCTTAATTAATAAACTTTGTATTGGGAAATACTGTTTCTTTAGATTTAAAAAATACTATGTTGTACAACACTTTTGTCTATTTATCCAGGCAATTATATCATAGCACATGTCACACAGTAGAAATCTACAATACCTAAAGTAAAAGGACAAATTTTCTCAAGAAAATAGATTTAGAAAAGAGATTTGAAAACTATAAGTTTGTCATCAAAGCTTTAATTAATTTAACAACAAACTAGTTGGAGTTTGAAAATCAAAAATCATTCGTAGGAAATGAATAGGACAATGGCCAAAATCGTTATTCATACAAATAAAGCTAGAGTCACTATTTCCATTGCAGATAACTGAAATTTGGTTAGTGGTCTAATAATTAGAGCTTATTTTCTAGGAATACTCATCAATACCATCATTTTTTTCCATGGTCTGTTGTGTCTCTAGATCCATATCAGATAGCTTGCCATTCTCAAGTTCTACCTTTCAAGTACTGATTTCTGGCTCACCCTTCAAAACACAATTCTACCACTCCATATTATTTTGTTTTTTCAAAAGAATTGGCAGGACCTTCCCATCCTCTGTTTTACATAATCAATAACCATCCATCAATGATATAAAGAATAACAAATACACAACAAAGGCCAAAGATGTTCTTGTTGTATACATATGTTCTAGGACTTGTCTGACATTACTGGTGCAAAGAGCTCACCCTGAAAAAATATCATCCATGTGGAATTTACAAAACTTTTTTAAATCGAGCTCCAAGTAAACCAATCAAAATATGAACATCCTTCTAATCAATAAAATCTCACTTAAAATAAAAGTGGCCTAGAATTGAATGTTATATCAACCATGTCAAGTAACTAACATCGGGTGAGAAATAAAATCCATGCATATTGGATTAGTGAAATAATTGATCTGGTAAAGCTCAAAAATAGATGACTTAGAGCTAAGAAATGCAAATAAATGAATTAGAATTAAGACATGAGGTTGCCCTTTCAACCCTATTATTAAATAACTCTTCTTTATGTCATTTACCATTAAACTTTTTCTTATACCAAGTGGAAGTGGTATTGTAACATTAACCTCTGATTGTTTGTTTCCACGACTACTTCTCAGGATCTGCTCCATTACCAGCATTTGGGGCTAGATAAGATACATGCAAAAACCATCAACATGAAAATGAAATCTACATCCTTGTAAAAAAATGGGAGGAAAAAAATATCCACAAATTTAAACAGACTGTAGGATACCTCATTCCTGCAACATGATTATCTTGTAATGAACAATAAAAAATAAATCAGGAGAAATGTAATTTTTGCCACATTTTGGCAATGAAATCTTTTGCATATTCTATGAACAATTGATGAAAAAAGTTAGCCAAGTCTTGTTAGCATCAGGATTATAGTAAAACATAAAGGAACCGCTCGAACACATATATAATCCTAAACATAAGTATCTATACATATAAGTATTTAGTGAGGACATCATATTTTGTGAAAATATGGAAGTCAAATATTTGAAATAACACAATTTATGGTACCACTGACTTACGAAGTCCATTCAAGAATTTATTCAAAGTTCAAAGTTCAAACAATTAACATGTAGCCTAAAAAAACTCATATTTGAAAAGGAGATAACCCAAATATGTAGAGTATATATCTCACATTTATATATCCTATTTTCCAAACATTGAAATGAAAATTTTTAGCATACTATTGTGAATTCAACCCAAAATGCTAGAAAAAAATATTGATGGTTATTTTGCTAAAATAGAAGTTTTATACATGCATTTATTTAAACAGATAGCTTGAAATCTAAAACATATCTAAGTATGCACACAATACGCTGCATCTTTAGCACTAGTGTGTGAACTTGAGACAACAAAGTCCAACATTTAACAGTTTTCCTACAATATGCACTAGCCGAATAGGTGAACAATAGTATTGTAGTTATGTGTTATGAATATATGTATTGCAGGCCAATAAGAGTATGGTTGGAACAATCATGTCCAACCCTTCCAAGTTTGCCTATAATTTGCACTGGTCTAATAGGTGAACAGTAGAACTGCAGGTGTGCATTCCGTATCACTTACCTAAATCCAACACCTTCAACATAGAAATTTCAAAGAATATGTCTAGAACTGGTAGGTAATTTGTAAAATGAAAGAGTTGGCTTGTTTGTTTTTGGAGAAGACTAGATTCTTACATTGTTAAATGTAAATTCATGACACTTTTCCAAGCTTAGATGGAACAAAAGGGAACCAAGCTAGAAGGTTATTTAAAGAATCCTTACTTAGCCAGGGCAAAATGTTAGCCATTTTTTGTCAAAAAGCATAAATGTAAAAAAATTAAGAAATTAAGTGAACAGACTATAGAAATGTTCTTATCAAACCACTAATGTAAAAAACGCTAAGAAATATTGATTCATAAAAGAGATATTCATGGTCAAATTAACAAGAAAGTGACCTTTTATCATAGTTAATGCACTAGTTCTCATGTCATAGTGTCCCAAGGCATGCTAGGGACTACAGGGAGTGCTCATGTACATCTAGAGAAGAGGTGGGGAGACATTGAGCTATAGTTAGGAGGACTACAGGCAATGAGGGGTAGATCCTTGAGGTACCTAACCTCTTGGATTATACCTTGCTACGGGAGCCTCGAAGAGAGAGTAGCAGGATTGGCGGTTGTGGGTAGAGACGGATGCAGATGAAGAAACAGAGAGTGCTATAGTGCAGGAGTCCCTGGGCAGCACGAGGCTAGCAGGCTGCAATAGTTTGATCCCTAATTGCAATCACAGAGGAGCCCTAACTAAAGTCATGAAGGGATACATAGTCATAGTCTTGAAGGAGCTCTAGCCACAGTAAAAAAGGGAGCCCTAGTTGTAGTGAAAGGCAACCCTAACCATAGTCAAAATGAGGCTTAGCCATAGCAAGAGAGAGGCCTAAGACGAAATCTAAGAGAGAGGCCTAAGATGCAGTCAAGAGAGGCATAAAGATGCAGTCAAGAGAGGCCAAATACGTAGCAAAAGGAAGGTTCTTATCCACAACAAAGGAGGCCCCAATCCATAGCAAGAGGGAGGCCTTTATTAGCCATCAAGAAGAATCATATAGCCGCAGTGAAGGAAGGTTTAAAGCAACACTCAGAGAGGCCCTAGACACAGTCAAAGGGAGGCCCTAGCCACTACAAGAAGGAGCCATAAGACAACAAGAAAGAAGCCCTAGAAGCAACGTGGAAGTTTTATGTTTTGTTGTAGGTACAATGTGTGAAAGAGAGGTTGTTTTGAGTGTTGTTCTTGGGTGCTCTTATAGGGAGAAAGGCCAAAGTTTTAAGTTTAAGATCACAACAAGAAGAGGCATTCAATGTGGGTGAAATAGGGTTGTTCTGTAGCCATTCCAGGAAGACTGAAGGGTTGAAAAGAGGCCGAGTATCTTACTTGAAGCTTCAACTAAAGGATGACTTAGCTTAATAAAGTTCATGATGGCCTTTTACAATAAGATACTTATGAGCAAACCCAAATCTTATTATTGGGACTTATCCCAGTGCCTGTTGAGTGTGGAGCCTGATTATTTTATGTATTCAAAGGTATTGCTGCATTGGACCCCAGTTCGTAATGGGACGGCAACACCACTCGTAAAATATTTCCTGCAGGGGGGGTATAGGAGGGGGGGGGTATGACCTTTTGGGAGCCTCCCCTAGCAGGAGAATCGAGGGCAGCGCCCCCGAAGCTAAAAATAGATGTAAAAATGCCTTGTAAAAGTATAGTAATTTCTAGTCAATCTGGGCCGTTCATTAGGTGAAGATCTAACAGTAGAAGTTATGTTTAATTTAGGGTTTTTTTGCCCTAGAAGGCAACCCCTCGCTATATATGAGGGAATTGTATTGCGTTTGTGTAGATATGTAATATATAATTTTCTAACAAATGGTATTAGATTCGAAGGTCTATTTGGCTGATAAACTCCCGGGAGAGAATTGTTCCTGTTTCAAGTGGGAGCAATGGCGGAAGATGGTAGGTTTAGGGTCAAAAAATTCAACGGCCAAAACTACCATTGTGGAAGATGCATTTGGAATATTATCTGTATCAGAGAGATCTTTACCTACCATTGAGCGAAAAGACAAAGAAGCTGATGAGTATGACAGACACAGAATGGAATATTCTCAACAAAAGGGCACTTGGAACAATACAGTTGTGCCTAGCGGCGTCAGTAGCGTTTAATATTTCAAAGGAAACAACTACAGAGGGTTTAATGTCGACATTAGCCAAACTATATGAAAGACCCTCAGCCTCAAATAAGGTATTTCTTATAAACCATTTATTTAATATGAAGATGTCAGAAGGTGGATCTGTTGCTGATCATTTAAATGATTTTAATACAATTACAAGTCAGTTAACTTTTGTAGGGGTAACTTTTGATGATGAAGTTAGGGCTTTTTTATTTCTGTGCTCATTTCCAGAAAGTTGGAATGGTTTAGTTATGACCATTAGTAACTTTGTCTTTGGATCTAGTACTTCAAAGTTTGATGATGTTGTCGGTGCAATCCTTAGGGAGGAAATGCGATAGAAAAGCTCCGATGAGACATCAAGTAATGCTTTGGCTATAGAGACTAGGGGAAGAAAAATGGAAAGAGGAAAGAGCCTAGGATATTGCAGTAAGTCAAAGAAAGCCAGATCTAAGTTCATATTGGGGACAGTGTGCTAGAAATGCAGGAAGAAAGGACACCTGAAGAAAGACTGCAAGTCTCGAAAGGGAAAAGAAGGAGACGCGCAACAAGAAACTAATCATGAAGCGAATGTAACAGGTGATGTGTTGCAAGATGCTTTGATTCTTTCACTAGAAAATATTATTGATTCCTGGGTGGTAGATTCAGGGCCCTCATTCCATGCCACACCTGATAAGAAATATTTTTATGACTATGTTCAAGGAGATTTTGGACAAGTCCGTTTGGGTGATGATAAACCCTGTAAAATTGTTGGAATGGGTAAGGTTCTTGTAAAACAGCAAAATGGAAACCAATGGCCACTAAAGGAGGTAAGGCATGTCCCAGATCTGAAGAAAAATCTGATTTCAACAGGGCAGTTGGGAGGTGAAGGTTGCATAACTACTTTCACAGATAAAACCTGGAAGGCCACTAAAGGATCCCTGGTAATAGTGAAAGGAGGAAAGGTTGGTACATTTTATTTATGCAATGGTATTTCTAATTCTGTTAATGCTTTAACCTCTACAAGAGAAGATACGACATTGTGGCATCATAGGCTCGGGAACATGAGTGAGAAGGGGATGCAAATTCTTCACTCAAGAAATTCTTTGCCAGGTTTGACGCATGTTGATTTAAAATTCTGTGAGAATTGTGTTTATGGAAAACAGAAGAGAGTCAAATTCCTTAGAGTTGGGAAAGAAAAGAAGAGAGAAAAAATAGAGTTTGTGCATATAGATGTATGGGGACCTGCTCAGGTATCATCTCTTGGTGGCTCTCGTTATTATGTTACTTTTATTGATGATGCAACCAGAAAAACCTGGATTTATTGTATTCAAAATAAATTTGATGTATTTGATACTTTCAAGAAATGGAAAGCTTTGGTTTAAAATGAGATAGGAAAGAGCTTGAAGTGTCTCAGATTAGACAATGGAGGTGAATATTGCAACAAAGAGTTTGATAGGTATCGTTCAGAGAATGGAATTCATAGAGAGAAGACAGTTCCAGGAACACCATAAGAAAATGGCGTGTCAAGAAGGATGAATAGGACAATCATGGAGTGTGCAAGGTGCATGAGATTGCATGCAAGATTGCCTTTACAATTTTAGGCAGATGTTGTAGATATTGTTGTTTATCTAATAAATAGAGGGCCTTCAAGTTCCTTGGATGGTGGTACTCCAGAGGAGGCATGGATAGGTAAAAAGGTAAACTACTCTTTTTTAAAGACTTTTGGTTGTGAAGCCTTTGTCCACATTATTAAAGAAAATAGAACAAATCTTGAGGAAAAATCAAAGAAATGTACCCTTATTAGATATGATGTTAATGATTTTGGTTATCGCTTATATGATTATGAAAATCACAAAATCATTAGGAGCATAGATGTAATATTCAATGAAAAAGTCTTGTATAAGAATCAGTTGCAGGAAAAGAAATAGGAAAAGAAAACAAAGAAAACACAGTGTTTGACGATATCACAGGAAAAGTGATGATGCTTAAAAATCATAATGATCAACAACCAAAACAACAACCACAATAGCAATAAGCACTTGAAACACCTGAAAGTGGTGTTAGAAGATCTACCAGGATAAGTAGACCCCCTGAATGATACTTTCCTTCATTATATTATGTATTGTTGACTGATTTTGGTGAACCAAAATGTTATGAAGAAGCAGTGTAGGTAGAAACCAAGAAGAAGTGGGGGCAAGCAATGAAAGAAGAGATGGACTCCTTAGCACAAAACCAGACTTGGGACTTAGTCAGGTTGCCTGCAGGTAAAAAAACATTGTAGAATAAATGGGTTTACAAGTTGAAGGAAGAATATGGAGGTAGAAAAAGGTATAAAGCTAGACTTGTGGTGAAAGGGTTTGCACAAAAAAAGGGTATAGACTTTGATGAGATATTTTCTCATGTTGTTAAAATGACTTCAATCAAAACTATTTTAAGTCTAGTAGCAATTAAAGATTTTCATCTTGAGCGGTTAGATGTAAAGAAAACCTTTCTCAATGGGGATTTGGAGGAAGAGATATATATGCAACAGCCACAAGGATATGAGGTAAAAGGGAAGGAGAAACTAATGTGCAAGTTGAAGAAGAGCTTGTATGACTTAAAATAGGCTCCAAGGCAATGGTATCTAAAATTTGACAGGGTTATGTTTGAACAAGGTTATACTAGATGTCACTCTGATCATTGTGTTTATCTCCAAAGGCAAAATGATGGTAGCTATATTATATTGTTATTGTATGTAGATGACATGCTTGTTGCAGGTTCTAACATGCAGGAAATAAATGTGCTCAAAATAAAATTGGCAAACTCATTTGCAATGAAGGATTTGGGTGTTGCAAAACAAATCCTTGGTATGAGAATAACTAGAGACAGGAAGAATCACAAATTAACATTGTCTCAAAGTGAGTACATAGAAAAGGTGTTGAAAAGGTTTAATATGTAGAATGCAAAACCAATTAGTATACCTTTGGCTAGCCATTTCAAATTAATTAAGGAGGAGTGTCCCAAGACTTAGGAAGAAATGGCTCACATGTCTAAAGTTCCATATGTATCAGCAGTTGGAAGCTTAATGTATGCAATGGTCTGCAGAAGGCTTGATATTGCACATGCAGTGGGAGTTGTAAGCAGGCACATGAACAATCCAGAAAAAGAACATTGGATGGCATTGAAGTGGATTCTTAGGTACTTGAGAGGTACCACAAATCAAGCATTATGCATCGGTGGTTCAAACATTGCTCTACAGGGATATGTTGATGCAGATATGGTGGGTGATAGAGATAATAGGAGGAGCACAACAGGGTATGTTTTTACTTTAGGTGGAACAACTGTCAGTTGGGTCTCAAAATTGCAAAGTGTTGTTGCACTCTCAACAACAGAAGCAGATTATGTTGTTGCTACAGAGGCTAGTAAAGAAATGATTTAGTTAGAAAGGTTTCTGGATGAATTGGGTAAGAAGAAGGAATTGGGCAGGTTATATAGTGACCGCTAGAGTGCCATACATCTTGTAAAGAACTCTGCATTTCATTCCAAGACTAAGAATATACAGCTCAAGTACCATTTCATATGGTCATCATTAGAAGATGGACAGTTGAAGCTGGAAAATATACACACTAGCCAGAATCCTGCACATATGTTAACAAAAGTTGTAACCAGGGAGAAATTGAGAATCTACTCAGTTTCAATTGGTCTTCAAGTATGATGAAGAAGATGAGAAATAGCCAGGTCAAAAGTGGAGTCATTGTCCAGCAGATGAAGCAGCGGTGGAGCTACTATAATCAGTCTCAAAGTCGGAGATTGGTGGGTGTGGAGCCTGATTATCTTATGTATTCAAAGGTATTGCCACATTGGACCCCAGTTCTTAATGGGGCGGCAACGCCACCCATAAAATATTCGCTGCAGGAGGGTCCAAGGGGGGGCGGCAACAACCTTTTGGGAGCCGCCTGGGGGGGGGGGGGGATCGAGGGCAGCACCCTCGAAGCTAAAAATAGATGAAAATTTCCTTGTAAAAGTATAGTAATTTCTAGTCAATCTGGGTCGTTCATTAGGCGAAGATCTGATGGTGGAATTTATGTTTAATTTAGGGTTTCTTTTTGTCCTAGAAGGCAACCCCTCGCTATGTATGAGGGAATTGTATTGTGTCTACGTAGATCTGTAATATATAATTTTCTAATAATGTCCTGATAGGTGTGATATAGACGACGAATATGATCTCCCTTTCTCCATTACATTCCTCCCACCTTGAAAATCAAAAGGGGAGATAGTGAATTTCATATACACATACTTAATAGATACATATTCCCAATCTCTTTCCATCTACTATTTGTGCCTGCTTTAGTCAGGCTCAAGCAATTAGTCAATCTGGCGCATGCATTTCCCTACTTATTCTCCACATGCCTCCGGGTGGATCCATCTATCCCTGCAGTGTCAGCAAAAGGGTTTGGGTATGGTAAGGGCTGCTAGCTAGTTTTTTGAACCTCTGTATTTACATCTATTTCCACCTGGCCTTACCCTACTCTCATCTCTATGTATTCTCAAATTAAACCAACTACACAATCGGAAACTCTGTTCTTGTGTGGTATCTCAAAGTACTTTTCAAACATAAAATTACAACATACTGTCACAAGGAGACTACTCATGGTTTAATAGATCAAACTTGACATCTTACATTAACAATTTCCTTTTATGTGATGCCAGTCTTTTGCCCTAGCCTTGGAACCATGGCTAAAGGGGTGTACTACATGACTGGGGGTTTTCACTGCCAGTAAAATTAATTATAACTAATTATGAGAACAAGATAGCATTGTTTATATACCAGATTTCTTAAATTAAATATTAGCTTCTTGTATGAATTATAGTGCACTGATAGAAATAGAGATAGTTTCCAACAAAAAGCACCCAAAAAAGTAGTAAAACTCATAGGAGACACTTATTTTGCTTCTTCGGTGCTGGTCTTTAAAGACCTCCACCATCATCATCACTTCCACATTCATCCTCCTGCACCTCAAGAGCTGCAGGTACCACTCTGCCCCTGTTTCTGGAAATCTCTCTGATAGGAGTCTCTGCAGCCTTCTCAGAACAAGGAATCATAAGTGGACTGGTTCTGTGAGGCATCAACCCCTCACCACTTTCAACAACTTCCATCATCAACTTCGAGTCTTTAAAATCAAACCGAAAAACAAATTGGTTGTAATAAGCTTCTCCAGATGCCATTTCTATAGCTCTGGGAGCATTTTAGGGGACAACAGAATGTCTTCCATTTTCATCGACATGTATTTCAACTCTATCATCCTTTACTAGAAATGATAATGCAAAGATGTTTTCTATTGTCTGGGAAAATGATATTCTATTTAGAACCAAATTCTCTAATCTGGCTTACTTCTATTTTCTCAAAATGTTAAATATGCTTTGTCTATTCTTGTATGTTTCTGATTTTTCATCTTCTGGGGACTCTTTCACTACTTCAGGTTGAGTGATTTCTATCGGCTTAGTCTATTTTCTCTATATTATAGCTTTCCTTTGCTTGGTTCATTATCCATTGCTCCAAGTATAGTGCAAATTCCTGTTGCATCCTAGAAAGCAGAAGCAGCTAAAAGCCTAAGATTTCTCCATGATATTTAGGTTTGATCGTCATTTCCCTCCAAAGACCTGCTTCCATATTCCTGGTCACTATAGTTTCTTAGAATATCACTACTAATAAAATCAATTTGAGTAGCATCATCATTGTTTTGTGATCTTTTAACAGTAGTAAGGAGTGTGGATGTGAGATTAAAGAGTATATCAGCATCTACAACTTGCTCACAAGGTCTTTGAACAAGAATGTGCAAGCTTTCCACTTTGCTAATTATAGCCTCAAATTTACCATATTCTACTTTTAAAATATTTTCTCTCTCCTTATCAATCGAAGTCTTGAGGGCGTGATAATGGGACCTTAATATACAGTGTTGCACCACACTCTAATTGTTACCACTGCATGCAGTAGCTTCTTCTTTCTCTCTCGGGGGCTTACTGTGGCCTTGTTGTGATCCTTTTACCCCACGAGAGGAATATTGTGGTTTCTGACTCAATATTTCTTCCTCTTTAAATCTAGCTTGGGTACCAAGCCTTCTACCCATCCTTTTTATCACTTTATTTTGGAGTTGACAGAAATGAAAATATTCAACCAAAGCTGGAAGGAAGGGCTTGAAATTGAGATTTCTAATTGAAGAACTACTATGAAATGGAAAGAGAGCAAGAAAATACTTTCGTGTTGCATTGAAATGAGGGAGGGCAGGGAGTTGTGATTTCCCCTACCCTGAGAAGTCTGCCTTGTAATAGAAGAGGGATGAAGGCCCAATACAGTGGATACAAAGTCCAAAGACATACACATTGTCGAATGAAATGCATAGGTGCAGTGTGCCAATTAAGCGTGAGGATTTGGAGAAGTGACACATGTAGGAGAGTGGCCATATTATTGAAGAATTATTTATATTGAGGAAGGAAACCATTTGAATATTGTAAGAATGTCAATTCTAAATGGTACTCATGGTTCCCTCACCCTTCAGTCTGAGAAATTTAGTGTGGAGAGTTTCCAACACCACTTGCTCATCTACATTAGGGAGTTTACAACTTGTATATCTTTATCTCAATCCTATGGCAAATATATTAGTGTGAGGATCCACTGTTTCATGATCCATATGTTGGATGCTTTGCTGAAGTTGAGTTTTATAAGGAAATCTCTTTAGATATCCATAATGTCTCATAAATTTATTTGAACAATTATTGTCTTGCAACAATGTTTATTGATGATAAATTGCTTGGTAATGTACACATGCATAGAAGTGTGCAACTAATGGCATGAATACTCGGCCTTTTGGGTCAAAATGGCCACATCTAAAGATAATATTTGGAATATCCTTTGAGCCTTTATTTGAGATGGCATCCAAGAATTTGGAGTGAAGACATTAGGGAACTCTATATTTTGACATATTCTCACTGAATCGCCAAACATGCAAGAGAAACTAAAACCATGGGTTATATAAGTAATAGGCCCAGTGTATGGGAAATCCAGGCTTTTAGAGGAATATATCCACATTTAATAATTGGATAAGGATGAATATCTATGTCAAACTATGTGTTGTTATTGATATGTTTGGACATTTTGGGTGAACATTTGGACCATCTTCAAGAACATCCAATAACTTTCGAGTCCAAGACAGATTTAAAGAGATCATTTATCAAATTAGTTGTCCAGCTATGAAAGACAATCAAGTTTTGGAAGAGATACAATGTAGTACTATCAAAGCAGGTTGTAGACCATGTTATAAAATGGATCCAAAAGGTTTTCAAAATGTCTGTTAAAATTTGACATTTAGCATTTTCTTAGCATCTTCTTATCAACTTTCATGGAGGCAAAAAGTGACAGGAGAAACTTGCACAATAATGGTGGCCACTAGAATGAGAAACACGATGAATTAGAAAAATGGAATATGTTTCTATGATGACACATGGGAAGATACTTATTACTCTCAACGTGGTTGTACAGGAAGAATAGTTTTTGCCTTTGAGTATAGTTGATGTATGGTAATGTAGCAGTTGTTTCCCTGCTGCAATAAAAAATATATATATCCATATCAAGGTGAAAGAATAGCACCAGTATATCTATGAATTATATGGCCTATATGTTGTGCTCAACAGATAGGAAAGTCTCTATTGGTCATAGTGCGTTGAAGTGAGGGGTTCGGGTTTCCGTGCCGGTCCTGTCAAAGTATATCAATACAAGTGATGAAAAAACATATGTTCAATTCCATGGAACATATCTTATTTTTATTACTTGTCGAGGATAAATCCACGGCCATAGTTGAGAAACGTAATCAAAAGAAAATAAATATGTAGTTTATTTAAACAAATGTGGCATGAGCGGATTACATATGCACCAAATTACAAAATGCGAAAGTCAAAGTTCTGTATAAAATTTTTAAATTAGAAAAAATTCAAATAGTTGCGAGGAATTTTAACGAATGCAACTGCCAAGCACTCGTCCAATGGCCATTTAATAAGGGTCGAAGCCATCCATCAATATGAAGAGATCTATAAAAGAAAATAGGGGCTTTGAAGAAGGGATTCCTGATTTTTCATACCCAAATGTTGTTCGATTATTGAGCAAGGGCCTGACGAGTTAGTGAGGGTTTCCCTTTTGTTTTTGTTTCAATTTAATTTAATGCTTAGATTTTTCTAATATGATGTCATTGGTGGACCTTCATATAAGGCGCTGCACCATACTTTGATTGTTACCACTGCATGCAGTAGCATCTTTGTTCTCTCGAGGGTTTACCGTGGTCTTATTGTGATCCTTTTACCCCATGAGAGGAATCTTGTAGTGTCTGACTCAATGTTCTTCCCCTTTAACTCTATCTCAGGTACCAAGCTTTCTACCCATCCTTTCTATCACCTGCTTTTGGAGTTGAGAGCAATGCAGAAATTTAACCAAAGCTAGAAGGAAGGGCTTGAAATCTATGTTACTATAAACCAGAAAGGGGAAACGAAACAAGAAACAACAACATGATGAGAAACTATTTTTGGAGGCTTCAAATTAAAGAAACGAGGAGAGAGAAAAAACAAGAAAAATATGAAACATAAAACCAAGCACTCATCATTAACTTTCTCGAATACTATGTTTCATAGGTTGTTGCTCATAGGCTTTAGTTGCTCACATGGGCCATTCCTTAATACTTATAGTGATCAACAAAGCTTCCATTGCTCACATAAGCCATCCTTGAATACCCATGTTTGATCCTCTAGGCTGGCAAATACAATAGTGAAGAAACACTTGGCACCGAATTCAAGTTTTATTTAGCCTTTGGATTTTCTAGATGAGTACATGATCCACATACATTGTATATATTCTTGGATGTGACTTGAGTGGACTTCAAATTTGGGATCTATTATAGCATTTGCCACACAGTTATTGGGTTATTGATTTCATGGTTAGGTGAGAAGATGGTGGAGATTGAGTTGATCTCCATTGGATATAGAGCCAAAAATAGAGGGTTGTCTCGAACTATTGCCACTTTCAGAACCATAAATACTACATGTGTTTGAAGACAAAATCTAAAGAGAAAACTTTCAAAACTTTATCTTTAATCGATTATAATAGAAAACTAATCTTTATAATAATGAAATTAATATATTCTAAAGTATAGTTGAACTAGATATTAAATTGCTAGTTTGTGAGAAAAAAAAAATTAACTAAATTATTTAACTACTAATTTATAAAAATATATATAAAATATCTATATACATTACTAATTTATAAAAGAGATTTGATCCCTTTAGGGTGTTGGTATATCCGAAATTAAGATGGATCTAGGCTAGTATATATTATTTACCATAAATATTGTTAAATTGTATAATGGTTGTCTCATATTTGTATTTGCATTGATTAAATGATTAATATATGTAGTCATGTTTTATATTAATTATTTTATGCATCATATATATGGTTTTGTATAGTAAATTTATTTTTATGTTAAATTCTAACAGTTAAATTTAGATATTCTTTCTTGATATTAGTTATCTTTTATTAATTTTGATTTTATTCTTTTGAATCCATTAAAATTTGTGACCTGAGTCAATGTTTCTAATTAACAAGTGTGGATGACATACCAAACCATTCATTTTTAGTTTTTAAATGTGATTATGTCAAAATAACTTTGAAAAAAATGTTATCACCCAGGGTTATGACTTACCAAACCATTCGTTTTTAGTTCCTAGATTTGTTTATGTTAAAATAACCTCTGAAAAAATGTTATCGCCAATGGTTTTGTTATATTCCATGGTTTTGTACTTTATATTCATTTAATTACTAGTTTTTGCACATGGTTTTTTTAGATTCCATGGTTTTGTACTTGATATTTATTTAATTTATTAGTTTTTTCTCATCAATTTTCTTTCATAAATTAAAACGAGCGAGAGAGACCTTGAAGTCTTGAAAAGAAATGTCATAATCTAGGTATTTTATTCTAGGCCCCTCTTAATATATTTTTGGTTGTTAGATTTTTGTGCCAAGAGACACTTTCCACCACCTGGGGGATATGTTACAATATTTGGCATTTTAACTCAGTCAAAATAAAACAAAATCAAATCAAATAAAAAAATTAAAAAACATAAAATTATCCATGGTTTTTTCCCATGGTACTACTAACCTATGGTTTTGAGAGGATCAAATCTCTTCACTTAAAGAGGTTTGTAGCTCGAGAGAGAGAGAGAGAGAGAGAGAGAGAGAGAGAGAGATTTAATCTCTCTCTTGATGCTCGATAGAGATAGATCAACACTGGTTATTTATAAATGAAGAGGAGTGCTTTCTTGTAGTAGTACTCCTATTTGTTTTGTATTTAAAATTTATTAAATGATGGATTTCTATTTTGTATTTTGATTTTTGAAACTTGTTTATTTTTGTAAATTTACAATTATTTCTATTGCTATTTTTATGTAATTATGAACTTTCCATATTTATCATAGTTGAAATTATGTTTGTATTATAGACATATCAATCAATCGCTTGTTTCTCTCAAGCTTTATTATTGAAAATTACCTAACATAATCTCTCTTATCACCGATGAAAAAAATATTTATGAGATAAAACTATTAATGGGATGGATAATAGATAAATATTTTTTTATATATATTAAATTAATGTCTTTGGTTGATGATATTTAATACTATAGATAATTAATAGTTGATAAAAGTTTCTATAAGATGGTTTTATTAAAATCCTTTTCCAATCATTTGAAAGGTTGTAAACCAAACCAATGGCAAAAACCATATTATGTCCCAATATTTATATAAAATAATAAGTTAACTAGAAAAATCAACTAAATTATTTAACAACTAATTTATAAAAATATATATAAAATATCTATATACATTACTAATTTATAAAAATATATATAAAGAAATCTTATACATTTAAATTTATAATTTTATATAAAAATACACAATTTAAATATCAATACAATCACTAAATCCACTTTTAAATAAAAGCAACACAAAAATAACAATTTTTTTTTGTAAAAACTGAACAATACACTACTACACATCAATGGCTACAATTAAAAAAATAACATAACCTTCACTAATAAAATCCCTAAATAAGCCTGTTCCATTAGCACCTAACCTATATATGATTGAATTCTAACCATAGACCATGAAAATGCCTTCAAAAACTATCCACAAAACCAAACTCCATTTTTTATGATTCATGTCGACGTCTAATCGGGAACAGACCCATATTGCAAATGAACCAGATTAATTCAAGAAACTAACCGTTTTTGGAAAACCTAGTTTCTTGCATTAAAAAATGAAAACTACCATATAAAACACCATTTTTCATACCGTTCTATTTTTTTATATGTTTTTTTTTTCAGAAACGAAGACTTCCATTCAGTTTTTGGTAACAAAGCTTGAAATTGAGATTTCAATCATATTACAAATGAAGCTTGAAATTGAGATTTCAATCATATTACAAATGAACCAGATTAACGTTTTCCATAAAACGGTTTCAAGAAACGAACTGTTTTTGGAAAACCCAGTTTCTTCCATTAAAAAAATGAAAACTACCATATAAAACACCGTTTAAAAAAATGAAAACTACCATATAAAATACCGTTTTCCATACTGTTCCATTTTTTTATATTATTTTTTCTGAAATGAAGGCTTCTGTTCCATTTTTGTAACAGAGCTTGAAAAAACAGTTTCAAGAAACGAATTGTTTTTGGAAAACCCAATTTCTTCCATTAAAAAAAATGAAAACTACCATATAAAACACCGTTTTCCATACTGTTCCATTTTTTTATTATATTATTTTTTCAGAAACGAAGACTTCTGTTCCATTTTTGTAACAGAGCTTGAAATTGAGATTTTTGATTGAAGAACTGTTGTGAAATGGAAACAGAGAAAGACAATCTTTTCATGTTGCATTGAAATGGGGAAGGGCAGGGAGTTACCATGAGAAGACTGCTTTTTTGTTTTCTTTATTGTTTTTTTCCCATTGTTTTCCCCGTTGGTTTTGGTGGTTTTTGTAATTTCTGGTGTGGTATACTATCAAACTACTATAAAAGTTCACTGTATATTTAATATAAATTTCATTGCCAATATAGTAATTATGGGGCTAGTTCATTTGAACCTAAATTCTTGAAAAAACAAAACCCAAATAACCTAATTTCAAGTGAAAAAGTTGGTAGATTGTCTAAAGCAATTGAATTAGAGGAAGGAATTAAAGGAGAGAAAATATAAATTTCATCGCCAATATAGTAATTGTGGGGCTTGTTCATTTGAAGCTAAATTCTTGAAAAAACAAAACCCAAATAACCTAATTTCAGGTGAAAAAGTTGGTAGATTGTTTGAAGCAATTGAATTAGAGGAAGGAATTAAACGAGAGAAAGGGTACCTGTGCAAGTATTTTCTTGGGCTCTTGAAAGAAGACCAAGGATTACCTGTGAAAGTATTTTCTTGGGCTCTTGAAAGAAGACCAAGGATTCTGATCCTTCCATTGTGGTCCAAATTTGCCGAGGGAAAATAGATCCATGTTTTGTGAGCAAGCCATTGAAGAGATCCTCCTCAATCTTATCCTTCAACGCGTCCAAATTCAACCATGAGACAATAACTGCTAGCAAATCACTTCAACATTTCATGTGAAAATATAAAACAAATTTGAAAATCAATTCTAAGAATGGAAATCTATTTAGAAACCCTAAAAGTAGATCCGGCTACCTATAGCTATAGATTGGATTGTTTTTTCAACTACTCAACATTCATTCAAATACACTAACGCGGGGAAGAAAACTTGTTCTGATATTTCCTTTCTTTTCAACTACTCAAGATTCATTCTAATACACTAAGGTGGGGAAGAAAACACGACATAATGGTCTTTCCTCTGTTTTCAACTACTCAACATTCATTCTAATACACTAAGGCGGGGAAGAAAACCCGCCAGAATGGTCTTTCCTTTTTTAGAACTACTCAACATTCATTTCGAATACACTAAGGCGGGAAAGAAAATGTGCACAAATTAAATTTGATTGTTAAATTTTTTAATTATAATTATTTTTTTTTTTTATAAATTTTAAAAACATTATATTTTATGAATATATCAAAATGTATGGAATGTATATTTTCTTATCTTATTGTATACTCATTTCAGAAAATTATATTTTTTATTTTTAAAAATTACAAAATAATTAACCATGTTGTAAGTTGTAATTTTAAACAAATTCAGATATGGATTTTATATAATTAAACAAAAAAACTATAAATATTTTTTTTATTAATGCTTAACTATCTAATACTAATATTATGGGTTTCCATGTTATTTAAACAAATGAGATTTGGTTTTATAATTATTATTTCAAACTTTAAAGCTAAAAATTAACTTTTAACAATGCAATCTTTTATAGCCCATTTGGATGTAGTTCATTGTTATGGCAATAAAAAATGAATCTCATGAGTTCTGCCTTGGCATAAATCCTCTGTAATAAATTTGGTTGTAGTTCATTGTGATTGTAGTAAAAAATGAATCTCATGAGCCTGGTCCCACCCACACATTGGTATAGTTCTACCGCGGGAACCATTGATCTTTCTCCATGAATCAGTAATATTGTACCAAGAAGCACCATAATTTACGACATTTCTATTTATCACAATTGAAAAAGAACTATAAATCCTTTTACATAAGCATTTTTCTTCCATATTGTTGAACTAAACATTACAAGACCTTCCTGTGGCAACAAGAATTTTTGAAACCCTCATCCCCCCTATCAAAATATATCTTAGAATCCATCATGTTGGAGTCTAGTATCCCTAGTAAGCATATAGGAGTGTAGGGGAACACAACCGCAAAGTCAATGGGAAGCCAAGGGGAAAGGTTTGTGCATCTAAGATGGATACCTCGATTACATAGATGTGGTTTTCTAAGATTTTTCATTAATCAAATGTATATTTGAGGGGGAATTCAACCATAAAAAAGTGCTTGACTGAATTTTCATACACAAGGGTTGATTCTACTTCGAATTTTGATACTTTTTGTTTATTCACTTTAATTTCATTACATATAACTAATAATTTGCAAGTCCTTGTCTCATTTGATATCATTTTATTTCAATTGTGAAGTGACTAAGCCTTGAACCCCAAATCATCGTAGCTAATATTTACAAAGTATGCATTGCCTCATTTCCTCTCATTTTACTTCAGTTAAATGGAGCAACTATGCCTTAGCCCCAAACCCACACAACTAAGCTTTGCACACTACAGAATCCTCTCTCTCTTAAGCTTTACACACTACAAAATCTTCTCTCTCCCTGGTATTGCACTTGGTTTAGATATACTTTTCTTAGAAGAGAAGCAATGTCTCACTAAATACCTTACATGTTAACTTATCATTTGATCCCATTACATTCTCCAAGCATTGAGGACATTAATAAAATTTCAAAATTCAATTTCACACTCATTTGATGTAATCACCATGCTCCATCAATTTCAAGTAAAATCTACAAATAAATGGAAGTAATTATTTTGATTTTTTTCATTGATTCTAAATTAGCAAGTGAGAAAACTGCAGATGCATCTTTATTTTTAAAGTACAATCATCCAAAAAAACTCATCAAAGACTAAAGATAGGTTAAAACCTTTATGGAGTGAAAAACATTGTTGGCATCCTCCAGAATAACACTAATTTCAGAAGCTGGGTTCAGATTTTACCACAAATGCAAGAACCAAAGAGAGAAGCTTATTTTAAAGTTTTTATAACATGATGTATTATTAAAAAAATTGAAGAAGCACACAACACAATT
The DNA here is from genome assembly GCA_031772625.1 of Pinus tabuliformis. NCBI lineage: Eukaryota > Viridiplantae > Streptophyta > Pinopsida > Pinales > Pinaceae > Pinus > Pinus tabuliformis. The sequence goes on along the minus strand of CM062810.1, from coordinate 104,874,130 downwards.
TTTTTTTGTATCTAGTATCATTCTAGATAGAGAAAACCAATTTTGCATGCACAAACACATTCAAGACTAATCCACAATAGCAAATAATTCTCAAAACAATATTCTTCATCAAACATCTACCAATGCATAAACAATGAGGAGACAAGAGACACATCGAATATGTGATCAACCAGTGCCAAAACCTCTCCAACATGAGAGGAAAACCCAAACGAGATATTTTTCTTATATAGACTTCAATTGACGAACACCAAGACCATGGCCTAGACAATTGACTCAATGACCTCTCCAAGACCAAGTCACAAGCCTCCTTGATTCAACTTCCTTCTTTTTCCTTGAGTCAACGATGATCAGGCTTCTTCCTTCAATAACTCGACTATCCTTCTTTTTCCTTGAGTCAATGATGATCAAGCTTCTTCATTCAATAACTCAACTATCCTTCAAATTCCAATTCCATGGTTCAGATCTATAGTTCTTGGCCCTCCTACATAAACCCTAGAGCATGTGGTTGACCAACCTTTGAACCTTGATCTTCTTCGCTTGGATGGTATGAAATCTTATTATAATTCAACGTTTAACCTTGCTTATCTTCTTCCTTGATTCGACTTCTTGGAAAACAACAAGATCTTCGACCTTCTCTGCAAGAGATAGTTCTTCCTTCCTTCACACATGTGGATCTATGAGCCCTAAAACAGACCCATAAACAACACCAAAATCTTCTATCTTTGTTTCCTTCTCTTGGTTGGTTACCTTTTCACTTCTTATTACAGACTTACTTAACCAAATTTGCTTTTCCACAAATGGAGGATGAGCTGCCATATATAGTGTTTTTCCATCAAAAACACGTGCTAGGAAGTGTTAAGGAGTGCTAGGGGAACACAAGGGAGCAATAGGTGAAAATAATGCATGCAAGTGAACGATTAAGATTTTGTGACAAGAAGTGTTAGTGAGTTCCAGGTGTGTTAAGGAGGGCGTCATAAGGTATGCTAGGCAATGTTAATGCATGTTAGAAGCCGGGGAAACATGCCAAGATGTGTCAGGTGCTAGGGTGTGCCAATGCATGCTAGGGAGTGTTATGGAGTGCTAGGGAAACATAAGGGAGCACTAGTAGTTTCAAATGCATGGAAATGAATTACTAAGAGTGTGTGACAAGGAGTGTTAGAGAGTTCTAGGTGTGCTAAGGAGGGGACGACAAGGTATGTTAGGCGATGCTAGGGTGACATGCTAAGGTATGCCAATGTGTGTTAGGGTGTGCCAATGTGTGTCAGGGAGTGTTAGGGAGTGCCACATAAACACAAAGAAAACTAGCTCAAAATGCATGGAAATGAATGAATAAGAGTGTATGATAGGTGTTAAACAACATTTTCTCACTATCCCTGTACTCCCCATTCCTTGATCCTGGAGGACCTCTACAGTGAACCCCATATGCTTTTCCTTCATGGAGAAACTCCCATTATGTCCGTCTTCATGAGCAGATCATTTCCATTTTGCAACATTTCCCCTTAAATTTCTATTTTGCCCAATTTACAAGGTCGATGCTAATGACCTTTGTCTCCCCCGTGCCGATGTGCAGAGATTAGCACTATTTCCCATGTCAACTGGTGCGACTGAGTTGTGTTCCAGTCACGCTGGTCCTGTTATGGAATTTTTTTTTAGATTAGAGCCGAAGCTTCCAGCGCTAGAAGCTCCATAACGGAAGTTTGGTAAACGGTTTTGCCGGATGGGGTCGAGGATGACAGTTTGGGATCTTTTCCCCTATAATGATAGAACTACCTCAAGGGATAAGTCCCTCCCCCATGAGAAGAGGATCCATCTCCCATACATATTTCCTATATAAACCTCCCTTCTTCCCAAGCACAAGCTAGTTAAAGTTTGGCTGAGTGTGAGTATACTATTTTGATTAGACAAGCAAGTTATTACTAGTTGTAGCCACCTAGTTGTGTGAGGGAGAAGTGTTTTTGGTTTGGAGTGAAGCCTAAAGGGAAGAGCTTTAAACTATTGTTGTTTGAAGCAATCATGAAGTGCTAGCAGAAGTGTGTGGGAACCTAGTCTTGTCAAAGGAAGACTACGACATCAAGATGAATGGTTGTAATCTCTATTTGATATTAATATATCAACTATTGATTGATTTCCTACATGTTTTGTAATATTACATATTCATGGATTAATGTTTCTTGACTCATTAAGTAGGTTGAATTGTGATTTGTCTATTATTATGTTTGTGTGCCATTTTTGTTTACTTGTTTCAGGAACTTGAAGAAGGAAGTGAGAGATTGCTGAAGTGAGCAAGTGAGGACATCATCAAGCAGGATAAGCGACCAAGAGGTAGGCCCTCTTGATTGATTCTAACCTAAGGAAATCTTCCATAGAATGTAATTGTTGTGGCTAGACCCATTATTGGGCTAGAGGAATTCATTCGTGTTTGCACTTATAATTTTTCTTCACCACAAATTGGCGACTCCACTGGGGAGATCCCATCTTTTGCTTGTTTTGGATTTCATGATTTCATGAGAACTTTGCTAGTTTCACATTTTCCCTTTGGTTTTGTTTCTTTTCTCCTACTTACTGGCCTAAGTCTAAAATTCATAGTAGTAGATCTGGTCCCTATTTTAATTTTTTTTTTCCTTAGTTCCCTCAGATTAAATGCACTTCCCCGGACCCCATAAAGTGGGGTTACGGGTACCCCTCAAACCCCCCTATGACCCCCCCTCTAACCCCCTGGTTAACTATGTGGTCTAGTCATGGAAAGAATATAACACAACCCAACAGTTGTGTTTCAGAGGGAGCATGGAGCTCCTCTCACCCTGACTAATGTAAAGTATGTACCAGGTCTGAAGAAGAATCTTGTGTCCATTGCTATGCTAGAAGATAAAGGCTATGATGTAGTCTTTAGTAAAGGAAAGGCATTCCTGAGGCATATCAGCACTGGACAGACCAAGAGGATTGGGATTTGAGTAAATAATATCTACAAGTTAGAGGTAGACGACTGTGCTACATTGAGTTCCAAAGCTGAGTTGGTGCAGAGCCAAGATGTTGGCAAGCTATGGCATAGAAGATTAGGCGACTTGCACCATTGAGTCTTGAAGATCATGCAACAGATTTCTACCAGACTTCCCAAGGGAAAACTGGAGCAGACAGATACATGCAAAGGTTGTACCTTGGGTAAGTATGCGAAATCTTCCTTTCAAGATTGAGACAGTAGAGCTGGAGCAATCTTGGAGCGAGTTCACATAGATGTTTGTGGACCATTCTCTACAGCCTCCATCGCTAAACAAAGGTACGATGTTATTTTTATTGATGATTTTTCTCGTAGATGTCGGATCTACTTTATGCAAAATAAGGATTAGACCTTCTTGTAGTTTTGTGAGTTTAAAACCTTGGCAAAGAAAGAATCTGGAAAGAAAATAAAAGCCTTGCATAGCGATAATGGTGGAGAGTATGTCTCCCAACAGTTTAAGGACTTCTGTGCTGGAAAAGGAATTAAATGGGAGTTGACAGCACCCCATAACCCATAGTGGAATGGGGTGGCCAAAAGGAAGAGCAAATCGATTGTGGGAGCAGCTCGAGCAATGTTGCATGACTAGAGCTTACCACTTCATCTGTGGGCTGAGGCATGCAATACAATAGTATACTTGCAGAACAGAAGCCTGCACCATATACTGGGAATGAAGACACATATGGAGGCCTTTTCCGGAAGTGACCAGGTGTGAGTCACTTCCAAATCTTTGGATCATCAGTTTATTGCCATGTGATCAAAGATGCCTGGAAGAAGCTAGATCCAATAGCTGAGTTAGGAATACTTGTGGGGTACACTGATACACACCACAACTATCGGGTGTTCCTACTTACCAGTCAGAGGATAGTGGTACGCAGAGATCTGAAGTTCGATGAGCAAAAAGCCATGCGAGTATCACTTGAGAGGGAGCTCAAGTTGCATGCAAAGGAGGAACTTTCAGTTCCTAAGGAGGAGCCTCAAATTGATGCGGAGCAACTGCATGCAGAGGATCTTGGAGTGGAGACGTCCAGTCATGCTGAGTCTTCCAGAGATGGGCAGAAATGCTCAAGGGAAGCTGACAGGTTGATGCTGGATGTGTGAGAGAATGTGGGGCAGCCATCTTCTCAGCGCAGACAGAGGAGGTTGCTCAAGCGGTACACTAGTTACATGGCCCTGGTTGGGGAGTGTGTAGAGTCTGAGCCTTCTTCATTCGAGGAGGCAGTGTAGCAACTAGTCTAGGTTGATGCAATGGTGGAGGAGTACAACTCCATCATTCAACACTGTTTTTGGGATGTTGTCCCAAGACCTCAGGACAAGTTAGTGGTGAGTTCTAGATGGCTTTACAAGGTAAAGCGGGTAGCTGATGGCAGTGTTGAGAAACATAAGGCAGGGTTTGTTGCCCATGGTTTCTCACAAGTTGAGGGGATCGATTATGATGAGACTTTTTCTCCTGTAGCAAGGTAGTCATCTATCAGATCGATGTTGGCATTATCAGCTCAGATGGGTTGGAAGATCCTTCAAATGGACATGAACACAACATTCCTTAATGGGAAGATTGAGGAAGGGGTGTACATTAAGCAGCTAGAAGGTTTCGATACCTTCAATCGTGAGTCGCATGTGTGCTGATTCAAGAGGGCTTTAAATGGGCTGAAGCAAGAACCTCGTGCTTGGTACACAAGGATCGACATCTATTTCACTGAGTTGGGCTTCACCAAGAGTGAAGCAGATGTGAACCTTTACCACATCATGGTAGAAGGTAAGCCATTTATCATTGTTCTTTATGTCGATGATTTGATTTTGACAGGTGATGATTAGTTGATCCAGTCTTGTAAGGAGGACCTTGCAAGAGAGTTCGAGATGAAAGACATGGATCTTATGCAGTACTTTCTAGGCATGGAAGTGTGGCAAAAGGATGGGGAAGTTTTTGTGTCTCAAGGCTGTTGGCTAGTTGAATTGTTTATTGATTAAACATTCAAGTACCACATTAATTGTCAACCTGGGAAAGTCTTTTTATTGCAAAGGCTACCGCATACTGTATGTACTTACTCCTAAAAGCATTAAAGAAAGCTGTAGTATACGTAATCCTTACGCTAAGTTATCACTGTACTGATAAAATGAAAGTAATTAATTAAGATCACAAATCTGAAAAGCGAAATGATGGATGCTCTGTTGGCAGAGGATCAGGACCCTATCCTCCAAGTGAGGACGTTCAGCACCTGCCTCTGTAATCAGATTGCTAACACACACTGCACTCGAATTCACCGGTGAAATATCCTTGCAAAACTTCAAGCAATGAATGAAACAGAGTACTAGCAAAGCAGAAGTACCAGAGGTAATGCTACAGAATCCAAACAGAGTACGAGTGGAAAGAAACTATCACACACTTACACACTTTAGCAGAAAAGTAAATGGGTGAATCTTGTGAGGAAGGTGGGCCTAGTCCCTCTCACAAGATTCCCCAGAACACAAAGACTAGATTAAGTGCTCAGAACAATTCTCTATTCATCTGCCAAAAGATTCAAGTACAATCAAGTTCAGACTTGCTGATGTCTCTCAAAATCTCCTTTACAGATTACACATTCCCCCCTTCTAATGTAGATGTCTCCTCTTTATAGAGGAGACATCTATTACAATAGATTATTACAGTTCATTCAGTTAACCCATTTGATCAAAAATAAGAGTTACAGACCGCTGTTACAACAGTATAACAACATATTCTTTCTTAAGTTCTGGCTGTTACACAGCTGGTAACTGTCTTCGACCATCTTCTTGGGATCTTCACCTTTGCCGTTTCCCCATGCTGTTCCTGATTTAAGCAGTGGTAACTGTGTTCTACCCGCTTTAGATAGCTGCAGATCGTGCCGCGTCAGCGTTCTTCAGATAGTATCTGGTTGTTATTTCCAGCTGTTGCAAAATAGCCTGCTTTAGATGGTTGCTGTTGCTAACTATAGCAACTGCGTAGTTGCTACTTCTGGTGTTGCAGCAACTGCATAGTTGTTGTTTCTGGTGTTGCAGAAACTGCGTATTTGCTGTTTCTGGTGTCACAACAACTATAAATTATAATTCCTGCAGGCTCAAGACAATTACTTGACAATTTAATCAGCTTTTCCAAGATAAATATAAAGATACTCACGAATATGCAATGAACAATTAAACATATAGATATGCGGAAAGTCACTTCGTACCTTGGGGTGATTAAGTCATTATGTAATCAAAGCTTACAACTTATGACTAAAAAGGATAATATTAAGGCAAAAATATGAGGTCAAAATAGGTCAATTATGAGTCCTAACATCCCCCCCAACTGAAGAGATTGCATGTCCCTATGCAATGGCTACTCTGAGTCTAAGTCGGAGTACTGGGATGAACAATGTAGATTACTGAGACAATAGTTATAGGAAGTGGCATCAAACTTCTTTCTGAATCCACAGGCAGTCTGTATTTGCCTCCATGCTGCTGCTTCTTCCCTGCTGGACAATCCAAACTGTCCTTGATATTGTTCACCAGACAACCATAAAAGTGGAAATCTAAATATGTAACCCATCCAATTTTCAGCACAGTGCTGCATGCAATTAACATAATGAGGTACTCTTGAGAGTGCCACCTGCAAATTAGGTGGATTATAAGGGTGGTATTCCTGCCTCTCCTTGGGGTAGTTCTCCCAAAACAGTTTGTTTGCTTTGACAGCCAGGGATGCCTTAGTCTTTACATAATGCTGACAGTCTTTCAGGACCATTGTTTGCAGTTGCTTAACATGGTCCTTCATTTCAGGATCACTTACCATGCTCAGGTGTTGTGCAATAAAGGTGGCTGCGTTCTGCGGTTCAGCTCTAATCCACAGAAGACAATTCTGTTCATTATGTTGAGCTGAAGCAAAGGCGTTCTGCCATGTAAGTTGATTAGCTAAAAAGGAGATAAAGGCTCTCAGTTGCATGTCACCGACTACAGGTATCATATTCATATTTATTTCCTCAGACATGGCTTCATTATGGAGATAGAGCTCGCATAACAAATGTTGATCGTTTTTAGGTGCCTCTGCAAAGGTTTGCATAAACTGCTCTGACGTAACTACCTGATGAGGTCTACCTTCTTTGACAGCCTTTATCTGCAAAAAAGTGAGTCTTTCCCTTAAAAACGTTGCATAATTAAAAGAGGGTTTCCTTGCAGCAAGTAGTCTTTGAAACAATTCAAACATCTGGGTCAATCTGGCTTTAAGTTCCTTGATTTCTTTATACTGGGCTCTGCACTGCTCAAGTGCTTCCCAGTTCTTGTATGCATGACTAAACCAGATCCCTTTTTGCTGCTGGAATGCCTTGCCTTGCGACTGCTCATATTCCCTCCACCACTATCCCTTCAATGCTTCAAAGCTATCTGTTTCTGTGCATACATCAGTAACGGAGGGAAGCTCTGTCTGTGTAAAGGCATCCACAAGGATAACCTGCTCTGTAGGAATAGTCTGGGATGATCCAACATCTTTTTCTTCATTTCTGGCTAGTGTCTCTTCTTCCTGTTGTGCTGATTCATTTTGTTCCATGGTGATTTGGGTGGGCCGGGGTGAGTCTGTGCCTTTTTCCTCATTTCCTTCTTCTTTTTCTTTTTCCTGATTTTCTTCTTCTTTTTCTGCTTCCTGATTTTCCTCTTCTTCTTCTTTTTCTGATTTTCTTCTTCTTATCTGCTTCCTGATTTTCTTCTTCTTATCTGCTTCCTGATTTTCTTCTTCTTCTTCTTTTTCCTGATTTTCTTCTTCTTTTTCTACTTCCTTGGCAATTTGAATAGAGCTGGGTGAGTCCGATTTTTCTTCATTTCCTCCTGAGACTATTTCTTTTTCCTCCATAACAGTTTGGGTAGGCCGGGGTGAGTCTATACCTTTTTCCTGATTTTCTTCTATTTCTTCCTCTCGTTCCATGACACTTTGAGTGGGCCGCGATGAGTTTGTGTTTTCTTCTGCATTTCCTGATTCTTGTGCAACTACTTCTTCCATAGTAATTTGGGTAGGCCAGGGTGAGTCTGTATTCTCCTCTTTCTCATTCCTTATTTCTTCCTGCATAATTTCTGGGGAACTTGCTGGTTCTTGTGTGTCAGCAAGCTCTTTGCTTGTTCTTGCGCAATCTCTGGAGAACTTACTGGTTCTTATGTAGCAGTAAGTTCTTCTGTTTGGACCTGTGCAATTTCTGGGGAACTTACTGGTTCTTGTGTGTCAGTAAGCCCTTCAGCTTGGTCTTGTGCAGTTTCTGGGGAACTTACTGGTTCTTGTGTGTCAGTAAGTCCTTCAGTTTGGTCCTGCATCTTCTCTGAAGAGCCTGTTGGTTCTTGTGTGACAACAGGTTCCTTTATTTCAGCAGAGGATTGTGGCATTTCCGTCTGTGTAATAGCAAGCTCTTTCGTTTCATCATCAACATCAGATGCTTCCTTCATTGGCTCTGCCGCTACCTTATATCCTGCCTGAGTGTATATTTCACCACAATTGGTACACACATATTCATTATCCTTACTTTTCTCTGCTGCAGACGCTACTCGTGCTAAAACATGCAGGCTGAATTCATTCTAATATGCTTCCTTAACCCTTATTATTTCCTCCTGATAGTCCCGAATCTGAGATTTCAGGAATTCAATTTCTTCCTGTAGGGCAGGTATGGTAGGCTGGTCCTGCAGAGCAGTAGATTCCAATGGAGGCAGAGGTTGTGTTTCATCATTCTGATCAGTATTCCCCACAGGTGGTTCTTGTGTGTCACCTGGGGTAGTGGTTGTTTCTTGTGTTGCAACCACTTGGTCACTATTATCTTGGGTGTCGGCAGCTGGTTCTTGTGTGTCAGCTGCCTTAAAGTATGATGTCACGAAGCTATGAACGCTCTGTATCTCTGCTTCCGAGGGTGAAGGAGAGGAGTTTTGAGGACTGGTGGGAGTACGGATCTTTATAGTGATGGGCGGTGAACTGGGGGAATTAGGAGAATTAGTTGCTACCGATGACCGAGTTCTTCTCTTTGGTAGAGAAGCAGGGAATTCAGGCGATTTTCTTTTTAGGCTAGCTTTCTTTAGGATGGGGACAGTAGCCGGAGTAGCAGGTGCCTTAGCTGAAACCCTGGTTCTCCTTCTTTTCGATGGGGTTTTCTTTTCCTGCTGTCTTTTTCGTTTAAGCAGGGTAATGGGGATATTGTCATCGGAGTCATCAGTAGAAATACCCAGTATGGGAATGGAAGGATTGATTCCTTTGGGAGATGGGGTTGTCCTTGTGGCATTCTCAGCAACTTGCGGGGGTGTTTGCTGGATTTGTTCAGGAATGTGCTCTGCTTGCTGAGGGTTTTCCAGAGGGGTTTGCTCAGGCATATCCTCCGTTTGTTGAGGAAGTTCTTCATCTTGCTGAGGTATGTCCTCAGCTTGGTGAAGAATTTCCTCTTCTTGGTGAGGAATTTCATGTTCCGACTGTGGAATTTGTGCCTCCTGATGGGGATAATGGGGGGTGGAGGGTTGTTTAGAGCGAGGGATCTATTAATCAGCAATTAGGCTAAGCGGTGGTGTTTTAAGGAAACTAGTGGATGCTTCGCTTTCACAGCATAACGTGACATATTTTGGAGACAACCCAATAGATAATATGGCATGTTTATTAACTGACCATTTCTCAAATGATTTAACAGGACGAAATCGTGCTGGTAAATTACCTGGTAGCGGCCTTCGCACGTCAGATATTGCTTGACAAATTCAGCGACTTTCGGCCACGGTTGAGGTAACGACCGAAGTGCTACGCCTCTGCCTTTGGTCTCTACGTGCTCGCCTGGTCGAAGAAAATCCTGCTGCGCATTAAGAATCAGGTGCTTTCTGCTGAACCACCGTGTGCCATTAGCTGGTAGCCCGGTAACTTCGGCTATGATTTCCTCCGTGACTGGAACTTGAATTCCCTGGACGACAGAGAATCCTTCTGTTAAATTGCATGCGAATTCAAGGACTTGCTGCTCGTCAAAGTCCGGAAGTCTCCTGAAGTACTCTATCCATCCCGCTTGCAAGAAAATTTGATAAATCTCCGGAAAGAGTTCAAGGACTGCTGTCGAGCCAGGCTCATGTGTAATGAGGGTTCCTCCCATAGCTGTTGTTTCAGTAACTTTCAGAGTTCAGAGCCGAGCTTCCAATTTCAGTTCAGAGTAGAACGTCGCAAATGGTAACATGCTGTGATAGGGTGGCTTTTACATATTACCGGGAGAGTTGAGGGTGGCGGTAGTTGGCGTGGTATGTCATTATGAGAGCTACTTTGGTAATCCCCCCCCCTACGTGTCAATGATATGATTGGAAATACAATGATTTGATAGTCCTATCAACTTCTCCGCATTATCTATCATTTAATGTCCATACATAATCATGCGTACCTTCGTATTTTACCTTTTTGATTGCTGCGTCAAAAAGTCTTGTCTTGTCTTGTGCTAGATCATAATGATTACCGCGGATCTACAAGCATGGGAATACCGGTGATTTGTAATGATAATGACGGGAAGTGATAGTAGGGTGATGTAATCATCACAAAAAGTGGTATATTTTATCAAAATTTGTTCCTTGGGGCTGAAGTGGTAAGACTGGCATTTTCGTACATGAAGTAATCTGCTGGGAAAGATATTCCGTGATCGGGAAGTGATGTTGTAACACCAGGATTTGTGTTGCAGCCACGGAGAATTGCTGATGTGGCAACAGGAAATGATGTGAGACGTTTGTAAAAACGGGAATTGTGCTAGAGCAATAGGGATGGTGTTGCAGCAACAGAGAATGGTGTTGCAGCAACGGGAGTGGTGTTGCAGCAACGGGGAGTGGTGTTGCAGCAACGGGAGTGGTGTTGCAGCAACGGGGAGTGGTGTTGCAGCAACGGGAAATGGTATTGCAGTAACAGGGAATGGTGTTGCAGCAACGGGTAATGGTATTTCAGTAACAGGGAATGGTGTTGCAGCAACGGGAGTGGTGTTGCAGCAACAGGGAAATGGTGTTGCAGCAACAGGAGTTCCGAGTCCGCAAAATAATTCCTTTGAAACTTTTGTTCTCAGCTACTTCCCGGGCCAAAATATGCAAAATACTGAAATGTAATATCGCAATCCTTGGCAGGATTTATTAGTTTCTAAAAAAAAAAGAATATCTAACCTAAAAAATTACATAAATAATAGAAACTCAAGTGCTTTGAGGGACAGCAAGTTCCCCTGGAAAAGAATACTGTTTTATTGCCATGCAAGTGGCTTTAAAATCTTCTTTGGAAACCGGCCGCTGATATAACCGAAGTCGGTAGCCATTCACTAACAGTGGTGTTCTGCTTCCATCAATTGTTAAAAGTCTAACTGTTCCATTTGGGAAAACATCATCCACTTCAAACGGCCCTAAGCATCTTGTTCTCAGCTTCCCTTGAAAATTCTCGAAACGGGAATCATAAAGTAGAGCCCAGTTACCTTTCTGGAACTGCTTTTGCTTGATGGTTCTGTCATGCCATCTGCTTCTTTGTTGCTGTATCATATTTGTTTGATGGACGGCATCCAGTCCTTTCTCATCCAATTCCTGCAGCTGCTGCAACCTGGCTGTCTGTGCATCAGTTAAATCAAGGTTAACAGCTAAGGCAGTTCTTAAGGTTTTAATCTCAAACTCTACAGGAAAAATAGCATTCTTTCCAAAAACTAATTCATAGGGTGAAAAGCCTGTTGTATTCCTCCAAGTGGTTCTATAGGCCCATAGAGCCTCAGGCAACCTCTGAAACCAGTCCCTTCTATTCTCCTTTATCGTTTTTGTTAAGATAGCTTCTATGACCTTGTTGGTACTTTCCACCTGCCCATTTGCTTGGGGGTGGTATGGTGTGGTCATTTTATGCTTGATATGATATTTTTGGAGCGTATCTTTGAAGCCATGAGAATTGAAAGGAGGTCCTCCATCAGTGACTAATTCTCTGGGTAGTCCAAATCTAACAAAGATTTCTTCAAATAAGAATGTTAGTACCACTTCTTCATTAGCTTTAATGAGTGCTTTGGCCTCTACCCATTTAGTCATGTAATCCGTGCATACTAAAATATAGACTCTTTGATTAGATGGAGGATTAATGGGACCTATGAAATCTAATGCCCATTTCTCAAAAGGTTCAAGAGTTACCTGGGAATTAAGTGGCATTTCATCCCTATGGTTGGGCTGGCCCATTCTTTGACAGCTGTCACAAGCCTTCACATATTTTCTAGCATCTTTAAAAAGTGATGGCCAGTGATAACCCATTCTAAGTACCTTGTGAGCTGTTCTTTTATCTGCAAAATGTCCTCCACAAGGACCATCGTGACAAGCTTTCAGTATATCATAAATCTCATCTTCCCCAATGCATCTCCGGATTTCTTGATCTATTCCTATGTGGAACAGACACCCGCTTATCCAGCTGTACCTAGCACTTTGCTGGATGATCTTTCTCCTTTCCCTGTGTGATAGGTGTGATGGTAATTTTCCTGCAACTAGATAATTGGCAATGTTTGCATACCAAGGTGGGTGAGCAGATACTGCAAATAAATACTCATCAGGAAAAGAATCATCTACTGGAGCATTTTCATCAGTTTTTAAACAAGAAAGGAAATCAGCAACTACATTTTCTTTACCTGGCCTATCTACAATTGTGATATCAAATTCCTGCAACAGTAATAACCATATGGTGACTCGGGCATTTGTAACTGATTTATTCATTAAATACTTAATGGCCGAGTGATCAGTATGCACAAAGGTAGTGTAGCCAGTAATATAATGTCTAAATTTGTTGATAGCATAAATAACTGCTAGAAATTCCTTCTCAGTAACTGTGTAATTTAGCTCAGCTGGTGTCATGTTCTTGCTAATAAAATAGATGGCATAGGGGAGACTGTTTTCTTCCTGACCCAGGACAGCTCCAATTGCTGTGTCTGAGGCATCAGAGGAGATATGAAAGGGTAATGCCCAATCAGGTCCTCTCAAAATTGGGGCTGCGGACAACTGATGTTTAAGTTTATTGAATGCATTTTCACAATCATCAATCCACTTAAATTCAACGTTTTTCATTAACAACACAAATAGAGGAGAAGCTATTTTGGAAAAATCCTTAATGAATCTTCTATAATATCCGGCATGTCCTAGAAAGCTTCTTACATCAGTTTGTGTTTTGGGGATAGGGAGGTTTTGAATTACCTGTATTTTAGCTGGATCGACTTGAATCCTTAAAAATGAAACAAAGTGACCCAATACAATACCTTGATTCATCATCATATGGCACTTTTCAGTGCTTAAAGCAAGGTGTGCTTCTATACACCGCTTAAGTATTTTTTCAAGATTTTGTAATGCATCATCAAAGGTCACTCCATAGGGAGTAAAGTCATCCATAAATATTTCCAATGAATCATTTAACATATCAGAAAAGATCCCTATTACCGCTCTTTGAAATGTTGCTGGAGCGTTACACAGCCCAAATGGAAGTACTCTGTAAGAAAAGGTCCCCCATGGGCTAGTAAATGTGGTTTTGTCCTGGTCCTGGGGTGCAATCTTAATCTGATTATATCCACTAAACTCATCCAAGAATGAAAAGAATTTCTTACCTGCTAAATTATCCAATACCTGATCGATAAATGGTAAAGGGAAATGGTCTTTTTGGGTGGATTTATTCAATGCTCTGTAATCCACACATACTCTCCATTTCCCATTTTTCTTGGGTACAATTACAAGTGGGGAAACCCACTCACTATCAGATATGGGGTATATAAATCCTGCATTCAAGAGTTTTTGAAGTTCTGTCGTGGTGGAAAAAGTCGTTTGTGCGGACACAACTGACCTCCCTAGGAGTCTAAACTCTCTAGCGACAAACAAGACAAAATGGAGTGATCTTTCTCTAAATATACCTTTTAAAACATGAAAACTACAAGTGTTTAGGCTTACCTTATTCCAAAACGCGGTTGTTGTAGTCCGTCCTTGCCGATCCGGATGAGCTCCTCCTTCAAGTCAATTCCTGCAACCACAAACAATCAAACAATTACCAAGCACTTGCATTTCATATAATAAAACATATATTCAACATGCAGACCAAGGAACACATGAAATAACTCATTAACACAAGCTATTGAGAAAAATAAACCAGTTTGTATTAATAACGAAACAAAGAAACTCTTACAACCTGGCCTTGGTGTTGTGCAAGTTCCTCCCAGGGTCCATCAAGGGTTTTCCTCTACTTTGACAAAGCTCACCCACTTCCAAGTAGAATCAAGCAAAGACAATCTCTCCTCACAAGGTTCTAAATGGGAGTCCTAATTCCTGCAGCATTTACCCAAAGAAAATGTATAGTTCCAACCTCTCCTCCCTCTGGCTCAATGTCTTTATTTATAGTGCTGTAAAGAGGTTATTCAGGTCCACCATCAATGGGATAATCCCCCTCTTTGGGTGGGATAGCTCCCTTATTGATGGGATAAGTTCCCCCTTAATAGAGATACATGAACCAACTGGAGGCGCATCCAAATCATCAAGCCGACCTCTAGAAAGTTCTAGAAGTAACCACAAGTAACTTTTTTAAGATGAAACTCGCGCATTTTGCCTTTTACAGAAGGACGCACCTGTCCCTTAACATACGGAGCGTCCAAGGATGCACCTTTTGTGAACATGGTCCGCGTCCCCGCAGGTAAGGCTAGAGAGAACCTGCGACCCCAGAGATAAACATATTTTTTACAAGACTTTCTCTCTTCTTTGAGTTTGAGATGGATAACAGAGGCATAAGACTTGCCTAAGAGGGTAGCATGACTGTTGATTTGAGCCATACTAACTGCAAGTGGTCATGGTGACATTTTTTAGTGTAACAGATTGCCCCCTAAAGTGCGAAGCCTGGAATAGATTTAGGGTTTTGTAATTCTAGGAAGGGTGAAGCGCTTTATCATTTCAAGGATTGTCTTGTGGATGGCCTGGTTGGAACCTGCAATTTTCAACACAAAATACATGGATAAGATTATATCATCACTGAGGTAGGCATTCCCATACTCAGATTCAAAACTTTAACTAATGGACTAACTATTCTGATACAGGAATGATCTTGCAGTACATCATTTTTTATAGACTTTTGTAGACACAGTATGGACGCAGCCATCTGTTTATGATTAGTCTACATAGATAATGAATACAAAACTCCTCGCAGCCTGGATGGTAGAAACTAGGTCCAGGGTCTTCACTTCTACTTCCCGAATTGGTACGATTCTAGCCATGTGATTAAATGATTCGATGTCGAACATGTTAGAAACCACTTGATTACCAGTCGATGATGTAAACTGTTAACAAGCGTGAGAGAAACCACCAGTAATGTCAATGGTTCTCAAAGTACCAAGCACAACCCGTGAAATGTGAATAGATGTTTTGATGTCGAACACTTCACGGAATCCTTTGATCGAAAGTCAATGATGTAAACTGACGTCAAAGGCGAGAAACCTGCCATTGATGCATGCAGACTTCAAGGTGCTGTCGATTCCTAAGTCATCTTTCTAGATAATGTGTCGATGTCGATAGAAAGCGACCCGTTGCAGGCAAGCCCGCAACACGAAATCATTGTTCAAGTTGAAGAAATGTTGCTGTAAGGACTGACTCAGGGATGGTCAAATGGATGACAAGTATTTTGCAGATGAAAGTTTTTGCTTGCAGACCTCTTGAACACATAACGACACGACAGATGGCTTGGTGACGAATAACTCAAAGTTAATCCCCGAAACCCGGTTAAAGACTTTCAAAGTGGTTTGGTCAACTGTGAGGTAAAAGATTTCCCAACCCAGGTGAATGAAAAGTGTCGTGTTCAAGAGTGGTAATAAAGTTTCTTTTGAGATAAAGGTAACAAATAGGCTCATTCTTCTCTCTTTTCCCCCACCATTTCTGGCAAGTACCTCTTTATTTTTAACAAGCTTGAGGAGGATAACATATGCTTGATTATAAGCTCATCCTTCGGACGAGTCCAACCTAGTTTAAATTCGAACCCTAGGAAGGAGTGGTTCGTTCCTGTTTGTAATTGAACAGGTCCTTTACTGTAAAAGTTTAACGAGTCCAGTATAGGAGAAACTCGGTGTTTTTCATTTTTAGAGAGTCTGAAAAAACAAAAGGAGACTCCACGTTGAACTTTTTCGTAAATTTGTGTCCCTCAAGCCCGAAAAAGTATAAAATAATACCTGGGGGAACCGCTTGATCTTGCGACCAAGGAGTACTTTCATAATAGTGTCGTCGACCTGAAAAGTAAAAAGCGATCAAGGACACGTCGTTTTATTTCCTTATCGAGTTTGAAACGACAAAAACCCGGCAATCTTTTCCTGATTTTACGGTCAGAAAAGAGCTAAAAGGGGACCGTCTTTTAATTCCGTTTTAACGAGTGTAAAAGAAACGCTCGGCAATCTTTTCATGTTTTAGGAGTCAGAAAAGGGCTTAAAAGATGACTCTGATATTTTATTTGTGAAAAAATTACAATTTCCCTTGAAATCCCTTTGTCCTGCACAAAAGCGACACATTACTCATACCTGTTTAAAATAGGCAAAAATACATCGAAAAACATCTTTTCATGGTAAAAAATGAACTAATTCATCCAAAAAACCTATAAAAAGACCTTTTACCATATCATTTTTACCGTTTGACTTTGGAGGTTGAAAAAGGAGCTTTTGACAAGAAACTTCCCGTGGTCGCTGCGGAAAATCTGACCGTCGGAATCGAACGCCGTCTCATCCAGGTATTTTACACATCCTACTCTGCATTTCTATCCGTTTAGAATCAATTTTTAGGTCTTAGTTTCATTTTTTGGGGGGGTTTTGGTTTTGGAATGCGCCTCTCGGCGGACGCAGGTGCCCTTCGGGTGACCTGCGTCCCCCGACTTTTTCTCATACGGGAAAACGGTCGGAAGACGCAGCCCGCCTTCAGGCCAGCTGCGTCCGGGCGCCCTGTGCTACAAAGCCGGGGTGCGTCTTCCGAGAAGTGCGCATTTCAAAACCCCAACTCCCTCAAAAAACCACCAAAAATTCCCAAATCAATTTCTAATTGCTATTTTTGATATGCAGGGCATTAATCATGTTAGACTGGAGAGAAAGAGAGCATGTAGAGGAAGATGAAGCTGTAATAAATCACCAACCTTCTCTGGATGCCCTAAGAGCATGCGGATTATACAAATATTGGACCATACCGGGCATGAGGGGCCAGGTAAGATTCTTGGAATGGCTGGTTGAGCGATGGAACGTTCAAGAACAATGCTTTTACATAGGAGGGCACCAGCTCGAGATAGAGCCCTCGGATGTATACTTTCTCACTGGCTTGCCGAACAGAGGTGAGCAACTCAGTCTTGCGGGGACTAGGCCGGGTGGCCAATCCCTTGATAGTCTCCGCGAGGATTGGTGCACACGTGGGGCTCACCATTCAAAAGGCATAGAGATAAAACACATCACTCTACCGGAACTCAAAGTCATAGCGTTCACGGTTACCAGAATTTGCGGCGCGACCGCTTTACACATTGCTTCCGGATCCCAAATGCGGATGGCAATTGACTGTTACCAAGGCACCATTTTCAACTGGTGTGAAGCTGTGTCGGCTCATATGAAGAGCCAACTGACCAAGGCAAAGAACGGACGACTAAAGACTTTTGGATATGGGCCTATAGTCGTGAGCTTTGCCTTGGAGAGAGTTCCAATGTTGATCCCTCAGCAACTCACTGTTGATATCTTGGGTCCTCGACAGCCAAAGCTGATACGATGGGTTGCGGTGATGGCCCGGCATCCTGACGAGGGTGCGACAGTGGTTCGATTCTCAGATAGTTATTTTCACTGGTTAGAGGACCAGGTTTTTTCGATACAGGACTTTCCGTATGCCGGAATGGATTTCAGAGGTGATCCGGACATGGTTCTTCCACAGGGAGAACAATGGGACGACAGAGGTACTTTTATTTTCACAAGTTTTCTAATTATGTATTTTTATTTTTCATATATATCGTCTCAAAACTAACAGTAAAATTTTCAAAATGCAGATGTTGGTCCACAGCGTCCAGCCAACCTCCGGCCTTTTGATAGACTACATCCAGCTGCACCGGTACCGGCCCCACAGGACGCGGCTGCAGACGTACTAGCTGAGTTGGAGCATGATCTAGAGCGTCTCACGGCAGACATACCTGAGACTACTATGGACGACATTCCTATCAGACTTCAGCGTTTTGTAGTCGCGGTCCCTGGACCGTTTAGGAGATTTTTGCGTAAGGTAGCCCGCGCAGTGGTGTCATACAGAGAGCACCACCAGTGATTGACTAGTCACTTTTGTAGTCACATGTGACATTTTGACTTTTTGTACTATCATTTTGCCGATCATAAGGTGTTTTCAACCTATGATCGAAGACGATGTATATATTTTTTGACACACTTCTATCTATATATATCACTATTACCGGCTTATCTTGTTTAACATATGTGATGAAATGTTTTTAAATTTACTTGCATGATTATCGTAAATGTCTGTCCAACATTCGAGAAGCAATTGCATCTGCTAATGTATTCAAAGACCTTGGAATATGTTGATATTCAATGTAATCAAATTCACGTTCCAAGAGACGCACTCTCAAAAACAACCTTAATAACACAGGATTCCTAATGGCATAAACTCTATTAAGCTGTAATACAACAAGTTCAGAATCTAACCTCACTGTCAAACGTCGAATTCCAAATGAAATAGATTCGGATAATAATTCAATCACTGCACTGTATTCTGCAATGTTGTTCGTTGTTTGACCGAGGCTTACCCCATGCATAGAAACTAACTCGTCAGAGGGCGAATAGATAACCCAAGCTGCGGAAGAGATGTTCCGTGTACTACGACAAGCACCATCAGCAAATCCAATATATGTTTGGAGAGGCGTCGACATCTGCAATATCAAGAGTAAAACCAAGATAAGCCAGAATAACGACGAAAAACCACACTCTCTAAGCTAAGCACACTGACTAAACTAACACACTCGCTAGCTAGAAAGAAAATCTAACCTATCTAAAAATTTCTCCATTCCCATCATTTAAGCATAATACCTCTTTAAGTAAAGTCCATTTCTGGGTTTACCCAAAGAGTCCCCATCAAAGTCAACTAACTCATAAGCCCCTTTTGCTAGCTTTCGCTTTACAATGTAGGGCCCATGCCACATGGGAACGAATTTTCCGGCACCTAGCTTATCGTTAGCTTGATCATATAATAGTACTAGGTCTCCTTCCGAAAAACTTCGAGGGGTTACATTTCTATCATACTGAGCTTTCATTCGTTTCGCGTGAGTCTCGATTGCCAATGTAGCGTCACGTCGAGTCTCATCTAATTTAGCCAAGTACAATAAACGTGTCTCCTCTTCGGAAGTAGCTGGAAGTAATTCGACAGCCATTTGAAGTGATGGGATTTCGCATTCAATGGGTAACACAGCTTCTAAGCCATAAACTAGCTGGAAAGGAGTGAACCCTGTTGAATTTTTCACTGAGGTTCGGTATGCCCATAGTGCTGAAAATAACATGTTGTGCCAATTCGACCGATGAACACCAATGGTTCGTCGGATCATGGTAACTAGAACTTTGTTGATAGACTCAACCAAACCGTTGGCTTGCGGATAATAAGGAGTAGAGCTATCGTGGCGCAAACCAAGCTGGCTTGTAAGCTCAGTCATCATGACATTTCGAAAATGGCTCCCATGGTCAGTAATGATTGCTTGTGGGACACCAAACCTAGTTATGATATGATTGAATACGAAAACTGCAGCTGTTTTGCCGCTTGCGTCGAATGTAGGCATCGCCTCGGCCCACTTAGTAAAATAATCAACCGCAAGGATGATATACGCATGCCCCCCGGCCGAGTGAGGGTTACAAGTAATAAAGTCGATACCCCATTTGGCGAATGGACCAACGGCAATTATAGGGTGGAGAGGAGCAGGTGGAGCGCGCATCTTGCGATCAAACACTTGACAGTTGTGGCACTTCCTGACTGCAATGATACAATCTTTAAACATAGACGGCCAGAAATAACCAGCGCGCAACACCTTCTGAGCTGTGGCATACCCAGACATATGACCGCCACATGCTCCAGAGTGACAATCATTCAAAACTCTCTCAGCCTCTTCGTGAGTTAAACAACGTCGAAAAACTAAGTCTGCCCCCCGGCGATAAAGTGTATCTCCAATAATTTTGTATGGCTGGGATTGAAACCGAATTTTTCGACGTTCTGCTTTGGAAGCTTCAGGCCGAAAGGTTTGGGTTTGGAGATAAATGATTATATCCCCGTACCACGGATCTACAGTACTGATAAGAAACAAAGATTCGTCCGCAATGGACTCCTCTGCCACAGTCTCTGTGTCAGCACTCGGGAAATCACACATCAATTCCGCAAAAACTAAGGATTTCTTAGACTTGGACTTCTCGAACTCCAAGTCGAACTCTTGCAGGATAACAATCCATTTAGAGTACTTGCCCCCTAGCAGTTGTTTTGTCAAAATATAAATCATAGGGTTGCAATCCGAAATAACTGTAGTTTTGCGGAGAAGAATGTAGTGACGGAAACGCTGGACAGCTTGAACGGCTGCCAGGGCCAATTTCTCCACATGCGAATATTTTAGCTCAGTTGGATTCAAGGTCCTACTAAGATAATATATCACATGCTCCGCTCCGAATTCATCTTCTTGAACTAACACCATTCCAATGGTGGAATGCGAAGCTGCGAGGTATAAGAAGTAGTCTTGGTTGTAGTTGGGAGGATGCAATAACGGTGCATGGGTCAACGCGTGTTTAAGTGCATCAAAAGATTGTTGGGCAATCTCGTCCCAAAAGAATTGTGCGTTCTGTTTCAACAACCGTGTAAAACCTTTAGTGACCTCGGCGTAGTTTGGGATGAATCGGCGTAAAAAGTTCGCTTTCCCTTGCAAACTTTGGAGTTGGCGCAAACTCGAAGGAGGAGGCAATTTGATGATAGCCTCGACTTTCGAGGGATCGACGCGAATGCCGGCTTTTGAAACAACAAATCCCAGCAATCGACCTGTTTCTATACAGAAAACACACTTGTGGGGATTCAACCGAATTCGATAATGCCTACACCTCATAAAGATTGCTCGTAGGTGGACAAGGTGATCAGCTCGATGTAAAGAATGAGCAGGCAAATCATCGAGATAGGGTTGCACAATGTGCTTGATATCATGAAATGCATAAGACATCGCCCGTTGAAAAGTGGCCCCGGCATTCTTAAGTCCAAAAGGTAACTTGCAATAAGCAAATGTCCCCCATGGACAAATGAATGCCGTTTTTGGTTGGTCGGCAGGTAGAATATTGATTTGATTATAGCCCGAAAAACCATCCATGAAGGAAAACATTTCACTTCCGGCACAATCATCAATAATTTGATCGATATAAGGCGTAGGATAGTTGTCTTTTGGACAAGCTCGATTTATATCCCTATAGTCGATACAGATTCTTATTGTTCCTTGTTTCTTGTTGACCGGAACAATATTCGATACCCAATCCGTTAACGGGATCGGATAAATGAAACCTGCTTTCAACAGCTTTTCGACTTCTGCTTTAATCGCAGCCGCTTTTCGAGGGTGAATTTGACGCAACCGTTGCCGGACGGGTTTAGCATCCGGGTAGGTCTTTATTTCATGAATAACAATGGCAGGATCAATTCCTGGCATTTCCTCGTAAGACCAGGCAAACACGTCGCGGAATTCTTGGAATAGGGCCTTGTAAGTTTGGATTTCTTCTTCAGTACATGCGGCACCTATATGAATGTTTTCCTCGATTCCGGGCTTCACTGAAATATCAATGGGAATAGTACGAGAAATATTCCCTAAATTCAGCTCTGAATCAGAATGTTTCGTTGGATCCTGAGCGTCTTTGACATATTCAGCGGTAAAGATAGATGAAAAATCATTTTCAAATGCATCATCCTTAGGTAAAAACGAAGATCTGTGATGGAGATCTTCCCATGGTAGATCGTCTACACTTAGGATTTCGCGAAGTTGTTCGTCAGATGACACGACTTCGGGAAACGTTATCCGTTCTAAGGGTGAGGTGAAAAGTGACTCTTCACTGACCACATTCATTTGGTCGACTTCGGTTGAATGAAAGTCAGTAAAAGACATGAGAGCTTCATAAGCAATTTCATATGGACTCAAAGGCATAACATCACCGAGTGAGTCTATCTCAGAGTCAGATGGGACGAACCAAGGATCATCATAAATAATGTTTTCTGATGTAATCATATGAATGGTTGCAAACGAAGGATCTGCGCTGAGTGGAGGGAGAGGAAAAGTTCCCAGTAAACCGGAATCCTTAACTAAACCTACACCAACATCCCTATAAGGGATTGTCGTTTTACCAACATGCTGGATACTCTCTGAAGAGGCTGGATCGGATGAAAAGTATGTCAGCTGATCAATAGTCACGATCTTACCGTTATGTGGAAATTTAATTACTCTGAAGACCGATGAAACGACCGCTGTCATAGCATATGACCAACTTCGACCCAAAAGAAGGTTGTAGTCTAGAGGGGCATCAACCACTTCCACATCCAGACTAACGGTTTTACCTTCAACCCCTATAGGCAATTCTTGTAGAATACCAAACGGACGGAACCCACGGCCATCAAAGGCCTTAAGGATGGTGGGGGATTGGTTCAACGAAGGAGAACCAAGCGATCTCCAACATTGAATCGACATAATACACGTAGAAGCTCCCTCATCAATCACAGTCCGATGAATAGGCTGTTTTTGACTATCACTGGAATTTGGAAAGCCATTTGATGGGGGAGACGTGGTGTACTATTTTCTAGATCAAAGATCATTAGGTTCGGGTCCTGAACATCGACAGCTCCGATAGCCGACAAAAGCAATTTCCGTTGTGCTGGACATGATTGCAGCACTTCGAGTGCCGACATTGCTGAAGGTGAAACAGCTAAGTCCTCAACAATGTTGTAATTCTGGGCTGCTCTCGCATGTGGATTGAAAGCAGACCTTCGAAGTACACCCTTGGCGGGCGGCTTAATCACTAAGTCTGGGTTAGGTTTTTCGATCTGTAGTGGATCGGAACCAGGAGCTGAGGTTGATGGGTTAGAGTGAGAAGATTCTGCTTCCTTGCCATCAACAGGAGCCTTACTACCATAATCTTGCGATCGAGTCGCAATCCTCACATGAGACATCATCAAAATGGGTTCTTCACTGGCATTCGAAGAAGAACCTATCATCTTATTCTCCTGCTCTGGAAATGGATTCTTTAACACAGCAGGAGTGGGAGAACCTTTGACTATTTTTACAACCTCGGCCCGATGAGGGCAATCTCTCGTAAAATGATCCTCTTCACAAATAAGACAAGGATATCGAGGTTTGCGTTTTTCGTCATTGGTTTCCAACTTTTCAGTTTTCTCCTTTGGAGCCTTGTCTGCTTTAGCCTTCTTCTTTCCTTTCTTCTTTCCACCGTTTTTTGATTTGGCCGTAGATGACTCTACAGCGTGAATGTCGGCGGTAAGTTCAGGAGGAGAAGACTCTCCTGTCGGAGAATCAGGCAAAGTGATAATTGGAGTATTGGAGGCCTTGGAAGACTTCTTCTTACTCTTCGTAGTCACGATACCAATCATACCATCAGCGGCATGAGATCCCGAAGGAGCAGCAGCGATTTGATTCGACTTTGGAAGATCCGGAATCTTCTCGTGTAACGTACCCGACTGAGTGTAAAC
Source organism: Pinus tabuliformis (assembly GCA_031772625.1). NCBI lineage: Eukaryota > Viridiplantae > Streptophyta > Pinopsida > Pinales > Pinaceae > Pinus > Pinus tabuliformis. Next base: position 104,850,468 of record CM062810.1, on the reverse strand, counting down.
TAAGTCAAGGTATTGTGCCTGAGCAATGACTTGCTCCTCAGTAACTACTCCGGCCTTAGCGACATCTTCAGTAATCTTCGGTAATAATGATTTGACAAACCATTCAGCTAAGATTTGGTCCGGGATAAAAACTTTCACTAATCGCCTTCGACGTCTCCACTCATGAATGTGATCAGAAATATACGTGGACGTCGATTGTTTTAGTGAAGTTAATAACTCCGTGCCGTTATCGTATCTGACCGGCAACTGAAAGTGAGTTAAGAACGAGGTAGCTAACTGGCTAAAGTTGTAAAAAGAGGCCCGTGGTAACTCAATGTACCACTTGGCCGCGAGACCAATGAGTGTACGCTGGAAAAGACGTAAGCGGATGGAATCATCTGAGATAGAATTCGAAGCACACCAGAGGTGGTAAGTCATCACATGATTGGACGGATCCTCTCCAGACTTACCTTCGAACTTGGGTATATCACTGGGCAACTTATTTGGCATTGGCGGCCAGAACTGAAGATATTGAATTGGATCGTTCGTTAGGCGCGTCAAGTCGGGTAAATCTAAAGTTGCAATAAACGGTAACTGCCGATTAGGATCTCTAAAACTCTGGGTCACAATACCAGCCCCAGGAGGAGGATATCCAGGATAACTAGGAACAGGAGTCGCATTTGGGATATTATATCCTCCTGGAAAACCAGGATTAACCGGACCGTACTGGGGTTGTTGAGGTTGTTGATAAGTGTACCCAGGATACGGTTGATACTGGTAAACCGGTTGTTGGACAGCTTGCCCAGGTTGGTACTGTCCCTGGTACGGAGGTTGAACAAATTGAGGTTGAGTAGTCACAACCGTACTTATACCAGGCTGACCTACAGGCATCTGGACCGTGGTTTGAATCGTAGATCCAGACAACGGTAAAGATGTCTGAGGTGTGGTAACAGGGACAGTAGAAACTGGAGCCGTCGATACTCCAGAAGTAAGTATGGTAGATGTAGCGGTAGTTGCAGCAGCCGTTTGAGATGGAGTACTAGGTGCAATTGCCGGCTGAGTAACTACCGAAGCTACAGAAGCTTGAACATTGGGCTGGACAGGTTGCGGTTGCTGGGTTGGACCAGAAACTACGGGTTTTCCAGCTTGAGGAAGCATCTGTACACTTGGCTGCAACACCTGTTGACCCTGTGAGGGATCCCACACTAACATTCCAGGGTACTGACCCGTAACAGGTTGAGGGTACTGAGATCCATAACCAGATTGAGGGTAGGATTGATAATTGTAAGGTGCAGTTCCCATACTTGGAACATATGACTGACCTTGAGGCGGTTGATAACCTTGACTTGAGTATTGACCTTGAGGTTGATAACCTCGAGGTAAATACTGATACTGGGGTTGACCTTGACCTTGAGGTTGGTATCCTTGAGGTTGATAACTTTGGGGTTGATACCCTTGAGGTTGCCATCCTTGAGGTTGCCATCCTTGAGGTTGATATTGATACTGAGGTTGACCTTGGGGTACATATTGAGGCTGAGGTTGACCTTGAGGTAAGTATTGCACCATAGGTACATACTGACTTTGAGGTTGCCCCCCAGACACAATTTGTGTACCTTGAGGTTGCCCCCCAGGCGTTAACTGCGATTGCCCCCCAGGCGGTAATTGGCCACCTTGAGGTTGGGAAACGGGAACTGAACCTGACATCATGTAAATGTCTCCTACACCCAATGGTATATTACCACTGTTTCCAGCAAATAACCCATGATCAATGGGTTGAGGAGATGCCCCCGCAAAGGTACCAGAAAGTGACTGATACCCAGTGGGGACAGAAGGACCGCCGTGTAAAAAAGATTCAGGACTTTGTGTAAACACAGACGACTGACCAGACATATTTACGGGAGTATGAATACCTCCGGGTGGAAAAGGAGTACGAGGTGTGGAAAAACCGACTGAGTTGTCTAAAAAATTGGTTAACGCAAGGTACCAAGAAGTACTTCTAGGAGGACTGTAAAAGATGGATTCACGCTCCCTTAGATCAATAGTAAGTTGACCTTCAAGGTGAGAGACACCTATATCTTCTTTTGGAGCAAGTTCTTCTATAGCAATCAAACCAGAAGGTAGATTTTCAGTGATAATTCTTTCTATTCTCGGTGAATCAGGGACACTAGAAGTTGGAGTAACAGGTTCGGAAATTTCAGGTTCTTCGCCTGTTTCACTGGCAGATGAAAAACTACCAGCAAGCTCGGAAACTGTAACAGTTTCGGGATTGTAACCTGTTTCTAAACTTTGGTAATCTGGATGGACTACCAAGGAAGATTCTCCTTCTTCAGGTGAACCTACTCTACTGTCACTAGGAGGAGTTACAAGGACCTTTAACCCTTCTAAATTACCCGGGTCGTCTCGAGGAGGGGACCCCCTAAGTCTACGGGATCTTCTCAACAATTCGGCCACAGAAACAACTTCAGGAGACTGGCCCCGAAGTCTACGGGACTGTCTCGGTAATTCCGCCACAATTAAAGATTTTTAACTACAACACACGAAAACAAAGTAAAAATTTCAAATCAAACCACCTAAAGTCTTCTAAAGAAGCAAACAAATTTGAAGCACACGCCTAAATAATCTAGAGCGTCAAACCACACACAAACAGTAGTCTTCCGGACCAAAAGCGCTAGTTGGTGATTAGGCCCAACCTCGCAGGATTCAGTACAGAAATGGCGGGTGGAACAGTTACCCCGGCAACCTGCTTAATGAATAGACCGGCACAAGTTCCTCCACTTTAACCGTCTCGAAGTGAAGTGAACCCCCCGGAAAATCCAAGTGAGTATAACCGACGTCTGCTCCAGGTACAGTGGGACCTTCCCTCCACCGTCACCTCGGTAGAACCCTAAAGATTATGGTCACTAAAGTTACCAATCACAACAATTACACCTGGGGGAACAGTCTAAACTCCGACAGCACGCAAGGGCAGAGTAGCAAGCTCCAATCCCCTTACCGGCTCCTTGACAACAATCCAAGGTTTACCGATAAGTGACCCCTGGCTCCTCGACAATGGTTAATCCGAGGTTTACCGTTTGTAATACGTACTGTCTGGCGTCGTTCCCAACGAGGGAGGAATGATCCCCTCACTGGTTCGGACACGAGCTCGTGCTTCTCCTTTAAGAGGAGCTTTCCCAGAGTATAACTGAAACAATTGGATTTAATCTACTCAAGATAAACTATCTGTTTGGTTTTGTAGTCTTGGAGAGTTAAGTACTCACCTACTCCAAGACCCTAGCCTAAGCTATGTTGGTGTTTCAGAGCCCTAGAAAAATAAAAATTACTAGATTGATTTTAATTTAAGCGTTACTTTTAAGGTTGTTTCTTAAGTCAAAAGGTGATGGAAGTGAAACCAGTGGTGTGTTGACTCGACTCGAAACCACTACAAAATGCACCTAGGATGATTTACCCACTACTTTACTTTTTCGATGAATTGCTTAACTAAAAAGTTGAGAGAATGCAATCTTTATAAAAGCAACTTCTTAATTGAAGACAATCAAAGAAACAATTCGTTTGTCTTTTCCAAGCATAAAAAACATGACCGCTCTTTACATGCACGAAAAAACTCTTTTTCTCTTTCAAAAACAAAAAGCTACTTGAAACAAGACTTTTAAAGAAGATGTTTTTGTATTTTTCTTTTAATAAAGCAAATAAATCTAATATAACCAAAAATCAATCTTAACAACTCTTAAAATCTATGAAAATGCACTCATAAGCAAACTAAAAGATAAATCTACTCTAAGCAATCTTAACGAGGTCAAAACCAACAATGATTATTCTAAGGTGTTTTACTTGATCACAATCAAATCAAGGACTAGCTTATTGCAGAACCAAAAACTAGTCAAAACAAAATTCTAATCTTTTTGTTCTTTTGTAAAATGGAAATCAACACTTTATAAACAAGTAATTTGAAATTTGACCCAAAACAACTTAAATGGCAAGCTGCTCACACAAGGAGACTTTACGACAGGCCCGACTTCTAAGAAGGCTGACTAACCAGAGAGATCTAAGGCTAGACAACGTTCTACCGTCAAAGTCACTACAGGACCTATTGAAAAATCAAACCCTAGGCCTAAACTTCGTTGAAATCCACTAAAACACTCAAAGCTCACAAAACAAGTTCAGGTGAAAATTCTTGACAGGGTACTAAAGGATCTGGGTAGAAAACACTAAGAAAAATCAAAATCTAAAAGCAATTAAAGCAAAAAGTGGAATTTTCCTAAATTTTACAGGAAGACGCAGGCAACCCGTTATAACAGGTGCGGGCCCGCTCTGTGCAAACGGCAACAGCGCGTCCAAAGACGCACTGTGCAGTACTCAGAGGGTGCGTCCTTCTGGAAAAGTTGAGAAAAACCAAATCTAACTAAATCTGAAGCTAAGCCACCCAAATACTAATTCTCACAGTCAAAAACCAGAAAATAAAAGTGATTTTCACAGAGCAAAGTTCACACAAAGGAAAAGACTCTCTCATTAATGGATTCCCCAGCGGAGTCGCCAATTTGTCGTGGCGGAAAAAGTCGTTTGTGCGGACACAACTGACCTCCCTAGGAGTCTAAACTCTCTAGCGACAAACAAGACAAAATGGAGTGATCTTTCTCTAAATATACCTTTTAAAACATGAAAACTACAAGTGTTTAGGCTTACCTTATTCCAAAACGCGGTTGTTGTAGTCCGTCCTTGCCGATCCAGATGAGCTCCTCCTTCAAGTCAATTCCTGCAACCACAAACAATCAAACAATTACCAAGCACTTGCATTTCATATAATAAAACATATATTCAACATGCAGACCAAGGAACACATGAAATAACTCATTAACACAAGCTATTGAGAAAAATAAACCAGTTTGTATTAATAACGAAACAAAGAAACTCTTACAACCTGGCCTTGGTGTTGTGCAAGTTCCTCCCAGGGTCCATCAAGGGTTTTCCTCTACTTTGACAAAGCTCACCCACTTCCAAGTAGAATCAAGCAAAGACAATCTCTCCTCACAAGGTTCTAAATGGGAGTCCTAATTCCTGCAGCATTTACCCAAAGAAAATGTATAGTTCCAACCTCTCCTCCCTCTGGCTCAATGTCTTTATTTATAGTGCTGTAAAGAGGTTATTCAGGTCCACCATCAATGGGATAATCCCCCTCTTTGGGTGGGATAGCTCCCTTATTGATGGGATAAGTTCCCCCTTAATAGAGATACATGAACCAACTGGAGGCGCATCCAAATCATCAAACCGACCTCTAGAAAGTTCTAGAAGTAACCACAAGTAACTTTTTTAAGATGAAACTCGCACATTTTGCCTTTTACAGAAGGACGCACCTGTCCCTTAACATACGGAGCGTCCAAGGACGCACCTTTTGTGAACAGGTCCGCGTCCCCGCAGGTAAGGCTAGAGAGAACCTGCGACCCCAGAGATAAACATATTTTTTACAAGACTTTCTCTCTTCTTTGAGTTTGAGATGGATAACAGAGGCATAAGACTTGCCTAAGAGGGTAGCATGACTGTTGATTTGAGCCATACTAACTGCAAGTGGTCATGGTGACATTTTTTAGTGTAACAAGTTCCTCCTTGACAATTTCTCTAAGTTTCGGGTTCATTCTGCGCTGGGGTTGGCAGACTGGCCGGGATCCCTCCTTAATATAAATACGGTGAGTGCATAGTTCAGGGGATATCCCTTTCATGTCTGTGTAGTCCCATGCAAATGCCTCTTTATTTTCTTGGAGTAACTTTATTAATTTCTGTTTTTCATTATCAGTCAAATCAGGATTTATATTTAATGTTTTGCCGGGTTCAATTTCAATTGTTGTACTTTTGGAAGGGCTGCCTACTGCTGTCTGAAATAAGTTTTCATCTTTCATGTTCTGCTAGGATTCAGATTCTAAGATTGTAGTGAAGTGATTATATGTTTCAGGGCTGACCGAAGAGGGTTCAGAAATAAAGCTGCTGATTAATTCATCTTCGGTGGAGTCCTTAAAAGTCAAAGCTTGTCCAATAGTTAATATAGGTTGGGTCTCATCATCCTCATAGTCTACCCATACAGAATTGTCATTATTAATCATGGGTGTAGCATGAGGATAGAGGGTAAGCTGTTTGGTTTCCTGTCCGTTAGAGATGGTCATTGATCCAGATCTACAGCTGATGAAAGCATCTGCTGTAGCCAGCCAAGCTCTCCCTAGAATCAACGGATGACCCCCCAACCTTTTTTTAGTTTGTAACACCACAAAGTCAACCAAGTAATTCCAAGATTCTACAGAGATTATAAGGTCTTCAATGACCCCTTCAGGTTTAATCGTAGAACGGTCAGCCAACTCTAAGATAGTTGGAGTTTCCCTGATAAAGTTTTTTAACTGGAGAAATTGTGCTATTTCGAGTGTCATAATATTTATTGCAGCTCCTAAATCTACTAGGACTTTAGAGATAAAGGTTTTTCCAACCTGGACTGTTACTGTAGGGTGACCAGGGTCACCATACTTCACAGGATAATCTTTTTTGGTCATTAAGGTAGTTAATTCCCCCATCACATGAACTGTGAGGGGATCCTTAGCCTTCCATCCAGGCTTTTTTATACAAATGTCTCTAATAGTTCTAGCATAAATAGGAACATCCCTTAGTGCTTACAATAATGGGATTTTAACATACAAGTTCTGTAGCTCTCCTAAAAGGTTAAAGGTAGGTTGTTCAGGTGTTCTAGTGAGAGCCAGCCGTTCAGGGAATGGCGGATCTATTGTTTGATCATTATTATTAGGTGTTGATTCTGCTGTTTCAGCATTATTGTTAGCTGGTTTCTCTTTTCTAACTTCTTCTTTGTCAGAGTCAGTAATATCATCTATAATGGGTTCAACAATTCTCCCTGAGTGAAGATGAATATCATTACATTGCAGGGGAGAGACAGGCTGATTTTGAATGTCAATAACCTGCAGGGCTTTATTATTATTTGGATTGGGGTTAGGTTGTACAGGCAGTTGTGGTCTCATTGCCTGGTTATTTGGAGGAGTATTAGATGGTAAAGAAAGAGACTGTTGTTGTTGAGGAAATGGTATCTGTTGGGCTGCCCAGTTTGGATTCCATTGATTAAAATACGGTTGTTGGGGAGCCCAAGGATTCCATATAGTAGGATCAGGAAAAGGAAGATTTGGTTGCTGCATAAGTGGAAAATTCATTGTATTAAAGGGTGGGTACTGCATTTGGTTCATGGGTGGGTAGTTTGTTTGAAAAGGAGAGTTATTATTCCAACGATTGAATGTTGTGTTAGAGCTCATACCTTGTCTTTGTGGCCATTGCCTCCTCTGTGTCATCAGGTACACTACTTCAGCTTCTTCTTCGGTTGACTGCAGTGCTGCTGGCAGAGAGGGGCATTGCTGTGTTTCATGGTCCTTCTCGCAGATTGTGCAGATAGGTATCTTATCCAGTGGGCATTCTCTGAGTGGGTGTTTTTCTCTGCATTTGGAACAGAAAATAGCTAGAGCAGCTTCTGCTTCCGCCTGTTTCTTCTTAACCTACAGAGCATCAATTTGTGAAGCAAAAGAACTTAGCATTTCAGTTTTAAATTCTTCCAATAAGTTACCTATTTCAGCTCTTGTTGCTCCTCCACTGGCTGACTTCTGAACTCTTGAATACACATTATCTCTGCTCTTTGATCTGCCTGCTACTCCCCTTGAACATCTCATGCAGAGATTAATAATTTCATCAAAGGGTTCTTTGGAAATGTCCCCTTTTCCAAGCATGTTCAACATGTCTAGGCAGTCATCTCTTACCCCTTTCAGCAGTATGGTTTTCAAAATATCTTTACTCATATTAGGATGATCAGACCGCTGCAGATTATACTGTAATCTTTCCACAAAATCTTCCAAATTCTCGTCCTCTTTCTGAACCATTTTAAACAATTCTTCCTTCCTTTCTCTTGTCCGGCAGTAGTCTTGATACTTGGCCAAAAATCCCTCTTTCATCTGGTCCCAGGTGGTGATTGCCTGAGCTCCTAAGCTCATAAACCACCTCAACGCATTCCCTTTTAGTGTTGCTGGAAACAGTTTTAGCTTCTGATTGGGACTTATATAATCATAACTTCTACATAGTATGTTGAATTCAAAGAGGAATTCATCCGGGTCTTCAGAGGATAACCCATGAAAGTTGGGTAATGCTGAGAGTGGAATGTTTTTCATGGGGGTTGTTCCTCTCGGGAGTTCCCCAATAGGGAATTCTAGGGTAGAGAGCGAGTTTTCCCCTCTTCCTTCTGTTCTGTTATCCTCCATTGGTCTTTTTCCTGAATCACTTGCTTTATCTTCTGTGTCTTCTGTTTCTTCAGGTTCTTCTACCGGTTCCTCAGTGTATTCTGGTACTTCCAGCTTCCTTTCAGGTCCTATTACTTCCTTCGTCTGTCGGTCTGTTTGTGAGGAGTATTGGATCTGAGGTCTCCGGGAACTTGTCCTTTGTGATGTTTCAGCCTTCGAGATGATTTCGTCAATATAAGTTTTTCTTCCTCCTTTGCCGCCTGTTAAATTAGGTTTCTTGCGTCCTCTCATGCATCTGTTATTCTCAAAAAGAAATCATTAATGCTTTCAGAAATCTCTAGTTGCCTTCCCCGACAACGGCGCCAAAATGTTGGCTAGTTGAATTGTTTATTGATTAAACATTCAAGTACCACATTAATTGTCAACCTGGGAACGTCTTTTTATTGTAAAGGCTACCGCATACTGTATGTACTTACTCCTAAAAGCATTAAAGAAAGTTGTAGTATACGTAATCCTTACGCTAAGTTATCACTGTACTGATAAAATGAAAGTAATTAATTAAGATCACAAATCTGAAAAGTGAAATGATGGATGCTCTGTTGGCAGAGGATCAGGACCCTATCCTCTAGGTGAGGACGTTCAGCACCTGCCTCTGTAATCAGATTGCTAACACACACTGCACTCGAATTCACCGGTGAAATATCCTTGCACAACTTCAAGCAATGAAACAGAGTACTAGTAAAGCGGAAATACCATAGGTAATGCTACAGAATCCAAACAGAGTACCAGCGGAAAGAAACTATCACACACTTACACACTTTAGCAGAAAAGTAAATGGGTGAATCTTGTGAGGAAGGTGGGCCCAGTCCCTCTCACAAGATTCCCCAGAACACAAAGACTAGATTAAGTGCTCAGAACAATTCTCTATTCATCTGCCAAAAGATTCAAGTACAATCAAGTTCAGACTTGCTGATGTCTCTCAAAATCTCCTTTACAGATTACACATTCCCCCCTTCTAATGTAGATGTCTCCTCTTTATAGAGGAGACATCTATTACAATAGATTATTACAGTTCATTCAGTTAACCCATTTGATCAAAAATAAGAGTTACAGACCGCTGTTACAACAGTATAACAACATATTCTTTCTTAAGTTCTGGCTGTTACACAGCTGGTAACTGTCTTCGACCATCTTCTTGGGATATTCACCTTTGCCGTTTCCCCATGCTGTTCCTTATTTAAGCAATGGTAACTATGTTCTACCCGCTTTAGATAGCTGCAGATCGTGCCGCGTCAGCATTCTTCAGATAGTAGCCGGTTGTTATTTCCAGCTGTTGCAAAATAGCCTGCTTTAGATGGTTGTTGTTGCTGACTGTAGCAACTGCGTAGTTGCTGCTTCTGGTGTTGCAGCAACTGCGTAGTTGCTGTTTCTGGTGTTGCAGCAACTGCGTAGTTGCTATTTCTGGTGTCACAGCAACTATAAATTATAATTCCTGCAGGCTTAAGACAATTACTTGACAATTTAATCAGCTTTTCCAAGATAAATATAAAGATACTCACGAATATGCAATGAACAATTAAACATATAGATATGCGGAAAGTCACTTCGTACCTTGGGGTGATTAAGTCATTATGTAATCAAAGCTTACAACTTATGACTGAAAAGGATAATATTAAGGCAAAAATATGAGGTCAAAATAGGTCAATTCTGAGTCCTAACAAAGACAAGTATGCTAATGAGATACTCAGGTGGTTCCACATGGAGAAGTGCAAGCCCATGCAGACTCCTCTAGCTTGTAACTGGAGGAAGGAGGATGCTACTTTAGGTGAGGTAGTAGCTGCTACTGTTTATTGGCAGCTTGTGGGTTTACTAATGTATCTAATGAATACATGACCAGACTTATGCTTTGCGATGAACCAGCTTAGTCAAGCTATGGTTCATCCTACCAAGTTGTTTTGGAAGGTAGCGAAGCATGTGCTGATATCCTCAGAGGCACATCTTAGTATGGATTGTGGTATAGACGGATAGAGGGAGTGAAGCTTCAGGGCTTCATAGATGTAGATTGGGCAGGGAGTCCATCAAACTAGAAGAGCACTTCTAGAGGAATCTTCAACCTTGGTTCAACTGCAGTTTCTTGGTACAGCAGGAAGCAAAGGTCAGTTGCACTTAGCTCAGCAGAGGCTGAATACATGGCTACCAGTCAGGCAGCATGCTAGGCCATTTGGATGTGGAAGATTCTAGTGGGATTGTTTGCTTAGAGGATAGATCCAACTATGATCTACTACGATAATAAGAGTTGTATCAAACTTTTTGAGAATCCAGTTTTTCATGATAGGTCCAAGCACATTGATATCCGGTACCATCATCTTCGAGACTGTGTGGTGAAGAGGATCATGTTGTTGTTGTATGTTTCGACCGAGGAACAGGATGCAAATATTTTGACTAAGGCATTATCAAAATTCAAGTTCGAGTTCCACAGAGACAGGATTGGGGTGACTGATAATCCTTTTTCTTGTTGAGGGAGAGTGTTGAAAATAGCAACAAGAAATGCTAAAAATAGAAGTTCTAAAAATAGCACTGGTATAAATAGAATTTCGGGATAAATTCCAATTTTAGTTAGTCCCTAAACTAAAATTGAGAATTAAAATTCGAATTTGATCTTAGCAGCTATTTCTAAAATAATTAATTAATTCATCTTAAGTTAATTGGTTGTAGGAAATCAAACATGAAGTCTATGTGAAGACATGCAATAGTTTCTCCATTGATTGAGGAATTTATCCCTTGATTAAGGAGATAAGGATGAGTTATACTTTGAGTTGTAATTAGTTCACTCAGTTATCTGAGTTCAGTCCAGTTAGATTAGTTCCAACAGTTTGTGGAACTGATTGTGAGTTCAGTTAGTTAATGCATGCATGCATGTAACTGCTACACTTCAGATAACTGAATATTCTATCATAAATAACTCATGCATGTCAGTTCAGTTAGAGACCCAGTTGAGATCAGGTGATGAGAGAGTGTACTATCAGTTGCAAGAATATTCCATTGATGATACCTCTTGCATGTAGAAGGAATTCATTCCTTGGAGATTGCGCAGTTACTTTTGAGTTTGATGGTTGTGTGATGAGGCCAATTCACACAGGTGGCAGCATTGGACCCCAAGAGAAACTATGCAAGGAAATAGGAGGCTTGGAGGGCTGGAGGAAGGCATATGTTGTGTCTATTTAGTTTGTGAGTTATATTGTTTGATTGTACTGAGAGCTGGATAGCTTGTGAGCTAAAGCTTTGTGTAATCTAAACATACTTCCACTGTATGATAATACAGAGATCGAGGTTTTTAGCTGAGGCTTTCCCCAGAGTATTCTTTTGTGTTCATGTGTGATTGCTTTCTCATTCTCAGTTATATGTGTTCTATTTGATCTTGCTCATATTCGATTAAGCTTCCACAAGTTTGTTGTAGAAGTAGATCTTTTATTTTGCTTTAGTATATTACATAATCTGTTGATCTACAGTGGGAAATTCTACATGAACCTCTTATCTTAAATGACTCTTCACCAAATAATAATCCTAGAATGTCTCTCTAACCTATCCCCTAGTAAACTTTTCATATATGTTGAATAATTTGATGACTTGTCTCGATTTAAGTTTGATAATGAGGCTGATACATCCATTACCAAGCATGCATCCCTTTTTCTCAAGTTTTGTGAACACTATGAAATTTACTGTGAAGATATAGTTTGTACTATTTTCTACCTCACAATTGAAGGCCGAGTTAACCGATGGTGTCATACCCTACCACCTGCTTCATTCATTCTTTTGAATACCTAATCAAGGAGATTCATTTAGCATTCTATAGGTATGACTTCAGGGATGTACTTAAAAGAATTAATCAACTAAGAATGGAATCTAATGAATCAATCGAGAATTTTTCTAATTGATTCCATCACCTTTTTTATGAATTTCTTGAAGAAGACACAGATTGGGATTTATTTAAACAAAAGTTTGAGCATTTGGCTCATATCTCTTTTTATGGTGAATTTGAACCCTTGGATGTTTCCGCTTCCCCAACTCTTGTAAATCATGAGATACCTCTAATTTCATAGGAGGAACCTACTATTCATTTTGTTCCTTGTCCTCCTCCATTTCCAATACTGATTGAGGTTCCTCTATGCATTAATGTTGAAGTTGGGAAATTTGCAAATCAGATTGTTAGTATATCTCTTCAACCTTTAGCCCCCTCTCACGATTCAGATCTAGTGGAGGAAACCTTGGAATGGTTCATGGAGCCTAGGGTGAAGACTAATCCTTCCACTCCTCAAGATGATACTAACATTATTAACCTCAATCTTGAATCTAGTTCCATTGAAAGTATTACTTCTTCAAGAGACATATGACATCCTGATCCGGATCTTGAGAGGAGGCCCCCAAGATCTAAAAGATTGAATTGGATCTTGGGGGTAAAGGACCCCAAGATCTGAAAACTTGAAATGGATCTTGGGGGAAAGGCCCCAAGATCTAGAAGATTGAAATGGATCTTGGGAGGAGAGACCCCCAAGATCTGAAAACTTGCATTGCGAGAAGAAAAATAAGAGAATGCCCAATAAACAAAACCACAAAGAAACTTTTTTATTAAAACCGATAATAACTGTAAAGGCTACATTGTGGCGGACAACCTGTCCTTTTACAAAATGTGACTTGTTACTTATAGTATTTTTCAGTTACAATACCACGAGTCAATTCCATGGGTGAATGAATACCATGGGTGGATTTTACAATACCACATGCAGATGCCATTTACAATACCATGGGTAAATTCCATGGGTGAATGAATACCATGGGTGGATTTTACAATACCACGGGCGGATGCCATTTACAATACCATGGGTAAATTCCATGGGTCGATGAGTACCATGGGTTGATGCCATTTTCCATTCGGATCATTCCTCCCTCCTTAAGAAGCAATGGTCCCCATTGCGTAAAGTTCCCTCCTGCAAAGCCTTTGTTGAATATGAAGATCCACTGAAGATAAGGGTTTTATGTGGTTAACCCAAAACCCTGAAGATCCGAGGATAGAGATACCCTGTAATGCTTGTGACCAACTGTGATTCTGACAGTGTGTAGCCTAGCAAATGGACTTCGATGAACTGTGGGTTTGTGGATGACCCATAACCATGAAGAACGAAGATCCGAGGATAGAGATACCTTGTAATGCTTGTGACCAACTGTGATACTAATAGTGTACGGCCTAGCAAATGGACTTCGATGAAGTGTGGGTTTGTGGATGACCCACAACCATGATGTTGGTTGCTGATGAAGCAGCAGGTGCCTACATAGCCTGGGGTGGGAGGGCACATCTCCAAATAACCCAAGTCGATTGCTGCTATGTTGAAACTGATGAATGTGAAGCAGGTGCCTACTAAAGTGGGGTGGGAGGGCACGTCTCCAATGGAAACCCACTCCGAATGCTGCTCCAGAATTAAAATGGACATAACTCGGCCAATATAACTCAAAATATTTATTATAACCTATTTTTGGAAGCAGAAAGACCATTTTGCATCTGCCCATATGATAGAAATCCTGATCCAGGGACTAGAATTCCAGATCTGCGCTGCAACTCTCCCGCCGTCACCAAAATTTCTGCAAAAAAGAGCTGATTTTAAATCAGCGATATCTCCCTCATCCGGACTCCGATTCGACTGATTTTTTTTTTGAAGTTGGGTAGTTTTTCCCAAAGAATCCAGATCTGCAATTAGATTTTGCAGATCTTGTACCAGGAAATCTAGATCTGCGCCGCAAAATCGCTGCCCTGAAAATTGTCTGCAACCCCACTGATTTTTAAATCAGCGATATCTTCTTCATCCGGACTCATCCGGATCACATCCTCTATCATCTGTATGCCTTGACACTTTGTACCATGATTCGCTTTATCAATCTGTTCCACCAACTAGTTCTTCATGCTCTCTCGATTTTCAAGTTGTTGGTTCAAATTGAAAACAAGTACAAGGTGGTCATATTACACAGGTAGAGGAGGAAAAAAGTGAGGATTCTTTTGATATTTCTTCTATTTTTTAAAGTCCCTCATGTCAATATGATGCCCTTCCATTCTTAGTTGATTCTAAGTCTACTAATCTCGATAGCCAGTTGAATGAAGTTGATTTTCTTAATCAATCTATAGTCTTGGGCAACCCTTATTCTATTATTCATGACTTCGTTGATGTATGAGATGATGAATTCCCAAGTGTAAGTTTATATTTCAATTTCTCAAGAAGATTTTGATTTGAAAGAACTAAATCTGGGAACTAATTCAGTCAAAGAATATTTTCTTATGAAAACTTCCTCTCCATCTCACATCCCTTGTGCTCTACTATTTTTTATGTGTCTACTTGCGATGAAGATACCCCATGCTCTTCAATTTCTTCATTTGATGAGCTAAATTTTCAATTGACATGAGGTATTGAGGTAACTATGATGGAAAGGGAAAAAATCAAATCATTGAGTATCAATTCTACTCGTCATTTTTGGTTTTGTAGGAAGAAAATTGTTTTTTACAGGTTACTCATGAAATTTTCCTAGTAAATTCATCCTTACATGCATATTTAGAAGAATCTTTAGACTTGAGTAATCTGGTTGTTAATGTTTTAAAATATGATCAAACCAAAGATAGAGATGGTTTCCATATGGATAGTAGCATTCTATTGAAATTACTGGTAGAAGTTATCCACACACCATGCATGATCTGATTAAATCTTCAAAATGTGATTTTACAATCCTTGTAAGTTCCAACACTTTTTAGGGAGTCGATGCGCTTCAACTTCCATTGATCGTTATGTTAGGATCTCGTGACTCAAGTAATATCCCCAAACTAATTCAAATCTAGTTTTTTTCACAAAATTATTTTCTTTGCATGGTTTCACTGGATATGAACTCCTTCTGCAAAGAAGTTTGATGTTTTGCATTTAGTCTTTCTAACTTTCAAGATTTAGTTTCTGATCGGATTCAAGATCCTATTTCAATTGATTCATCTCCATGCAAATCTCTTGTAATTAACTCGGGTTTGGAGTGTGTATCTCTCATAGAAGCATGGAATTGTGAAGTCATTTGTTTCAAACACTACCTTTGGGCGAAGGAATCATGTCTATCAGATGCATATCGGAATATTCAACTCCTATTTTTTCTTTTGAATGTTATACCACTAATTTTTTTTCTTCATCACACTTGAAATATTCTTGAATGCTAATGAATGCCTCAGTTATTTGGTGTATCAAATTCTTCTTCACTCATTGTATCATGATTGGTTTCATGTGTATTTTATATTGGAATTCTCTCTCACTTCTTTCAATGATTCCAATCATAGCGCAATGTGTAACCAGTTACAAGAAAAGGGTTTGTTACATTCATCACATGAGGAACATAATTATATTATTTAGAGAATTTGCAAGACTGTTCAGACTAACCTATCCTCGTTGTCTTATAATCAAGAATATTATTCTTTAATTGGTCCTTCTGATCATATTGATTGTCATTCAACCTATCATTTTCCCACCAACCTATCTGATGATAGTTTTTTTTTTTTTTTTTTTTTTTTTTTTTTCCCTTAAGGAAAAAGTCGTAATTTCTATTAATAAAAGGAAATTACATTTTGTAGATGCTGGTCACATATTCAAGTGTGGCCAATGGCCAGTCTGGATACAAAAAAATTCCTGAATGATCTGGATCTCCACGCAGGGAGTCTTGAAGCTTTGGCTGTATATAAGAACCAACAGTTTTTATATCAAAATCCTGCTCTGCACTGAGAGCACTATAATAGACAGTTACTGAAAATAAAACTATACAATATAAGTACGTGTATCAAAATTGTATAATATGGCTGTGACTGTTTATATGCGGGTCTGGGACCCATTTCTATTAAGGTCCACAAAAGGCCTGTGATAGTATTGATGGAAAGTTCCATCAATCTTCTCCTGGATCAGCCATTGTTCTAGATGGATATGCACTGCTTCTTTGGAAAGTTGGTCCGCTTTTGTATTCTGTTCCCTGTAAATATAGTGACATACAAATGATTCAAAAGATGATATCAGTCTTTTGGCTTCGTCAATAATATGTCTCAAAGAGAAAGCATAACAATGAGATGCAGAATGCAGCCAATTGCAAACAATATGTGAGTCTCCAAATAATTGTAGGTGTCTGCAATGTTTTTGGTGTGCAAAATAAATGATGTGTTTTGCAGTGCTTAATTTAGCAAAATTGTTGGTGCCATTTTCAAGTTTGATCTGGATCTTATAGCAATGCGTCTCATTGATATATAAAACTGCTCCACCGCCACAACCCTCTTCTTGTGCGGAACCGTCAAAGTAGGCCCAGGGCTTTGACTTATCAATGGTAATGGGATTGATAATGCGGGCTGGTGGGATGTAGTCTGTCTCGGGAAGCAGATTATAGTCAGCAATTGTATGACTCAGAATAGAAGGCCAGTGGGGAGCCTTATTGTTGAAAATAATTTGGTTCCGAGCTATCCAGATAGCCCGGCATACCAGGAGCGGCATGTTGATGGGTTTCCCTGAGTGTTCTCGTGTCCAAATGCTCCAAGCTTCCAATATGTTCGACCCTTGCCATGCTTTAAGGGAGGTACAATATGATGATATGTTGTGCCAGAAGTCTTTAGTAACTGAATAGTGTAGGAAAAGGTGATCCATGCTCTCCTCATCATTACAATAGAGATGACATCTGAAAGGTCCGTGGAAAGATCTTTTCAAGGGATTTTTCCCAGTGGGAATCTTGTCAAAAATGATGTTCCACATTAAAAATCGACAGCGAGGGGCAGCTTGAAGCTTCCATATATTTTTCCAGAGTGGGAGGATATTCGGGGGCTTATGTGGTTCCATTAATTTCAGGTACCCCATTTTAGGAGAGTACAAACCATGTTTAGCAATGGCCCAGATAAGCTTGTCCGATCCTTCAGTCAGTCTGATATGTGCCTGGGTGAGTGCATCAGTAAAGTAATGCCATTCAAATTGCCATTGTTCAGGAATTTCCAGGGTCTTGGATGAAATCCAAGCCTGTTGAATGAAAGTGGAGTTATCGCTGTCTCCAATATGGTTTATATGTGTGATGCCTCTGCTATGCAGATATCTGATAAGGTCTTCCGAAAGTCTGTGCATGTTACCACACCCTACCCATGGGTCCATCCCGATTCTAACATTTTGCCCACTCTTGATGCGCCAGGTAATACCATCCCTCAAAAGAGGAAGGGAGCGCAAAACAGCCTTCCATATGTTGGATATATTATGCCCAGGCTCATGTTGCTGGCGGAACCAGTCCATGAGATGTGCTGGTCTGATGTATTTTGCTTGGGCTACACGGGACCAAAGGCTGTCAGAGGTCAGTAGCTGCCATCCGAGTTTTGCTGCTAATGCTTTAGCAAAGAGATCAAGCCTCTTAATGCCCCAGCCTCCCCAACATTTTGGCCTAGCAATGGTATCCCATTTCACCCATGCAAATATCTTCCCAGAGTGATGTCCATTCCATAGAAATCTGGAACATATACTCTGAATTCTGCTTAGTACGCCACGGGGTATCCAGGCTAGAGTCATCCAGTAGACAGGCGTAGCTTCAATGACAGCTTTGATGAGAATCAGCCGACCCGCTCGAGAGAGGTATTTGTGATACCAAACCTGAAGTCTTTTCTCCACCTTGGCAATTAGCCATGTCCAGTCTGCAATTTTGTAGCCGAGTGGTTTTAATCTGTACCCCAGATACTTGATACCGTCAGCGAGGGTAGATGAGGTAAAGGGAAAGCGCTGTGTGGCATAAGCAGCTTCATGTCGAGAGCAACCAACCGACGTGATAGTGGATTTACTATCGTTTACCATCATCCCCGTAGCCTGCTGAAATAGAAGAAAAATATTGTGGAGAGCAGTGACATCTCCTATGCCTCCATTTAGGAATATGAGAATATCATCCACAAACAATAAATGCGAGAGGAAAAAATTATCCGAGATATTAATGCCAGTTATCTGATTCCTATCCCTAGAAGCAATGATAAGTCTGCTTAGCCCTTCCATGACTAGAAGGAATAGGAGAGGGGATAGAGGGCAGCCCTGTCTGAGCCCTCTTTCCGATGTGAAGAAAGATGTGGCTTCCCCGTTTAAGAGAACACTGTATGATACCTCCGATATACAACTCATGACCCATTTAGTGAAGTCGAAGGGAAAGCCGAGGTGTGTCAGGAGCAATCTGATGTAGAGCCAATTGACTCTATCAAAGGCTTTGGATAGGTCCACCTTAAGTATCATACCTTTTTGTTTTTTAATGTGGAGGGTATGAAGGAGTTCCTGAGCAGTAGCTATGGCTTCATGGATCTGACGATGATTTAGGAAAGCGAATTGTTCTGATGAAATGTGGCGAGATAAAATAGGCTTCAGACGGTTGGCAATTATTTTAGCAACGATTTTGTATAGACAATTGCAGAGAGATATGGGACGGAAGTCATTGAAAGATGCAGGGTGGTCAGCTTTTGGGATGAGGGCGATGAAAGTAGATTTAAGGGCCGAGGAGACCCTACCGCTCTGCCTGCAAAGTTCGATGACCTTCAGGAGATCGTTTGCCAGAATGTCAAAAAAAGCAATATAAAACTCGATGGTCCAACCATCCGGGCCAGGGATCTTATCTCTCTTAAACCATTTAATGGTCGCTTCTAGTTCTTCCATGGTCACTTCCTTAGTGAGGTCGTCATGATCCTCTTGAGAGACAAATCTGGGGAATTTTTCGGCCACCATCATAATTTCAAGAATGTTGACCTCACGGGGAGCCTTGAAGATGCTTTTGAAATGATCAGTCGCTAGCTTGGCAAGGTGCCTCTGAGATGTAACGATATGATCCTGATCATCCTTTAATTCCCAGATAGTGTTAATAACTTTTCTCCCATTGGAAAAATTGTGATAGAATTTGGTGTTGTCATCCCCCTCTGTGAGCCATATAGCTCTACTTCGCAGCCTCCAACTTTCTTCTCTTTCTTTCAAGATCTGTGACCACTTGGCAATGAGAGAAGTGTAAAGATCCTTTCTTTCCTGAGAAAGGAAGATGCCTCCTTCATCTTCCTCATGTGATGCTATTATCCTTTTAGCCTCCCTCAATGTGTGGTCATCACGGAGACGCTTCTGATGGGCCCAGATCTTAGAAATTATTTTGAGCTTCGATAATTTCCTGACGAAGCCTTCGGTAAAGTTTTCACCGTCTCTGATAGGGTTTCTCAGCCAATACTCAGTGACCATCTGAGCGTAGGAGGGGTCCTTTAACCAGGAGGAGTTAAACTTGAAAGGGCTCTTAATTTTGTTGTAGATGTCAGAGATCTCCAAAAAGATTGGACGATGATCCGAAATGCCTCCGGATCCAACCCATTGCCTAATACGAGCAATTCTATTGTGGAGGGATTCTTTAATCAGAAATCTGTCGAGTCTCCTGGCTAAGCTCTGTTCACCACATCGATTGTTTGACCAGGTATGTTGCAGTTTTGCCATGGGAGTGTCTATCCAGTGGTGTTCTTCCAGCAGAGTAGATATAGTCTCTGAGAAGGGGTCAACCCGGGCCGCATGTCCCCAAGATTCACAGAATCCCATGGTGAAATTTAGGTCTCCTCCCAATATGATGTTATCTCCGCATAAAAGAACTGATCCCAGTAAGGAACTCCAGAAGGATGCCCTATCAGAGCATGGGCCATATACGTTGATGAGCCGTAGATCTAAGTCCATGGAGAGAACATATGCATCTATACCAATATACCCTCTTCCACCCCAAGTATTCTTAATCCTCAGCGCTCTATTATTGATTCCTATAGCCAAGCCGCCAGATCTCCCGGAGGCATCTAGAGCGAAAAAGGTCCAGTTGGGTAACCAGGCCTTAAGAGTAGGCATAAGGGTATCGGCAGGATAGAGGGTCTCTTGCAGAAAAATTATATCTGATTGTGAGAGGGAGAGTAATCTCCTGAGAGCTAGTTTCTTGGGCGTACTAGCAAACCCTCTGCAGTTATAGGATAGAATCTTCATGACGGATGGGAGGCAGGGCCTTTCTGCGCTCTAAGGGCCCGAAGGATGGTTTGCTGTCATCCAATGGCAACTTCAGTATCTGCAGTATGTCTAGCTTTCGATATGCGGGATGGTCTTCCTCGAGAGAGCTTAAGAGAGGCAGGCACGGAATCAAGGTCAAGTCCAATAGCATCCGGACCTCTGTCTTTAGATCTGGGATGGAGGGAGTATATGGGGGGAGCAGGGGGTGAAGGGGCTGGGAGCGCATCAACAATAGTCGGGGGAAGAGTAGGCGGGCACGGGGAGGAGACCGATGAGGGGGGGGGATGGGACAGATTAGCGAGGGAGGTAAAGGAGCAGTGGAGGAGATGGAAGTCGAAAAAAGAGCAGAATGAGATGGAGGATGCGAGAAATACCGATGCACAGATGCAGAGACATCATGATCATGCAGAGGAGATAAAATGTAAGATGAGGAAGGGACAGACATACCCGGCATATCGTCCCCCGCCGGTACAGAGTCTTCGTGAGCGGGGGCAGGCGATGAGCGGGTTTGGACCCCAGTCGAGGAGCTCGGAGGATAAGGAGGAGATCCATCAACCTGCATCTGAGCTGCCAAGGGCTCCCCTGTCGGAGGGTGAGCAGGTGGAGGGGGAGGCCTAACCGGTGCTTCTTCTTGAGCCTGTACCATCCCTTTATGGAGCAAAGGGCAATCCCGATAAAGATGCCCAACTTTGTGGCATCTACGGCATCTATACGGGATCCCTTCATAATCAATGATCTGCTTCCTGGATGAGTCCGTCCACTGAATCGTGATGTATTCCTGAAGACCTCCCCTAGTGTCCAGGTTGATGAGTATGCGCGCGTAAGCCATCATGCCTGTGTGAAGATACGACTTGTCATAGTCCATAAAAACGCCTATGGCGTTTCCTATTCTCCTGAAAATGTCTTCAGACCAATACTGCAGGGGAAGACCAGGAAGCCTGATCCATACTGGTCCTATCCCAATCTGCTCAGTTGTCGGGTCGAACATAGGGGTCCATCATTTGAGAAGGACCGGGGCGTGATCGAAATGCCAAAACGAGGATAGGACCCAATTTGTATGGTCGGCACGAGCGAACCTTAATGCGAACCATCCTCTCACAAAGGTTTGCACGAAGGGGATGTCAACCAGATGATGGCCCCAAACTTCAGTAGCCCAGGTCTTTAGTCGAGCTGCCGAGTAATTCCTGCCTCTGATGCGACCCACAAGGACTCTGTCAGCAAAATCCATGATTTCACCCCACTGAATGTCCTCCTCAAGCCTGAGAAAAGTATCCTCCGCCCTGGATTTGAAACATCGGTACTTCTTTCTGGGACCAGATCTCGACGAAGGATTCAAAACCGGGTCGGAGCCAAAACCCTAGGGGAGAGGAGCGCTGGATGCGGGGGGCTGGGGGCAGATGCCGGAAGAGGTGAGCGGTCTAGAGAGTGGAGGGATATCGGTGAAACAACCAGAAAATGCACCGGCAGATGAGGAGGCGGCTAAAGGGAGTGCGGAAGACGGAGTAACAGCGGAAGACCAGGGTACCGAAGCAGGAAAAGGGGCAGAACTAGGGTTAGGGTTGATACAGTCCGCCAAAAATCCCAGGGTGGCCGGAGAGTGAGGAGGCGTAGACAAGGCCGGCCAGGTGGGGGGAATATCCGGCAGAATCATGGGATAGTGACGCGGCGACTCCCCGGAGGAAAATGAAACCAAATTTTCCGGGAGATCTGAGTGGAGCATACCTTGTGATGTGGAATAGGGCGTACGCCAGATGGACACTCCTTCCAGTGGGTCCTCAGTATAGTCGACAGCATCCTAGTCCTCCATATCGCCAGCTACAAAACCTCGGAACGACGGACACCTCGATTCGCAGGTAACCGTGGAGAAGTTAGGGTCAGGGCGGTAGCGGCCGTAACGGTTAATGGTGGTTTGGAGATTACAAAGGTGTAAACGGCATGGAGATGGGGGCGCAGGGGAGAGACTGAGCCCAGGCACGACCTAGCAGGTAATCGGCGACCGGGGAGTGAGGAGAGTTACCGGGAGAGGATTCAGTCTCGGTCTGCTGCAGTGGAACAGAAACCTTAGCCTTTAGCTGAAACCGCCGCGCTCCATTTCCGCAGATCTCGATTATGGAATATTACTCAAAAGGAAATTAATCCCTATCTGATGATAGTTGTCCTATATACTTTGATATTTATTATTTTTCATTGCACTATTCAGATACTTGTAAAGTAGTTGAGCCACTTCAACCCTCGTTGATAGTTATGTTAGGCCCTCACTATCTTGGTAAGCACATTCTAAACATGATCACATTCATTTTCCCTCACAAGATTCTCATCCTAATCTCATACCTTTAATGAGAAATTCATCTTTTCGAGGAGCTCAAGGTTTTCAAGAGGATTGTCTCGAATTTCATGATCCAATTGCTAAATGGTTGGAGCAATCTTACCTAGAAAGCTTCGTCATATATAACAAGTTTTAATATTTTCTCATGCTTTCTAAAGTGGGCAATACAGATGAAGATGCATTCAAAAGAAACTTCCGAGGTTTTTCTAATTATGGTTTTCATAAAAAAGGTAAGAATGTGTGTTGGTTGGACGTAATGGTTATGACATGTATTTTTGCTAACATGCACTACATTCAATTTGGTGTGCAAGTCATTCAAGTGCTTATCTTTTTTATTGCACATTGTCTTATATCAGTTTTAATCACTCGTATCTTTGTGTATGTAGGTCGGGAGTAGTTATGATGGCTACATTGGAAATTTAATTACACTTTATCCTGAACTTCTAGTTGGTTAGGTTAGGAGTAGGTCTAGTTTCATACTAGTCTCCCCTTGCACCACTAGGGATTCACTCAGTGAACCTCTAACATATCATGTGAATTTGTGGCATATTAAACAATACCCTTAATTTGACTACATATTTGAAAATCCCTCTCAAAATCACATTATTTAACCCCCTACCAATATGAAACCAATACAATTTCCCAATTTAAAAAATCCCTACTTTCACTAGGTATTATAGGTATCCATTTTTTCATTAACATTTTTTATAACCCTTTATATTTTCCAATATGAAAACCATTTACAACCTATATACCCCCCCAATATATTATGTCATTTTTTCTTCAATATGTATCCCCCAATATGACCCCACACGGTATGATATTTCTCCCCCAGTGAAGCCCCCGTGCCTTGCACACTCTTCCTACACCCACTCGTTGTAGTCTTTCTTGCATTTTCTTAATTTTGGCTGACATCTTGTTTTTGGTTTAGCCTCCTTTTTCTTTTTCCTTTTGATTTTGTTTCCTTGTTGTGTCTTGTCTCTTCTTTTGTGTTTTGCTTAATAAGACTTTGCATGAAAGATGTTCCCTTCTATTCGAAAGACAATGTGGCAAAATAGAAAAGGGTCTTATGACACTACAACATTTGGCTAACCTTTAGTCCTTCTTCTTCATCTTGGTTCATGCATTTTGGTCGACGAAGTTTCTATGGAAAATATGATCCTTGTCTAAGGAGAGCTTTGTGTGAAACCATGACACTCGTATATTTTCGAGGAGCCTCGTTTCTATACATGGTTCTTTATGTTTTAGTGTTTTCCACAATGATCTAATCAAGTAGACAATGAGAAGGGGAAATATTAACGAGAAAAATCATATTATAGGTTTTATATATGCTTCTTTGAAGGAACAACCTCTTCTTCTCTCAATAAGTCAGGATCCATATTCCCCCCCATAAAATGAATAAGTGTCAATGCATAGTCTTCTATAAAATAAATAAATAAAGGGTGAAAGAAGAGAAAGGCTTCCTACATAGGGAGGTGAAGCAAGAAACTCTACCGGGGTACTGTCCAAGCTTGCTGATAACATAAGAATGTTTTTGTTCCTAAAGTGACTCCACCAGGGTACTGTTCAGGCCTACTAGCAGCGGAGCAACACTAGAGATGAAAAACTATACTTTGAAAATCTAAAGTTCACAAATAACATTACCATTTTCCTTAATCGAAACATTGTGATATAGTTGGGTTTATGATTGTGTTCAACTGATAAAAGGATGATGCAGACTATGTTTATACATGGGGTAAGTAGGGAAACTAGATTAATCTGAATGTTGAATCAATAATCCCTGAGGAACTAGACCTTGCACAACATATTTGTCCAAGGTAGAGAAGTTGTAATTCAACCAGTGCATTGCCAAGTGTTGTCGTTGTAATAAAACCCTCCAAAATTTTATCCTACATCCAAATTTTGGAGTCCACTTTGACTGTGCATGTTGTCATTACAAGTATAAAGACTCATCACATGTGTTTTCTCTAAGTATTTTTGTCCCATTTAGAAGAAAACCAAAGTGTCGTCTTTTAGCACGGAAAGCGTTACACATTGCATACATATATTTTTAGTTTGTTTCAAGGGGTAACCTTGGTGTTAATTATTCATTATTTCCACATAAATAGTTATCACACTCATTCCCAAATTTTCATGCATTGGCACACAAGTGTCATCACAAAAGTCGCAAAGTGTATCACAAGTGTCACATTTGGGGAAAGTTTTTGCAATGTCATCGCATTGAGGAAGTATGTTGTTCATGTGTTATGAGTGATAAATTTTGTGTCATTAACTATTCTAAGTGTGTGATCATGCTTAAGTTTTGTCATTGTTCACTTTAGCCTCTCTGATCCCACATAACCAAATCCGGAAAAGTTCTTGCCCAAGAAACTTGGTGTCACTCAACCTTCCTAAAATGCACACTACACAGTCTCAACCCTCTAGTCCAAACCTTACCTCTTGGCACTGCACAATGTGTAGCCCCTTCCTTCCAGAACCATGCACTATGCATTCTCAATGCTCAACCTCAACCTTTGAGCATTACAACTTCACAACTCCTATCTTCACTCAACCTATTTTTTTGCACTGCACAGTCTCAACCTTGACCTCTTTAACTTCACAATTTTGCAATCCCTAGCCTCTCTCCCCCGAGAACTGCATAGTGGCAACCTCAAGACTTAAACCTTCAGCCTAACCCCTTGAGCCACTCAACTATGAAGATGTCTAACCATGGCTTACCTGAACTACACACTACGTAGTATCAAGGCTCAGTCATTGCCTCTCACCTCTTGATTTTCACAATTGCACAATCCCTGAGCATATTTCCCAAACTATCACCCATTTCTGGCTAAGTTAGTGTTTTTCGTGAAGTAAGTTAGACTATGGGTTTATTAGGCTGATGTCGTCTTATCATGAGTGGATTTTATTTTTAGGTATTTTGTCTTATTATGATAGGATAATGATGAAGGAGATGAAGAAGGAGACCCTACTAGAAGACACCTTTGAAGCTACAAAGACAAGCTGATCAATCAAGAAAGACAAAGGGACACTAGATTGCGAAAGTAGCTAGAGATCAAGATCATATTGAAGAATCCCTACCTTCAAGCATTATGGAGGAGGAAGAAGTAGACCATGTTCCATCTTTTAGGAAGACTCAAAGATAGCAACAACAAAGAGTGTCTTGACACTTCCATATCATCATGCACTCCATGTTGTTATGCACACTTTATGACTACGAACAAAAATATCTCCCCTAGGTCTGGTGTACTGGCCTAGAACAAGAGAAAGACAAAGGACCCAATTTTTTCCTTAAAGTAAGTAGATGAAGGGATGGAACCTACTTGGAATATGATGTATGTTTCGCGCCTTCTTTAGCTTGAATGCTCCAATCCTAGCTTCGACTGCCAAAATTAAAACTTGCACAACCAGACAACAAAAACCAAGAAACTACGAGATCTATGTAGCATCATCTATCTACTTTATTCAATAGATCAACATGGTATCGAAAAACATGAAATAATGACATCACATATAGGAAAACAAAGAACTCTTTTTATTGATATAAATGGAGTGAACTACAACCATAAATATGTGTTGATCTTGTAGAAGAGCTCCTCCAAGTTCTTGAATTGTCCTTCATTTGTCACAAAGTGCACCTCCAATCACCCTAAATGCATGAAAAGATAACTTTCACAATAGCATCATAAGGTTAGAAACACTCTCCAAAAGCCAACCCCTTGAATATGGAAGATTGTAATTATATAGAGGAGTGAGGTAAGTTGGGAGTTCTTATCTAATTACCAATATAAGGTTTTAGATCCGCCTTTTATGGGAGGATGGGATCAAAGGATAAGGGATGGAAACTCTAAAATAGGGTAGGATAGAATCCGAATGTTTTATCTGAGGTAATTGATTGTAACAAATTCTGTAAGCCTTTGGAATAGGAGGCTTCCAGAATTTCTCTCCATTTCCCGATTTTCTAGAACCAACACAGGTGCAAAGGGGAGCAATCTATAGGTGATCAACATAGGCCACAGTGAAGCAACCTGGTTGTCAACGTTGTCCAGTAGGAGGCTAGTGAGCATTGGTCCTAAAACTGGCTTAGATGATCAAGTTTAGGGCAGAAAATATGGGAAATGAGAGATTCATGCATAGGGCTTTGTGCAATGGTGATGCAAAGGGGGAATAAGATGTTGATTGATCCCATTAGGAGGCCTATTGATCAGATGTGAAAACATATCTTATAACATATTGCCCCATAAAGTGAAATGTCAAAGATAATGACTAATGAATAAAGTGATTTAACTTTTAGAAAGTTGGGATAAAGAACAACCGACGAGATTGTCTTATGTTACAATACATTTACATCATGACATCCTTTTACTGAGGGAGGCATACCCATACTCAACATATAAGCTAACATAACATGTACAATGATAAAGAGACATGTCCATTGATGATTGATGGTGGACCCATGACTGGATGACTGTTAGTATGATGATAGCCATCAAGCCATCATACATAGTGATCTTATATAATCCTGAAATCGTAGCTCGGATGGTGGAAACTAGATCCGGGGTCTCTTACCTCATTCACACGACCAACCAACGTATGATTATAACCATGTGAATCAATGATTTGAATTCGGACATGGTAGACCCCATTTGATTACTGACCAATAATGTAAGCCATTCGCATATGGGAGAGAAACCACCAATGATTTTAATGGCTCTCAAGGTACTCAAGTACAATCTGTATGGTGTGAATAAATGAGTTGATGTCAAACACCACACAAAATCCTTAGGTTGAAGGCCAATGATGTAAACCTATCGCCAATAGTGAGGAATATTACCATTGATGTATGCAATCACCAAGGTACCAATGGGTTGTTTCTAATTCAACTTCCTGGATAATATGTTGATGTCGATAGGAAGCGACCTTTCGTGAGAGGGCCTTGATCGATCCCCCATCAGTGACATGAAATGAATATGATGATTGAGACTGAATGATTAGAATGATGATGATATGGAACTGGATCAATAAAGGAAAACATGGAATGAAGGGTTAAGGGTATTACAATAGATATCAACTGAATGACTTCTCTTAAACACACTGACGACACTGAAATGGAGTTAGCAGCATTGAACCAAAACCGAAATGGAGGTTCTATGAAGATATGATGAACTGAAAGACAAGAAGATTACCAAACCTAATAACCACAGAGATGAAGTGGAAGAGTGTCATGTTCAAGAGTTACTTGCTACCATTAGCAAATGGAATACCCCATTTGCCCAATTTCCCCAACCATAATGGTTAGTAGCTCTTTATTTATTAACAAGCTTGAGGAGGATAACATTTGCTTGATCTGTAAGTCAATCCTTCAAATGAATCCCTCTGAGAATATTTAACGAACCCATAGAAGGAGTGGTTTGGTCCTATAGTCATTGACGAGTCCATTGTTGTTGAGGTTTTTATGAGTCCAGTGAGGGTGGAAACTCGACTTCTTTTTCATGTTTAGAGAGTTTCAAAAAGAGGTGAGAAAGAAAACTCTAGATGTTCCTTTTTGTAGGAAGTCCCTTAGGTCCAAAAAGAAGAAAACAATACCCAAGAGAACATCTTAGCCATGTTTGACTAAGGTATTCCTTTTTCATAGTTAGTCTATCTCAGTCTAGAAAAGGGGTAAAATTATACTGATTAGATGTCTTTTCATTTACTTTTATGAGTTCGAAAAGATAAGTGCTTGATAATGTTTTCATGTTTTGGGAGTCTAAAAAGAGATAAAAGAGGACTCCAAGGGTTCCTTTTCATAGGTTTGAATAGTCCAAAAAAAGAGATAAAAGTGTACTCTTCGGTCAAAATAACTTGTTTAAAGCACAACAAAATCCATTAACAGTTGTCGACCTGCTCAGAACAACATAGAAAGGATTAAACATACATGTTTCATAGTAAAAATGAATCATGACTAGGTCAAAACATTAAATATGAATAAAATAATGGAAAATATGACCATATATACTCAAAAACGACTGTTCATCTTTACTATTTCACATTTACCTTCAACAGTGAGAGTTTTGAGTATTTTTTCCCTCGATCTTCTGCGGTTGATTGCGACCAATCCAGCGGACCATTTCGAGTACCGTCACTTCTAGGTAGGAGATACAACCTTTCTCTGTCTTTTTTTGGTTCCATTTGATGATTTCATGCAAAATTTCTAAGTTTTTGAGGGCCCTGGGGTTCCAAAAATTTTCCCCAGGACCAACGCAGGTCCAGATGGTAAAAATTTGCATTGCACCTAAGCAGTCATATACTGTTGGCATGGGTGCAATGTTGGGCACAAATCCAAATTTTGTTCAAGAGTTTTTCCTCAAAAAATTTCAATGTTTTATGTGAAAAGGATCCTAATTAATCTCTTGTTGATGTTTCAAGGGTTCATCAGCATAAATGGATTTCATTTGGAGAGAAAGAGAACATGGGGAACATGATTTGAATGAAGCAAATGATCCTCCTACCATCCAAGCATTAAGGAACTATGGGTTACTAAAAATTTTATGGCTTCCTGGTATGAGGAAACATATGGAATTGTTGAAATACCTTGTTCGTTCATGGGATCTTCAGGCACAAGCATTTAGGTTTGGGGAACATATGCTTGAGATAAAGGTAGAAGACATCTAATTTCTTACATCTTTTAACATGAGAGGTGACCCCATTTCTCTCCTAGGTGGGAGAAGGGGTGGAGGAACTGTGAGAGATTAAATAACTACCTATTGTAGACCTCGAGCCCATCTAACCTAGGATGGAAATATTAGCATAAAATATGTGACCCAATTACCTTTGAGAACGATCATATTCATTATCATGAGATTGGCAGGTAGCTCAACATTACATGTAGCAAGTAGATCATATATGCAATATGGGTTGGAGTGTCTAGAGCCAACACTCTTCAACTAGAGCAAGGGAGTTCTAGTCAATATGAAAGAACAATTGTCTAAAGAAAAGGAGGGAAAACTAAAGAACTTTGGATATGGTGTGATCTTAGTTTCCTTTGCACTAGAGCGGGTTCCATTACTTCAGCCTTAGTAGATTACACTCGAGCCTATTTATCCGAGGGTGCCATGAATGAGGAGATGGGTAGATCATATGTCTAGACATGCAGGGCTGTCGGCATTCAGCTTATCACCAACATTCTTCGAATGGATACGTAGATAGTTTATTATGATCAATGATTATCCTTACGCAAGAATGGATTTTCGTGATTACCCTGAGCTCATGCTTCCTAAGGGTGAGGAATGAGGTTATTCAGCTAAGAAATTTATACCTTTTAAGTTTTGAAACTTTTACAACCTTTTTGTGTTTTGTGATGTTTTCTAGACTAAACTATTGATGTTTCATGAAGATATGGGACTAGTTCGACCTATTGGTGTGCCATATCTCTGTCATCAAAAGGAACGACAATAGGAGGAGGAAATAGAATGAACACGGGTCGTTGCGGTAGGACAAGATATACTACGGTATCCCGATGTAGCAGAGGTCCTATGAGAGGTAGAGAGCCACATGGAGGGGTTGACACAAGGTATAGATGAGACCAAGGTTGACTAGATTGTACTACAGCTTTAGTGATACACTATTGGAGTGCCTAGTTATATTGTCAACTACTGTGCAAGATGGCTCGTGCAGCGTCATTCTATCATGAGCACCTTTGATTTGTCTACTTAGATATTTGCATGTAGTTTTTTATATGGGCGATGTATGCCATATGTGTCTTGGGCACAAGTTTTGTAAAACCAAACTTAATATATATATATATATATATATATATATATATATATATATATATATATATATATATATATATATATATATATATATATATATATATATATATACATATATATATATATATATATATATTCAATTTTTTTTTAGTTTCTATTGTACTTTCAATATGATGTGATGTGAATTGAAAATTAATTACATTCGTTGCAAATGTCTATCTAAAACATGATTAGCTAGGGCATCTGTCAATGTGTTTAGATTTCTAGAAATGTGTTCATATTGTATGAAATCAAAATGTCTTTCTAGAAGGAGAACTCTTAAAACCATGTGTAAGATGGTGGAACTTCTAACTGAATAGACATTAGCAAGTTGTAGTACTATGAGTTGAGTCAAGCCTGATGACTAAATGACCGATACCATGTAAAATAACATCAGACAGTAGCTCGACCACTTGCTATACTCACCGATGTTGTTGGTGGACTGATCAAAACAAATCCCTTGTATACTCACTAACTTTCCATTTAGAGCAAAGATAACCCATGTTGCAGAAGATAATTTTTGAGTACTATGACTGGCACCATTAGCATATCCAATAAAAGCTTCAAGATATACTGATATCTACAAACCAAAAGTAAAATGGGATCAACAGAAATCGTGTGAAACTCTAGAAAGACACACTATAAAAACACTCAACACACCTATACACAATATGTACACAATGAAACTACACTTGAGACCAAGCATAGTATTTTTTTAGGTACAACCCATTTCTAGGTTGCGCGAGGGGAATTTTTTGGATAATTTGGTATCTACAGATAAATACTAATTCCCTAGATAAGTAGTTGTATCTAGAACAACAGTTTAAAGTGTTTTAGACTTTTCCTATAAGTAATAGATAAGATGAGAAGATAAGAAGACCTACTTGTAGTTCCGCTTTCCTCTCGTCTCCCTTGTATCAATCCTGTTGCTCCTTCCCATACTTAATATGCTTAATAAGTACCCTATAAACACAAGAAAAAAAAACGATCAAAGCACGTGATCTATTGAATATAAGTGAAAGGAATTAGATACAATTCACACATATAAGCATTATGAAACAATAAAAACATATGGGAAAAAGGTTCAAACAATTTATTAGATAGAAGAAGGAATTACAACCATTGGTGTCTGATTCAAAGCCATTCCTCCAGCTTGGATCCCATCCACATCAAATCAAAAGCGTGACAAACTTGTAGCATCACAATACTTGCTTCAAAGCCAAATCTCATAGCAGTGTTATCTCCTTACAATTCAACATAATTTAGCCCCTGATCACTTAGATGAGTGGTCAACTTATAGGAAGATGAAGGAGATTTTGTCATAAATGGTGTCATTGAATGACCTTCCATACATAGAATTACTTCCATGGAGGAAGGGATGAGAGGATAGGATGCACCTTAACTCATTCCTCATCCATTTTCGAGATCATAGGAGTTGATAAGTGAGGGAACCTTCTAGATGACTCCAAAAGAGAAGAATATTCCCCAAACCCTATGTGGATTTTTCTCATTCTCACCCAGTCCAGGTGAAAGGAAGTGTAAATGCTCTACAAAGCACCCTGGTAGTGGACTCAACTACTCTGCAGTGCACCTTTACAAGGGCTTACCTGCGCTGGTCCCTCTAGAGGCTGTTTCTGGATGTCTTCAAGTCATGAAACTGTCTGAGAAGGAGGCATTCAAAGGGGTAACTTGTTTAGGGCATGTAGCAACTAAAAATAGGGTTTGATTAGCCCTAAAACATTGATATGAATGTTGGGATTGATGTGCACAATTGGATCTATAACAATTGCCCCCTAAAGCATGAATTCTGAAAAATGCCAATGTCGAATGAAATGCTTTACAATGTGATGAGGAGTAATCGAAGTGGAAGGTGACCTGCATCAATTACAATACATATATCAGGATATTTGATTTTACATGAATTGCTGAAGGAAGGCATACCCATGCTCAGCTTATAAACTTTCATTACAGTCATCTACAGATATAGACCCGTGATTGAAATGACCATCAATGTAAAGCCATTGTACATATGATTTAGTACTCTTGAAATTGTAGCCCGGATGGATGAAACTAGATCTGGGGTCTTCTATCTCATTCAATCATTCGCTCAAGTATGAGTCTAACCATGTGAATATGTGATCTGAAGTCGAACATGAGAAGACACCATCTGATTACCAGCCAATGATGTAAGTTGTTAACAGATGCAAGAGAAATCACCGATAATGAAAATGATCCTTAAGGTACTACAGTACATTTTTCATGGTGTGAATGGATGATTTGATGTCGAACACCATACAAATTCTTTTAGTCAAAGGACATTGATGTATGCCTATCACCAGAAGCGAAAAGCCTACCATTGATGCATGCAATCCTCAAGGTACTGGAAGGGGGTTTCTAAGTCAACTTCTTGGATAATACGCTGATGTCCACAAGAAGCGACTCTTCGCAGAAGGGCCTTCATGTATCCCACATCAATGACAAGAAATGAGTGTAGTGATTTTGGAGATGGAATTTGACTGACGACACAAGGTTTAGGAATGGCGGTCATGAAAATGAAGATTTGTAGTATTGCAAAGGATGAATTTTGACTGGATGACTTCTCTTGAACATGTCGGAAACATTGAAATGAATTGGTACCATTGATCCAAAACAAAGTGATGGATGATATGATAGACCAACGGTGTGATAACCATCAAGCTAATAACCCAACCCAAATAGTCATGGTGATGGAGTGAAAGTGTCATGTTCAACAACGACCTGCTACCGTAAAGTGGTTTTCCCCTTTTTCCCATTTTCCCCAGTCATTGTTGACCAGTACCTCTTTATTTTTATCAAGCTTGAGGAGGATAACATATGCTTGTTGTATAATTTCACCCTTCGGGTGAATCCATCGCTATTCAATGTTTTAACGAGTCTAGCGAAGGTGAAACTCAATCTTGTCTAGATGGACAAGTTTGTCACTATTTGATGTTTTAACAAGTTTAACGACAAAGATAACTCAGTCGTTTTCATGTTTAGAGAGCTTGAAAAGGGACAAAAAGAAAACTCCACAAGTTCTTTTTCATAAATTAATCTCCCAAGCCTCAAAAAGTGTAAAATAAAACAAGAGAGATATCATTTCCAATCCGTTAATGAGCTGGAAAGGACAAGCGCTCGGCAATATTTTCATGTTTAGAGAGTCTGAAAAGAGCTTAAAGAGGACTCCAAGGGGGTTCTGTTAGAGTCGGTCCTTACAACCCTCCGTCAGAGATATTTTCGCTTTTGCATATCATTTTAGGTGTCTCACTCGTTCGACTTCATTGCATTTCGTTAGGGGCATGCCATTGACTGACGAGGGGGTCTGGTTGTCTTGTGTGCCTTCATGCTTGTCCCTGCAGGGTTAGTAAAACATTTCCTAAAAAACCATCAAAGTACATGGCCATTTCATTCATCGTCATACATGCTTAGTTTTGTTAAAAAAGGGTCTTTAGTCCTAGAGTCTAGGGTTTTGAGTCCCGTGCATACACATAATAAAAGCCCGCAGGCCATGAGGTTGGTTTTATAAGATTTTCACTTAATATGTTTCCTTAGAAAGCATTTAAAAACAATTTAGGTCCAAAACTCTGTTTTGGAACTAAAATTTGTTATTGTAAATAATTGTAATTGTTTTATCTCAAAGGGTTTCAGAGCAAGCCTCTGATCTTCTCCAAAGCCAAAATGCCAGATCCCTGCAAAAATCAACAAAAAATGATCAGTCCAAACCTCAGAAAAGCATGGGAAAATAAAAAAACAGTGTTGTATTAAAAGACCAAAAGTGAAAAAGTGCCAAACATTACAAAGTGGGTTTTTGAATCAATTTAAATCAAATCAGATATTTTGTTTGTACATAAAGGGGAAAACAAGTCTATTTGTTCACAAATTACCAAGGCAAGATCGTGTTCAAGTGTTGGAGGGCGAAAATTGTGTTTGCAAACCCGTGGACAGTGTTACAGGTGTGCGCTGCGCATAGGAAGCGTGCGCTGCGCATTGGGCAGTGCGCTGCGCGTTGGGCAGTTTGGGCCAGCGTTAATTTACAAAGGCGCTGCGCATTGGGCAGTGCGCTGCGCGTTGGGCAGTTTGGGCCAGCGTTAATTTACAAAGGCGCTGCGCATAGAAGGGTGCGCTGCGCACTGGGGTTGCGCGCTGCGCATTGAATCTCAGCAACAAAAAAACTTGTATATGCGCCCAGAACTCAACCAAACTCACTCCAAGCTTGCAAATAGGTATGTTATCACTGCCTAGTAATGTTAGGGTGTTTGATATATGTTTCAAAGATGGGATTTGATGTATTGGGTTTTGGGAAAATGAAACCCTAGGTTCATAACAAAGGCATCCCTTAAGTTGTTTTAAAAATATGTGGGTGGTTTAGTAAGATGTCCCTCATCCTCCATTGATAAAAAAAAAAAAAAAAAAAAAAAAAACCAGCTCCTTGCTCATTTGTGCACCCTAGTCAAACATTCCAAAGAGCACACATTGTATTTTGCTCATTTGTCAAAAGGTGACTGTTTTTGTCAAATCATGAAAACAGAACATTATTATTATGGCATGGTTTGTATGATGTTGTGGTAAACATACTAAAGTTTTGAGCATACATTGAAAATTGACTCCACCACACCTATATCACTCTATATATCATAGACATCTTGACACCAAAGCCATGTCAGACACGGGGTCAGAGTATGAACAACAATATGATAGTGATTCTACAGCAGAGGGTAATGTGCCAAGAAGGTCTCGCGGAGGTGGAAAAGGTGGTAAGCCTCTCAGGGAAGAGCCTATTTCTTTGGTTCAATTGCAGGCTTGCCCGCTTGCAATGGATTGTTTTCGTCGTCAGTCATGCTATCGCTATTGTGAATTAATTTCACAATTCCAGCATCATCGTGAGCTAGCTCGTTTGTTCATTCTACATTTACATGATGGCCATGTAAACCTCGCCGGAGTTGATTTCATTTTGTCACCAGAGACTATTGCAGAGGCCACTGGGATACCAAATGTTGGAGAGCAATGGAATAAACGTCAGCAGTTAGAGAAATCTTACTATCAGCCATACATCAAACCTAGGTATATGAGGCACTTGAGCAGGGTTTTTCCTTTCCAATACCTGAATGATCAGTTTGCACCTTTGATGAAACTCATCATTTGGTATTTCAGTTGTGAGGGCAGATTCTCCCGTCTTTATACATACCATGTTCGTTTGTTGATGCATTTTACAAGGGTACGACTGATGAACATTCCATACTTCATGTTTCGCAACATAGAGAGGATGGTTGTTTTAGTACATAGGAAGACCCCAGCACAACAACACATGAGTATTTATCATTATGCGTTGATCAAGATCATAGTGGTTCATCAGTTGGCACAGCAGGGCATTACTTGGGAGGATTTCATTTCTTGTGACTTTTTCACAGTGCCGCAGCCACCTCCCTATATAGTTCATGATGCGGGAGGGCCTTCACATCAGTTTGACATTCCTGAGACCGAGCATGTTAGCGCTCCAGCATGTGTAACATATCAGCGAGGCCACAGGGCCTTATTTGCAGCTACACGATGAGTACTATCTCCACATGGTGTGGAAGGGGTCTCGCCTTCTTCTTCAGTATAGGTACAGGTTCAGGACAGAGGCAAGGGGCCAATTTATGAGGAGGGCCATTCAGGTGGCCATGATATTGATAATGCATTGGGTGATGTGGATAGGAGCCCTCCTAGCTTGAAGCTGAAAGAGATCATCCAAGAGCAAAAGACTGAGATTGATAGCTTGAATGAGAAGTTGCTGAAGGCGGAATGTCAAATCAAATACTTGGAGCAGCGTAATAAACAGTTAGAGGATGAGCATACACTTATAGAGCTGCAACGAATCCGTGAAGACCGAAGGTTGGCCCGTAAAAGACCTGGTGATTTGACAACTGTTGCGCGGAAATTTTG
Source organism: Pinus tabuliformis (assembly GCA_031772625.1). Taxonomy (NCBI): domain Eukaryota; kingdom Viridiplantae; phylum Streptophyta; class Pinopsida; order Pinales; family Pinaceae; genus Pinus; species Pinus tabuliformis. The sequence goes on along the minus strand of CM062810.1, from coordinate 104,814,116 downwards.
GCTTGAGAAAGTCAATTGACATCTGGAGGAGTTGTTGGCGAAGGCCAATAGAGACAAAGACATGCTTCGTCACATGAAAAATCATTATTGGGCTCGCATGCATGTTGGCAAAGCAAAAATGAAGATTTTGCAAAGGAGGTTGAGCAAAGAACTAAAACAGCGAAAGAGGCTAGATCCACTTCGAGTTTTGGCCGAGGCTTCGCTGGCTGAGCATGACACATGATGGAGGGTCTTCACTCTAAATATGAGCGAATTCAGAGAAAATTTTGTCATTTTGAAAATTTTGGTCCCCAAAAACAGGTTTTTTGGTTGTACGCGCAGCGCGCATGCGCGCTCGCTTCTGATTCGGACACTTGCTGGAGGAAAACTTTATATTTTTGGGTTTTTCATGGTAAGTTACGTATGCTCAGCTATTTCCGAAGTATTTCATCAAGTTCTGGATGGTCAAAAGGCACAGAAACACCATGAAAACGACCTTGATGCCACCTTTTGCAACAGCAGGAAGTACCTCTAGGAGAATGTAGTTTTGAGAGGGAAAATGAGTTCCAAATTGGAAAATTCTGCTTGGGTTGGAAAGTAGACATCTAGGGATTTCCAACGAGCTATCGTGAGCTCAATTTGGATGCCGGGAAGTGCCTCAAAATCAGCCTGAAAAGTGCGCTGCGCATAGAGATCAGGGCGCTGCACATAGAGGATTTTGGCCAATTTTTCACCTTCCAGCTCAGAATTTCGGCCAGTTTTCACCAGTTTCACTCCTTGATGTGATTTTTGACTCAACATGATGTAATTTTATGTATTTAAGGTAACATGGCACCTATCTACGTTCTTCTAGATGATTCATTCACAAATTAGCAAACAATTAATGTAATGAATCAGTTTCCTTCTTTTTAGAGGCAGGTTGTTTTGGTCACCTAGATTCCTGCTCCATGTTTAGAATTTGTTGAAACTGCTCTTAGAAGGAGGAGCTCGACCCCTAGAGGTTAGGGAATGAGGTTAGCTTGATCTATATATGTAAATTTTCATTCAGTAGCAGAGGTTGGACTCTTGGGAAGATTTTGGCACACTATTGTACATATTTTTCACATTTTGGCTAAGGAAAGATCAGAGATTTTGCAGCACCTGTTGGGATTCTTGTGGCTTTCAGCTCTTGATGGTGTTTTTTCTCAGTTATTGTAAGTTTATTCATGTTTACATGTATGCCATTCCTTCTTATGCTTCTGAAACTAAATGAATGAGTAAATGAGGTTGAATTCATTGTTCACAGTGCTCTTCCTTTAAAATTTGTTTAGTTTTACATGTTTTCGTCAGTTTGGAGAGGATCCATGTTCTCCTTTGCCCTCTTCAGCTCCTTGTCGTTCTGATCCATCCATACACCTGATCAAAGGCATCAATACTATTGCCTACCTCACCCCAACTCGATCTCTGCAAAGATCTGACCTCAATCCCCGCACCCAAAATTGGTTTTCCCATTTCTCCAACAAAAAACTCAAAAATCTAAACCAAACTTTCCTATCTCTTTACTAGCCTAAAATCAGTATTAAATTTGAGTCATCTTAGCCCCTTTGAAGACCTTTTGCCGAGATAGACCCGGAGAGAGCCCTCTCCTGTCCTCGTAGGGCTAGCTACGAGGCTAAGCTTGGTTTGATGTGCCCTCGAGTTTTGCCTTCCTCAGCCTGAGGTAGATTTGAGCGCTAACATAGTGGCGACCATACTGGGGAAAAATTGTTATTGTTTGCTGGTTGATGTGTTTGTTTCATGAGTCTTAGACGGAGTCTGAAGTCATGCCAGGTAGCCTTCGAAACGCTTTTGCTATGCATAAGCGAAAGTAGATAAACGCTGCTTCAGTCGATCTCCAGTGAGCTTGTGAATGTAGCACTTCATTTGCAATTTACCCCAGTACACTTATTTGTTCTAGACCTTGGATGGTTGAGTCTAGCAAATTGATAGGCTGAAATTTGTTGTGTCCTTTTGATTGTTCAAAACAATTCCACACTGGCTTCTAGAAGATACACGAGATTAAATCCCGATCCAGATCCACCTCCAGTATATGAGAACCCAAATCTGATTGCAAGAATACATCGGCGAGAAAATCCCATTATTCCTTTGTTTAAGTCTCATTCTTGTCCTGCAATTTTTAAATATCTTGAAGAACTTGACTTTGACGAGAAGTTTGAATTGTCGCTGTTTAAAACTGAATCCGAAAGTGCACTTGATTCTCTCGTTCCAAATCTTGACTTTGCTGTAGCTCTTAAAGTTAAAAAACATAATAAATTAATTCAAAATTTTATCTTGAGGCATCTTCAGAGTGACATTCAGGCTGCAAATCTTGTTGATTTCCTAGAAGCTGCATCTGCGAATATTGGATCTGTTGTCACGGCTTCCGCTTCAAAAAATCCTACCGAACCGCCTTTCATTCCCACTATTCCCCTGCATCCTATAATCACATATCAACAGTCCACAGTGAATTCTCCTTCCTCATCTCACATCGCTTCTCCTCCGCATACACCTGCTCATACTCCTCATACTTCAGCTACATCTACTCCACCAACAACTCCCAGACCAAATCCGCCTAGAGCAATGGCTGCTCCGTTTGCTCCTCTCACTCTTTCTCAAGATTTGCATGATGTGCCCGCGTATTATCAGAGTAAGATTCCTATATTTGATGGCACTCCTCAAAGTGTGTCCGCTCAGTAGCACATAGACAGAATGGCAGATTTTTGTGATTTACATGAGATTGATGAGGAGGATGTAACTATGCGATTGTTTTGTAAACATTCGGAGGAGAGGTAAGGAAATGGTTCAGAGGCTTGGGAGCTAGAAGTGTACCTACATTGGCTGAACTTCATAGACAGTTTCTAGATCGTTGGGAAATCAGAAAAGATCCACTTCAGATCAATGCCGAGTATAACAGTATCAAACGCAATCATGGTGAGTCTATCCAAGACTACATTATCAGATTTAATACAATTTATAATGCTATTCCGTATGATTTAAGACCATCTAGAAAATCAGCTCTTCTTAAATTCCCGGATGGTTTTGATCCGGAGATGGCTTATTCATTACAGGACAAAGATCCGCCTACCTTGGAGGATATGAAAAAGATTGTTGTCAGTGCTGAAGCGAATTTGAATGATTAAAGAGCTAGGATGAAAGCTGAAAAGCGAGTGACCATCAAAGAAGAAGCTTCTACATCAGATTAGATACTTCGCAAAGTAGAGAGGATGGTCGAAAAGCTCACTCTTGACAAACCAGAACCACAGATCCGCAATCCCAATTTTCATGGTCAGCAGCAGCCACAATTCAGAATTAAGCAGCGTGAACAAAGAACACGAGAGCCGGTATTTCAGCAGCAGGTAAAGACTCCTCTTCAACAAAATTTTGTTGGTTAAGAATCTGATGATGATGGTGATACTGTAGGGGAGGAAAACCATTTCTTTACTCCTGATGATCTGCCTATTTATATCACGGAAGAGGAGGAATATGTTGAAAGTTCTGCCACACACAAAGACGAGGATTTTATTCTATCAAATGATGCAGCACTTGAAGAAGAATCAGAGGAGTACCAAAGAGGGTACATGAATGCCCTGTCTGCCCAACAGAAGCAATACTCATTAAGAAATCGAGATGTGCCCATAAACCCCATTCAGAAGAAGAAGGAGATTTCGGCAAAAAATGATTCAGCTGTACCACAGAAGAAAGGAAAAGAGATAATTGATCCCGCTGCAAGTAAATCATCATCAGCAGATAAGGTAAATCAGCTACCAAACACAATGAGGGATAAAGCTGAAAAAAGAGAAGTTCCGGTCAGAGAGGTTGAAAAGGTTTCGGCATTTAGTTTGGAGAATGAAATTTCAAAACTAAAAGTATCTATTCCTTTGACTGAAATCATGAAGAACAGCAGCTACCGAGGTCAAGTCTCCAAAAATCTGAATTTTGATCCAATGTTTGACACGGTAAACGTTGAAGATGATAAGCCGGAATTGGTTTTTGGGCTTGCTTTAGATGGTGAGTCTTCTGAAAGTGATGTTCCTCCCTTTTATATCAGTTTGAGGTTGCATGAATATGTTTTACACAATGCTATGTTTGACTCGGGTGCTTCGCACAATTTAATGCCAAAAGCAATCATGGAAAAGTTGGGATTAGATATTACAAGAAAATACCATGATTTGTATTCATTTGATTCTAGCTGTGTAAAGTGTATTGGATTGATCAAGGACTTGGTGGTAAGCTTGGATCAAATTCCAGCGAAGAATGTCTTGATGGATGTGGTTGTGGCGGACATTCCTCCGCGTTTTGGTATGCTGCTTTCAAGATCTTGGGGGGCTAAGTTGAAAGGTACACTACAGTTAGATTTTTCTTATGCTACAATTCCAGTCTTTGGTCAAATGAGAAAGCTATATCGAGAGCAGAAGATGAAATACATGATAACAAGCAAAGAAAAACCAATCAATCATCCTGTAAATTATGTACATACAGCTTTGGAGTCGTTTGTTTTGTTTGCTGATAGTTTCAATGAGATAGATAGTCAATTAGTTCAGGCAGAGGATATACCAGAAATTAATGAGAATTTTAGAGAAGTTCTGCAGAAAGAAAGAAGTGAAAAGCAAGCTATTATGGAGCAAGCAGCTGAAGATAATGGGCAGCAAACGGGAAAAACAGAGCCGACACAATTTCAGCACTTGGAGGAGGATGAAGATGGTCTTTGGAACATGGATTTTGATGGCACAGTAGGTAGTGATGGTGCTGGAATTGGTGTGTGGATTCGAAGTCCATTTTCCGCTCAAGATAAGGTTCCAAGCAAGGTAAGAGTATGTTCCTACAAACTAGCATTTGACTGTTCTAATAATGAAGCGGAATATGAGGCTCTCATTGCTGGCCTTAAGATTCTTCGAAAGCTGAAGGCAAAAAGAATTGCAGTATATGGTGATTTAGAGTTGGTGATAAAGCAGGTGAAAGGTGAGTTTCAAGCCAAGCATCCTCGCATGAGGGCATATCGAAATGTAGTTTTAGATATTTTGAAACTCTTTTCTGATCATACTTTGACATGTGTGCCTCGCATACAAAATGGTGTTGCTGATGGGTTGGCTAAGGCAGCAAGTAATTTAAAAATCCCAATGAATTCCAGCAACAAATTCGAGATTCATGTGAAACACCGTCCCACAGTTTCGGATAATCAGCGATGTTGGCAAGTCTTTCAGGATGATGAAGAGATTAATGATTTTTTGCAGAATAAGGGTAAGTTTAAAGATACCTCCATAGATACGGAACATGATGACGGTAATATACAAATAAATCAAATGGATGTGCTGCAACTTAAAGATAATATTATCCCTAAGGGATTGATTCCTTTGGAGGAGCTGTTTGACCAAGATGATGTGGCCCGCAAACCGACATTGAGACCAACTGAAAAGGGTGTTGAAGAGGTAAACATTGGGACAGCTGAAACTCCCAAGATGGTAAAGTTATCAAAGTCATTATCACCAAAGGTAAAGGAAGAGTATGTCAGATTGTTGTCTTCATTTTCTAATGCTTTTGCTTGGGATTACTCAGATCTGAAAACATATGACACTAATATCATTCAACATACTATTCCTATAAAACCAAATCAGAAGCCTTTCCGTCAAAAGTTGAGGAGAATCAATCCTAAGCTGCTGCCATCAATAGAAAAAGAAGTGAACAGGTTGTATAAGTCAGGAATCATTGTGCCTATCAGATTTTCTGATTGGATATCAAATTTGGTACCCGTAAGAAAGAAAACCGGTGAGATCCGTTTATGTATTGACTTCAGAAATTTGAATAAGGTATCCTTAAAAGACAATTATCCGCTGCCCAAAATGGACCATATATTTCAGCGAGTAGTTGGAGCATCAAGGATGTCACTACTCGATGACTATTCGGGATACAATCAGATTTTAGTGCATGAAGATGATCGTGACAAAACTGCGTTCACCACTCCATGGGGAACATTTCATTATGCAAAGATGCCGTTTGGTTTGAAAAATGTAGGTGCCACTTTTCAGCGTGCAATGGATATGGCTTTCACCAATGAGAAAGATGTATTTTTAGTTGTTTACCTAGATGATTTAACCGTGTTTTCAAATTCTGATGAGGAGCATTTATATCATTTGAAAATTGTTTTCCAAAAGTGCAGCAAATATGGCATTTCGCTGAATCCAAAAAAGATCCTTTTCGCCATGGATGAAGGTAAGCTCCTTGGCCACATCATATCAAAAGACAGCATTCGTGTGGACCCTGCACGTGTTGAGGCCATCCAGCAAATTGAACAGCCCCAGAACAAGAAAGAAATATAGTCATTTAATGGAAAACTGAATTTTCTGCGTCGTTTCATTCCAAATCTTGCCGAGCATCTTAGAGAAATCACGAACATGCTGAAAAAGGACAATCATATAAAGTGGACAGAAGAGGCAGTCAAGTCTTTCAATTTGGTAAAATTAGCTCTTTCCTCGGCCCCTACTTTGATTAGCCCGGACTACACACAGGACTTCATTTTGTTTTCATTTGCTTCTGAGCACACTTTGGCAGCTGTACTAATGCAAAAAAGGGATGGAGTTGAGAAGCCCATTGCCTTTTTCAGTCGTATTATAAGGGACGGAGCATTGAAATACAACATTATTGAAAAACAAGCACTTGCGCTTGTTAAGGCCTTGAAAGACTTCCGTGTGTATATATTGCATTCCCACATTATATCATATGTTCCTAACGCAGCGATAAAAGATGTTTTGGTACAGGCAGATCCAGAAGGAAGGCGGGGTAAGTGGATTGCTGCGTTGTTAGAGTATGATGTGGAGATTAAACCAACCAAGCTAATCAAAGGTCAAGGACTCGCCAAATTAATGGCTGAAACAAATCTGCATGTTCTAGATATAAATTTGATTGCTGCCATGTCCGATGAAGATGAAGAGAGTTTGGTAAATCAGGTGTCTGATATTTTTGTTTCTTCTCCTTGGTATGCTGACATTATATACGTACTTCAAAATTTGTCTTCACCTCCTGGGATGCCTAAAAATAAGAGTAGAACATTGAAATTGAAAGCTGCTAAATTTTGCATCCTTAATTCTGCATTATATTGGAAAGACCCTGGTGGAATGTTGCTGAATTGTTTGGTAGAGGAGGAAGCTAAACGAGTTGTGGAAGATTTTCATAGAGGTGACTGCGGGGGCCATCTGTTTTGGAAAACCACAATGAATAAGATTCTAAGGGCAGGTTTTTATTGGCCTTCGTTATTTTCAGATGTGTATAAAGCTGTTAAAAATTGTCATGAATGCCAAAATTTTCAAGGAAAGCAGAAACTACAGCCATTGCCTCTCAAACCAATTGAAGTCAGTGCACCATTTCAGCAGTGGGGCTTGGATTTCATAGGGGAAATTCATCCAACATCATCAGGATAGCATAGATGGATATTGACAGCTACAGACTACTTCACAAAATGGATCGAAGCAATTCCCACCTGACAGGCCACGGATGCGGTAATTATTTCTTTTCTTGAAAATAATATACTGTCACGTTTTGGATGTCCTAGTAAGCTAATCACAGATAATGCAGCGGCACTCAAGTCAAAGAGAATGGTTGAATTTTTCTATAAGTACAATATCAGCTTGGGGCATTCAACTGCCTACCATCCGCAAGGAAATGGGTTGGCGGAATCTTCAAAAAAGTCCTTGGTAAATATCATTAAAAAGTTGCTGGAAATCAATAAAAAGGGCTGGCACAAGAAATTAGTGAATGCATTGTGGGCTGATAGGGTAAGTCAGAAAAAGTCTATTGGCACGTCTCCTTTCGAGTTGGTGTACGGGACAGACACGGTTTTTCCTACTTCGCTTTTTATGCTGGTAGTCAAATTGCTTCAAGAACCTGGTAGTGAGGAAGATCCCATGCAGAGGAGGATTGTAGGAATTTACAGGGTAAGTTCCACAGAAAGAATACCAAAAGGACACCGCTCACAACCAGATCTCAAATCAATACACCAGTATTTTTGACGTGGTTAAAACCCTCAGAGTGCAAGGAGGGAAACAGTCCACGGCCTGTCCCAACGTGGGTACTACAGGCAATTTATTAATCAAAGAATGAAAATTTACATAAGCTTCTCTCATGCACGGATTACCCGAACAATGACCCTCCATGCGCTTTAAATAGAACTCATGGACCAATCGGGTGTCAAGCCACGGATCAAGTGTCGGTAATACCGAGGTGAGAGTGAACCGTCGGATCACTACATATCGTGACCATCGGATTGTAAGTTACAAAATGTACAACGGTAAAGAAACACACTTTACCTAACTCTAACCTAACTCTATACTAGACCAAGTTGAACTTAACTATATCCTATGTGTCGGAATATCCTAACATCCCCCCTTAAGAACAACTTGGGATAGGATTGAAGGATTTACAAATATGACACAATAGGAGAAGGAAGGAGGCACTAGAGCCTATCCCCCCTTAGTGACAACTTCCTGAACTCCAAGCATATATCGAAGTTTAGTGAACTTCGCCTCTGTGAGAGCCTTTGTGAAGATGTCTGCAACCTGATCATCTGTTGGACAATATTGCACTTCAAGAACATGGTCATGAATGAGCTTTCTGATGAAGTGCATGTGTAGTTCAATGTGTTTGCTGCGCTGATGCTAGACTGGATCTTTGCATAGCTGAATGGCACTTTGATTATCACACCAAAGTGTGGTTGAATGCTGCTGCTCAAAGCCAAACTCTGATAGGATCTGACGAAGCCACAAGGCTTCCTTACTAGCTTCCACGGCACCACGATACTCTGCTTCTGCTGAAGAAAGAGAAATGGCAGCCTGTTTCTTACAAGCCCATGTAATAGGTCCTGAACCAAGAGTGAAGACATAACCGGCAGTAGACTTCCGATCATCAGGGTCACCAGCCCAATCAGAATCAGTGAAACCAACTAACAGAGGAGCTGCTTTGGCACTGTAATGAATCCCAAACTGTACTGTACCTCAAACATAACGAAGTATTCTTTTAGCTGCTTTCCAATGACTTTCACGGGGGTTTTGCATAAAACGCGCAACAAGGCCAACAGCAAAGGAAAGATCAGGACGAGTATGGGTTAAATACAGGAGTTTTCCGACAAGTTGACGGTATAAGGTAGCATCAACTTCAGGAGAGGTACAAGAGACTGAAAGTTTGACTCCAGACTGAAAGGGAGAAGGGGCTGGCTTACAGTCTTCCATGTGAAAATGACGAAGAATATCACAAGCATACTTGGACTGGGAAAGGAAAATACCCTCTTGGGATTGCAAGACTTGAAGACCGAGAAAATAGTGTAAATGTCCTAAGTCTGTCATTTCAAATTTCTTTTTAAGGCTGGACTTCACATGGTTTATAAGGTTGGGATCACTACCAGTAAGAATAAGATCATCAACATAAAGAACAAGGATGATAAGAGAGTTGCCCTCTTTCTTGGTGTAGACAGTATTGTCAGAATGACACCTAGAAAAGCCAGATTCTAAAAGAAAGCTATCCATTTTGGCATACCAAGCCCGAGGAGCTTGCTTGAGGCCATAAAGGGATTTCTTAAGTCGACAAACAAGGCTGGAGTTTGTTTGTATGAAGCCAATGGGTTGTTCCATATAGATTTCTTCCTGCAAGTCCCCATGCAAGAAGGCAGATTTAACATCCATCTGATGGACTTCCCATTTTAAAGAGGCAGCAAGGGAAAGAACAAGGCGGATGGAGTTCATTTTGGCAACAGGAGAAAAGGTTTCAGTGTAGTCAATGCCTTCAACCTGTGAAAAGCCCTTAGCAACGAGACGAGCTTTATGTTTATCAACTTTCCCATCTGGTCCATACTTGGTTCTGTAAACCCATTTACATCTAACAAGTTTGCATCCCTTTGGTAGAGGAACAAGATCCCATGTATCATTTGTCATCAATGAATGATATTCTTCATTCATAGCTGCTTCCCAATGTGGATGGCCTAAAGCTTCTGCAAAAGTGTCAGGATCATGATTTACTGGAGCTTGAGCCAGTAAAGAAGAGGCTCTTTCAAACTGAGAACGTGTACGTCGCTGATCTGTAGGATCACCGGCAAGATCACCTGCTGCATCCCGAGTGGCACGGACCCATCTTGGAAGTTGAGGATCCTGAGAAGGTGGGGGAGGATTATCATCCTCGCTTTCATCATCTGAAGAAGAAATGTTTTCAAAGATAGAAGAGATAGGAAGAGGTGGCACATCCGCCGGACTAGGCTCGCAGGCCGATTTATTTTCATCAAATTTTACATCTCTTCTAATGATAACATTTTTGGACTTAAATGGAATAAGTCTATAACCTTTTACATCTTCAGAATATCCAACAAAAGTACATTTCTCACTTTTAGGTTCTAAAGCTTTATGCTTTTCATCTGGAATATGGGCCCATGCTTCACTTCCAAACACACGAAAGTGACTTACATCTGGTTTAATGGAACTCCAAGCTTCTTCTGGAGTGATATTCTCTAGAACCTTAGTAGGAGTGCGATTGATTATATAATTTGCACAATTAATTGCTTCGGCCCAAAAACTAAGACTGAGTCCTTTAGATTGCAGCATACAATTAGCCATTTCCTTTAAGGTGCGGTTTTTCCTTTCAGCTACACCATTTTGTTGTGGAGTGTATGGAACAGTATGTTGCATTTGAATTCCATTTTCGGTGCAAAAGTTGATGAATGTGTTTTTAACATATTCTCCACCATTATCAGTTCTTAGCTTAAGAATTTGATGTCCAGATTGTTTTTCAACAAATGCTTTGAAGGCCAAAAAAGTGGTAAATACTTCGCTCTTGAGTTTTAAGAAGTATACCCAAGTGCGTCTGGAGAAATCATCAATGAAAGTTAAGAAGTACTTGCAGCCAGAGAATGAAGCAACAGGAAGAGGACCACATAAATCACTGTGCACAAGCTGTAAAGGGGCTGAGGAGTGCCAAGAGGCACGTTTGTCAAAACTGTCCCGATGATGTTTTCCGAGTACACATCCGGAACAAACACCATCTCTGCAAGATACCATAGGAAGACCTGTCACCATATTTTCTTTACATAGATGCTGAAGGGAGCGATAGTTTAAGTGACCAAATCGCTCATGCCAAAGTTTGCTCACTTCATCATTATGAGCAACAAATACTGAGGGAAGATTGGATGACCCAAAGTTGTGAAACTTATACAACCTTTTGGAATCATCAGCAAGACCAGTAGCTAGAATCTGTTTAGGATCTTTTAGATCCTTGATTACAACATCATGAGGTGAAAATTCAACAATTTTACCTTCACCTGAATGAGTTATCTGATAGACAGATAGAAGGTTGCAGGATAAGGTTGGAACACATAATACATCATTAAACTGACCATTGTCTAGATGAATAGTTCCAGTCCCTACAACATTAAGAGATCTATCATCACCAATATATATATTTTTGGTGTTACAATCATTTAAAGAAGAAAACATGGCTTGGTTTTTGGCCATGTGACAAGAGGCTCCAGAGTCAATGAGCCACTCATGAGAATGAGAAGAAGAAGAAGATACATTTAATGCATAACCAGACTGAGATGATTGACAATGAGATGCAAAAAGTGCCATTCCGGAAGTTGAAGTTGAAGTAGGCTCCACATGGATGTTATGTTTCTTCATTGCGGCTTCCAAGGCTTCCATCTTCTTAAAGCATTTAGATTCTAAGTGGCCATCTCGATTACAAAAGTTACAATGTCTATCAGTCTTCTTCCATTTGTTTTTATTGGTCTTATCATTTTGCTGAAATGATCTTTCATTTTGAGGCTGAAATGGTTTAGGACCATTCTTTTGAGGATATGACTTCTTAGGATTCTTTGAATTTGGTTGCTGCTGGGCGGCTAACGCTTTCGTGGAAGAGTTTCCAAGATTAAGAAGACCAAGGTGTAAGAGTTTTTCTTGTTCTCTTATTAAGGAATCACAAAAGGAGTCAAAGGAAGGGGGCTTGTAGTCTTGTCCTTGACAAATGAAAGCTTCTCTTGTAGAATGGAAAGTGGAAACAAATACAGAGTAGGCTGGTCCCAACTTAGTAAGGATGGAATAAATAAGGTTACCATCGTCTTTCTTAACTTTAACACCTTCCAGGAGATATCTAAGGTTCTTGAATTTGGACAAGAAATCTTCAATGCAAGAAAAATTATTAGGATCCAAAGTAAGCAGCTCATTTTCAAGTTGATGGGCTCTAATTTCATTTTTAATCCCAAAAACTTTAGCAAGTTTTTCTAATGCTTCATGAGGAGTCTCAAGTTCCGCAATGTGGAATCTAAGATCAGGAGAAATAGACATCCCTATCAAACCACGTGCTTGATCTTGTCTATTTTCCCATTTTGCCGCCTTGTCTTCATCTTTTGGTTTCTTCTCTTGGTCTGTGGCTATTCTGAAGAGACCTTTACTTCTAAGTAAATCTTCGATGTAGGCTACCCATTGGAAGTAGTTAGTGCTGTCAAGAATGACTTGGCATGGGCTTTCCATTTAAAAAAAAACTGAAGCTGAAGATGCTGAAAGTAGGTATTCCAATGGATAGATCTCGAAAAAATAGGCGGTTTTAAAAAAAACGGCTCTGAAAAAGGCTTCCGGATGAAGAAGTTATGGCTTTTTGAAAAATAATTGTTGAAGTAGCCGGCAAAGTGCGCGAATGTGCGGGAATGAAAAAAATCCGCCCCCACAAAATGGAGACTTGAACCCAAGACCTCTACTCTCTTAAAATAGCTTTGAACCAATTGATCTATACAAAAAATTTGAGAGAGAGAGAGAGAGAGAGAGAGAGAGGGCCTCGGTTTGCGTGCTTGCCTTGAGAAAGCTCTTTTTCCCTACAAAACACAAAACACAAAACCCAACACGAATATGCAAAGAAAAACGAACCTTGCGGCTCGAAGTTAGCTTTAGCCAAAAAACTAGAAATTTAAAAAAAATCTCAAAGTTAGCTTTAGCCGAAAAACTAAATATTTTTCTCAATGTTTCTGATTTTCCGAGATCACACTAAGGTGCAGGGAAAAGAGCATACGCATGAGAAAAATCCTTCCTTTCTGTTTCTGATTTGCCCAGATCGCACAGAGTCGCAGGGCAAAGAGCATACGCAGAAATGAAAGGTATAGATCCGGTTAAAAAAAAGGCTAAATAAACTGAGACCGAAATAAGCAGAGAGAAAATAACAGTAAACTGCAAAAAAAACACTGTATACCTCCCGATCTGAAAAATGACGCAGCTAGGGCTACCGGAAACCTTTTCGCGTGAAACGAAAGGGGTTCTTCACTGGAACAGATGCTCCGAACGCAACAGAGCAGTCCTCTCGGCCCGAAAGCAGTCAGAAACAGCAGATCTAGGAAACGACAGCCGCATGCAGTTCTACCGGCTTCAGATTTGGATCACCAACGGACGCGGCCCTCAAATAGCTCTGATACCATGTAGGAATTTACAGGGTAAGTTCCACAGAAAGAATACCAAAAGGACACCGCTCACAACCAGATCTCAAATCAATACACCAGTATTTTTGACGTGGTTAAAACCCTCAGAGTGCAAGGAGGGAAACAGTCCACGGCCTGTCCCAACGTGGGTACTACAGGCAATTTATTAATCAAAGAATGAAAATTTACATAAGCTTCTCTCATGCACGGATTACCCGAACAATGACCCTCCATGCGCTTTAAATAGAACTCATGGACCAATCGGGTGTCAAGCCACGGATCAAGTGTCGGTAATACCGAGGTGAGAGTGAACCGTCAGATCACTACATATCGTGACCGTCGGATTGTAAGTTAAAAAATGTACAACGGTAAAGAAACACACTTTACCTAACTCTAACCTAACTCTATACTAGACCAAGTTGAACTTAACTATATCCTATGTGTCGGAATATCCTAACAAGGATTAATCAGATGATTCATTTACAGCAGACACGGGAGGAAGTATTTCAAAATACTTTCAAGTTGCAGGAGCGCATAAAGAAGATTTATGATAGGAAGGCAAAAACAGATAAGTTTCAGTTGGATGAGGTGGTTTTGAAATGGGACGCCCGGAATGAAGATAAAGGAAAGCACGACAAATTTGAAAATTTATGGAAGGGTCCTTATAAGATTGCAACATATTGTGGTCAAAATTCTTTTCTTCTCAAGGAAATGAATGGGGATGATTGTCCTGGAGGGCCGGTCAATGGTCGGCTGCTGAAGCGATACCATTTCTGAGTATTTTCTGCTCATTTTATCATCATTGTATATATTGTTCTATTTCTGTTCTGTTGCATGTGTGTACTGATCTCTCATCTTCAATCTAGGGCCCGCAGCGAAGGCTATAATTCTGGAGATGAAGGTTAGTTGGTTTGAGATTTGTCGAGTCAGTTTTGTCAGTCCTTTCAGTTTTCAAAGTTGAGTCAGTTTAGTCAGAATTGTGTTCAGTTTTCAGTCAAGTCAGCAGTCAATAATTGTGTCAAAGTTTTATGTTAAGTGTTGAAATAATGACTCCATCGCCCAATGGATGAAAGCACTGGTCTGCTCTCCCAGAGATCTGTCGTTCTTGGCGTCTCCAAGGAGTCACCATCCCCATTGGAGCCAATGTTAGAGTCGGTCCTTACAGCCCTCCGTCAGAGATCTTTTCGCTTTTGCATATCATTTTAGGTGTCTCACTCGTTCCACTTCGTTGCATTTCGTTAGGGGCATGCCATTGACTGACGAGGGGGTCTGGTTGTCTTGTGTTCCCTCATGCTTGTCCCTGCAGGGTTAGTCAAAAATTTCTTAAAAAATCATCAAAGTACATGGCCATTTCATTCATCGTCATACATGCTTAGTTTTGTTAAAAAAGGGTCTTTAGTCCTAGAGTCTAGGGTTTTGAGTCCCGTGCATACACATAATAAAAGCCCGTAGGCCATGAGGTTGGTTTCGTAAGATTTTCACTTAATATGTTTCCTCAGAAAGCATTTAAAAACATTTTAGGTCCAAAACTCTGTTTTGGAACTAAAATTTGTTATTGTAAATAATTGTAATTGTTTTATCTCAAAGGGTTTCAGAGCAAGCCTCTGATCTTCTCCAAAGCCAAAATGCCAGATCCCTGCAAAAATCAACAAAAAATGATCAGTCCAAACCTCAGAAAAGCATGGGAAAATCAAAAAACAGTGTTGTATTAAAAGACCAAAAGTGAAAAAGTGCCAAACATTACAAAGTGGGTTTTTGAATCAATTTAAATCAAATCAGATATTTTGTTTGTACATAAAGGGGAAAACAAGTCTATTTGTTCACAAATTACCAAGGCAAGATCGTGTTCAAGTGTTGGAGGGCGAAAATTGTGTTTGCAAACCCGTGGATAGTGTTACAGGTGTGCACTGCGCATAGGAAGGGTGCGCTGCGCATTGGGTAGTGCGCTATGCATTGGGCAGTTTGGGCCAGCATTAATTTACAAAGGCGCTGCGCATAGAAGGGTGCGCTGCGCATTGGGGTTGCGCGCTTCACATTGAATCTTAGCAACAGAAAAACTTGTATATGCGCCTAGAACTCAACCAAACTCACTCCAAGCTTGCAAATAGGTATGTTATCGCTGCCTAGTAATGTTAGGGTGTTTGATATATGTTTCAAAGATGGGATTTGATGTATTGGGTTTTGGGAAAATGAAACCCTAGGTTCATAACAAAGGCATCCCTTAAGTTGTTTTAAAAATATGTGGGTGGTTTAGTAAGATGTCCCTCATCCTCCATTGATAAAAAAAAAAAAACCAGCTCCTTGCTCATTTGTGCACCCTAGTCAAACATTCCAAAGAGCACACATTGTATTTTGCTCATTTGTCAAAAGGTGACTATTTTTGTCAAATCATGAAAACAGAACATTATTATTATGGCATGGTTTGTATGATGCTGTGGTAAACATACTAAAGTTTTGAGCATACATTGAAAATTGACTCCACCACACCTATATCACTCTATATATCATAGACATCTTGACACCAAAGCCATGTCAGACACAGGGTCAGAGTATGAACAGCAATATGATAGTGATTCTACAGCAGAGGGTAATGTGCCAAGAAGGTCTCGCAGAGGTGGCAAAGGTGGTAAGCCTCTCAGGGAAGAGCCTATTTCTTTGGTTCAATTGCAGGCTTGCCCGCTTGCAATGGATTGTTTTCGTCGTCAGTCATGCTATCGCTATTGTGAATTAATTTCACAATTCCAGCATCATCGTGAGCTAGCTCGTTTGTTCATTCTACATTTACATGATGGCCATGTAAACCTCGCCGAAGTTGATTTCATTTTTGTCACCAGAGACTATTGCAGAGGCCACTGGGATACCAAATCTTGGAGAGCAATGGAATAAACGTCAGCAGTTAGAGAAATATTACTATCAGCCATACATCAAACCTGGGTATATGAGGCACTTGAGTAGGGTTTTTCCTTTCCAATACCTGAATGATCAGTTTGCACCTTTGATGAAACTCATCATTCAGTATTTCAGTTGTGAGGGCAGATTCTCCCGTCTTTATGCATACCATGTTCATTTGTTGATGCATTTTACAAGGGTACGTCTGATGAACATTCCATACTTCATGTTTCACAACATAGAGAGGATGGTTGTTTTAGTACAGAGGAAGACCCCAGCACAGCAGCACAGGAGTATTTATCATTATGCGTTGATCAAGATCATAGTGGTTCATCAGTTGGCACAGCAGGGCATTACTTGGGAGGATTTCATTTCTCGTGACTTTTTCACAGTGCCACAGCCACCTCCCGAGATAGTTCATGATGAGGGAGGGCCTTCACATCAGTTTGACATTCCTGAGACCGAGCATGTCAGCGCTCCAGCATGTGTGACATATCAGCGAGGCCACAGGGCCTTATTTGCAGCTACACGACGAGTACTATCTCCACATGGTGTGGAAGGGGTCTCGCCTTCTTCTTCAGTATAGGTACAGGTTCAGGACAGAGGCAAGGGGCCAATTTATGAGGAGGGCCATTCAGGTGGTCATGATATTGATGATGCATTGGGTGATGTGGATAGGAGCCCTCCTAGCTCGAAGCTGAAAGAGATCATCCAAGAGCAAAAGACCGAGATTGATAGCTTGAATGAGAAGTTGCTGAAGGCGGAATGTCAAATCAAATACTTGGAGCAGTGCAATAAACAGTTAGAGGATGAGCATACACTTATAGAGCTGCAACGAATCCGTGAAGACCGAAGGTTGGCCCGTAAAAGACCTGGTGATTTGACACCTGTTGCGCGGCAATTTTGGCTTGAGAAAGTCAATCGACATCTGGAGGAGTTGTTGGCAAAGGCCAATAGAGACAAAGACATGCTTCGTCACATGAAAAATCATTATTGGGCTCGCATGCATGTTGGCAAAGCAAAAATGAAGATTTTCCAAAGGAGGTTGAGCAAAGCACTAAAACGGCGAAAGAGGCTAGATCCACTTTGAGTTTTGGCCGAGGCTTCGCTAGCTGAGCATGAAACATGATGGAGGGTCTTCACTCCGAATTTGAGCGAATTCGGAGAAAATTTTGTCATTTTGAAAATTTTGGTTCCCAAAAACAGGTTTTTTGGTTGTACGCGCAGCGCGCATGCGCGCTCGCTTTTGATTGGGACACTTGCTGGAGGAAAAATTTATATTTTTGGGTTTTTCATGGTAAGTTACATATGCTCAACTATTTCCAAAGTATTTCATCAAGTTCTGGACGGTCAAAAGGCACAAAAACACCATGAAAACCACCTTGCTGCCACCTTTTGCAACAGCAGGAAGTACCTCTGGGAGAATGCAGTTTTGAGAGGGCAAATGAGCTCCAAATTGAAAAATTTCACTTGGGGTGGAAAGTAGACATCTAGGGATTTCCAACGAGCTATCGTGAGCTCAATTTGGATGCCAGGAAGTGCCTCAAAATCAGTCTGAAAAGTGTGCTGCGCATAGAGATCAGGGCACTGCGCATAGAGGATTTTGGCCAATTTTTCACCTTCCAGCTCAGAATTTCGGCCAGTTTTCACCAGTTTCACTCCTTGATGTGATTTTTGACTCAACATGATGTAATTTGATGTATGTAAGATAACATGGCACCTATCTACCTTCTTCTAGATGATTCATTCACAAATTAGCAAACAATTAATGTAATGAATCAGTTTCCTTCTTTTTAGAGGCAGGTTGTTTTGGTCACCTAGATTCCTGCTCCATGTTTAGAATTTGTTGAAACTGCTCTTAGAAGGAGGAGATCGACCCCTAGAGGTTATGGAATGAGGTTAGTTTGATCTATATATGTAAATTTTCATTCAGTTGCAGAGGTTGGACTCTTGGGAAGATTTTGGCACACTATTGTACATATTTTTCACATTTGGCTAAGGAAAGATCAGAGATTTTGCAGCACCTGTTGGGATTCTTGTGGCTTTCAGCTCTTGATGTTGTTTTTTCTCGGTTATTGTAAGTTTATTCATGTTTACATGTATGCCATTCCTTCTTATGCTTCTGAAACTAAATGAATGAGTAAATGAGGTTGAATTCATTGTTCATAGTGCTCTTCCTTTAAAATTTGTTTAGCTTTACATGTTTTCGTCAGTTTGGAGAGGATCCATGTTCTCCTTTGCCCTCTTCAGCTCCTTGTCGTTCTGATCCATCCATACACCTGATCAAAGGCATCAAGAATATTGCCTACCTCGCCCCAACTCGATCTCTGCAAAGATCTGACCTCAATCCCCGCACCCAAAATTGGTTTTCCCATTTCTCCAACAAAAAAACTCAAAAATCTAAACCAAAATTTCCTCTCTTTACTAGCCTAAAATTAGTATTAAATTTGAGTCATCTCAGCCCCTTTGAAGACCTTTTGCCGAGATAGACCCGGAGAGAGCCCTCTCCTGTCCTCGTAGGGCTAGCTACGAGGCTGAGCTTGGTTTGATGTGGCCTCGAGTTTTGCCTTCCTCAGCCTGAGGTAGATTTGAGCGCTAATAGGTTCCTTTTTCGTTTTTAACGGAGCTCAAAAAAGAGATAAAAGTGTGCTCTGTGGTCAAAGGTACAATTTACAATCAAGCACGTTGGATTTTGTAAGTCAGTTGCAAAACCTACTCAAATCACTAGAAAATGGATTAAAAATACCTATTTCATAGAAAAAAAAAAGGAAAATACTAATGTTTACTCGATTAATGAACATGAAATAAACATAAAACAAGTTTTTACCATAGCATTTTTACCATTTGGAACTTAGCATTCAGTTTTGTGCTTTGAGCTAGTTTTTACCTCGATTTTCACCATCTAATTGCAAGAGATTATGTGGACCATTTCTCGAGCCGTCTAGACCAGGTAGGAGCTAAACCTCTCTAATTTCTTTTCAAGTCATTTTTTTGTCATTTCATGCAAGTTTTAGGGTTTTTTGGGGTCCCTGGGGTTTCATTTTTTTCCCTTAGGATCAACGTAGGCTTTCACATCGAAAACTGTGCTGAAGAGCACCAAGATAGAAGGTTGCATGCTCTACAATGCAATATCTCTGTGCATGGGCTACATTGGGCGAGTTTCCCAAGTTTGATTAGTTGTTTTCTCCAAAATTTGTCCTGTTTTTTGCATGGAAAGGATCCTAATTAAGCTTATGATTGTGTTTCAGGCCTTCATCAGATCAGAATGTCGATTACATGGAAAGAAAGAGAGAACAAAGAACAAGACATGGTTTCCCTAAACAATCCTGGTACAGTTGAGGCCCTCAAAAATGTGGGTTACTCAGATACTTTAAGTTGTCCGGAATGAGGCAAAAAATAGAACTATTGCAGTTCCTTGTTCATGCATGGGATCCGACGGCTCAAACATTTCACATTAGGGACAAGATGGTCCCTATTACCATTGATGATATTTACTTTCTTACCGGACTGTCGAGGCGAGGTGCCCCCATCTCACTTTTTGGATTTTCCCATGGAGGTGAATCGGTGAGAGATTATATTAGACAGTTTTTTTGGCCAGGTACACAACCTAGCAAGGATGGGAAAATAAACATCATGGATGTAGGTGATTTTCCTTTGAGAATGATCCTCTTCACAATCACAAAATTGGCTGGCAGTGTGACACTACATGTGGCAAACAGATCTTATATGCAGTATGCATTGGAGTGTCTAGAGCCAAAAGTTTTCCACTGGTGTGAGGATGTGCTTTCCTCAGTGAAAGAACAACTGACGAAGGTAAAAAATGGTAAGATGAAAAATTTCTGATATGTTTCGATCTTAATTGCTTTTACCTTAGAGAGAATCCCATTAATGCAACCACAACATGTATCACTGGGTGTAGTTGGTCTTAGAGATCCACATATGTAGAGGTGGGTCGAATTGATGGCTTGACATGTGGGTTAGTCAACAATCATTTTTTCCACTGTATTTTTTAGTTGTATCAAGCGACAACATCTCGTCATCGAGGAGCATCCATACTCAGGGATGGATTTCCATGGAGATTTAGATTTGATTCTACCAGTTGGAGCACAATGGGGTGCTATGGGTAAGTTGTTTGACCCAAGTGTTTTTTGATTTTTCAAGTTTCTACATGCTTTTTGTGTTTTTAATGTTTCCAAGACTAAACTAAAATCACTCTTATGCATGCAGATGTGGGTACTGTTTGACCTATGGGACACCAACAGGTTACAGGTGGGCCAGTGCGGAGAAACATTAGGAGAGCAGTTCTCCAGGACTTGGATTTGGCTGAGACCTTAGCAGAGTTGCAGAATCACATAGAGGGATTAATCCTTGGTATTCTGAATGCCCAGATTGAGGAGTTACCTATGAGGCTGTAGCGCCACACTATTGGTGTTCCTAGCCGCTGGGCTAGGCTTTTACGCATCATAGCACAGGCTGTGACCTGTTACCATGAGCACCACTAGATCTACTTAGGATGTTTTGCATGCATTTTGAGTTTTTGGGTTAGATGACCAAACGTGTCTTAGACACAAATTTTGTAAAAACTTTTAAAACACCTATCTATTTTACTTTTAGAGTTTTCTATGGTTATATGCAATCCTATTCAACTAATGATGTGAATTGAAAATATTACTTTTACATGTGTCGCAAATGTCTATTTAACACATAGTTTGCTAGAGAATCAGTTAATGTGTTAAGATTTCTAGAAATATGTTGATATTGAATATGTTAAAAATGTCTTTCCAAAATACGAACTCTGAGGAACATACGAAAAATTGTTGGATGTCAGACAGTATAAATGTTTGTTAGTTGTAGTACAATGAGTTGCGAGTCTAGCCTAACGATGATTCGGCGAATGCCAAGTGAAATGGCATCAGAGAGTAGTTCAATCAATGTGCTATACTCACCGATGTTTTTCATCAACCGACCGATACAAATCCCTTGGAAACTCACTAACTTGCCACTTGGAGGGAAAATAACCCATGCTGCAGAGGACAAGTTGTGTGTACTACAATTAGCACTATCGGCATAACCAACAAAAGGTTCCAAAGACTCCGACATCTGCAACAAATGCAAAGCAGATTACTAGCCAGATAAAAATCTCTAAAAGATATACACACAAACATGCAATGAAAGAATATATACAGTGAGTTTTACTACACTTCATCAAGCATAGTAACGTTTGAGGTACAACCTGTTTTGAGGCTGCGACAATGGAATCCCATCATAATCTACTAACTGTAGGCACCTTTTTACAGAACACACTTGACAATATAAGGACCCATCCACACTGGTTCAAATTTCCCTACTCCAAGTTTATCAACTTCTTGATTGTAAAGCAAGACCAGATCTCCTTTTGACAAGATACGGGGCTTGACATTTCTATCATATTGCTCCTTAATACATTTCTTATGCGCTTCGTTATCCAATGTGGCATGATGACAAGTTTCATCCAGATGGATTAATTCCAAGAAATGCACTTATTCTTCAAAAGTGTTGGGTAACAGGTCAATCATGAGTTTGAGCGATGAAATTTCGCATTGTATCGGTAAGTTTGCTTCCAAACTATACACCAACTAAAAGGGTGTGGATCCAATTGAATTTCTCACCAAGGTTTGATATGCCCACAAGGCAAAGTATAGGATTAAGTTCCAGTTTCTCTTATCAACCCCCACCATTCTCTGTAACATCTGCTTCAAGACTTTGTTGATGGCCTCAACTTGTCCATTCGCTTGCAAGTAATAAGGGGTATAACTATCATGTGACAATCCTAACTTAGTAGTCAACTCATCCATCATGTTATTGCAAAAATGCAACCCATGATCTGTAACTATGGCTTCTGGTACACCAAACTGGGCAACCACATGGTTAAAATAGAAAAGAGCAGTTGTTTCACCACTGTTGTTCAATGTTGGCATTGCCTCGACCCATTTGGTAAAATAGTCAACGACGACTATAATATACCCATGCCCCTTGGACGAGGTGGGGTTACATGTCATAAAATCAATGCCCCATTTGGAAAATGGCCAACAACAATGACTGGGTGCAATGGTGCATGTGGTAATATGGTTTTTTAGTCATATATCTAGCATGCGTGACAACTTCTAACAACAATAATACAGTCTTTGAATATAGTTGGCCAAAAGTAACCGGAATGGAGAATTCTCTGTGCGGTTGCATATCCAGATAAGTGTCCACCACAGGCACCTGAATGGAAATCATTTAATGCTTTCTTGGCTTCCTTATGCGTGAGGCACCTCCATAAAACCATATTGATACCATGACGGTAAAGAGTTTCGCCAATGATCAGATAATCTTTGGCTTGGTATCGAATACGTTGTTGTTGCGACCGAGAGGTATCAGACCGGAAAGTTTGGGTCTGGAGATAGATCAATATATCTCCATACCATGCGTCAGATGACGATATCAGAATCAGAGACTCATCCAAAATCAATGGTTCAGATGTTGAATCAATGGAGGTCGAGGGAAGGTCGCAAAGCAAAATCTTTGAATAGCTTGCACAACTGCCAAAGCTAGTTTTTCGAGATATGAGTACTTACTTTCTGTATTTTTGAGACTATGGCTCAAGTAATAAATTGGATGTTCAATCCCATTTTCTTCCTAGACTAAAACCATGCCAATGGTTGTATCTGCAGCGGTGAGATACAGGTAATAGTCGTTTTGGTAATTTGGAGAATACATTAATGAAGCTCTGATCAAGGTATCTTTAAGAGCATCAAAGGAAGCTTGCGCAACGTGATCCCAATGGAAGGGTATATCCTTTTTCAAAAGACGTGTAAAACTTTTAGCCATCTCAGTGTAATTAGGAATGAACCTCCTCAGAAAGTTTGCTTTCCCTTGGAGTATCTATAACTGTAAAAGATTTGAAGGCGGAGACAAATCCAGAATTACTTGAACCTTTAATGGATCGAGTCAAATCCCCTCTATAGACACTAAAATCCAAGAAATCGACTAGAACCAACACAAAACACACATTTGTGTGGATTGAATCGTATCTTGTAGTGTCGACACCGCAAAAATATTGCTCTCAGATGCTGCGGGTGATCAGTCCACTTTCATGAATGAGCAGGTAAATTGTCAAGGTAAGGTTGAACAATGTGCTCGATGTCATGGAAGGCATAGTTCATTGCCCTCTGAAATGTAGCCCCTGCATTCTTCAAACCAAAAGGGAGTTTCCTATAAGCGAATGTGCCCCATGGACAAATAAAAGATGTTTTCAATTGGTCCTGTGGGTGGATATTGATTTGATTGTAATCGGGATATCCATCCATAAATGAGAATATTTCACATCTGGCACATTCATAAATAATATGGTCGATAAAAGGAGTAGGATAATTGTCTTTTGGACATGCTTGACTTACATCCCTATAATCGACGCACACTCGAATTGTTCCTTGTTTCTTCATGATAGAAACAAGGTTAGAAACCCAGTCAGTAAGAGGTACAGGGTAAATGAAACCAGCTGGAAAGAGTTTTTCAACTTCTGCCTTAATTGCAACAGCTTTCTTTGGATGAACAGGTCGAAGCTATTGTCAAACTTGCTTGACATCAAGGGTACATTTTGATTTTGTGTTCAACAATACTAGAGTCAATACCTGGCATCTCCTCGTAATACCATGCAAAGATATCTCTAAATTTATGAAAGAGAGTATGGTAACTATTGAGTTCTGATGGAGAACAAGATTTGCCAACATGAATGCTCTCTAAAATATTAGGCTTGGTCGAAATATTAATAGAAATCATTTCTTCAATATTTGATAGGCTTCTTGCTGATTCTACTGTGCCTATGAAAACTGAATTCGAAAGGAAGTCAACAACTGAAGGGTGGTTTAGTTCATTTGAATAATCTTTGATGTCATTTGGAAGATGTGAATGATGATGATAATCTTCCCATGGTTCTTTTCCTATCATCAATGATTGGATGATTCCTTCATCCGTAGAATGTATACGAGAGAAAGGATCCGAAGAAGTACCATATTCTAACAAACGGTCTACCCATACAATTGGTGAATGTGGATTTGGGTTTTCTGCACAAGCCCGAAAAATTGATTTCTATGCTAATTTAATGGGGCTTAGCAGCATTACCTCAAATTTTCTATCAACTTCAAACTTGTTGGTAATCCTCCTTAAATCAGATGAGGTGGAGGAAGTCATGTTACAAGTCTCTACTCTTACCACTTCCACCAAATCAGATGGTGATGATAGTGTAAAAGTACCCATTAGGGAAGGATCTTTAAAGAGACCTACACCAACACTTTGAAGTGACAGCGGGGGTCTATATACCAATGGAATGCTTCTTGTAGCTTGTGAACTATTGGAAAAGAAGGCTAGCTAATCGATGACCATGATTCCACCCTTATGAGGGAAGGCAATAGTACGAAAGTACGTAGAAACAATAGCCATAGCATATACCCATGGCCTTCCCAGTAAAATTTTGTAATCGGAGGCTCCATCAACTACCTCAACTTCAACAGTAAGTGTTTTGCCGCCTAGTTCAATTTGCAGGTTACTCAAAATCCCACAAGGAGTATATGTTCTTCCATCAAAATCTTTTAACGTGGTTGGTGATTGTGAGAATGGTGGTGAACCAAGTGTTTTCCGACAGCTCGTTGACATAATGCAAGTAGATTCCCCCTCATTAATAATAGTTCGATGAACATTCATATTGAGAGATTTTACTTGAATTATGAAAGATGATTGCGCTGGTAACTGTGGTGTATATCTCACATGGTTAAAAACCACAAGAATGGAATCCATAGGGTCTATTCCGCTAATTGCTGACAGTAAAGCCTACTTCTAGGAGGGACAGTTTTGTAATACCTCGAATGTCGACATAGCTAAAGGTGATTGAGCAAGATCTTCTACTATATTATAGTTATGAGTTGCTCGAGCTCGAGGGTTAAATGTCGATTTATGCACAACCCCCTTTGGTGGTTTTATTGTCAATTCTGGTACAATATGTGGAATATTTTTAGATGAAGTTGAATTTGAAGGATTAGGTTGATCAGTGGCTTGATTATTTGACGATGACGGTGGATTTCCATAACCTTTGTTTCTCGTTGACACAAAAGCTTCATTTTGTGGCTTTTTGATGGATAATATGAGTACTTGGTATGCGGAAGCATGGTATTTTGCAACCAAATGTGTCTCCGTATTTGGAAACGAATTAGTCAACACTGCAGATGTGTTTGAAGTCTTTAAAAGTTTAGAGACCTCTTAGCGGTGTGGACAATCTCTTGTAAAATACTCGTCATTACATATTAGACATGGATAACGAGGTTTCCTTGCCGAAGTAGAGGAATTAGATGATTTTTGTTGAGGGGAATTATCTTTTTTCTTTTTATTTTTCCCCTTTTTCTTGCCTCTTGGTTGCTTTTGATTTTTTCCTTTGTCAGATGACACGACATTAAATTTGAAACCAAGAGTATTTTCTGATGCATTGGTAGTTTGACTGGTAATGGCAAGATTTTGACCAGATGGTCTTCCTGCCATTTGTGTGCTCAAAGAACCAATCACACCATCGCCAACATGAGAGTCCTTACTCGATTGTGGAGGAGGAGGGACAGCGAAAGTTGGTCAGGGTGCATTTGGAATTTTGTCATAGAGTGTGCCGGATTGTGTGTAAATCAAATCCAATTATTCGGCATGAACAATTACTTGATCTTCTGTGACAACTCCACCTTTTTCCACATCCTCTGTGATTGATGGCAACAAGGATTTTATGAACCACTCAGCTAAAAGATGATCCGCAACATATGTCTTAACCATACGACGACAACGTCGCACTCATGAATATGATCTGATATATGGGTAGCAGTCGTCTATTTAAAGCTGGTCAGAAGTTCTGTTCCAGTCTCGTATCTGATAGGTAATTGGAAGTGGGTCAAAAATGTGGTGGCTAAAGTTGTAAAGTTGTCAAAAGAAGCTCTTGGTAACTCGATGTACCATTTAGCAGCCAAACCAGTAAGTGTTCTTTGGAAAAGATGGAGTCTAACCGAATCAGCGTTTAACGAGTTCGATGAACACCACAAATGAAAGGTCATGACATGATTTGATGGGTCCTCTTTGGGATTTCCATTGAATTTTGGAATGTCATAAGGGAACTTCTGTGGAATTATCAGCCACCAAGGTGCATATAAAATTGGATCATTAGTGAGCCGATTTAAATCTGGTAATTCTAAAGTTGCTACAAATGGCAACTGTCGATTCAGGTCAAGTTGAGCATACCCAGGATATGATGGAATTGCCTAAGCAATAGGTCTTTTCATACCAACATAGGGTATCTGCATTTGGTAACCTTGGTAAGGTTGTTGTTGAAAAAATCAAGCATAAGGTGGTTGCTAATAACCAGGTTGAATTTGTGGTTGTCCATAACTTGCAAAGCCTTGTTGACCAAGACCTTGGTAAGCTTGATATTGTCCAAACCCAGGTTGAACCTATTGGGCAAGTCCAAATTGGGGTTGGAATTGCTGGAATTGGGGTTGTTGAAATTGAGGCTGCCATGATTGTTGAATCAACTGTTGTTGTTGTTGGTACAACTGTTGTTGATTTAATGGTTGTTGTTGCCCAGCAATGAAAGGTTGGCCAGGTTGTGAATAAACTATACCAGTGTAAGCTTGGGTCAGTCCAGATAAGGGTATACTAACCTGAGGTTGTTGTTGAACCCCAGAAACAAGTGGTTGTTTTACAACAACCTAAGAAACTTGAACTTCTTGACCCGAAACTTGTGGTTGCGAGGTAGAAGGACCAGTTTGTACCGGTTGAGATACAACAGTTTGAACTTGTGACTGTGGTATAGTAGTAACAACAGGTGTAGTAGGAATAGCTGACACAGTTTGCATTGGTCGTGTTGGATACATAAGCCTTGGTTGGACTAACATTGTTGGTTTCCATAGACAAAATCCAATTCCAAGTTGACCTGAATACTACGGGATATTACCATATGACAGTCCTCCAGAATAGGGAGGATAAGGTGAATAAGCATATTACTCTCCATATGGTGGCAATCTAGTATTTAATGGATACATAGGTCTTTGTTGACCAGATTTCCCAGCTTGATATTAATATGCAGGATCAAATTGTTGAGTTCCCGTTAAAGAAGAACCTGGTAAAATTCTAGTTGAGGACATGGGTGATGACCATGGTGTAGAAGCAACCCCTGATTGGGTTCTAGATAAAGATTGGTAACCAACCAGGACGGACAATTCACCATATAGGTGTGACTCAGGTGTGGTAGAAAACATCGAAGAGGTTGCAACAGAATATTCTGCTGCAGCTACATCAGATGATATAGTCTGGGATGTTGACGATTGTTCAGCCATAGTTAAT
This sequence comes from Pinus tabuliformis, assembly GCA_031772625.1. NCBI lineage: Eukaryota > Viridiplantae > Streptophyta > Pinopsida > Pinales > Pinaceae > Pinus > Pinus tabuliformis. The sequence goes on along the minus strand of CM062810.1, from coordinate 104,786,416 downwards.
TGACCCAAAAGTTTTCCTAAAGAATCAACGGGTACTTGCAAATAAGAAGGATCAAATGAAGTAGTAAAATGAGGAGTATGAGGGTAAAGATAAATCCTAGCTCCAAAGTGGAATGGGGTTCCAGGTGTAGAATCTTCTCCCAATTATTCCTCTATAGCAATTAAACCTAGTAGAATAACTTCACCGTCTGGTCCATAAAATATTTCTGGTGTTGATAAAGTTGAAGTTCCAGTAGCTACTGATGTCTAAGGGGTAACTGGTTGATCGTCTTCTAGTAAAGTAACAACTTCTGAATGTTCAAATTCGAAGTCCAGATGTTCGGGTAAATGAACAACAATTTCAGAAAGAGGTTCCTGAACAACTTCAAGCTCAGATGTAACTTCTATTTGAACTATGATAGGTTGTGGATTAACTTTTGGTTGAACTAATTCAAGTTTAGAAGTAATTTCTTGTTGAGAAACTTCGAGTTGAGGATCAACTTGTTGTTGAACAACATCAGTTACTTTTTCACTAGGATCAATGCTAATGTCCTCAGGTAATTATGAAAATTCTCCTTCAGAAACAGATGTACCAGAAATGGTTGGAGTAACTGGAGTTGTAGTACTTACCAAAATAGATGATTCAGGTAATTTAGATGAAGAACTAGGAGTTCTTGATGTACTTGATTTAGTTAAGCGAGACCGCTTTGACCGAATAAGTGTAGCTTCTGGCAGCAAAGGTGGTTTTCTCACTGTTCTCCATGAACTATGAGGTAAGGATTGATGTTCCTCCACAATTTCTGATCAATTTTATTATCAAAAAAGAAATAAACAAAAGGGGTAAACTAGGAAAAATGTTCACCAAGCAACTGTGAACTACAGAATACCTCCTGGTGAACCAAGATGTACGGGCAAGAAATCTACCCAAATGCTGTGTATGGTGTATCATAGTGTACAAGGCGACTGACTTGGTTAATTAAGGATGGATAGAAACCTATAGTTGTCCTCCCATATATACCTGAAGGTACGTGGAGGCCCAATTTGTATAAGTGATGTCTAATGCAAAACTGCACAGTGAGAGCATTCCCATATAATTTACATACTGTAACACCACCCTATATACCCGAAGGTACATGGATGAGCTACGATATACTCACATACGTGGAATGAGGTATCACACTTGGGATGTATTGCAGATAAGTTAGCAACAACCAGTTTGTTTTACAATGCCAAAACACATCTCTAGCCTAGAACCACTAAATGTTCTCATTAATGGAAATGCTCCATTAGTTAAATTGATGTTAATTTTAAGTTGATCTTGCTTAGGAATCTGCCTTTCAAGTTCACCAGATGATGTATTTTGAAATTCCTAGGAATGCAACTATCATGATAAGCATTCTTTCCATTCAATTTAAGAATGAAAATCCTAACTACTTAGGGATAGAGAAATCATATTTCTTTAGATCAAAGAGCAAAGAGCACAATCTAATGCAATTTCCCTACACTATTCCCATGAGCACACACAAACATTTTCAATGCAACATGCATGTATTTCTTTTCGATTTCCTTAATGTGAATATGAACAAAAGGAAATATGCACATACAACCAATCAATATTTCATAAGAACGAAGACTTTTACGACAGTTCTAATTCGAAGGAAGAGAAGAATTTATGACACTTTCTTTCGAATGAAGATTAATCAACTATATTCTAACTTTGACTATCGATTGATAATGACAAAGGAAACATTAAGAAACATTAATCAATCCAATCAAAGTTGGGCTAGACCAGGAGATAGAAACTTATTTTCTGAGACATAACATTCATTGATGAATCAGCAAACCAACAAACAGAGAAAAGTTGGCAAAAACACTTTCCAAAGGTGGGAAATTGGCCCTACAGGATCAGTGCAGCCCAGAGTGGGAGACAGTGTGCTCCAGAGAACTGTCCCTAGGCTAGGGGTGCTCTATAGCACACTGTGTCCCTCACAAGCCTGCATTGGTGATAGTAAGCCATTTCAAGAGGCAATTTGACACAGTTTTGACCATTTTTTCAATGAAAAGAGCTAAATTACAATATATTAACACAAATAAGGTTTGCAAGGATGTCCTAGGAGGTGGATAAGCTACTAGGAAAGAGGATCTTCCCCATCGGAGTCGCCAATTTGTTTTGGAGAATTTGGTATCTACAGATAAATACTAGTTCCCTAGATAAGTAGTTGTATCTAGAACAATAGATTAAAGTGTTTTATACTTTTCCTATAAGAAATAGATAAGATGAGAAGATAACAAGACCTACTTGTAGTTCCTCTTTCCTCTCGTCTCCCTTGTATCCATAGAAAATTTTTGGCGAAATTAAGGGGTTTTAAATTTTTAGTGGGCGAATATTTTGTATCATAGTACATGTTTACAAATCACCTCAAATATCCCACCTTATTTTAAGGGAGAGGGTAAAAAAGGTAAATTTAGCCCTTGAAATTAGGAGTTACAACCTTCTATTGGCCCATTTTCAAGAATAGGTTTTATTTAAGTGAATCCATTCGCCCATTTTCAAGAATAGGTTTTATTTAAGTGAATCCATTCGCCCATTTTCAAGAATAGGTTTTATTTAAGTGAATCCTATGGGCCAAAGGCCCAAATACCATATTTATAAAAGAGGTATGGTAAATTAATAAAAATATAAATAAATGAGAGGTATGGTAAATAAATAAAACATTTTTTACATTTACTCCATAAGTCACCTTATATACATGCAAGGGTGTAAACAAATAAAAATATAAGTAAAGTGGAGGTATGGTAAATAAATAAAATGTCTTTTTATACTTACTCAAAAGGTATGGTAAATAAATAAAAATATAAATAAACTAGACGCATGGTAAATAAATAAAACCTCTTTTTATATTTAGTCCATGACCCTAGTTCTATTTATGAAGGCTCAAGAAAGAGGTTTTATTTAAGTGAATCCTATGAGCCAAATACCATATTTGTAAAAGAGGTATGGTAAATTAATAAAAATATAAATAAAAGAGAGGTATGGTAAACAAATAAAACATTTTTTTATATTTACTCCATAAGTCACCTTATATTTACGAACACTCAAAAAATGCGTTATATTTAGGTGAAACCTATGGGAAAAATACTATGGGACAAATACCATGGACTAGATTGTTATTAATACCATGCAAACAAATATTATTAACCCTCATATTAGTATTAATAAAAATAAAAATGGCACATGGTATTGACCCATGGTATTCACCAAAATGGCACATGGTATTGACCCATGGTATTCACCTGGAATGTAGCCTATTTAAATGGGGGAATTAAACCAGCATAGATCCATCTTTACTCTGGATCTACTAATCCCCGAGATGTATCAAATATCGTGATATGCAAACTAGCATAGAGTGAAAAAAAAATTGATCCGATCAAGAGTAAAAATTGATGTTGTAATTTAATGTATGTTAAACATTTTAGCTTGGTTAAAGTAAAAAATAAAATAAAAATCAACTATTAATTTTATTAATTTTTATAAATTACTAATAGTAATTTTTATGCTCTAGGTTTATGATAACCCATGGTATTGACCCATGGTAATACCATGGTATTCATGTGAGCATAGACTATTTAAAGGGGCAATTCTATCATCTTAGATCCATCTTAATTCTGGGTCTACCAAGTGCTCAGAGGGATAAATAGATTTCATCCCCCTAAGAGTGGTAGATGTGGAGTTAAGATGGATATAGGTTGGTTTTTATGATAATGAAGATATTAAATAGACTTAGGAAATTATGTTGTAAAAACATATTAAGGTGAATGGTTAAAGCGTAGACATTGGACAAGTATATTTTATACTTCTGTTTTAAACTGAAACAAATCCAGGGCTAAAAGGAATGGATTGATTGCACTAGTCATCCTTCTATAACTTTCCAACATATGCTGGAGGAAACAGATTGTAATTTGGGTAAATTTTCTAATTGCAAACAGAAACATACTTGTGTATTGGCAGGGTGGTTACGAGGTCCCTAGAAGTGATGAATTTGAATTTTTCTTGGTTTTATATATAGTATTAGGTTTTTTTTCTCATGCCTTCTGTGAATGGCACGGGTGAATTTTATCCTACACCCACTAGGTTGTCGATATGTAATTTCGGTAATTTGGATTTCAAAAGATATTTTAAAGAAATGCAATGATTTCATTTGTGTATTCAATAAACACAAGATTTTATAATTGGGTAAAATATTCGCCATGCCTGGTGAGAGATTCGCCAAAAAATTATATATACATATCATATTATTGATAAAATTGCCTTCCATTTTTCCTATATACCATGGAGATTCGCCCATTTATTATACATGTAAATTTACAGGGGGTTCTTAAAATTTTCCCTGCTTGTATCGATCTTGTCGCTCCTTCCCGTACTTAATACATTTGAGAATTACCCTATAAACACAACAGAAAACAAAGAATTGATGAAAACACACGATCTGTTGAATATAACTGAAAGGAATCAAATACAATTCACACATATAAGCATTATGAAGCAGTACAAACATATGGGAAAAAGGTTCAAATACTTTATTAGATAGAAGAAGGAATTACAGCCATTGGTGTCTAATTCAAAGCCATTCCTCTAGCTTGGATCCCATCCACATCACATCAAAATAATGAAAAACTTGTAGCATCACAATACTTGCTTCAAAGCCAAATCGCATAGCAACATTATCTCCTTATAATTCAACATAATCTAGCCCCTGATCACTTAGATGAATGGTCAATTTATAGGAAGATGAAGGAGGTTTTGTCATAAATGGTGGCATTGAATGACCTTCCATAGTTAGAATTACTTTCATGGAGGAAGGGATGAGAGGATAGGATGCACCTTAACTCATTCCTCATCCATTTTCGAGCTCATAGGTGTTGATAAGAGAGGGAACCTTCTAGATGAATCCAAAAGATAAGAATATTCCCCAAACCCTATGTGAATTTTGCTCATTCTTGCCTAGCACAGGTGAAAGGAAGCCTAAGTACTCTGTAGAGCACCCTGGCAGTGGACTCAACTACTTTGCAGTGTGTTATCACTGAAAATTCTGTTGCCAAAATTGCTCAGACTAGCTTAAGGACAAAGTGTTTTCGCAGCGCATAAATCCTTTAGCAGTTTCGCAGCGCAACCTGTTTTAGGTGATTTCGTAGCGCATAATTCATATTTTGCACTGGCTGCGCTACGAAATTGGGAAATGACAGATATTTAAAGCGGATTGATCGAAATAATGCAGGAAACGAGGTTTGTCAAGCTTGTCATATTTTGATGGTGATTATTGGCCAGGCGCTGCAAAAGATATGATAATGCAACTTCAACAAGCGAAAGGAAAGACCAAGAAAGCTGCAACCAAAAGAGCATCAGAAGCTGCATCACAAGCTGAGCTTGCAAGCAATACCTCAAAGGATGCTTTATTAATGCAAAAGCTCGGGGAGTCCATATCTCCAATGAAAGAAGACTTTATTATGGTTCGTTTGCAATATGCATGTTCTCATTGTTGTCACTTCATTGTTTCTAGCGAACGCTGGGCTTGTAGCCAATGTAAGAGTTGACAATTATGTGATATTTGTTACGAGGCACAACAAAAGCTTGATGAAAGGGAGTGGCATCCTGTCAACAGTAGGGAAAAAGCATTTATTTAATTCTGTTGAAGTGACAGATGTTCCTGCAGATACTAGGGATAAAGATGAAATTTTGGAGAGTGAATTCTTTGATACCCGTCAGGCCTTTCTTAGCTTTTGTCAAGGAAATCACTACCAATATGATACTTTGCCACGTGCCAAGCATTCTTCCATGATGGTTCTTTATCACTTACATAATCCTACAGCACCTGCATTTGTAACCACATGCAATACCTGTCATCATGATATTGAAACAAGGCAAATAAGGCATATTTCTCTGTTTTGAGTTGTCAACTTTCAGGAGGTATTTAGAGCAGCTGAAAGACTATTTTTGAAAATTGAAAGAGGTTTTTATTCCTAACATATTGAGCTATAAAAACCTCTTTCAGTTTCTTCAAATTGATTATGATCTGGGAGAAACGAGTGACTAAAGTTGCGTTACGAAACTGCTGTAGGTGCAGTTTTTAATTTCCTGTTTTACACATCTTCTTCAAAGATAGATTCTGGGCAGCTGGAGTAGTTTTTTAAAAAACCAAAAGAGGTTTTTTTTAAGTACAGATTTTTTCACAAAAACCTCCTTCAGTTTTTCCAAATACGTCTTCTGTGAGAAATTACGAGCTCTGTCTCAAGACATATTTTTCAGCCAGAACATATGGGAGTAGTTGGTTCGATTGCAGATTTATGGGTTAAATATGAAGCTGAAGTGAAGGAATTTTTCTCAAATGATAGTGCTACTAAAGCTGTTGTTGAAGATACCCTTTATGACAATGAACGTGAGCCTGAGAGCTGAAAACAAAGCCTTGAAGAAGGAGGTTGTAAATTTGAAGATACAGCTAGGTCAACTAGCTCACTGACTTGAAGAAAAAGGTGCCATTCTTAGTTTTGGGTCAATTTTGTTTAAGCTCCATTATTTTGAAGTCATATAAGTCTTTGATACTGTGGAAGAAGTCTAAAGAGTCAGAAATTCAAGCAAAGAATGCCTTAAGACAAATGCACTATGTTTTAGCAAAAACAGCAGTTTCGTAGCGCGCTACGAAACTGCTGTAGGTGCTGTTTTATAAGAAAAACAAAGAGTTTAATGATGAGGTCAGCAAATTTTTGAAGGAAATGCCTCAAGAACGTAAGGGAGACCATACAAGACTCTCCTAGCTATTCAGAGAGTGACAAGTGTACTTTTTGGAGAAAAGGTGAAATATTTTGTCTTTAGCTAAAGCTTTGTTAAAGGTACTTTATGACCGAATTGTTAGGGTTCTGGTTATGGTTTCCGATGATTTGGTTTGTACACCTGTTCAGTCCACAAGGCTTCCAGCTCATTGGGAATATGGTGATATGCGTTGTTTTTGAAGAATTAAAGAGCTGGGAACATGTTCTTTAAGTAGTGAAGAATAGTGGGAGACAAGGACCGTGAAAACAGGGCACTTATCTTAATTGATTAATGAGCCATCTACGCAGCCAGTATCCAAAGCCAGCTCGTTCAGTGTATTCTCCTCCAACATATCTCGTCCAAAACAGAAAATATACAGGTGTCAAGGATCAGAAAGTCATCATGCTACGAGGAGGACAGATTTGAGTTTTGATTTAATTAGGATCTTTTGTAATTACAGTTCAGCACTTATGTAATTAATGAATTAGTTAAACAACAGATAGGAGTAGTTAATAGCAGCCTTCGAGCTCGCTCTAGGTGGTTAATAGTGTATTCCTATATATGGATCAGACTTGGATGTAATTGGGTTGGATGTTTTGAAAAAGAACAAGTCTATTTTGGTTTATGTAAAGCAGATTTCAGTAATGCAAACAGCTGTTGTTTCTTCTCAGGATTCTCAATAGATCTTATTGTTCAAATGTATGGTGGTTTATTCTCTTAATGTTCTTTTACATTCTTGTTATGGCATAATCACTCAGAACTCATGTATCATGCTCTGACTTCCTGTATGCTTTGGCAAACTGTATTTTATGTAAGTTGTGTTTGAACATTAGATGTAAAGAGCCCTGATTTCTATGAAAAGATGGTGTTTTTGTTTGCTGAGATGTGTGAGACTCCATGAGCCCAATGGGAAACAATTTGATATTTGTCCAGCCAGCTTATTTTCATGTGTTTTTTTGAAGAGTTAGCCATCTTTCCTTGTCAGTAGTCCATATTGATAATCTGTGAGAGAGCCCTCTCTGACTAAGGAGGCTAAGCCTTAGTCTAAAGCCTGGTTTGAAACAGTTACACAGAGTCTTGCTGATTGGCAGCCTTCAGTACCTGATTTTGTGATAACATTTTGGTGCGTCTACCGGGAGCCTGAAGATTACTCATTCCCGTAGTTATGAAGCTGAACTTCTGAAGGTAGCAGCAGCTCAGAAGGTTTTTGAGGCTGCAAATCTACCTTGGCGACTCCATTGTTGAAGAATTCGAAATTCATAGGTTCATGGTGATTTCACTGGAGTTATGAAGGACCCAGAAGCTACCATTCTTAGTTCAAGGTATGCATGCATATATTTTTCAGGAATTCATGGTTTCCCAAATCATTTTCCCAAGGATGCATATTTTCTAAGGAATGGTCCCAAATTTAATGGAGAAGATTTGAGTTTAACTCTGAAGCATATCTTAGATTTCTGTCATTTTGCTGAGCTTCTTAGAGTTAAACATGAGGATGTTTGCATTATGTTATTTTATGATTCACTTCAAGGGAAATGCAAACAATAAATTGAAAGTTTCCCTATCAAATCCGTTAAGTCATTTCAAGACTTTTGGCTTATGTTTTTGGAGGAATGGATAGATAGGTCAGAGGAGGTGGCAAACTCTCCCTCAGTTGAAGGTTTCAAACAATGGAATAATGATCATAGTAAAGAAGAAACAAATGAATCTTTTTCTTTGTCCTTGTCCTCATATCTAAAATCCTTTGACTGCAAGGCAGAGGATAGGATGAGATTTTTGGATGAAGTTGCTGAGGACATTGAGAAAGAAATTGAAGGTTTAGAAGGTCAAATTTAGGCATATAGTTTTCATAATCATGATCATTATTTTCAGAAGTTTTCTATGGCAGAACGCAAGGAGAGAATGCTGGTTCCTTTCTCTTTCACGATTGAGGAACTGAACATTGTCGTTGAAGATCAGTTGGCACAACCTGAAAGTTACAAGAATCATCATCAAGCTGATCATGTATTCTGGGATCCTGTAGCTGACTACATGGAAGAGTTTTACTCTCAAGTTTTTCAGTTTTTCTATGAAGATCAGAGGCAATTTCAGTGGCAGTGGTCATCACAATATCATTGTGGCTCTGAACTCCGATGCAGTCAAAAAACTCAAATATCAGATAAAACAGAGGATTGGCTACATTGGAAATTTCATATTGATTGAGCAGAAAGAAGTTGAAATTGTTAGGGTAGGTAGGTAGGTAAATGCAAATAAGCTCAAGGTTGACTGAGCATTTTTTTTTTTTAGTAGATGTAGTTTTCTTTTTCCTAACAGTGATCAGCAAGCTTAAGCCCAAGGTGAATGCCCCAGAAGCTTGAAAGGGATGCTTGTCAAGCAAATTTTTGTTTGTCATAAATAGATAAGGCACTGGACCCGCGAGTTCTTAGTGTACCACAAGGGCACACTATCCCAAGTGGAGCCACTGTTATCACTGAAAATTCTATTGCCAAAATTGCTCAGACTAGCTTAAGGACAAAGTGTTTTCGCAGCGTATAAATCCTTTAGCAGTTTCGCAGCGCAACCTGTTTTAGGTGATTTCGTAGCGCATAATTCATATTTTGCACTGGCTGCGCTACGAAATTGGGAAATGACAGATATTTAAAGCGGATTGATGGAAATACTGCAGGAAACGAGGTTTGTCAAGCTTGTCATATTTTGATGGTGATTATTGGCCAGGCGCTGCAAAAGATATGATAATGCAACTTCAACAAGCGAAAGGAAAGACCAAGAAAGCTGCAACCAAAAGAGCATCAGAAGCTGCATCACAAGCTGAGCTTGCAAGCAATACCTCAAAGGATGCTTTATTAATGCAAAAGCTCGGGGAGTCCATATCTCCAATGAAAGAAGACTTTATTATGGTTCGTTTGCAATATGCATGTTCTCATTGTTGTCACTTCATTGTTTCTGGCGAACGCTGGGCTTGCAGCCAATGTAAGAGTTGACAATTATGTGATATTTGTTACGATGCACAACAAAAGGCTTGATGAAAGGGAGTGGCATCCTGTCAACAGTAGGGAAAAAGAATTTATTTAATTCTGTTGAAGTCACAGATGTTCCTGCAGATACTAAGGATAAAGATGAAATTGTGGAGAGTGAATTCTTTTATACCCGTCAGGCCTTTCTTAGCTTTTGTCAAGGAAATCACTACCAATATGATACCTTGCCACGTGCCAAGCATTCTTCCATGATGGTTCTTTATCACTTACATAATCCTACAGCACCTGCATTTGTAACCACATGCAATACCTGTCATCTTGATATTGAAACAAGGCAAATAAGGCATATTTCTCTGTTTTGAGTTGTCAACTTTCAGGAGGTATTTAGAGCAGCTGAAAGACTATTTTCGAAAATTGAAAGAGGTTTTTATTCCTAACATATTGAACTAGAAAAACCTCTTTCAGTTTCTTCAAATTGATTATGAGCTGGGAGAAACGAGTGACTAAAGTTGCGCTACGAAACTGCTGTAGGTGCAGTTTTTAATTTCCTGTTTTACACATCTTCTTCAAAGACAGATTCTGGGCAGCTGGAGTAGTTTTTTAAAAACCCAAAAGAGGTTTTTGTTAAGTACAGATTGTTTCACAAAAACCTCCTTCAGTTTTTCCAAATACGTCTTCTGTGAGAAATTACGAGCTCTGTCTCAAGACATATTTTTCAGCCAGAACATATGGGAGTAGTTGGTTCGATTGTAGATTTATGGGTTAAATATGAAGCTGAAGTGAAGGAAGTTTTCTCAAATGATAGTGCTACTAAAGCTGTTGTTGAAGATACCCTTGATGACAATGAACGTGAGCCTGAGAGCTGAAAACAAAGCCTTGAAGAAGGAGGTTGTAAATTTGAAGATACAGCTAGGTCAACTAGCTCACTGACTTGAAGAAAAAGGTGCCATTCTTAGTTTTGGGTCAATTTTGTTTAAACTCCATTATTTTGAAGTCATATAAGTCTTTGATACTTGTGGAAGAAGTCTAAAGAGTCAGAAATTCAAGCAAAGAATGCCTTAAGACAAATGCACTCTGTTTTAGCAAAAACAACAGTTTCGTAGCGCGCTACGAAACTGCTGTAGGTGCTGTTTTATAAGAAAAACAAAGAGTTTAATGATGAGGTCAGCAAATTTTTGAAGGAAATGCCTCAAGAACGTAAGGGAGACCATACAAGACTCTCCTAGCTATTCAGAGAGTGACAAGTGTACTTTTTGGAGAAAAGGTGAAATATTTTGTCTTTAGCTAAAGCTTTGTTAAAGGTACTTTATGACCGAATTGTTAGGGTTCTGGTTATGGTTTCCGGTGATTTGGTTTGTACACCTGTTCAGTCCACAAGGCTTCCAGCTCATTGGGAATATGGTGATATGCGTTGTTTTTGAAGAATTAAAGAGCTGGGAACATGTTCTTTAAGTAGTGAAGAATAGTGGGAGACAAGGACCGTGAAAACAGGGCACTTATCTTAATTGATTAATGAGCCATCTACGCAGCCAGTATCCAAAGCCAGCTCGTTCAATGTATTCTCCTCCAACATATCTCGGCCAAAACAGAAAATATACAGGTGTCAAGGATTAGAAAGTCATCATGCTACGAGGAGGACAAATTTGAGTTTTGATTTAATTAGGATCTTTTGTAATTACAGTTCAGCACTTATGTAATTAATGAATTAGTTAAACAGCAGATAGGAGTAGTTAATAGCAGCCTTCAAGCTCGCTCTAGGTGGTTAATAGTGTATTCCTATATATGGATCAGACTTGGATGTAATTGGGTTGGATGTTTTGAAAAAGAACAAGTCTATTTTGGTTTATGTAAAGCAAATTTCAGTAATGCAAACAGCTGTTGTTTCTTCTCAGGATTCTCAATAGATCTTATTGTTCAAATGTATGGTGGTTTATTCTCTTAATGTTCTTTTACAGTCTTGTTATGGCATAATCACTCAGAACTCATGTATCATGCTCTGACTTCCTGTATGCTTTGGCAAACTGTGTTTTATGTAAGTTGTGTTTGAACATTAGATGTAAAGAGCCCTGATTTCTATGAAAAGATGGTGTTTTTGTTTGCTGAGATGTGTGAGACTCCATGAGCCCAATGGGAAACAATTTGATATTTGTCCAGCCAGCTTATTTTCATGTGTTTTTTTGAAGATTTAGCCATCTTTCCTTGTCAGTAGTCCATATTGATAATCTGTGAGAGAGCCCTCTCTGACTAAGGAGGCTAAGCCTTAGTCTAAAGCCTGGTTTGAAACAGTTACACAGAGTCTTGCTGATTGGCAGCCTTCAGTACCTGATTTTGTGATAACACAGTGCACCCTTACAAGGGCTTACCTACACTGGTCCCTCTAGAGGCTGTTTTTGGATGTCTTCAAGTCATGAAACTGTCTGGGAAGGAGGCATTCAAAGGAGTGACTTGTTTAGGGCATGTAGAAAATAAAATTAGGGTTTGATGAGCCTTAAAACACTGATCTGAATGTTGGGATTGATGTGCCCAAATGGATATGTAACAGGAATTCCATCAAAATCTACTAACTCGTAGGCCCCTTTTTCAAGGCCTCGCTTGACAGTGTATGGACCTAACCACATGGGTTGAATCTTTCCTGAACCTAACTTATCAGACTCTTGGTCATATAAAAGCACAAGGTCTCCCTTCGAGAAGACATGAGGCTTGACTCTTTTGTCATGCTACACCTTGATGTGTCTTTTATGAGCTTCATTAGCTATAGAAACATCATGTCGGGTTTCATCTAAATGCATCAGATGTAAAAGACACTCCTCCTCTATGGAAGTGGCAAGAAGAATTTCAATGGCTAGTTTCAATGATGGAATTTCACATTCAATTGGGAGGATAACTTCCAGACCATATACCAATTAAAAGGGTGTAAATTCGGTAGCAGTCTTATTGAGGTTCTGTACGCCCACAAAGCAATGTAAAGGAGAAAATGTCAGTCCAATTTGTGGACCCCTACCATGCATTCAAGCATCGTCTTAAGAACTTTTTTGATGGCCTCAACCCGTCCATTAGCTTGAGGATATTAGGGAGTGGAATTTTCATGGTAAAATCCCAACTTAGTAATTAGTTCGATCATCATATGATTTCGGAAATTATTTCCATGATCTGTAACTATTGCTTGTGGAACACCAAACCATGCGATGACGTGACAGAAAAATAAGTATGCAACCGTTTTTCCAGTGTTGTTAAATGTTGGCATCACCTCAGCCCATTTAGTAAAGTAATCAACTACGACAATAGTATAACCATGCCCCCCAGTCGAGTGAGGGTTGGATGTCATAAAATTCAATACCCCATTTCGCAAAAGGACCAACAACAATAAGGGGATGCAATGGAGTGGGCGGAGCACGGGCCTTCCGATCATATATCTGGCATGCATGACACTTCTAGATAGAGAGGATGTAGTCGCAAAATATGGTAGGCTAGAAGTAACCAACACGTAAAAAATTATGGGTGGTAGTATACCCAGATAAATGTCCGCCACATGCCCCCAAGTTGCATTCATTAAGAACTTTCTCGACCTCCTCAAGTGTAAGACACCTTTGTAAAATTGTATCGATACCACGACAGTAAAGGGTGTCACTGATGATGATGTAATTTGTAGCTTGTTAACAAATATGTCGCTACTCAGAGCGAGAGGTTTTAGAACTAAAACTCTAGGTTTGGAGATAAATCAGAAAATCTCCATACCATGGGTTAGATGACAAGTCATGTCATGACATGTCATGTCATGACATGTAATGTCATGTCATGTCATGACATGTCATGTCATGTCATGTCATGTCATGACATGTCATGTCATGTCATGTCATGTCTTTTCATGTCATGGGTCATCATTTTCCACATCATTTGTGGATTATTTAAATTTAATATTGGAAAATTTAATGTAAAGTGGAAGTCCAAGAGTCATCCATATAATATGAAAAGTCATGAAGGAGTCAAAGAGTCATAGAGAATTCAAACATTCATGAGGGTAGTCCAAGAGTCACAAGGGGGATGAATGGTCACCCCATTTGTTATATATACACCCTCATAGCTCATGCAAATGAATTTTCACCTTGGCTTCTCCTACTTGGAATTAGAGAGGAAGATAGTTCTTTTGGAGGAGCAAGTGGTTGCTTTAACGATCCACTATTGGAGCTAGTGGTGTTCACTGTACTGATGTATCTTATAACTTTCACTTAATTTAGAAGCTCATTGAGCCAACACACTTTCATGCATTTGTTGTAAATATTGTAAGACTTTTCTTTGAATGTCTGTGATGTATGTTGTTTTCATCTGTACTAAGGAAATTGAACTATTTCAGTGGCTTTTGTACTTATCTTGTTGAAGGTGTGTTGCATGTGTTTTAACAATCGTTGCTTCCATATGAACTATTTCGTTAGTTGATCAATGATCATTCATATGTATATGCTGTGTGTCTTTACTAGATTAGTACTATTACTCTTCTTTTAAAGGCTCACTTTTATCTCCCTTTTGGTAGAAGAACCATTCTACATTTCATCATTCCACAAGGAATTCCCACTTGTTCACCTAAAAGTACATGTCCATTACTCTCTTGTGCTGACCATTATCGCCAATCCAAATCTCTAAGAACATATGACAGTCGAGCCTTATTTTCGGAAGGGGTCCCACACCAAACAGTGCGAAGTCTAATTGGGACTTTTTATCAAGGAGATCCTCTTGGTTGACGAATTTCCAACACCGTCAACATGATAGCATGACAAAAAAAAATTGAATAATAAAGAGAGGTTTATCTTTTTCATTGGTTCAATATAAAGGCAATTGGCTTAAATAGAGAAAAATTCCAGCCAATTGTAGGTAGTTGTCTATGATTTTAACCTGGTATCTAAATTGTGGTACCACTAAGGAAAGTAAAACAAATGAAATTCTCAAATTAGTTTCCCCCTCAAAGAAAGCTTCCCCCTTCAAGAGAGCAATGCAAGCTTAAGAAAGTAATTCATTGTTGATTTCTTTAATCATACCAATATTTGGCACTCACACTACCTTCCTTACACAACATATGGAAGACACTCCCTTCTCTACTGAATATTCCTTCAAAAATTATTCTTCAATGCTCTTACATGTTTGCATAGAAAATCCAAGTTATTGTCTATTATAAAGTTGACTACAACAAAATTATTTTGGTTCTGTTAAATTTTATAATCATCTTCCTTTAAAGATTCTAATGGTTTCTCTCCAATCACTATGGTTTTTACTGTTGCACATTAATTCCTTCCTTTTTCTCTCTATGTCTTCATTTTCCTTCTCATATTCCTTACTACCTTGCATGGATTTCCTTCATAGTCTATTTAGTGCTATAGTCTAACAAGTATATTTTTCCTTGGTAAAGCTCCCTTTTCCTCTTCTCTAAAGCTTTTAAATAAACTCCCACCTCTTTTCCTATTTGAACTTCCTCTCATAGCAAGAATGAAAGGTGATGATAGAGTCATAACCCACCTTCTTTTGGTTCCATTAAAGTGGGGGAAAATTTCACAAAATGTATGAGGTGGTTTCTAAGATTTAGGAAATCTTTAGGTTTGCTTCTAATATTTCAAATAGGTCTAAAAGTTAGGCTTGACAACAACATTATAAAATAATGAAGGTCAGGATAATGGCAATGTGGATAGGATGATTAGTCAAAGGAGAGATAAGTAGTTAGGCAACATATATTCCCTTAAACCCTCTTACCTTCCCTAACGATTTCATAGCATATTTAGGTGCTCATTCTCAATCAACCTTAATTTGTCATTAATTTCAAATAATAATATTTACAAAGATTTAAAATGACTTTAATATATTTATTCATGGTGTGAATAAGAAATAGTGATAAGAGTATTTAAAGAAAACAATTAACATCTCATGTAAAAAAGAAACATTATAAATTTAAATTCAAATCATTTTAAAAATCAAATCTCGAAATTACACTTATATTCTCACTTAAAATATCTGAGAACTATCATTTCTCTTTTATAACATATTTATTATATTCTGATTTAAAATATTTGAAAAAACATAATTAAATGTCATTTCTTTTGTTAACAAATTTATTGTATTTCTTTTTAGTTGAATCTTATCAAACATTAAAATTCTCTCTCAATTTCTTTAATAAATATTTTTATTACAAAAATATTTTAACTAATATATCATTTCTTTCTTATAGCATATTTTTCTTAAAACATATTTATTGTACTTTTTTTTGGCCGATCAAATCTTATGAACATTAAAATTCTGGTTAATATTAATATTTACAAATAATTAAGATTACAATAATATATTACTTCAGGGCATGAATAAAAATATAGTGAAAAATTATTTATACAGAACATTGAATATTATAAAATTAAATTCATTTCATTTTTAAAATCAAATCAAGAGAGTGAACTTATATTTTCATTTAAAATATTTTGGAAAACTATAATTCAATAAATACTTTATCTGGTAACATATTTATTGTTTTTCATTTTAATATATAAAATATTAATAAACATCAAAATTCTCTTTTACTTTCATATTTTTATAGAAATATTTATTTTAAGTGATATCTCTTTCTTTCTTATAATATACTTATCGTAGTTATGACATATTTATTATAATATTTTTATTAAATCAAACTTTATCAAACATTAAAATTCTCTTTCAATTTTCTTAGTCTATATTTTTATAAAAAGATTATTTTAAATAGTATATCAATTTTCTTTGATACTATATTTATTGTATATTGTATTTTTTTGGGGGTGAATCAAATCTTATCCAATATTAAAATTTTCTCTCAATTTTTTTACTCATTATTTTTCTAAAAAAGATTTGAAGAAGAAAAAAAAGATTTTTAAAATCTATATCTATTTATATGGTGAATCTAATTTTGATAAAATTCAATTTATTTTTCTAATAAAAAATATAATAATCAATGAACAATACTCAATTTGTTTTGATGTAGAAAAAATTATTTGAATCAATCAAATGCAAGATAAGAAAATATATGACATATATGACAGTAGATTTGCATATTGAAAAGCCCAATACCTTCTTCCCATGTTGTATTTTGTCCTTAATGAGTTCTTAGAGTCAATTTGTTGTTTTAATTTAAATAAATAAAATAAAATAAATATTTTTAATAATTAATAAAACAGAGAAGAAACCCACTTTGAATAATCCTTTAAGTTTGTAGTGGAGCTAATAGGGAAAAAAGATCACTTTAAATGAATGAAGTGTTCAATGAATCCGATGCCACTGAATATTCCATGGTATGATGGAGCTAGAGACAAAGAGCTAGAAATGAATCCCACATGATGGGGACTTAATATTCAAAAGCATGTTGTCATCATTGACAAGAAATTCTCATTTCACCTTCACTTGGTCTCAATAGGAAAGGTAGAGCATCTTCAGTAAGGAAATGGTTAGTTTTGCTTCTACTATTTCAAATAGGACTAAAAGTTAGGCTTGACATCAACATTATAAGAGAATGAAGGTCAAGGTAATGGCAATGTGGATAAGATGATTAGTCAAAAGAGATATAAATAGCTAGGCATACATATATTCCCTTAAACCCTCTTAGCTTTTCTTTTTGATGATAGCATAACCTATTTACGTACTCATTCTCAATCAACCTTGATTTTTCAATAGTTTCAAATATCAATATTTACAAAGATTTAAAATGACCATAATATATTTAATCAAGGTGTGAAAAAGAAAAGGTGATACAAATATTTAAAGAAAACCATTAACATCTCATGTAAAAAAAAATAACATTATAAAATTAAATTCAAATCATCTTAAAAATCAGATCTAGAAATTACACTGATGTTCTCACTCAAAATATTTGAGAAACCATTATTAAATAAATATTTGATGTGATATGTCATTTCTATCTTATAGCATATTTATTATATTCGCATTTAAAATATTTGTGAAAACATAATTAAATAAATATTTGATGTGATATGTCATTTCTTTAGCGTAACATATTTATTGTATAGTTTTTAGTGGATCAAATTTGATCAAACATTAAAATTCTCTCTCAGTTCTTTTAATAAATATTTTTATTAAAAAAATTATTTTAACTTATATATCATTTCTTTCTTATAACATATTTATTGTAATTTTTGGGCCACGAAATCTTATGAACATTAAAATTCTGTATTCATATTCATATTAATATTAATATTAATATTAATATTAATATCAATATTAATATTTATAAATATTTAAGATTACTATAATATATTTATTTCATAGCTATATTAATATTTACAAATATTTAAGATTATTATAATATATTGATTTTATAGTCTGAATAAAATATAGTGAAAAAATATTTATACAAAACATTTAATATTATAAAATTAAATCAAATTATAAATCACAGAAGCCTAAATATATAAATTATAAAATTTAATTTAATTATTTTAAAATCAAACCAAAAAATTACACTTATATTTTCATTTAAAATATTAATAAACATTAAAATATTCTTTTAATTTTATATTTTTATAAAAATATTTATTTTAAATGATATGTCTTTTTTTTCTTATAATATATTTATCTTAGTTATAACATATTTATTATAATATTTTTGTTAAATCAAATCTTATCGAATATTTAAGTTTGCTTTCAATTTTCTTAGTGAATATTTTTATAAAAAAAAATATTTTAAATAATATCAGTTTTCTTTTATAATATATTTATTATTTGTATTCTTTTCGGATGAATCAAATCTTATCCAACGTTAAAATTCTCGCTCAATTTTCTTACTCATTATTTTACTTATTATTTGTCTTAAAGAAATTTGAAAAAAAATAATAAAATAATCTATATCTATATTTATATAGTGAATCTAATTTTGATAAGAATCAATTTACTTTCATAATAAAAAAAATAATGATAATCAATGAGCAATACTCTGTTTTGTTATAGAAAAAATTATTTGAATCATTCCAATGCAAGTTAACGAAATATATGACATATATAACACGAGATTTGCATATTAAAAAACCTAATACCTTCCTAACACGACAAAAAATTTCCTATGTTATATTTTCCCCTTATAAATTTTCAGAATCAATTTGTTGTTTTAATTTAAATAAATAAAATAAAAAAATATTTAAGAAAATAGAGAAAAAACCCACTTTGAATAATCCATTAAATTTATAGTAGAGCTAATAAGGAAAAAAAGAGATCACTTTCAACAAATGAAGTCTTCAATAAATCCGTGAAGAAACACAGAGTTGCCACTGAATATTCCATGATATGATAGAGCCAGAGAAAAAAACCAGAAATGAATCCCCACATGATGGGGACTTAATATTCGAAGGCATGTTGTCATCATTGACAAGAAATGGTGGTTGCACCTTCACCTTCACTTGGTCTCAATAGAAAAGGTGGAAGCCAACCACATCTGATGTTTTTTACCTTTAGCAATACTTACATTATCCACTAGAAAAGAGTCAATGATATGGCGTCATTTGAAAACACATAAAAGAAGAACCATCTCAAATTATTCGTGGTTTTTTAATTTTATTTATAGATTTAATAAAAGAACATAATTTATAATATATTCTGTTTAAAATGAGTTAATAATATTTTTTTTAAGGTAAAGTTTAAAGTTTTTTTAAATATGGCAATTTATTTTATTAAATATCATTATTATTGAAAATGTACTATTTCTAATATATTATGACATTAAGGAATTTAGACTTCTGTGATTCATAACATTGTTTAGTAATCTTCGGCAAAATCACATAACCAATCTTTTGTCGACGCGTTTCGAACCAACCAGTGTGGTTCATCATCAGGACAAGTTGAAGAACCAATCAAGCTAAGCCGGATTGGTTCTTCAACTTGTTCTGACGATGAACCACACTGGTTGGTTCGAAACGCGTCGACAAAAGATTGGTTATGTGATTTTGCCGAAGATTACTAAACAATATTATGACATTGTTAAGTATTTATTGACAGGGGAAATATGGCAAAATATTTAAATTGAAAAGAAGGCATAAGAGTTAACAGTATGTGATTTTACTTAGCAAGTTACAGGTTCAAAACCGGAGGGGTAAAATATGTATGTCTTCGTAAATTTTAGTAGTTAAATCGCTATGTGGATATGGTTCCCTTGTCCTACAATTAAGCGAGTCTCGTACACCAAATGGGTCTCTTATCCCACAATTAAGGGAGTCTCATATACCAATTTGGTGTCTCGCTTGCTTATGACCTTAAAATTAGATTATTACTATTACTATCTAATTAAGAATACAAGAATATTTTTACTTCATATATGTATATGATTATTACTATTACTACTATATGACTAAGAATACATTTTTTTTTTTTTGACTTTTTTTTTTTTTGCTTATAAATGTATATATGTATACTAAGCATAAAAATGATGTTGTAACAATGTCTCTAATTAACAGGAAGTCAATAACATAAAATCATAATTATCATACCCAATTTGATTGTGTTATCAAAAGATAGTTTTCCTTGATGGAAAATCAGTCTAGGTTGACTACGACTGAGTAGCAGTCCATGTTGATTCTTGATGACATCACCAAGGAAACAAGGTAATGTGAAATAAAGTATCTACATCATGGCATTAGTATCAACATAATGCGTTCTAGAACCAAAAACCTGGGAAAACAACATTACATTCAAACAAGAACACTCCAACTAGCAAAGTTATCATAAAATAGCCTCTTTGTCATTTTTTTTTACAAAGTCACTCAAAACAGTCAACTTCTCATCCAAGTACAAGAAAATTAGCACGAACTAAGGTGACATGAAAGAGTAGCATGCATTAGTAAAAAATGTGATTATTGGGGTAGTGGAGTATGATTATAAAGGTAAATATGGTGGAAAAGATGGGAAAATGGGGGTAAAAAGGATGTCAATTCCACATCCCAACTGAAGCAATTTCATGTCCTTATGTATACCCCTCAGTTTTTCTTTAGTGCATGTTATGGGTGTATCTCAAAGAAATTGTGGGCTACAATTGTATCATATATGAAAGTCATGTAACCCATGGAAATGGTTAAAACCAACCACCATATTTCTGTATTTCCGACCTTAAATTGCTTCCATCCAATGCACCTTGTTTCATCAATTAATTTCTCCTATAAAAATGATCTAAGACCTTATTTCAAACTTTAATTACCTTATTCCTCCTCTTTGGAGATCACAAGGAATTTCCACATGTTCTTAATATTTTTGTAGTCAAACCTGGCTCTTCAAGAATCTGTAGTGGTCTACCTTCCATATTTATTGTTACAGTGTCATGAATTAGCTTCCAGCTTATTTGATTTTGCATAAATGAAGTAAATTCCCTTAGCTAGATGTCTCCTACATAAGGTGAGAAATTAAACTTCTCTCCAAGGAAAGCAAAGTCATGTAGATACAATTCACACAAAAAATTATATTCTACAAAATTGGAAAGCTTAAATATCTCAAGAAAGGACTAAATGTTAGTCATTCTATGCGGTGTTTCTTATTTCATTGTTTCTAATATGAAAAGGAATTTTTTTCCTTATAGAAACAAGGGGTAGAAGGGAGAGGGTCTCCTACAATTCAATACACTATGTGCAAGGCTATACATATGCTCCTTATTTTCCTATAACACTTGCACCTTCTCTTACTTTCTCTCTTTCTTAACCATGTCCCATTTTAATATTTGAAGCATCAATTCCTTAACCCAGTGATCATGGAAAAATTTTCTATGCTCACTTAATGAGATCACCCCTTTCTATATTGAGACCACTAGTTGTCACCATTTACAACTCAGCAAGTAAAAATACTTGAAATGATCATCCAATTTAGGTTGTATTGTCTCTACTATTGTTACAATAATATCTTTAACATATTTTTGCAGATCCTCCTATTCTTCCATCTCTTTCTCTTCTTCCAGTTGTATTGCCTCAACTATTGGTTCTTGTTAATCTGTAGCATTTTTGGAAGGTTCTTTTGTACCAATGATTTTATTCCCCCAGGTCACTTTGCTTCAAATACTAGTTCTTTTGTGCTAGCAACACCTTCAATAGGTTCTTATGTCACAACCTAAAAATCCTTAGACTATTATGCTTCAATTTCTAGCTCCTATGTAGAAGTAACATCTTCAGAAAGTTCTTATGTCATGTCCTAAAATTTCATGCCTTTCACTTCAAATTCTCTTTTTTCCCTACTAAAATAGTTACATGCTTATGAATTTCATCTCTTCTATATCCATCATCCTCAAGAAGTTTTCACACACCTTACAAAATGAGATTCTAGTCTTTCTAATTTCATATGTTTCTTAGTGTTATATTTTTCCCTTTGCATAGTGATTTGGTTTCTTAAGTCATCATTTTCCTTCCTTAAATTATCGATTTACTAAGACAGAAGATTGAATTTGGAGTTACTAGAAGGGGGGTTGTCAATTTGTCTATGTTTATATTCTTCCTCCTTTCCCTTGCTGGGTTGCTCCTCTAACTCTTTCAACTCCTCTGTAGTAGATGGGGTCAAGCGCGATGGAGTAGGTGATGTTTTAAAATGACATAAACCCTTTTATTTGGGTATTTACCACCCATATTTATTCAATGGTATCTTCTTCACTTTCATCTATGGGTGTTGTTCTTCCATAATAGAGCATGCCCCATACTTCAAACTTTTTGATTATCTATTGATAACATCCACTTGTACTTCATGATGTAGGCCTTCCCCTGCACGCGAATATCTTACTGTTGACTAGCATGATGGGTTTCATCAAAGATGTCACTATAATGGTTTTGAGTAGGTGTATCAGCAAGGGAATTACTCCTCTTGACTAGCCTTGCATCCTCTCTTTCAACACCTTTTCTTTTCTTCTCATACTCAATTTCTATCTCTTACATGTATTCTAACTTTTCCTAGCTCTGTTTCAGTTTTCGTTGCTATCTCACTATTGTCGCATGCATGAAACTGTTTCATGGACGTTGACCAAACCGATGAACTACCTCACCCACATGCATGCTGATCTGTTTGTTGAATCTTTCGTTCATGTTTTCCATGCATTGTCAATCACTTCTACTATCACTTATGTGTCGTCATAAATTTACTATCTTAGTTGATTTTAGTTTCCTATTGGCGAGTCGGGGCAACCTTGGCTCAGACTCTGCCTTAACCAAGGCCACATACTGCAATCTGGGGAAGAAAGGCTCACCTTCCTCTCTAGATTTGTGCATTCCTACCCAGCATTGACCTCTAGGACTATTTTTCACATTTCTGGAGGACAGTGGTTGCTTGGCCTAAGAAATTGCGTAAATTTGTCCCTAGGCTAGTAGTCCTTCCCAGCTGGAATTGCACATTGTGAAATCCCAACAATCAGCAGCTAGAATGGATTGTGCATTGCACAGATCCAGTAGTAAGCCAATCTCCCAACAACCCAGATTATGCCTTGTGCAATCTTAGCAGTCGGTCTCCCAACCTCTCAGTCGAAATTGTGCAACCTTCATGATCCTGCACCTAGATATATTGCAAGTCAATTCTCATGTTCATTTTGGTTTTCAATTGATAGATTGCTTGCCATGAGTGTTGACATGTCTCTAGGTATCCCAGGTGCTCATCTGCCTCTCAGCAGTACAGGTACAACGGTTTCTAGGAGAGCAGAGAGGAAGACACCATTCAGAGCACAATTAGGGATGCAGTTGATCAAGTGTCCATCGACTTGCCTAACCACGAAGACATCAAGCTTCTCGTAGAAAAGGACATCAAGATATGATAGCAGCAACATCACAACGAGAAGCGTCTGAACAACAGCTGAAGACAACATACCAAATGCAACAAATGTAAGAGGAGGGTTGTTGACAACACGGAGGCAGAACAAGGTTGCAAGCCCAAGCAGGTCCACCGATGATCAAAGCAGCTTTGGAGACTTCGTCTATGAAGTGACAACGCGACATGAAGATCACAAGAAGGCAGAAGATCGAACAAAGAAGGAGCTACATGTGCTGAAGAAAAAAGTCAAGAAGAACATGAAGCTACATAAACAGACGAATGAGTTGCAACAAGAATAGGAATAGCAATGGGTGAAACATGTGTGCATGGATGAAACTCTACCCGTACAAGTTAAGGATGCATCCCAGCAGCCTACACAGAGCAAACTTGGTGAGAAATTTTGTTGATCGCATGAAATGGATTCAACAACATTCATGTCGTTTATCGCACGCATGCAATCCAACCCATTCAACACACTCACCAAGGCGAAGACAAGAAGCAAGTCCAACTGGGGCTGAACATGTACTTCGGCAAGTTGACGCACATGACCACCAGCACACACTTGAAGATCATAACAGAAACTATGCATCAATGCATTTCCAGTTCAACCATACCCAAGAAGACCATGCACATGTTGGCAAATGAGTTGGATGAAGGGGCCGAACCAATGCACTGGTTGCAATGGAGGCAACAATTCGCTTCAGCAAGATGTCATCATGAGGTGCATGCACACCATCAAGGACGACCAAGCTTGGCATCAGCTCGCCACCTTCATCATCACAAGCATGTCAGACAGTTAGTCTCATCACAGCAAACCGAGTGTCAGTGATTTCTTACAAGGCTTGCTCAAGCCATGTTGTCTCACATGAGTACATGTGCATTGTAATGTTGAGTCATTTCAAGTGTAAGTCAAGTGTCAATGGTTGGATGTAACAGTCATAGAGTAGGTAAAGAGTCATGAGGGTAGTTGAACTATCACAAAGGGGAATGTTAAGGGTCACCCCACCCTTTGCTATAAATAGTCCCTCATAACTCATTGTAGAGGTTTTTTGGTCAGCCAAGCTTCTATTAAGACTATCTTGAAGAAAGCTTGGATACTATTGTAATGCACCTTCGCTTCTCCACTGCACGGAGCTAGTACATCTCTTTGGAGGAGCAGGCGCATGTGCCTATAACATTTCACCGATGGGACTAGTAGGTTTACATGGATATATTGTATGATTGGAACGTACACTTTTATATAATAAGAGACAACATATTTTCATGCATATGTTGTTATTGTAGTTGGATTGTTCCAGTTGCCTTAATGATATATGTTGTTTAACTTACGTATTTGTGTATGAACTGATTAACATGTAATTATCTGAATCTTGTTGCAAATGTATGGTATATGTTGTTAATGTTGTCACTCTCCAGGTCGATTGCTCTACCAGACACCAAATGGACCTTTCACATGAACCTTGTTGTAACAACCGTTGCACTTGTTCGAACTGATCGGTGAGTGTTGTACATGCTATCTTACCTTGTATGTTGTGACTACCGCATCCGAGTGGACTGCTCCACCGAAGTTGTGTATGTCCTTTTGCGTTGTGTGTTCCTAGTCGAGTTGGGACTGATCCCTTTCAAACTGGAACTCACCTTCACCCTTTTCTCCCCCCTTATGTGTTAGAACCTCTCATACATCTTCCTAGGCTCACTACAGTAGTCACACCCTTGCTATTGACAGAGTTATCTTACTTTCCTCTATGCGGCATCGCGTTCAAGGCATTACCTTATGACCCACTGTTAAGACTCCTACACCAAATAGTCTGAGGTCTACTTAGGACTTCTTACCAGGGTGATCCCCTTGACATGTTGGCAGGTCTAGTACCATGAACATTTCTAGCGTTAGAAGAAGGGCCTGATGACAGGCAATGTCCTCTCATCTAGTTTTGAACCTTTGCATATCTTTCATGGAGTCTTGTACTCTTCTTCCCCTGAGGTGTTTTTCGAATCGTGAAGATGTCTCCATCTTGGGGAAGATTTTTTATCTCTTGTCCACTCACATGTATGATGGTGAAGGTGAAGCGGCCTGGCCTGAGCACTTACATAACCTTCTTTCCATGATTCATGAGGAAGTTGAGTTTTCTAACGAACAGGTCAGTTTCCTGCTTGCATACACACTTTGTGAATCTCCATTTCATTGGGTGCTTAGCCTACCATCTCACACCATGCACTCATTTAAGAACTTCTGTGATCTTATTGAAGACACATTCTATCATTTTGATCCAGACCATCCTGACCAGAAACTATTACAACAACGGAGGGCTCCGCATGAATCTGTTATTAATTTTTGGCAGCACTTCCGTGACTTGCGGTTTCAAGCTCTGAGGAGCCAGATGAAATTTTCTTATCTTTGGGACTGGTTCGAGTACTGCCTTAATAAATATGCCCATCCCAAGAGAAATTTTGTGATCAAGCCTTGCTCAACATTCTTCGTTGATGGATATGCACAATATCATGTTGAAGCGGGCACTATCTCAACTGACTATCTGCCTTCCTCTTATTCAACAACTCTACCACTGGTCAGTGATGCTGAGGATCATGCTCACACACCTGTTCATCCTTCACACCCTCCCAATATCATTTCACTCAATTTTCATGCAGATTTGGTTATGAGTCCTTCGATTCCTCATATGCATTCTTTTCACCTCTGTCTTCACACCTGGGTGTTCCTTCAGATGATATTGTCTTATGTTTGTCCATTCCGAACTCTTTACTTGTTGTGAATGAGGAACAACCCACTGATGGAGTTGGTGTTGCACAACCAACATGAACTGTCATTCATGAAGAGTATGAGTGGGACCTTGAGCATCAACACTCGACGAAGGATGACTACCTTCCGTCTGATCCCCCTTAGTTATTTCCTAACATCATTGGTGGACCTACCATCCATGATTTCGCGTGTGTGTCTTCATCCATGGATGCACCCATTATTGATCTTTCGCAGGGCACACCGTATGTTAGCCCATCATCCAACAATGGTGAGGACCAATCATTCATTGGAAATCCATTTGATCTTTCATCTACTTTTTCCAACAATGCAGAGGGTGAACATCCTTCCTCCTCATCTACCCCTCTGTGTGATTCATCAAACCATGAGGATGCCGACCAACATCCTGAATTTTCTGATCTTGGTTGTCGTGATCTCTTCACTTCATCATCTAATCACGATGTTGATTCACTTGTTGTCAATCCATCTAAGCCACTAGTCTATGAAGATCCATCTGTCAATGAAGTTGAAACCCCACAGGCTGTCGAAGCACTTCAGCTCTAGATGATGGTTATGTCAGGCCCTCACTGTCCTGAGGTTGGTTTTGCTTCCGATCAAGAAATTGTTTAAAAACTCAAGGCTTCTCATCACTCATCTGTATGCACTCAAGATCATTCTAACACGCATATTTTACTTCCTCCACTCGAACTACACGATACAATTGCTCATGCATTGGAGGAGTCTTACATTGCAAGAACTCATTTATCTTTGTTTCTTTTGTTTGCTTGCATGTCACAGTCAAGAGTGTGCTTATGCTTCAAAGTTGAACATAGTGTAACACAACACCATGATAAGTCTGAGGACTTCCCGTCATGCACATGCACTTACTTATGTCCTGTGGGCATTTTCAATCACAAAGTGTGGTTGTCTTCATTGTTATATCTTTTTTGCTTGCTGGTTCACACAAATGCGTTGCACGTGGACCAAGCCTTCACCAACATGGGTCTACCAATGCACCAGTGGTTGCATTGGAAGTATCACTTCACGTGATCAGGCCCATGTACCATTAGTGTAGGAGTAGGAGTAGTGTTTTCTTCCAGTTGTTTGCTTGCATGCATGTTTGTCTTAAGTGATTTGTTTTCTTGTTTGTTTACTTGCTTCACTTTAATTTTTGCTTCTACTCTTGCTTTGCTTTGTTGATTGTTAGTTTGTTCGCTTGTTTCGTTCATAGGTTAGTTTTGCATGAAACCATGTATGACTCTTGAAGCAAGCTGGGTAAAGTACAAGAGGGCTTGTACAACTATCGCTACTTGGTTACCTGTCATCTTGCCTCTGTATGATGAGCTTGTTAGTCTTAGTCCATGATACGTTAAAGGAAAATACATACTGTTCAAAGTGAACCTTGGTGTAAACACAAGGCTTGCACACTAACTAGTGTCACTTTCTCTAGTCGATTGTTTTTCGGTTAACCCTTGTGAGCTCAGTCAAGTAGAGTAAGGTAAGGCGGAAAACCTTAACAGGCATGTTAAAGATACAATAAACTACTTCTTTGTTGGAACAACCTCTTCTTCTCTCAATAAGTCGGTATCCCTCTTCCACCTCTGTGTAGAAATTTCACCTGTAGAAAAAACTGATATATGAAATGTCCTAAAGCATAATACTTGTTCTACTTCTAAAAAAAAATTAAGCGGAAGCATAATCGAAATCATGAGCAACATAAAATAGAAACATGCATAACTGATCAAGAGAATTAATCACACACAACATAAGATATATCCAGGGGAAAGCACCAACATAAAACCCCAACCATGTATTATCAATCAAGTGGAAGTCCTCTTCACAATACAAGAAGAATTAGCTCTCAAGCTATTCAGTTCTCAATGAACTATGAAGATATGAAGATATGTCTCATGAACCAACCAAGCCCCATTTATATAGGCTTTCCCTATGGTCCTTATGTAGTTTTCTTAGGAAATAATAGCAAAATCATATGTTATTAATTCCAAACATACCAAAATAACCAATGGTCCAACTACATATTCCTTGAGGACACTAGTTCCTCAACCATGCAAAAACTACTTACTAGAAATAGTTAAGCATCTGATAGCACACTGTCCCATATTTGATATCAACTGGGTCTCTGATAGAACTGACATGCAACAGTTATCCATGAGTGAATCCTCAGTTATCTAAAATACTAGTTGTCACATGCATGCAAGCATTAACAAACTATATTTTATTATTTTAACAACTTGTTAAAATAATCTAACTGGACTTGACTAGTTAGAACTAAGTCAACTGATTCTCTCATTATAGAACTCATACTTATTCCCTCAATCGGTGGAGGAAATTAAGGATAAATTCCTCAAAGTGGGGCAACTCAAGTTCATGCTCACAAAGACTTCAAATTCGAATTTCCTTAACTAATTAACTCAACTAAATTAATTATTTAATATTTCCAAGTACTGTTAAGACAAAAATTAATTTTACTTCCTATAGATAGACTAGGGACTGCTATAAATAGGAAGGGACCCAAAAATGCTATTTTTATAACTTTCTGTTTTTAGCAGTTTCACCTCTCACCCAATGCGGCCAATGACCTCACTGGCAAAATTGCTATTTTTAGACATGGTATTTTTTGCATGTCTATTTTTAGCACATTCTAAATTTAACATTTCTTGTTGCACATTTTTCAACACTCCCTCTCAACAAGAAAGGCTTCCTCTCGAACCCGATCCTATAACTCTGGAATGTTCTGCATGCAACACATCTACCCAGTCCACTTGCTCCAACAACACTTCGAACAAAAACACTCCCAACTGACCACTCTGTTGGGCTAGGAACATACTCTGATGCTGAAGCTGTACCTGCTACTAACAAGTGCTACCTCTCTGACATCTATGCTATTGCAACATCTACATGCATCTCGCACCATTACACACCTCTCTGTGCCACCTAGAACTGTGCAAAACACTTTTTGCATTGTTGTAGCCTGCTAGCTATGCACTATCCTAGGATTCCCTGCACTATCACTCTCTCTGCCATTCCATCCGCATCTATCTCTACCCAATCAGTTAGTTCCTGCTACTCCACATCAGGGCTCCTATAGCAAGGTCTCATCTAAGAGGTTGGGTACCTCAAGGATCCTACCCCTCCTCCTTGGGATGATCACTCTATATTCCCCACCTCCTACCTGGAGGTATGGCTGCATGTGATCCCTCAGCCCGCTTGGCTCGAAGTTTCCCCCTACTAGAGGTCTCTGCATGAGTAGATGTCTTTACTTGATCTCCACTCAGCTTCCCCTATTGTGGCTACTCCACAACCTCCTGAAGCTGCTGCACCAATCATGGCTCCTCCACAATCGTCTGAGACTTCTTCGAGCTCTGCATGTTGAGAGGTAATATACCCTCCCTCTCAACCACCAAGTCTCCATCAATCACCTTGCTACTCACGGCTTTGCATGCATCTTAAACCTCAAGAGCATACAGCTTCTTGACCTGTGAACCAATCTGCTTCACCTGTCTTGTGATGATGTGTCTAAGGAAAACCTTTTCCTTATTGAAGACTACATCATAGCCTCTGTCTTCCAGCATCACGATCGACACCAAGTTTCTCTTCAGTCCTGGTACATACTTGACATCGGTCAAGGTAAGGCGAGCTCCATGCTCCCTCGGAAAAATAACCATGCCTACACCTGAGACACTATACTTCTCATCATTACCCATCGGTATGAGTATCTGGAGATATTTCTCCTCCAAAGTACTGAGCAAACTCTTGTCGCCGATCATGTGGAAAGAATCTCCACTGTCAAGAAACCAACCACTTCCCACCATGGATGAAACCATGCATGTGAAGAGTGTGAAATCCAACTCAAAATGTGAAGCAAGTGCCTCACCTTGAGATCCTTCCCCGTATCCCTTCTTGGATTTCCTCTGTGGACAATTTGTAGCATAATGACCCACCTCATGACAATGAAAGCATTTCACTTTCGATTTGTCAACCTTCTTCCCATCATTGGAAGAACTGGAATGGGATGCCTTCCCTTTCCCCTTCTTGGCTTTAGAAGCTAAAGCCAAGTCCTCTTCATCATCATGTTTTGATGAAGAAGCTCCATCCTTGGTGCTCCGTCTGATCTCCTCCTGCATCAAATCTGACCATAGTCATTCCCAATCTGGCATTTTGTCCCTTCCATCCACTAAGTCTTGGTAGCTATGCCAGCTCTTAGGAAGGCCAAGGAGTGCTAGACTCACCATATCCTCATCATTTGTAGTGACTCCTATGCTTGCAAGCTCATCTCTGTAGGTGGTGAGCTTGTTCAAGAATGTAGAAATAGAGTCACCCTTCTCACACTTGATCTTTTGAAGCTTGTCCTTCAGTGCCAACTTCCTTTGATCAATGCTATAATGATATAAATCTTTCAATGTTTTCCACATTGCAAACGGGGACTCCTTCCCATGGAGGCTTGAGACTATGTGATCTCGAACTCCCTCTAAGAGAATTCTCCTAGCTCTAGCCACACACTTACCCCATTCCACCAGCTCAGTCTTGTCAGTAGGCTTAGGGACTTCTTGATCAATGAAATCCTGGAGATCATTATGTTCCAAAATTGCCTCCATGCGATCCTTCCAAGCTATATAGTTTGAGTTGCCATCAAGGGCATACTCAAGCCTCAAACCATTGAATGCCATCGATGAAATAGATGTGATAAGAACTTGAGATCTATATCAATAATAAGAAACTTCGAATTCCTCCTGCTAGTATACTGTTCTTGCTTGATCACCTGTGCTTTGATACCATGTAGAAATTTCACTTGTAGAACAAACCGATATATGCAATGTCCTAAAGCATAATACTTGTTCTACTTCTACAAAACATTAAGCGGAAGCATAATCAAAATCATGAGCAACATCAAGTAGAAACATGCATAATTGATCAAGAGAATTAATCACACATAACACAAGATATATCCAGGGGAAAGCACTAGCATAAAACCCCAACCATATATTTTCAATCAAGTGGAATCCTCTCCACAATACAAGAAGAATTATCTCTCAAGCTATTCAATTCTCAATGAACTATGAAGATATGAAGATATGTCTCATGAACCAACCAAGCCCTCTTTATATAGGCTTTCCCTATGGTCCTTACATAGTTTTCTTAGGAAATAATAGCAAAAGAATATGCTATTAATTCCAAACATACCAAAATAACCAATGGTCCAACTACATATTCCTTGAGGACACTAGTTCCTCAACCATGCAAAAACTACTTACTAGAAATAGTTAAGCATCTGATAGTACACTATCCCACATCTGATCTCAATTGGGTCTCTGACAGAACTGACATGCAACAGTTATCTAAAATAATAGTTGTCACATGCATGCGAGCATTAACAAACTATATTTTATTATTTTAACAACTTGTTAAAATAATCTAACTAGACTTGACTAGTTAGAACTAAGTCAACTGATTCTCTCATTATAGAACTCATACTTATTCCCTCAATTAGTGGAGGAAATTAAGGATAAATTCATCAATCAGTGGGACAACTCAAGTGCATGCTCACAAAGACTTCAAATTCGAATTTCCTTAACTAATTAACTCAACTAAATTAATTAATTAATATTTCCAACTGTTGTTAAGACCAAAATTAATTTTACTTCCTATAGATAGACTAGGCACTGCTATAAATAGGAAGTGACCCAGAAATGCTATTTTTAGAACTTTCTATTTTTAGCAGTTTCACCTCTCACCCAATGTGGCCAATGACCTCACTGGCCAAACTACTATTTTTAGACATGCTATTTTTAGCAGGTCTATTTTTAGCACATTCTAAATTTAACATTTCTTGTTGCACATTTTTCAACACTCTGAAATGAATAAGTGTTATGCACAGTGAAAAATGAAAAGTCAAAAATTGAAAATGAAAAATGAATAAGGAGAAAGAAGAGAAAGGATTCCTATGCAGGGAGGTGATGCAAGTAACTCTGCTAGGGTACTGACCAGGCTCACTGGAAGCGGAGCCATACTTGTGTTCCTATGTGACTCCACTGGGGTACTGTCCGGCCCTGCTGGCAGTGGAGCAAGACCAAAGATGA
Organism: Pinus tabuliformis; assembly: GCA_031772625.1. NCBI lineage: Eukaryota > Viridiplantae > Streptophyta > Pinopsida > Pinales > Pinaceae > Pinus > Pinus tabuliformis. The sequence goes on along the minus strand of CM062810.1, from coordinate 104,754,047 downwards.
AACTAAGACTCTGACGACTATACTGCTTGTGCACCTATATACCCCTCAACCCCAATCCGAACAACTATGTCTCCTCGGCTTGGAATGTGTGTCAATCGACTAAGTTTTTTGTGGATGCTACATCTTACAATCAAGTTACTGTGAAACCAAGATGAGTTGAAAAATGAACAATACTTCTGGAGGTGTTAGACTTGTTTTTCATGAACAAGGTCCATTTAGAGAGCTAGAGTTCTACCATTGTGTCGCCAAGTGTTGTATCGGCTACAACCACCCTCCAAAATGTTTTTGTAGCCTCATTTTGGAGCCTCCCTTCCAACCTTCATAGTAGCTTTCCTTGGTTCATCATGTTCACAAGCTTCAATGTATTTCTTGCACAAAGGTAGCATGTCATTCATAGTTTGATCCACTCCCCTCACAAGTTGTTCACCTGGACTTGGTCTAGCTGCAAGCTGAGTAGCTTCCCCTTGAAAATTATGCATTTTTGGAGGGCAACCAACCTTCCCTCTAGAAATTATGCAATCCTCTCTGGTAGCCTATTGGGCTTTAGGGTTAGGCAATCCTACCTGCCAACACTCCCAACAGGATTTGCACAAATTTCCCCAACAAGGCTACTCAGCCCAGAATTTGCACAAATCTGGGTAGCAGTTAGTTGCTCTGCCTAGAAATTGTGCAAATCTCCTGGGTAGTCAACGCAGCTCCCATCCAAAAATGTGCATTTCCTTCAAGTAGTTGAACAACCTCTTGCATGTGCAGCTGAGTTGACTGGTTCCCTTCGGGACCGAGCAAAACATACTTACATGCATAGGCTTCTTCTCCCAAGGCAATGTTCAAAGGCATCCCTTATCTCAGGGATCTATGTTTAGCAGTTGGAGGTTACATGCAAGGAGAAATTCAGAAACCTCCCACCAAGTGTCGCTTCCCCTAGATTTGTGGCATGTGCGTCACAACCTCAATGTTATCAAAACTCATCAGCCGGATGCTACATAGCTCATTCCTCACATCAACCTTACAACTCTATCATCCCACATCACATCTAGGAGTAGTCAACACATTCAACTCAGTTGTTTTGCGGTAAACCCACTTTCCATGCCTTGTGCTTCATTTATGTCACTTTTGTGTTTTTGCTTTTGTGAGTATTGTTTACTTGATTTCTTTGAAGGCTTTCTGTCATTTACATTTATTTTAGAGTCTCCTAGCTCTATTTTAGTTTCTGCTGCTATCTCACTGTTTTTGCATGCATGAAACTGTTGCACAGACGTTCACCCAACCGACGAACTGCCTCACCCACATGCATGTTGATCTATTTACTGAATCTTTCATTCATGTTTTGCATGCATTTTCAATCACTTCTACTATCACTTATGTGTCGCCATGCATTTACTGTCTTAGTTGATTTTAGTTTCCAGTCGGCGAGTCGGGCCAACCTTGGCCTAGACTCTACCTTAACCAAGGTCGCATTGTGCAATCTGGGGAAGGAAGGCTCACCTTCCTCTCTAGATTTGTGCATTCCTACCCAGCACTAGACTCCAAGACTATTTTTCACAAATCTGGAGGACAGTGGTTGCTTGGCCCAAGAAATTGTGCAAATTTGTCCCTAGGCTAGCAGGCCTTCCTAGTTGGAATTGCGCATTGCACAATCCCAGCAGTCAGCAACCAGACTAGACTCTGCATTACGTAGTTCCAGTAGTTAGCCAGTCTCCCAATAGCCCAAACTATGCCTTGTGTAGTCTTGGATGTCGGTATCCCGACCTCCGGCCTCAAATTGCGCAACCTTCATGACCTTGCACCCAGGTATGTTGCAAGTCATTTCTCATGTTCATTTTGGTTTTTGTGTGATAGATTGCTTGCTATGAGTGTTGACATGTCTCTAGGTATCCCAGGTGTTCATCTTCCTCTCAACAATACAGGTACAATGATTCTAGGAGAGAAGAGACTGTAGGTTTTAACCCCGTACAGAAATTACTTGCATACGAATTCTAAAACACAGAAAAATAAACAATGCGAGAGCATAATGCATAAAACACATATACACAAAGATTTCCCACTGGATCCCAAAACCGAGGCTACCAGCTTGATTTTTCATTATGTTCCTTTCAATGTTATAATACATATTTATACATGCCGAAGCATCCAATACCATGGACCGAAAACCATCGCATCCAATACCATGGACCGAAAACCATCGTGTCTAATACCATGGACCAAAAAACCATTGTGTCCAAAAAACATGTGCAAAAATCATGCACAAAACCATAGGTGGGTCTGCGCAACCTAACATAGGGTCCGAAATCAAAATTTTCCAGGGCAGCCCATAAAGTGGGGTTACGGGTATCCCTCAAACCGCTTGTTAAGTACGTGGAAAGAATATAACACAACCCAACTGTAGGAATTTACAGGGTAAGTTCCTCAGAAAGAACACCAAAAGGACACCGCTCACAACCAGATCACAGATCAATACACCAGTATTTTTGACGTGGTTAAAACCCTCAAAGAGGGAACAGTCCACGGCCTGCGCCAACGTGGCTACTACAGGCAATTTATTAATCAAAGAATGAAAATTTACATAAGCTTCTCTCATGCACGGATTACCCGAACAATGACCCTCCATGCGCTTTAAATAGAACTCATGGACCAATCGGGTGTCAAGCCACGGATCAAGTGTCGGTAATACCGAGGAGAGAGTGAACCGTCAGATCACTACATATCGTGACCGTCGGATTGTAAGTTACAAAATGTACAACGGTAAAGAAACACACTTTACCTAACTCTATACCTAACTCTATACTAGACCAAGTTGAACTTAACTATTTCCTATGTGTCGGAATATCCTAACATCCCCCCTTAAGAAAAACTTGGGATAGGATTGAAGGATTTACAAATATGACACAATAGGAGAAGGAAGGAGGCACTAGAGCCTATCCCCCCTTAGTGACAACTTCCTGAACTCCAAGCATATATCGAAGTTTAGTGAACTTCGCCTCTGTGAGAGCCTTTGTGAAGATGTTTGCAACCTGATCATCTATTGAACAATATTGCACTTCAATAACATGGTCATGAATGAGCTTTTTGATGAAGTGCATGTGTAGTTCAATGTGTTTGCTGCGCTGATGCTGGACTGGATCTTTGCATAGCTGAATGGCACTTTGATTATCACACCAAAGTGTGGTTGGATGCTGCTGCTCAAAGCCAAACTCTGATAGGATCTGACGAAGCCACAAGGCTTCCTTACTAGCTTCCACGGTACCACGATACTCTGCTTCTGCTGACGAAAGAGAAATGGCAGCCTGTTTCTTACAAGCCCATGTAATAGGTCCTGAACCAAGAGTGAAGACATAACCGACAGTAGACTTCCGATCATCAGGGTCACCAGCCCAATCAGAGTCAGTGAAACCAACTAATAGAGGAGCTGCTTTGGCACTGTAATGAATCTCAAACTGTACTGTACCTCGAACATAACGAAGTATTATTTTAGCTTCTTTCCAATGACTTTCACGGGGGTTTTGCATAAAACGAGCAACAAGGCCAACAACAAAGGAAAGGTCAGGACGAGTATGGGTTAAATACAAGAGTTTTCCTACAAGTTGACGGTATAAGGTAGCATCAACTTCAGGAGAAGTACAAGAGACTGAAAGTTTGACTCCAGACTGAAAGGGAGAAGGGGCTGGCTTACAGTCTTCCATGTGAAAATGACGAAGAATATCACAAGCATACTTGGACTGGGAAAGGGAAATACCCTCCTTGGATTGCAAGACTTGAAGACCGAGAAAATAGTGTAAGTGTCCTAAGTCTGTCATTTCAAATTTCTTTTTAAGGCTGGACTTCACATGATTTATAAGGTTGGGATCACTACCAGTAAGAATAAGATCATCAACATAAAGAACAAGGATGATAAAAGAGTTTCCCACTTTCTTGGTGTAGACAATATTGTCAGAATAACACCTAGAAAAGCCAGATTCTAAAAGAAAGCTGTCCATTTTGGCATACCAAGCCCGAGGAGCTTGCTTGAGACCATAAAGAGATTTCTTAAGTCGACATACAAGGCTGGAGTCTGTTTGGATGAAGCCAATGGGTTGTTCCATATAGATTTCTTCATGCAAGTCCCCATGCAAGAAGGCAGATTTAACATCCATCTGATGGACTTCCCATTTTAAAGAGGCAGCAAGGGAAAGAACAAGGCGGATAGAGTTCATTTTGGCAACAGGGGAGAAGGTTTCAATGTAGTCAATGCCTTCAACCTGTGAAAAGCCCTTAGCAACAAGATGAGCTTTATGTTTATCAACTTTCCCATCTGGTCCATACTTGGTTCTGTAAACCCATTTACATTTAACAAGTTTGCGTCCCTTTGGTAGAGGAACAAGATCCCATGTATCATTCGCCAACAATGAATGATATTCTTCATTCATAGCTGCTTCCCAATGTGGATGGCCTGAAACTTCTGCAAAAGTGTCAGGATCATGATTTACTGGAGCTTGAGCCAGTAAAGAAGAGGCTCTTTCAAACTGAGAACGTGTACGTCACTGATCTGTAGGATCACCGGCAAGATCACCTGCTGCATCCCGAGTAGCACGGACCCATCGTGGAAGTTGAGGATCCTGAGAAGGTGAAGGAGGATTGTCATCCTCACTTTCATCATCTGAAGAAGAAATGTTTTCAAAAGTAGAAGAGATAGGAAGAGGTGGCACATCCGCCGGACTAGGCTCGCAGGCCGATTTATTTTCATCAAATTTTACATCTCTTCTAATGATAACATTTTTGGACTTAAATGGAATAAGTCTATAACCTTTTACATCTTCAGAATATCCAACAAAAGTACATTTCTCACTCTTAGGTTCTAAAGCTTTATGCTTTTCATCTGGAATATGGGCCCATGCTTCACTTCCAAAAACACGAAAGTGACTTACATCTGGTTTAATGGAACTCCAAGCTTCTTTTGGAGTGATATTCTTTAGAACCTTAGTAGGAGTGCGATTTATTATATAATTTGCACAATTAATTGCTTCGGCCCAAAAACTAAGACTGAGTCCTTTAGATTGCAGCATACAATTAGCCATTTCCTTTAAGGTGTGATTTTTCCTTTCAGCTACACCATTTTGTTGTGGAGTGTATGGAACAGTATGTTGCATTTGAATTCCATTTTCGGTGCAAAAGTTGATGAATGTGTTTTTAACATATTCTCCACCATTATCAGTTCTTAGCTTAAGAATTTGATGTCCAGATTGTTTTTCAACAAAGGCTTTGAAGGCCAAAAATGTGTTAAATACTTCGCTCTTGAGTTTTAAGAAGTATACCCAAGTGCGTCTGGAGAAATCATCAATGAAAGCTAAGAAATACTTGCAGCCAGAGAATGAAGCAACAAGAAGTGGACCACATAAATCACTGTGCACAAGTTGTAAAGGGGCTGAGGCGTGCCAAGAGGCACGTTTTTCAAAACTGTCCCGATGATGTTTTCCGAGTACACATCCGGAACAAACACCATCTCTGCAAGATACCATAGGAAGACCTGTCACCATATTTTCTTTACATAGATGCTGAAGGGAGCGATAGTTTAAGTGACCAAATCGCTCATGCCAAAGTTTTCTCACTTCATCATTATGAGCAACAAATACTGAGGGAAGATTTGATGACCCAAAGTTGTGAAACTTATACAACCTTGTGGAATCATCAGCAATACCAGTAGCTAGAATCTGTTTAGGATCTCTCAGATCCTTGATTACAACATCATGAGGTGAAAATTCAACAATTTTACCTTCACCTGAATGAGTTATCTGATATACAGATAGAAGGTTGCAGGATAAGGTTGGAACACATAATACATCATTAAACTGACCATTTTCTAGATGAACAGTTCCAGTCCCTACAACATTAAGAGATCTATCATCACCAACATATATATTTTTGGTGTTACAATCATTTAAAGAAGAAAACATGGCTTGGTTTTTGGCCATGTGATAAGAGGCTCCAGAATCAATGATCCACTCATGAGAATGAGAAGAAGAAGATACATTTAATGCATAACCAGACTGAGATGATTGACAACGACATGCAAAAAGTGCCATTCCTGAAGATGAAGTTGAAGAATGCTCCACATGGATGTTATGTTTCTTCATTGCGGCTTCCAAGGCTTCCATCTTCTTAAAGCATTTAGATTCTAAGTGGTCATCTCGATTACAAAAGTTACAATGTCTATCAGTCTTCTTCCATTTGTTTTTATTGGTCTTATCATTTTGCTGAAATGATCTTTCATTTTGAGGCTGAGTTTGCTTAGGACCCTTGTTTGGTTTAGGACCATTCTTTTTAGGATATGACTTCTTAGGATTCTTTGAATTTGGTTGCTGTTGGGCGGCTAACGCTTTCTTGGAAGAGTTTCCAAGATTAAGAAGACCAAGGTGTAAGAGTTTTTCTTGTTCTCTTATTAAAGAATCACAAAAAGAGTCAAAGGAAGGGGCCTTGTAGTCTTTTCCTTGACAAATGAAAGCTTCCCTTGTAGAATGGAAGGTGGAAACAAATACAGAGTAGGCTGGTCCCAACTTAGTAAGGATGGAATAAATAAGGTTACTATCTTCTTTCTTAACCTTAACACCTTCCAAGAGATATCTAAGGGCTTTGAATTTGGACAAGAAATCTTCAATGCAAGAAAAATTATTAGGATCCAATGTAAGCAACTCATTTTCAAGTTGATGGGCTCTAATTTCATTTTTAATCCCAAACAATTTAGTGATTTGTTCCAATGCTTCATGAGGAGTTTCAAGTTCTGCAATATGGAATCTAAGATCAGGAGAAATAGACATCCCTATCAAACCACGTGCTTGATCTTGTCTATTTTCCCATTTTGCAGCCTTGTCTTCATCTTTTGGTTTCTTCTCTTGGCCTGTGGCTATTCTGTAGAGACCTTTACTTCTAAGTAAATCTTCCATGTAGGATATCCATTGGAAGTAGTTAGTGCTGTCAAGAATGACTTGGCATGGACTTTCCATTTTTTTTAAAAAACTGAAGCTGAAGATGCTGAAAGTAAGTGTTCCTATGGATAGATCTCGAAAAATTAGGCTGTTTTAAAAAAAACGGCTCTGAAAAAGGCTTCCGGATGAAGAAGTTATGGCTTTTTGAAAAAAATTTGTTGAAGTTGCCGGCAAAGTGCGCGAATGTGCGGGAATGAACTAATCCGCCCCCACAAAATGGAGACTTGAACCCAAGACCTCTACTCTCTTAAAATAGCTTTGAACCAATTGATCTATACAAAAAATTTGAGAGAGAGAGAGAGAGAGAGGGGGGGGGGGGGGGAGGCCTTGGTTTGCGTGCTTGCCTTGAGAAAGCTCTTTTTCCCTACAAAACACAAAACACAAAACCCAACACGGACATGCAAAGAAAACAAACCTTATGGCTCGAAGTTAGCTTTAGCCAAAAAACTAGATATTTTCAAAAATGAACCTTGCGGCTCAAAGTTAGCTTTAGCTGAAAAACTAAATATTTTTCTCAATGTTTCTGATTTTCCGAGATCACACTAAGGTGCAGGGAAAAGAGCATACGCATGAGAAAAATCTTTCCTTTCTGTTTCTGATTTGCCCAGATCGCACAGAGTCGCAGGGCAAAGAGCATACGCAGAAATGAAAGGTATAGATCCGGTTAAAAAAAAGCTAAATAAACCGAAACCGAAATAAGCAGAGAGAAAATAACAGTAAACTGCAAATAAGGACTGTATACCTCCAGATCTTAAAAATGACGCAGATAGGGCTACCGGAAACCTTTTCGCGTGAAACGAAAGGGGTTCCTCACTGGAACAGATGCTTCGAACACAACAGAGTAGTCCTCTCGGCCCGAAAGTAGTCAGAAACAGTAGATCTAGGAAACGACAGCCGCATGCAGTTCTACCAGCTTCAGATTTGGATCACCAACGGACGCAGCCCTCAAATAGCTCTGATACCATGTAGGAATTTACAAGGTAAGTTCCTCAGAAAGAACACCAAAAGGACACCGCTCACAACCAAATCACAGATCAATACACCAGTATTTTTGACGTGGTTAAAACCCTCAAAGAGGGAAACAGTCCACGGCCTGCGCCAACGTGGGTACTACAGGCAATTTATTAATCAAAGAATGAAAATTTACATAAGATTCTCTCATGCACGGATTACCCGAACAATGAACCTCCATGCACTTTAAATAGAACTCATGGACCAATCGGGTGTCAAGCCATGGATCAAGTGTCGGTAATACCGAGGAGAGAGTGAACCGTCGGATCACTACATATCGTGACCGTCGGATTGTAAGTTACAAAATGTACAACGGTAAAGAAACACACTTTACCTAACTCTATACCTAACTCTATACTAGACCAAGTTGAACTTAACTATTTCCTATGTGTCGGAATATCCTAACACCAACATTCTCCCACTTGTTGTTTTCTTTCCACAGGGGGTTACAAGAAATCTTAGTCATTCTTCCAACCCTGAAATGCACATTGTTTCTCTACACCAGGAGAACTTCTCAGAGCTCACATATTTTGTTAATGCATTTACAGTATTCTTCAAAGTGTCCACCTTTACCAGTAACACATTTTTGTCTTCTATCATATCCCTCACAAAGTGATATTGAACATCAATGTGATTTGTCTTTGAATGATATGCAGGGTTCTTTGCCAAGAAAATTTCACTTTGTCTATCATAGTCTATCCTTATAGCTTCCTGTACTAACCCCATACTTGAACACAATCTCTGCAACCAAACTTCTTCCTTGCTTGCATGAGTGGCTGCCATGTATTCTACCTCTGTAGTTGATAGTGCCACTACAGATTGTTTCTTACTCATCCAACTGGCTGCACCTCCAAATAGGTTAAACACATACCCACTTGTAGACCTTCTCTGATCCAGATATCCAGCGCAATCTACATCAACAAAGCCATGAATATCCAACACTTTGTCCAATCCTGGTCTTCCTTGGTAGCACAAATCATAATCACTAGTGCCAAGCAAATACCTGAAAACCCGCTTCACTGTTGTCTAATGCTCCTTTCCTGGTTTTGACATAAACCTGCTCAATACTCCCATTGCATGTGCAATGTCTGGTCTAGTACAGACCATTGCATACATCAGGCTACCAACTACACTTGCATATGGAACACGGGACATATCCTCTTCCTCTTCTTGTGTCTTGGAACACTATTCCGTAGATAACATTACACCTACAGGAATAAGAACCTTCACCGATTTACTATCATGCATATTAAACCTCTGCAATATTGTCTCAACATACTTCCTCTGGTTTAACTAGAGCTTCCTCTTTTCCCGATCTCTTTTAATTTCAATGCCCAAAATATAGTTTGCAGCACCAATATCTTTCATGTCGAATTTGGAGGAAAATTGGGTCTTCAAATCCTGGATAATTTCTTTGTCATTTCCAACCAGCAACATATCATCCACATACAAGACCAGATAAATAACACGGTCACCAATTAATTTAAAATACACACAATGATGTGGTATCAGAAATTTGATACATTTATACGGGGACTTCGCTTCACCAGAAGTAAAGCAGATCATTGTGTGTATTTTAAATTAATTGGTGATCGTGTTATTTATCTGGTCTTGTATGTGGATGATATGTTGCTGGTTGGAAATGACAAAGAAATTATTCAGGATTTGAAGACCCAATTTTCCTCCAAATTCGACATGAAAGATCTTGGTGCTGCAAACTATATTTTGGGCATTGAAATTAAAAGAGATTGGGAAAAGAGGAAGCTCTGGTTAAACCAGAGGAAGTATGTTGAGACAATATTGCAGAGGTTTAATATGCAGGATAGTAAATCGGTGAAGGTTCCTATTCCTGTAGGTGTAATGTTATCTGCTGAACAATGTCCCAAGACACAAGAAGAGGAAGAGGATATGTCCCGTGTTCCATATGCAAGTGTAGTTGGTAGCCTGATGTATGCAATGGTCTATACTAGACCAGACATTGCACATGCAATGGGAGTATTGAGCAAGTTTATGTCAAAACCAGGAAATGAGCATTAGACAACAGTGAAGCGGGTTTTCAGGTATTTGTGTGGCACTAGTGATTATGATTTGTGCTACCAAGGAAGACCAGGATTGGACAAAGTGTTGGATATTCATGGCTTTGTTGATGTAGATTGTGCTGGATATCCGGATCAGAGAAGATCTACAAGTGGGTATGTGTTTAACCTATTTGGAGGTGCAGTCAGTTGGATGAGTAAGAAACAATCTATAGTGGCACTATCAACTACAGAGGTAGAATACATGGTAGCCACTCATGCAAGCAAGGAAGCAGTTTGGTTGCAGAGATTGTGTTCAAGTATGGGGTTAGTACAGGAAGCTATAAGGATAGACTGTGATAGCCAAAGTGCAATTTTCTTGGCAAAGAACCCTGCATATCATTCAAAGACAAAGCACATTGATGTTCAATATCACTTTGTGAGGGATATGATAGAAGAAAAAAATGTGTTACTGGTAAAGGTGGACACTTTGAAGAATACTGTAAATGCATTGACAAAATATGTGAGCTCTGAGAAGTTCTCCTGGTGTAGAGAAACAATGTGCATTTTAGGGCTGGAAGAATGACTAAGCTCTCTTGTGGCCCCCTATGGAAAGAAAACAACAAGTGGGAGAATGTTGGGTTGTGTTATATTCTTTCCACGTACTTAACAAGCAGTTTGAGGGGTACCCGTAACCCCACTTTATGGGATGCCACGGAAAATTTTGATTTTGGACCTATGTTAGGTTGCGCAGACCCACCTATGGTTTTGTGCATGATTTTTGCACATGCTTTTTGGAAACGATGGTTTTTCGGTCCATAATATTGGACACGATGGTTTTCGGTCCATGGTATTGGATGCGATGGTTTTCGGTCCATGGTATTGGATGCTTCGGCATGTATAAATATGTATTATAACATTGAAAGGAACATAATGAAAAATCAAGTTGGTAGCCCCGGTTTTGGGATCTAGTGGGAAATCTCTGTGTATATGTGTTTTATGCATTATGCTCCTGCATTGTTTATTTTTCTGTGTTTTAGAATTCGTATGCAAGTAATTTCTATACGGGGTTAAAACCTACCATCTCTTCTCTCCTAGAATCCATTGTACCTGTACTGTTGAGAGGAAGATGAACACCTGGGATACCTAGAGACATGTCAACACTCATAGCAAGCAATCTGTCATACAAAAACGAAAATGAACATGAGAAATGACTTGCAACATACCTGGGTGCAAGATCATGAAGGTTGCGCAATTTCAGCCAGGAGGTCGGGATACTGACTTCCAAGACTACACAAGGCATAGTTTGGGCTATTGGGAGACTGGCTAACTGTTGGAACTATGTAATGCAGAGTCCAGTCTGGTTGCTGACTGCTGGGATTGTGCAATGCGCAATTCCAGCTAGGAAGGTCTGCTAGCCTAGGGACAAATTTTCACAATTTCTTGGGCCAAGCAACCACTTTTCACCAGAAATGTGAAAAATAGTCTTGGAGGCTAGTGCTGGGTAGGAATGCACAAATCTGGAGAGGAAGGTGAGCCTTCCTTCCCCAGATTGGCGCAATGCGGCCTTGGTTAAGGTAGAGTCTGGGCCAAGTTTGGCCCGACTCGCCGACGGGAAACTAAAATCAACTAAGACAGTAAATGCATGGTGACACATAAGTGATAGTAGAAGTGATTGAAAATGCATGCAAAACATGAATGAAAGATTTAGTAAACAAATCAACATGCATGTGGGTGAGGCATTCCGTCGGTTGGGTGAACGTCTGTGCAACAGTTTCATGCATGCAAAAACAGTGAGATAGCAGCAGAAATTAAAATAGAGCTAGGAGACTCTAAAATAAATGTAAACGACAGAAATCCTTCAAAGAAATCAAGTAAACAATACTCACACAAGCGAAAACACAAAAAGTGACATAAATGAAGCACAAGGCATGGAAAGTGGGTTTACCTCAAAACAACTGAGTTGAATGTGTTGACTACTCCTAGATGTGATGTGGGATGATAGAGTTGTAAGGTTGATGTGAGGAATGAGCTTTGCAGCATCCGGTTGATGAGTTTTGATAACATTGAGGTTGTGATGCACATGCCACAAATCTAGGGGAAGCGACACTTGGTGGGAGGTTTCTGAATTTCTCCTTGCATGTAACCTCCAACTGCTAAACATAGATCCCTCAAATAAGGGATGCCTTTGAATATTGCCTTGGGAGAAGAAGCCTATGCATGTAAGTATGTTTTTCTCGGTCCCGAAGGGAACCAGTCAACTCAGTTGCACATGCAAGACGTTGTTCAACTACTTGAAGGAAATGCACATATTTGGATGGGAGCTGCGTTGAATGCCTAGGAGATTTGCACAATTTCTGGGCAGAGCAACTGACTGCTACCCAGATTTGTGCAAATTCTGGGCTGAGCAGCCTTGTTGGGGAAATTTGTGCAAACCCTGTTGGGAGTGTTGGCAGGTAGGATTGTGTAACCCTAGAGCCCAACAGGCTACCAGAGAGGATTGCATAATTTCTAGAGGGAAGGTTGGTTGCCCTCCAAAAATGCGTAATTTTCAAGGGGAAGCTACTCAGCTTGCAGCTAGACCAAGTCCAGGTGAACAACTTGTGAGGGGAGTGGATCAAACTGTGACTGATAGGCTACCTTTGTGCAAGAAATACATTGAAGCTTGTGAACATGATGAACCAAGGAAAGCTACTATGAAGGTTGGAAGGGAGGCTCCAAAATGAGGCTACGAAAAAATTTTGGAGGGTGGTTGTAGCCGATACAACACTTGGCGACACAATGGTAGAACTCTAGCTCTCTAAATGGACCTTGTTCATGAAAAACAAGTCTAACACCTCTAGAAGTATTGTTCATTTTTCAACTCATCTTGGTTTCACAGTAACTTGATTGTAAGATGTAGCATCTACAAAACCCTTGGTCGATTGACACACATTCCAAGCCGAGGAAACATAGTTGTTCGGATTGCGGTTAAGGGGTATATAGGTGCACAAGCAGTATAGTCGTCAGAGTCTTAGTTTCATCTTTGGTCTTGCTCCACTTCCAGCAGGGCTGGACAGTACCCCAGTGGAGTCACATAGGAACACAAGCATGGCTCCGCTTCCAGTGAGCCTGGTCAGTACCCTAGCAGAGTTACTTGCATCACCTCCCTGCACAGGAATCCTTTCTCTTCTTTCACCTTATTCATTTTTCATTTTCAATTTTTGACTTTTCATTTTTCACTGTGCATAACACTTATTCGTTTTAGAGTGTTGAAAAATGTGCAACAAGAAATGTTAAATTTAGAATGTGCTAAAAATAGACCTGCTAAAAATAGCATGTCTAAAAATAATAGTTTGGCCAGTGAGGTCATTGGCCACATTGGGTGAGAGGTGAAACTGCTAAAAATAGAAATTTCTAAAAATAGCATTTCTGGGTCACTTCCTATTTATAGCAGTGCCTAGTCTATCTATAGGAAGTAAAATTATTTTTGGTCTTAACAGCAGTTGGAAATAATAATTAATTAATTTAGTTGAGTTAATTAGTTAAGGAAATTCGAATTTGAAGTCTTTGTGAGCATGCACTTGAGTTGTCCCACTGATTGAGGAATTTATCCTTAATTTCCTCCACTGATTGAGGGAATAAGTATGAGTTCTATAATGAGAGAATCAGTTGACCTAGTTCTAACTAGTCAAGTCCAGTTAGATTATTTTAACAAGTTGTTAAAATAATAAAATATAGTTTGTTAATGCTCGCATGCATGTGACAACTATTATTTTAGATAACTGTTGCATGTCAGTTCTGTCAAAGACCCAATTGAGATTAGAAGTGGGATAGTGTACTATCAGATGCTTAACTATTTCTAGTAAGTAGTTTTTGCATGGTTGAGGAACTAGTGTCCTCAAGGAATATGTAGTTGGACCATTGGTTATTTTGGTATGTTTGGAATTAATAGCATATTCTTTGCTATTATTTCCTAAGAATACTATGTAAGGACCATAGGGAAAGCCTATATAAATAGGGCTTGGTTGGTTCATGAGACATATCTTCATATCTTCATAGTTCATTGAGAATTGAATAGCTTGAGAGATAATTCTTCTTTTATTGTGGAGAGGATTCCACTTGATTGATAATATATGGTTGGGGTTTTATGCTAGTGCTTTCCCCTGGATATATCTTGTGTTATGTGTGAATAATTCTCTTGATCAATTATGCATATTTCTACTTGATGTTGCTCATGATTTCGATTATGCTTCCGCTTAATGTTTTGTAGAAGTAGAACAAGTATTATGCTTTAGGACATTGCATATATCGGTTTGTTCTACAGGTGAAATTTCTACATGGTATCAAAGCACAGGTGATCAAGCAAGAACAATATACTAGCAGGAGGAATTCGAAGTTTCTTATTCTTGATATAGATCTCATGTTCTTATCACATCTATTTCATCAATGGCGTTGAATGGTTTGAGGCTTGAGTATGCCCTTGATGGCAACTCAAACTATATAGTTTGGAAGGATTGCATGGAGGCGATTTTGGAACATAATGATCTTCAGGATTTCATTGATCAAGAAATCCCTAAGCCTACTGACAAGACTGAGCTGGTGGAATGGGGTAAGTGTGTGGCTAGAGCTAGGAGAATTCTCTTAGAGGGAGTTCGAGATCACATAGTCTCAAGCCTCCATGGGAAGGAATCTCCGTTTGCAATGTGGAAAACATTGAAAGATTTATATCATTATAGGAGTGATCAAAGGAAGTTGGCACTGAAGGACAAACTTCAAAAGATCAAGTGTGAGAAGGGTGACTCTATTTCTACATTCTTGAACAAGCTCACCACCTACAGAGATGAGCTTGCAAGCATAGGAGTCACTACAAATGATGAGGATATGGTGAGTCTAGCACTCCTTGGCCTTCCTAAGAGCTGGCATAGCTACCAAGACTCAGGTGGATGGAAGGGACAAACTGCCAGATTGGGAATGACTATGGTCAGATTTGATGCAGGAGGAGATCAGACAGAGCACTAAGGATGGAGCTTCTTCATCAAAACATGATGATGAAGAGGACTTGGATTTAGCTTCTAAAGCCAAGAAGGGGAAAGGGAAGGCATCCCATTCCAGTTCTTCCAATGATGGGAAGAAGGTTGACAAATCGAAAGTGCAATGCTTTCATTGTCATGAGGTGGGCCATTATGCTACAAATTGTCCACAGAGGAAATCCAAGAAGGGATCCGGGGAAGGATCTCAAGGTGAGGCACTTGCTTCACATTTTGAGTTGGATTTCACACTCTTCACATGCATGGTTTCATCCATGGTAGGAAGTGGTTGGTTTCTTGACAGTGGAGCTTCTTTCCACATGATCAGCGACAAGAGTTTGTTCAGTACTTTGGAGGAGAAATATCTCCAGATACTCATAGCGATGGGTAATGATGAGAAGTATAGTGTCTCAGGTGTAGGCATGGTTATTTTTCCGAGGGAGCATGGAGCTCGCCTTACCTTAACTGATGTCAAGTATGTACTAGGACTGAAGAGAAACTTGGTGTCGATCGTGATGCTAGAAGACAAAGGCTATGATGTAGTCTTCAATAAGGGAAAGGTTTTCCTTCGACACATCATCACAAGACAGGTGAAGCAGATTGGTTCACAAGTCAAGAAGTTGTATGCTCTTGAGGTTTAAGAAGCATGCAAAGCCTTGAGTAGCAAGGTGATTGATGGAGACTTGGTGGTTGAGAGGGAGGGTATATTACCTCTCAACATGCAGAGCTAGAAGAAGTCTCAGACGATTGTGGAGGAGCCATGATTAGTGCAGCAGCTTCAGGAGGTTGTGGAGTAGCCACAATAGGGGAAGCTGAGTGGAGATCAAGTAAAGACATCTACTCGTGCAGAGACCTCCAGTAGGGGGAAACTTCGAGCCAGGTGGGTTGAGGGATCACATGCAGCCATACCTCCAGGTAGGAGGTGGGGAAATATAGAGTGATCGTCCCAAGGAGGAGGGGTAGGATCCTTGAGGTACCCAACCTCTTGGATGAGACCTTGCTACAGGAGCCCCGATGTGGAGTAGTAGGAACTAACTGATTGGGTAGAGATAGATGCGGATGGAGTGGCAGAGAGAGTGATAGTGCAGGGAATCCCAGGACAGTGCATAGCTAGTAGGCTGCAACAATGCGAGAGGCATAAGTGTTTTACACAGTGCTAGGTGGCACAGAGAGGTGTGTAATGGTGCGAGATGCATGGAGATGTTGCAATAGCACAGATGTCAGAGAAGTAGCACTTGTTAGTAGTAGGTAGAGCTTCAGCATCAGAGTATGTTCCTAGCCCAACAGAGTGGTCAGTTGGGAGTATTTTTGTTCCAAATGTTGTTGGAGCAAGTGGACTGGGTAGATGTGTTGCATGCAGAACATTCCAGAGTTATAGGATTGGGTTCGAGAGGAAGCCTTTCTTGTTGAGAGGGAGTGTTGAAAAATGTGCAACAAGAAATGTTAAATTTAGAATGTGCTAAAAATAGACCTGCAAAAAATACCATGTCTAAAAATAGCAGTTTGGCCAGTGAGGTCATTGGCCACATTGGGTGAGAGGTGAAATTGCTAAAAACAGAAAGTTCTAAAAATAGCATTTTTGGGTCCCTTCCTATTTATAGCAGTCCCTAGTCTATCTATAGGAAGTAAAATTAATTTTTGTCTTAACAGTAGTTGGAAATATTAAATAATTAATTTAGTTGAGTTAATTAGTTAAGGAAATTCGAATTTGAAGTCTTTGTGAGCATGAACTTGAGTTGCCCCACTGGTTGAGGAATTTATCCTTAATTTCCTCCACTGATTGAGGGAATAAGTATGAGTTCTATAATGATAGAATCAATTGACTTAGTTCTAACTAGTCAAGTCCAGTTAGATTATTTTAACAAGTTGTTAAAATAATAAAATATAGTTTGTTAATGCTTGCATGCATGTGACAACTAGTATTTTAGATAACTGAGGATTCACTCATGGATAACTGTTGCATGTCAGTTCTATCAGAGACCCAGTTGATATCAAATGTGGGACAGTGTGATATCAGATGCTTAACTATTTCTAGTAAGTAGTTTTTGCATGGTTGAGGAACTAGTGTCCTCAAGGAATACGTAGTTGGACCATTGGTTATTTTGGTATGTTTGGAATTAATAACATATGATTTTGCTATTATTTCCTAAGAAAACTACATAAGGACCATAGGGAAAGCCTATATAAATGGGGCTTGGTTGGTTCATGAGACATATCTTCATATCTTCATAGTTCATTGAGAACTGAATAGCTTGAGAGCTAATTCTTCTTGTATTGTGAAGAGGACTTCCACTTGATTGATAATACATGGTTGGGGTTTTATGTTGGTGCTTTCTCCTGGATATATCTTATGTTATGTGTGATTAATTCTCTTGATCAGTTATGCATGTTTCTATTTGATGTTGCTCATGATTTCGATTATGCTTCCGCTTAATTTTTTTTAGAAGTAGAACAAGTATTATGCTTTAGGACATTTCATATATCAGTTTGTTCTACAGGTGAAATTTCTACACAGAGGTGGAAGAGGGATGCCGACTTATTGAGAGAAGAAGAGGTTGTTCCAACAAAGAAGTAGTTTATTGTATCTTTAACATGCCTATTAAGGTTTTCCCCCTTACCTTACTCTACTTGACTGAGCTCACAAGGGTTAACCGAAAAACAATCGACTAGAGAAAGTGACACTAGTTAGCGCGCAAGCCTTATGTTTACACCAAGGTTCACTTTGAACAGTATGTATTTTCCTTCAACGTATCATGGACTAAGACTAACAAGCTCATCATACAGAGGCAAGATGACAGGTAACCAAGTAGCGATAGCTATACAAGCCCTCTTGTACTTTACCCAACTTGCTTCAAGAGTCATACATGGTTTCATGCAAAACTAACCTATGAACGAAAAAAGCGAACAAACTAACAATCAACAAAGCAAAGCAAGAGTGGAAGCAAAAATTAAAGTGAAGCAAGTAAACAAACAAGAAAACAAATCACTTAAGACAAACATGCATGCAAGCAAACAACTGGAAGAAAACACTACTCCTACTCCTACACTAATGGTACATGGGCCTGATCACGTGAAGTGATGCTTCCAAGACAACCACTGGTGCATTGGTAGACCCATGTTGGTGAAGGCTTGGTCCATGAGCAACGCATTTGTGTGAACCAACAATCAAGAAAGATATAACAATGAAGACAACCACACTTTGTGATTGAAAATGCCCACAGGACATAAGTGAGTGCATGTGCATGACGGGAAGTCCTCAGACTTACCATGGTGTTGTGTTACACTATGTTCAACTTTGAAGCATAAGAACACTCTTGACTGTGACATGCAAGCAAACAAAAGAAACAAAGATAACTTGCATCGTGCATGAGTTCTTGCAATGTAAGACTCCTCCAATGCATGAGCAATGGTATCGTGTAGTTCGAGTGGACGAAGTAAAATATGAGTGTTAGAATGATCTTGAGTGCATACAGATGAGTGATGAGAAGCCTTGAGTTTTTAAACAATTTCTTGATTGGAAGCAAAACCAACCTCAGGACAGTGAGGGCCTGACATAACCATCATCTAGAGCTGAAGTGCTTCGACAGCCTTTGGGGTTTCAACTTCATTGACAGATGGATCTTCATAGACTAGTGGCTTAGATGGATTAACAACAAGTGAATCAACATCGTGATTAGATGATGAAGTGAAGAGATCACGACAACCAAGATCAGAAAATTCAGGATGTTGGTCGGCATCCTCATGGTTTGATGAATCACACAGAGGGGTAGATGAGGAGGAAGGATGTTCACCCTCTGCATTGTTGGAAAAAGCAGATGAAAGATCAAATGGATTTCCAATGAATGATTGGTCCTCACCATTGCTGGATGATGGGCTATCATACGGTGTGCCCTGCGAAAGATCAATAATGGGTGCATCCATGGATGAAGACACACACGCGAAATCATGGATGGTAGGTCCACTAATGATGTTAGGAAATAACTAAGGGGGATCGGACGGAAGGTAGTCATCCTTTGTCGAGTGTTGATGGTCAAGGTCCCACTCATACTCTTCATGAATGACAGTGCATGTTGGTTGTGCAACACCAACTCCATCAGTGGGTTGTTCCTCATTCACAACAAGTAAAGAGTTCGGAATGGACAAACATAAGATAATATCATCTGAAGGAACACCCAGGTGTGAAGACAGAGGTGAAAAGAATGCATATGAGGAATCGAAGGACTCATAACCAAATCTGCATGAAAATTGAGTGAAATGATATTGGGAGGGTGTGAAGGATGAACAGGTGTGTGAGCATGATCCTCAGCATCACTGACCAATGGTTTAGTTGTTGAATAAGAGGAAGGCAGATAGTCAGTTGAGATAGTGCCCGCTTCAACATGATATTGTGCATATCCATCAACAAAGAATGTTGAGCAAGGCTTGATCACAAAATTTCTCTTGGGATGGGCATATTTATTAAGGCAGTACTTGAACCAGTCCCAAAGATAAGAAAATTTCATCTGGCTCCTCGGAGCTTGTAACCGCAAGTCACGGAAGTGCTGCCAAAAATTAATAACAGATTCATGCGGAGCCCTCCATTGCTGTAATAGTTTCTGGTCAAGATGGCCTGGATCAAAATGATAGAGTGTGTCTTCAATAAGATCACAGAAGTTCTTAAATGAGTGCATGGTGTGAGATGGTAGGCTAAGCACCCAACGAAATGGAGATTCACAAAGTGTGTATGCAAGCAGGAAACTGACCTGTTCGTTAGAAAACTCAACTTCCTCATGAATCATGGAAAGAAGGTTATGTAAGTGCTCAGGCCATGCCGCTTCACCTTCACCATCATACATGTGAGTGGACAAGAGATAAAAAATCTTCCCCAAGATGGAGACATCTTCACGATTCGAAAAACACCTCAGGGGAAGAAGAGTACAAGACTCCATGAAAGATATGCAAAGGTTCAAAACTAGATGAGAGGACATTGCCTGTCATCAGGCCCTTCTTCTAACGCTAGAAATGTTCATGGTACTGGACCCGCCAACATGTCAAGGGGATCTCCCTGGTAAGAAGTCCTAAGTAGACCTCAGATTGTTTGGTGTAGGAGTCCTAACAGTGGGTCATAAGGTAATGCCTTGAACGCGATGCCACATAGAGGAAAGTAAGATAACTCTTTCAATAGAAAGGGTGTGACTACTGTAGTGAGCCTAGGAAGATGTATGAGAGGTTCTAACACATAAGGGGGGAAAAAAGGGTGAAGGTGAGTTCCAGTTTGAAAGGGATCAGTCCCAACTCGACTAGGAACACACAACACAAAAGGACATACACAACTTCGGTGGAGCAGTCCACTCGGATGCGGTAGTCACAACATACAAGGTAAGATAGCATGTACAACACTCACCGATCAGTTCGAACAAGTGCAACGGTTGTTACAACAAGGTTCATGTGAAAGGTCCATCTGGTGTTTGGTAGAGCAGTCGACCTGGAGAGTGACAACATTAACAACATATACCATACATTTGCAACAAGATTCAGATAATTACATGTTAATCAGTTCATACACAAATACGTAAGTTAAACAACATATATCATTAAGGCAACTGGAACAATCCAACTACAATAACAACATATGCATGAAAATATGTTGTCTCTTATTATATAAAAGTGTAAGTTCCAATCATACAATATATCCATGTAAACCTACTAGTCCCATCGGTGAAATGTTATAGGCACATGCGCCTGCTCCTCCAAAGAGATGTACTAGCTCCGTGCAGTGGAGAAGCGAAGGTGCATTACAATAGTATCCAAGCTTTCTTCAAGATAGTCTTAATAGAATCTTGGCTGACCAAAAAACCTCTACAATGAGTTATGAGGGACTATTTATAGCAAAGGGTGGGGTGACCCTTGACATTCCCCTTTGTGATAGTTCAACTACCCTCATGACTTTTTACCTACTCTATGACTGTTACATCCAACCATTGACACTTGACTTGCACTTGACATGACTCAACATTACAATGCACATGTACTCATGTGAGACAACATGGCTTGAGCAAGCCTTGTAAGAAATCACTGACACTCGGTTTGCTGTGATGAGACTAACTGTCTGACATGCTTGTGATTATGAAGGTGGCGAGCTGATGCCAAGCTTGGTCGTCCTTGATGGTGTGCATGCACCTCATGATGACATCTTGCTGAAGCGAACTGTTGCCTCCATTGCAACCAGTGCATTGGTTCGGCCCCTTCATCCAACTCATTTGCTAACATGTGCATGGTCTTCTTGGGTATGGTTGAACTGGAAATGCATTGATGCATAGTGTCTGTTATGATCTTCAAGTGTGTGCTGGTGGTCATGTGCGTCAACTTGCCGAAGTACATGTTCAGCCCCAGTTGGACTTGCTTCTTGTCTTCGCCTTGGTGAGTGTGTTGAATGGGTTGGATTGCATGCGTGCGATAAACGACATGAATGTTGTTGAATCCATTTCATGCGATCAACAACATTTCTCACCAAGTTTGCTCTGTGTAGGCTACTAGGATGCATCCTTAACTTGTACGGGTAGAGTTTCATCCATGCACACATGTTTCACCCATTGCTATTCCTATTCTTGTTGCAACTCATTCGTCTGTTTATGTAGCTTCATGTTCTTCCTGACTTTTTTCTTCAGCACATGTAGCTCCTTCTTTGTTCGATCTTCTGCCTTCTTGTGATCTTCATGTCGCGTTGTTACTTCATAGACGAAGTCTCCAAAGCTGCTTTGATCATCGGTGGACCTGCTTGGGCTTGCAACCTTGTTCTGCCTCCGTGTTGTCAACAACCCTCCTCTTACATTTGTTGCATTTGGTATGTTGTCTTCAGCTGTTGTTCAGACGCTTCTCGCTGTGATGTTGCTGCTATCATATCTTGATGTCCTTTTCTACGAGAAGCTTGATGTCTTCGTGGTTAGGCAAGTCGATGGACACTTGATCAACTGCATCCCCAATTGTGCTCTGAATGGTGTCTTCCTCTCCGCTCTCCTGGAAACCGTTGTACCTGTACTGCTGAGAGGCAGATGAGCACCTGGGATACCTAGAGACATGTCAACACTCATGGCAAGCAATCTATCAATTGAAAACCAAAATGAACATGAGAATTGACTTGCAATATATCTAGGTGCATGATCATGAAGGTTGCACAATTTCGACTGAGAGGTTGGGAGACCGACTGCCAAGATTGCACAAGGCATAATTTGGGTTGTTGGGAGATTGGCTTACTATTGGATCTGTGCAATGCACAATCCATTCTAGTTGCTGATTGTTGGGATTTCACAATGTGCAATTCCAGCTGGGAAGGACTACTAGCCTAGGGACAAATTTACGCAATTTCTTAGGCCAAGCAACCACTGTCCTCCAGAAATGTGAAAAATAGTCCTAGAGGTCAATGCTGGGTAGGAATGCACAAATCTAGAGAGGAAGGTGAGCCTTTCTTCCCCAGATTGGAGTATGTGGCCTTGGTTAAGGCAGAGTCTGAGCCAAGGTTGCCCCGACTCGCCAATAGGAAACTAAAATCAACTAAGATAGTAAATTCATGACGACACATAAGTGATAGCAGAAGTGATTGACAATGCATGGAAAACATGAACGAAAGATTCAACAAACAGATCAGCATGCATGTGGGTGAGGTAGTTCATCGGTTTGGTCAACGTCCATGAAACAGTTTCATGCATGCGACAATAGTGAGATAGCAACGAAAACTGAAACAGAGCTAGGAAAAGTTAGAATGCATGTAAGAGATAGAAATTGAGTATGAGAAGAAAAGAAAAGGTGTTGAAAGAGAGGATGCAAGGCTAGTCAAGAGGAGTAATTCCCTTGCTGATACACCTACTCAAAACCATTATAGTGACATCTTTGATGAAACCCATCATGCTAGTCAACAGTAAGATATTCGCGTGCAGGGGAAGGCCTACATCATGAAGTACAAGTGGATGTTATCAATAGATAATCAAAAAGTTTGAAGTATGGGGCATGCTCTATTATGGAAGAACAACACCCATAGATGAAAGTGAAGAAGATACCATTGAATAAATATGGGTGGTAAATACCCAAATAAAAGGGTTTATGTCACTTTAAAACATCACCTACTCCATCGCGCTTGATCCCATCTACTACAGAGGAGTTGAAAGAGTTAGAGGAGCAACCCAGCAAGGGAAAGGAGGAAGAATATAAACATAGACAAATTGACAACCCCCCTTCTAGTAACTCCAAATTCAATCTTCTGTCTTAGTAAATCGATAATTTAAGGAAGGAAAATGATGACTTAAGAAACCAAATCACTATGCAAAGGGAAAAATATAACACTAAGAAACATATGAAATTAGAAAGACTAGAATCTCATTTTGTAAGGTGTGTGAAAACTTCTTGAGGATGATGGATATAGAAGAGATGAAATTCATAAGCATGTAACTATTTTACTAGGGAAAAAAGAGAATTTGAAGTGAAAGGCATGAAATTTTAGGACATGACATAAGAACTTTCTGAAGATGTTACTTCTACATAGGAGCTAGAAATTGAAGCATAATAGTCTAAGGATTTTTAGGTTGTGACATAAGAACCTATTGAAGGTGTTGCTAGCACAAAAGAACTAGTATTTGAAGCAAAGTGACCTGGGGGAATAAAATCATTGGTACAAAAGAACCTTCCAAAAATGCTACAGATTAACAAGAACCAATAGTTGAGGCAATACAACTGGAAGAAGAGAAAGAGATGGAAGAATAGGAGGATCTGCAAAAATATGTTAAAGATATTATTGTAACAATAGTAGAGACAATACAACCTAAATTGGATGATCATTTCAAGTATTTTTACTTGCTGAGTTGTAAATGGTGACAACTAGTGGTCTCAATATAGAAAGGGGTGATCTCATTAAGTGAGCATAGAAAATTTTTCCATGATCACTGGGTTAAGGAATTGATGCTTCAAATATTAAAATGGGACATGGTTAAGAAAGAGAGAAAGTAAGAGAAGGTGCAAGTGTTATAGGAAAATAAGGAGCATATGTATAGCCTTGCACATAGTGTATTGAATTGTAGGAGACCCTCTCCCTTCTACCCCTTGTTTCTATAAGGAAAAAAATTCCTTTTCATATTAGAAACAATGAAATAAGAAACACCGCATAGAATGACTAACATTTAGTCCTTTCTTGAGATATTTAAGCTTTCCAATTTTGTAGAATATAATTTTTTGTGTGAATTGTATCTACATGACTTTGCTTTCCTTGGAGAGAAGTTTAATTTCTCACCTTATGTAGGAGACATCTAGCTAAGGGAATTTATTTCATTTATGCAAAATCAAATAAGCTGGAAGCTAATTCATGACACTGTAACAATAAATATGGAAGGTAGACCACTACAGATTCTTGAAGAGCCAGGTTTGACTACAAAAATATTAAGAACATGTGGAAATTCCTTGTGATCTCCAAAGAGGAGGAATAAGGTAATTAAAGTTTGAAATAAGGTCTTAGATCATTTTTATAGGAGAAATGAATTGATGAAACAAGGTGCATTGGATGGAAGCAATTTAAGGTCGGAAATACAGAAATATGGTGGTTGGTTTTAACCATTTCCATGGGTTACATGACTTTCACATATGATACAATTGTAGCCCACAATTTCTTTGAGATACACCCATAACATGCACTAAAGAAAAACTGAGGGGTATACATAAGGACATGAAATTGCTTCAGTTGGGATGTGGAATTGACATCCTTTTTACCCCCATTTTCCCATCTTTTCCACCATATTTACCTTTATAATCATACTCCACTACCCCAATAATCACATTTTTTACTAATGCATGCTACTCTTTCATGTCACCTTAGTTCGTGCTAATTTTCTTGTACTTGGATGAGAAGTTGACTGTTTTGAGTGACTTTGTAAAAAAAAATGACAAAGAGGCTATTTTATGATAACTTTGCTAGTTGGAGTGTTCTTGTTTGAATGTAATGTTGTTTTCCCAGGTTTTTGGTTCTAGAACGCATTATGTTGATACTAATGCCATGATGTAGATACTTTATTTCACATTACCTTGTTTCCTTGGTGATGTCATCAAGAATCAACATGGACTGCTACTCAGTCGTAGTCAACCTAGACTGATTTTCCATCAAGGAAAACTATCTTTTGATAACACAATCAAATTGGGTATGATAATTATGATTTTATGTTATTGACTTCCTGTTAATTAGAGACACTGTTACAACATCATTTTTATGCTTAGTATACATATATACATTTATAAGCAAAAAAAAAAAAAGTCAAAAAAAAAAATGTATTCTTAGTCATATAGTAGTAATAGTAATAATCATATACATATATGAAGTAAAAATATTCTTGTATTCTTAATTAGATAGTAATAGTAATAATCTAATTTTAAGGTCATAAGCAAGCGAGACACCAAATTGGTATATGAGACTCCCTTAATTGTGGGATAAGAGACCCATTTGGTGTACGAGACTCGCTTAATTGTAGGACAAGGGAACCATATCCACATAGCGATTTAACTACTAAAATTTACGAAGACATACATATTTTACCCCTCCGGTTTTGAACTGTAACTTGCTAAGTAAAATCACATACTGTTAACTCTTATGCCTTCTTTTCAATTTAAATATTTTGCCATATTTCCCCTGTCAATAAATACTTAACAATGTCATAATATTGTTTAGTAATCTTCGGCAAAATCACATAACCAATCTTTTGTCGACGCGTTTCGAACCAACCAGTGTGGTTCATCGTCAGAACAAGTTGAAGAACCAATCCGGCTTAGCTTGATTGGTTCTTCAACTTGTCCTGATGATGAACCACACTGGTTGGTTCGAAACGCGTCGACAAAAGATTGGTTATGTGATTTTGCCGAAGATTACTAAACAATGTTATGGATCACAGAAGTCTAAATTCCTTAATGTCATAATATATTAGAAATAGTACATTTTCAATAATAATGATATTTAATAAAATAAATTGCCATATTTAAAAAAACTTTAAACTTTACCTTAAAAAAAATATTATTAACTCATTTTAAACAGAATATATTATAAATTATGTTCTTTTATTAAATCTATAAATAAAATTAAAAAACCACGAATAATTTGAGATGGTTCTTCTTTTATGTGTTTTCAAATGACGCCATATCATTGACTCTTTTCATAGATATAGATTATTTTATTATTTTTTTTCAAATTTCTTTAAGAAAAATAATAAGTAAAATAATGAGTAAGAAAATTGAGCGAGAATTTTAACGTTGGATAAGATTTGATTCATCCGAAAAGAATACAAATAATAAATATATTATAAAAGAAAACTGATATTATTTAAAATATTTTTTTTTATAAAAATATTCACTAAGAAAATTGAAAGCAAACTTAAATATTTGATAAGATTTGATTTAACAAAAATATTATAATAAATATGTTATAACTAAGATAAATATATTATAAGAAAAAAAGGACATATCATTTTTATAAAAATATAAAATTAAAAGAATATTTTAATGTTTATTAATATTTTAAATGAAAATATAAGTGTAATTTTTTGGTTTGATTTTAAAATAATTAAATTAAATTTTATAATTTATATATTTAGGCTTCTGTGATTTATAATTTGATTTAATTTTATAATATTAAATGTTTTGTATAAATATTTTTTCACTATATTTTATTCAGACTATAAAATCAATATATTACAATAATCTTAAATATTTGTAAATATTAATATAGCTATGAAATAAATATATTATAGTAATCTTAAATATTTATACATATTAATATTGATATTAATATTAATATTAATATTAATATTAATATGAATACAGAATTTTAATGTTCATAAGATTTCGTGGCCCAAAAATTACAATAAATATGTTATAAGAAAGAAATGATATATAAGTTAAAATAAATTTTTTAATAAAAATATTTATTAAAGGAACTGAGAGAGAATTTTAATGTTTGATCAAATTTGATCCACTAAAAACTATACAATAAATATGTTACACTAAAGAAATGACATATCACATCAAATATTTATTTAATTATGTTTTCACAAATATTTTAAATGCGAATATAATAAATATGCTATAAGATAGAAATGACATATCACATCAAATATTTATTTAATTATGGTTTCTCAAATATTTTGAGTGAGAACATCACTGTAATTTCTAGATCTGATTTTTAAGATGATTTGAATTTAATTTTATAATGTTATTTTTTTTTACATGAGATGTTAATGGTTTTCTTTAAATATTTGTATCACCTTTTCTTTTTCACACCTTGATTAAATATATTATGGTCATTTTAAATCTTTGTAAATATTGATATTTGAAACTATTGAAAAATCAAGGTTGATTGAGAATGAGTACGTAAATAGGTTATGCTATCATCAAAAAGAAAAGCTAAGAGGGTTTAAGGGAATATATGTATGCCTAGCTATTTATATCTCTTTTGACTAATCATCTTATCCACATTGCCATTACCTTGACCTTCATTCTCTTATAATGTTGATGTCAAGCCTAACTTTTAGTCCTATTTGAAATAGTAGAAGCAAAACTAACCATTTCCTTACTGAAGATGCTCTACCTTTCCTATTGAGACCAAGTGAAGGTGAAATGAGAATTTCTTGTCAATGATGACAACATGCTTTTGAATATTAAGTCCCCATCATGTGGGATTCATTTCTAGCTCTTTGTCTCTAGCTCCATCATACCATGGAATATTCAGTGGCATCGGATTCATTGAACACTTCATTCATTTAAAGTGATCTTTTTTCCCTATTAGCTCCACTACAAACTTAAAGGATTATTCAAAGTGGGTTTCTTCTCTGTTTTATTAATTATTAAAAATATTTATTTTATTTTATTTATTTAAATTAAAACAACAAATTGACTCTAAGAACTCATTAAGGACAAAATACAACATGGGAAGAAGGTGTTGGGCTTTTCAATATGCAAATCTACTGTCATATATTTTCTTATCTTGCATTTGATTGATTCAAATAATTTTTTCTACATCAAAACAAATTGAGTATTGTTCATTGATTATTATATTTTTTATTAGAAAAATAAATTGAATTTTATCAAAATTAGATTCACCATATAAATAGATATAGATTTTAAAAATCTTTTTTTCTTCTTCAAATCTTTTTTAGAAAAATAATGAGTAAAAAAATTGAGAGAAAATTTTAATATTGGATAAGATTTGATTCACCCCAAAAAAATACAATATACAATAAATATAGTATCAAAGAAAATTGATATACTATTTAAAATAATCTTTTTATAAAAATATAGACTAAGAAAATTGAAAGAGAATTTTAATGTTTGATAAAGTTTGATTTAATAAAAATATTATAATAAATATGTCATAACTACGATAAATATATTATAAGAAAGAAAGAGATATCACTTAAAATAAATATTTCTATAAAAATATGAAAGTGAAAGAGAATTTTGATGTTTATTAATATTTTATATATTAAAATGAAAAACAATAAATATGTTACCAGATAAAGTATTTATTGAATTATAGTTTTCCAAAATATTTTAAATGAAAATATAAGTTCACTCTCTTGATTTGATTTTAAAAATGAAATGAATTTAATTTTATAATATTCAATGTTCTGTATAAATAATTTTTCACTATATTTTTATTCATGCCCTGAAGTAATATATTATTGTAATCTTAATTATTTGTAAATATTAATATTAACCAGAATTTTAATGTTCATAAGATTTGATCGGCCAAAAAAAAGTACAATAAATATGTTTTAAGAAAAATATGCTATAAGAAAGAAATGATATATTAGTTAAAATATTTTTGTAATAAAAATATTTATTAAAGAAATTGAGAGAGAATTTTAATGTTTGATAAGATTCAACTAAAAAGAAATACAATAAATTTGTTACACAAAAGAAATGACATTTAATTATGTTTTTTCAAATATTTTAAATCAGAATATAATAAATATGTTATAAAAGAGAAATGATAGTTCTCAGATATTTTAAGTGAGAATATAAGTGTAATTTCGAGATTTGATTTTTAAAATGATTTGAATTTAAATTTATAATGTTTCTTTTTTACATGAGATGTTAATTGTTTTCTTTACATACTCTTATCACTATTTCTTATTCACACCATGAATAAATATATTAAAGTCATTTTAAATCTTTGTAAATATTGTTATTTGAAATTAATGACAAATTAAGGTTGATTGAGAATGAGCACCTAAATATGCTATGAAATCGTTAGGGAAGGTAAGAGGGTTTAAGGGAATATATGTTGCCTAACTACTTATCTCTCCTTTGACTAATCATCCTATCCACATTGCCATTATCCTGACCTTCATTATTTTATAATGTTGTTGTCAAGCCTAACTTTTAGACCTATTTGAAATAGTAGAAGCAAACCTAACGATTTCCTAAATCTTAGAAACCACCTCATACATTTTGTGAAATTTTCCCCCACTTTATTGGAACCAAAAGAAGGTGGGTTATGACTCTATCACCACCTTTCATTCTTGCTATGAGAGGAAGTTCAAATAGGAAAAGAGGTGGGAGTTTATTTAAAAGCTTTAGAGAAGAGGAAAAGGGAGCTTTACCAAGGAAAAATATACTTGTTAGACTATAGCACTAAATAGACTATGAAGGAAATCCATGCAAGGTAGTAAGGAACATGAGAAGGAAAATGAAGACATAGAGAGAAAAAGGAAGGAATTAATGTGCAACAGTAAAAACCATAGTGATTGGAGAGAAACCATTAGAATCTTTGAAGGAAGATGATTATAAAATTTAACAGAACCAAAATAATTTTGTTGTAGTCAACTTTATAATAGACAATAACTTGGATTTTCTATGCAAACATGTAAGAACATTGAAGAATAATTTTTGAAGGACTATTGAGTAGAGAAGGGAGTGTCTTCCATATGTTGTGTAAGGAAGGTAGTGTGAGTGCCAAATATTGGTATGATTAAAGAACTCAACAATGAATTACTTTCTTAAGCTTGCATTGCTGTCTTGAAGGGGGAAGCTTTCTTTGAGGGGGAAACTAATTTGAGAATTTCATTTGTTTTATTTTCCTTAGTGGTACCACAGTTTAGATACCAAGTTAAAATCATAAACAACTACCTACAATTGGCTGGAATTTTTCTCTATTTAAGCCATTTGCCTTTATATTCAACTAATGAGAAAGATAAACCTCTCTTTATTATTCAATTTTTTTTTGTCATGCTATCATGTTGACGGTGCTAGAAATCGTCAACCAAGAGGGTCTCCTCGATAAAAAGTCCCAATTAGACTTCACACCGTTTGGTGTGGGAGCCCTTCCGAAAATAAGGCTCGACTGTAGAATGTACTTTTAGGTGAAAAAGTGGGAATGCCTTATGGAATGATCAACTGTAGAATGTATCAAGGTTCTTCTACCAAAAGGGAGATAAAAGTGAGCCTTTAAAAGAAGAGTAATAGTACTAATCTAGTAAAGACACACACGCATATGCATATGAATGAATCATTAATCAACTAATGAAATAGTTCATATGGAAGCAATGATTGTTAAAACACATGCAACACACCTTCAACAAGATAAGTACAAAAGCCACTGAAATAGTTCAATTTCCTTCGTACAGATGAAAACAACATACATCACAAACATTCAAAGAAAATTCTTACAATATTTACAAAAAATGCATGAAAGTGTGTTGGCTCAATGAGCTTCTAAATTAAGCAAAAGTTATTAGATACATTAGTACAGTGAACACCACTAGCTCCAATAGTGGATTGTTAAAGCAACCACTTGC
Source organism: Pinus tabuliformis (assembly GCA_031772625.1). Lineage (NCBI taxonomy): Eukaryota > Viridiplantae > Streptophyta > Pinopsida > Pinales > Pinaceae > Pinus > Pinus tabuliformis. Next base: position 104,723,259 of record CM062810.1, on the reverse strand, counting down.
TCCTCCAAAAGAACCATCTTCCTCTCTAATTCCAAGTAGGAGAAGCCAAGGTGAAAATTCGTTTGCATGAGCTATGAGGGTGTATATATAACAAATGGGGTGACCATTCACCCCCCTTGTGACTCTTGGACTACCCTCATGACTGTTTGAATTCTCTATGACTCTTTGACTCCTTCAAGACTTTTCATATTATATGGATGACTCTTGGACTTCTACTTTACATTAAATTTTCCAATGTTAAATTTAAATAATCCACAAATGATGTGGAAAATGATGACCCATGACATGAAAAGACATGACATGACATGACATGACATGTCATTACATGACATGACATGTCATTACATGACATGACATATCATGACATGACATATCATGACATGACATTACATGTCATGACATGACATGTCATGAGATGACTTGTCATCTAACCCATGGTATGGAGATTTTCTAATTTATCTCCAAACCCGGAGTTTTAGTTCTAAAAGCTTTCGCTCTAAGTAGCAACATATTTGCTAACAAGCTACAAATTACATCATCATCAGTGATACCCTTTACTATTGTGGTATCGATACAATTTTACAAAGGTGTCTTACACTTAAGGAGGTCGAGAATGTTCTTAATGAAGGCAAATTGGGGGCATGTGGTAGACATTTATCTGGTTATACTACCACCCATAATTTTTTATGTGTTGGCTACTTCTAGCCTACCATATTTTGTGACTACATCCTCTCTATCTAGAAGTGTCATGCATGTCAGATATATGATCGGAAGGCCCATGCTCCGCCCACTCCAGTGCATCCCATTATTGTTGTTAGTCCTTTTGCGAAATCGGGTATTGACTTTTATGACATGTAACCCTCACTCGACCAGGGGGCATGGTTATACTATTGTTGTAGTTGATTACTTTACTAAATGGGCTGAGGTGAAGCCTACATTTAACAACACTGGAAAAATGGTTGCATACTTATTTTTCTGTCACGTCATCGCATGGTTTGGTGTTCCACAAGCAATAGTTATGGATCATGGAAATAATTTCCGAAACCATATGATGATCGAACTAATTGCTAAACTGGGATTTTACCATGAAAATTCCACTCCCTAATATCCTCAGGCTAATGGACAGGTTGAGGTCATCAAAAAAGCTCTTAAGACGATGCTTGAATGCATGGTAGGGGTCCACAAATCAGACTAACATTTTCTCCTTTAGACTGCTTTGTGGGCATATGGAACCTCAATAGGGCTGCTACTGAATTTACACCCTTTTAGTTGGTATATGGTATGGAAGTTATCCTCCCAATTGAATGTGAAATTCCATCATTGAAACTAGCCATTGAAATTCTTCTTGCTACTTCCATAGAGGAGGAGTGACTTTTACATCTGATGCATTTAAATGAAACCCGACGTGATGTTTCTATAGCTAATGAAGCTCATAAAAGATGCATCAAGGTGTAGCATGACAAAAGTGTCAAGCCTCGTGTCTTCTCGAAGGGAGACCTTGCACTTTTATATGACCAAGAGTTTGATAAGTTAGGTTTAGGAAAGATTCAACCCATGTGGTTAGGTCCATACATTGTCAAGTGAGGTCTTGCAAAAGGGGCCTACGAGTTAGTAGATTTTGATGGAATTCCTGTTACATATCCATTTGGGCACATCAATCCCAACATTCAGATCAGTGTTTTAAGGCTCATCAAACCCTAATTTTATTTTCTACATGCCCTAAACAAGTCAATCCTTTGAATGCCTCCTTCCCAGACAGTTTCATGACTTGAAGACATCTAGAAACAGGCTCTAGAGGGACCAGTGTAGGTAAGCCCTTGTAAGGGTGCACTGCAGAGCAGTTGAGTCCACTACCATGGTGCTCTGCAGAGAACTTAGGCTTCCTTTCACCTATGCTAGGAAAGAATGAGAAAAATTCACATAGGGTTTGGGGAATATTCTTATCTTTTGGATTCATCTAGAAGGTTCCCTCACTTATCAACACCTATGAGCTCGAAAATGGATGAGGAATGAGTTAAGGTGCATCCTATCCTCTCATCCCTTCCTCCATGAAAGTAATTATAACTATGGAAGGCCATTCAATGCCACCATTTATGACAAAACCTCCTTCATCTTCCTATAAATTGACCACTCATCTAAGTGATCAAGGGTTAGATTATGTTGAATTATAAGGAGATAATGTTGCTATGTGATTTGGCTTTGAAGCAAGTATTGTGATGCTACAAGTTTGTCATGATTTTGATGTGATGTGGATGGATCCAAGCTAGAGGAATGGCTTTGAATCAGACACCAATGGCTGTAATTCCTTCTTCTATCTAATAAAGTGTTTGAACCTTTTTCCCAGATGTTTGTATTGTTTCATAATGCTTATATGTTTGAATTGTATCTGATTCCTTTCAGTTATATTCAATAGATCATGTGTTTTGATTAGTTCTTTGTTTTCTGTTGTGTTTACAGGGTACTTCTCAAATGTATTAAGTACGAGAAGGAATGACAAGATCGATACAAGGGAGATGAGAGGAAAGAGGAACTACAAGTAGGTCTTCTTATCTTCTCATCTTATCTATTTATTATAGGAAAAGTATAAAACACTTTAATCTGTTGTTCTAGATACAACTACTTATCTAGGGAATTAGTATTTATCTGTAGATACCAAATTCTCCAAAACAAATTGGCGACTCTGCTGGAGAAGATACTCTTTCCTAGTAGCTTATCCACCTCCTAAGACATCCTTGCAGACCTTATTTATGTTCATAGATTGTAATTTAGCTGTTTGCATTGAAAAAATGGTCAAAACTATGTCAAATTGCCTCTTGAAATGGCTTACTGTCACCAATGCAAGCTTGTGAGGGACACAGTGCACTACAGAGCACCCCTAGCTTAGGGACAGTTCTCTGAAGCGCACTGTCTCCCACTCTGGACTGCGCTGATCCCCGTAGGGTCCGTTTCCCACCTTTGGAAAGTGTTTTTGCCAACTTTTCTCTATTTGTTGGTTTGCTGATTCATCAATGAATGTTATGTCTCAGAAAATAAGTTTCTATCTCCTAGTCTAGCCCAACTTTGATTGGATTGATTAATGTTTCTTAATATTTTCTTTGCCATTATCAATTGATAGTCAAAGTTAGAATATAGTTGATTAATCTTCATTCGAAAGAAAGTGTCGTAAAGTCTTCTCTTCCTTCGAATTAGAACTATTGTAAAAGTCTTCATTCTTATGAAATATTGATTGATTGTATGTGCATATTTCCTTTTTTTCATATTCACATTAAGGAAATCGAAAAGAAATACATGCATGTTGCATTGAAAATGTTTGTGTGTGATCATGGGAATAGTGTAGGGAAATTGCATTAGATTGTGCTCTTTGCTCTTTGATCTAAAGAAATATGATTTCTCTATCCCTAAGTAGTTAGGAATTTCATTGTTAAATTTAATGGAAAGAATGTTTATCATGATAGTTGCATTCCTAGGAATTTCATAATACATCATGTGGTGAACTTGAAAGGCAGATTCCTAAGCAAGATCAACTTAAAATTAACATCAATTTAACTAATGGAGCATTTCCATTAACGAGAACATTTAGTGGTTCTAGGCTAGAGACGTGTTCTGGCTTCATAAAACAAAGCATTTGTCTCTAACTTATCTGCAATACATCCCGAGTGTGATACCTCATTCCATGTACGTGAGTATATCGTAGCTCGTCCATGTACCTTTGGGTATATAAGGCGGTGTTACAGTATGTAAAGTATATGGGAATGCTCTCACTCTGCAGTTTTGCATTAGACATCACTTATATGGACTGGAGCTCCACATACCTTCGGGTATATATGGGAGGACAACTATAGGTTTCTATCCATCCTTAAGTAACCAAGTTAGCCACCTTGTACACTATGATACACCATACATAGCATTCAGAGAGATTGCCTGCCCGTACTTCTTGGTTCAGTAGGAGGTATTATGCAGTTCACAGTTGCTTGGTGAACATTTTGCCTAGTTTACCCCCCCCCCTTTTTTTTTTTTTGATAATAAAATTGATAAAAAATTGTGGAGGAACACCAACCCTTACCTCGTCGTTCATGGAGAACAACGAGAAAACCACCTTTTCCGCCTGAAGCTACACCTATTCGGTCAAAGCAATCTCGCTTAACTAAGTCAAATACATCAAGAACTCCTAGTTCTTCATGTGAATTACCTAAATCATCTATTTCGGTAAGTACTGCGACTCCAGTTACTCCAACCATTTCTGGTACATCCGTTTCTGAAGGAGAAGTTTCACAATTACCTAAGGACATTAGCACTGATCCTAGTGAAACAATAACCGATGTTGTTCAACCACAAGTTGATCCTCAACTTGAAGTTTCTCAACAAGAAAATTACTTCTAAACTTGAATTAGTTCAACCAAAAGTTAATCCAGAACCTATCATAGTTCAAACAAAAGTTACATCTGAACCTGAAGTTGTTCAGGAACCTCTTTTTGAATTTTTTTTTCATTTACCCAAACATCTGGACTTCGAATTTGAACATTTTGAAGTTGTTACTTTACCAAAAGATGATCAACCTGTTACCCCTCAGACATCAGTAACTACTGAAACTTCAACTTTATCAACACCATAAATATTTTATGGACTAGACGGTGAAGTTCTTCCACCAGGTTTAATTGCTATAGAGGAATAATTGGGAGAAGATTCTACACCTGGAACCCCATTCCACTTTGGAGTTGGGCTTTATCTTTACCCTCATACTCCTCATTTTACTGCTTCATTTGATCCTGCTTATTTTCAAGTACTCATTGATTCTTTAGGACAACTTTTGGGTCAGTTAACTATGGCTGAACAATCGTCAACATCCCAGACTGTATCATCTGATGCAGCTGCAGCAGAATATTCTATTGCAACCTCTTTGATGTTTTCTACCACACTTGAGTCACACCTATATGGTAAATTGTCCGTCCTGGTTGGTTACCAATATTTATCTAAAACCCAATCAGGGGTTGCTTCTGCACCATGGTCATCACCCATGTCCTCAACTAGAATTTTACCTGGTTCTTCTTTAACAGGAACTCAACAGTTTGATCTTGCATATCAATATCAAGCTAAGAAATATGGTCAACAAAGACCTATGTATCCATTAAATACTGGATTGCCACCATATGGAGAGAAATATGCTTATTCACCTTATCCTCCCTATTCCAGAGGACCGTCATATGGTAATATCCCATAGTATTCCGGTCAACCTGGAATTTGAGTTTGTCAATGGAAACCAACAATGTCAGTCCAACGAAGGCTTATGTATCCAACATGACCAATGAAAAATGTGTCAGCTATTCCTACTACACCTGTTATTACTACTATACCACAGTCAAAGGTTCAAACTGTTGTATCTCAACCAGTACAAACTGGTCCTTCTACCTCGCAACCACAAGTTTCGGGTCAAGAAGTTCAAGTTTCTTAGGTTGTTGTAAAACAACCACTTGTTTCTAGGGTTCAAAAACAATCTCAGGTTAGTATACCATTATCTGGACTGACCCAAGCTTACACTGGTACAGTTTATTCACAACCTAGCCAACCTTTCTTTGTTGGGAAACAACAACCGTTAAATCAACAACAACAATAGTTGATTCAAAAATCGTGGCAGCCTCAATTTCAACAACCCCAATTCCAGCAATTCCAACCCCAATTTGGATTTGCCCAACAGGTTCAACCTAGGTTTGGACAATATCAAGCTTACCAAGGTCCTGGTCAACAAGGCTTTGCAAGTTATGGACAACCACAAATTCAACCTGGTTATCAACAACCACCTTATGCTGGATTTGTTCAAAAACAGCCTTACCAAGGTTACAAAATGTAGATGCCCTATGTTGGTATGCAAAGACCTATTTCTTAGGCAATTCCATCATATCCTGGGTATGCTCAACTTAACTTGAATTGACAGTTGCCATTTGTAGCAACTTTAGAATTACCAGATTTAAATCGGCTCACTAATGATCCAATTTTATATGTACCTTGGTGGCTGATAATTCCACATAAGTTCCCTTATGACATTCCGAAATTCAATGGAAATCTCAGAGAAGACCCATCAAATAATGTCACGACCTTTCATTTGTGGTGTTCATCGAACTCGTTAAATGCTGATTCAGTTAGACTCCATCTTTTCCAAATAACGCTTACTGGTATGGTTGCTAAATGGTACATCGAGTTACCAAGAGATTCTTTTGACAACTTTACAACTTTAGCCACCACATTTATGACCCACTTCCAGTTACTTATTAGATACGAGACTAGAACGGAACTTCTGACCAACTTTAAATAGACAACTGCTACCCATATATCAGATCATATTCATGAGTGTGGCATTGTCATCGAATGGTTAAGACATATGTTCTTGATCATATTTTAGTTGAGTGGTTCATAAAATCCTTGTTGCCATCAATCACCAAGGATGTGGAAAAAGGTGGAGTTGTCACAGAAAAGCAAGTAATTGTTCATGCCCAATACTTGGATTTGATTTACACACAATCCAGCACACTCTACGACAAAATTCCCAATGCATCCCGACCAGCTTTCATTGTTCCTCCTCCTCCACAATCGAGAAATGACTCTCATGTCGGCGATGGTGTGATCAGTTCTTCGAGCACGCAAATGGCAAGAAGACCATCTGGTTGAACTCTTTCCATTACCAATCAAACTACCAATGCATCAGAAAATACTCTTGGTTCCAAATTTAATGCCGTGTCATCTGACAAAGGCAAAAATCAAAAGCAACCAAGAGGCAAGAAAAAGGGGAAAAACAAAAAGAAACAAGATAATTCCCCTCGACAGAAATCATATGATTCCTCTACTTTGGCAAAGAAACCTCGTTATCCATGTCTAATATGTAATGACGAGCATTTTACAAGAGATTGTCCACACCGCTAGGAGGTCTCTAAACTTTTAAAGACTTCAAACACATCTGCAATGTTGACTAATTCGTTTCCAAATCTAGAGACACATTTGGTTGCAAAATACCATGCTTCCACAGACCAAGTACTCATGTTATCCATCACAAAGCCACAAAACGAAGCTTTTGTGTCAACGAGAAACAAATATTATGGAAATCCACCATCATCGTCAAATAATCAAGCCACTGATCAACCTAATCCTTCAAATTCAACTTCATCTAAAAATATTCCACCTGTTGTACCGGAATTAACAATAAAACCACCAAAGGGGGTTGTGCATAAATCAACATTTAACCCTCGAGCTTGAGAAACTGATAACTATAACATAGTGGAAGATCTTGCTCAATCGCCTTCAGCTATGTTGACACTCGAGGTGTTACAAAACAGTCCCTCCTAGAAGTAGGCTTTACTGTCAACAATTAGCAGAATAGACCCTATGGATTCCATTCTTGTGGTTTTTAACCATGTGAGATATACACCATAGTTACCAGTGCAATCATCTTTCCTAATTCAAGTAAAAGCTCTCAATAAGAATGTTCATCGAACTATTATTGATGAGGGGGGAATCTACTTGCATTATGTCAACGAGCTGCTGGAAAACACTTGGTTCACCACCATTGTCACAATCACCAACCACGTTAAAAGCTTTTGACGAAAGAACATATACTCCTTGTGGGATTTTGAGTAACCTGCAAATTCAACTAGGGGGCAAAACACTTACTTTTGAAGTTGAGGTAGTTGATGGACACCTCAATTACAAAATTTTACTGGGAAGGCCATGGGTATATGCTATGGCTATTGTTTCTACGTACTTTCATACTATTACCTTCCCTCATAATGGTGGAATCACAGTCATCGATTAGCTAGCCTTCTTTGCCAATAGTTCACAGGCTACGGGAAGCATTCCATTGGTATACGGACCCCCGCTGTCACTTCAAAGTGTTGGTGTAGGTCTCTTTAAAGATCCTTCCCTAATGGCTACTTTTACGCTATCATCACCATATGATTTTGTGGAAGTGGTAAGAGTAGAGACTTGCAACATGGCTTCCTCCACCTCATCTGATTTAAGGAGGATTACCAACAAGTTTGAAGTTGATAGAAAAATTGAGGTAATGCTACTAAGCCCCATTAAATTAGCATAGCAATCAATTTTTCGGGCTTTTGCAGAAAACCCAAATCCGCATTCACCAATTGTATGGGAAGACTGTTCGTTAGAATATGGTACTTCTTCGGATCCTTTCTCTCGTATACATTCTACGGATGAAGGAATCATCCAATCATTGATGATAGGAGAAGAACCATGGGAATATTATCATCATCATTCCCATCTTTCAGATGACATCGAAGATTATTCAAATGAACTAAACCACCCTTCAGTTGTTGATTTCCTTTCGAATTTAGTTTTCATAGACACAGTAGAATCTGCATGAAGCCTATCAAATATTGAAGAAACAATTTCTATTAATATTTCGACCAAGCCTAATATTGTAGAGAGCATTCATGTCAGCAAATCTTGTTCTCCATTAGAACTCGATAATTACCGTACTCTCTTTCATGAATTTAGAGATATATTTGCATGGTATTACAAGGAGATGCCAGGCATTGACTCTAGTATTGTTGAACACAAAATAAAAATGTACCATGATGTCAAGCTAGTTCGACAATGGCTTCAACCTGTTCATCCAAAGAAAGCTGTTACAATTAAGGCAGAAGTTGAAAAACTCTTGTGGGTTGGTTTCATTTACCCTATGCCCCTTACTGACTGGGTTTCTAACCTTTTTCATGTCATGAAGAAACAAAGGGACAATTTGAGTGTGCGTCAATTATAGGGATGTAAGTCAAGCATGTCGAAAAGACAATTATCCAACTCCTTTTATCGACCATATTATTTATGAATGTGCTAGATACAAAATATTCTCATTTATGGATGGATATTCCGATTACAATCAAATCAATATCCACCTACATGATCAATCGAAAACATCTTTTATTTTTCCATGGGGCACATTTGCCTATAGTAAACTCCCTTTTGGTTTGAAGAATGCAGGGGCTACATTTCAGAGGGCAATGAACTATGCCTTCCATGACATCAAGCACATTGTTCAACCTTACCTTGACGATTTACTAGCTCATTCATGAAAGTGGACTAATCACCTGCAACATCTGAGAGCAATATTTTTACGGTGTCGACACTACAAGATACGACTAAGTCCACACAAATGTGTGTTTTATGTTGGTTTTAGTCAATTTCTTGGATTTGTAGTGTCTAGAGAGGGGATTCGACTCGATCCATTAAAGGTTCAAGTAATTCTGGATTTGCCTCCACCTTCAAATATTTTACAGTTATAGAGACTCCAAGGGCAAGCAAACTTTCTGAGGAGGTTCATTCCTAATTACACTGAGATGGATAAAGGTTTTACACGTCTTTTGAAAAAGGATATACCCTTCCATTGGGATCAGGTTACACAAGCTTCCTTTGATGCTCTTAAAGATACCTTGATTAGAGCTTCGTTAATGTATTCTCCAAATTACCAAAACGACTATTACCTGTATCTCACTGTTGTAGATACAACCATTGGCATGGTTTTAGTATAGGAAGAAAATGCGATTGAACATCCAATTTATTACTTCAGCGATAGTCTCAAAGATACAGAAAGTAAGTACTCTTATGTCGAAAAACTAGCTTTGGCAGTTATGCAAGCTATTCAAAGATTTTGCTTTGCGACCTTCCCTCGACCTCCATTGATTCAACATCTGAACCATCAATTTTGGATGAGTCTCTGATTCTAGTATCGTCATCTGACGCATGGTATGGAGATATACTGATCTATCTCCAGACCCAAACTTTCTGGCTTGATACCTCTCGCTCCCAACAACGACGTATTCGATACCAAGCCAAAGATTATCTTATCATTGGTGACACTCTTTATCGTCATGGTATCGATATGGTTTTATGGAGGTGCCTCACGCATAAGGAAGCTGAGAAAGCATTGAATGATTGCCATTTAGGTGCCTGTGGTGGACACTTATCTGGATATGCAACCGCACAGAGAATTCTCCGTGCTAGTTACTTTTGGCCAACTATATTCAAAGATTGTATTATTGCTATCAGAAGTTGTCACGCATGCCAGATATATGACTAAAAAACCATATTACCACCTACACCATTGCACCCAGTCATTGCTGTTGGCCATTTGCCAAATGGGGCATTGATTTTATGACATGTAACCCCACCTCATCCAAGGGGCATTGGTATATTATAGTCATCGTTGACTATTTTACCAAATGCCGAGGCGATGCCAACATTGAACAACAGTGGTGAAACAACTGCTCTTTTCTATTTTAACCATGTGGTTGCCCAGTTTGGTGTACCAGAAGCCATAGTTACAGATCATGGGTTTCATTTTCGTAATCACATGATGGAAGAGTTGGCTACTAAGTTAGGACTGTCACATGATAGTTATACCCCTTATTACTCGCAAGCGAATGGACAAGTTGAGGCCATCAACAAAGTCCTGAAGCAGATGTTGTAGAGGATGATAGGGGTTCATAAGAGAAACTAGAACTTAATCCTATACTCTGCCTTGTGGGAATATTGAACCTTGGTGAGAAATGCAACTAGATCCACACCCTTTCAGTTGGTGTATAGTTTGGAAGCAATCTTACCGATACAATGTGAAATTTCATCTCTCAAACTCATGATTGACCTATTACCTGACACTTCTGAAGAATAACCATGTTTCTTGGAATTGATCCATCTAGATGAACCTCGTTGTCATGCCACATTGGCTAACGAAGCGCATAAGAAATGTATTAAGGCACAATATGATAGAAATGTCAAGACTTGTATCTTCTCAGAAGGAGATCTGGTCTTGCTTTACAATCAAGAAGTTGATAAACTTGGAGTAGGGAAATTTGAAGTAATGTGGATGGGTCCTGATATTGTAAAGCGTGTTTTGTAAAAAGGTGCCTACGAGTTAGTAGATTATGATGGGATTCCATTGTCGTAGCCCCAAAACGAGTTCTACCTCAAACGTTACTATGCTTGATTAAGTGTAGTAAAACTCATTGTATATATGCTTTCATTGCATGTCTATGTGTGTATCTTTTAGATATTTTTATTTGGTTAGTAATCTACTTTGCATTTGTTGTAGATGTCATAGTCTTTGGAACCTTTTGTTGGTTATGTCGATAGTGCTAGTTGTAGTACGTAGAACTTGTCCTCTGCAGCATGGATTATTTCCACTCCAAGTGGCAAGTTAGCGAGTTTCCAAGGTATTTGTATTAGTTAATCGGTGAACAAAATTGCTAACTATAACACGTTGATTGAACTACTCTCTGATTCCATTTCACTTGGCATTCACCGAATCATCGTTAGGCTAGACTCGCAACTCATTGTACTATAACTAACAAACATTTATACTGTCCGAAATCCAACAATTTTTCGTTTGTTCCTCAGAGTTCGTATTTTGGAAAGACATTTTGAACATATTCAATATCAACATATTTCTAGAAATCTTAACACATTAACTCATTCTCTAGCGAATTATGTGTTAAATAGACATTTGTGACAGATGTAAAAGTAATATTTTCAATTCATATTTTCAGTTGAATAGGATTGCATATAACCATAGAAAACTATAAAAGTAAAATAGATAGGTGTTTTAAAAGTTTTTACAAAATTTGTGTCCAAGACACGTTTGGTCATCTAACCCAAAAACTAAAAATGCATGCAAAACATCCTAAGTAGATCTAGTAGTGCTCATGGTAACAGGTCACAGCATGTGCTATCACGCGTAAAAGCCTAGCCCAGCAGCTAGGAACACCAATAGTGTGGCGCTACAGCCTCATAGGTAACTCCTCGATCCGGACATTTGGAATACCAAGGGTTAATCCCTCTATGTGATCCTGCAACTCTGCTAAGGTCTTGGCCAAATCCAAGTCCTGGAGAACTGCTCTCCCAATGTTTCTCTGTGCTGGCCCACCTGCAACATGTTGGTGTCCCATAGGTCAAACAATACCCACATCTGCATGCATAAGAGTGATTTTAGTTTAGTCTTGGAAACATTAAAAACACAAAAAAATGTAGAAACTTGAAAAATAAAAAAGACACTTGGGTCAAACAACTTACCCATAACACCCCATTGTGCTCCAACTGGTAGAATCAAATCTAGATCTCCACGGAAATCCATCCCTGAGTATGGATGCTCCTCGATGACGAGATGTTGTTGCTCGATCCAACTAAAAAATGCAGTGGAAAAAATGATTTTTGACTAACCCACATGTCATGCCATCAATTCGACCCACCTCTACATACATGGATCTCTAAGACCAGCTACACCCAGTGATACATGTTGTGGTTGCATCAATGGGATTCTCTCTAAGGTAAAAGCAATTAAGATCGAAACATAGTAGAAATTATTCGTCTTACCATTTTTTACCTTGGCCAGTTGTTCTTTCAGTGAGGAAATCACAGCCTCGTACCAGTTGAAAACATTTTTCTCTAGACACTCCAGAGCATACTGCATATAAGATCTGTTTGCCACATGTAGTGTCACACTGCCAGCCAATTTTGTGATTGTGAAGAGGATCGTTCTCAAAGGAAAATCACCTACATCCTTGATGTTTATTTTCCCATAATTGCTAGGCTATGTACCTGGCTGACAAAACTGTTTAATATAATCCCTCACCGATTCACCTCCAACGGAAAATCCAGAAAGTGATATGGGGGCACCTTGCCTCAACAGTCTGGTAAGAAAGTAAATATCATCAATGGTAATAGGTACCATCTTGTCCCTAATGTGAAATTTTTGAGCTGTCGTATCCCATGCATGAACAAGGAACTGCAGTAGTTCTATTTGATGCCTCATTCTAGACTACTTAAAGTATTTGAGTAACCCACATTTTTTGAAGGCCTCAACTATACCCGGATTGTTTAGGGAAACCATGTCTTGTTCTTCATGCTGTCTTTCTTGCCATGTAATCGAAATTTTGATCCGATGAAAGCCTGAAACACAACCATAAGCCTAATTAGTATCCTTTCCATGCAAAAAATAGGACAAATTTTGGAGCAAACAGCTAAATAAAACTTGGGAAACTCGCCCAGCGCAACCCATGCACAAAGATAGTGCATTGTAGAGCATGCATCCTTCTATCTCGGTGCTCTTCAGCGCAGTTTTCGATGTGAAAGCCTACATTGATCCTAAGGAAAAAAAAATGAAACCCCAGGGACCCCAAAAAACCCTAAAAATTTCCTGAAATGACAAAAGAATGACTTGAGAAAGTAAAGAGGTTTAGCTCCTAGCTAGTCTGGATGGCTTGAGAAATGGTCCACATAATCTCTTGCAATTAGCTGGTGAAAATCGAGGTAAAAACTAGCTCAGAGCACAAAACTAAATGCTAAGTTCCAAATGGTAAAACTGTTATGGTAAAAACTTGTTTTATGTTTATTTCATGTTCATTAATTGAGTAAACATTAGTATTTACCTATTTTTTTCCTATGAAACAGGTATTTTAAATTCATTTGGTGGTGTTTTGAGTAGGTTTTGCAACTGACTTACAAAATCGAACGTGCTTTATTGTAAATTGTACCTTTGACCGCAAAGCACACTTTTATCTCTTTTTTGAGCTCTGTTAAAAATGAAAAAGGAACCCCCTTGGAGTCCTCTTTAAGCTCTTTTCAGACTCTCTAAACATGAAAAGATTGCTGAGTGCTTGTCCTTTCCAGCTCATTAATGGATTGGAAACGATATCTCTCTTGTTTTATTTTACACTTTTTGAGGCTTGGGAGATTAATTTATGAAAAAGAACTTGTGGAGTTTTCTTTCTGTCCCTTTTCAAACTCTCTAAACATGAAAAGGACTAAGTTATCTTTCTTGTTAACTCGTTAAAACATCAAATAGCGACAAACTTGTCCATCTAGACAAGATTGAGTTTCACCTTCGCTAGACTCGTTAAAACATTGAATAACGATGGATTTGCCCGAGGGGTGAAATTATACAACAAGAATATGTTATCCTCCTCAAGATTGATAAAAATAAAGAGGTACTGGTCAACAATGATTGGAGAAAATGGGAAAAAGGGGAAAACACTTTATGGTAGCAGGTCGCTCTTGAACATGACACTTTCACTCCATCACCATGACTATTTGGGTTGGGTTATTAGCTTGATGGTTATCACACTGTTGGTCTATCATATCATCCATCACTTTGTTTTGGGTCAATGGTACCAATTCATTTCAATGTTGCCAACATGTTCAAGAGAAGTCATCTAGTCAAAATTCATCCTTTGAAATACTACAAATCTTCATTTTCATGACCGCCATTCCTGAACCTTGTGTTGTCAGTCAAATTCCATCTCCAAAATAACTATACTCATTTCTTGTCGTTGATGTGGGATACATGAAGGCCCTCCTGCAAAGAGTCACTTCTTGTGGACACCAGCGTATTATCCAAGAAGTTGACTTAGAAACTCCCTTCCAGTACCTTGAGGCTTGCATGCATCAATGGCAGGTTTCTCGCTTCCGGCAATAGGCATACATCAATGGCCTTCGACTAAAATACTTTGTATGGTGTTCAACATCAAATCATCCATTCACACCATGCAAAATGTACTACAGTACCTTAAGAATCATTTTCATTATCGGTGATTTCTCTTGCATTTGTTAACAGCTTACATCATTGGCTGGTAATCAAATGGTGTCTTCTCATGTTTGACTTTAGATCACATATTCACATGGTTAGACTCATACTTGAGCGAATTATTAAATGAGATAGAAGACCCCGGATCTAGTTTCATCCATTCGGGCTACGATTTCAGGAGTACTAAATCATATGTACAATGGCTTTACATTGATGGTCATTTCGATCATGGGTCTATATCTGTAGATGACTATAATGAAAGTTTATAAGCTGAGCATGGGTATGCCTTCCTTCAGCGATTCCTGTAAAATCAAATATCATGATATATGTATTGTAATTGATGCAGGTCACCTTCCACTTCAATACCTCCCCATCACATTGTAAAGAATTTCATTCAACATTGGCATTTTTCCAAATTCATGCTTTAGGGAGCAGTTGTTACAGATCCAAATGGGCACATCAATCCCAACATTCAGATCAATGTTTTAGGGCTCATCAAACCCTATTTTTAGTTGCTACATGCCCTAAACAAGTCATCCCTTTGAATACCTCCTTCCCAGATAGTTTCATGACTTCAAGGCATCCATAAATAGCCTCTAGAGGGACCAGCGTAGGTAAGCCCTTGTAGAGGTGCACTGCAGAGCAGTTGAGTCCACTGCCAGGGTGCTCTGTAGAGAATTTACGCTTCCTTTCACCTGTGTTGGGTGAGAATGAGTGAAATTCACATAGGGTTTGGGGAATATTCTTATCTTTTAGAGTCATCTAGAAGGTTCCCTCACTTATCAACTCCTATGATCTTGAAAATGGATGAGGAATGAGTAAAGGTGCATCCTATCCTTTCATCCCTTCCTCCATGGAACTAATTCTATGTATGGAAGGTCATTCAATGACACCATTTATGACAAAACCTCCTTCATCTTCCTATAATTGACCACTCACCTAAGTGATCAGGGGCTGGATTATGTTGAATTGTAAGGAGATAATGTTGCTATGAGATTTGGATTTGAAGCAAGTATTTTGATGCTACAAGTTTGTCATTCTTTTGATTTGATGTGGATGGGATCCAAGCTAGAGGAATGGATTTGAATCAGACACCAATGGTTGTAATTCCTTCTTATATCTAATAAAGTGTTTGAACCTTTTTCCCATATGTTTTTATTGTTTCATAATGCTTATATGTGTGAATTGTATCTAATTCCTTTCACTTATATTCAATAGATCATGTGCTTTGATAAAAAAAAAAAAAAATTTATTTTTTTTATTTTTTTATTTTATTTTTTCTGTTTACAGGGTACTTCTTAAGCATATTAAGCATGGGAAGGAGCAACAGGATTGATACAAGGGAGACGAGAGGAAAGCATAACTACAGGTAGGTCTTCTTATATTCTCATCTTATCTACTACTTATAGGAAAAGTCTAAAACACGTTAAACTGTTGTTCTAGATACAACTACTTATCTAGGGAATTAGTATTTATCTGTAGATACCAAATTATCCAAAAAAATTCCCCTCATGTAGCCTAGAAATGGGTTGTACCTAAAAAAATACTATGCTTGATCTCAAGTGTAGTTTCATTGTGTACTGTTGAGTGTTTTTACAGTGTGTCTTTCTAGAGTTTCACACAATTTCTGTTGATCCCCTTTTACTTTTGGTTTTCAGATATCAGTATATCTTGAAGCTTTTATTGGATATGCTAATGGTGCCAGTCGTAGTACTCAAAACTTATCTTCTGCAACATGGGTTATCTTTGCTCTAAATGACAAGTTAGTGAGTCTACAAGGGATTTGTGTTGATTTCTCCACCAACAACATCGTTGAGTATAACATAGTGGTCGAGCTACTGTCTGATGTTATTTTACATGGTATCGGTCATTTAGTCGTCAGGCTTGACTCAACTCATAGTACTACAACTTGCTAATGTCTATTCAGTTAGAAGTTCCACCATCTTACACATGGTTTTAAGAGTTCTCCTTCTAGGAAGACATTTTGATTTCATATAATATGAACACATTTCTAGAAATCTAAAAACATTGACAGATGCCCTAGCTAATTTTGTTTTAGATAGACATTTGCAATGAATGTGATTTATTTTCAATTCACATCACATCATATTGAAAGTACAATAGAAACTACAAAAGAAAAAATTGAATATCTATATATATATATATATATATATATATATATATATATATATATATATATATGTATATATATATATATATATATATATATATGTATGTATATATATATATATATATATATATATATATGTATGTATATATATATATATCTATATATATATATATATATATATATATATATATATATATATATATATATATAGATATATATATATATACATACATATATATATATATATATATATATATATATATATATATATATATATATATATGTAATTTATATATATAGATATGTATCTATATTGTGGTTTATTCTTGAAACCACAATTAATGATGAGAATCTTTTGATCTCATGTTGTCCAAATCGAGAGTCGTATAAAATAGATTACAACTAATTTACTAAGAATAAAAATGATGTTGTAACAATGTCTCTAATTAACAGGAAGTCAATAACATAAAATCATAATTATCATACCCAATTTGGTTGTGTTATCAAAAGATAGTTTTCCTTGATGGAAAATTAGTCTAGGTTGACTACGACTAAGTAGCAGTCCATGTTGATTCCTAATGACATCAGCAAGGAAACAAGGTAATGTGAAATAAAGTATCTACATCATGGCGTTAGTATCAACATAATACGTTCTAGAACCAAAAATTTGGGAAAACAACATTACATTCAAACAAGAACACTCCAACGAGCAAAGTTATCATAAACTAGCCTCTTTGTCATTTTTTTTAACAAAGTCACTCAAAACAGTCAACTTCTCATCCAAGTACAAGCAAATTAGCATGAACTAAGGTGACATGAAAGAGTAGCATGCATTAGTAAAAAATGTGATTATTGGAGTAGTGGAGTATGATTATAAAGGTAAATATGGTGGAAAAGATGGGAAAATGGGGGTAAAAAGGATGTCAATTCCACATCCCAACTGAAGCAATTTCATGTCCTTATGTATACCCCTCAGTTTTTCTTTAAAGCATGTTATGGCTGTATCTCAAAGAAATTGTGGGCTACAATTGTATCATATGTGAAAGTCATGTAACCCTTGGAAATGGTCAAAGCCAACCACCATATTTTTGTATTTCCAACCTTAAATTGCTTCCATCCAATGCACCTTGTTTCATCAATTCATTTCTCCTATAACAATGATTTAAGACCTTATTTCAAACTTTAATTACCTTATTCCTCCTCTTTGGAGATCACAAGGAATTTCCACATGTTCTTAATATTTTTGTAGTCAAACCTGGCTCTTCAAGAATCTGTAGTGGTCTACCTTCCATATTTATTGTTACAGTGTCATGAATTAGCTTCCAGCTTATTTGATTTTGCATAAATGAAGTAAATTCCCTTAGCTAGATGTCTCCTACATAAGGCGAGAAATTAAACTTCTCTCCAAGGAAAGCAAAGTCATGTAGATACAATTCACACAAAAAATTATATTCTACAAAATTGGAAAGCTTAAATATCTCAAGAAAGGACTAAATGTTAGTCATTTTATGCGGTGTTTCTTATTTCATTGTTTCTAATATGAAAAGGAATTTTTTTCCTTATAGAAACAAGGGGTAGAAGGGAGAGGGTCTCCTACAACTCAATACACTATGTGCAAGGCTATACATATGCTCCTTATTTTCCTATAACACTTGCACCTTCTCTTACTTTCTCTCTTTCTTAACCATGTCCCATTTTAATATTTGAAGCATCAATTCCTTAACCCAGTGATCATGGAAAATTTTTCTATGCTCACTTACTGAGATCACCCCTTTCTATATTGAGACCACTAGTTGTCACCATTTACAACTCAGCAAGTAAAAATACTTGAAATGATCATCCAATTTAGGTTGTATTGTCTCTACTATTGTTACAATAATATCTTTAACATATTTTTGCAGATCCTCCTATTCTTCCATCTCTTTCTCTTCTTCCAGTTGTATTGCCTCAACTATTGGTTCTTGTTAATCTGTAGCATTTTTGGAAGGTTATTTTGTACCAATGATTGTATTCCCCCAGGTCACTTTGCTTCAAATACTAGTTCTTTTGTGCTAGCAACACCTTCAATAGGTTCTTATGTCACAACCTAAAAATCCTTAGACTATTATGCTTCAATTTCTAGCTCCTATGTAGAAGTAACATCTTCAGAAAGTTCTTATGTCGTGTCCTAAAATTTCATGCCTTTCACTTCAAATTCTCTTTTTTCCCTACTAAAATACTTACATGCTTATGAATTTCATCTCTTCTATATCCATCGTCCTCAAGAAGTTTTCACACACCTTACAAAATGAGATTCTAGTCTTTCTAATTTAATATGTTCCTTAGTATTATATTTTCCCTTTGCATAGTGATTTGGTTTCTTAATTCATCATTTTCCTTCCTTAAATTATCGATTTACTAAGACAGAAGATTGAATTTGGACTTACTAGAAGGGGGGTTGTCAATTTGTCTATGTTTATATTCTTCCTCCTTGCCCTTGCTGGGTTTCTCCTCTAACTCTTTCAACTCCTCTGTAGTAGGTGGGGTCAAGCGTGATGGAGTAGGTGATGTTTTAAAATGACATAAACCCTTTTATTTGGGTATTTACTACCCATATTTATTCAATGGTATCTTCTTCACTTTCATCTATGGGTGTTGTTCTTCCATAATAGAGCATGCCCCATACTTCAAACTTTTTGATTATCTATTGATAACATCCACTTGTACTTCATGATGTAGGCCTTCCCCTGCATGCGAATATCTTACTGTTGACTAGCATGATGGGTTTCATCAAAGATGTCACTATAATGGTTTTAAGTAGGTGTATCAACAAGGGAATTACTCCTCTTGACTAGCCTTGCATCCTCTCTTTCAACACCTTTTCTTTTCTTCTCATACTCAATTTCTATCTCTTACATGTATTCTAACTTTTCCTAGCTCTCTTTCAGTTTTCGTTGCTATCTCACTGTTGTCGCATGCATGAAACTGTTGCATGGACGTTCACCAAACCGATGAACTACCTCACCCACATGCATGTTGATCTGTTTGTTGAATCTTTCATTCATGTTTTCCATGCATTGTTAATCACTTCTGCTATCACTTA
Organism: Pinus tabuliformis; assembly: GCA_031772625.1. Classification (NCBI taxonomy): domain Eukaryota; kingdom Viridiplantae; phylum Streptophyta; class Pinopsida; order Pinales; family Pinaceae; genus Pinus; species Pinus tabuliformis. Next base: position 104,703,471 of record CM062810.1, on the reverse strand, counting down.
TGTGTCGCCATGAATTTACTGTCTTAGTTGATTTTAGTTTCCTATTGGCGAGTCGGGGCAACCTTGGCTCGGACTCTACCTTAACCAAGGCCACATACTGCAATCTGGGGAAGAAAGGCTCACCTTCCTCTCCATATTTGTGCATTCCTATCCAGCATTGGCCTCCAGGACTATTTTGCACATTTCTGGAGGACAGTGGTTGCTTGGCCTAAGAAATTGCGTAAATTTTTCCATAGGCTAGTAGTCCTTCCCAGCTGGAATTGCACATTGTGAAATCCCAACAATCAGTAGCTAGAATGGACTGTGCATTGCACAGATCCAATAGTAAGCCAATCTCCCAATGTTGTAACTCTAACCCGGAAATACTATAGATATGATATGAAAATGTAAGATAATGCAAAGATACCACTTGTTATAGCTCCGATACCACTTGTTATAGCTCTAATACCAATTGTTATAACTCTGATACCACTTGTTATAGATCTAACCCGGAAATACTATAGATATGATATGAAAATATAAGATAATGCAAGTATACCCAGAAACAATAAGAGAGAAATAGATAGAAATGCTTCTTTATTGATCAAACCCTTAACGTAGGGCAACACCATACGTTCACTCCTTAAGGAAGGAGAACACTCCACAAGCCATATGCCTGTTCATACAATAATCCTTGACTCTCCCTTGACATGGAGTTGTTAGCCTCTATATAGGCCTCATACATACAATACCATGGGTCATTACCATGGTTCCCTCATACCATCAACTAATACCATGGGCCCATTACATTATTATTAACTACTTGTGGTCCCTTACATGATATGGGTTAACCACCTTATTTATTACTATGGCCCATCCCATTATTACATTATTACATTGGGTACCTCCCTTGGTACCCCATATTATCCCCCCTAGGTATATAACATTCCACCCCCCTAAGCATGTTTCGTCCTCGAAACATGGGAAGAACATAAATAATAAGATCTAGTCAAAAGAGTAGTCCACTGGTACCATGCACGTGCATCTAGCCATCCAAGAGAAAGGTGAACCCTCGATCTCGCTGGTGCCTCGCTCGCTTGAGATGGAAGTTGACCGTGGCAGCTCTTCTGTGTTGATGCGTAGTGGGTGGATCTTATCTCCTCGCTATCCGTCATGTGACTACTTGGTTTCCATCTTGATGGTTGTCTTGTGGGGTGATGTGGGTGATGATATGTTGAAGTTTTAACCCACGATGTCTTTTTCTTTAATTCACCCTGCTGTGGTGCCTGTTGTGGTGTCTTCTTTTCCAATATGACTTCAACCACTGAACCCTCATCAGATGTGTCAGCACCTGTTACCTTTTCGACTTCAGCCTTTGTTTGTGTTTGATTGTCGACCATCAACTGCTCATCATCTGATATGTCAGTCCCTGTAACATCCTCTGCTTCAACCTCCTTGGACTCTACCTGCTTATTAATGGAAATATCCTGTAATGTAATTTTCTTCTTTTTATACCAGAGCTTCAGGAATTTCTTCTGCACATTAATATTTATAGTACCCACTAATTCCATCCAAGGGTATCCCAAAAAAACATCCATGTTATCCATATCTAAAGCATAAAAATCACCATGAAACACATACTTATCCATAGAAAGTTTCAAATCCTTATAAATTTGAACATCCTTATCATCAACCTGTGTATTTTCAATATGTTTTGCTGGGACTTGCAATTTTTTTGCCAAATTAACATTGATAAAATTATGTTTACCACTAGGATTGATAGAAACAATGATCTTCTCTTTCTGAATCAATCCATGAACCTGCAATAAGGATATACCAGTAGGAAATAGCCCCACATGTTTCTTTTTGTCTTGTTTTCTAGCATGAGACCATTTGTCCATAAAGAGTTTTTCAAATTCTTTATCCGACAAGTCGTCCAACTGTTTGATGCCAAGTGAGTTTCACCATTTGTCAGCCTCTTCTGTCAAATTAAGCCGTACTATAGTTTTCCAACATATCCCATATTTGGACTTTATTCTTTGTATGAATTCTTCAATAGTAGGACCATTATCTTTTCCTGTAAAACATAGAGTCGCCATGAAGAGGGTTTTGAAAAAATTCACTTACTTGGAGAAAATTTGAAATTGTCACAGTTCTATTAATATTGCTCAGAATCCCTATTATGACCTGTTTTTGGAAATGGAACAACCATTCTGCATCTGCCCATGTAATAGAAATCCTGATCCAGGCACTAGAATTTCAAATCTATGCTGCAACTCTCCTGCCGTCACCCAAAATTTCTGAAAAAAGAGCTGATTTTAAATCAGCGATATCTCCCTCATCCGGACTCCGATTCGACTGATTTTTTTTTTTAAATTAGGTGTTTTCTCACAAAGATTCCATATCTATAATTAGATCTTACAGATCTTGCACCAGGACGTCCAGATCTGCGCCGCAAACTCACTGCCCTGAAAAATTGTCTGCAACCCCACTGATTTTTAAATCAGCGATATCTCCTTCATTCGGACTCCGATTCAACTAATTTTTTTTTGAAATCGGCTATTTTTTCACAAAGAATCCAGATCTGCAATTACATTTTGCATATCTTGCACCAAAACATACAGATATGAACTGCAACTCGCCGCCCTTGAAACCCTGCAAAAAAAAAAAAAAATCTCCACTTTTGTGCCTAAGAAAGTGCTCTGATACCACTTGTTATAACTCTAATACCACTTGTTATAGATCTAACCCGGAAATACTATAGATCTGATATGAAAATATAAGATAATGCAAGTATACCCAGAAAAAATAAGAGAGAAATAGATAGAAATGATTCTTTATTGATCAAACCCTTAAGGTAGGGCAGCACCATACATTCACTCCTCAAGGAAGGAGAACACTCCACAAGCCATATGCTTGTTCATACAATAATCCTTGACTCTCCCTTGACAGGGAGTTGCTAGCCTCTATATAGGCCTCATACATACAATACCATGGTTCCCTCATACCATCAACTAATACCATGGGCCCATTACATTATTATTAACTACTTGTGGTCCCTTACATGATATGGGTTAACCACCTTATTTATTACTATGGCCCATCCCATTATTACATTATTACCTTGGGTACCTCCCTTGGTACCCCATATTATCCCCCCTAGGTATATAACACCCAACAACACAGATTATGCCTTGTGCAATCTTGGCAGTCGGTCTCCCAACCTCTCAGTCGAAATTGTGCAACCTTCATGATCATGCACCCAGATATATTGCAAGTCAGTTCTCATGTTCATTTTGGTTTTCAATTGATAGATTGCTTGCCATGAGTGTTGACATGTATCTAGGTATCCCGGGTGCTCATCTACCTCTCAGCAGTACAGGTACAACGGTTTCCAGGAGAGCGGAGAGGAAGACACCATTCAGAGCACAATTGGGGATGAAGTTGATCAAGTGTCCATCGACTTGCCTAACCACGAAGACATCAAGTTTCTCGTAGAAAAGGACATCAAGATATGATAGAATAAACATCACAGTGAGAAGCGTCTGAAAAATAACTGAAGACAGCATACCAAATGCAACAAATGTAAGAGGAGGGTTGTTGACAACACGGAGGCAGAACAAGGTTGCAAGCCCAATCAGGTCCATCGATGATCAAATCAGCTTTGGAGACTTCGGCTATGAAGTGACAACGCAACATGAAGATCACACGAAGGCAAAGATCGAACAAAGGAGCTGCATGTGCTGAAGAAAAAACTCAGTAAGAACATGAAGCTACATAAACAGACGAATGAGTCGCAACAAGAATAGGAGTAGCAATGGGTGAAACATGTGTGCATGGATGAAACTCTACCCGTACAAGTTAAGGATGCCTCCCAGCAGCCTACACAGAGCAAAACTGGTGAGAAATGTTGTTGATCGCATGAAATGGATTCAACAGAATTCATGTCGTTTATCACAAGCATGCAATCCAACCCATTCAACACACTCACCAAGGTGAAGACAAGAAGCAAGTCCAACTAGGGCTGAACATGTACTTTGGCAAGTTGACGCGCATGACCACCAACACACACTTGAAGATCATAACAAACACTATGCATCAATGCATTGCCAGTTCAACCATACCCAAGAAGACCATGCACAGGTTAGCAAATGAGTTGGATGAAGGGGCCGAACCAATGCACTGGTTGCAATGGAGGCAACAGTTCGCTTCAGCAAGATGTCATCATGAGGTGCATGCACACCATCAAGGACGACCAAGCTTGGCATCAGCTCACCACCTTCATCATCACAAGCATGTCAGATAGTTAGTATCATCACAGCAAACTGATTCTCAGTGATTTCTTACAAGGCTTGCTCAAGCCATGTTGTCTCACATGAGTACATGTGCATTTTAATGTTGAGTCATGTCGAGTGTAAGTCAAGTGTCAATGGTTGGATGTAACAGTCATAGAGTAGGTAAAGAGTCATGAGGGTAGTTGAACTATCACAAAGGGGAATGTCAAGGGTCACCCCACCCTTTGCTATAAATAGTCCCTCATAACTCATTGTAGAGGTTTTTTGGTCAGCCAAGCTTCTATTAAGACTATCTTGAAGAAAGCTTGGATACTATTGTAATGCACCTTCGCTTCTCCACTGCACGGAGCTAGTACATCTCTTTGGAGGAGCAGGCACATGTGCCTATAACATTTCACTGATGGGGCTAGTAGGTTTACATGGATATATTGTATGATTGGAACTTACACTTTTATATAATAAGAGCCAACATATTTTCATGCATATGTTGTTATTGTAGTTGGATTGTTCTAGTTGCCTTAATGATATATGTTGTTTAACTTACTTATTTGTGTATGAACTGATTAACATGTAATTATATGAATCTTGTTGCAAATGTGTGGTATATGTTGTTAATGTTGTCACTCTCTAGGTCAACTACTCTACCAGACACCAGATGGACCTTTCACATGAACCTTGTTGTAACAACCGTTGCACTTGTTCGAACTGATCGGTGAGTGTTGTACATGTTATCTTACCTTGTAGGTTGTGACTATCGCATCCGAGTGGACTTCTCCACCGAAGTTGTGTATGTCCTTTTGTGTTGTGTGTTCCTAGTCGAGTTGGGACTGATCCCTTTCAAACTGGAACTCACCTTCACCCTTTTCTCCCCCCTTATGTGTTAGAACCTCTCATACATCTTCCTAGACTCACTACAGTAGTCACACCCTTTCTATTGACAGAGTTATCTTACTTTCCTTTATGCGACATCGCGGTCAAGGCATTACCTTATGACCCACTGTTAGGAATCCTACACGAAATAGTCTGAGGTCTACTTAGGACTTCTTACCAAGGAGATCCCCTTGACATGTTGGCGGGTCCAGTACCATCAACATTTCTAGGGTTAGAAGAAGGGCCTGATGACAAGCAATGTCCTCTCATCTATTTTTCAACCTTTGCATATCTTTCATGGAGTCTTGCACTCTTCTTCCCCTGAGGTGTTTTTCGAATCGTGAAGATGTCTCCATCTTGGGGAAGCTTTTTTATCTCTTGTCCACTCACATGTATGATGGTGAAGGTGAAGTGGCCTGTCCTGAGCACTTACATAACCTTCTTTCCATGATTCATGAGGAAGTTGAGTTTTCTAACGAACAGGTCAGTTTCCTACTTGCATACACACTTTGTGAATCTCCATTTTTGTTGGGTGCTTAGCCTACCATCTCACACCATGCACTCATTTAAGAACTTCTGTGATCTTATTGAAGACACGTTGTATCATTTTGATCTAGACCATCTTGACCAGAAACTATTACAGGAATGGAGGGCTCCACATGAATCTGTTATTAATTTTTGGCAGCACTTCCGTGACTTGCGGTTTCAAGCTCCAAGGAGCTAGGTGAAATTTGCTTATCTTTGGGACTGGTTCGAGTACTGCCTTAAGAAATACGCCCATCCCAAGAGAAATTTTGTGATCAAGCCTTGCTCAACATTCTTCGTTGATGGATATGCACAATATCATGTCGAAGCGGGCACTATCTCAATTGACTATCTGCCTTCCTATTATTCAACAACTCTACCACTGGTCAGTGATGCTGAGGATCATGCTCACACACCTGTTCATTCTTCACACCCTCCCAATATCATTTCACTCAATTTTCATGCAGATTTGGTTATGAGTCCTTCGATTCCTCATATGCATTCTTTTCACCTCTGTCTTCACACCTGGGTGTTCCTTCAGATGATATTGTCTTATGTTTGTCCATTCCGAACTCTTTACTTGTTGTGAATGAGGAACAACCCACTGATGGAGTTGGTGTTGCACAACCAACATGCATTGTCATTCATGAAGAGTATGAGTGGGACCTTGAGCATCAACACTCGACGAAGGATTGCTACCTTTCGTCCGATCCCCCTTAGTTATTTCCTAACATCATTGGTGGACCTACCATCCATGATTTCGCGTGTGTGTCTTCATCCATGGATGCACCCATTATTGATCTTTCGCAGGGCACATCGTATGTTAGCCCATTATCCAACAATGGTAAGGACCAATCATTCATTGGAAATCCATTTGATCTTTCATCTGCTTTTTCCAAAAATGCAGAGGGTGAACATCCTTCCTCCTCATCTACCCCTCTGTGTGATTCATCAAACCATGAGGATGCCGACCAACATCTTGAATTTTCTGATCTTGGTTGTCGTGATCTCTTCACTTCATCATATAATCACGATGTTGATTCACTTGTTGTTAATCCATCTAAGCCACTAGTCTATGATGATCCATCTGTCAATGAAGTTGAAACCCCACAGGTTGTCGAAGCACTTCAGCTCTAGATGATGGTTATGTCAGGCCCTCACTGTCCTGAGGTTGGTTTTGCTTCCGATCAAGGAATTGTTTAAAAACTCAAGGCTTCTCATCACTCATTTGTATGCACTCAAGATCATTCTAACACTCATATTTTACTTCCTCCACTTGAACTACACGATACCATTGCTCATGCATTGGAGGAGTCTTACATTGCAAGAAATCATGCACGATGCAAGTTATCTTTGTTTCTTTTGTTTGCTTGCATGTCATAGTCAAGAGTGTGCTTATGCTTCAAAGTTGAACATAGTGTAACACAACACCATGGTAAGTCTGAGGAGTTCCCGTCATGCACATGCACTCACTTATGTCCTGTGGGCATTTTCAATCACAAAGTGTGGTTGTCTTCATTGTTATATCTTTCTTGCTTGCTAGTTCACACAAATGTGTTGCTCGTGGACCAAGCCTTCACCAACATGGGTCTACCAATGCACCAGTGGTTGCATTGGAAGTATCACTTCATGTGATCAAGCCCATGTACCATTAGTGTAGGAGTAGGAGTAGTGTTTTCTTCCAGTTGTTTGCTTGCATGCATGTTTTTCTTAAGTGATTTGTTTTCTTGTTTGTTTACTTGCTTCACTTTAATTTTTGCTTCTACTCTTTCTTTGCTTTGTTGATTGTTAGTTCGTTCCCTTGTTTTGTTCATAGGTTGGTTTTGCATGAAACCATGTATGACTCTTGAAGCAAGCTGGGTAAAGTACAAGAGGGCTTGTACAACTTCGCTACTTGGTTACCTGTCATCTTGCCTCTGTATGATGAGCTTGTTAGTCTTAGTCCATGATACGTTGAAGGAAAATACATACTGTTCAAAGTGAACCTTGGTGTAAACACAAGGCTTGCACGCTAACTAGTGTCACTTTCTCTAGTCGATTTTTTTTCGGTTAACCCTTGTCAGCTCAGTCAAGGAGAGTAAGGTAAGGGGGAAAACTTTAACAGGCATGTTAAAGATACAATAAACTACTTCTTTGTTGGAACAACCTCTTCTTCTCTCAATAAGTCAGGATCCCTCTTCCACCTCTATGTAGAAATTTCACCTGTAGAACAAACTGATATATGCAATGTCCTAAAGCATAATACTTGTTCTACTTCTAAAAAAAATTAAGTGGAAGAATAATCGAAATCATGAGCAACATCAAATAGAAACATGCATAACTGATCAAGATAATTAATCACACATAACATAAGATATATCCAGGGGAAAGAACCAACATAAAACCCCAAGTGGAAGTCCTATTCACAATACAAGAAGAATTAGCTCTCAAGTTATTCAGTTCTCAATGAACTATGAAGATATGAAGATATGTCTCATGAACCAACCAAGCCCCGTTTATATAGGCTTTCCCTATGGTCCTTATGTAGTTTTCTTAGGAAATAATAGCAAAATCATATGCTATTAATTCCAAACATACAAAAATAACCAATGGTCCAACTACGTATTCCTTGAGGACACTAGTTCCTCAACCATGCAAAAACTACTTACTAGAAATAGTTAAGCATCTGATAGCACACTGTCCCACATTTGATATCAACTGGGTCTCTGATAGAACTGACATGCAACAATTATCCATGAGTGAATCCTCAGTTATCTAAAATACTAGTTGTCACATGCATGCAAGCATTTACAAACTATATTTTATTATTTTAACAACTTGTTAAAATAATCTAACTGGACTTGACTAGTTATAACTAAGTCAACTAATTCTCTCATTATAGAACTCATACTTATTCCCTCAATCAGTGGAGGAAATTAAGGATAAATTCCTCAATCAGTGGGACAACTCAAGTGCATGCTCACAAAGACTTCAAATTTGAATTTCCTTCACTAATTAACTCAACTAAATTAATTATTTAATATTTCCAACTACTGTTAAGACCAAAATTAATTTTACTTCCTATAGATAGACTAGGGACTGCTATAAATAGGAAGGGACCCAAAAATGCTATTTTTAGAACTTTCTGTTTTTATCAGTTTCACCTCTCACCCAATGTGGCCAATGACCTCACTGGCCAAACTGCTATTTTTAGACATGGTATATTTTGCAGGTCTATTTTTAGCACATTCTAAATTTAACATTTCTTGTTGCACATTTTTCAACACTCCCTCTCAACAAGAAAGGCTTCCTCTCGAACCTGATCTTAGAAATCTGGAATGTTCTACATGTAACACATCTACCTGGTCCACTTGCTCCAACAACACTTGGAACAAAAACACTCCCAACTGACCACTCTGCTGGGCTAGGAACATACTCTGATGCTGAAGCTCTACCTGCTTCTAACAAGTGCTACCTCTCTAACATCTGTGCTATTGCAACATCTCCATGCATCTCGCAGCATTGCACACCTCTCTGTGCCACCTAGCACTATGCAAAACACTTGTGCCTCTCACATTGTTGCATCCTGCTAGCTATGCACTGTCCTGGGATTCCCTGCACTATCACTCTCTCTGCCACTCCATCCGCATCTATCTCTACCCAATCAGTTAGTTCCTGCTACTCCACATCGGGGCTCCTGTAGCAAGGTCTCATCCAAGAGGTTGGGTACCTCAAGGATCCTACCCCTCCTCCTTGGGACGATCACTCTATATTTCCCCACCTCCAACCTGGAGGTATGGCTACATGTGATCCCTCAGCCCACCTGGCTCGAAGTTTCCCCCTACTGGAGTCTCTGCATGAGTAGATGTCTTTACTTGATCTCCACTCAGCTTCCCCTATTGTGGCTACTCCACAACCTCCTGAAGTTGTTGCACCAATCATGGCTCCTCCACAATCGTCTGAGACTTCTTCTAGCTCTGCATGTTGAGAGGTAATATACCCTCCCTCTCAACCACCAAGTCTCCATCAATCACCTTCCTACTCAAGGCTTTGAATGCATCTTAAACCTCAAGAGCATACAGGTTCTCGACCTGTGAACCAATCTGCTTCACCTGTCTTGTGATGATGTGCCTAAGGAAAACCTTTCCCTTACTGAACACTACATCATAGCCTCTATCTTCTAGCATCACGATCGACACCAAGTTTCTCTTCAGTCCTGGTACATACTTGACATCGGTTAAGGTAAGGCGAGCTCCATGCTCCCTCGGAAAAATAACCATGCCTACACCTGAGACACTATACTTCTCATCATTACCCATCGCTATGAGTATCTGGAGATATTTCTCCTCCAAAGTAATGAACAAACTCTTGTCGCCGATCATGTCGAAAGAAGCTCCACTGTCAAGAAACCAACCACTTCCCACCATGGATGAAACCATGCATGTGAAGAGTGTGAAATCTAACTCAAAATGTGAAGCAAGTGCCTCACCTTGAGATCCTTCCTAAGATCCCTTCTTGGATTTCCTTTGTGGACAATTTGTAGCATAATGGCCCACCTCATGACAATGAAAGCATTGCACTTTCGATTTGTCAACCTTCTTCCCATCATTGGAATAACTGGAATGGGATGCCTTCCCTTTCCCCTTCTTGGCTTTAGAAGCTAAAGCCAAGTCCTCTTCATCATCATGTTTTGATGAAGAAGCTCCATCCTTGGTGCTCCGTCTGATCTCCTCTTGCATCAAATCTGACCATAGTCATTCCCAATCTAGCAGTTTGTCCCTTCCATCCACTGAGTATTGGTAGCTATGCCAGCTCTTAGGAAGGCCAAGGAGTGCTAGACTCACCATATCCTCATCATTTGTAGTGACTCCTACGCTTGCAAGCACATCTCTGCAGGTGGTGAGCTTGTTCAAGAATGTAGAAATAGAGTCACCCTTCTCACACTTGATCTTTTGAAGCTTGTCCTTCAGTGCCAACTTCCTTTGATCACTGCTATAATGATATAAATCTTTCAATGTTTTCCACATTGCAAATGGAGACTCCTTCCCATGGAGGCTTGAGACTATGTGATCTCGAACTCCCTCTAAGATAATTCTCCTAACTCTAGCCACACACTTACCCCATTCCACCAGCTCAGTCTTGTCAGTAGGCTTAGGGACTTCTTGATCAATGAAATCTTGAAGATCATTATGTTCCAAAATTGCCTCCATGCGATCCTTCCAAGCTATATAGCTTGAGTTGCCATCAAGGGCATACTCAAGCCTCAAACCATTGAACGCCATCGATGAAATAGATGTGATAAGAACTTGAGATATATATAAAGAATAAGAAACGTCGAAATCCTCCTGCTAGTATACTGTTCTTGCTTGATCACCTGTGCTTTGATACCATGTAGAAATTTCACCTGTAGAACAAACCGATATATGCAATGTCCTAAAGCATAATACTTGTTCTACTTCTACAAAACATTAAGTGGAAGCATAATCGAAATCATGAGCAACATCAAGTAGAAACATGCATAATTAATCAAGAGAATTAATCACACATAACACAAGATATATCCAAGGGAAAGCACTAGCATAAAACCCCAACCATATATTATCAATCAAGTGGAATCCTCTCCATAATACAAGAAGAATTATCTCTCAAGCTATTCAATTCTCAATGAACTATGAAGATATGAAGATATGTCTCATGAACCAACCAAGCCCTATTTATATAGGCTTTCCCTATGGTCCTTACATAGTTTTCTTAGGAAATAATAGCAAAAGAATATGCTATTAATTCCAGACATACCAAAATAACCAATGGTCCAACTACATATTCCTTGAGGACACTAGTTCCTCAACCATGCAAAAACTACTTACTAGAAATAGTTAAGCATCTGATAGTACACTATCCCACACCTGATCTCAATTGGGTCTCTGACAGCACTGACATGCCACCGTTATCTAAAATAATAGTTGTCACATGCATGCGAGCATTAAAAAACTATATTTTATTATTTTAACAACTTGTTAAAATAATCTAACTGGACTTGACTAGTTAGAACTAAGTCAACTGATTCTCTCATTATAGAACTCATACTTATTCCCTCAATTAGTGGAGGAAATTAAGGATAAATTCCTCAATCAGTGGGACAACTCAAGTGCATGCTCACAAAGACTTCAAATTCGAATTTCCTTAACTAATTAACTCAACTAAATTAATTAATTAATATTTCCAACTGCTCTTAAGACCAAAATTAATTTTGCTTCCTATAGATAGACTAGGCACTGCTATAAATAGGAAGTGACCCATAAATGCTATTTTTAGAACTTTCTATTTTTAGCAGTTTCACCTCTCACCCAATGTGGCCAATGACCTCACTGGCCAAACTACTATTTTTAGACATGCTATTTTTAGCAAGTCTATTTTTAGCACATTCTAAATTTAACATTTCTTGTTGCACATTTTTCAACACTCTGAAATGAATAAGTGTTATGCACAGTGAAAAATGAAAAGTCAAAAATTGAAAATGAAAAATGAATAAGGCGAAAGAAGAGAAATGATTCCTCTGCAGGGAGGTGATGCAAGTAACTCTGCCAGGGTACTGACCAGGGTCACTGGAAGCGGAGCCATGCTTGTGTTCCTATGTGACTCCACTGGGGTATTGTCCAGCCCTGCTAGCAGTGGAGCAAGACCAAAGATGAAACTAAGTCTCTGACGACTATACTGCTTGTGCACCTATATACCCCTCAACCCCAATCCGAACAACTATGTTTCCTCGGCTTGGAATGTGTGTCAATTGACCAAGGGTTTTGTAGATGCTACATCTTACAATCAAGTTACTGTGAAACCAAGATGAGTTGAAAAATGAACAATACTTCTGGAGGTGTTAGACTTTCTCTTCTTCGAGTTGTATTGCCTCAGCCATTGGTTCTTGTTAATCTGTAGCATTTTTGGAAGGTTCTTTTGTACCAATGATTGTATTCCCCCAGGTCACTCTGCTTCAACTACTAGTTCTTTTGTGCCAGCAACACCTTCAGTAGGTTCTTATGTCACAACCTAAAAATCCTTAGACTATTATGCGTCAATTGCTAGCTCTTGTGTAGAAGTAGCATCTTCAGCAAGTTCTTATGTCGCATCCTAAAATTTCATGCCTTTCACTTCAAATTCTCTCTGTGCCCTACTAAAATAGTTACATGCTTATGAATTTCATCTTTATATACCCATCTTCCTCAAGAAGCTCACACACACCTTACAAAATGAGTTCCTAGTTTTTCTAATTTCATATGTTTCTTAGTATTATATTTTTCCCTTTGCATAGTGATTGGTTTCTTAAGTCATCATTTTCCTTCCTTAAATTATCAATTTACTAAGACAGAAGATTGAATTCAGAATTACCAGAATGGGGGTTGTCAATTTCTCTATGTTTATATTCTTCCTCCTTGTACTTGTTGGGTTGCTCCTCTAACTATTTCAACTCCTCTGAAGTAGTGGGGTCAAGCGTGATGGAGCAAGTGATGTTTTAAAATGACTTAAAACCTTTTATTTTGGAATTTACCACCTACATATTTCTTCAATGGTATCTTCTTCACTTTCATCTATGGGTGTTGTTCTTCCACAATAGAGCATGCCCCATACTTTGAACTTTTTGATTATCGATTGATAACATCCTCTTGTACTTCATGATGTAGGCCTTCCCCTGCACGTGAATATCTTACTGTTGACCAACATGATGGGTTTCATCAAAGATGTCACTATAATGGTTTTGAGCAGGTGTATCAGCAAGGGAATTACTCCTCTTGACTGGACTTGCATCCTCTCTTTCAACACCTTTTCTTTTCTTCTCATACTCAATTTATATCTCTTACATGAATTCTAACTTGTCCTAGCTCTATTTCATTTTTCGTTGCTATCTCACTATTGTCGCATGCATGAAACTGTTGCACATACATTCGCCCAACCGATGAACTGCCTCACCCACATGCATGTTGATCTGTTTGTTGAATCTTCCGTTCATGTTTTGCATGCATTTTCCATCACTTCTGCTATCACTTATGTGTTGCCATGAATTTAGTATATTAGTTGATTTTAGTTTCCCGTCGGCGAGTCGGGCCAACCTTGGCCTGGACTTTGCCTTAACCAAGACCGAATTGCGCAATCTGGGGAAGGAAGGCTCACATTCCTGTCCAAATTTTTGCATTCCTGCCTAGCATTGGCCTCCAAGACTATTTTACGCATTTCTGGAGGACAATGATTGCTTGACCCAAGAAATTGCATAAATTTGTCCCTAGGCTAGCAGTCCTTCCCAGCTGGAATTGCGCATTGTGCAATCCCAACAGTCAGTAGCTAGACTAGACTGTGCATTGCATAGTTCCAGTAGTCAGCTGGTCTCCCAATAGCCCAGATTATGCCTTGTGCAATCTTGGCAGTTGGTCTCCTAACCTCTCGGCCAAAATTGCACAACCTTCATGATCATGCACCCAGAGATATTGCAAGTCAGTTCTCATGTTCATTTTGGTTTTTGCCTAAAATATTGCTTGCCATGAGTGTTGACATGTCTCTAGGTATCCCATGTGTTCATCTGAATCTTAGTAGTACAGGTACAATGGTTTCCAAGAGAGCGAAGACGAAGACACCATTCAGAGCACAATTGGGGATGCAGTTAATCAAGTGTCCATGGACTTGCCTACCCATGAAGACATCAAGTTTCTCATAGACAAGGACATCAAGATATGATAGTAGAAAAATCATAGTGAGAAGCGTCATGAACAACAACTAAAGACAGCATACCAAATGAAACGGATGCAAGATGAGGGTTGTTGACAACACAGAGGTAGAACAAGGTTGCAAGCCCAAGCAGGTCCATCGATGATGAAAGCAACTTTGGAGACTCTGGCTATGAAGTGATGATGCAACATGAAGATCGTACGAAGGCAGAAGATGGAACAAAGAAGGAGTTGCATGTGCTGAAGCAAAAGCTCAGGAAGAACATGAAGCTACACAGATAGATGAATGAGTCACAACAGAAATAGGAACAACAGTGGGCACAACATGTGTTCACGGATGAAACTCCACTCGTACAAGTTAAGGATGCATCCCAACAGCCGACACAGAGAAAACCTGGTGAGAAATGTTGTTGATCACTTGAAAGGGATTCAACAACATGCATGTCGTTTAGGGCATGCATTCAATCTAACCCATTCAACACACTCACCAAGGTGAAGACAAGAAGCAAGTCCAACTGGAGTTGAACATGTACTTCAGCAAGTTGATGCGCATGACCACCAACACACACTAGAAGATCATAACAGACACTATGTATCAATGTGTTGCAAGCTCAACCATACCCAAGAAGACCATGTGCATGTTAGCAAATGAGTTGGATGAAGGGGCCGAACCAATGTACTGGTTGCAATGGAGGCAATAGTTCGCTTCAGCAAGATGTCATCATGAGATGCATGCACACCATCAAGGACGACCAAGCTTGGCATCAGCTCACCACCTTCACCATCACAAGCATGTCAAAGAGTTAGTCTCATCATAGCAGACTAAGTGTTAGTGATGTTTTGCAAGGCTTGCTCAAGCCATGTTATCTCACATGAGTACATGTGCATTGTAATGTTGAGTCATGTCAAGTGTAAGTCAAGTGTCAATGGTTGGATGTAACAGTAATAGAGTAGGTGAAGAGTCATGAGGGTAGTTGAACTATCACAAAGGGGAATGTCAAGGGTCACCCCACCCTTTGCTATAAATAGTCCCTCATAACTCATTGTAGAGGTTTTCTTGTCAGCCAAGCTTCTATTAAGACTATCTTGAAGAAAACTTGGACAGTATTATAATGCGCCTTAGCTTCTCCACTGCATGGAGCTAGTACATCTCTTTGGAGGAGCAAGCGGATGTGGCTATAACATTTCACTGATGGGGTTAGCAGGTTTACATGGATGTATTCTATGATTGGAACTTACACTTTTATATAATAAGAGCCAACATATTTTCATGCATATGTTGTTATTGTAGTTATACTGCTCCAGTTGCCTTAATGATATATGTTGTTTAACTTATGTATTTGTGTATGAACTGATTAACATGAAATTATATCAATCTTGTTGCAAATGTGTGGTATATGTTGTTAATGTTTTCACCGTCCATGTCGACTGCTCTACTAGACACTAGACAGACCTTTCACATGAACCTTGTTGTAACAATCGTTGCACTCGTTTGAACTGATCAGTGAGTGATGTACATATTATCTTACCTTGTATGTTGTGACTACCGCATTCGCGTCGATTTCTCCACCGAAGCTATGTATGCCCTTTTGTGTTGTGTGTTCCTAGCCGAGTTGGGACTGATCCCTTTCAAACAAGAACTCACCTTCACCCTTTTCTCACCCCTTATGTGTTAGAACCTCTCATACATCTTCCTAGACTCACTACAGTAGTCACACCCTTGCTACTAACAGAGTTATCTTACCTTCCTCTATGAGACATCACAGTCAAGGCATTACCTTACGACCCACTACTGGGACTCCTACACCAAATAGTCTGAGGTCTAATTAGGACTTCTTACTGGGGAGATCCCCTTGACATGTTGGCAGGTCCAGTACCGTCAACATTTCTAGCATTAGAAGGAGGGCCTGATGACAAGCAATGTCCTCTCATCTAGTTTTGAACCTTTGCATATCTTTCATGGAGTCTTGCACTCTTCTCCCCTCGAGGTGTTTTTCAAATCGTGAAGATGTCTCCATCTCGGGGAAGCTTTTTTATCTCTTGTCCACTCACACGTATGATGGTGAAGGTGAAGTGGCATGTCCTGAGCACTTACATAACTTTCTTTCCATGATTCATGAGGAAGATGAGTTTTCTAATGAACATGTCAGTTTCCTGCTTGCATACACACTTTGTGAATCTCCATTTCGTTGGGTGCTCAACCTACCATCTGACACCATGCACTCATTTGAGAACTTTGTGATCTTATTGAAGACACGTTCTATCATTTTGATCCGACCATCTTGACCAAAAACTGTTACAGCAATGGAGGGCTTTGCTTGAATCTGTTATTAATTTTTGGCAGCGCTTCCATGACTTTCAATTTCAAGCTCCGAGGAGCCAGATGAAATTTGCTTATCTTTGGGACTGGTTCGAGTACTGACTTAAGAAATATGCCCATCCCAAGAGAACTTTTGAGATCAAGCCTTGGTCAACATTCTTCTTTGATGGATATGTGAAATATCATGTCGAAGCGGGCACTATCTTAACTGACTATCTGCCTTCATATTATTCAACAACTCCACCACTGGTCAGTGATGTTGAGGATCATGCTCACACACCTGTTCATCCTTCACACCCTCCCAACATCATTTCACTCAATTTTCGTGCAGATTTGGTTATGAGTCCTTCAAGTCCTCATATGCATTCTTTTCACCTTTGTCTCCACACCTAGGTGTTCCTCCGAATGATGTTGTCTTATGTTTATCTATTCCAAACTCTCTACTTGTTGTGAATGAGGAACAACCCACTGACGAAGTTGGTGTTGCACAACCAACATGCACTATCATTCATGAAGAGCATGAGTGGGAGCTTGAGCATCAACACTTGATGAAGGATGACTCCCTTCCATCTAAGCCCCCTCTGTTATTTCCTAACATGTTTGGTGAACCTACCATCCATGATTTCGCATGTGTGTCTTCATCCACGGATGCACCCATTATTGATCTTTCGCAAGGCACGTCGTATGTTAGCCCATTACCCAACAATGGTGAGGACCAATCATTCATTGAAAATCCATTTGATCTTTCATCTGCTTTTTCTAGAAATGTAAAGGGTGAACATCCTTCCTCCTCATCTACCCCTCTGTGTGATTCATCAAACCATGAGGATGCCGACCAACATCCTAAATTTTCTGATCTTGGTTGTCGTGATCTCTTCACCTCATCATCTGATCATGATGTTGATTCACTTGTTGTTAATCCATCTAAGCCACTGGTCTATGAAGATCCATCTGTCAACGAATTCGAAACCCCACAGGCCATCGAGGCATTTCAGCTCGAGATGATGGTTATGTCAGGCCCTCGCTGTCCTGAGGTTGGTTTTGCCTCTGATCAAGAAATTGTTCAAACACTCAAGGCTCCTCATCACTCATCTGTATGCACTCAAGATCATTCTAACACTCATATTTTACTTCCTCCACTCAAACTACACGATACCATTGCTCATGCATTGGAGGAGTCTTACATTGCAAGAATTCATGCACAACACAAGTTATCTTTATTTCTTTTGTTTGTTTGCATGTCATAGTCAAGAGTGTGCTTATGCTTCAAAGTTTCACGTACTGTAACACAACACCATGATAAGTCTGCGGACTTCTTGTCATGCACATGCACTCACTTATATCCCGTGGGCACTTTGAATCACAAAGTGTGGTTCTCTTCATTGTTCTATCTTTCTTGCTTACTGGTTCACACAAATGCATTGCTCGTGGACCAAGCCTTCACCAAGATGGGTCTACCAATGCACCAGTGGTTTCATTGGAAGTATCACTTCAAGTGATCAGGCCCATGTACCATTAGTGTAGGAGTAGGATTAGTGTTTTCTTCCAGTTGTTTGCTTGCATGCTTGTTTTGCTTACGTGATTTGTTTTCTTGTTTGTTTGCTTGCTTGTTTGTTTACTTGCTTCACTTTAATTTTCGCTTCTACTCTTGCTTTGCTTTATTGATTGTTAGTTCGTTCACTTGTTTCATTCATAGGTTATTTTTGCATGAAACCATGTATGACTCTTGAAGCAAGCTGGGTAAAGTACAAGAGGGCTTGTACAACTATCGTTACTTGGTTACCTGTCATCTTGCCTCTGTATGATGATCTTGTTACTCTTAGTCCATGATATGTTCACGGAAAATACATACTGTTCGAAGTGAACCTTGGTGTAAACACAAGGCTTGCGTGCTAACTAGTGTCGCCTTCTCTAGTCGATTGTTTTTCAGTTAACCCTTGTCAGCTCAGTCAAGTAGAGTAAGGTAAGGGGGGAAACCTTAACAGGCACATTAGAGATACAATAAACTACTTCTTTGTTGGAACAACCTCTTCTTGTTCTCTCAATAAGTTAGGATCCCACTTCTGCCTCTAAAATGAATAAGTGTTATGCACAATGAAAAATGAAAAAATGAAAAGTCAAAAATTGAAATTGAAAAATGAATAAGGTGAAAGAAGAGAAAGGATTCCTATGCAGGGAGGTGATGGAAGTAACTCTACCAGGGTATTGACCAGACTCACTAGAAGCGGAGCCATGCTTGTGTTCCTATGTGACTCCACTGAGGTACTGTCCAGGTCTGCTGACAGTGGAGCAACACCAGAGATGAAACTAAGACTCTAATGACTATACTACTTGTGCACCTATAGACCCCTCAACCCCAATCAAAACAACTGTGTTTCCTTGGCTTGGAATGTGTGTCAATCGACCAAGGGTTTGGTAGATGCTACATCTTACAATCAAGTTAGTGTGAAACCAAGATGAGTTGAAAACTAAACAATACTTTTGGAGGTGTTAGACTTGCTTTTCATGAACAAGGTCCATTTAGAGAGCTGGAGTTCTACCATTGTGTCGCCAAGTGTTGTAGCGGCTACAACCACCCTCTAAAATTTTGCCGTAGCCTTGTTTTGGAGCCTCCCTTCCAACCTTCACAATAGCTTGCCTTGGTTCGTCAAGTTCACAAGCTTCAATGTATTTCTTGCACAAAGGCAGCCTATCAGTCATAGTTTGATCCACTCCCCTCACAAGTTGTTCTCCTGGACTTGGTCCAGCTACAAGCTAAGTAGCTTCCCCTTGAAAATTACGCATTTCTAGAGGGCAACCAACCTTCCCTCTAGAAATTGCGCAATCCTCTCTGGTAGCTTGCTGGGCTCTAGGATTGCCCAGTCCTACCTGCCAACACTCCCAATAGGATTTGTGAAAATTTCCCTAGCAAGGCTGCTCAGCCTAGAATTTGCACAAATCTAGGCAGTAGTAAGCTGCTCTGCCCAGAAATTGTGTGAATATCCTGGGAAGTCAACCCAGCTCCCAGCCAAAAATGTTCATTTCCTTCAAGTAGTTGAACAGCCTCTTGCATGTGTAGTTGAGTTGATCGGTTCCCTTTAGGACCGAGCAAAACATACTTACATGCATAGGCTACTTCTCCCAAGGCAAAATGCAAAGGCATCCCTTGTCTCAGGGATCTATGTTTATCAATTGGAGGTTACATGAAAGGAGCAATTTAGAAACCTCCCACCAAGTGTCACTTCCCCTAGATTTGTGGCATGTGCGTCACAACCTTGATGTTATCAACACTCATCAGCCGGACGCTGCAGAGCTCATTCCTCATATCAACCTTACAACTCTAACATCCCACATCACAACTAGGAGTAGCTGGCACATTCAGCTCAGTCGTTTTGGGGTAAACCCACTTCCCATGCCTTGTGCTTCATTTATGTCACTTTTTGTGTTTTCACTTGTGTGAGTATTGTTTGCTTGATTTCTTTGAAGGCTTTCTATCATTTACATTTATTCTAGCCTGTCCTAGCTCTATTTCAATTTTTGTTGCTATCTCACTGTTTTCGCATGAATGAAACTGTTGCATGAACATTCACCCAACTGACAAACTGCCTCACCCACATGCATGTTGATCTGTTTGTTGAATCTTTCATTAATGTTTTTCATGCATTGTCAATCACTTCTACTATCACTTATGTGTCACCATGCATTTACTATCTTAGTCGATTTTAGTTCCCCAGCAGCGAGTCGAGCCAACCTTGGCCTGGACTCTGCCTTAAACAAGGCTGCATTGCGCAATTTGGGGAACAAAGGCTCACCTTCCTCTCTAGATTTGTGCATTCCTACCTAACACTAGCCTCCAAGATTGTTTTGTGCATTTCTGGAGGATAGTGTTTGCTTGGCCTAAGAAATTGTGTAAATTTGTCCCTAGGCTAATAGTCCTTCCTAGCTGGAATTGCGCATTGCGCAATCCCAATAGTCAGCAACCTCAATACCAATAGTTAGCTAGTCTCCCAATAGCCCAAAATATGCCTTGTGTAGTCTTGGAAGTTGGTATCCTGACCTCCCGGCTGAAATTGCGTAACCTTCATGATCATGCACCCAAGTATGTTGCAAGTCATTTCTCATGTTCATTTTGGTTTTTGCATGACAGATTGCTTGCCATGAGTGTTGACATGTCTCTAGGTATCCCTGGTGTTCATCTTCCTCTCAGTAGTATAGGCACAATGGTTTCCAGGAGAGAAGAGACAAAGACACCATTCAGAGCACACTTGGGGATGTAGCTGATCAAGTGTCCATGGACTTGCCTACCCACGAAGATATCAAGTTGCTCATGGACAAGGACATCAAGATATGAAAATAGTAGCATCATAGCTAGCAGTATCATGAACAATAGCAGAAGACAGCATACCAAATGCAATGAATGCAAGAGGAGGGTTGTTGAAAACACGGAGGCGGAACAAGGTTACAAGCCCACTGACTTATCCTGAGGTCTTGGGACAACATCCCAAAAACAATTCCGAATGATGGAGTCGTACTCCTCCACCATTACCTCAACCCAGACTGGTTGCTGCACTCCATCCTCAAATGAAGAAGGCTCAGACTCTACACACTCCCCAACAAGGGCCATGTAACTAGTGTACCACTCAGGCGACCTCCTCTGTCTCCCACATTCTCTCATGCATCCAACATCAACCTGCTAGCTTCCCTTGAGTGTTTCTGCCCATCTCTGGAAGACTCAGCATGACTGAACGTTTCCACTCTTGGATCCTCTGCATGCAGTTGTTTTGCATCAATTTGAGGCTCCTCCTCCTTAGGAACTGAAAGTTCCTCCTTTGCATGCAACTTGAGCTCCATCTCAAGTGATACTCGCATGGATTTTTTCTCATCGAACTTCAGATATCTGCGTACCATTGTCCTCTGACTGGTAGGCAGGAACACCCGATAGTTGTGGTGTGTATGAGTGTACCCCACAAGTATTCCTAACTCAGCTGTTCGATCTAGCTTCTTCCAGGCATCTTTGGTCACGTGGCAATAAACTAATGATCCAAAGATTTGGAAGTGACTCACATCTGGTCGCTTTCGGAAAAGGCCTCCATATGTGTCTTCATTCCCAGTATACGGTGCGGGCTTCTGTTCTACAAGTATACTACTCTATTGCATGCCTCAACCCATAGATGAATTGGTAGGCTTTGGTCATGCAACATCGCTCGAGCTGCTCCCATAATCGATTTGTTCTTCCTTACGGCCAACCCAATCCGCTGTGGGTTATGGGGTGCTGTCAACTCCCATTTAATTCCTTTTGCAGCACATAAGTCTTTAAACTGTTGCGAGACATAATCTCCACCATTATCGCTAGGTAAGGCTTTTATTTTCTTTCCAGATTCTTTCTTTGCCAAGGCTTTAAACTCACAAAACCATAAGAAGGTCTACTCCTTCTTTTGCATAGAGTAGATCCAAAATATACGAGAAAAATCATCAATAAAAATAACATAGTACCTTTGTTTAGCGGTGGAGGCTGTAGAGAATGGTCCACAAACATCTATGTGAACTCGCTCCAAGATTGCTCCAGCTCTACTGTCTCGATCCTGAAAGGAAGATTCCGCATACTTACCCAAGGTACAACCTTTGCATGTATCTGTCTACTCCAGTTTTCCCTTGGGAAGTCTGGTAGAAATATGTTGCATGATCTTCGAGGCTCGATGGTGCAAGTTGCCTAATCTTCTATGCCATATCTTGCCAACATCTTGGCTCTGCACCAACTCAACTTTGGAACTCAATCCAGCATAGTTGTCTACCTCCAACTTGTAGATATTCTTTACTCGAATCCCAATCCTCTTGGTCTATCCAGTGCTGATATGCCTCAGGAATACCTTTCCTTTACTAAAGACTACATCATAGCCTTTATCTTCTAGCATAGCAATGGACACAAGGTTCTTCTTCAAACCTGGTACATACTTTACATCAGTCAGGGTGAGAGGAGCTCCATACTCCCTCTAAAACACAACTGTTGGGTTGTGTTATATTCTTTCCATGACTAGCCCACGTAGTTAACTGGGGGGTTAGAGGGTGGGGTCACAGGGGGTTTGAGGAGTACCCGTAACCCCACTTTATGGGGTCCGGGGAAGCGTCCTAATTTTTTTTGGTTTTGGACCCTATGTTAGGTTGGGCAGACCCACCTATGCTTTTGTGCATGATTTTCGTACATGGTTTTGGACGCGATGGTTTTCGGTCCATGGTATTGGATGCTTCAACATGTATAAATATGTATTGTAACATTGAAAGGAATATAATGAAAAATCAAGCTGGTAGTCTCGGTTTTGGGATCCAGGGGAAAATCTCTGTGTATATGTGTTTTATGTGTTATGCTCTCAAATTGTTTATTTTTTGTGTTTTAGAATTCGTATGCAGGTAATTTCTGTACAGGGATAAAACCTACATTTGGTATCAGAGAAAGTTTTGGCTTCAAGGGGATGCCTTTATTGCTAAGAGGTTTCACTCGGGCCTGTAGTAGACCCTGTTCAGTGGGAGATCTATGAGATCGATTCTGGTGGTGAAAGAAGATGGCGAGCAGTGGAAAGATAGAGATCAAGAAATTTAATGGTCAGAGTTTTGAGTTACGGAAACTCGAGATGGAGGATTTGTTGGTGGATAAAGATCAGTGGATCATGGTAGATCTAGGTACTAAATCAACGGGAGTATCCGATGAAGAATGGAATAAGTCAGATTGGAAGGCAAACAGCACAATATGACTGTGTGTCTCAGATTCAGTATTGCTGAATGTATCAGGGGAAGCTACGACGAAGGCTTTGTGGGACATGTTAGGGACTTTGTACCAATCTAAGTCTGTTGGGTCCCTATAATACTAGTGATTACCCCATTACTATTGTAGTTATACCCATTATTAATATTGTTGTGCCCCTATTGCCCCCATATTGTTATTAATGTGCCCCATAGAATCCCTCTATTGTTATTTTGGTGGCTTTATATTATTATTATTAGGTCGGCTCGATTATATTGTGACTCCTTAGACTCCTATATATAGAAAGGAGGTTTTGTCATTTGAATCATCCAAGAATTGTTCATTTATGTAATGTAAAGGAGGTTTCCCCCTTGAAGAGGCTGAATTCTAAGGTGTTGATCTATCTTTTCTATATTTTCTTGAGCTGGTTTCATAACATTTGGTATCAGAGCTTTGGATTCTAGGGTTTCGCTGCTCCAAACAGGTCATCGTGGCATTTTCGCTATAACTTTTTTTTTGTGACGTTTCAGAAGTCGCAAGAAAAACCCATTTGAGAAGAAATCGCGCTGAACCTTGGGTCTGAATTTCAGAGCTTTTCGCGTGATATTTGCGGAGATATGATCTGAGAAAATGGTCTTTTTGCAGACTCCTGAATTACATTCAAAACAGGTGACCTGGGGAAAATCGTCATAACTTTTTCTCTGGGGATCGGACTGAAATTTCATAAGAAGGTAAAGAAAGAGAATGGACTTAGTTTCTTGTATGCATGTTTTAGATCCATAGGTTGAAACAGTGACTCGTGGCACGTCATACAAGTTCGCTCTACTGAACTAGTCTATAAGCAAGTCACTGTGGGAGATTTCACATAACTCTTCCTTGGAGAATCCAATTTGGGTCAGACTTGTGGCATTGGAAATAAGACACAGAGGGATACTATAGCTCACAAATTCAGAACTAGATGATTGGAAAGTATAGAGATACATCAGAGGTAATATCGAGCTCCTACAAAGTGAAAAAAGGTGTGTAGATTTTCTTAAATTTTTGCTTAAGCTTGGTTTGAAAAATTATTTTGAAGGAATTCAAAGGGCATAGTAGAGCATTATTATCGGTAACTGATGCCTCGAGGAAAGAAAATGCAAACACCTAGTAAGGAACCTGAAAGCTATAGCATGACTCATGAAGAAGAGGAAGAAATGCAACATGATATATCAAAATTACAAGACCAAGTGCAACAACTGTCCCTTGCACAAAAAGGAACATAATCTAAGATGGATGGTTTAAAGAAAGATGTAGAAGCTAAGATGGATGGTTTAAAGGAAGGTGTAAAAGCTAAGATGCACTGTTTAAAGAAAGGCGTAGAAGCTAAGATGATTGACGTGGAAGTGAAGATGGATGATTTGAAGATAGATTTGAAGACAGACATGGACGAATTGAAGATAAATATGAATAAGTTGCTACAAGAAATGGTCCCTAAGGGTGAAAGGGTACTAAAGGAAACTCATGATGAGAACAAAAGAATTGTTAATCATGATTCCATAGATGCTAATGTTGGATCGAAGACTCACCATATTCCAAAAATCGATATGAGGAAGTTTGATGACAAGGATCCTGCCACATGGATATTACAGATGGAGCAATTCTTCGATCTCAATAATGTGCAAAACACACAAAAGGTACGTATGGAAACTTTATATTTGGAACAAAATCAGTTTGTATGGTATCAATGGCTTTGCTCTCGTAAACCATTTATCACTTGGGCAATTTTTACGGAAGAATTGATAGCACATTATGAGGATACAAAAAGAAACACTTTTTTTAGCCAATTGATAAGTCTCAAACAAAAGGGTTCAATAATGGAGCACATTGAGGAGTTCCAAAAATTGAACATAAGGGTAAAAGATATTCTAGAGGAGCATAGGATTGATGTGTTCATAGGGTCTTTAAAGGATAATATCCAACATGAGGTTCGCCTTTGGGAACCTGATTCATTAGAGAAGGCATTCAGGTTAGCAAGAAAAATGGAAAGCAAAATTATGGCAACCAGGAAGCATACCACTCACAACTATAAAGACGGAATTGTTGTTGCCGCTAGTCTTCCACAACCTATAAGGTTGACACCACAACAATTGGAAGAAAAAAGAGAAAAAGGGCTTTGTTACAGTTGTGATAGCAAATACACTAAAGGTCATAAGTGTGCTGAGAAGAAATTATTCTACATAGATTATGAAGAGGAAGAAGAAAAGGAGCAAGAAAGGTCAAAAGAACAGGATATACTCTAGGAACAAAGCTTAGATGAAGAAAAAATAAATCCAACCATATCTTGTAATGCATTGGTGGGAATTACCACTCCTCAAACCATCAAGATAGAAGGACAAATCAAGAAGAAAAAGGTAATAGTGTTGATTGATTCAGGAAGCACCCACAATTTTATTCATTGTAAGGTAGCAAAAGAATTGAATTGCTTCCTATATCCAGCACCAAAGTGTCAAGTGATGATTGCAAATGGAGGAACAATAAATTTCTCTAGAAAGTGCCATAATATCAAGCTATCCATGGGAGAATATGTATTGACTAGCCCAATGCTTTCCATTCCAATGGGAGGTGCTGATGTTGTACTAGGAGTCCAATGGCTACAATCCCTGGGTACAATAGCTTTTAATTTTCAAGAACTTTTCATCAAATTTTCTACGGAAGGAAAGGAAGTTGAATAAGGGGTATTGCAGGGAAACCAGGAAAGATAATCAGATCTAATAGTATGACAAAGCTTCTAAAAAAGGAGGAAAGAGGTGTAATTGCACAATTATGCTCACTAGATGTGTCCACATTGGAATCATCTATTTCTCCATATCTCCAAAAAGTCCTGGACAAGCATTCCAAGGTATTTGAGACTCCCAAAGGTCTCCCACCTATGCGTGATCATGATCATGCTATTCATCTGATTCCAGGAAGTGTTCCTCCAAACATCAGGCCGTACAGATATCCCTATGTCCAAAAGAGTGAAATTGAACATATGGTTGCAGAAATGCTAGAGGCTGGTATAGTTCAACCGAGTCAAAGTTCTTTCTCTACTCTAGTAGTATTGGTGCACAAGAAGGATGGATCATGGCGCATGTGTCCGGATTATAGGGAGCTCAACAAGCTCACTATTAAAGATAAGTTCCCCATTCTTGTCATTGATGAATTACTGGATGAATTGCATGGATCAATTTACTTCACCAAGTTGGATCTTCGTTCAGGATATCATCAAATCAGAATGAAGACTGAAGACATTCTGAAAACAACATTTAGAACTCATGAGGGTCATTATGAATTTTTGGTCATGCCTTTTGGCCTTACCAATGCACCTTCAACATTTCAAGGTTTGATGAATTCAATTTTCAAACCATTCCTTAGAAAATTTGTGTTAGTATTTTTTGATGATATACTAATCTACAGCAAGTCTTGGAAGGATCATGTTGAACATGTTGACAAGGTGCTACAACTATTGAAGGAGAAACAATTATATGCAAAAAGATCCAAATGTTTCTTTGGAGTCCAAGAGGTGGAATATTTGGGTCATATTGTATCTCATGAAGGAGTTAAGGTAGACCCTAGAAAAATTAAAGCCATTAAGGAATGGAAATTCCCCACATCCATAAAGCATCTGCGAGGATTTCTCGGGTTGACAGGGTATTATCGCAAGTTTGTTAAGAATTATGGGAGAATAGCAGCACCTCTAACAACATTATTGAAGAAAGATGCATTTTCATGGACTCCGGAAGCAACAACGGCCTTTGAACATCTTAAAGAGGCAATGTGCCAAGCACCAGTCTTAGCTACACCGGACTTCACAAAAAACTTTATTGTGGAATGTGATGCTTCAGGAAATGGAATTGGTGCTGTTCTAATGCAATATGAAAGACCCATTGCTTTTGAAAGTCGTCCAATCAAGGGAAAGTTGTTAAGCAAAGCAATTTATGAGAAGGAAATGTTGGCAATACTCCATGCACTTAAGAAATGGCGACCCTACCTAATGGGTAGACACTTCAAGGTAAAAACGGATCATGATAGCCTTAAATACTTTTTACAACAAAGTGAAGAGCAACAAAAGTGGGTCACAAAGATGTTGGGTTATGACTTTGAAATCATCTACAAAAAATGGAAGCAAAATGTGGTGGCAGATGCACTCTCAAGAAAGGATGAGGATGTGGAAGCATTGTTGTGTGCCATTTCTATTATCCAACCAGATTGGATAAACGAAGCAAGGGAGGAATCGAAGAATGACGAAGAAGCATGGGCACTTATTCGAAACTTACAACAAGATTCCAGTGCGTCTAGTACATTTAGCTGGCAAAATGATTCGTTATGGTACGAAGATCGCTTATACCTCTGTAAGAATTCCCAGCTAAAACAAAAGATTCTTATGGAATTGCACACTTCTTCCTTAGGAGGGCACTCAGGATTTTTAAAAACTTACCACAAGGTTAAGAAGGAATTTTTTTGGGATGGCCTTAAATCAAATATTCAAAAGTTTGTGGCTGAATGTTTGGTTTGCCAACAAAATAAAGTTGAAACAATTAATACACCGGGTCTATTACAACCTTTATCCATTCCAAGCCAACGTTGGGAGGAGGTTTCAATGGATTTTATCACAGGTTTACCCAAGTCTGAGGGAAAGAGTGTCATCATGTTGGTAGTTGACAGACTTACCAAGTATGCACACTTTTGTGCATTATCACATCCATTTAAAGCCAGTACAGTTTCTACTGCATTTATGGAAACAATTCAAAAGCTACATGGAAACCCAAAGATTATTGTAAGTGACAGAGATCCCATTTTCACTGGAAATTTTTGGACAAAATTATTTTCTTGTCTTGGTACTCAGTTAGCTTATAGCTCATCTTATCATCCTCAATATGATGGGCAAACTGAGATAGTAAACAAATGTTTGGAAGGATATCTTCGTTGCTTTGTATCTGATAAATAGACACAATGGGTCAAATGGTTGCCTCTGGCTGAATGGTGGTATAACACTTCCTTCCATACAGCAACAAAAATGACCCCATTTATGGCACTTTATGGGTATCAACCACCATCCATCACATCATATTTAAGAGAAAATTCTAAGGTTCAGGCAGTGGAACATCACATCAAACATAAACAACAAGTCCTCTAACTCTTAAAGGATAACCTTGTGTTGGCACAGAATAGAATGAAACCACAGGTAGATCAACATTGCAGTGAAAGAAGTTTTGATGTAGGTGATTGGGTATTCCTACGGCTACAACCATATAAGAAAATGTCCCTCAAGTAAGCTAAGAAGGATAATAAATTATCCCCAAAGTATTATGGTCCGTACAAGGTGTTGCAAAAGATTGGTACTATGGCATACAAATTGGAGCTTCCTGCAACTTCTCGATTGCACCTAGTTTTCCATGTTTCATGTTTAAAGAAGGTTATAGGTGACAAGCTCCCAGTTCAAACAATATTGCCAGAACTTGATGAGCAAGGAAAAATTATATTGGAACTGGAAGCAGTCACAGAAACAAGAACTCGACAGCTATGAAATCATTCAATTTCAGAGTATCTTATCAAGTGGAAGAACTCATCCGCTGAAGATTCCACATTGGAGGATGAGAATTTTATGCAGAAGTATCCAGAACTACTCAAGCGTTGAGGACAACACTTTTTTGAAGGAGAGGGGCATGTTGGGTCCCTATAATACTAGTGATTACCCCATTACTATTGTAGTTATACCCCTTATTAATATTGTTGTGCCCCTATTGCCCCCATATTGTTATTACTGTGCCCCATAGAATCCCTCTATTGTCATTTTTGCGGCTTTATATTATTATTGTTAGGTCGACTGGATTATATTGTGACTCCTTAGACTCCTATATATAGAAAGGAGGTTTTGTCATTTGAATCATCCAAGAATTGTTCATTTATGTAATGTAAAGGAGGTTGCCCCCTCGAAGAGGCTGAATTCTAAGGCGTTGATCTATCTTTTCTATCTTTTCTTGAGTTTTGAGTTATGGAAACTCAAGATGGAGGATTTTTTGGTGGATAAAGATCAGTGGATCATGGTAGATCTAGGTATTAAACGAATGGGAGTATCCAATGAAGAATGGAAGAAGTCGGATTGGAAGGCAAAGAGCACAATATGATTGTGTGTCTCAGATTCAGTATTGCTGAATGTATCAGGGGAAGCTACGACGAAGGCTTTGTGGGACATGTTAGGGACTTTGTACCAATCTAAGTCTCTGGTGAATAAACTGTTCTTGCGGAAAAAGCTGTATAACTTGAGGATGAAATATGGAGACTCAGTGACAGAGCATCTGAACGCATTTAATACTATGGTAAGTCAGTTAGCATTTGTTGATATTAAAATTTCAGATGAAGATAAGTGCATTAGTTTGTTGTGTTCTCTACCAGATTTGTGGGATAGTCTAGTTATTGCAATAGGTAGTAATGTAACTGCCTTGAAGTTTGATGAAATAGTCTCATCCTTGCTGATGGAGGAGATGATATGGAAAAATACGGAGATCCAGAATGTTGATGCCTTGTCTATACAAGGGTGGTCCCAGAACAGAAACAAAAATAAGTCATCAAGTGGGAGATCTAAATCTAAAGGGAGATCTAAATCTCCAGGAAAACCTATAAAGGTGGTGTGCTGGAAATGCGGAAAGGAAGGGCACTACAAAAGGGACTATAAATCTAAAGATCCTAATAAATTAAAGGGATCTGATGATGCTCCTTCTGCAGAGGGGAAAACCACCTCAAGAAGGTGGGGATGTGTACTTAGCTTCTTCAAGTACACATGTAGATCATGAGGCATGGTTGATTGACTCAGGTCAATCCTTTCATTTCACTCCCCATAGAGAGTGGTTCTGTGAGTATGAGAAATACGATGGTGGTGATGTCTTCTTAGGGGATGATGGGAAGGCTAGAAACATTGGTCGTGGAATAGTAAAGTTGAAGCTGCAAGGTGGAAGGGTTAGTACACTTCTGGGTGTTCTACATATTCCTGCATTAGCCAGAAATCTGATTTCTGTTAGCAAGCTAGATGATGCAGGTGTAAAAACAGTGTTCGAGAAGGATACCTGCAAGATGGTTCGGGGAGCATTGGTATTGATGTGGGGATTTTAGATTGGAACTCTGTACAAGTTGTAAGGTAGCACTGTTATTGATGGGTGCAATAGTTCTGTGGTTCCTGAAAGTGGAGCAGAAAATCTAGTGGTCTCTGGAGAAAATACCATGCTGTGGCATCAAAGGCTTGGACATATTGGAGAGAAGGGCCTTTGAATACTTCATGGTAAAGGTATGGTAGAAGGTATGAGTAATAGCTCTCTAGATTTTTATTTCTGTGAAAATTGTGTATATAGGAAGCAGAATCAGGTGAGTTTCCCCTCTGGTAGTAAGAGGGAGAAACATATATTAGAGCTTGTGCACAGTGATGTGTTTGGACCTGTGAAGGTTCCATCACTGGATAAGTCTGTGTACTATGCATCATTTATGGATGAATTCTCAAGGAATACATGGATATATTTCCTTAAGAAGGAATTTGAAGTCTTTGATAGGTTTAAAGAATTTAAGGCTCTAGTGGAAAACTAGACAGAGAAGAAGATAAAGGTGTTGAGGACAGATAATGGTGGAGAGTTTCATAGTAAGGAATTTGAAGAATTCTGTAAGAAGTGTGGTATAGCACGACAAAAGACTACTCCATATACACCTCAACAAAATGGAGTTGCAAAAAGAATGAACAAAACATTGATGGAAAGGGCAAGAAGCATGCTTAGTGGTGCTGGGTTAGGACAGGAATTCTGGGCAGAGGCAGTGGATACTGCATGTTACCTGGTCAACAAATCACCTTCATCAATGTTGGAGGATACGACTCCACAAGAGGTATGGACTGGTAAGAAACCCTCTCTTTCATATCTGGGGGTATTTGGATGTGATGCATATGTAC
Organism: Pinus tabuliformis; assembly: GCA_031772625.1. Lineage (NCBI taxonomy): Eukaryota > Viridiplantae > Streptophyta > Pinopsida > Pinales > Pinaceae > Pinus > Pinus tabuliformis. The sequence goes on along the minus strand of CM062810.1, from coordinate 104,672,126 downwards.
ATGTTCCAAAGGAGAAACGAACCAAGTTGGATAGTAAATCTGAAAAGTACATCTTTATTGGGTATAAGGATGGTTTAAAGGGTTATAAGCTTTGAAACCCAGAAATAAGGAAGGTTGTGTACAATCGAGATGTGGTGTTCAGAGAGGTGAAAGATGTTACTAAACATGAATTCCAACCAAAGGAACCTGAGAAGATAGAGTTTGAGCTAAAGGAGGAAGAATTAGACTCTACAGCAGAGGAGGAATCAGAAGATGAAGAGCCACAAACTCCAGCTGTGAGAAGATTAGTTCGAGAAAGAAGGCAGCCATAAATGTATAGTCCATTTGCTTTCTGTTCAAATTTTTCTTTGTCTGTTACTGATGATGATCCCAGAATTATGAAGGAAGCAGTGGATTCAGAGGATGTAAAACTATGGAAAGAGGCCATGGTTGATGAAATGGCATCTTTGCACAAAAATGGGGCTTAAGATATGGTGGAGTTGTCGACTGGAAGGAAACCCATTGGCAGTAAACAGGTATTCAAAAAGAAGACAAATGCAGAAGGAAAAGTGGAGAAATACAAATCTCGGTTGGTAGCAAAAGGTTATTCCCAGTTGCCGGGAATTGATTTTGGTGATATTTTTTCTCCTGTTGCCAAGGTAACTTCTATTAGATTACTTTTATATGTTTCTATGGCTTTTGATTTTGAGGTAGAATAGATGGATGTGGAGACAACATTTCTTCACAGGGAACTGGAAGAGGAGATGTACATGAAGCAACCTGAAGGCTTTGCTGTGAAGGGTAAGAAAGAATTGGTATGTAAGTTAAAGAAGCCTATGTATGGGTTAAAATAGTCACCAAGGATGTGGTATCAGAAATTTAATACATTTATACGGGGACTTGTCTTCGCCAGAAGCAAAGCAGATCACTTTGTGTATTTTAAATTAATTGGTGACCTTGTTATTTATCTGGTCTTGTATTTGGATGATATGTTGCTGGTTGGAAATGACAAAGAAATTATCCAGGATTTGAAGACCCATTGTCCTCTAAATTTTACATGAAAGATCTTGGTGCTGCAAACTATATTTTGGGCATGGAAATTAAAAGAGATCGGACAAAGAAGAAGCTCTGGTAAAACCAGAGGAAGTCTATCGAGACAATATTGCAGAGGTTTAATATGCAGGATAGTAAACCAGTGAAGGTTCCTATTCTTGTAGGTGTGAGGTTATCTACTGAGCAGTGTCCCAAGACACAAGAAGAGGAAGAGGACATGTTCCATGTTCCATATGCAAGTGCAGTCAGTAGCCTGATGTATGCAATGGTCTGTACTAGACCAGACATGGCACATGTAGTGGGAGTATTGAGTAGGTTTATGTCAAAACCAAGGAAGGAGCATTAGACAACAGTGGAGAGGGTTTTCAGGTATTTGCATGGCACTAGTGATTATGGTTTGTGCTACCAAGGAAGACCAGGATTGGACAAAATGTTGGATATTTGTGGTTTTGTTGATACAGACTAGGTTGGAGATCTGGACCAGAGAAGATCTACAAGTGGGTATGTGTTTAACCTATTTGGAGGTGTGGTCAATTGGATGAGTAAGAAACAATCTGTAGTGGCACTATCAACTATAGAGGCAGAATACATGGTAGCCACCCATGCAAGCAAGGAAGTAGTTTGGTTGCAGAGATTGTGTTCAAGTATGGGGTTAGTACAGGGAGCTATAAGGACAGACTGTGACAGCCAAAGTGCAATTTTCTTGGCAAAGAGCTCCACATATCATTCAAATACAAAGCACATTGATGTTCCGTATCACTTTGTGAGGGATATGATAGAAGACAAAAAGGTGTTGCTGGTAAAGGAGGACTCTTTGAAGAATACTACAGATGCATTGACAAAATCTGTGAGCTCTAAGAAGTTCTCTTGGTATAGAGAGACAATGGGTGTTTCAGGACTGAAAAAATGACTAAGCTCTCTAGTGGCCCCCTGTGGAAAGAAAACAACAAGTGGGAGAATGTTGGGTTGTGTTATATTCTTTCCAAGACTAGCCCACATAGTTAACCGGGGGGTTAGAGGGGGGGTCACAGGGGGTTTGAGGTGTACTCTTAACCCAAATTTATGGTTTTGGACCCTATGTTAGGTTGGGCGGACCCACCTATGGTTTTGTGTGTGATTTTCGCACATGGTTTTGGAAACGATGGTTTTCGGTCCATGGTATTGGATGCTTCAACATGTATAAATATGTATTGTAACATTGAAAGGAATATAATGAAAAATTAAGCTAGTAGTCCCGGTTTTGGGATCCGGGGGAAAATCTCTATGTATATGTATTTTATGTGTTATGCTCTCGAATTATTTATTTTCTGTGTTTAAGAATCGTATGTAGGTAATTTCTGTACGGGGTTAAAACCTACACCAACTATACCTTCACCTGAAACACAATACTTTCCATCATCGCCCATCTCCATCCACATCTGGAGATCCTTCTCCTCCAAGGTACTAAAAAGATTCTTGTCACTGGACATGTGGAATGAAGCTCCACTATCCAGGTACCAAACACATCCCACCATGGATGAAACCATGCATGCGATGAGAGAGAAATCCAACTCAAACTGTGAGGCCAGTGCCTCACCATCAGATCCCTTCAAGGATCCCTTATTGGATTTCTTTTGTGGACAATTCATAGCATAATGACCCACCTCATGACAATGAAAGCATCGAACTTTTGATTTTTCAAACTTCTTCCCACCATGGGAAGAACTGGATTTGGAATTCGATGCCTTCCCTTTCCCCTTCCTTGCATCCGACCAAAGTCATTCCCAATCTAGCAGTTTCTCTCCTCCATTTACTGAGTCTTGGTAGCTATGCTAGCTCTTAGGAAGACCGATGAGAGCTAGACTCACCATGTCATCATTGATTTTCGTGATCCCTACACTTCCAAGCTCATCCCTGTAGGTGGTGAGCTTGTTCAGATATGTAGAGATCGCGTCGCCCTTTTCACACTTGATTTTCCGAAGCTTGTATTTCAGAGCTAGCTTCCTTTGATCGCTGCAGTTCTGATATAGATCTTTCAATGTTTTCCACAATGAAACTAGTGTCTCCTTCCCATTGAGACTCGAGAATATGTGGTCTCGAACTCCCTCTAGAAGGATTCTCCTTGCTCTAGCCACATTTCTTCCATTCCGCCAATTCTGTAGCATTAGATGCTACCGGCTTGGGGACTTCTTTATCAATGAAGTCCTTTAGACCATTATCCTCTAATATTGCTTCCATGCGATCCTTCGAGGCTATATAATTCGAGCTGCCATCAAGGGCATACTTGAGTCTTAAACTATTGAATTCCATTGGTGAAATTGAGATGTGATAAGAACTTGATTTCTATATTCATGAACTTCAACCTTTGAACTTCTCTCTTCTTTGTATATTGTTCTCTCCTTTGATCACTTTTGCTTCGATACCATGTAGAATTTCCCACTGTAGATCAATAGATTATGCAATATACTAAAGCAAAATACAAGATCTACTTATACAACAAACTTGCCGAAGCTTAATCGAATATGAGCAAGATCAAATAGAACACGTATACCTGAGAATGAGAAAGCAATCACACATGAACACAGAAGAATACTCTAGGGAAATCCTTAGCTAAAAAGCATGATCTCTGTATTATCATACAAGTGGAAATATGTTCAGATTACATAAAGCTTTAGCTCACAAGTTATCCAGCTCTCAGTACAATCAAAAATACAACTCACAGACTGAATAGACACAACATATGCCTTCCTCTATCCCTCCAAGCCTCCTATTTCCTTGTGCAGTTTCTCTTGGGGTCCAATGTTGCCACCTGTGTGAATTGGCCTCATCACACAACCATCAAACTCAAAATTAACTGCACAATCTCCAAGGAATGAATTTCTTCTACATGCAAGAGATATCCTCAATGGAATATTCCTACAACTGATAATACATTGTCCCATCACCTAATCTCAACTGGGTCTCTGATTGAACTGACATGCATGAGTTATTTATGAGAGAATATTTAGTTATTTGAAGTGTAGCAGTTACATGCATGCATGCATTAACTAACTGAACTCACAATCAGTTCCACAAACTGTTGGAGCTAATCTAACTGGACTTAACTCAGATAATTGAGCTAACTAATTACAACTCAAAGTAAAACTCATCCTAATCTCCTTAATCAAGGTATAACTTCCTCAACCAATCGAGAAACTGTTGCATGTCTTCACATAGACTTCATTTTTGATTTCCTACAACTAATTAACTCAAGATGAATTAATTAATTATTTTAGAAACAACTGCTAATATCAAATTCGAATTTTAATTCTCAATTTTAGTTTAGGGACTTACTAAAATTGCAATGTATCTTGAAATGCTATTTATAGCAGTGCTTTTTTTAGCACTTCTATTTTTAGCATTCTTGTTGCTATTTTCAACAGTTCAAAACATAATCAACTGGGATTATGATTTGGGGAAGAGCTCTTTAATATAACAAATCCAAAGGAGACTCAATGAGAAAAAGTTGTCATCTGGCCCTCTTTCTAGCATCATTTGTTGACGGTGCGAGAAAGATGAAAACCAGGAAGGTCTCCATGATGAAAAGTTCTAGTCAGACTTCACACCATTTGGTGTGGGAGCCCTTTCAGAAATAAGCATCGACTGCTATATGTTCTTAGATATTTTCCTTGGTTACAATGGTTGAAACAAGATAGTAATGAACATGTAATTTCAGGTGAGTAAGTGGGAATGCCTTGTGGAATGTTTAGCTATAGAATGTATCAAGGTTCTTCTACCGAAAGGTTGTAACGACCCATCTCAAATTACAGGCAACATAGGAATATTAGCATGTATACAAGGCATGCATATGATAGCTACATATGCATGCACTGCACTAGTATGCATATTAACTTATTATGAAAATCCCCAAGTAAAAGATAAATGAATTAATTATTGAAAGTATTGTAGTAGTATTCATATCAATTTAATTACATGAAGTGTTTATGTATGGAAAATGAATTAAATAGTAAAAGAATTAATTAATACCTTATTTTATAATATATTAATTTAATTTCATTAATAACATTTTAATTAAATAATAAATAATTATTAATATTACTATAGGACAAGGTTAATTAACTTCATAATCCTTGGAAAGTCATGCTAAGATACTTAAAAGATCTTATTCTCAAAACTGGTTGATATGATAAAGGTCAAAATTCCATCTAATATATATTTAAGTAAAAATCTTATTTAATGTATGTGTAATTTAAAATAAAGAGGACAGACTCAAGTAATAAAATATTAATGGATAAGGACAAGGTTGATTGGAGGAAAAGAGGGTGGGATTTATTCAGAGGGAAGGATCCTTCCCTATATAAAATCAAAAAGGAGAAGCGAATTTGGGGGGTGGGGGGAGGTGGGGGTACTTTTGGACGGAAATTTGGACAGGGAAGAAGGAAAATGGAGAATCTGGGAGAAATTTTTTGTGAAGTAACGAATGAGTCTTTGGGCTCAAGATTTCAATATAGATCTATGAGAATTGGGCCTATTCTTGGAGGTTTTGGGCACGAGGGCCAGAAGATTTCCCTTTCGAAGCCTTCTGGGTTTGGGATCCGGAAAGACTGATCCCAGACAAGCAGGGAGGAATTTGGTTGGTTTGGTATCAGGAGAACAACATTGTCCAGGGATCAACACCAACTCAGAGAAACCAGGTATGTACAACCAGGTAAGTACATATGTCTAAATTGATTTATTTAGGTATAAAACTAAAAAGTATATTCTGGTAGAAATGAAATTATACGAAATTAAAATTACAGTCTGTTGGAAATGAATTTAGATAGACATGCATATACTGTTAAAAATGTAATTACAATAACAAATGTTACAAAGGTAGAAAAAATTGAGCCTTAAAAGAAGAATAATAGTACTAATCTAGTAAAGACACACGAGTATATACATATGAATGAATAATTGATCAACCAATGAAATAGTTTACACAGAAGAAACAATTGTTAAAACACATGTAACACACCTTCAACAAGATAAGTACGAAAGTCACTGAAATAGTTTAGTTTCCTTAGTATAGATGAAAACAACATACATCAGAAACATTCAAGGAATAGTCTTACAATATTTAAGACAAATGCATGAAAGTGTGTTGGATGAATGAGCTTTGAAACTAAGCAAAAGTTCCAAGATACATCAATACAATGAACACCACCAGCTCCAATAGTGGAGCATTAGAGCAACCACTTGCTCCTCCAAAAGAAATATCTTCCTCTCTAATTTTTGGTAGGAGGAGTCAAGGATAAAATCCCTTTGCATGATCTATGAGGGTGTATATATAACAAATGGGGTGACCATTCACCTCCCTTGTGACTCTTGGACTACCATCATGACTATTTGAATTCTCTATGACTCTTTAACACCTTCATGACTTGTCACATTTTATGGATGACTCTTGGACTTCCAATTTACATTACATTTATCCAATATTAAATTTGCATAATCTACAAATGATGTGGAAATGATGACTCATGACATGACATGACATGACCTAACACTAATGACATGGACTGCATGATGATATAGCAGTGTAGAACCACTCTCTGTTGTTGCCATATTTGTATCTTCTTGAAAGACGGAACATGCTCTTATTCTTCCTCCTCCATAAGGCTTGAAGGTAGGGAGTCTTGAATATGATATTGATCTCTAGATGCTGTCACAATCTGGTGTCCCTTTGTCTTTCAGGATTGATCAACTTATCTTCATAGCTTCAAAGGTGTCTTCTAGCAGGATCTCCTTCTTCATCTCATTCATCATCATCTTGTCATAACATGATAGAATACCTGCAACTAAAATCCACTCATTACAAGACAACATCATCCCAATAAACCCCTAGTCTAACTTCCTTCATGACAGCCACTGACTCACATGGAATTGAGTCATAGGATAGGAAAAAAGTTTAGAGATTGAGTAGTTGTGCAACTTAGGAGGTCAGGGGTCAAGACTATGCCTTGAGATTATGTAGTGCGTAGTTCATGTAGTCTAGGGCTAGACATCTGTGCAGTTGAGGGGCTCAAAGTTTCAAGCTGAAGGCTTGAGGCTTAAGGTTTCCCATTGCACAATTTTGAGGGAAAAAGTAGAGGGATTGTATAATTGAATAGTTCAAGGGTTCAAGGTTGAGTCTTGAAGCTTGAGACTTCATAGTTCATAGAAGAAGGTGACTAGAGGTAGGAGTTTCATAGTTCTGAGCTCAAGGGTTGGGTTTAAGGATTGAGACTACGCAGTTCATAGTTTTGGAAGGTAGGGCATACACATTATGTAGTACCAAGAGGCAGGGTCTAGGCTGGAGGGCTGAGATTACGTAGTGCACATTTCAGGAAGGTTGAGTGAGGCTAAGTTTCTCAAGCAAGAACTTTTCTGAATTTGGCTAAGTGTGGAATTAGTGAAGCTAAAGTGGACAAAGATAAAACTTAAGCTTGATCACACACTTAGAACAATTGATGACACGACATTGATCACTCATAACACATGAACACCATACTTCCTCAATGTGATGACATTGAAATAGCTTTCCCCAAGTGCGACACTAAAGATACACTTTGCAACGACAATGACGATACTTGTGTAACAATGCTTGAAACTTTGGGAATGAGTGTGATACATGTCTACATGGTAAGAATGACTCATTAACACCAAGTTTAGACCATGGAACAAACCAAAAATACTTGTATGCGATGTGTGACACTTTCCATGCTAAAGGACAACACTTTGATTTTCTTCTAAATGGGACAAGAATACTTAGAGAAAACACATGTTATGACTCTTTATACTTGTGATGATAGCATGCACAATCAAAGTAGGCTATGAAATTTGGATGTAGGCCAACATTTTTGAGGGTGTTGTAGCAGTGGAAAAATTTCCCTAAAATTGTTTATTGCTTATGTTGAATGCATTTTAATTTCCTATAAAATTGATGAGTAAATAGGTTACTACTCCAAATCACATGGAATGTAATCCTTTATGCAAAAATATATAAGTATTTTTATTTATTTATTTTATGATTTTTGTTTCCTATGTACTAGGTAATGATTAGTTTCCTTATCTAAACCGAGCTTGGAATGCCACCAGACTCCATCACTATCCTTGAGGAATTTTTTGTCTCCTTGTCTCTCAGGACTTACTAAAATACACACCAAATAACTAGGCCCTAAATCAAGACTCTACCCGTAGGTTTTACCGTGTATCCTACCAAAATCAGTCAAGGGATTCCTAATCCATTGGGTTTTTCCTGAGACCACCTCCATCTCGGATTCTAAAACCATTCGGTAATTCCAAAGCTGAAAACCAAGAAAAGTATCACATCACACCATGGCTATCTGGAAAAAGGAAAGGCTAGGCTAAAAACCACTATCATAACCTGATAAAACCATGCCATTGAAAACATGAGAACCATATACCAACATGCAAAGCCATGCATGTCAAAAATAGCTAGGAAATCACACATGGAATATGTTACTTGCAAGTATTCCTATTGAAGTTTATTGATCCTGCTCTTCCTTACTTGATCTTTTCTTTCCTTCCTTTCCTTTCATTTTTTTTTCCTTTCCAACTAATCCTTAGAAGCCTTTTTATCAATTAGGCCTCTAGTTTCTTAATTTCCATTATTGACCTTCATTTTCCTCCTCACATGCAACTTGTGACCTTTCACCTTCCTTTTCTCCTACTTTCCTTTATTTTCATGAACAAATGTGCCAAAAATGCCTTTTTTCCTTTTTAATTCCTTAGCCATTGCCTTTGCCAATTTCCTTAGCCATAAACACATCCATTGATGCCCACTAGGTTATCTTTTCCTAATGAGCTTGGAATATGTGTCCCTTAACCATGGTCTTATTTTTCCTTTATTAACTTTTATTACATGAACTTTTAACCAGGGTCTATTATAGACCCCTCCCCTTTGGTGTTGGGATAGGGTCCCTAGGGTCAATTTTGGGTTATTTTAACCAATTTTGGTAATAGATTTTGTAAAGAATGTAAATACTCCACGAAATGTGGAAGCAAAGTGCACATCCAAGTAGGAGTTAAAGGGGCTTTAGCCCTGTTTTTGGGTAAGTGATAGGTCAGTTTTTGAGACTCACCCATGGTCCATGAACCATGGTAATGTATGGAAAAAGATATATATAGTTGAGTCATAGCAAATCTAAGTAGCAATCTAGATAGAAGATTATTGTTTTTGGCCAAGTTCTAAGGCAGGAAAGCTCTCTTTCCTATACTTAGGTAAAAGGGGAAGGGCCCTGCGGTTGAGTGCATAGAGACCTTGGTAGGTCCACAATTGAGTGCTTGGGCCCCTACAACTGAGTGCGCAGGGTGGAAGAGTCTGTAAACTGAACGCTGAACTTAATACAAACTGATTTTGGGACAAATATCTTGCTGTTGAGTATTATTCTTCTTTATGTTCAAGTTATGAATTATGGCTCAATGATCTGTTTTCTATGGAATAATGTGTAATTGTTGCGTGAAACTATTGAATATTTACTATTTATGCATGAACTAAGTAATTATCTATTTTCGCGAAGATAAAGGTTAAATTTGTTATAATTTTTGTTGAATTGGGGAGATCTGCACGAAGGCAGATCAAGGGTTACTATTTAGTGCATGAAAGTGGATAATATTACTCCTTTAAGTATATAAAATCTTATTGGAGACCTTCACGAAGGTCTAGAAGTCGTTTTCTTAGAGTTATAATAGCAACCATAGAAGGATAGAAATCTGTGTGAAGGAAGATTTGATCTACAAGGGCTTAAGATCACTTATCACACGATCTCTAGATGCATAAACATAGTTCTAGAATCCCCGAATACTTCTTTGGGTGATACTACAACCTTTTCTATGAAATTTATTGCCAAAAGGGCCAACAGTTAGGGTTTTATTGGTTGGCGCAAACAAATCTGAACTTGGGTCAGGCCCCCTTAAGCCAACAAATGGTTCAGTTGCTGGGACCAGGATCTATTTGAGAGATGCATGACAAATGGTGTCCTACGAAGAAAGAGATTGACAAGTGGATTGATCGAAACGTGCACGTGTTTGTGGCTCAAGAAAACAGGAACCCTAAATTATCGAAGGAGCAATGGTTGTAGCGATTTTTTTATACAGAAAAGACCAACACATTCTTCTGTTTCTTCCCTGATGAACTACATGAGTGGTTATTTAAATTGGCTAATAGTCAAGGGACATGGAGGCTTAATGACCCTATAGCATGGACTCCTAAACTGGTGCGATGTCTGGAGGCATCATGAAGCAATATCACGTGGGTTGTGGATCATTGGATTGATCGCACATTGGGAAGTTTTGTGACTTATTTCACAATCGATAGAAATATCAGCTATAGAAAAGTGAAATGAAGGTTCTTTAAGGGACTATGAGGTAAGTATTTAAAATCATTAAAGACTTGGATTAAAATGTTGTTATGTGAAAAGAGGGTTACACAGTTACCTTAATGTTTGGGGCTACACGAAGTGGGAGATTCTTTAGAAGGAACGAAGGATCAAGCTCATAATACAGTCTACTCATTGAACCCCCTATTAGGGTACTATAATTATTATAGGTTCATTTGACGGTGATTATTATATTTTAGACTTTGTAAATAATATTCCATATTGTAAATTTTTCCAAAAAAGGTCAAAACCATAAGAAAAATAAAAAAATGTGCTTGCAAGACAAAATGCACCATTAGAGGATAATTATGTATGTTTAGATTAAATTAATCACATCATTTAAATGTGATTAAATAAAACTATAATAAAGGCCTTGGTACTATAGCTTGATTTTATTGTAAGGTTGAAAATGACAAAAAGGGATTTTGTCACATGGGGTTAAATAATTACAAGTTTCCCACTCCTCGATCCTCTCGCTCCATAGATCGACGGCTCACAATCCTTTTCGCTCCCCCTTCTCCATCCTATATTTACCACTAGGGGGGAGTCCAAAAAGGCAGTTTTACCCCGTCAGTCCTACGCTCTTTGTCTTCCCCTCTGTGTTTCGCACCCCACCTCATGATATTGCCTACCACTCTGACTCCCTTCTAGAAACTGCTTACCACCTTCCTACTTACCACTGTACTTTCCCACCAAATTTCCCACACACTCCTAGTTATGTTACCCTCCATTCCTCAACTTCCATGTCACCTCCTGCATCCACATCATTCAACTATCTCATGATCAGTTGAAACTATGCTTTTTCCTATACACCACATTGACTTCAAACATTGCTTCTAAACCAATGAGAATGAATTTTCAAAAACTAAAAGAGGTTTTTTCTACCAACATCCTTATGTACAAAAACCTCTCTCTATTTTCTAACAGCATTATGGTTTAGGATATACAAATGAAGATTTGCAGACATATTTTCTTATTTAGCCATACTTTGTCAGAACATATTGTGGCCAATCGGAGATGAATCTTGAGAAACGGAAGGAGGTTTGTTTTCCTAAGTTTCCAAATTACAATAACCTACTTCATATTTTACATAGATATTATAGAATGAGAGCTACATTTACATATTTACAGCCTATTTTTCAGACTATTCAAAGTCTTGTTTTAGTCACCCTTTTGTAGAGAATATTTGGAACAACTGGAGTTGAATTTTGGGAACCTAAGAGAGGTTTATCTCAAGAACATATTTATCTACAATAACCTCTCTTCTGTTTTAGAGAGCTATATCATATTGAGATATACAAAGGGATGCTTGGACCCTATTTTGTAGAATTCCGGGAGGAAAATGCTCAAAGACAGTTAGCCACCTCATCAACTAAGAGTTGCAATGAAATTCAAATTTCTCTTATATGTCAATAGAAATCCATAATGATAGTGCCAAGTAGATACATTAGTTTTGAATGTCCTACATTTCATTTCTATTTGTGTAAAATAGTTTAAGATAATTATTGATTTGAGGTTTTTGCGATCTATATTCTAGAAGAACAACATAAAGACCACCTTTAGACCTATGAGCACCATTAGGAAATGCCTAAAATGTGTTCAAGATCCCATTGACCCCAAATGCCACAAAGGGGTTTACTTGGTCCCTTGTTATTGTGGCAAAACCTACATTGGTGAGACCGATAGATCAATCTCAACTAGGATTCAAGAACATGCAGCTGACATCAAGCATAACCGCTCCAAAACCTCAGCATTAGCCAAACACTCCAATAAAGAAAATCATCATATTTGCATTGAAAACTCATGTGTTGTGGCCAAAATTGACCATTATCACCATAGGAAATTTAGAGAAGCCATCGAAATAGGTAAACACCCTAATAACCTCAACCACGATGATGGTTGGAAAATCAGTGACAATTGGATCTCGACTCTTACCTCTAATCCCTCATTCTCCTAAAAATGTCCCTACCTTCTCATCCCTCGACTGGACCTCCACGATCTTCCTCGTTATGACACAAGCCCTAAATTCATTAAACCCTTCTCCTTTAAATCATCAAGTATAAACCCTTTCTATAATCATTATTTTAAGTCATTAAAAATAAATAAATAAATTAATTAATTAATTAATATAATAAATTTAGTTTAATTGAATCAATAGTGCATAAAATAATTAAGTCTACAAACATTTAATTCAAATAAAAACAAAAACAAATACATAAATAAATAATATTTAATTTAATTTAATTATTAAATTCATATTTGGAAATAATAATAATATTTAATTTAGTATGCATAACCATAAAATTAGTTTTTAAATCATTACTAGTCACTAGGTACTAATCATGGTTTTAACATACATCATTATATATTATTTTATTTTATATTACATTATATTATATTTTATTTTTAATTATAACTAAAAATTAAGATAATTTATATATATCATATATAATTCACATGTATGTCATATTATTAATATTCATTTCAATCATATCATATCACTAATATTCATTTCAAAAATAAATAAATAAAATTAACTAATTATGCAATTAATTATTGATTAGTTCATAATCACTAATTAATATTTATAACTATAATCCTAATTTTAATCTTAAAAAAATTAAAAAATTGGATATTAAATTATGTATTAAAAACCAATAAACAATGACTAAATTAATAATAAAAATGAAAATAAAAAAATATAAAGTGAAATTACATCATCTAACATGTCGGCCATTATTCATTCCCATCCCAACCCTAGCCTTATTTAAACCTCGTTGAGTTCTAACTTATTTCACTCATGGATCTAATCCTGATGATGAACCACATATGTTGGTTCAAAACGTCGATTCCAATCAAACATAAATGCGATGACTTTGGAAGATAGTACTACATAGTTTAAAATATTTGTAAAAAGATCTTGAGATTTTTATCAAGATATTTTAGTTTAGAATTTGTATAAATACTTCATCATTTGAATTAAGAAAGGGTTGGGCTTTGTACGAAGAGATCTATTGTCCAATGTAAATTTGTTCATTGAGCTCAAATGGGTTGATCAATAATACCAGGAAATTTCACAAGATTCATGTAACATACTACCTGGTGATGTTTTCCCCTGTTATGTTATTTATCATTGTTTATCTTTCATTGTATTTCTGAAGCTTAATTATTAAACAAAAGTTGTGATAAACAGGATTTGTTGAAAAGAGCACCCTACTTTGGCTGTTAATAATTTTCATGTTTTCTTCTGATATAAAAATAAGGAATTCTCAATTGATCCTAACTTTTATTGATCTATTTCTCTTTTCTTTCGAAATCCACCTACAATTCAAAAGATCCAATCAATATACCTAGCTTGACTTGTGAAACTCCTTTAAAGTCTGATATAGATCCAGTTAGTTTTATTGACTCCATTGCCCAATGGATTCCTCTTGATTTTCTAACCAAACCATTTTCAAAATCAAACTTTGAGCCCAATAACTAGCCTGAAATTCCCAGTAAACAAGCTAAATCTCATTGAGAGATCCCTCTCTCAGTTTAGGAGGGCTAGATCCTAAACTCAGAAGTGATTTTGATGTTGCCTCTGTGATGTTTTCTTCAACCTTCAAATTACGGAATGCTAACATATTGGTGACCATACCGGGGAAGGACATTTTATCTTCCTCAAAAAAGTGTATCAAGTTCTAGTTCTGATCGCTGATGGTGAACAATGATCAGACACAAGAAGGCTAAATTATTCACCTAGTGACTCCATGTTCAAGGAATCCAGAGCTTCAAAGTTTTCCTGGTGACTCCACTATCAAAGAATCTAGATTTTAGAGCATTCTTACTACAAGAAAAAAGGTCATTGGTGAGGGTCATGCCTGTGATGGACCTTTAAGGTCCGTCACTAATGTGACATATGGTGACGGTCTTTAAAAAAGCATTGTTGTAAGTGTATATAATGATGGTCCTTTAAGGTTTTCCACCAAATCCATTTTCAATGACACTTTTGGTGAGGGTCATTAAAGGCCCGTCACTAATTCTCTCTTTGGTGACACTTTTGGTGAGGGTCATTAAAGGCCCGTCACTAATTCTCTCTTTGGTGACACTTCTAGTGATGATATTTTATTGACCATCACCATGTAGGAATTTACAGGGTAAGTTCCTCAGAAAGAACACCAAAAGGACACCGCTCACAACCAGATCACAGATCAATACACCAGTATTTTTGACGTGGTTAAAACCCTCAAAGAGGGAAACAGTCCACGGCCTGTGCCAACGTGGCTACTACAGGCAATTTATTAATCAAAGAATGAAAATTTACATAAGCTTCTCTCATGCACAGATTACCCGAACAATGACCCTCCATGCGCTTTAAATAGAACTCATGGACCAATCGGGTGTCAAGCCACGGATCAAGTGTCGGTAATACCGAGGAGAGAATGAACCGTCGGATCACTACATATCGTGACCGTCGGATTGTAAGTTACAATATGTACAACGGTAAAGAAACACACTTTACCTAACTCTATACCTAACTCTAAACTAGACCAAGTTGTACTTAACTATTTCCTATGTGTCGGAATATCCTAACATCCCCCCTTAAGAACAACTTGGGATAGGATTGAAGGATTTACAAATATGACACAATAGGAGAAGGAAGGAGGCACTAGAGCCTATCCCCCCTTAGTGACAACTTCCTGAACTCCAAGCATATATCGAAGTTTAGTGAACTTCGCCTCTGTGAGAGCCTTTGTGAAGATGTCTGCAACCTGCTCATCTGTTGAACAATATTGCACTTCAAGAACATGGTCATGAATGAGCTTTCTGATGAAGTGCATGTGTAGTTCAATGTGTTTGCTGCGCTGATGCTGGACTGGATCTTTGCATAGCTGAATGGCACTTTGATTATCACACCAAAGTGTGGTTGGATGCTGCTGCTCAAAGCCAAACTCTGATAGGATCTGACGAAGCCACAAGGCTTCCTTACTAGCTTCCACGGCACCACGATACTCTGCTTCTGCTGACGAAAGAGAAATGGCAGCCTGTTTCTTACAAGCCCATGTAATAGGTCCTGAACCAAGAGTGAAGACATAACCGGCAGTAGACTTTCGATCATCAGGGTCACCAGCCCAATCAGAATCAGTGAAACCGACTAATAGAGGAGCTGCTTTGGCACTGTAATGAATCCCAAACTGTACTGTACCTTGAACATAACGAAGTATTCTTTTAGCTTCTTTCCAATGACTTTCACGGGGGTTTTGCATAAAACGAGCAACAAGGCCAACAGCAAGGGAAAGGTCAGGACGAGTATGGGTTAAATACAAGAGTTTTCCTACAAGTTGACGGTATAAGGTAGCATCAACTTCAGGAGAAGTACAAGAGACTGAAAGTTTGACTCCAGACTAAAAGGGGAAAGGGGCTGGCTTACAGTCTTCCATGTGAAAATGATGAAGAATATCACAAGCATACTTGGACTGGGAAAGGAAAATACCCTCCTTGGCTTGCAAGACTTGAAGACCGAGAAAATAGTGTAAGTGTCCTAAGTCTGTCATTTCAAATTTCTTTTTAAGGCTGGACTTCACATGGTTTATAAGGTTGGGATCACTACCAGTAAGAATAAGATCATCAACATAAAGAACAAGGATGATAAGAGAGTTGCCCACTTTCTTGGTGTAGACAGTATTGTCAGAATAACACCTAGAAAAACCAGATTCTAAAAGAAAGCTATCCATTTTGGCATACCAAGCCCGAGGAGCTTGCTTGAGACCATAAAGGGATTTCTTAAGTTGACAAACAAGGCTGGAGTCTGTTTGTATGAAGCCAATGGGTTGTTCCATATAGATTTCTTCCTGCAAGTCCCCATGCAAGAAGGCAGATTTAACATCCATCTGATGGACTTCCCATTTTAAAGAGGCAGCAAGGGAAAGAACAAGGCGGATAGAGTTCATTTTGGCAACAGGGGAGAAGGTTTCAGTGTAGTCAATGCCTTCAACCTGTGAAAAGCCCTTAGCAACAAGACGAGCTTTATGTTTATCAACTTTCCCATCTGGTCCATACTTGGTTCTGTAAACCCATTTACATCTAACAAGTTTGCGTCCCTTTGGTAGAGGAACAAGATCCCATGTATCATTTGCCAACAATGAATGATATTCTTCATTCATAGCTGCTTCCCAATGTGGATGGCCTGAAGCTTCTGCAAAAGTGTCAGGATCATGATTTACTGGAGCTTGAGCCAGTAAAGAAGAGGCTCTTTCAAACTGAGAACGTGTACGTCGCTGATCTGTAGGATCACCGGCAAGATCACCTGCTACATCCCGAGTAGCACGGACCCATCTTGGAAGTTGAGGATCCTGAGAAGGTGGGGGAGGATTATCATCCTCACTTTCATCATCCGAAGAAGAAATGTTTTCAAAAGTAGAAGAGATAGGAATAGGTGGCACATCCGCCGGACTAGGCTCACAGGCCGATTTATTTTCATCAAATTTTACATCTCTTCTAATGATAACATTTTTGGACTTAAATGGAATAAGTCTATAATGTTTTACATCTTCAAAATATCCAACAAAAGTACATTTCTCACTCTTAGGTTCTAAAGCTTTATGCTTTTCATCTGGAATATGGGCCCATGCTTCACTTCCAAAAACACGAAAGTGGCTTACATCTGGTTTAATGGAACTCCAAGCTTCTTCTGGAGTGATATTCTCTAGAACCTTAGTAGGAGTGCGATTGATTATATAATTTGCATAATTAATTGCTTCGACCCAAAAACTAAGACTGAGTCCTTTAGATTGCAGCATACAATTAGCCATTTCCTTTAAGGTGCAATTTTTTCTTTCAACTACACCATTTTGTTGTGGAGTGTATGGAACAGTATGTTGCATTTGAATTCCATTTTCGGTGCAAAATTTGATGAATGTGTTTTTAACATATTCTCCACCATTATCAGTTCTTAGCTTAAGAATTTGATGTCCAGATTGTTTTTCAACAAAGGCTTTGAAGGCCAAAAAAGTGTTAAATACTTCGCTCTTGAGTTTTAAGAAGTATACCCAAGTGCGTCTGGAGAAATCATCAATGAAAGTTAAGAAATACTTGCAGCCAGAGAATGAAGCAACAGGAAGAGGACCACATAAATCACTGTGCACAAGCTGTAAAGGGGCTGAGGCGTGCCAAGAGGCACATTTGTCAAAACTGTCCTGATGATGTTTTCCGAGTACACATCCGGAACAAACACCATCTCTGCAAGATACCATAGGAAGACCTGTCACCATATTTTCTTTACATATATGCTGAAGGGAGCGATAGTTTAAGTGACCAAATCGCTCATGCCAAAGTTTGCTCACTTCATCATTATGAGCAACAAATACTAAGGGAAGATTTGATGACCCAAAATTGTGAAACTTATACAACCTTGTGGAATCATCAGCAATACCAGTAGCTAGAATCTGTTTAGGATCTCTTAGATCCTTGATTACAACATCATGAGGTGAAAATTCAACAATTTTACCTTCACCTGAATGAGTTATCTGATATACAGATAGAAGGTTGCAGGATAAGGTTGGAACACATAATACATCATTAAACTGACCATTGTCTAGATGAACAGTTCCAATCCCGACAACATTAAGAGATCTATCATCACCAACATATATATTTTTGGTGTTACAATCATTTAAAGAAGAAAACATGGCTTGGTTTTTGGCCATGTGATAAGAGGCTCCAGAATCAATGAGCCACTCATGAGAAGGAGAGGAAGAAGATACATTTAATGCATAACCAGACTGAGATGATTGACAACGACATGCAGAAAGTGCCATTCCGGAAGTTGAAGTTGAAGTAGGCTCCACATGGATGTTATGTTTCTTCATTGCGGCTTCCAAGGCTTCCATCTTCTTAAAGCATTTAGATTCTAAGTGGCCATCTCGATTACAAAAGTTACAATGTCTATCAGTCTTCTTCCATTTGTTTTTATTGGTCTTATCATTTTGCTGAAATGATCTTTCATTTTGAGGCTGAGTTGGTTTAGGACCATTCTTTTGAGGATATGACTTCTTAGGATTCTTTGAATTTGGTTGCTGCTGGGCGGCTAACGCTTTCGTGGAAGAGTTTCCAAGATTAAGAAGACCAAGGTGTAAGAGTTTTTCTTCTTCTCTTATTAAGGAATCACAAAAGGAGTCAAAGGAAGGGACCTTGTAGTCTTTTCCTTGACAAATGAAAGCTTCCCTTGTAGAATGGAAAGTGGAAACAAATACAGAGTAGGCTGGTCCCAACTTAGTAAGGATGGAATAAATAAGGTTACCATCTTCTTTCTTAACCTTAACACCTTCCAAGAGATATCTAAGGGTCTTGAATTTGGACATGAAATCTTCAATGCAAGAAAAATTATTAGGATCCAAAGTAAGCAACTCATTTTCAAGTTGATGGGCTCTAATTTCATTTTTAATCCCAAAAACTTTAGCGATTTTTTCCAATGCTTCATGAGGAGTCTCAAGTTCTGCAATATGGAATCTAAGATCAGGAGAAATAAACATCCCTATCAAACCATGTGCTTGATCTTGTCTATTTTCCCATTTTGCAGCCTTGTCTTCATCTTTTGGTTTCTTCTCTTGGTCTGTGGCTATTCTGTAGAGACCTTTACTTCTAAGTAAATCTTCCATGTAGGCTATCCATTGGAAGTAGTTAGTGCTGTCAAGAATGAGTTGGCATGGAATTTCCATTTTTTAAAAAAAAACTGAAGCTGAAGATGCTGAAAGTAAGTGTTCCAATGGATAGATCTCGAAAAATTAGGCTGTTTAAAAAAAAACGGCTCTGAAAAAGGCTTCCGGATGAAGAAGTTATGGCTTTTTGAAAAAAATTTGTTGAAGTTGCCGGCAAAGTGCGCGAATGTGCGGGAATGAAAAAAAATCCGCCCCCACAAAATGGAGACTTGAACCCAAGACCTCTACTCTCTTAAAATAGCTTTGAACCAATTGATCTATACAAAAAATTTGAGAGAGAGAGAGAGAGAGAGAGAGAGGGGGGGGGCCTCGGTTTGCGTGCTTGCCTTGAGAAAGCTCTTTTTCCCTAAAACACAAAACACAAAACCCAACACGAATATGCAAAGAAAAATGAACCTTGCGGCTCGAAGTTAGCTTTAGCCAAAAAACTAGATATTTTAAAAAAAAAATCTCACAGTTAGCTTTAGCCGAAAAACTAAATATTTTTCTCAATGTTTCTGATTTTCCGAGATCACACTAAGGTGCAGGGAAAAGAGCATACGCATGAGAAAAATCCTTCTTTCTGTTTCTGATTTGTCCAGATCGCACAGAGTCGCAGGTCAAAGAGCATACGCAGAAATGAAAGGTATAGATCCGGTTAAAAAAAAGGGTAAATAAACCGGAACCGAAATAAGCAGAGAGAAAATAACAGTAAACTGCAAAAACACTGTATACCTCCCGATCTGAAAAATGACGCAGCTAGGGCTACCAGAAACCTTTTCGCGTGAAACGGAATGGGTTCCTCACTGGAACAGATGCTCCGAATGCAACGAGCAGTCCTCTCGGCCCGAAAGCAGTCAGAAACAGCAGATCTAGGAAACGACAGCCGCATGCAGTTCTACCGGCTTCAGATTTGGATCACCAACGGACGCGGCCCTCAAATAGCTCTGATACCATGTAGGAATTTACAGGGTAAGTTCCTCAGAAAGAACACCAAAAGGACACCGCTCACAACCAGATCACAGATCAATACACCAGTATTTTTGACGTGGTTAAAACCCTCAAAGAGGGAAACAGTCCACGGCCTGCGCCAACGTGGCTACTACAGGCAATTTATTAATCAAAGAATGAAAATTTACATAAGCTTCTCTCATGCACAGATTACCCGAACAATGACCCTCCATGCGCTTTAAATAGAACTCATGGACCAATCGGGTGTCAAGCCACGGATCAAGTGTCGGTAATACCGAGGAGAGAATGAACCGTCGGATCACTACATATCGTGACCGTCGGATTGTAAGTTACAATATGCACAACGGTAAAGAAACACACTTTACCTAACTCTATACCTAACTCTAAACTAGACCAAGTTGTACTTAACTATTTCCTATGTGTCGGAATATCCTAACACACCAATGATCTTTTTGGTTACTTTTGGTGACGCTCAATAAATGTTCGTCATCTTTGATCATTCCAATGAGTTTTTTATGATGCTTCATGCCTGTGACAGACATTTAAGGTTTGTCACCAATGTCGCATATGGTGACGGTCTTTAAAAAATTGTTGTTGTAAGTGTATATAGTGATGGTTCTTTAAGGTTTGACACCAAAGCCATTTTCAATGACACTTTTGGTGAGGGTCATTAAAGGCCCATCACTAATTCTCTTTTTGGTGACACTTCTAGTGATGATATTTTATTGACCCTCACCAATGCTCTTTTTGGTTACTTTTGGTGACGGTCAAAGAATGTTCATCTTCATTGATCATTCCAATGAGTTTTTGATGACGCTATGTAATTGTTACTATATTTTGTGTCAAAAGATAACGATTTGAAACTATTGTTGTGGAGTCTTTTTCATTATGTGTCCAAGGTCATAGTGGTTATAATAGTCAATCAATTTGTTAAGAAGTAATTAGTGTGTATCATTTCCCTCAAGTCATAAAAATATAGTTTTCCTATGAGTCAACACATGATTCATTTCTATTAGGTTTGTTATCTAGAAAATTTCCTTTAAATAAAGTTCCACTAGTGTGTGTAGGAACTATATTATTTAATATATAATAAAGCTCTATCAATTCTATTAATGAGAGAGACCTATCACTCCTCAACACTCACGGCACACCTTAACATGCTTTGGAACAAAACGTTAACATTCCTTGGTACCTCACATGTCTTGGAACATCTTGCCATGAGTAGGATTCCCAAGCACATGTTGGCATGCCCTAGCATAGCATAGTACTCCCCTATCATGTGTTGGCATGCCCTGAAACACCTTGGCATAATATTACATTGAAAAACATTAGCAATTGGCACACATTAGCACTTGGCATGTATTGGAACATATTATTAGTGTGCCTAGCATGCCCCTTTTGAGAAAGATAAAGTCCTAACTTATTAACCCAATTATGTGTTCATTTCCTTGCATTTGAGCTTGGTTATTCCTTTTGTTGCCTTGAAACTCCTTGACGCATATTGGCATACTCTGCCACCATGCACATCCTAGCATGTCTTAGCACTTGGAATGCCTTGGCACTATTTGGAACATGCTAGCACACCCCGAAACTACCTAGCATACTCTATCACTTCTTAACATTCCCTCAGGTTCCCTGGCATGCCTTACCCGCGCTTATCATACCTTGTCACTCCCTCCTTGGCATGACAGCTAGCACTCATTAACACTACTCTACACACCCTTATATTCATTCACTTCTATGAATTTTGACCTAGTTCTCCCTTGTGTTGTCCTAGTACTCCCTAACACTCCTGAGCATGCATTGGCACTCTCTAGCACACCTTAGCACTCTTCGATATGATATTCCACTTCATAGCATGCATCACACTCCTTGATGTACATTGGCACTTGGCAAGTAGTAGCATGTTTGGCATACGTTGAGATCACTGGGTATGATTTGGCATGGTTTAATATTAAAGTTATTTTAGATCAATTATTGGAAACTAGATGAGAAGAAACAGAGGAAGATTTGGCACTTAGAATGCATTGACACTTGGCACTTGGCACCTATTGGTACCTAGTGTTGGTGTGCCTAACATGCCCCTCATGGAAAAGGTAAATTGATGAGTTATTAACCCTATTATGTGCTCATTTCCTTGTAGTTTAACTTTTTCCTCCCTTTTCTTCCCTTGACAGTCCCAGGCATGCATTGTCACACCCTTGTACATCTTGGCATGCCTTAGCACTTGGCACATCTCATCTTGTTTGACATGTCTTCGTACTATCTAGCACATGTTAGCATTCCCTAACACACATTGGAAGTCATGACCTTACAACTAGCATTACATTTTTCCATGACTTGGGAACATTACATTCACTAGAACACCTTGGCACTCTCTAGTTTTCATGCCCTCTGTTATCCTCCACAATATCCCAGGTTGATGAGGAGATCGACAGAGGTAACCATAGACCAAGATTTTAGTTTCGTAGCTAGCCCCACCAAACCAGAGAGGTCTCTTTTTATGAAATCATGACTGGAATGTAAATGATTTTAGGCTAGATAGCTAGGCTCAGCTGGGTTTTGGAAAATTTTGGGTTTTGTTGTTGGATAAGGGATAAAAACCAGGTAGCTAGGTCAGAGGATCAAAGGGTTACAACAGAAAATATAAAAAGGAGAAAAGTGACATTACTTTTGTGATGGATCTTAGGGTTTTTCAGTGTATTGTAGTGTTTAGAAGAAGAAAAGGTCTTAATGAGCATGAAACATGAATTCTTTAAGCAAGAAATAAAGTAACACATAATGATTTTTCCATAAAAACAAAGCTTTATGCAAAGAATTTTGTTTATAAACTGTAAGGAAAACCATTGAATAATTGATGAATGGAAAGAGAAGATGAATATATTTCATATAACTCTATAATAGACAAAAAATAACATCACAAACTTACTGCACATGAATTCCTAGATAATAGTTTCAAATTATGTCCTTTGATTTCCAGAAAATTTCCAAGTATAAGCTACAATAGTTCTCTCCTCTAAAATCCAACCCATTCTATCACTGAGAAACTGATACATAAAGACCAAAACAACATCTCCCCACTCTCAGGGGTCGAATCAATGTCTCTAAGAACCGTTCCATGAGGTGTTCTAACCAAACCCTAATGTCTAGGGAAGTTAAAAATGACTTCTACAATTAACTTTGACTCCAACCTCTCTCACAAATGAGGTCAAATTTACATCAAAATAGCTTACAAATACTAACCACCCATTATTTACATTTTATTTTACCCCTCACATTCATCTACTTCACCCTTTTGACTTTTACCAAAGTCAAACTAGGAATTACAAAAATTACATAGTGAAAATTTTACAAAATTCTCATAAATTTCCAGGTGTACAATGAGTTGTTGGAGGCCATTTTCAAGTTCCTTTCTGAAGTCCAAATCCAAATCAAAAGCCTTTTATGGAAATATGGGAGACTGTATATGTCTTTAGAGTTTTTTTTTTTCACTCAAAATGACCCATTTTTGGCTAAGATATGGCCATTCTCCCAAGGTGTCTCCAGTTGCGCAATGAAATGGAAAAAGAGGGGCAGAAAGGTGATTTTTGGCCTCTTTTTTTACAAATTTATCAAAACCTGAGCCCCAAACCAGGAAAGTGGAAAAATGGGGTTTGAGATGGGGTCACAAGCTTTCCATAAATGCTGATTTTACATTATTTCTAGCCCTGAGGAAGAAGCACAGTGTGAGCTCGTTGCGCTCCTAGACAAAAAATTTCCAAAAAATTGCAACTCTGCACCAAAACACAGAATTTTCTCCAAACCGTCCCAAAATTTTTCTAGAGATGCCTCCTTAGCACACCCAGAACTTTCTAACACTCCCTATCATACACTATTATTCATTCATTTCCATGAAATTGAAACTAGTCCTTCCTTGTGTTTCCCTTGCACTACCTACAATAACTTGTTAATGCTTCCTTAGTAGACCCAGAACTTGCTAACACTCGCTATCAGACACTCTTATTCATTCATTTACATGCAATTAAAACTAGTCCTCCCTTGTGTTTCCCTGGTACTCCCTAGCATGCGTTGGCACCACACCCTAGCACCTAACACCTCTTGGCATGCCTTAACACTCGACATGTCTTGGAATCACTAACATGCCTTGGAACTTTCTAGCATGTGTTATCACTTCCTAGCATTCCTTGCACACCTTGGCACTCCCTAGTTGTCATGCCCTCATAGATAGCCTTACTTCTTTTGTGACTTGGGAGCCCAACCAAGTTGTTGAAAAAATAGTGTTGTCCCTAGACAAAAGTCTCCCTTTGTCTAAAATTGATTTTTCCATCCCCTTATCATAATCATAGGCTTACCTATTGTAAGTCTTATTTTGAAATTCTCCTAATACACTTCGTCCTTGGGACACTTATAAGACACACTTGTTCATTCGTTTCCATGCACTTTGACCTAGTTCTCTCTTTTGATGCCCTCACACTCCCCAACACTCCTCAACATGCATTGACACTGTCTGGCATGTGTTATCACACCTTTTCATTCCTTGGCATGCCCTGGCACTCCTTAGCTATCATGGCCTCATAACTACCCTTATTGGTTTTAAGACTTGGGAACCAACCAAGTCCTACCTCAACTACAACATCTTGAGAAAGTTACAGTTACTACAACTATAATATCCCTTGTTCACCTAAGAATGGCCTATATCTCATCTTAGGCTACTCATGCCCAATCTTAGCTCATCGCACTTAACAAGTTACCAAATCAAGGCTCACATCTAACGATGGCCATAAAACAACTAAGCAACATAGTTTACATCTTGACATGGCATAGCACCTGGCATGTCTAACAATCCCTTAGCACTATGTGGCACATGTTGGTATTCCCTGCATTCCATGGCATGCTATAGCACTCCCTATCATACCGTACCACTCCTTAACACGTCATGGCACTCTTTCATGCCTTGGAACTACCTAGCATATAACTTTGTCACTCCTTCCTAAGAACACTTGGAATTCACTGACACTCCCTATTGTGGTGAAGTAAAATTATAAGTGCAGACATGAACGAATTCCTCTAGACCGATAATGGGTCTAGCCACAATAGTTACATTCTATGGAAGATTTCCTTAGGTTAGAATCAATGAATAGGGCATACCTCTTGGTCGCTTATCCTGCTTGACGATGTCCTCGCTCGCTCGCTTCAACAATCTCTTCCTTCCTTCTTCAAGTTCCTGAAACAAGTAAACAAAAATTACCCTAGTAAGTTTAACCATGTCATCATAACCATGTCACACCACTTCGCTCCAGGGTCTAGGCTCTTGTGCTCCAACATGACCCGATCAAAGTACATATCCTAGCATGCAAATAGATGTGTTGACGTCAAACATGCTAGAAAGTCGATTGATTACCAATCAATGATGTAAACTGTTAACAGGCATGAGGGAAACCACCAATAATGACAATGGTCCTCAAGGTACTATCCGCATAATTTATAGAATGTGAATATAGGAACTGAAGTCGAACACCCGTGAAGTCACTCGATCGAAAGCCAATGATGTGAATCTTGTCATCGAGTGCAAAGAACTTTCCATTAAGGCATGCAAGCTCTAAGGTACTGGAAGGGATTCTCTCAATCAACTTCTTGGATAATGAGTTGAAGTCAATGGAAATCGACCGTATCGAAGGAGGGCCATAATGAATCCCACATCATCGACACGAGATGAGAGGATGCAAAATGATTTTGGATGATACAGAGAATTAGAGGTAAGTCTAACTACATAAGGACAACTCTTGAACATATCAGCGACACATCTGGAAGTTTGGAAGCTTTTGGATCCATAGGATCGATGGTCATGATAACGTAGTAGAGATTAGATGGAAGGAAAAGTAAACGGCCCAAACCCAGGAAGGTCAACGATACAAAGGAAGATGTCCAACCCAAAAAGAAGAAAAGAGTGTCATGTTCAAGAATGAACTACCGACATGACTGATAGATTTCCAAATTTCCCCCCACCATTTCTGGCGAGTACCCCAATTATTTTTTAGTCGCAAGCTTGAAGGGGATATCATATGCTTTCAATGTAAGTTCATCCTTCGAATGAATCCGACCGAGTAAGTTTAACGAGCCCTAGGAAGGAGAAGCTCGTTCTCAGCATGGTGACAAATCCGATGTCATTTAATAGTTTAATGAGTCTGACAAAGGTGTAACTCAATATATTTTTCATGTTTAGAGAGTTTGAAAAAGACACGTAAAAGAAAACTCCACATGGTCCCTTTTCATACATTTGTGTCTCTCGATCCCCAAAAAGGTAGAAAACAATACTTGAGAGAACCACTTGACCATTTCAATCAAGGAGTACCTTTTTCGTAAATAGTGCCTCCCAACCCAAAAAAGGGGTAAACTTATACTAGGCACACAACTTTCACATCCATTAACGAGTTTGAAACAATAAGGGCTCGGACATCTTTTCATTTTTAAAGGGTCAAAAAAGAGATAAAAGTGGAACCCCATTTTTATTCTCTTTAACGAGTCAAAAAAGGAAAAAATACCTGGCAATATTTTCATATGAGTTTAACGAGTTGAGAAAAGAGCTTAAATGTGACTCATCGTCATCGTCGAACATCCATCACCTGTTGCTGCATAAGTAAGGCACAATGTATTATCAAGTCCTTGAGGAAAGATAGGTCAAAAATATTTACAAAACCTGATATTTTCATGAAAATAATGAATAAAAGGGGGAAAAGTAAATATATTTTTACCATTTACCATTTTACCTTTACAGTGAAGACTTTTTACCCAATTTTTTCCTAGTTGTTGTGGAGTGGATTACGGGAGATCCGGGAGGTCAATTGACGAGCCATCAATTCCAGGTAACATTCAAAGCCCTGAGCTCCACTTTGATGCAATTCATCTAGGTTTTTAGCCATTTTTTGGATTTTTAGGGAGGTGTTTTGAGAAGTTTTTTCACCCTTGGTCGGTGCGATTTCTGGACACAGGGTTGCGTCGGCCGAGGGTGATTTGCATAACCATCCACACTGATTGGTGCAACTGTTTCCAAAATAGGCATGTTGGCACCGAGGATAGGGAAAAACCATTTTTGCTCAAGAAATGACCGTTAAAACTTGAATTTTATGTGCCAAAATCAATTATCAAATTAAATAAATGGCTTTTGCAGGAGATAAATTGCCGAAAATGGTGGATTGGAAGGAAAGAGAACATTAAGATGTCGACACCCAAGCATTGAATGATCCAAATTTCCTGGAGGCTTTGAGGGCTTGTGGGATCCTCAAATTTTTTCTTACCCCAGGGATGCGGGCCCAACCCGAATTGCTTCGATACTTGATAAGCCTTTGGGACATCAATCGTGAGATTTTTTTCATTGGGGACAAAGAGCTAGAGTTGAAAAATTTAGACATCTACTTCATCACTAGACTATCTCACAGAGGTAAGCCAATGAACTTGTATGGATCACATCCATTTGGGGAAAGCTTATCTTCCCTACTTTTCGAACATTTTCCTAAGGCCCTAAAATCCAAGAGTGGAAAGATAGATACTTCTAGCATGTGGGATTTGACATTGAGGGTGATTTTGTTGACCATAAACAAAGTGGTGGGGTCCAAGGAAGAACATGAGACTAACAAGTCGAAGTTCCCTTATGCTATTGACTGCACAGCTCCTACGATCTTCAAATGGGCAGAGGCCATGAAGATGAACATCAATCGCTAGTTTTCCAAGGCCAAGGTGGGGAATCTGAAGCAATTTAGCTTCGGATTAGTACTTGTGACCTTTTTCCTGGGACGAGTGCCACTGTTCCAGTATCAGTTGACTGAGGTTGATCCTCTTGCACCACGTGATCCGTGGATGGCCCGCTGGAGTTGTTTGATGCCCAGGATCACTAGGGGTTAGGTTATGTCATATCGACTGGCATTCTTCTCATGGACACAACAATAGAAGATCATCGTGAAGGGCTAGCCTTACAACGACACTTATTTCTGTGGAGAGCCAGATATGCCCTTACCAGATGGAGAGGATTTCGATGACGAAGGTAAAAAATCAAATTTTTGATTTTGATGTTTTTTAATTGTTTTTGGTATATGCATGCTTATAACATTTCACTTGTCTATGCAGATGTTGGACCAGAGCGGCCAGCCAAGATGTCCCCGATAGCTAGGCGCATCCCTTGTCCTATTAATGTTGTCACCCCTTATCAGGAAGGGAGCAATAATGAGGAGGAGATGGTGAGGAACCTTTAGGGGTTGACTCATGGTATCCCAGAGTATGCTTGGATTGGAGACATGCCCCAGCGGTACCAGAGACACACAGTGGGAGTCTCAGATCAGATCCGATAACTACTGAGTCACGTTGCACGAGATGTCTCATGCTATCATGACCACCATTCTGAGTAGTTCCTAGGTCCAACACTTACATAATTTTTTAGGCCTGTGTGCCATGGATGTACGAGGCCTGTGAGCCACCAATGTTATTATAGACACATATTATTTTTTGGGGTTCTGATGTATCAAACATTCACACACACACACACACACGCGCGCACACACACACACATATGTATATGTTGTATTTTCCTGTCTATTATGGTACAAATGGTTTGTCTTATCTTTTACATGTTTCATAAATGTCTATCCAAGACGTAATTAGCTAATGCATCTGTGAATGTATTCACGTGTCTAGGAATATGATGATATGTAATATAATCAAAATATCTTTCCAATAGATGGATACAGAGATACTTTCGTAATATTTGAGGTTTCCTGACAGAATATTGCCCGTTGATTTGAAGGATGACAAGCTGTGAATCTAGGTTGACGACCAATTCGCCGATGCCTAGGACGATGGCTTTTGACAACAGTTTGATGACCACACTATATTCAACAATGTTGTTGGTTGTACATCCCAGGAAGATACCTTGAAGATCAATCAACTCACCATTAGGGTTATAGATAGCCCATGCCACGGATGATAGGCTCTGGGTACTTCAGCAAGCACCATCGGTGAAACCAACATGAGGAGTTGCAGACATTTGCAAAGCAATCAAAGCATAGTAAACAGGAAAGTTGTTTGAAAACTATCACACAAAACCACGTTGTACAAAAATGAATCACACACTACTGTACATAAGTAAACATGTAGGATGACCTAAGCATAGTACTTTTTGAGGTAAAGCCCATTTTGGGGATTATCGAGAGGATTTCCTTGATAATCGACAAGCTCATAGGCTCCTGTTTGCGAAATGTGTTTTACAATATAGGGCCCATACCACATAGGTTTGAACTTGCCTGCCCCCAGCTAATTGTTAGCTTGGTCATATAGCAGAACCAAATCACCCTCAAAGAAAATGTGAGGGGAGACCGACTGATCGAAATGGGATTTGACCCATTTGTTTTTTGCTTCGATGACCAAGGCAACGAGATAGTGAGTCTCTTCCAGTCATTCTAAATATAAGAGGCATTCCTCTTGAAGTGATGTTTCGGGGAGGAGTTCAACAACTAACTTGAGCGAAGGAATCTCACATTCGATCGACAATGTCGCTTCCAGACCATAAACCAACTGGAAGGGTGTGAAACCAGTGATGTCTTTGGTTGAAGTTCGGTAGGCCCAGAGAGCTAAAAAAGCATGAGATGCCAATTTGACTTGTGCATCCAAATAGTACACTGAAGCATGGTGACCAAAACCTTGTTCACGGCTTCAACTTGGTCGTTGGCCTGAGGGTAATATGGGGTCGAGCCATCGTGGTGCAAGCCTAATGCAGATGTTAGTTCTGCCATCATGTAATCTCTGAAATGGGAGCCATGGTCTATGACAATGGCTTGGGGTGCCAAACCTAGAATTAACATGGTTAAAGAGGAATTGAGCTTCTGTCTTAACATTTGTAGAATATGTAGGCATCACTTCAGCCCATTTGGTGAAATAATCCATAGCGACGATAATATAGCCATTCCCCCTAGTCGAACGATGGTTACATGTCATATAATCGATGCCCCATTTGGCAAAGGGACCATTGGTAATGACGGGGTGTAGGTGAGCGGGTGGGGTGTGCATCTTGTGTTGGTAGATTTGGCATTCGTGACACTTGCGGACAACAAGAATGCAGTCTTTGAATATAGACGACCATAAATAACCAGCACGAAGAATTTTCTGAGCCGTAGTATAACTAGACATATAAGAAGCAGAGGATGCAGAGTTCGAAGTCGAAACAATTTCCTCGTAATTAACTTCGATGGGACTAAGCGGCATGACCTCGCCCCAATCATCAACAAGATCTGGTGTAGGTATGACCCAAGGATCAGATTTGACCGAGACCATGTTGACAGAGGCAACGTGAGCAGGTGGGAGTGGAAAAATTTCCATTAAGGTAGAATATTTGAAGAGACCTGGCCCCACACTCTCCTAGAGAGCACCAGAGTGCTTGACATACAAAATGTTGCCATCCAACGAGGAAGAGGCAAAGAAAGACAGCTGATCAATAGTGACAATCTTCCCTTGCTGGGGAAAATGGATCATGTGAAACAAAGAGGAGGCTACGTCATGCATGGCATGAGTCAAACTTTGGTCAAGTAGAAGATTATAATTGAGATTGGTGTCATCAATCTCTACTTCGACCTACACTATATTGCCTTCTAGGGTGATGGAAAGGTTGGGTAAGACATCGAAGGGCCACAAATTGCACCCATCGAAAGCTTCCAAAGTGTTGAGAGAATGTTTCAGTGCAGGGGAACCAATAACCTTCCAACATGCAGTTGGCATAATGCAGGTGGAAGCACCTTCATCAATGAAAGTGCGGTGGATGGTCTTCTCGTTAATGATTACTGCAGAATGTGGTTTTGATGAGGGAGCCATGGAAAATGGTTCTCAAGATCGAAACATATCAAATTAGAATCGGCGGGATTGATTCCCCCAATAACCGACAACAAATATTTCCGCTGCGATGGGAACCTTTGGAGTACCTTGAGAGCCGACATGGCTGATTGCGCATGAGCCAAATATTCAACAATATTGTAGTGTTGAGAAGCTTGGGCATTGGGATTATACGAGGATTACCACAACACACCTCGAGAGGGTGGTCGTGTATCGGAATCAGGGTTAGGGTGCTTGATTTACAAAGGGCGAGAACTCGGGGTAGAAGAAGAAGGTGCAACTTCTTTTTGTTTCCTAGCTGCCGGAGCCGGAGTTTGATAATATTTTGATCAGGCAACCATATTAATG
Organism: Pinus tabuliformis; assembly: GCA_031772625.1. Lineage (NCBI taxonomy): Eukaryota > Viridiplantae > Streptophyta > Pinopsida > Pinales > Pinaceae > Pinus > Pinus tabuliformis. The sequence continues at coordinate 104,640,829 of CM062810.1, read as the reverse complement.
GGTGTGCTCATCATGAGCACTTGAGATCCAGAGGAAGCATATCAGGTTTGGTCTACCATCTGAGTCTGCTGAGATAGAAATGTATCTTTAAGGACATCAGGGGTCCCTTCGAGTAGGCGACTAACTTCAGATCGTCATGGACAATCCATAGTGTAGTGACCCTCCTTGAAAAAGAGGCAGGGATACTTAGGTTTCCATTGTGAAGATTCGCCAGCAGATGATTTGGGAGGACCCAGTTTTGGGGCATTGGCTTTAGTTTTTCCTTTGCCTTTATTTTTTCCTTTCAAGGATTTTTCAGCTGTAGTAGACTGGACAGCGTGGACCTCTAAGGTTTTACCAGGGCTTGGAGGATTTTGAGATGAACTATTAGGAGCAGCATTCGAGACTGACTTCTGTTTGGAAGAAGTTTTAGCAGGGGCCTAGGATACTGAACCAATAACTCTATCAATGGGAGAAACATCTGGTGAATTTGATGTTGCAGGATCGGATGATGGCTGCGAAGCATTGGGTAACAACTCATATAAGGTACCACACTGAGAGTAAACCAGATCCAAGTACTGGGCACGAGTGATGGCTTGCTCTTCAGTGACACATCCATCCAAAGATATATCGCAAGCAATTGTGGCTACGAAATGATTTGGTAAACCATTCAATGAGCAACTGATTTGCTTTCTCAAACTTGATCAGGTGATGTCTACATCTCCATTCGTGAATATGATCAGAGATGTGCGTCAAAGTGTCTTGCTTAAGCGATGTGAGAAAATAGGTGCTAGTTTCATAATGAACTGACAACTGGAAATGCGTAAGGAAATCCATGGCTAATGAATTGAAGTCATGAAAAGTACTTCAAGGAAGCTCGATGTACCATTTCGTTACGGCACCCGTGAGGGTCCATTGGAAAAGACGAAGATGAATGGAATCGTCCACATACGAGTTCAATGAGCACCAGAGGTGATATGTCATCACATGGGCCTACGGATCTTCTTTATCTTTTCCATCAAACTTTGGGCAATCACTTGGTATCTTGGATGACACCGGAGACCAGTACGACGAATGAAGGATTGCATCATTCGTAAGACGCAATACATTTGGAAACTCAAGTGTAGCCAAGAAAGGTAATTGAGTATTAAAAGGCATGGGAGGTCCATAACCGGGCCCATAAGGAGGATCCCATCCCTACTGGTAAGGATTTTGGCCCCATAGTGGGGGATTTTGGAAATATGGCATCTGAGGCTACCTCCATTGTGGATTACCTTGACCAAAGGGAGGATTCGGACCTTTAAACCTTGAAACTATCTAGGCACAGGTTGTTGATAAGCAAAGTATGGGTTAAAAGGTCGTTGAGCCTATTGACCTTGGACATATGGATATGGGACCTGTTGTCCTAGAACATAGGGCTGTTGAGCCTGTTGTCCCTGAGCAAGAGGGTTCTGGACCTGCAGTCCTTGGGCATAAGGTTGATACAATTGTTGCCCTTGGACGTAGGGGTTTTGTACCTAGTGCCCTTAGCTAGCAGGATTCTGAACCTGCTGACCTTGGACACGAGGATTCTACACCTGCCGCTGCAGGATTTGACCTTGACCCTGTCCTTGCAAGGGTTAACCTTGTTGATATGTATACAAGCGTTGCTGCTACCCTGGTTGGTTTTGCTATTGAAAGGGCTAACCTTGCGGTTGCAAAATTTGTCCTTGGGTTTGCAGAGGTTGGCCTTGCGAGGGTATGGGTTGAGAGATATGCGGAGCATATTGCATCTGTTGTTGCACGACCTACTGCAACTATTGGAAGGATTGACCTTATGGTTTTTGCAGGTGAGCTTGCTGTTGGATAATCTACCCTTGCTATCATGCGAAAATCCCTTACTACAACAAAGGTTGCCCTTGCGGTATCATAGGCTACCCTAGTTGTTGTAAAGGCTATCCTTGATGTTGCAAGGGTACTTGAAAAATACTTGGGATTATCCAAGTTGATCGTCAGTGGTCGGTGAGTTCTTTGGAGTTTGAAAAAAATTATCCAGAGATTTTGGGCCAAGATCAGGAGATGACCCTGAATCGAAAGTAGGTGGAGGACGAGATGACAAAGTTTGAACACTCAAAACAATTGCGAGTTCAACATTTTGGTCCTCAAGTGACTCTGATAACTTAGGAAACAACTCCTCGGACAATCTTTTAGACGGAGGAGAGGAAGAAGAATTGGGTGAACTAGATGGTTCAGCCACGATGACCTTGTCTTGGTTGACAGAACAAATAACTTCAAGGCTTTAAAATGTCCTTTTAAGGGAACTCACGATTTGGTCAAAAAACTAACAGGATGTTTTGGATCATGGCCAACAAGCAAGCAAAACCAAATGAAAAATAGCTTCCTAATCAGGGAGAAAATAATCAAAATGGCTCACAGGGTCAAAAACACAAGAGCAGAACACACTGACCAAGATTTGGGTCTAGCCCTAATCTTCACTTACAGTGCGACTGTTTCTCCGTAATTCACGCTGGTCGGCGCAACTTTCAGCCGATTAAATGCACTATCCGAGGGAACTAAAGAAAAAAAAAATAGGGACCAGATCTGCTACTATGAATTTTAGACTTAGGCCAGTAAGTAAGAGAAAAGAAACAGAACCAAAGGGAAAATGTAAAACTAACAATGTTCTCATGAAATCATGAAATCCAAAACAAGCAAAAGATGGGATCTCCCTAGTGGAGTCGCCAATTTGTGGCAAAGAAAAATTATAAGTGCGAACATGAATGAATTCCTCCTGCCTGATAATGGGTCTAGCCACAAGAATTACATTCTATGGAAGATTTCCTTAGGTTAGAATCAATCAAGAGGGCCTACCTCTTGGTTGCTTATCCTACTTGACGATGTCCTCACTTGCTCGCTTCAACAATCTCTCACTTCCTTCTTCAAGTTCCTGAAACAAGTAAACAAAAATGGCACACAAACATAATAATAGACAAATCACAATTCAACCTACTTAATGAGTCAAGAAACATTAATCCATGAATATGTAATATTACAAAACATGTAGGAAATCAATCAATAGTTGCATATATTAATATCAAATAGAGATTACAACCATTCATCTCGATGTCGCAGTCTTCCTCTGACAAGACTAGGTTCCCACACACTTCTGCTATCACTTCATGATTGCTTCAAACAACAATAGTTTAAAGGCTCTTCCCTTTAGGCTTCACTCCAAACCAAACACACTTCTCCCTCACACAACTAGATGGCTACAACTAGTAATAGCTTGCTTGTCTAATCAAAATAGTACACTCACACTCAGCCAAAACTCTAACTAGCTTGTGCTTGGGAAGAAGGTAGGTTTATATAGGAAATATGGATGGGAGATGGATCCTCTTGTCATGGGCGAAGGACTTATCCCTTGAGGTAGTTCCATCATTATAGGGGAAAAGAGCCCAAACTGTCATCCTCGACCCCAACCGGCCAAACCGTTTACCAAACTTCCGTTATGGAGCTTCTAGCGCTGGAAGCTTCGGCTCTAATCTAAAAAAATTTCCATAATAGGACCGGTGTGACTGGAACACAACTCAGTCGCACTAGTCAATGTAGGAAATAATGCTAATCTCTGCACATCGGCACGAGGGAGACAAAGGTCATTAGCGTCGGCCTTGTAAATTGGTCAAAATAGAAATTTAAGGGGAAATGTTGCAAAATGGAAATGATCTGCTCATGAAGACGGACATAATGGGAGTTTCTCCATGAAGGAAAAGCATGTGGGGTTCACTGTAGAGGTCCTCCAAGATCAAGGAATGGGGAGTACAGGGATAGTGACAAAATGTTGTGTAACACCTCATACACTGTTATTCATTCATTTCCATGCATTTTGAGCTAGTTTTCTTTCTGTTTATGTGGCGCTCCCTAACACTCCCTAACACACATTTGCACACCCTGGCACACATTGGCATACCTGGGCATGTCACCCTAGCATCGCCTAACATACCTTGTAGTCCCCTCCTTAGCAAACCTAGAACTCTTTGACACTCCTTGTCACACACTCTTAGTAATTCATTTCCATGCATTTGAAACTAGTGCTCCCTTATGTTTCCCTAGCACTCCATAACACTCCCTAGCATGCATTGGCACACCCTAGCGCCTGACACATCTTAGCATGTTTCCCTGGCTTCTAACATGCATTAACATTGCCTAGCATACCTTATCACACCCTCCTTAACACACCTGGAACTCCCTAACACTTCCTGTCACAAAATCTTAATCATTCATTTGCATGCATTATTTTCACCTATTGCTCCCTTGTGTTCCTCTCGCACTCCTTAACACTTCTTAGCATGTGTTTTTGATGGAAAAAACACTATATATATGGCAGCTCATCATCCATTTGTGGAAAAGCAAATTTGGTTAAGTAAGTCTGTAATACGAAGTGAAAAGGTAACCAACCAAGAGAAGGAAACAAAGATAGAAGATTTTGGTGTTGTTTATGGGTTTGTTTTAGGGCTCATAGATCCACATGTGTGAAGGAAGGAAGAACTATCTATTGCAAAGAAGGTCGAAGATCTTGTTGTTTTCCAAGAAGTCAAATCAAGGAAGAAGATAAGCAAGGTTACATGTTGAATTATAATAAGAGTTCGTACCATCCAAGCGAAGAATATCAAGGTTCAAAAGGTTGGTCAACCACATGCTCTAGGGTTTATGTAGGAGGGCCAAGAACTACAGATCTGATCCATGGAACTGGAATTTGAAGGATAGTTGAGTTATTGAAGGAAGAAGCCTGATCATCGTTGACTCAAGGAAAAAGAAGGATAGTCGAGTTATTGAAGGAAGAAGACTGATCATCGTTGACTCAAGGAAAAAGAAGGAAGTTGAATCAAGGGGGCTTGTGACTTGGTCTTGGAGAGGTCATTGAGTCAATGGTCTAGGCCATGGTCTTGGTATTTGTCAATTGAAGTCTATATAAGAAGAATATCTCGCTTGGGTTTTCCTCTCATGTTGGAGAGGTTTTGGCACTGGTTGATCGCATATTCAATGTGTCTCTTGTCTCCTCATTGTTTATACATTGGTAGATGTTTGATGAAGAATATTGTTTTGAGCATTATTTGTTATTGTGGATTAGTCTTGAATGTGTTTGTGCATGCAAAATTGGTTGGGTTTGTAAACTATGAGTAGAACAGTGCTTGATTGATGCATGCTTCCTACAATAAAATGTGTCTCTTACTTAACAAATTAATTTAGTGGAAACATGGGTATTTGGACAATTATTTTGGAATTTATGCACCTTAAAAGTACATCAACTCATATAATACATAAATATAATGGAAAGTTGTAATGTGTTGCATCATAGAAAGGATGTTGATAGAATATGATAGCTTAAATGTACATGATAGATTGGAAAGATGGGGAATAACTCTTATTTAGTCATAGATAGCCTAATCAATTCCTTTTTTAATTTGTAAATGTCCATGATGATTTTGAAAGTAGGTGGGTAGCAATTCTTACTCACGTCATAGATAGCCTAACGAGTACTTTTCTCTATCTAGAATGATACTAGATACAAAAAAAATTGTATTGTGTGCTTCTTCATTTTTTTTAATAATACATCATGTTATAAAAACTTTAAAATAAACTTCTCACTTTAGTTCTTGCATTTGTGGTAAAATCTGAACCCAACTTCTGAAAGTAGTGCTATTATGGAGGATGCCAACAATGTTTTTCACTCCATAAAGGTTTTAACCTATCTTTAGTCTTTGATGATTTTTTTTGGATGATTGCACTTTAAAAATAAAGATGCATCTGCAGTTTTCTCACTTGCTAATTTAGAATCAATGAAAAAAATCAAAATAATTACTTCCATTTATTTGTAGAGTTTACTTGAAATTGATGGAACATGGTGATTACATCAAATGAATGTGAAATTGAATTTTGAAATTTTATTAATGTCCTCAATGCTTGGAGAATGTAATGGGATCAGATGATAAGTTAACATGTAAGGTATTTAGTGAGACATTGCTTCTCTTCTAAGAAAAGTATATCTAAACCAAGTGCAATACCAGGGAGAGAAAAGATTTTGTAGTGTGCAAAGCTTAAGAGTGAGAGATTCTGTAGTGTGCAAAGCTTAGTTGTGTGGGTTTGGGGCGAAGGCATAGTTGCTCCATTTAAATGAAGTAAAATGAGAGGAAATGAGGCAATGCATACTTTGTAAATCTTAGCTACGATGATTTGGGGTTTAAGGCTTAGTCACTTCACAATTGAAATAAAATGAAATCAAATGAGACAAGGACTTGCAAATTATTAGTTATATATAATGACATTAAAGTGAGTAAACAAAAAGTATCAAAATTCGAAGTAGAATCAACCCTTGTGTATGAAAATTCAGTCAAGCATTTTTTTATGGTTGAACTCCCCCTCAAATATACATTTGATTAATGAAAAATCTTAGAAAACCACATCTATGTAATCGAGGTATCCATATTAGATGCACAAACCTTTCCCCTTGGCTTCCCATTGACTTTGAGGTTATGTTCCCCTGCATTCCTATATGCTTACTAGGGATACTACACTCCAACATGAAGGATTCTAAGATATATTGTGATAGGGGGGACGAGGGTTTTGGAAATTCTTGTTGCCACAGGAAGGTCTTGCCATGTTTAGTTCAACAATATGGAAGAAAAATGCTTATGTAAAAGGATTTATAGCGCTTTTTCAATTGTGATAAATAGATTTGCCATAAATTATGGTGCTTCTTGGCACAATATTACTCATTCATGGAGAAAGATCAATGGTTCCCGGGGTAGAACTATACCAATGTGTGGGTGGGACCAGGCTCATGAGATTCATTTTTAACTACAATCACAATGAACTACAAACAAATTTATTACAGAGGATTTATGCCAAGGCAAAACTCATGAGATTCATTTTTTATTACCATAACAATGAACTACATCCAAATGGACTATAAAATATTGCATTGTTAAAAGTTAATTTTTGACTTTAAAGTTTGACATAATACTTATAAAACCAAATCTCATTTGTTTAAATAACATGGAAACCCATGATATTAGTATTAGATAGGTAAGCATTAATAAAAAAATATTTATAGTTTTTTTGTTTAATTATATAAAATCCATATCTGAATTTGTTTAAAATTACAACTTACAACATGGTTAATTATTTTGTAATTTTTAAAAATAAAAAATATAATTTTTTGAAATGAGTATACAATAAGATAAGAAAATATACATTCCATACATTTTGATATATTCATAAATATAATGTTTCTAAAATTTATAAAAAAATAAATAATTATAATTAAAAAATTTAACAATCAAATTTAATTTGTGCACATTTTCTTTCCTGCCTTAGTGTATTCAAAATGAATGTTGAGTAGTTCTAAAAAACAAAAGACCATTCTGGCGGGTTTTCTTCCCCGCCTTAGTGTATTAGAATGAATGTTGAGTAGTTGAAAAAAGAGGAAAGACCATTATGTTGTGTTTTCTTCCCCGCCTTAGTGTATTAGAATGAATCTTGAGTAGTTGAAAAGAAAGGAAAGACCAGAACAAATTTTCTTCCCCACGTTAGTGTATTTGAACGAATGTTGAGTAGTTGAAAAAGCAATCCAATCTGTGGCTATAGGTAGCTGGATCTATTTTTAGGATTTCTAAATAGATTTCCATTCTTTGAATTGATTTGCAAATTTGTTTTATATTTTCACATGAAATGTTGAAGTGATTTGCTAGCAGTTATTGTCTCATGGTTGAATTTGGATGCGTTAAGGGATAAGATTGAGGAGGATCTCTTCAATGGCTTGCTCACAAAACATGGATCTATTTTCCCTCGGCAAATTTGGACCACAATGGAAGGATCAAAATGCTTGGTCTTCTTTCAAGAGCCCAAGAAAATACTTGCACAGGTAATCCTTGGTCTTCTTTCAAGAGCCCAATAAAATACTTGCACAGGTACCCCTTCTCTCATTTAATTCCTTCCTCTAATTCAATTGCTTCACAATCTACCAACTTTTTCACCTAAAATTAGGTTATTTTGGTTTTGTTTTTTCAATAATTTAGCTTCAAATGAACAAGCCCCACAATTACTATATTAGCAATGAAATTTATATTTTCTCTCCTTTAATTCCTTCTTCTAATTCAATTGCTTTAGACAATCTACCAACCTTTTCACTTGAAATTAGGTTATTTGGGTTTTGTTTTTTCAAGAATTTAGGTTCAAATGAACTAGCTCCACAATTACTATATTGACAATGAAATTTATATTAATATATGGTGAACTTTTATAGTAATTTGGTAGTATACCACACCAAAAATTACAAAAACCAACAAAACCAAAGGGGAAAACAATTGGAAAAAAACAATGGAGAAAACGAAAAAGTAGACTTCTCATGGTAACTCCCTACCCTTCCCCATTTCAATGCAACACATAAAGATTGTCTTTCTCTATTTCCATTTCACGGCAGTTCGTCAATCAAAAATCTCAATTTCAAACTTTGTTACAGAAGTCTCCATTTCTAAAAAACAATATAAAAAAATGCAACGGTACGGAAAATAGTGTTTTATATGGTAGTTTCTGGTTTTTAATGGAAGAAATTGGGTTTTCCAAAAACAGTTCGTTTCTTGAAACTATTTTATGGAAAACGTTAATCTGGTTCATTTGTAATATGATTGAAATTTCAATTTCAAGCTCTGTAACCAGAAACTGAATGGAAGTCTTAGTTTCTTAAAAAAACCATATAAAAAAATGGAACCGTATGGAAAATGGTGTTTTATATGGTAGTTTTCATTTTTTAATGCAAGAAACTAGGTTTTCCAAAAACGGTTCGTTTCTTGAATTAATCGGGTTCATTTGCTGCAATATGGGTCTCTTCTCGATTAGACGTGGACATGAATCATAAAAAATGGAGTTTGGTTTTGGATAGTTTTTGAAGGCATTTTCATGGTCTAATGGTTAGAAGTCAATCATATATAGCTTAGGTGCTAATGGAACAAGCTTATTTAGGGATTTTATTAGTGAAAGTTATGTTATTTTTTTAATTGTAGCCATTGATGTGTAGTAGTGTATTGCTAAGTTTTTACAAAAAGAAATTGTTATTTTTGTGTTGCTTTTATTTAAAAATGGATTTAGTGATTGTATTGATATTTAAATTGTGTATTTTTATATAAAATTATAAATTTAAATTTATAAGATTTTTTTTTTTTTATATATATTTTTATAAATTAGTAATGTATATAGATATTGTATATATATTTTTATAAATTAGTTGTTAAATAATTTAGTTGATTTTTCTAGTTAGTTTATTATTTTATATAAATATTGGGACATAATATTGTTTTTGCCATTGGTTTGGTTTACAACCTTTCAAATGATTGGAAAAGGATTTTGATAAAACCATATTATAGAAACTTTTATCAACTATTGATTATCTATAGTATTAAATATCATCAACCAAAGATATTAATTTAATATATATAAAAAATAATTATCTATTATCCATCCCATTAATAGTTTTATCTCATAAATATTTGTTTCATCGGTGATAAGAGAGATTATGTTAGGTAATTTTCAATAATAAAGCTTAAGAGAAACAAGCTACTGATTAATATCTCTATAATACAAACATAATTTCAACTATGATAAATATGTAAAGTTTCATAATTACATAAAAATAGCGATAGAAATAATTGTAAACTTACAAAAATAAACAAGTCTCAAAAATCAAAATACAAAATAGAAATCCATCATTTAAGTGAGGAGATTTGATCCTCTCAAAACCATGGGTTAGGAGTACCATGGGAAAAAACCATGGATAATTTTATGTTTTTTAACTTTTTTATTTGATTTGATTTTGTTTTATTTTGATTGAGTTAAAATGCCAAATATTGTAACATATCCCCCAGATGGTGGAAAGTGTCTCTTGGCACAAAAATCTAACAACCAAAAATATATTAAGAGGGGCCTAGAATAAAATACCTGGATTATGACATTTCTTTTCAAGACTTCAAGGTCTCTCTCGCTCGTTTTAATTTATGAAAGAAAATTGATGAAAAAAACTAATAAATTAAATAAATATTAAGTACAAAACCATGGAATCTAAAAAAACCATGTGCAAAAACTAGTAATTTAAATGAATATAAAGTAAAAAACCATGGAATATAACAAAACCATTGACGATAACATTTTTTCAGAAGTTATTTTAACATAAACAAATCTAGGAACTAAAAAAGAATGGTTTGGTAAGTCCTAACCATGGGTGATAACATTTTTTTCAAAGTTATTTTGACATAATCACATTTAAAAACTAAAAATGAATGGTTTGGTATGTCATAATGACAAGTGATATTTTTATATAATATCTAACTAAGTAGAAATTAAAAAAATCACAATTTAATAATTTATTTCACTTATTTATATTGATCAACCACACTTGTTAATTAGAAACATTGACTCAGGTAACAAATTTTAATGGATTCAAAAGAATAAAATCAAAATTAATAAAAGATAACTAATATCAAGAAAGAATATCTAAATTTAACTATTAGAATTTAACATAAAAAAAATTTACTATACAAAACCATATATATGATGCATAAAATAATTAATATAAAACATGACTACATATATTAATCATTTAATCAATGCAAATACAAATATGAGACAACCATTATACACTTTAACAATAATTTTGGTAAGTAATATATACTAGCCTAGATCCATCTTAATTTCGGATATACCAACACCCTAAAGGGATACAATCTCTTTTATAAATTAGTAATGTATATAGATATTTGATATATATTTTTATAAATTAGTAGTTAAATAATTTAGTTAATTTCTTTTCTTTTTTTTTTCTCACAAACTAGCAATTTAATATCTAGTTCAACTATACTATTAGAATATATTATTTTCATTATTATAAAGATTAGTTTTCTATTATAATGGATTAAAGATAAAGTTTTGAAAGTTTTCACTTTAGATTTTTTCTTCAAACACATGTTGTAGTATTTATGGTTCTGAAAGTGGCAATAGTTCGAGACAACCCTCTATTTTTGGCTCTATATCCAATGGAGATCAACTCAATCTCCACCATCTTCTCACCCAACCATGAAATCAATAACCCAATAACTGTGTGGCAAATGCTATAATAGATCCCAAATTTGAAGTCCACTCAAGTCAAATCCAAGAATATATACAATGTATGTGGGATCATGTACTCATCCATAAAATGCAAAGGCTAAATAAAACTTGAATTCGATGCCAAGTGTTTCTTCACTATTGTGTTTGCCAGCCTAGAGGATCAAACATGGGTATTCAAGAATGGCTTATGTGAGCAATGGAAGCTTTTTTGATCACTATAAGTATTAAGGAATGGCCCATGTGAGCAGCTAAAGCCTATGAGCAACAACCTATGAAACATAGTATTTGAGAATGTTAACGATGAGTGTTTGGTTTTATGTTTCATAATTTTCTTGTTTTTCCTCTCTACTCGTTTCTTGAATTTGAAGCCTCCAAACATAGTTTCTCATCTTGGGGTTGTTTCTCATTTTGTTTCCCCTTTCTGGTTTCTAGTAACATAGATTTCAAGCCATTCCTTCTAGCTTTGGTTAAATTTCTGCATTGCTCTTAACTCCAAAAGTAGGTGATAGAAAGGATGGGTAGAAAGCTTGGTACCTGAGATAGAGTTAAAGGGGAAGAAACATTGAGTCAGACACTACAAGATTCCTCTCGTGGGGTAAAAGGATCACAATAAGACCACAGCAAGCCCTCGAGAGAGAACGAAGATGCTACCGCATGCAGTGGTAATAATCAGAGTATGGTGCAGCGCCTTATATGAAGGTCCACCAATGACATCATATTAGAAAAATCTAAGAATTAAATTAAATTGAAACAAAAAAAAGGGAAACCCTCACTAACTCGTCAGGCCCTTGCTCAATAATTGGACAACATTTGGGTATGAAAAATCAGGAATCCTTTCTTCAAAGTCCCTATTTTCTTTTATAGATCTCTTCATATTGATGGATGGCTTTGACCCTTCTCAAATGGCCATTGGATGAGTGCTCGGCAGTTACATTTGTTAAACTTCCTGGCAACTATTTGAATTTTTTTAATTTAAAACTTTTATACAGAACTTTGACTTTCACATTTTGTAATTTGGTGCATATGTATTTTGCTCAAGCCACATTTGTTTAAATAAACTACATATTTATTTTCTTTTGATTACGTTTCTCAACTATGGCCGTGGATTTATCCTGGACAAGTAATAAAAATAAGATACGTTCCATGGAATTGAACATATGTTTTTTCATCACTTGTATTGATATATTTTGACAAGACTAGCACGAAAACCCGAACCCCTCACTTCATCGCACTATGACCAATAGAGACTTTCCTATCTGTTGAGCACAAAATATAGGCCATATCATTCAGAGATATATTGGTGTTATTCTTTCACCTTGAGATGGATATATATATTTTTTATTGCAACAGGGAAACAACTGCTACATTACCATACATCAACTATACTCAAAGGTAAAAACAATTTTTCCTGTACAACCACGTTGAGAGTAATAAGTATCTTCCCATGTGTCATCATAGAAACATATTCCATTTTTCTAATTCATCATGTTTCTCATTCTAGTGGCCACCATTATTGTGCAAGTTTCTCTTGTCACTTTTTGCCTCCATGAAAGTTGATAAGAAGATGCTAAGAAAATGCTAAATGTCAAATTTTAGCAGACATTCTGAAAACCTTTTGGATCCATTTTATAACATGGTCCACAACCTGCTTTGATAGTACTACGATGTATCTCTTCCAAAACTTGATTGTCTTTCATAGCTGGACAACTAATTTGATAAATGATCTCTTTAAATCTGTCTTGGACTTGAAAGTTATTTGATGTTCTTGAAGATGGCGCAAGTGTTAACCCAAAATGTCCAAACATATCAATAACAACACATATTTTAACATATATATTCATCCTTATCCAATTATTAAATGTGGAAATATTCCTCTAAAAGCTTGGATTTCCCATACACTAGGCCTATTACTTATATAACCCCTGGTTTTAGTTTCTCTTGCATGTTTGGCAATTCATCAAGAATATGTCAAAATACAGAGTTCCCTAGTCTCTTCACTCCAAATTCGTGGATGCCATCTCAAATAAAGGCTGAAAGGATATTCCAAATATTATCTTTAGAGGTGGCCATTTCGACCGAAAAGGTCGAGTATTCATGCCATCAGTCGCACACTTCTATGCATGTGTACATTACTAAGCAATTTATCATCAATAAACATTGTTGGAAGACAATAATTGTTCAAATAAATTTATGAGACATTATGGATATCTAAAGAGATTTCCTTATAAAACTCAACTTCAGCAAAGCATCCAACATATAGATCATGAAATAGTGGATCCTCACACTAATATATTTGCTATAGGATTGAGACAAAGATATACAAGTTGTAAACTCCCTCATGTAGATGAGCAAGTGGTGTTGGAAACTCTCCATGCTAAATTTCTCAGACTGAAGGGTGAGGGAACCATGAGTACCATTTAGAATTGACATTCTTACAATATTCAAATGGTTTCCTTCCTCAATGTAAATAATTCTTCTTCAATATGGCCACTCTCCTACATGTGTCACTTCTCCCAATCCTCACGCTTAATTGGCACACTACAACTACACATTTCATTCGACAATGCGTATGTCTTAGGACTTTGTATCCATTGTATTGGGCCTTCATCCCTCTTCTATTACAAAGCGGACTTCTCAGGGTAGGGGAAATCACAACTCCCTGCCCTCCCTCATTTCAATGCAACACGAAAGTATTTTCTTTCTCGCTTTCCATTTGATAGTAGTTCTTCAATTAGAAATCTCAATTTCAAGCTCTTCCTTCCAGCTTTGGTTGAATATTTGCATTTCTCTCAACTCTAAAATAAAGTGATAAAAAGGATGGGTAGAAGGCTTGGTACCCAAGCTAGATTTAAAGAGGAAGAAAAATTGAGTCAGAAACTGCAAGATTCCTCTCGTGGGGTAAAAGGATCACAACAAGGCCACAGTGATCCCCAGAGAGAGAAAGAAGATGCTACTGCATGCAGTGGTAACAATTAGAGTGTGGTGCAAAACTGTATATTAAGGTCCCATTATCATGCCCTCAAGACTTTGATTGCTAAGGAGAGAGAAAATATTTTAAAAGAAGAATATGGTAAATTTGAGGCTATAATTAGCAAAGTGGAAAGCTTGCACAATCTTGCTTAGAAACCTCATGAGCAAGTTGTAGATGTTGATATACTCTTTAATCTCACATCCACACTCCTTGCTACTCTTAACAGATCACAAAACAATGATGATGCTACTCAAATTGATTTTATTAGTAGTGATATTCTAAAAAACTATAGTGACCAGGAATATGGAAGCAAGTTTTTGGAGGGAAATGACGATCAAACCTAAATATCATGGAGAAATCTTAGGCTTTTAGCTGCTTCTGTTTTCTAGGATGCAACAAGAATTTGCACTATACTTGGAGCAATGGATAATGAACCCAAGCAAAGGAAAGCTATAATACAGAGAAAATTGTCTAAGCCAATAGAAATCACTCGACCTGAAGTAGTGAAAGAGTCCCCAAAAGACGAAAAATCAGAAACAAACAAGAATAGGCAAAGCATATTTAACATTTTGAGAAAATAGAAGTAAGCCAGATTAGAGAATTTGGTTCTAAATAGAATATCATTTTCCCAAACAGTAGAAAACATCTTTGCGTTATCATTTCTAGTAAAGGATGATAGAGTTGAAATAAATGTTGATGAAAATGGAAGACATTCAATTGTCCCCTAAAATTCTCCCAGAGCTACAGAAATGGCATCTAGAGAAGATTATTACAACCAATTCATTTTTCGGTTTGATTTTAAAGACTCAAAGTTGATGATGGAAGCTGTTGAAAGTGGTGAGGGGTTGATGCCTCACAGAACTAGTCCACTTATGGTTCCTTGTTCTGAGAAGGCTGCAGAGACTCCTATCAGAGAGATTTCCAGAAACAAGGGTAGAGTGGTACCTGCAGCTCTTGAGGTGCGGGAGGATGAATGTGGAAGTGATGATGATGGTGGAGGTCTTTAAAGACCAGCACCAAAGAAGCGAAATAAGTGTCTCCTATGAGTTTTGCAACTTTTTTGGGTGCTTTTTGTTGGAAACTATCTTTGTTTCTATTAGTGCACTATAATTCATACAGGAAGCTAATCTTTAATTTAAGAAATCTGGTATATAAACAATGTTATCTTGTTCTCATAATTCGTTATAATTAATTTTACTGGCAGTGAAAACCCCCAGTCATGTAGTACACCCCTTTAGCCATGGTTCCAAGGCCTGGGCAAAAGACTAGCATCACGTAAAAGGAAATTGTTAATGTAAGATGTCAAGTTTGATTTGTTAAACCATGAGTAGTCTCCTTGTGACAGTATGTTGTAATTTTATGTTTGAAAATTATTTTGAGATACCACACAAGAACAAAGTTTCCGATTGTGTAGTTGGTTTAATTTGAGAATACATAGAGATGAGAGTAGGGTAAGGCTAGGTGGAAATAGATGTAAATACAGAGGTTCAAAAAACTAGCTAGCAACCCTTACCATACCCAAACCCTTTTGCTGACACTGCAGGGATAGCGGGATCCACCCGGAGGCATGTGGAGAATAAGTAGGGATATGCATGCGTCGGATTGACTAATTGCTTGAGCCTGGCTGAAGTAGGCACAACTAGCAGATGGAAAGAGATTGGGAATATGTATCTATTAAGTATGTGTATATGAAATTCACTATCTCCCCTTTTTATTTTCAAGGTGGGAGGAATGTGATGGAGAAAGGGAGATCATATTCGTCCTCTATATCACACCTATCAAGTCACTATTAGAAAATTATATATTACAGATATACGTAGACACAATACAATTCCCTCATATATAGCGAGGGGTTGCCTTCTAGGACAAAAAAAAACCCTAAATTAAACATAACTTCTACCGTCAGATCTTCGCCTAATGAACGACCCAGATTGACTAGAAATTACTATACTTTTACAAGGTAATTTTACATCTATTTTTAGCTTCGGGGGTGCTGCCCCCGATCCCCCCCCCCCCAGGGGGGGTTCCCAAAAGGTTGTAGCCACCCCCCCTTGGACCCTCCTGCAGCGAATATTTTATGGGTGGCATTGCCAACCCATTATGAACTGGGGTCCAACGCTGTGATACCTTTGAATACATAAGATAATCAGGCTCCACACCCAACAATCTTCGACTTGGAGACTGATTATAGCAACTCCACCGCTGCTTCATATGCTGGACAATGACTCTGTTAACACCCAGGTTATTCCCTATGACTCCCAAGGGAATACGGCCGGGGTAACCACTAACCAATCTTTGGATCACAGTTTCTAACCAAACTGTAATCAGAGAGGGCTCTCTCTTTATGATTTATCTTTGCTTGTAATGTTTTTAGGCTAGCTATAAATTCAGGTCTGTTTTGAGTTTTTTGCTTGGATGATAATTTCAGTCTAGTTTCTTGTGCAATCTCTAAATAGTTCTAGTCCATTGGGCTATGGAGTCAGTGGTCCTTTAACTCTTTGATGTGCTACTGTGATACTATAGTGATGCTGCAGAGCCAGATTAGTGTCTGAGAAATAACGTTGGTAATAGTGATGGAATGGAGTGTATCCAGTTAGTGTAAGGCAATTAAGAATCTTATAGCTTAACTGTTGGAGTAAGACAGTGAGAATATTGACCTAGGAGCATTTAAGGATTTCTAGGTGATATTCATACATATAGAATTAACAGACACATGAGCAATTAAGAATTCATGTACATATTTAACCCTGAGGACAAACATTTACAGCAGCAAAAATTGAGCACAAGGTGCAATAAAACAAATCTTGTACTGTTCTTTCTTTTCTACTACTAGCTTAGTGTGAGATAAGTATGATTTGATAAACATAAGAAAACAAGAACAGAGTTTTGAAGAAAACTTGTTATTTCGTCAGACAGCACAGGAATTCTGCATCAACACATGGAGCATCCTCCAGACATCAAATAATTTCAGGAAATCACTGAGCTCATCCAGCCCTTTGTATTAGATAATTGAAAGTGTACAATACAAGTGTTCTCATAGAGAAAATTACCAACCCCTTGTGAGTTACTCAGGGGAGTTTATATACAAAAATTTACATCAAAATATCAACGAAATGAGTTATTATCTCATTTATGATATGCTAATCTCCGAAGTGCAGTAGCTGAAGGAGTGAATGCAGCCGAAATTCCTTTATGCTTCAGCTGTCAAAAGGTCAGAAGATATTTGGTCTTTATGGCTGTTAGAGTCGGTTGGAGATGCGCTGTTCAAAATTTGGCTAGCTGTCATATTCTTATGTGATGAGTCATTACTCAGCTGCTTTTAAATGCTAACCTTTTCTGCTGTTTGTCTTCTAGTGACCTGGAGCTGGCAGTGAGTAAACAGCTGGACTTACCGTGGCAAAATCTGAAGCATAAACTGCCACCAATCCTCCTTAGGCATCTGATGCCTGCGTATTTTTATCAATGTTTCCTCTGCCTCTGTATGTTTGTACAGATTGGGAGGAGTCTCGAACAGGTGATTCACCTCATTCTCAATGTAGAACATGCCTTCAAGTTTTTCATATAAACTCTGTCCTGTAGGAGGCCCTGCTGGTTCAGATGTACTGCCAGATGCAATAATCTGATTTTCAATAGTGGTTGCCATTCTATTGGCCATTTGATCTAGGGAGATCAGCTTTCCTGCTCCACTTAGCAAGCTGGGCAGTTCTTTTGCTTGTAGCACTCCCATTTTGGCCTTGTATTCCTCCACATCTGCTTGCATTTCAAAAAATTTCCTCTCTACTGTTTGTATGTAGTTTCTTAGAGTTAGCGCCTTTTTGGCAGAGAGGACAGCTTCTGTTCTATTGGGAATGCCTATGGCTGCTAATTCTTCCCTTTCCTGTCTATTCAGGAAGTCTATCATCCTATTGGCCTGTTCTGTTTTGTTACCCAGTACTGTCTTGGCCTTCTGAATTTCTGCTTGTGCTTGGCCCATCAACTCCATCTGCTCATGTATTATTTTTATTGACCTCCACTGCTGTTTGATGGATTGGCCAATTTTAGCCCATAGGATTCTCTTTATGTCAGCCATAGCTATCTCTAGGTTCAGCTCCTTTTCTAAGGCCTTTATCTTGTCTCTTTGGGCCTTTATTTCTCTGCCCTGTTCTGCTACAGTCATTTTGGAATTGGTATACTTGGAGTCCAGTTCTGCCAATTTTTCCTTGGCCTTCTTTATTTCATCTGCTTGGAGCTCCATTTCTTTGACGGCCTTGGTCAATTCTTCTACACTTGGACTGGCCTCTGGGGCTGCTACTGTTCCTGCTGCTTCTGCTATAGGGGGCACTGCTGCCCCTGAAGTTGCTGTTGTCGTTGATGTAGTTGGAGGAGCTTGGGAAGTGGAATCTGCTTGTTTTTCTTGTAATATTCCTTCCAGCTCTTTCTCCAGTTCCCTAATCCTTTGGTCTTGCTGCATTAGGAGGTCTAGCTGGTCCTTAGCCCGTTTTTGCTTTTGGAGTTTTGCTGTTTGAGGGTGCTCTGTGGGCTGCAGCTTAAACCTCTTCTTCATTGCGTTCAAGTCATCATCTTTTTTCTTCAGGAGGGCCTTTACACCCGTTGGATCACTAGGATCATGTCCTAGATCGATGATGATCTCCTCCAGGGACTTTATCCTGTTGTCCTTGGCTTGGGATGATAATCTCTCAAAATCCAACTGGGTGTTGGTGTTTTTGAGGGACTCCTTCACCTCATGGGCCAAGGTGGCCTTCTCTATTAGGGTCGTATAGACCATCTCTCCAGTTTGCCTGTGGAGTTCAATCTGGTCCATGGGATGTATATCCCTGGCTAGGACCTCCACCCTTGTTTTTATGAAATCTGCCGGTGTCTTAGGCTCCGGCCCCATTGGCTTGAAGTGGCTCAGGAGCAGTCTCTCCTCCTGAATGTCAAATACCGACAATAGTCTCTCTTGCTGGGCTGGTGTTGCATCAACGAATTGCTTGTAGACCTCGGCCCTTAGCAGCTCATTTTGAGCTTTTATCTGTTTGAAAGAAGCCTTGGTGCTTTTGGGCTTCTTGGTCAGCTGGGAAGAGGAGGACACCTCTAAGCCATGTTGTAAAGTTTGCTCCTGCTGAAAGGAGCTTGTACCTGTATGTTGGCTGCCCTCCTTGTCTTTTCTTTCACTCTCCAAGACATCATCAGTAATGTCTTCTACCTATGGGGAGTCTGCTCTTTGCCTTTTGGCTTCTGGCTGGTGGGAGGATCCACTGAGAGGAGTGGACTCTTCTCTATCTCTTTTAGTTCCCCTGTCCTCATGTGTTGGGGTCTGTAAGATTGGGGCAGTCACTGGCTCCTTTTGTGGGGGTGGAATTTGCAGTGTTGGAGCTGCTGGTAGCTGAGTCTATGGAGGGACATTTTGCCCTTGCTGCTGTTCTTGTTGCTGCCCTGTTTGCTGCTCTGCTTCAGGGGCAGGCTTTTCTTTTGTTACCTCCTCTTCTGTGCCCATTATACCCTTACCTTTATCTAACCCTGGTGCTGATGTAGAAGGTGCCTGTGGTGCAGTCTTTGTAGCCCGTCCCTTCTCCTATTGAATAAGGCGGTCTGAAAGGTACCTGCTGCACATAGTCTAGGTCAATAGTCTTTTCAAGCTCCCTCCTACTCTTTAGCGCTCTTTCTTCCTCAGTTAGATTTTCAACTAGAGTGTCCATCTGCCATTCTTGTAGGTTGGCATATTTTTCAATGTGAGAGTACTGGCAATGTTTAATGCCTATCAGCCTATACTTGTTTCTTCTGGCAGTGATGAAACCTTGAGGGTCATAATGGACCCACCGAAAACTATAGGATAACTTGTATTTATCCTTGAGGATTAGGTCTGCCTCTTCCCACCCTTCTTTTTTGTTCATGATGAAGGGGCCTAACTCGTGTTTGAACTTGAGGTGGGCCTTCTTTTTGGCACTGTGGAAATGGGTGAGGTCTGACTGAATCAACTGCCTGTAATATTCTAAGGCAAATAACCTCATTGGTACATATTTTGGGAGCCTGTATGGACAGAGCTCACAGCCATAAATCCTAATGACAGTATGGTTCTCATATAGGTACCAGTCACCTATTTTATATTTTCTAGAAAGCTGCAGAGCTTTCTTTATCTCATTTGATACCCTGGGAGGAGGGGACTTCATTAACAGGCAAGAGACTGGGTATACAAATTGGTCAACAAATTCACAGTAAGTATAGGGTGAGTTTGTGACCTTATGAAAGACAGAGGTCCAGAAGATAACAGATCTTCTTTCCCCTTTCTGATCCAGCCTTCTGATGTAGCATGGGAAGGCTTCAGAGTGGTAGTACATGAATAGGTGGTAAATATAGGCTGAGTACCTGAAGACCCCTTGCCTGTCCACCTTGCTCAGTTGATCATGAATCTTATTGGCAATGAATTTAGCAAAGTTATATTTCTTGGCAGGGGGTTGGCGTGGGCTATATGTAGATAGCAATACCAGCATCGTTCTGTCCACATGCTCACTGTTTTTGTATCCCAGCACATAGGCAATCATGTCCAGTAAAAGCCTGCCTATATCATTGAAATGGATACCCAGGTAGGGAGGTGGCTCTGTAGGCTGGCACTCAGGTCTCATGAAATATCTGGTGACCCTTTGAATTTCCTCACTAGTCATCTTTTCACCAGTCTCTATCAAATAGCTCAAGGAAAATGGGATTAGCAATTCTGTCTGATCAAAATGTAACATCTTGTTGATAGACTCAGCATTTATGTAGAAAAGGATTCTTCCAGATGGAGTGCTAACAGTTCTGTGCTGCACATTATAGTTTTCAGCACATAGGTGAATGATCTCAGGGAAGATATTTACAGCTGGGAGACAATAATATGGTAGGTTTGACTCCCATATCCCATGTGTGCCATGACCATCCTTATAGTCCTCTCTCAACTGACTGAAAGTTTGTAAGAAGTCCCTGTTGCCCTCAAAGTCTTCAATAAGACAGTCCTTGTCAACCAATGGCAAGGCCTCCAGCTCTCTATTTGTTGGATTCAGTGGAGCTACACTGAGGGATGAGGATGCAGAAGCAGCCATTGTAAAACTTGATTTGAAATGAGGTGATGGCAACTGATAGACCAAGTCTGAAGTGTTTTTCTCAGTGAAAATGCAAGCTGGTCTGTGCAATTTGCTGCAACCTCTCAGGGATGTGAACTGCCAGGGGTAAGTTGCAGAGGTAATGAGGTTTCTTTTGGTAAGAATACAGGTGGCCTGTACTCGGCAAAAGGGAACAATGCCGAGCAGCTCGAGGACAATTTTACGGTTTCAGCCCGTGGAATGACCGCTCTAATGTTGAATTATAGTTCAGGGATGGTGCAGGTTGCTTGGGCTTACTAAGCAGAGTTGAATTTAGGATTTTTACCAGTTTTTAATGGTGAATTTACAGAGAATTGGAATGCATGGGCAAAGCGGGGAAAACTGGCGAAATACCTGGAAAAGCTAGCCTGGAAGCCTGCGGGCCGAGCTGTGGGGGTTAATGCCGTCGAATTCTGGACTTGTAGCGGTTGGAATGTCAAATTTGATGGCTGGGGACAAATTTCGCGGCAGCTGCTTGTCAACGACTCCTTCTTTTGCGCGTGAAAATGACCGAAAACGGCTCATTGGGTCGTTTATAATGTTAAATTTGGAAAAAGTATGCATTTGGCGCTTTTCCGCCGATGACGTCATGGCGGGGCCCGGGTACGGAGGTGACGTGGCTGCTGAGGTGTGGGCCAGGGTGGCAGGACGCGGTGGCGGGTGAATAAGGTGGCAAGGGTACGTGGAGGATCACATGGCACGGGGTGGGCGACAGGTACTACGTCAGGATGACGCAATGATGACATAGAGGACGGCGGTTTGGAATAGTGGTAAGCGGGTTCCCCGCACCGCTTTTGCTGGCGAGTGGTATTGGGGAGGGGGGCTCCGAACAACATCGGCGGTTGACACGCATCCAGGGTACGGAGCGGGAAACCACTTTCCCCAGACGCTAAAGGTCGGCAGGTCGGGGGACGAAAATGATCGCCCACCGTTAGATCTGGGCGGCGGAGATCGGACGGTTGGTGGGTCCTCCGACGGATCGTGCAGGTTGGGGGGGGCCCGCCGGCCCATTAAAATATTCAATTTAAATATTTGGGTGGAGAACTATAGGAAATTGGGTTTTTCATGTATTTTGGGATTTTTTCGGGTTTTCAAAGGTTTTTCAAGGGTTTTATAAGAAAAAGGGGTTTATAGGGGTGATTTTAGCAAGGGAAACATGGGTTTTTTGTGTTTCTTAAGTAGAGGGATGGTGATGGCTGAGGGAAGAGGTTGCTGTTCATAACCAAAGGTTAGAGCAGCTCCAAGATAGGGTTGACCACAGTCCCAGATGGACTAAAATCTCCCTTGACCATTTATTTGGCTATAGTGCCAAGAGGAGGATATGTACATAGTGCTGGGATTTATACACCTTAGTGTTATTTATAGTAGGGAAAGGGGGACATAGGGGGTTTAGATAGTAGAGTTAGTGGTTAAGATGTATGAGAGGGTAAATGAAGGGGAAACCACTAAGTTTATTTGAAATTTACTTAGTTTAGGGAGTAGATCAAAATGAAAAGAATTTTACACAGGAAATGTGGCTTTTAAATGAACAAGAACCATCATAAACCTCAGAAATTTCTCATCAATCTCCATGGATGAAGGGATGTTAGTAATAAGAGTGGAAGGGGAAATTGGGGAATTAGACATGCTCCTTTGCCTTGCCTTTCTTATTTAACCAGCAAGATTCAATCTGCAATGAACACCACTTCTGCAACCCCATCTACTTACCCAGCTACTGTGCCTAGCATTTTTTATTTCTTCTTGGAGGGTGCACTTGGACTTGCAGACTCTTACTTGCCTTTTCTTTTATTTGGCTTTTCTTCTGTTTTTTCTATCTGCTTCTACCCTTATTTCTTCCAAGGTCCCAGATTAAGCTGTTGGGAGCCTTTTCTTCTCTACCTGAACTACTTGTCTGCCAAGATTAAACAGTTTGGACAGACTTCCTTCTCTAATCTACAACTGCAAATTTAAACCATGGAATGATCCAGATTAGACTGTTGGACCATCCATCAAAATTTTAAGTCCATACCAAGCTATAAGCACAGATTGGATTCTCTTGGAAATATGTGATCTTTGAATCATCAAAGCAGAGCATATTTGGACCTTTCATAGCCAATCATGAAATATGAAACCTATTGGTATAGGTAGCTAACAGACTCCACTTTTGACCTGTCTATTTCTCATCTTCTTCATCATACTTGAAGACTAATTGAAACTAAGTAGATTCTCAGTTTCTCCCTGGTTACAACTTTTGTTAACATATGTGTAGGATTCTGGCTAGTGTGTATCTTTTCCAGCTTCAACTGTCCATCTTCTAATGATGAACATATGAAATGGTACTTGAGTTGTATATTCTTAGTCTTGGAATGTAATCCAGAGTTCTTTACAAGATGTATGGCACTCTAGTTGTCACTGTATAACCTGCCCAATTCCTTCTTCTTACCCAATTCATCCAGAAACCTTTGTAACTAAATCATTTCTTTACTAGCTTTTGTAGTAGCAACATACTCTGCTTCTATTGTTTAGAGTGCAACAACACTTTTCAGTTTTGAGACCCAACTGACAGCTGTTCCACCTACAGTAAACACATACCTTATTGTGCTCCTCCTGTTATCTCTATCACCCACCATATCTGCATCAACATATCCCTGTAGATCAATGTTTGAACCACCGAAGCATAATGCTTGATTTGTGGTACCTCTCAAGTACCTGAGAATCCACTTCACTACCATCCAATGTTCTTTTTCTGGATTATTCATGTGCCTGCTTACAACTCCCACTGCATGTGCAATATCAGGCCTTATACAGACCATTGCATACATTAAGCTTCCAACTGCTGATGCATATGGAACTTTAGACATGTGAGCCATTTCTTCCTAATTCTTGGGACACTCCTCCTTACTTAATTTGAAATGGCTAGCCAAAGGTATACTAATTGGTTTGGCATTCTACATATTAAACCTTTTCAACACCTTTTCTATGTATTCACTTTGAGACAATGTTAATTTGTGATTCTTCCTGTCTCTAGTTATTCTCATACCAAGGATTTGTTTTGCAGCACCCAACTCCTTCATTGCAAATGAGTTTGCCAATTTTCTTTTGAGCACATTTATTTTCTGCATGTTAGAACCTGCAACAAGCATGCCATCTACATACAATAACACTATAATATAGCTACCATCATTTTGCCTTTGAAGATAAACACAATGATCATAGTGACATCTAGTATAACCTTGTTCAGACATAACCCTGTTAAATTTTAGATACCATTGCCTTGGAGCCTATTTTAAGTCATACAAGCTCTTCTTCAACTTGCACACTAGTTTCTCCTTCCCTTTTACCTCATATCCTTGTGGCTGCTGCATATATATCTCTTCCTCCAAATCCCCATTGAGAAAGGTTGTCTTTACATCTAACTGCTCAAGATGCAAATCTTTAACTGCTACTAGACTTAAAATAGTTTTGATTGAAGTCATTTTAACAACAGGAGAAAATATTCATCAAAGTCTGTACCCTTTTTCTATGCAAACACTTTCACCACAAGTCTAGCTTTATACCTTTTTCTACCTCCATCTTCTTCCTTCAACTTGTAAACCCATTTATTCTACAATGCTGTTTTACTTGCAGGCAACCTAACTAAGTCCCAAGTCTGGTTATGTGCTTAGGAGTCCATCCATTCTTTCATGGCTTGCTCCCACTTCTTCCTAGTTTCTACCTACACTACTTCTTCATAACATTCTGGTTCACCAAAATCAGTCAACAATACATAATATAATGAAGGAGAGTATCATTCAGGGGGTCTACTTATCTTGGTAGATCTTCTAACACCACTTTCAGGTGTTTGAAGTGCTTATTGTTGTTATGGTTGTTGTGCTGGTTGTTGATCATTATGATTTTCAGGCACCATCACTTTTCCTGTGATATCGTCAAGCACTATGTATTCTCTGTTTTCTTTTTCCTATTTCTTTTCCTGCAACTAATTCTTATACAAAAAAATTTCATTGAATATTACATCTCTGCTCCTAATGATTTTGTGATTTTCATAATCATATAAGCGATAACCAAAATCATTAACATCATATCTAATAAGGGTATATTTCTTTGATTTTTCCTCAAGCTTTGTTCTATTTTCTTTATTAATGTGGACAAAGGCTTCACAACCAAAAGTCTTTAAAAAAGAGTAGTTTACCTTTTTACCTATCCATGCCTCCTTTGGAATACCACCATCCAAGGAACTTGAAGGCCCTCTGTTTATTAGATAAACAACAATATCTACAACATCTACCTAAAATTGTAAAGGAAATCATGCATGCAATCTCATGCACCTTGCACACTCCATGATTGTCCTGTTCATCCTTCTTGACATGCCATTTTCTTGTGGTGTTCCTAGAACTGTCTTTTCTCTATGAATTCCATTCTCTGAACAATACCTATCAAACTCTTTGTTGCAATATTCACCTCCATTGTCTGATCTGAGACACTTCAAGCTCTTTCTTGTCTCATTTTAAGCCAAAGCTTTCCATTTCTTGAAAGTATCAAATACATCAGATTTATTTCGAATACAATAAATCTAGGTTTTTCTAGTTGCATCATCAATTAAAATAACATAATAATGAGATCCACCAAGAGATGATACCTGAGCAGGTCCCCATACATATATATGCACAAGCTCTAATCTTTCTCTCTTCTTTTCTTTCCCAAATCTAAGGAATTTGACTCTCTTCTGTTTTCCATAAACACAATAAACATAATTTTAAATCAACACGCTTCAAACCTGGCAACAAATTTCTTGAGTGAATAATTTGCATCCCCTTCTCACTCATGTGCCCAAGCCTATGATGCCACAATGTTGTATCTTCTCCTGTAGAGGTTAAAGCATTAACATAATTAGAAATACCATTGCATAAATAAAATGTACCAACCTTTCCTCCTTTCACTATTACTAGGGATCCTTTAGTTGCCTTCCAGGTTTTATCTGTGAAAGTAGTTATGCAACCTTCACCTCCCAACTGCCCTGTTGAAATCAGATTTTTCTTCAGATCCGGGACATGCCTTACCTCCTTTAGTAGCCATTGGTTTCCATTTTGCTGTTTTACGAAAACCTTACCCATTCCAACAATTTTACAGGGTTTATCATCACCCAAATGGACTTGTCCAAAATCTCCTTGAACATAGTCATGGAAATATTTCTTATCAGGTGTGGCATGGAATGAGGGCCCTGAATCTACCACCTAGGAAGCAATAATATTTTCTAATGAAAGAATCAAAGCATCTTGCAACACATCACCTGTTACATTCGCTTCATGATTAGTTTCTTGTTGCGCGTCTCCTTCTTTTCCTTTCAAGACTTGCAGTCTTTCTTCAGGTGTCCTTTCTTCCCTCATTTCTAGCACACTATCCCCAATCTAAACTTGGATCTAGCTTTTCTTGACTTATTGCAATATTTTGGGCTCTTTCCTCTTTCCATTTTTCTTCCCCTAGTCTCTGTAGCCAAAGCATTACTTGATGTCTCACCAGAGCTTTTCCATCACATTTCCTCACTAAGGATTGCACCGACAACATCTTCAAACTTTAAAGTACTAGATCCAGAGACAGAGTTACTAATGGTCATAACTAAAGCATTCCAACTTTTTGGTAATGAGCACAGAAATAACAAAGCCCTAACTTCATCATCAAAATTTACCCCTACAGAACTTAACTGACTTGTAACTATATTAAAATCATTTAAATGATTAGCAATAGATCCACCTTCTGACATCTTCATATTAAATAAATGCTTCATAATAAATACCTTCTTTGAGGCCGAGGGTTTTTCATATAGTTTGGCCAATGTCGACATTAAACCCTTTGTTGTTGTTTCCTTTGAAATATTAAACGCTACTTACGCCGCTAGGCACAACCGTATTGTTCCAAGTGCCTTTTTGTCGAGAATATTCCATTCCATGTCTGTCATACTCATCGACTTCTTTGTCTTTTTTCTCAATGGTAGGTATAGATCTCTCCGATACAGATAATCTTCCATCTGCATCTTCCATAGTTGGTAGTTTTTGCTGTTGAATTTTTTTACCCTAAACCTACCATCTTCCACCATTGCTCCCACTCGAACCAAGAACCCTTCTCTCCTGCGAGTTTATCAGCCAAATAGACCTTCAGCTCTGATACCATTTGTTAGAAAATTATATATTACAAATCTACACAGACGCAATACAATTCCCTCATATATAGCGAGGGGTTGTCTTCTAGGGCAAAAAAAACCCTAAATTAAACATATCTTCTACCGTTAGATCCTCGCCTAATAAACGGCCCAGATTGACTAGAAATTACTATACTTTTACAAGGCATTTTTACATCTATTTTTAGCTTCAGGGGCGCTGCCCTCGATCCCCCCACTGGGGGGGCTCCTAAAAGGTCGTACCCCCCCTAGACCCCCCCTGCAGGGAATATTTTACGGGCAGTGTTGCCGCCCCATTACGAATTGGCATCCAATGCAGCGATACCTTTGAATACATAAAATAATCAAGCTCCACACTCAACAAACACCGAGATAAGTCCCAATAATAAGAGTTGGGTTTGGTCATAAGTATCTTATTGTAAAAGGCCATCATGAACTTTATTAAGCTAAATCATCCTTTAGTTGAAGCTTCAAGCAAGATACTCAACCTCTTTTTAGCCCTTCAGTCTTCCTGGAATGGCTACAGAACAACCCTATTTTACCCACATTGAATGCCTCTTCTTGTTGTGATCTTAAACTTAAAACTTTGGCCTTTCTCCCTATAACAGTGCCCAAGAACAACACTCAAAACAAACTCTCTTTCACACATTGTACCTGCAACAAAACATAAGACTTCCACGTTGCTTCTAGGGCTTCTTTCTTTTTGTCTTATGGCTCCTTCTTGCAGTGGCTAAGGCCTCCCTTTGATTGTGTCTAGGGCCTCTCTGAGTTTCGCTTTAAACCTTCCTTCATTGTGGCTATATGATTCTTCTTGATGGCTAATAAAGGCCTCCCTCTTGCTATGGATTGGGGCCTCCTTTGTTGTGGATAAGAACCTTCCTTTTGCTACGTATTTGGCCTCTCTTGACTCCATCTTTATGCCTCTCTTGACTGCATCTTATGCCTCTCTCTAGATTTCGTCTTAGGCCTCTTTCTTTCTATGGCTAAGCCTCTTTTTGACTATGGTTAGGGTTTCCTTTCACTACGGCTAGGGCTCCCTTTTCGACTGTGGCTAGAGCTCCTTTAAGACTACGACAATGTATCCCTTCATGACTTCAGCTAGGGCTCCTTTGCGATTGCAATTAGGGCTCACACTATTGCAGCCTGCTAGCCTCGCGCTGCCCAGGGACTCTTGCACTGTAGCACTCTCTGTTGCTTCATCTGCATCTATCACCACCCACATTTTCCAGGCCTGCTACTCTCTCTTTGGGGCTCTTGTAGCAAGGTATAATCTAAGAGGTTGGGTACCTCAAGGATCTACCCCTCATTTCCTGTAGTCCTCCTGACTATAGCTCAATGTCTCCCCACCTCTTCTCTAGACGTACATGAGCACTCCTTGTTGGTTGAGGGGAAAGTATCCCTAGGGTCCTTTGGGTTGAGACTCTACCAGACTGAAAATTTGCTTATTCAAAGAAACACACACACAGCCATTATCTTTACTGTAAGCAAATTCTAATGTTTAGGGTACGTACCTAAGGTCCTACGTCCGAGAAGGCCTTTAGGGTCCAAACCCTTCTTGGAGTTCCCTTCTTCTCCTTTGACCTGTAAAACAAACAAATCAAAGAACACAGCAGTACATGGACAAATACTTATACACAAACCATCTTCATGCTATAAAGTTAGTTATAAAAATCTTTAAGTAACTACTTGAATAAGAATTCAAGACCAGAATCTCATAAGCACAAAGAAAGATTGTTTTGGGAACCAAGACGTGTTTCTTTATATAAAGGCAAGTAAAGTACATATAACGGAAAGATTTCACCTGAAACACCTTCAGCAGGCTCCAAGCAAAGCTTCCTCCCGGATTCGTTCCAGCCTCAAGCCTCCAACAAGAGCTCCTTCCAAGTCTTACTCAATGGTGATATAAAAGATGAATGATCACCAGTACACATGGAAACAAGGGTTTCCTATGCAAAGTGGGGGAAGTGCAGAAAGCACCAAGGACTTCAGACCTGGTCTAAGGGGAAAATCTCAGTATAATAATCTTGCTCTCCTTTTCTCTCTCCTTAGGCCTTCCCTTTGATGTCTTTTTATACCATCTCCAAAGTAGTTTTTTAGTTAGGAGTTGGTTGGGAACAGTTGGGCCACGGGCACTAACAGGTGATCAGCAGGTAAAACCCGCGATCTCGGCCCGAAAATAAGGAATTATTTATTTTTTTAAGTGTTTTAATACATACACGTGGGTTGGGTATACACAGACCCGCGTGTACACACGTTTAACTCAGGGCAATGTCGCGTATAAGGGATAAAACACTGTTTTTTAAATTTTAGGACCAGGTCTGGAAGGAGGGGTTGCCCTAGGCCATGAGTGCAACATCACAGACCATAAGAGTGAGATTTGGAGCTATAACAGATTCCCCCTAATATATGAGGTCAGAAGGGGAACATGATGGCCAAAATATATTATGTAAGTACATGGAAAGGAAGTCTGTCGAGAAACCTGAGGAGGACTTCACCAGAATTCAGCCTGCCAAGCCACCAAAAGGAGATCAGAAAGAAACACTGTCTGAGGCGGGCATACCCATGCTCAGAAAAAGTAAAGCATGTCCGCATATCAAGTACAAGCGGATCCACTAAGTATACAAGTATAAATGACTGGAAGATACATAATGGATCATCTGATCATAAGGAGCAAGTACATGTCGGAATATCACATATAAGACTGTCAATGATGCTGAAAGATGCAACGGATCACTGATATCAAAGACTGATCCCAAAAGGTACCAACTGAACATGATGGAATAGGATGGTACTACACTGCAAACTCAGGTGCCAGCATATAGAATGTCGCCATGACTGACTGCAACATATAAGGTGGAGTGGTATCAACTAGCAGCAACGGGAGCAACTGTCAAGTGAACCAATGAATGCTGATACAACCTGAGGTCTTCACCGACCGCCGTGGTACATTTCTACACCATGGGAATAAATGATCTGAAGTCGACCATGTGAGAAATCGTTTGATTACCGGTCATTGATGTATACCGTTAACAAACGCGAGACTACTCACCGATAATGATAATGAGCGTCAAGGTACCCAGTACAATCTAACAAGTGTGAATAGATGAGCTGAAGTCGAACACCTGTAAGAATCTATCGATCAGGAGACAATGATGGTTTCCCACTGTCGATAGCGAAGGATCTGCCACTAATGACTGCAAACCCCAAGGTACTGCCAAATGGACTCTAGATCTTTGCCCCAGAGCAATGAGTCGGAGTCGATAGGGAAAGATCCGCTAGAAGGAAGGCATTAAGGCATCCTCCATCAATCTAGTGCGAGTGTAACCCATCGGCCAATAATGTGGAAGGAATAGGATGAAAAAGATGTAGTAACCCAACCGAAGCACGTTTCCGGCGTACACAAGATGTGGCTAGCGCACGGCAGAAACCCTCTGAACCAACCAATAATGAAAGCTGACACAGAGGCGAGGGTCAAATGGAAACCAAGGTACTGCATGAATCCCAATGTGTGATAATGTATGCTGATGTCGAACACAAGGGAAACCACTCAGTCAAAGACCCATGATACTGATCGATGCTGAGCACAAGGTGACCTATCAATAATGAAAATAGGGCCAGGGTGCGGCTTTAGGCCTGTCCTCAGAGCAAGGTGTCGTCGTCGATAAGGACAAGACCCGCCAGCAAGAAGTCAATGGGGACCTTCTCAAACCGGTACGAGTAAAGGACCAATATAGCTGATGTGATGATAGACATTGTTGGAGAGGTAAATCCCCTCTACGGATAGAGGCGATCCCTACTAGCCCAGAATGGGTCTAGCAACAATCAATCAATGCTATTGTGAAAGTTCCTAATTGCAATTAAACAAGAGGCAAAGAACACCTACTTGATTTCCAACGCTATTGTTTGATGAAGAGATGCCGCTCTCGCTCCTTCGCTTTGGCCGGTCACGATCTTCCGCGATCTTCGCAAATAGATACCTGCACACACGAAGAGACAGACAAACACAAGCGTGAAATCTAATAAAAGCAATTATACATCAGTCAGAAAGGATGTAATTCACATTAACCATCACAAGACAAATGAGAATGGAACCATAACAGTAGTCATCTATTATTAAATCAATAACAGAGAAAGGTACAACCGATGTTCTGACGCTGAGTCCTTCTCTTGAGGGTCCAGCCAGCAAGTCTCTTAAGCATTCACCTTTGGAAGTAAGTTCTCCCAATACAAAAAGCTCTCCCTCACACAAGCAAAACTCACAACCTTCCTTAAGCTTCCTCTAGCAAAACCACACTTGTCACACCAACTACCTACTAGCATCAGCAATCCAAGCACTATGAATTCCACACTATCCAAACTATTCCAACCAACTGCTCATGGTAATGGTGGAGGTTTAAGTAGAGAAGGAGTCTCCATGAATGGTGGGAGGACAAGCTTATCTTCAAGGAAGGTGGTTCCAAATGATGAACAGACATGCCATAGAAAGGAGGGCGACACTCACAAGGCTAACAACCAGGCCTGGAACCATTTGGAAGGCTGGCTGTTGGAACAAATTCGCCCAAACTGGATCAGCCCGGGTGCAATACTGAACTGACGCGCTGACAGCGCATCACAATAACGATGAAGGTTGTGTCAGCACGGCTTAATACTTTCATAGGATGCGCTGGCGCACAAAATTCGACCAGCGCGGGAAACTCGTGTGCTTCCGCGCTGGCAGCGCACCAGTAACACTATAAGCCGCCCGTCAGCGCGGTTATTTTAATAACAGACGCGCTGATGCAGTAAACTTTGGAAAAGTGGGTCATTTGGCCAGTTTAGAGAGCATGAGCATGGTGCATTTGGTTCCATGAGGCATTAGGGAGACTGATAGGGAGACAGTGACAAATTACTGCGTAACAATGATCTTGATTTCTATGAGGTGAAGAGGGCTTTCAAGCTGGGAGGATGATGCTGGATCAGACAGCTTGGTTGTAATCCTCTCTTCTACTACTTCTATCAATAAAGCTATATAAGTTTTCCTCCATATGCTTGTATATCTCTGAATCTTGTATTTGTATATGCATTTATATGGTTAATGTACATCTGATCCTACATTATTTATGGTTATAGATCTCTATGCTTTGATGGTATTTTTCTTCCTTGACTCTATAGGTGTTCTTTGAAGCGGGACAAGTGAGAAAGGAGTGTCGAAATCTCTATCAAGGGAGAGAGGAAACGAGCAAGGAAACTAGCGAAAGATTAAGGTTGGTACTCTGTGCTTCTCTCTCATCTATCTCTCATAAAGGAAAACACAAGTAACTTTAATTTCTTTGTTTCTAAGATAGCTACCCATCTTAGTGGGACTAGAAACTCTAAATGGACACTAGTTTTCCTAATAACAAAATGGTGACACCACTGGTGAGCGAATAGTTTGTTTGTTTTATTATTGTTGTTTACTTTATAAACCACAGATGGAGCCTAAAGTCAAGCGAGCTAGCCTTCAAACTTCTTTTTCTATGCAACTACAAAGTACATCAACGCTACTTCAGTCAATCTCTGGGTTGGTTTATTAACTGAACATCTAGCTTGCAAACATCCTAAGTGTCCTGGTGGTAGCTCAAACAACCTCATTAGATCAACCCCTATAATTTGCATTTGCTGACGATCATTAGCTCAGACTAAATTCCTGAACTTAGCTACAAACTATGAGTGAAAACCAAACACAGTCTCATCCCTAGACCATCGCACTATCTCTTCTTGGAAACCTAGATGCATCGTACCTCCCATGTGTTGCAGGTGAGATGCATCCCTGTTTCCCTATGTTACAGGTGTGATGATTGAATGAGACTGTTTCTGCCTCCAGATTTTGGTTTTTTCTTCATTGTTTTCAGTTTTATTCAGTGATTTTGTTGTCTATGATCAGTATATCTCTGTTGAAACCATCTTCCTTTGCATTAACCAGCCTCCATCAGAAAGAATTGTGAATGTTTTTTTTATGTATTTTTCATCATTTACAGTTCTCCTTTGCAAATAGTAGCTTAATCGAACTGTCGTTTTTTGATTTGAAACTGTCGCAAGTGTCATTTTCAGTCAAGAAAAAGAGCGTCACAAAGCATTCCTCTTTTAGATAGTTGATTACACTTTTTCCATTGTATTTGATATGAATTAATAGTATTTCATGTGTCGAAAGCAATTTTAAATTTGAAATTGCAAAGTGTCATCTTAGGCCTTACTTTCGTTTTTTGAAGAGAAAATTGTTAGTACTGTCACTTTGAAAGAAGATATTTCAGATCTATACTTCGTTTTCTTTTTGTCATTCTCACATTAAGGAAACTGAAAAATAATACATGCATGTGCATTTGCATTAAGACTGCATGCTGAAGTTGATTTAGGAAAAGTGCATCTAGTGTGTGCTCTCTGATCTATGTTGAAAGAATTTCATCTCTCTTTCCTTAGTAGCTAGGATTTTCATTGAAAAAAGAAAAGTAAACGATTGTTTATCATCTTAGATTACATATTTAGGAATTGTATATCTACATCATGTGGTGAAACTTAAAGGCAAACTTCTTAAGAAATATCAACTGTAAAATAAACTTCAATGAACATAAAAATGCTTTGGAACCTAACGCACAACATTTAGAAGTCTAGGCTAGAGACGTATTCTGGTGTCGTAAAGCCTGGTAACTATCGCTTTCATCGTAGGTTGGGTGATTCCTCCTCTTTGAGACGACAAGTGCCAGTACAAACTTGTGCTTCCACATACCGTCGAGTATATATTGGGAGACCACAATAAGCTACATCCTTTATCCTTAGGAAGCCGTGTCTACCGCCCTGTCGATCGCAGTGCACTAAACACAGCATTCGGGAAGATTGATTGTCGTACCATAAAAAGTATTCTGCAGTTTTGCGATTGGTTTGGTAATCCCTCTGTCTAGATTTCTAGAGAAGTCACTTTCGTTCCTTTTCAGACTCCCTAAAAGAAAAGGTCCATCTGAGCACTTGTCACTTCATGCTCATTAAAAATTGAAGGCGACTAGAGTCATCTTTAGATTTTTCTCGTCTCTTAAAAATTGAAAAAGTGAGTTTTGTCAAAGCATCATCAAATTTATTTTAGTCGGAATAACGTCACTATTCCCCCGTTCATCCTAGGTTGAGAAAATGGAGTCTACCAATCAAGGATTTCCCCTTGGGGGAAATCCTAGTCCCTTCTCCTCTTGGGGGGATGTTGGTGCTCCACACATGGCTACATTGTCCCTTCCAGGACTCACAATTGGCCTGCCAATATGGCTTTTCTTGACCTATTTCATTCAAAACACTGCAATTCCTCAACAATCAAGTCAACAACTAGATGATACTAGAGTTACCCCCCACCCTTATACTTCGTTTGTTTCTCCCTCTCCTTCTTCCTCTTCACTTGGTGAAGCTAGTAACGCTAAAAACCAAGTAGCTAAGAAGAAGAAGAAAGGGAAGGAGAAGAAGAAGGAGAAGCCAATGGCGAAAAGGGGAAACCATGCATCATCTAGAAAAAATCCACACACTACACTATCCAAACCTAAATCTCCATGTGTCATTTTCAAGGGAGACCACTATCATCGAGATTGACCCTGCATCCCATATATCCTGAGGGACTGGTCTCCCCGCTTGCACAATCCGGTGTCTTCAACCTCTAACGATCATGTTGAGAGCACACCGTCAACTAGTGAAAACAAAGTCAATGGAAAAAAATGAAGATCTAAATTTCCTTGTAGACTGTGCGAAGGTGATCATGACCTCCACCGTTGTCCTTTCCTAGATGAAGCTAAAAAGGTCTTGGATAACCATCTTACCTCACTGCACCGACTTCCTTCTAGATACAAGAAACTCTTGTCGAATCCATTGCTAGTTGAAAATCCGACTGTGTTGGGTCCCTATAATACTAGTGATTACCCCATTACTATTATAGTTATACCCCTTATTTATATTGTTGTGCCCCTATTACCCCCATATTATTATTTCTGTGCCCCATAGAATCCCTCTATTGTTATTTTTGTGGCTTTATATTATTATTGTTAGGTGGGCTGGATTATATTGTGATTCCTTAGGCTCCTATATATAGAAAGGAGGTTTTGTCATTTGTATCATCCAGGAATTGTTCATTTATGTAATGTAAAGGAGGTTTCCCCCTCAAAGAGGCTGAATTCTAAGGCGTTGATCTATCTTTTCTATCTTTTCTTGAGCTGGTTTCATAACATTTGGTATCAGAGCTTTGGATTCTTGGGTTTCGCTGCTCCAAACAGGTCATCGTGGCATTTTCGGTATAACTTTTTTTCTGTGACGTTTCAGAAGTCGCAAAAAAAAATAATTTGAGAAGAATTGGCGCTGAACCTTGGGTCCGAATTTCAGAGCTGTTCGCGCGATATTTTCAGAGATATGATCTGAGGAAGTTGGTCTTTTTGCAGACTCCTAAATTACATTCAAAATAGGTGACCTGGGCAAAATCGTCATAACTTTCTCTCTGAGGATCGGATTGAAATTTAGTAAAATGGTACAGAAAGAGGACGGACTGTAGTTTCTTGTGGGTGTTTTTTAGATCCAAAGGTCGAAACAGTGACTCGCGGCACGTCCTACAAGTTAGCTCTACTAAACTAGTCTATAATCAAGTCACTGTGGGAGATTTCGCATAACTCTTCCTTGGAGAATACAATTTGGGTCATACTTGTGGCATTGGAAAGAGGACACCGAGAGCTACTACAGGTCACAAGTTCAGAACTAGATGACTGGAAAGTACAGAGATACAACAGAGGCAATATCGAGCTCCTACAAAGTGAAAAAAGGTGTGTAGATTTTTTAATTTTTTGCTTAAGCTTGGTTTGAAAATTTATTTTGAAGGAATTCAAAGGGCATAGTAGAGCATTATTATCGGTAACTGATGCCCCGAGGAAAGAAAAAGCAAACACCTAGTAAGGAACCTGAAAGCTCTAGCATGACTCATGAAGAAGAGGAAGAAATGCTACATGATATATCAAAATTACAAGAACAAGTGCAACAAATGTCACTCTCACAAAAGTTAACAGATGCTAAGATAAATGGCGTGGAAGCTAAGATAAATGGCGTGGAAGCTAAGATGAATGGCATGGAAGCTAAGATGGACAATTTGAAGATAGATTTGAACACAAATTTGAAGACAGGCATGGCAGATTTGAAGACATATTTGACTAATTTTCTACAAGAAATACTTACTAATGGTGAAAAGGTAGTAAAGGAAACTCATGATGAGAACAAAAGAAATGTTAATCATGATTCCATAGATGCTAATGTTGGATTGAAGAATCACCACATTCCAAAAATCAATATGAGGAAGTTTGATGGCAAGGATCCCGCCACATGGATATTACAGATGGAGCAATTCTTCGATCTCAATAATGTGCAAAACACACAAAAGGTACGTATGGCAACTTTATATTTGGAACCAAATCAGTTTGTATGGTATCAATGGCTTTGTTCTCGTAAAAAATTTATCACTTGGGCAATTTTTACGGAAGAATTGATAGCACATTATGAGGATACAAAAAGCAACACTTTTTTTAGCCAATTGATAAGTCTCAAACAAAAGGGTTCAATAATGGAGCACATTGAGGAGTTCCAAAAATTGAACATAAGGGTAAAAGATATTCCAGAGGAGCATAGGATTGATGTGTTCATAGGGTCTTTAAAGGATAATATCCAACATGATGTGCGCCTTTGGGAACCTGATTCATTAGAGAAGGCATTCAGGTTAGCAAGAAAAATGGAAAGCAAAATTATGGCAACTAGGAAGCATACCATTCACAACTATAAAGACGGAAGTGTTGTTGCCCATAGTCTTCCACAACCTACAAGGTTGACACCACAACAATTGGAAGAAAAAAGAGCAAAAGGGCTTTGTTACAATTGTGATAACAAATACACAAAAGGTCATAAGTGTGCTAAGAAGAAATTATTCTACATAGATTGTGAAGAGGAAGAAGAAAAGGAGCAAGAAAGGTCAAAAGAAGAGAATATATTCCAGGAACAAAGCCTAGATGAAGAACAAATAAATCCGACCATATCTTGTAATGCATTGGCGGGAATTACCACTCCTCAAACCATCAAGATAGAAGGACAAATCAAGAAGAAAAAGGTAATAGTGTTGATTGATTCAGGAAGCACCCACAATTTTATTTATTGTAGGGTAGCAAAAGAATTGAATTGCTTCCTA
The DNA here is from genome assembly GCA_031772625.1 of Pinus tabuliformis. NCBI lineage: Eukaryota > Viridiplantae > Streptophyta > Pinopsida > Pinales > Pinaceae > Pinus > Pinus tabuliformis. Next base: position 104,603,306 of record CM062810.1, on the reverse strand, counting down.
TATCCAGCACCAGAGTGTCAAGTGATGATTGCAAATGGAGGAACAATAAATTGTTCTGGAAAGTGCCATAATATCAAGCTATCCATGGGAGAATATGTATTGACTAGCCCAATGCTTTCCATTCCAATGGGAGGTGCTGATGTTGTACTAGGAGTCCAATGGCTACAATCCTTGGGTACAATAGCTTTTAATTTTCAAGAACTTTTCATGAAATTTTTTGTGGAAGGAAAGGAAGTTGAATTAAGGGATATTGCAGGGAAACCAGGAAAGATAATCAGCTCTAATGGCATGACAAAGCTTCTAAAAAAGGAGCAAAGAGGTGTAATTGCACAATTATGTTCGCTAGATGTTTCCACATTGGAATCATCTATTTCTCCAGATCTCCAAAAAGTACTGGACAATCATTCCAAGGTATTTGAGACTCCCAAAGGTCTCCCACCTATGCGTGATCATGATCATGCTATTCATCTGATTCCAGGAAGTGTTCCTCCAAACATCAGGCCGTACAGATATCCATATGTCCAAAAAAGTGAAATTGAACGTATGGTTGCAGAAATGCTAGAGGCTGGTATAATTCAACCGAGTCAAAGTTCTTTCTCAGCTCCAGTAGTATTGGTGCACAAGAAGGATGGATCATGGCGCATGTGTCTAGATTATAGGGAGCTCAACAAGCTCACTATTAAAGATAAGTTCCCCATTCCTGTCATTGATGAATTACTGGATGAATTGCATGGATCAATTTACTTCACCAAGTTGGATCTTCGTTCGGGATATCATCAAATCAGAATGAAGATTGAAGACATTCCGAAAACGGCATTTAGAACTCATGAGGGTCATTATGAATTTTTGGTCATGCCTTTTGGCCTTACCAATGCACCTTCAACATTTCAAGGTTTGATGAATTCAATTTTCAAACCATTCCTTAGAAAATTTGTGTTGGTATTTTTTGATGATATACTAATCTACAACAAGTCTTGGAAGGATCATGTTGAACATGTTGACAGGGTGCTACAACTATTGGAGGAGAAACAATTATATGCAAAAAGATCCAAATGTTTCTTTGGAGTCCAGGAGGTGGAATATTTGGGTCATATTGTATCTCATGAAGGAGTTAAGGTAGACCCTAGCAAAATTAAAGCCATTAAGGAATGTAAAATCCCCACATCCATAAAGCATTTGCGAGGATTTCTTGGGTTGACAGGGTATTATCGCAAGTTCGTTAAGAATTATGGGAGAATAGCAGCACCTCTAACAACATTATTGAAGAAAGATTCATTTTCATGGACTTCGGAAGCAACAAAGGCATTTAAACATCTTAAAGAGGCAATGTGCCAAGCACCGGTCTTAGCTACACCGGACTTCACAAAAACCTTTATTGTGGAATGTGATGCTTCAGGAAATGGAATTGGTGTTGTTCTAATGCAAGATGAAAGACCCATTGCTTTTGAAAGTCGTCCAATCAAGGGAAAGTTTCTAAGCAAAGCTATTTATGAGAAGGAAATGTTGGCAATACTCCATGCACTTAAGAAATAGCGACCCTACCTAAAGGGAAGACACTTCAAGGTAAAAACGGATCATGATAGCCTTAAATACTTTTTAGAACAAAGATTATCCTCTGAAGAGAAACAAAAGTGGGTCACAAAGATGTTGGGTTATGACTTTGAAATCATCTACAAAAAAGGGAAGCAAAATGTGGTGGCAGATGCACTCTCAAGAAAGGATGAGGATATGGAAGCATTGTTGTGTGCCATTTCTATTATCCAACTAGATTGGATAAACGAAGCAAAGGAGGAATGGAAGAATGACGAAGAAGTGTGGGCACTTATTCGAAAGCTACAACAAGATTCCAGTACTTCTGATACATTTAGCTGGCAAAATGATTCGTTATGGTACAAAGATCGCTTATACCTCTGTAAGAATTCCCAGCTAAAACAAAAGATTCTTATGGAATTGCACACTTCTCCCTTAGGAGGGCACTCAGGATTTTTAAAAACTTACCACAGGGTTAAGAAGGAATTTTTTTGGGATGGCCTTAAATTAGATATTCAAAAGTTTGTGGTGGAATGTTTGGTTTGCCAACAAAATAAAGTTGAAACAATTAAGACACCGGGTCCATTACAACCTTTATCCATTCCAAGCCAACGTTGGGAGGAGGTTTCAATGGATTTTATCACAGGTTTACCCAAGTTTGAGGGAAAGAGTGTCATCATGGTGGTAGTTGACAGACTTACCAAGTATGCACACTTTTGTGCATTATCACATCCATTTAAAGCCAGTACAGTTTCTACTGCATTTATGGAAACAATTCAAAAGCTACATGGAAACCCAAAGATTATTGTAAGTGACAGAGATCCCATTTTCACTGGAAATTTTTGGACAGAATTATTTTCTTGTCTGGGTACTCAGTTAGCTCATAGCTCATCTTATCATCCTCAATCTGATGGGCAAACTGAGATAGTAAACAAATGTTTGGAAGGATATCTTTGTTGCTTTGTATCTGATAAACAGACACAATGGGTCAAATGGTTGCCTCTGGCTGAATGGTGGTATAACACTTCCTTCCATACAGCAACAAAAATGAACCCATTTATGGCACTTTATAGGTACCAAACACCATCAATCACATCATATTTAAGAGAAAATTCTAAGGTTCAAGCAGTGGAACATCACATCGAACATCAACAACAAGTCCTCCAACTCTTAAAGGATAACCTCGTGTTGGCACAAAATAGAATGAAACAACAGGCAGATTAACATCGCAGTGAAAGAAGTTTTGATGTAGGTGATTGGGTATTCCTACGGCTACAACCATATAAGCAAATGTCCCTAAAGCAAGCTAAGAAGGATAATAAATTATCACCAAAGTATTATGGTCCGTACAAGGTGTTGGAAAAGATTGGTACTATGGCATACAAATTTGAGCTTCCTGCAGCTTCTCGATTGCACCCAGTTTTCCATGTTTCATGTTTAAAGAAGGTTATAGGCGACAAGCTCCCAGTTCAAACAATATTGCCAGAACTTGACGAGGAAGGAAAAATTATATTGGAACCAGAAGCAGTCACAGAAACAAGAACTCGAGAGCTACGAAATCGATCAATTTCAGAGTATCTTATCAAGTGGAAGAACTTATCCGCTGAAGATTCCACATGGGAGGATGAGAATTTTATGCAGAAGTATCCAGAACTACTCAAGCGTTGAGGACAACACTTTTTTGAAGGAGAGGGGCATGTTGGGTCCATATAATACTAGTGATTACCCCATTACTATTGTAGTTATACCCCTTATTTATATTGTTGTGCCCCTATTACCCCCATATTATTATTTCTGTGCCCCATAGAATCCCTCTATTGTTATTTTTGTGGCTTTATATTATTATTGTTAGGTCGGCTGGATTATATTGTGACTCCTTAGACTCCTATATATAGAAAGGAGGTTTTGTCATTTGTATCATCCAAGAATTGTTCATTTATGTAATGTAAAGGAGGTTGCCCCCTCGAAGAGGCTGAATTCTAAGGCGTTGATCTATCTTTTCTATCTTTTCTTGAGCTGGTTTCATAACAGACTGACACACCATTGCTGTTGTCGAAGCACCTATCATTGAATATAGACCCTCTGAGTCCACAATGGACCAAAGTTAATAGGTCGAGATGGTAGTCGACCCAATATTATCTTCAAAAGGTCCACCTTCAGATGATACTGTCAGTAAAGAGAATGAGAACGACACCGTTCAAATTATTTTCATAAACACAAAATCTAATGAACATGGGGGAAATCTACCCGTTCCTTTACCACAGGAAGGAAGTTCGTCGGAGATTTATCCGGCCGTTTATTCAGTCCCACCTCCAAGCAATCTAGCTGTTTCCTTTGATTGGAATCTACTAGGTAGACCCCACCTACCATCTAATGTACCATTCTGAATCATAGTACAATCTTACAAAATGATCATGGTTGGTACTATCATAGAAGAAGGGGCTTCTGTGAGCATTTTTTCCTCAACTGCTTGGACAGCGCTTGGTTCACCATCGCTTTTGCCTAAGATTCGAAATATGACAGGCTTCAACAAAGGAACTAGTCGACCGTTGGGGATCCTTCCAAATTTGGCTATAACTTTGAGAAGGAAAATTGTTCATCTAAACATAACGGTAGTCCAAGGACCTCTAGATTACAATCTACTCCTTGGGTGTGACTACATTTATAGCATGGGAGCCATCATTTCGTCACTCTTTCGAGTGATGTGTTTTCCACATGAAGGCAGAGTGGTCCAGCTCGTAGACCAGCTTTCATTCCCTGGTTCACACACAGCTATTAGTCAAATTCCATCCCTAACTGGTCTTTTTGCATAAGGAATGTCTCATTAATCTCCAAACTGTCCACTTGATGAGCATGAGTGATTCAGTGATTGTGACTGAAACCCAGGAGGCATGCGCCCTAGTTTTCTTCAGCAGGAAAACCCCAGATATAAGGTAGGTTTCCGCATAGGAATATGACTAGTTTGACAATCCTGTCCATTTAGGAAAATGGATCGGACTGGAAAAGGATTCCCCTGTCAAAGGTTATGTGATTGGCACTGACAATAGTCACCTTTGTCCATTTGGATGGACATTGCCAAGGAAGTGTTTTGTCTACAACGCGGATGGAACGATCTTGCTAATGGAAGAACTTCCATATGGTGACCTGGAAACTCTACTTTATACCTGGGGGCATGCAAACCTTTTTGCATGCAAGTGAAAAGAAACCATATGTTTTCTTAGTTTTTAGACTCTTAACCCTTTAAACTCATAGGTTGGTAGTTCCTAGCTTACATAACAAAAGGCTCCATGAGCAAAGTTACGCATGGGGCAAGCTCCCTAAAAAATGAACCTACTGATGATACATCCTTATTATATGACTGGCATGAACAATTTTATGCAAAGTTCAAGCTCGTTAAAAAGTAAACCTAGCAATGAGAAAGTGTTCCCATAGAGTTCAAGCTCATTAAAAAATGAGCCCCACCTTCGGTAAATAACCATTGTGATCACATAATTATTAGCTTTTGAACCTTGGTCATGTTCTCACCATCACCTCCATTCTTTTTTAGCCGATCATACGCCTCCATTTGATTGTTTACCCCTTTTGAGGAACAGCTGCGATGAGTGATTCTATTAGCCACCTTCTTTACGCTGTCATGATTGACAAGTTCCAAACCTTACCTAGAACTAGTTGTTATCCAAAAACATCACTCGTTCCTCAAAAGATGAGTCTCCTTTAAGCTCTTTTCATCTGACTCATAAAATATGAAAATATTGCCGAGCAATTGGCCTCTCCAGCTCGTTAAAGCAATCAGAAGTGCTATCCCTCCTCTAAATTTTAATATTTTTGGACCTGATGGATTATTACACAAAAAGATCGAGCGCTTGTATTGTTCGGCTCATTAAAACTATCAAAAAAGTCATCCCTTTCGTATTATTTTATACTTTTCGGACTTAAGGGATTACATTACGAAAAAGGACCACTAGAGTTGCCTTTATGTCTCTTTTTAGACTCTCTAAAATTGAAAAGGACTGAGTTATCCTTGTCGTTAAACTCGTTAAAACAATAACAACAAACTTGTTGATGCAGACAAGAGCAAGTTTCACTGTCGCTAAGCTCATTAAAACATAGTGATAGGTTTTCCCGAAGGGAAAATTATAGAACAAGCATATGTTATCCTCCTCAAACTTGACAAAAATATAGAGGTACTGGTCAGTAATGACTGGGGAAAAAGGGAAGAAAACTTGAATAACTTCATTGGTAGTAGGTCTCTCTTGAACATGACACTTTCACTTCGTCACCATGATTGAGTCGGGTTGGGTTATTCTGTTCACTGGTCATATCACCATTGGTCTGTCGTACCATCCATCTTGGGGTTAATGCTACCAATCCATTTCAGTGTCACCAGTATGTTCAAGAGAAGTCGCTCAGAGAATTCACCAACCTAGCTAACTCCTCATCCGCTGCAATACCTTCACTCTCCATGTTTCATGACTACCACCCTGAACCTTATATCATCAGATCATTTTCACCTCCACAAAATCATTTGCTCCATTCTGTGTCATAGATGTGGGATTCATTAAGGCCCTCCTACGATGAGTCACTTCTTGTCGACATCAGCTCATTATCCAAGAAGTTGACTTAGGAACAACCCTTTCAGTACTTTGAAGCTTGCATGCCTCAATGACAAGTTTCTCACTTCCAGCGACAAGTTTACATCAATGGCTTTCAACCGAAAGATTTTACGTGGTGTTCGACACCAACTCATGTATTCACACCACGTGAATTGTACTGCAGTACCTTGAGGTTCATCATCACTATCAGTGATTCCTCTCATGCCTGTTAACAACTTACATCTTTGGATGGTAATCAGGTGATGTCTTTCCATGTTCGACATCAGAACATGTTTTCACATGGATTGACTTGTACTTCAGGCAAAGATTGAACGAGTTTGAAGAACCTGGATCTAGTTTCATCCATCTAGGCTACGATATATTCAGGAAAATAAAGACATCAAATTTACATCACAGCTGCACAGATAATCATCCAAACTAAATGATGATGGCTCTACCAAAATCATCAGTCTGCCACACAGACGATTGTCTGTCTTATGTACATGAATATGAATTTATAAAGTTGAGCATGGGAATGCCCACCTCAACTAGATCATGAAAATATTATGAAGATAATGTATTGTATTGTATCTTATTACAGGTCACCTTCCAGTTTGAAAAACCTCGGATCCTCAGTATAAAGCATTTCACCTGACATCAAAAGAATTACGACCTCATGCTTTAGGGGGCAACTGTTATAGATGTATATGGGAAGTGCAACCCCAATCACATATGTCCATAAAACAAGGGCTTCTAAACCCCTAAAAGTGTTGTTTCATCCCTTAAAGGAATAGGGTCGACTGATTACATCATCTCCTAGAAGTTCTCCATGAAAAACTACTCAGAATTGGTCAAAACTAGACCATACAGACTGCTCCAAGCATAGCGTGTGATGCATCTCACCTATTACACACGGGGGCATGATGCATACTGGAAATCCCTTCTGTAGGGTACAATGAGCGAGAGCAGACAAATGGTAGAAGCAGTTTGCTAGGTGGAAACCTAGAGAATCTTCTAGAAACTGCTCATATGACACTTGCCTCTCTAAATTCGCCCAGGGATGAGTAAGAGATCTGAAATCTCCAAGTGGAACCAAGAAATATTAGTGAAGTGACACGAATCAAGATCCCAGAAGTTGACTCACTCTCCTATAAACATCTATATATGGATCCCTCATCCTAGAGATCCAGAGGCTGGAATTTTGTAATTTTCAACGAAGTGTTGTTGGTTTCTATTTGAAGACATTGTTGGGTAATATTTCTTTGTATGAGGTGAAGAGGGCTTTCATACTGGGAGGATGATGCTGGATCAGACAGCTTGGTTGTAATCCTCTCTTCTACTACTTCTATCAATAAAGCTATTTTCTTTTTCCTCCATATGCTTGTATATCTCTGAATCTTTTATTTGTATATGCATTTATATGGTTAATGTACATATGATCCTACATTATTTATGGTTATAGATCTCTATGCTTTGGTGGTATTTTTCTACCTTGACTCTACAGGTGTTCTTTGAAGCAGGACAAGTGAGAAAGGAGTGCTGAAAGCTCTATCAAGGGAGAGGAGAAACGAACAACGAGACTAGCGAAAGATTGAGGTTGGTACTCTCTGCTTCCCTCTCATCTATCTCTTATAAAGGAAAACACAAGTAACTTTAATTTTTTTGTTTCTAAGATAGCTACCCATCTTAGTGGGACTAGTAGCTTTGAATGGACAGTAGTCTTCCTGATAACAACGTGGTCCTTCCGTCTAGTGAAGGCCTCTTGGGAGCCCTGTTCTCATATGGTCCATGAAAAGTTTCCCCGAGGATAGTTTGTTGAAGTTCATTAAAAAATGAAACAAGGAGTGATGAGCATAGTTTTTGTCTTGTGTCAAGCTCCTTATAAAATGAAACAAGGGTCCCGAGGATAGTTCTTTTCTTTTGTCGACCTTGTTAAAAAATGAAACAAATGTCCTGCAGATAGTTCGTGATCTTGTGTCAACCTCGTTAAAAAATGAAACAAGGAGTGTGGATCATCGTTCCTTGTCTTGTTTCAAGCTCGTTAAAAAATTGAATCAAGGCATCTGGAGGAGAGTTCTTGATCTTGTGTCAACCTCATTATAAAATGAAACAAATGCCTCAAGGATAGTTCTTTTCTTGTGTTGACCTCGTTAAAAAATGAAACAAGGAGTCCCGAGGATAGTTCGTGATCTTGTGTCAACCTCGTTAAAAAATGAAACAAGGAGTATGTAGCATAGTTGCTTGTTTCAAGCTTGTTAAAAAACTAAATCAAGGCATCTTGTGGAGAGTTCTTGATCTTGTGTCAACTTCGTTAAAAAATGAAACAAATGTCTTGAGGATAGTTCTTTTACTGTTTCAACCTCATTAAAAAATGAAACAACTCCCTTTTCCCAATCGATTCTTTGATTGAGATCTCGTAAAAACCCTGTTGAGTCTTTCCTAGATCTCGAAAGTGAACCTTCATTACATCCACCTAGTTGCATGCAATGAAGCTTTGGGGGCATGTACCTCAATTGAATCATTATGCTGGGGGGCATGCGAGACTTATTCAAGAATATTTTTTCATTTCAAGCTTGTATAAACATGAAACCGAATGCAAGCAGAGTTCTCCATGGTTTGAGCTTATGTAAAAATGAACCCATGCACCAATGTACCTTGTTGGCTTGGTGTGTAAGCAATTTCTCGCTTATTGTGTCCTTTTGCCTCTTATGTAGATGTCTGAAACCCTCATATTCTAAGGTTTTCTTTACGAGTTCGTTGATTAGAAAGGAATTTTGATTTCATCATGTATCAACATATTCCTAGAAGATTAAATATATTGACTGATGCATTAGCAAACCATGTTTTAGATAGACATTTGTGCAATTTATAAAAATCATAAGCAAGCATTCAAACAAAATAAGTAGATACAGTAAAACATAGATAGGTATTTATCATGTGTTATGCACCGTGGCATCATCAGACACATGTCTCTCAAAATTTGCAGAAAAGGAAACCTAGAAGTCTACTATGCATTATGCTCTCTGTAGTAGACTACTTCCTGGACCACGCGTCTAAGCAGCCGGTGCATCCTGTTTGACACCCCCACAGTATGTCATTGGTACTACCTGGGAATCTCCTCAAATCCTGTGTAGTCTGGGATTCCATCAGTTAAGCCCTCTAGGTTACGAGCTATCTTGTCCTCGGCCTCTCCACCCGGAGGTAGTAAGTCAATATCCTTGTCAACCCTCCGGGTGATAGGAGATAGACCTATGGGTCTCTCAGGTCCAACATCTACAAAGATTGAACATAATAATTAGGACATATATATTTAAAAACCCAAAAAAATTACAAAAGCTTTGTCGGTCAAACTGAGTATCTTACCTCTCTCGTCCCACTGTTCGCCAGGAGGAAGCAACATGTCCAGATCACCCCTGAAGTCCATCCTAGCATATGACCAATCCTCAACTATAACTTGTTGACGGTTCATCCACTCAACAAATTCTGGACCCCATGATACAGGCTGGCCACCGCCTCCTCGCGGCATCATGAGAGCCCAACGAGTAATCCATGTCTCTCATGGTCCTGGCCATCCCACCGTTATGTCCTATCTCTAGAGGATTGGTACTCATTCCAGCATGAGCGGTACTAAGATTGAACCGTAGCCGAACTGTTTCGTCTCACCCTGATGGCACTTGGTCAGTTGTCTCTTCATATTGAGAGACACAACCTCTACCCAGTTAAACATGGTAGGATTCAAACAATCTTAGTTTAACCATAGTTGAGTCTTGGTTGCCTCATGTTGGGCTTGGGAGCCAACTGCTCTAGTAATGTTGAACAACAATATCCATAGTGACAAATCACTAACAGTGGCAATCTGTATCTTTCCACTTGTTGGTGATTTTCGTGCTCCTGGGGGCCACACTCTTGCAATAAGTGTGTCCAAAGAGTCTCTAGTAATCCGAGTTCTCGCCATGCGAGGTCTCTCCCCTCTCCATGACAACCTAGTAAAAAAGTAGATATCCATGGCGTCTAACTCAATTTCTTGCCTACGGATTATGAATTTTCTTTTTGTCAGATTCCATGCTTGGATCAAGTACTCTAAGAGATCGAATTGTGCTCTTATAAGTGCTATCAGGAAGAATTGTAACAACCCATAGTTTCAGAGGACATTCAGACAATGAGGATCTGCCACTCACATCACATCATCATTGTCATGAGCATGTTCTTGCCATGCGAAAGCCATTTCTTGTCCCTGCATGCACAAACATACCTTTGTCCCAGTGCTCATCGCAGATGTTCTTAAAATATTTGCGACGAGCTGATTTTCACAGTGAAAAATCTTTTGGGTCATTGCAGGTGTACATCAATCTCTTGTGATGATCCCATTTTTGCACAGTGTAAATTTCTGGGTAGTCGCGATCCCGAGAGGGAAACTTGCGATGACTGAGGCAGATTTTTAATCCAAAAAATCCCTCTAAAACATGGTTCAAAACATGAAATTGAATCCTATTTTGGCATAAAAACAAATGTAAGGCTATGGAATTTACCTGGAAGTAGTGTGTACAGCAATGGATCCCTGAGCCTCCTGGAATCGGTCACCAAATTTCATGAGGTATGCAATGGTAGAAGTTTTTTTTCCATAGTAAAAGCACGAGTAAATCAATTTTTTTACCACAGTGTTCCTTTTATAACCTTTTTTTTCCAAAACTTAGGGTTTTCATTAGGGTTTTGAATTATGGTTTTGATCTATATTCGCATATTTTTGTGAGACAGATCTTATGCTTGAGTTTTCTTGTGTAGCGACAGGTGTTTCGAACACTGGCGATGATTGATCCAGGGATTATATACTCAGTAAATACCAAAAATTCCTTTCTGAGTCATCTTTAATTTCTTTTCTGACTCTTGAAACGTGAAAATATTGACGATCCCTTGTCATTTCGAGCTTGTTAATGGTTGCAAAATGTCATGTATCGAGTAAGTCTTTTACTTTTTTAGACTAGAGGCACTATTTACGAAAAGTACTCCATGGCTGAAATGGTAAAGTGGTTCTCTCAAGTATCGTTTTCTACCTTTTCGGGCTCAAGAGAAAAACATATGAAAAGGGCCCATCTCGAGTTTTCTTTTCCGTGTCTTTTTCAAAATCTCTAAATATGAAAAAGACTCCGAGTTTTCTATGTTAGACTCATTAAGCCCTAACCAACATTGGACTCATTACCATGATGAGATCCGAGCTTCTCCTCCTTAGGGCTCGTTAAAATTTCACTGGGTTGGATTTGTCTGAAGGAGAAACTTATATTGCAAGCATATGTTATCCCCTTCAACCTTGTGTTTAAAAAATAATTGGGGTACTCGCCAGTAATGGTGGGGGAAAATTTGGAAATATTCTGTTGATTACCTACAACAGCTTGTCGCTTCTGAACATCGGCACATTTTTGCTTCTCGCCAGGTTTGGGATATCCTCACTTCATCATTGGCCTTTCGGGATTTTCGTTCTTCATTTTGCCTCATTCCTTTCAATCCCTGCTATCTCCACATGACCTTCGATCACTTGGTACCAAAATTCTACCGCATTCTGGATTCGTGTCGTCGATATGTTCAAGAGCTTAATCCTTCTGCAATTTTCACCCTTACATCCTCCTCTGATTCTCTATTTCATCCATCTTCATCTTGTTCCTTTGTCTCGTGTCATTGATGTGGGAAATATTATGGCCCTCTTGCAATGGATCACTTCTTGTCGACATCAACTCATTATCCAGGAAGTTGATCTAGAGACTCCATTCGGGTACCTTCGCACTTGCATGCCTCAATGGAAAGTTCTTCGCATTCGATGACAGACTTGCATCATTGGTCTTTGATCAAGTGATTTCACAAGTTTTTGACTCTAGATCATTCTTCACACTTTATGGATTCTACTAGCAGTACCTTGAGAACCATTGACATTACTGGTGGTCTCTCTTGCAATGGCTAATGGTTCACATCATTGGCTAGTATTCAAGTGATTTTCTAGTATGCTCAATGTGGAGGACTGAAGAAGGTATATTCTTATTAATTATTTTGTCATCTTTTCTTTAGAACTCGTAACATATTTGCCTCATGAACTAGGTAGATAATGGGAAACCATGAAAAATCTATAAGATTTATATGCAACATGAAAACACTAATAATTTCCATTTCTTATGTAGGAAAAGGGAAAAACTAAAGATTGCTGCTCCAAAGAAAAAGACAGGGCCAAGCTAACCATTGTCCCTTTGGTGGGGAACCATATGCAAACAAGACGATCTAAATTAAAACATCTCAGCCAAGGAAGGGAAAAGGAGATATCGACTCAGTGCAAGAAAACGACAGGATAACTGAGGATTAACAGCTTGGCGAATCCCTCAAGATCCTTTGATCCTGAGGGATCACTGCTTTAACTATTTTTGCATCTTTGATATCTCCGCTTCAACTGTTATAAGTAGGGGCAACACTACTAGCCCGGGAGAGACTATTAATTTTTATGTAACTTTGCTCTGTATTTGAAACTTTGATCATCGACTCTCGTTGAGAAGTGATCCACTGTAACTCTGTTTTAATGCTTTAATATAAATTTGGTCGCTATTCCATCTGTGATTCTGGAATAATCTCAAGCGGTGTGTCCCTGCAGGCTAAGGGTCCGTCCCTGGTGGAACACTTGCTCCTCTACCATTACCTTTGGTTCATGTGTGGTTTGCATTATCAGATTTGATCGATAATCAGGCGTGTTTTTTTATTTTATATCATAGCTCTGTTATATTTACAATATCGTCTTTGTAACAGGAAAATCGTATTGTCCATAATGACCTGATAGCATATTACTATTCCTTTAAGTCATTAATGTAACATTACTATTCCTTACAGAATAATATTGCTGTTCAATCGCAGAGTAAACGAGCTGTAATATTCTTAAGTTGGTATTACTGTATTCGTCTATGGTTTATACTTCATACGATTGTTGTTCAATTGATATTGTTGTTCCATTATGAATTGCGATCGTTACCCTTTCTAACTGAGATCAATATTTATGGTATCAGACTCAGATTACTGTTTCTCTTAATATCTTTGAATGTTGTGTGATTTATTTATCTCGGTACTGTATATTCATCATTGGCGCTAAGCACTATTCTATATTTCATTGGTCATTGGTTGCCGTTCCATTTCTATTTGCTGTCCGATTTACCCTTTCAGTAAAGATTGCCATCTGATTTCTATAGGATATGATTACTCCACTTGTTCCTGTAGATTAAGGTGTTGTTGTTCATCAGACCTAGTTGCTGTTACATTTTCTGGTTGTTGTTCCATATCTTAATTACTATTCCATTTCTTGTTATTTGCATTATTGTTGCTTTGGTGTGTAGAACGATCTGAAACTGTAGTGGGCGTTGGTATTTTTTGTCTAGTCCCCAGATTGATGATCTGTTCCTTGATTACCTTTAGTTACATCAGTTTCCAAAGGGATGAGTTATTGTTACTAGACCCTTGACTGATAAATTGCTTAATTATCCGAGTGCATGATTTAGGATTTAAAGTATTTTGCTGTAAGTAGATTTTCTTTCAAGCATCCGTTTACTCTTGTATTTCCTTGAGCACTATACTACTAGCATTACTCTGAAAAATGATAACCTCAAACTAAGTGCACTCTTTGAGATAACAAATCGTTCCTGGATTGACAAGTTAATGTGAGGTAATTAGAGGTAAAAAAGATCCTTTTATGGCTCGACATTTTGGCGTCGTTGCCAGGGAAGAGTGTAGCCATTGTTTCTTTTTCAGAGTAGTGTAAGAACCTGTTAGGAAAAAGCTAGGTTTTAAAAACGGAAGGTAAGAACCTACATGTGGAGTATGTAATAGCCCTCCTCCCTTTCCCGCTTTCCTACAGATTTGTTGTTGCTTTGTTTGGGTAGAATCTAGCAATTGATTTGTGTGCATGACTAAGCAGAAAAAGCCAGAAAAGAATCCCAAACCTCTACCCAAGCCTAATAAAGCTAAGGGGCCGGTGACCCTTGGCCGATCGACCTTTATAGACGAAATCCTTAAGAAAGTAGAATCTCAGCCTTCAGTAAGACCTAGAAAAGTTACTTCTAGACAACCTACTAGTTCCCTTCAGGCCACAAGATCAATATCTGTAGCCTTTGCTGAGGTGCATAGCCAAACCGAAGAGCAAGATTTTCAAGAAATTGAAAATTTTAGCCTAAAGTCATTGCAGGAAGGGAACCTTAGCAATCTATGTGAAGGAAGAGGAGAAATAGGAGAAGCTGAAGAACCAACATCTCCTCTTAGGGAAATTCAGCCATTAAGCAGTCCAGATAAGGGAAGTGCTGCAAAGATCGTTTATAACAAATTTGAATAAATTCAAGAACCTGAATCCCCCCAGACATTAGGCACTCTCATCATCCCAGATAAAGGAAGTGTTGTCAAGGCCATTCCCATTAGAGCCATTCCCCCTCGACAACCTAGGAATACCCTCCTAGATATCCCAGAAGGCTATTGGCATATATTTGACCAAATGGCCCAGAATCAGCCTAACACCCAAACCTCTACACTGCAATACCCCATTGTGGATACTGCAGCTAATGCACCTATGAAAGCAATTCCTCTCCAGCATATCCCTACATTCCATGGCCTTACATCAGAAGATCCGGATGCATTCCTATTTGAATTTGATGTGCTATGTAGAGGATATGACTATACCACTGATCCCCAGAAACTGAAATTATTTCCCTCTACATTAAAAGGGGCTGCTTTAAGATGGTTTATGGGATTAGGTGGTGGTGTTATAAATAATTGGGATCAAATGAAAGAGTCTTTTCTAAAAAAATATCAGGACTATTGCAGGTCTCGAGAGTTAAAAGATGAAATATTTCAGATGGTAGCTAAACCAAATGAAACATTAGAAGAGTATGTTGAACGATTCCAATATAATCTTCAAAGATCTCCTTATGCATTATACCTTTATCTGATAATGTATTAAAAACATCATTAATTAGGGGAATGAAGGAACAATGGATTGAGACATTAAACATTATGGGGAAAGGAGATATTTATCAGGAAAATTTTGCTGACATTATTGATTTATGTATCAGGAGCTCAAGAGGTAGAATAAGGCTAAAACCAACTGAACATGATCGATTTGTAAGAGATAATAGAATCTCGGTAGAAGGAGTAACTTGAGCAGAAATTGGAAATTTATTAGAAAATTTTAAAACTGACATATTGGGGACAATGACAACACAACTTGTTATTATGCAAGCCAAACAAAAGCAAGCAGAAGTAGAACATAATTTGGCGATCTTCTGTCCCTGATGCAGAAAGAAACACAGCCATAAGGAGTGTCCATTAGATGCAGTCCAAATTTGCGCCATTTGTACAAAAGACCACTCCACAGAAAGGTGCCCCTCACTTCCTGGATTGAAAGCAATATACAAGGAAGTAAAAGAAGAGCCAGAGTCAGTGTATCCACTTAATCAGCACCATCAATGGCAGCCATGACAAACAGGTATGTTTTCAGACCCAGCTTCTTCTTTCTAGCCTCAGCAATACCATGCTCAACAATATAATTCAATGTGGAAAAATCAACCTCCCTTCCCGAATTGGTCACAACAATCATTCCCTTCATCATCTCCATGGCCGAATCAAGAAAATCAACCCAATTGGCTAAATTTTCCCTATACCCCACCATATTGGCAAAACAATGTTTATCCACTGCAATGGACCTCTCCTACTTCACAGAGTCAAACTTGGCAAACAAACTGGCAAAGACCAATGAATCAGCCAGTAGGAACTATCCCGCTCCCTCAACCTACACTGCCAGCCCTGCAACAAAACCCCCAGTCTAATTTAAGGCTGCAACTCCCAGCCGAAATCAACCCCAATCTGAATAACAGACCGGTCCAGTCCATTCAAATAATCGAAACACCAGAGATAGGAACCAATCTAAGGGAGTGTAATGACCTTCAATTAAGATCTGGGCATATCATTGAAATAGAGGGAGATAAAATAGTTCAAGTTGAAAATCAGTTGCCTGTAGAACAACCATTGCAGGAAGAGGACGTGACCAGACAACAAATTCATGATCCAGCAACCACATCCTCTCTTCCATTCCCAAAACGCTTAATTATACCTCGACCTATACAATGTCCTGATTTTGATATTCTGGGAGAATTACAAAACCTGTACATAAAAATCCCGCTCCTCCAAGCCATTCAATACATCTCGATATATGCAAAGACTATCAAAGAACTATGTATAAAGAAACCAAGGAGGACAATAACAAATAACCAAAAAGTCCAAGTAGTTGGCACTTTATCTGACTTATTACCAGGAAAATAAACACCCATTAAATACGAAGACCCAGGAAATCCAATAGTAACCGTACAAATCTATGGTCAAACCTTCTCCAATGCCTTAGTTGATCTAGGAGTTGCAATTAAAATCTTAATAACCACTACTTGCCAAAAACTGGGCATTACATCGGTAGAACCAACCTCCACTTTATTAGAACTAGTTGATTGATTTGTAGTCAGGCCAGAGGGCACCCCGCATGATGTTATGGTATCTGTTGACTCCTGGGAGTATCCGACCGATTTTCTGATAATAAATCCCAAAAACTAACTTGATGGACATCCATTGATCTTAGGCAGACCTTGGCTCGCAACTGCCAATTCTTATATTGGCTGCCGATAAGGTAATATGACTATTACTAGGTGGACGAATATTAAGAATCTCGCTTTATACCCCCCAACACAGCCAAGTGTCACAATAATAAAAACTAAAAAGCATCCTATATCATACCTCACCGAAAATATCAGATCTCCATTAACCACACAAGAGGGACTCGATTTCAAAGACCAAATAGAAGATGATGCCATTAATAATTTCATTAGCCAAGCTGAACCCAGATCCCACATACAATGTCACATGATAGAAGCGGCATTTGATAATGAATTAGAAGAGGATCTTCTTAAACATACACATGACCAAAAAATACCTACTACCTATGTTTCTAATAGCAAAATTGTGGAAATTGAGCCAGGGAAGACTTTAAACATTAATTCCAACCTGACTTCCGAACAAGAAAAGAAGCTCATCCAATTATTGAGGAAACATAAAGAAGCATTTGCATGGGACTACCCTGATAGGAAAGGAATTGATCCCCAGTTATGTACACACCACATTTATATAGAAAAGGATTTGAGACCTATTCACCAACCACAAAGGAGACATAATCCTCATATAAAAGACGTTGTAAAAACTGAACTTCAAAAACTTTTAGATGTTAACTTCATCTACCCTATCTCCGATAGTAAATGGATCTCTCCACTTGTTGTGGTACCAAAGAAGAATGGAAAGTGGAGGATTTTTGTAGACTATAGAGAATTAAATAAAGCAACACAAAAAGACCACTTTCCCCTTCCATTCATTGATCAAGTATTAGACACTCTAGCAGGAAAGAAATTCTTTTCTTTCTTAGATGGCTTCAGTGGATACAATCAGATTCAGATTGCCCCTGAAGACCAAGACAAAACCACTTTTACTTGTCCCTGGGGAACATTTGCCTACAGAGTTCTACCCTTTGGCTTATGCAATGCTCCTGCCACATTTCAAAGAGCTATCCTCAGCATTTTTTCAGACCTAATAAATGAGGGGCTTGAAGTCTACATGGATGATTTTACACCATACAGAGATGATTTTGACCCAGCATTGGACACACTGGAAAAAGTCCTGCAGCGCTGCATTGCCACCAGGCTTTTCTTAAGCCATGAAAAATGTTATATGATGATGACTAAAGGACTTATTCTAGGCCATTATATCTCAGCAACTAGTATACAAGTAGACCCAGCCAAAATTCAAATAATTTTGCTAATTCCCACTCCTACCACTCAAACAGAGGTACGCAATTTTCTCGGATTCTCTAGTTATTATAGAAGGTTTATAGAACATTTTTCACATATTGCTACACCTCTATATGCACTGAAGGGTAATGTTGACTTTCTTTGGATAGAAAAATGTGACCGTGCTTTTCAGGATCTAAAGAAGCTTCTGTCCACAGCTCCAGTCCTTCGAGGACCAAATTGGGACCTGCCATTCCAAATCTCATCAAATGCCTCAGATACATCTATTGGAGCAGTCCTTGGGCACGAAGAAGATAAAAAACCATATGCGATTTATTATATTAGCAAGAACTTATCCCCTGCTGAATTGAATTATACTGTTACTGAAAACAAATTTCTAGCTGTAATACATGCTGTGAATAAGTTCAGACATTACATTACTGGATATCCTGTTACGTTGTATACAGATCACTCTGCCATAAAATATTTAGCAAATAAACCAATCACGAATGGTAGAATAACTAGATGGCTGATTTTATTGTAGGAATTTGATATTACAATCAAGAACAGACCCAGAAAAGAAAATCTTGTAGCTGACTTTCTCTCACAAATGCCAAAACCAGTGGATGTAGTAGCAGTTGAAGACCAATTTCTAGATGATCATTTGTTTGCTGTCACTGTTAAAACACCTTGGTATGCTGATGTTGCGAATTACTTAGCAGTAGGTAAATTACCAAAACATCTTACCCCCAATGAATGAAAATAGATTGTCCAGTGAAGTGCTCAATTTTCCTGGATTGGGGGCTACCTGTTCCATACAGGAGTAGATATGCACATTAGGAGATGTGTCTGGGAGGATGAAATTTTTGATATTTTGAAAGCTTGTCATGATGGACCATGCGGCGGACACTTTGCCAATAATAGAACTAGACATAAGGTGCTGCAAACAGGGTATTATTGGCCTACGATCTTCAAAGATGCAAAGAAGTTCGTTGAAGCTTGTGACAGTTGTCAAAGAGCAGGACGCCCTGGTCAGGCCGATGAAATGCCCCTGAACCCACAACTGGTTATGGAACCATTCGAGCGATGGGAACTTGATTTTGTTGGTCCGATTAACCCATCCTCGAACCAGAAAACATATATTATGGTGGCAACAAAATATGTCACCAAATGGGTTGAAGCAAAAGCATTACCGAGAGATACAGTGGATTCTGTCATACAGTTCTTGTTTCATATATTTGTGCAATATGGGCTTCCAAAAGACATAATTATAGACGGTGGACCATAGTTTGTTGGTAATAAGATTGCTGCAACACTTAAAAACTATCATATCCAGCATAAAATTACTACCCCATACCATCCACAGGCAAACGGTCAAGTAGAAAGTTATTGCCAAGGTTGCGCAGTTCCATCACCGTAAATTCAGGGAAGCTATTGAAATTGAAAAAAGGCCGAACAATCTCAATAGAGATGACGGCTGAAAGATCAGTAGCTGTTGGATCCCTGCCCTTTCTTCCTAGTCTTGTTTTTTTCTAGCTTTCGATGTTTTCTTTTTATTTCGCGGATCTTTTTCCTTGATGCCTTGTCTTCATCCTAGAGTTTCTCCTTTTGACTCGGTATAATTATTTATTCATTTATTTTTTAAGTTAATAATATTCTATTATTATTAGTATTATTAGTATTATTTATTATTATTTTTATTCTTAATTAAACTATATATATATATATATATATATATATATATATATATATATATATATATATATATTCTTATTAATTTTTAATTTTAATTTTATTGCTATTATCTTTATTTTTTACTTTTATTTTTTATTTTTTTTATTTTTTATTCATTTTGATTTATTTGTTTATTAGTATTATTAATTTATTAATTTTTATTAATTTATTTATTTAAGAAAAAAAAAATAATAAATAAATTAATAAATAAATTTAAATAAATTAATAAATTAATTAATAAATAAAATTATTTCTATTTTTATTATTTATCTGTTTATTTTATTATTTTATTTTATTTTATTTTTATTTATTTATTTATTTATTAATTGGTTTGTTTCTATTTATTTATTTCTATTTCTATTTCTATTTATATATATATATATATATATATATATATATATATATATATATATATATATATATATATATCTATATCTATATCTATATCTATATCTATATATATATTTTTAATTAATTTATTTTTATTTTTATTTTATTTATTTATTTTTTACTTATTTATTTATTTATTTATAATTTTTCAATCCATTATTTTTATTAACTCTAACTAACTTTTATATGTTATCTATAATTATACAACTTATCCCCCTTTTTCTAGCTAATTGGTAATTTTTAATTAACAAACTATACCCTTTTTAACTAACCTTAAACACCATTTAAATTAATTTTTATATATTTTTATTGGTATCCTAATATAACTAATTTTGACTCTGGTCCTATAGTCAAAAGTAGCCATTAGTCGTGATAGTCGTTGGAGGCTATGCTCAAACTATTTAACATGCTAAGCTGGATCTGTCTCTTCAACCTGTCCTAACGATGAACCACACTAGTTGGTTCGAAACGTGTCGACAAATGTTTTATCTTGTGATTTACGCCGAAGAATTTCTCTTAAACTTGATATGGATCACAGAAGCCTCAATTCAACAGAAGCAATCTTGACAAAAACTATTGCGTCACATAGACACGATTGGGCTGCAAGACTACCAGAAGCCTTGTGGACCTACAGAACAATGTGGAGAAGCACTAGCAGTTATTCACCATACAAATTGGTGTTTGGAAAGTGACCTATTTTTCCCATAGAATTTGAAATCCAAACACTGCGAACAACACAAGAAGTAAGCCTAGACCTAAACAAGGCACAGATTAATAGATTACAGCAGATCAATGAACTAGATGAAATCAAGCTCTCTACCCTTCAACATACTACATTAATCCAACAACAGGGAGATAAATGGCATGATGCTCTCATTAAAAAGAAAGTCTTCCGCGAAGGAGATTGGGCGCTCTTATACAATTCCAGGTTTGAGGATTTTCCTGGGAAACTTCAGACTCGTTGGTTGGGGCCATATGAAATCTAGAAGGTACATGATAATGGCACCCTTGATCTAGTCACCATTGACGGATCTGGACATACCTTTAAGGTAAATGGCCACCGAGTTCGATTATACCAAAAACCACTTACTCGGGAATCCTTCTGCCAGCAACTACGTGAGGACTCCGATATGCAAATTCTGCAGGAGGAAGAGCAATCTTCCTCACCTATGATTCATTAAGTGATTCATCTGTTTTTATACTTTGTACATAATTTCTTTGTTTTGTTGAATCAATTTTTGTACATATTTTTGTATTTGCATTTTTTTCTGCTGCTCCTTTTCAGAAGAAACAACACTGTCATTTTGTCGTTCCATTTCTAAAGGGACAACATTTGTGTACACTTTTGTCATTTTTGTTGTTCCTTTCAAAAGAATAGCACCTTTTGCTTCAGCCATTCCTTTTCATTTCTATTTTTCTATTCCTTTTCCAAGGTAACGACATTTGAATTTTCTGCTACACTTTTGATTTTTTGCTGTTCCTTTTTCAAAGGAACAACACTTTTGATTTTCTGTTGTTCCTTTTCCAAAGGAACAACACTTTTGATTTTCTGTTGTTCCTTTTCCAAAGGAACAACACTTTTGATTTTTGCTATTCCTTTTCCAAAGGAACAGAATTTCAGTTTTTTTCTATTCCTTTTCCAAAGGAACGACATTTGAGTGTTCTATTGTTCCTTTTCTAAAGGAACAACACTTTTGATTTTTTCTATTCCTTTTCCAAACGAACGACATTTGAGTTTTTTGTTGTTCCTTTTCCAAAGGAACAACACTTTTGATTTTTGTTGTTCTTTTTCCAAAGGAACGACATTTCTATTTTTTGCTGTTCTTTTTCCAAACGAATGACATTCGAGTTTTTGTTGTTCCTTTTCCAAAGGAACGACATTTGAGTTTTCTATTGTTCATTTCCAAAGGAACAACACTTTTCATTTTTTCTGTTCATTTTCCAAAGGAACGACACTTTTTAGCACTTGCATTTTTGTTGTTCCTTTTCCAAAGGAACGACACTTTTTAGCACTTGCATTTTTGCTGTTCCTTTTCCAAAGGAATGACACTTTTGGTTTTCATTGTTCCTTTTCTAAAGGAACGACATGTTCTGTTTTTGATGTTCCTTTTTCCAAAGGAAAGGCACTTTCGGTTTTTGTTGTTCCTTTTTCAAAGGAACAACACTTGTATTCCTTTGCCCTTCATTTTTCAAACGACAACATTCTCGTATTCCTTTTACTTATGGCTAAAGATACTTGTTGTCCCATTTGTTTCAGGTCTTTTGGAGCACAACTATACACTCATGCAATGGATACAAAGTGATAGCATACTGAAATCAACAAATTATATAAAATCGCTACTTTTACATGAAATTGCTATGAATTGATAAAGAGGAACAAAGAAAGGACACAATTATTCATCACTTTTGTTGTCATTACCCTACTAATACTAACATGATTGGTCATCTTTATCATGCTGGTTCTTTTTAAATTCCCATAATCTTCTTGGATCATTATTAAGGAATAAGATCAAAGGGTTTATATTTTTCTATTGAGATGTTAAGACTTCTTCCACCATTCCTACTCTTAAGGAGGGCTGAACCACCCTTTGTGTATAAATAGGAAAGCATTTTATAAAAAATAAAAAAGAAGAATGTTTTGAAATGTCAAATGCAGGATAGGGGGTCTCATCAAGAGCCAACCTACCATGATCATAAGGATGAAAGTGAAGTGGCATTCCTACTATGGCCACCACATTAGGGATATGGTCCAAGGGGCACATCAGAAAAAATGAAGAGACCTTGGAACAGGAGGTCTCATCACGAGCCGGCCTGCCCACCTGTTATAGACATTTTTGTGCTTTACAGCTTTGAGCATGAAAAGTCCATAATCCACTTGTGATGAGTAAGAGGCTCTCAGTCTCCAAGTGGAAGCAAGAACTGACAGAGAGAAGCCACAAGTCAAAACATAAGTTGACTCATCCTCTCTGCTTACATCTATATATGGATCCCTCATCCCAGAGATCCAGAGGCTAGAATTTTGTACTTTGCAGAGAATTGCTGTTGGTTTGAGATTGAGATTAGTGCATTGGGTGACTTATGCTTTGTTGGAGGTGAGGAAGGGATTCCTTTGCTGGGAGGTAGATGCTGGATCGGGACTCACTTGGTTGTATCTCCTCTTGGACTTTCTTATCATATCAATAAAACTATTTTAGTTTCTCCTACATGCTGTGTATCAATGATGTTTTGTTATATTTGCATGTTTAGCTTAATCTGATCCTAAGCTTTTTATGAATGTAAATCTATATCTTCGTGTAGTTTCTCTCTTCTATGATCTTGCAGGAATTCGGTGAAGCTGGGCCGGTAAGGGAGCAGGGAGCTGGGAGCTATTGAAGAGAGGAGTGATTGGATCAACAAACTAGCGCAAGAAACAGGTTAGTTTATCCTTCCTCTTCGTCTACATTTCATAAAGAAGAATACTCAAGTAGTTTTTCCTTGTTTGTTGCTAAGGCACTGTCACACCTTAGAGTGGGATAAGGGAATTCTGAATAGATACTTTTCCCAACAACAGAATGGAGAATCCACTGGGGATCGTATCTAGCTAGTTTATTTGTGTTTCTATTGTTGTTCTTCTCATAAACTTAGGAGTGGCGAATCGAACTGCATTTGCCATTTACAAATGCAAAGTAGAGATCTTCTACTCTAGTCCATTCACTGGGCCTGTTTATGATCTGAACAGCTGATCCACAAATGCTCTAATAGCCCTTTGTGATAGCTCTTAATCCTCCTTTAAATCATCCCTCTAATTGTACCTTACTGATAGCTTTTATCCGGCCAAAAACCATAGATTAAACTGCAAACCGTGACCCAGAACCCAAAGAAAATTCTCGTTTCTGCTTCAGCGCAGGCTCTGTGAAGAGGTTCTGCATTTCAACGCAGGTCCTGAGAGGGATACCTATGCTGCAATTCAGTTTCTCTGTGCAACAGGTGCACTGATCAGCCTTTGCCCTGTGCAGCTATGGTTCTTTGCTTCATTTTGTTCAGTTTTATCTCTAATTTTTGCAGCCTGTTATCAGTGTGTGTACCTATCTGAAAACCCCTTTTCTTTGCCTTAATTCCACCTCAGTTGTATAAAAGACACTGTATTTGTTTTTGTGTATTTGTTACATCATTTGTAGTTTCCCATTACAAAAGTAAACTAGTCATACTGTCGCCCTTAGATCTAGACCTATCGTAAGTGTCGTTTTGATATTAGGAGAAAGTTTGTTTGCTGTTGACAGTTGATTGCGCTTTTACTTTTGTCTTTTAGTTTGAATTTGTGAATTTCTAGTGTCGAAACAAGTGTTTACTTCAAAATCATAAAGTGTCGTAATCGTCTTTTTGATTTCGAAAAGAAGCTTGTTTGTGTTTTTAACTTGAAATCGAATTCAAATTTGTACAACAACTTTCTTTTTAGGCATCAATATTAAGAAAGTGAAAACAAATACATGCATATGTGCATTTGCATTTTGACAGTTTGTATGCTTTGATTTAGGAAAAGTGCATTTATAGTATGCTCTATGCTCTTTGAGAAAAAATTGTGTCTTTCTTTTCCCCTTGTAGCTAAGATTTTCATTGTTGAAAAGAGATAAAAGCTTGCTTATCATCTTTAGACTGCATTTAGGAATTGTATCTACATCTCGTGGTGATCCAAAAAGGCAAACTTCTAAGAAATATCAACCTAAAATAAATTGAATGAACTTAACAACGCATTGGAACTTAACGCACAACATAGTGGTCTAGGCTAGAGACGTGTTCCGGCGTCGTAAAGCCTGGTAACTGTTGTCCTCACTGTTGGTTGGGTGATTCCTCCACTGTGAGACGATAAGTGCCAGTACGGATTGTGCTCCCACATACCGTCGAGTATATATTGGGAGACCCCTATAGGCATAAGACCTTTATCCATAGGAAGCCATGTCGGCCGCCCTACTAATCGCAATGCACTGAACACAGCATTCGGGAAGATTGACCGCCCACACCTTAAAAAGTATTATGCGGTTTTGCGATTGGTTTGGCACACCCTCTACCTAGATCTCCAGAGCAGTCCCTTTCATTCCTTTTCAGACTCCTTAATGGAAAAGGTCCATCTGAGCACTTGTCACTTCAGGCTCATTAAAAATCGAAGGAGACTAGAGTCATCTTTTGCTTTTTCTCGACTCTTTAAAATTGAAAAAGCAAGTTGTGTCCAATCGTCATTAAAATTTATTTTAAACGGAATATTCATACCCTTTTTCCCACGTTGATCTTTAGGTTGAGAAAATGGAGCCTACCAACCAAGGAATTCCCCTTGGTGGAAATCCTAGTCCCTTCTTCTCTTGGGGAGATGTTGGTGCGCCCCATATGGCCACATTGTCGCTTCCAGGACTGACAATTGGCTTGCCAGTTTGGCTCTTCTCAACCAATGTCGTTCAGAACACCACTATTCCTGAACAGTCGAATCAGCAGTTAGACCAGTCCAGAGTTACGCACCAACCTTCTACTTCCTCTAATTCTTCCTCTCCTCCTTCATCTTCGCTTGATGGGGCTGGCAAAGCCAAAAGTCAAGTTCCTAAGGAGAAGAAGGAAAAGAAGAAGAAAGAGAAGAAGAAGAAGGAGCCAAAAGCGACTGGGGGCAAATGAGTGTCGTCTAACGAAAATCCACACACTGCACTGACCAGGCCTAAATCGACATGTGTCATTTGCAAGGTGTTAGTGCTTGGAATTCACCTAGGCTGAGATAGACAAACTCTCAAGGCTACATCAAACCATTTCACCTCGTAGCTAACCCTACGAGGTATGAGAAGGCTCTCTCGGGTCAGATTTGATAGATCTTTCAATATGATTAGGCTGACCAATTAAGAATAAAGATTTTAGGCTAGTAAATTGATAAGGGAGGTTGATTTAAAGATTTTTGGGGTTTTTTGGTGGCAATTGGAGGGAGTGCAATTCAGGGTGCGGGGATTGGGCTCAGTTTTTGCAGGGGGTTCTTTGGGGCAAGGTAGGAACTTGTGCTGATGCCTTTGGCTTGGATGAGTGATCAGGGAAGAAAGAGAGGAGGTTAAAGAGGGCAAAGAAGGACTTTGAATCCTCTTTAAACAGTGGAAAACATAGATATTGAACAGAATTAAAAGCTGAGCATGGCATGCATGAATTCAAACTTTATCACTTCATCTTGTTCAAATAGCAGCAAAGAAAGAGAGATGTAACACATAAACAACCTTACAGTAACAATTAGAAGACACACCATCAACACAATGATCCACAAGAATCCACAATGAAATATGCAAAACCCTGGCTTTCCTTTCCTTAAATTGCAGAAATAGATGTACAATACACAATAATGTTTCTCCCACAAGAGTCCAACCATGAAAATGAGAAGGAGAGAGCATAATATAGACCATCTAGACCATCTAACTCCTTTCCCCACCTCTAGGGGTCCAGCTCAGATTCCTAGGGGCAGTTTGAACTAATTCTAAATTAAGCACTAGATAATAGGCAGTCCAACAACTTGCCTCTATTACTTAGCTAACTGATTCATGCATTAATTATTCACTTTTTACATCAAGGAAGCTTCTAGAAGGGTAAAGAGAGATAAAATCTATCAAAGTGCCATGAAAATATTACATTTATCCATTATCTACAAGTAAAAATAGTCAACCATAGTCAAAACAGTGTTTTTTGACAAAAAAGGTCAATTCTGGCAAAGCTGGCTCGAATGGTCGCGCCCCCTGTTCAAATGGTCACGCCCCTTTGCAGCAACTTTTGAGTGGGTTCCACTGGTCCAAATTAGGTGCAAGATGGCTCATTGGAAAGCTTGGTCTGTCTACTTTCCATCCCAAGTGGAATTTCTGAATTTGGAGTTGTTTTTCCCCCTCAAAAACCATTTCTCCCAAGGTCACTTTCTGCAACTCAAAAAGTGGGCAGAAAGTCATTTTTTTGATGTATTTTGAGCTTTTGGAGGCTCAAATCTCAAAATCAGGCTTCTCCCAAGTATTGGTAATTTTTCTCTTTGCATGCCCTTTCCAAAAATGCCAAGTTTTCAAAATTCCGAGCAGTCCTCCAAAATGGATTCCACGGGAAAAACCTGTAATTTTACCAAAAATTTGCAAAATGCTCCAAAATTCTCAAAATTTTCAGATTTTGATGCTAGATCAAGCCTGATCAGTACCATTATGAGTGAGGGATGCCTCAGCCAAGATACGGAGTGGGTTTGTCCTTTTCTTCTTCTTCTGGGCCTCTGACAGCTTCCTTTGGAGAATTTTCATTTTAGCCTTGCAAACATGCAATCTTGCCCAATAGTGTGTTTTCATGTTGCGTAGCAGCTCTTTGTCATGATTTGCCTTCTCCAACAATCTCTCCAAGTGTGCATTCACACTGATAAGCATGGACTCCCGATCAGTAGGCAATGGGTCACCGGGCCTCCTACGGTTCAAAGTTCCATCATTGCGGATCCTCCATAGCTCATCAAGTTCTTTTTCTTCTTCTAATTGTTTGGTGCGCTGTTCTAGATAAGTGATGGTCCATTGAGCCATTTGGAGCTTTTGCTGCAACACGAGGTTCTCCTCCTCTCTCTGCCTGATAATCTCATAAAAATCTGAAGGAGGAGAGCGGGCATCACGACCAATGAAATCATCATGTGCCTCGCCAACTGCCTCATCCTCAACCATGGGCTGCTTGCCCTCTCGTACTGCATGTGCCGATGAAGAAAGCGAGGCCCCTTCCACCTAGTGTGGAGATAACACTCGCTGCTCTGAAGATGATGACGAGACCCCTTCCACCGGCTGTGGAGAAAGTACTCGTCGAGTTGCTGCAAATAAGGTCCTATGACCTCTCTGATATGTGACCCTAGGAGAAGAAGCCATGTGTCTCGGAATGCTGGTCTCGGGCTGATGTGATGGCCCTCCCTCCTTGTGAACTGCCTCTGGCTCTGGATGTGGCTGTGTAAAAAACTCTCGGGAGATAAAATCTGCCCAAGGAATGCCCTGCTGGCTCAGCTGATAGGAAACTACTAGCTGAATAAGACCATGATGGCATAGGCTCCGAAGTTGTTGTACTAGGGTCTGTCTCTGAAAGATAGAGACCATCCTCTGAGTGTCGTGAAATAAGTATGCTGAGATGTTCATCATCCTCACTCTGGTGAAGTGCATTAGCATGCGGATATGACCAGGACCTACCCGTGAGAATCTCCCCTCGCATGTGAAGTAGTGCATAATGAGTCTCATGATATCTACATACTCTGCTCGGAGGAACTTGATAGGAAAGTTCCTTGTCAAGTTACGCACATGTGTAGGCCTGACATATGGCTCATAGTATACTAGATCCAGCCACTTGCGCTTTGGCCACACCTCACCCACATTGGGTATCCCGGTAGCCTCTGTGATAGCCTCTGGAGAAAACACAAAATTCACCCCTGCAAGGGTGACCTGCCTATCATGGAGATGTAGGACAAACAACCGGGCCAACTCTCTGTGATGCTGAATGTGTGACAGCCTCTCACAAAACTGATAACAAGCCATGTGCTGAAAACAAGCCACTGCCAATGGTCAAGCCTGCAACTCTGTCAATGATGTGGGCTCTTCTCTCCTGTGGTGACCACCTTTGCCTCCCCTATGAGGCCTCCGCTGTGTCTCAATCTCAGAAGATGATGATCGTTCATCACCTTGCTCATTAGTCTCAGTAGTTGACATGGTGTTGTTATTGAGCAAGGTGGAATAAACAAGTCAAAATGACCGCTGCCCTGCCTGCAAAATGTTGTGAAGTATGCTGTTTTCAAGGGGAAACATCATGAGGGACGTGTTAGGGGAGGGAATTTACATATAGGAAAGGGAAAAATATATATAATCAGGGAATTTTGAAGGAAAACATCACATAATGCTAAACATGTCATTCCATCTTTCAACATTTGCAAATCAATACTTTATTTAGGGAAACTGTGTTTTTTAAGCATCAAGGGAAAGGACAATGAAAATCTTCATGATGGAGGGGAGGATGTCATGGGCATAGGGGGATAGGGAAGCATCACTTATGTACAAGTAACAGGCAGCTCATTTCATTTTGCTTTTGCATGTCCTTGAGGAGCATACTCTGTTTTTTATAACTTTTGGAATGGCCATTTGATGCTTTGGGAAACAGGGAGTTAGGGTATTTGATTGCAAGAGGAAGGGAGAGGGGATTGCTGTGATTATGTTACAATGGAAGGGAGAGGGAATTGGTAATTTGGGAATTAGGGAAAAGAGAGGATATTAGGAATTAGGTTTAGGGGGACAATGAAACCTTTTTAATAATCACTGCCAACTAATTTTCGTAACAGCAATTCATTTAGGACAGTGGCAGCTTCATCATGCTTTTACCATGGGGAATTAGGGTTTCACTGTGTGCTTTGATCGTAGGGAGGGACATTCAATTTGCATAAGGAGTTTTGCATGAAGGGAAATGCAATTGAATTAGGGTTTTAATATAGGGAATAGATAGGGAAAAACAGAGTTCTAGGAAAGGGAGATGATACCATGTTACTGCAAACTCTAACCACAGCAAGACTGCTCTTTTTGGATAACTAGCAGCTGATACCTTTAATGAATTTTATCATGAATTTTACACAGCTTGTAACCTTTGACATCATACAGCAATATGACATTTTTCTTTATTTTTTTTAAGGATATGCAAATGGTAATTTTCACTGTTTTTACAATTTCTTGTGTGCATGCCTTGTCATCACTTTTCTTTTTGTTTTTTTACAATGTTTTCCTTTTTACTTTGCTGTGTATACTAGTGTTTAGGTTTTGAGCATATAACATGGTAAAAATTAGGGTTTGAAATGGTTTAGAAGGGGTTAGGGTTTCATAGGATTTGGGGGTAGGGTTTGTATGGTTAATTTGCAAATATGATTAATGAATATGACATTTTAACACTTGTGATTTAACATGGGAAAATAATGGAAGGGAATAAAGGAAAAATCACCTTGAAAAACGAACAAACTATCAAAGCATATGCTTGCAAAACAACCATCATTTAACCTATTTTTCATTGTTTTCTTGCATGAAAAAACATGACCATAAATCTCCTTTGAAACCATGACACACTCATAAACTTGATAAAGGAGGCATACCTTGGAAAAAACCCAAGCAAATTTGGAGAAATTTGGAGTTTGGATGAATTTTGGTGAGTTTTCTGTGCAAGCGGACGAAATGGTCGCGCACCACCCTGGAATGGTCGCGCACCACTGGAATGGTCGCGCCTGTGTAAATTTACACAGGGAAATGCTCGTGGAATGGTCGCGCACCACCCAGGTGGTCGCGCACACCTGTGGAATGGTCGCGCACCTTCCCAAGCGCTGGATTTGCAGAAAATTGCCACGAAATCGCCTTCTTTGCCTCTAGCACGAAATTTTCACTTTCAATTGCACAATAAGAGTGACTAAAGAGGGAAGTTAGCTTTTATAGGGTCATTTTAAAAAAAAATTAACTTTAGAACCCACTTTCTAATGTTTTCAACTTGCTTTTCTTTTTAACACTGTTTAGAGTCTTTTTGTCCTAAAATGAGCTCTTTTGATGCGTTTGACTCCGTTCTTTTTGCAGGTTGACCGCCTGATGGACTGTAGTGAAGGAACCAGGGTTGTTGCCGGCACTTTTACAAATTTTTGGAAATTTCTTTATTTTTACAAATTCCTCATGGCCTTGGACTTAAAAACAGGGTTTTTTAAATCCAAGGCATAAAGTGAGCTATAGCTGAAGAAAATGATAATGAAACATATGTACAAAATTCCTTCCGGCTTGCTAGGCACTTACTGACCATGACTCATTACCTTGAAATGATTTTGACTCAAAACCCTAGACCTAAGACCATGGGATCTCAAGACAAAAAAAATAAGAACAAGCATGACTCAATTACATTGTTGTATGACCTGATCCAGCAAAGCCAAGAAGGGAACAAAGACCAGCTCCTCCATTCAGTGTTATGGCATGCCTAGTGGGATGCAACACTGATGAGACACCTATAAATGCATATGCAAAGAGTTATTGATCACTGATGGAGGGCTCAAGACCGACACTAACATTGGCTCCAATGGGGATGGCAGCTCTTTGGAGGTGCCAAGAACTTCAGACCTCTTGGGAGAGCAGACCAGTGCTTTATTCATTGGGCAATGGAGTCAACTAATAGAAAAAATAACCAACTCAAAAAGACTTTATTTGACTTTGACTATAAGCGGAAAACCATCAAAGGACTATGACTCAGACCAACTGACTTTTTTGCAGAAAATAAACAAACTGAAAATCCCACACCAACCAATCTTCATGCTTGGAATTATAGCCTTCACTTCGGGCCCCAAACCAAGAATGAAAGATCAGTTCACACTTGCTGTAGTAAAGTAAAATGATATGTACAATGAAGATGATTTAGAGCAGCATTGCTCAAGCATGATATTTCTTGAGAAGCCGGCCATTCACCGACCCACCGGGACATTCATCGCCATTCAATTCCTTAAGAATGAAAGCGTTAGGACCACGATATGCAGCAATCTTATAAGGACCTTTCCACAGATTATCAAACTTACCGTGCTTACCTTTGTCCTCATTTCGAGCATCCCATCTCAAAACAACATCCTCTAGCTGAAAATTTTCTGATTTTGCCTTCTTATCATAGATCTTCTTGATGCGTTCTTGCAGTTTCAAAGAGTTTTGGAGGACTTCTTCCCTTGTCTGCTGTAGGTGGACCATTTGACTGATTCTCCGTTGCATTGGATCCATATCTTCTCCCGTTTCTTGAATTAACTTTGCGACCGGTACACTAAGTGATGTAGGAAAAACCGCATCAACTCCGTAAACAATCTCAAATGGCGACATTCCTATTGATTTCTTTTGGCTCACCCGATCAGCCCACAGTGCATTGACCAACTTCTTATGCCAACTTTTCTTGTTGATCTCCATCATCTTCTTGATAATGTTCACTAGTGACTTATTTGATGATTCAGCCAGCCCATTACCTTGCGGATGATAAGCGGTGGAGTGACCCAAACTGATATTGTACTTATAACAAAAATCCACCATCTTTTTTGACTTGAAAGAAACTGCATTATCTGTGATCAATTTGAATGGACAACCAAAACGGGACAAGATATTAGTTTCAAGAAAGGAGATAATTACTGAGTTTGTGGCCTGCCGAGTAGGGATTGCTTCTATCCACTTAGTGAAGTAGTCGGTAGCGGTCAAAATCCATCTATGCTGCCCGGATGAAGCTGGGTGTATCTCACCAATGAAATCAAGGCCCCACTGCTGAAAAGGTGCACTAATTTCCACCGGCTTGAGAGGCAATGGCTGCAATCTTTGTTTCCCTTGAAATATTTGGCACTCATGGCAGCTCTTCACCGCTTTGTATACATCAGAAAAAAGGGATGGCCAATAGAAACCAGCTCTCAAAATCTTGTTGGCTGTAGTTTTCCAAAATAAATGACCTCCACAATCACTTTTATGGAAGTCCTCTACCGTTGCTTTCGCTTCTTCTTCAACCAAACAATTCAGCAGGATGCCTCCGGGATCTTTCCAATACAATGCTGATTTCATGATGCAAAATTTAGCGGTCTTCAATTTCAAAGTCCTTGCTTTGTTCTTTGACATTCCAGGAGGCGCGGACACATTCTGAAGTACATACACTATATCAGCATACCAAGGAGAATTAATGAAAATATCTGATACCTGAACTGCTGAATTTTCTCCTTCACCATCAGACAAGGCTGCAATCAAGTTGATGTCAAGGGCGTGAAGGTTTGTTTCAGCCATTAGTTTAGCAAGTCCTTGTCCTTTAATCAGCTTGGTGGGCTTGATTTCAACATCATACTCCAAAAGAGCAGCAATCCACTTGCCTCTTCTACCTTCCGGCTCTGTTTGCATCAAGACATCCTTTACCGCTGGATTAGGAACATAAGCTAAGACATGAGAATGAAGAATATAAACCCGGAAATCTTTCAATGCCTTAATAAGGGCCAACGCTTGTTTCTCAATGATGTTATAGTTTAATGCCCCATCTCTAATGATCCGGCTGAAAAATGCAATTGGTCTTTCAACACCCTCTCTCTTTTGCATTAATACCGCTGCTAGTGTATGCTCGGAAGCGAAAGAAAACAATATGAAATCCTGAGTATAATCAGGGCTGATTAAGGTTGGGGCTGAAGATAAGATTACCTTGATTAAGTTGAAGGATTTGACCGCCTCCTCGGTCCATTTAATCTCGCTGTCCTTCCGAAGCATGTTGGTCATTTCCCTTAAGTGCTCTGCAAGATTAGGAATGAAGCGACGCAGAAAATTTAATTTACCATTAAAAGATTGTATCTCCTTCTTGTTTCGGGGCTGTTCTAGCTGCTGAATTGCCTCCACTCTTGCGGGATCAATACGTATACCATCTTTGGAAATGATATGTCCCAACAATTTACCTTCACTCATGGCGAAGAGACTCTTTTTTGGATTTAAAGAAATGCCATATTTTCTACATTTTTGAAAAACTTTCGTCAAATGAAAAAGATGCTCCTCATCGGATTTGGAAAATACTGTTAAGTCATCAAGATATACCACTAAGAATATGTCCTTTTCATTGGCAAAGGCCATATCCATAGCTCGCTGAAATGTAGCACCTGCATTCTTCAAACCAAAAGGCATTTTAGCATAATGGAATGTTCCCCAAGGCGTAGTGAAGGCTGTCTTATCACGGTCATCCTCATGGACTAAGATCTGATTGTAGCCGGAGTATCCATCTAACAATGACATCTTTGAGGCACCTACTACTCGCTGCAATATGTGATCCATCTTTGGCAGCGGATAGTTATCCTTGAGAGATACCTTGTTTAAATTTCTAAAATCTATGCATAACCGAATCTCACCGGTTTTGTTTCTCACAGGCACTAGGTTGGAGATCCAATCTGAAAAGCGAATGGGAACTATGATTCCGGACTTGTAGAGCCTATTGACCTCTTTCTCAATCAAAGGCAGCAACTTGGGATTGATCCTCCGCAACTTTTGCCGAAAAGGCTTTTGATTTGGCTTTATAGGAATAGTGTGCTGGATGATGCTTGTATCATATGTCTTTAAGTCTGAATAATCCCAAGCAAAGACATTAGAATAAGATGACAATAATCTGATATATTGACTTTTTACCTTGGGTGGTAATGCTTTAGATAACTTGACCATCCTTGGATTGTCGGCTGTCCCGAGATTCACATCTTCAACACCTTCATCCGTTGGCTTCAAGGTTGGCTTGCGGGCCACATCATCTTGATCAAATAATTCTTCTAAAGGAATCAAACCTTTTGGAATATAATTATCTTTGAGCTGCAAAACATCCATTTGATTAACTCCTTCAGGTTCTATGTCAATTGAGATTTCTTCAAATTTACCTTCTCCATGCAAGAAATCTTTGATTTCCTCGTCATCTTGAAATACTTGCCAACATCTTTGATTATCCGGGACTGTAGGACGATGCTTCACATAGATTTCGAACTTGTTGCTTGAATTCATTGGTATCTTCAAATTACTTGCTGCCTTTGCCAATGCATCCGCAACACCATTTTGTATCCGGGGTATGCATGTTAAAGTATGCTCTGAAAACCGCTTCAAAATGTCTAGAACGGCATTGCGATAAGCCCGCATACGAGGATGTTTAGCTTGAAATTCCCCCTTTACTTGTTTGATCACTAACTCGGAGTCGCCATAAACTGCTATCTTCTTTGCTTTTAATTTCCGGAGGATTTTCAAACCAGCTATAAGGGCCTCATATTCAGCTTCATTATTCGAACAATCAAAAGCCAATTTGTAAGAGCAAACTTGTACCTTGTTTGGAACTTGTTTAGAGACTGAAAATGGACTGCGGATCCATACACCAATGCCTGCTCCATCGCTGCCTACTGCCCCTTCGAAATCCATGGTCCAAAGACCCTCTTCATCATCATCCAAGGGCTGTACTTGTGATGTTGTTGCAGTCATGACTTGCTGCCCATTTGTCTCAGCAATTGACCTTATGACAGCAGTCTTTTCTTCACTATCTTTCCTCAATGTTTCTCTGAAATCTTCAGCAATGCCTGGGATATCTTCTATCTGAACTAATTGGCTATCTACTTCATTAAAACTATCAGCAAATAAAACATAGGATTCTAGATCTGTCTGTACATAGTTTACAGGATGATTCACTGGTTTTTCCTTGCTTGTAATCATATACTTCATCTTTTGCTCTCGATAGACTTTCCTCATTTGTCCAAACACCGGAATAGTGGCATATGAAAAGTCCAGCTGTAAAGTACCTTTAAGTTTTGATCCCCATGACCTTGAAAGGAGCATGCCAAACCTTGGAGGAATGTCTGCTACTACCACATCCATCAAGAGATTCTTTGCGGGAATTTGATCCAAGCTAACAACTAAATCTTTAATCAGACCGATACATCTAACTCGGCTGGAATCAAATGAGTATAGATCATGGTACTTACGAGTTATATCAAGTCCTAACTTCTCCATTATTGCCTTTGGCATTAAATTGTGTGATGCTCCCGAATCAAACATAGCATTATGAAGCACATAATCATGAATTCTCAAGCTGATATAGAATGGTGGGACATCGCTTTCCGGTGACTCACCATTGAGAGCTGGCCCAAAGATCAATTCCGGCTGATCATCCTCCACATTAACCGCATCTAACATTGGATCAGTATTGAACATCTTAGAAATTTGTGCTCTGTAAGTAGTGTTCTTCATGACTTCTGTAAGCGGAATGGACAATTTCAATTTTGAGACTTCATTCTCAATGCTGAATGTTTGACTTCTCTCACTTTCTTTGGCCGGATTATCTCTTTTTTCTGCTCTATCTTTAGGTACATTTGATGGCTGATCCATCATGTTTGCTGGAGCTATTGGGGCTGATGAAGAATCCATGACTTCTTTACCTTTTCTTTGTGGAACAGCAGCACCATTCTTTGCCACATTTTCTGCCCTCTTTTGAAGTGGATGTATAGGTACTGTTCGGTTTCTCAGTTGTCTCTCTTTGCCTTGTTGAGCTGATAAAGCATGTAGATAACCTCTTTGATATTCCTCAGACTCATCTTGAAGTGCCACATCATTAGATAGAATGTAATGCTCATCTTGAGGTGCATAAGCATTACTTACCAGCTCATCTTCTTCTGTGATGTAAGTGGGCATGTCATCGGGAGTGAAAAAATGATTTTCTTCACCGGGACCTTCACCCTCATCATCAGATTCTTGAGTAACATAGTTTTACTGAAATGGGGGTTGGATCGGTTGCTGTACTGCCGCCTCTTGTCCTCGTGGCTCCCGCTGTTTTATCCTATATTGGGGCTGCTGTTGTTGACCTCTGAAATTTGGGTTTCAAACTTGAGGTTCCGGTTTGCCAAGATTAAGATTTTGGAATGCCTTTTTCATCTCTTCCACTATCCGAAGAACTTGAGAAGTGGATGCTGCCTCTTCTTTGATTGTGACCTTCTTTTCCGCTTTCATCCTTGCCCTTTTGTCATTCAAATTAGCCTCCACACTGACTGCAATTTTCTGCATTTCCTCCAAAGTAAGAGGATCTCGGTCCCGTAGTGAGTAGGCCATCTCCGGATCAAAACCATTCGGGAACTTAAGCAATGCAGACTTTCTTGATGGTTTCAAATCATCGGGTATAGCATTATACACTGAATTAAATCTGATTATATAATCTTGAACCGACTCACCCGGATTTCGCTTGAGGTTGTTGTACTCAGCATTGATTTGTAGCGGGTCTTTTCTGATTTCCCATCGGTCCAAGAATTGATCTTCCAGTGCTTGAAAGGTGGTGATGCTGTTAGCTGCCAACCCTCTGAACCATTTTCTTACTTCTCCGGCAAATGTTTGCACGAACAACCGCATGGTAACATCTTCTTCATCTAACTCATATAGATCAAAGAAAGTGGACATTTTATCGATATGTTGCTGTGTTGTAATACTCTGTGGAGTGCCATCGAACATGGGAATTTTGCTTTGGTAATCAGCCGGCATATCATGAAGATTAGCAGGCAATACAAGTGGGGCAAACCGGGCTGCCATTGCTCTAGGCGGGGGAGGTGAAGGAGTAGGATGTGTTTGAGGAGGGGGAGGTGGGAGTATAATAACAGGGGCTGTAACAATAGGGAGAGAAGTTTGTGGAGTTTGGGGAGTCAGAGGAGTAGGAGAAGAAGGCGGAGAACCAGCTGCGGATTCGGGATATGTGATTATAGGTGAAACTGAAACATAAGGAGGATAAGCTTGCTTGTGTGCCGTGATAGTGGATCTGATATGTCCAGAGATATTTTCAAGGAAATCAGCAAGAGTGGTAGCTTGTATCTGTGTCTGAAGATGTCTTAAGATGAAATGTTCAACCTCCACATTATGTCTTTCAAATTCAACAGCAGCTGCAAAATTAGGATCAAGGACTAAAGAATCGAGTGCACTTTCAGACTTAACTTTAAACAACGATAACTCAAAACTTTCATCAAAGTCTAAATCTTCAAGATAATCAAAAATAGCCAGGCATGAATTAGATCTGACAATTGGTCTTGGATCAGTAGCCAGCTTGTTTTTGCAAATAGACTAGGAAAGGAAAAACCACTCAGCCGTATGAAAACTCTTAGCCTATCATCCAAAGCTTAGAGTCCATAATGATACTGGGACAAAAATGTCAATGAAGCGAGGGTTTCAAAAGCTCACGGAGATTGACTGAAGCAGCGTTTATCTACTAACGCTGATGTAAAACAAGAGCGTTTTCGAAGGCTTCTGGCGTAACTTCAGGCTCCGTCTAAGACTTAAGAAATCACACTACAATGAGAAATTTACAAATTTGGTTTTTTCCCCAGTATGGTCGCCAATATGTTAGCGCTTGGAATTCACCTAGGCTGAGATAGACAAACTCTCAAGGCTACATCAAACCATTTCACCTCGTAGCTAGCCCTACGAGGTATGAGAAGGCTCTCTCGGGTCAGATTTGATAGATCTTTCAATATGATTAGGCTGACCAATTAAGAATAAAGATTTTAGGCTAGTAAATTGATAAGGGAGGTTGATTTAAATATTTTTGGGGTTTTTTGGTGGCAATTGGAGGGAGTACAATTCAGGGTGCGGGGATTGGGCTCAGTTTTTGCAGGGGGTTCTTTGGGGCAAGGTAGGAACTTGTGCTGATGCCTTTGGCTTGGATGAGTGATCAGGGAAGAAAGAGAGGAGGTTAAAGAGGGCAAACAAGGACTTTGAATCCTCTTTAAACAGTGGAAAACATAGATATTGAACATAATTAAAAGCTGAGCATGGCATGCATGAATTCAAACTTTATCACTTCATCTTGTTCAAATAGCAGCAAAGAAAGAGAGATGTAACACATAAACAAACTTACAGTAACAATTAGAAGACACACCATCAACACAATGATCCACAAGAATCCACATTGAAATCTGCAAAACCCTGGCTTTCCTTTCCTTAAATTGCAGAAATAGATGTACAATACACAATAATGTTTCTCCCACAAGAGTCCAACCATGAAAATGAGAAGGAGAGAGCATAATATAGACCATCTAGACCATCTAACTCCTTTCCCCACCTCTAGGGGTCGAGCTCAGCTTCCTAGGGGCAGTTTGAACTAATTCTAAATTAAGCACTAGATAATAGGCAGTCCAACAACTTGCCTCTATTACTTAGCTAACTGATTCATGCATTAATTATTCACTTTTTACATCAAGGAAGCTTCTAGAAGGGTAAAGAGAGATAAAATCTATCAAAGTTCCATGAAAATATTACATTTATCCATTATCTACAAGTAAAAATAGTCAACCATAGTCAAAATAGTGTTTTTTGACAAAAAAGGTCAATTCTGGCAAAGCTGGCTCGAATGGTCGCGCCCCCTGTTCAAATGGTCGTGCCCCTTTGCAGCAACTTTTGAGTGGGTTCCACTGGTCCAAATCAGGTGCAAGATGGCTCATTGGAAAGCTTGGTCTGTCTACTTTCCATCCCAAGTGGAATTTCTGAATTTGGAGTTGTTTTCCCCCCTCAAAAACCATTTCTCCCAAGGTCACTTTCTGCAACTCAAAAAGTGGGCAGAGCTTTTGGAGGCTCAAATCTCAAAATCAGGCTTCTCCCAAGTATTGGTAATTTTTCTCTTTGCATGCCCTTTCCAAAAATGCCAAGTTTTCAAAATTCCGAGCAGTCCTCCAAAATGGTCTCACCCGGGGTGAGACCATTCCACGAGAAAAACCTGTAATTTTACCAAAAATTTGCAAAATGCTCCAAAATTCTCAAAATTTTCAGATTTTGATGCTAGATCAAGGCTGATCAGTACCATGATGAGTGAGGGATGCCTCAGCCAAGATACGGAGTGGGTTTGTCCTTTTCTTCTTCTTCTGGGCCTCTGACAGCTTCCTTTGGAGAATTTTCATTTTAGCCTTGCAAACATGCAATCTTGCCCAATAGTGTGTTTTCATGTTGCGTAGCAGCTCTTTGTCACGATTTTCCTTCTCCAACAATCTCTCCAAGTGTGCATTCACACTGATAAGCATGGACTCCCGATCAGCAGGCAATGGGTCACCGGGCCTCCTACGGTTCAAAGTTCGATCATTGCGGATCCTCCATAGCTCATCAAGTTCTTTTTCTTCTTCTAATTGTTTGGTGCGCTGTTCTAGATAAGTGATGGTCCATTGAGCCATTTGGAGCTTTTGCTGCAACACGAGGTTCTCCTCCTCTCTCTGCCTGATAATCTCATAAAAATCTGAAGGAGGAGAGCGGGCATCACGACCAATGAAATCATCATGTGCCTCGCCAACTGCCTCATCCTCAACCATGGGCTGCTTGCCCTCTCGTACTGCCTGTGCCGATGAAGAAAGCGAGGCCCCTTCCACCTGGTGTGGAGATAACACTCGCTGCTCTGAAGATGATGACGAGACCCCTTCCACCGGCTGTGGAGAAAGTACTCGTCGAGCTGCTGCAAATAAGGTCCTATGACCTCTCTGATATGTGACCCTAGGAGAAGAAGCCATGTGTCTCGGAATGCTGGTCTCGGGCTGATGTGATGGCCCTCCCTCCTCGTGAACTGCCTCTGGCTCTGGATGTGGCTGTGTAAAAAACTCTCGGGAGATAAAATCTGCCCAAGGAATGCCCTGCTGGCTCAGCTGATAGGAAACTACTAGCTGAATAAGACCATGATGGCATAGGCTCCGAAGTTGCTGTACTAGGGTCTGTCTCTGAAAGATAGAGACCATCCTCTGAGTGTCGTGAAATAAGTATGCTGAGATGTTCATCATCCTCACTCTGGTGAAGTGCATTAGCATGCGGATATGACCAAGACCTACCCGTGAGAATCTCCCCTCGCATGTGAAGTAGTGCATAATGAGTCTCATGATATCTACATACTCTGCTCGAAGGAACTTGATAGGAAAGTTCCTTGTCAAGTTACGCACATGTGTAGGCCTGACATATGGCTCATAGTATACTAGATCCAGCCACTTGCGCTTCGGCCACACCTCACCCACATTGGGTATCCCGGTAGCCTCTGTGATAGCCTCTGGAGAAAACACAAAATTCACCCCTGCAAGGGTGACCTGCCTGTCATGGAGATGTAGGACAAACAACCGGGCCAACTCTCTGTGATGCTGAATGTGTGACAGCCTCTCACAAAACTGATAACAAGCCATGTGCTGAAAACAAGCCACTGCCAATGGGCAAGCCTGCAACTCTGTCAATGATGTGGGCTCTTCTCTCCTGTGGTGACCACCTTTGCCTCCCCTACGAGGCCTCCGCTGTGTCTCAATCTCAGAAGATGATGATCGGTCATCACCTTGCTCATTAGTCTCAGTAGTTGACATGGTGTTGTTATTGAGCAAGGTGGAATAAACAAGTCAAAATGACCGCTGCCCTGCCTGCAAAATGCTGTGAAGTATGCTGTTTTCAAGGGGAAACATCATGAGGGACGTGTTAGGGGAGGGAATTTACATATAGGAAAGGGAAAAATATATATAAGCAGGGAATTTTGAAGGAAAACATCACATAATGCTAAACATGTCATTCCATCTTTCAACATTTGCAAATCAATACTTTATTTAGGGAAACTGTGTTTTTTAAGCATCAAGGGAAAGGACAATGAAAATCTTCATGATGGAGGGGAGGATGTCATGGGCATAGGGGGATAGGGCAGCATCACTTATGTACAAGTAACAGGAAGCTCATTTCATTTTGCTTTTGCATGTCCTTGAGGAGCATACTCTGTTTTTTATAACTTTTGGAATGGCCATTTGATGCTTTGGGAAACAGGGAGTTAGGGTATTTGATTGCAAGAGGAAGGGAGAGGGGATTGCTGTGATTATGTTACAATGGAAGGGAGAGGGAATTGGTAATTTGGGAATTAGGGAAAAGAGAGGATATTAGGAATTAGGTTTAGGGGGACAATGAAACCTTTTTAATAATCACTGCCAACTAATTTTCGTAACAACAATTCATTTAGGACAGTGGCAGCTTCATCATGCTTTTACCATGGGGAATTAGGGTTTCACTGTGTGCTTTGATCGTAGGGAGGGACATTCAATTTGCATAAGGAGTTTTGCATGAAGGGAAATGCAATTGAATTAGGGTTTTAATATAGGGAATAGATAGGGAAAAACAGAGTTCTAGGAAAGGGAGATGATACCATGTTACTGCAAACTCTAACCATAGCAAGACTGCTCTTTTTGGATAACTAGCAGCTGATACCTTTAATGAATTTTATCATGAATTTTACATACCTTGTAACCTTTGACATCATACAGCAAGATGACATTTTTCTTTATTTTTTTTAAGGCTATGCAAATGGTAATTTTCACTGTTTTTACAATTTCTTGTGTGCATGCCTTGTCATCACTTTTCTTTTTGTTTTTTTACAATGTTTTCCTTTTTACTTTGCTATGTATACTAGTGTTTAGGTTTTGAGCATATAACATGGTAAAAAATTAGG
Source organism: Pinus tabuliformis (assembly GCA_031772625.1). Lineage (NCBI taxonomy): Eukaryota > Viridiplantae > Streptophyta > Pinopsida > Pinales > Pinaceae > Pinus > Pinus tabuliformis. The sequence goes on along the minus strand of CM062810.1, from coordinate 104,561,290 downwards.
GTTTGAAATGGTTTAGAAGGGGTTAGGGTTTCATAGGATTTTGGGGTAGGGTTTGTATGGTTAATTTGCAAATATGATTAATGAATATGACATTTTAACACTTGTGATTTAACATGGGAAAATAATGGAAGGGAATAAAGGAAAAATCACCTTGAAAAACGAACAAACTATCAAAGCATATGCTTGCAAAACAACCATCATTTAACCTATTTTTCATTGTTTTCTTGCATGACAAAACATGTCCATAAATCTCCTTTGAAACCATGACACACTCATAAACTTGATAAAGGAGGCATACCTTGGAAAAAACCCGAGCAAATTTGGAGAAATTTGGAGTTTGGATGAATTTTGGTGAGTTTTCTGTGCAAGCGGACCAAATGGTCGCGCACCACCCTGGAATGGTCGCGCACCACTGGAATGGTCGCGCCTGTGTAAATTTACACAGGGAAATGCTCGTGGAATGGTCGCGCACCACCCAGGTGGTCGCGCACACCTGTGGAATGGTCGCGCACCTTCCCAAGCGCTGGATTTGCAGAAAATTGCCACGAAATCGCCTTCTTTGCCTCTAGCACGAAATTTTCACTTTCAATTGCACAATAAGAGTGACTAAAGAGGGAAGTTAGCTTTTATAGGGTCATTTTAAAAAAAAATTAACTTTAGAACCCACTTTCTAATGTTTTCAACTTGCTTTTCTTTTTAACACTGTTTAGAGTCTTTTTGTCCTGAAATGAGCTCTTTTGATGCGTTTGACTCCGTTCTTTTTGCAGGTTGACCGCCTGATGGATTGTAGTGAAGGAACCAGGGTTGTTGCCGGCACTTTTACAAATTTTTGAAAATTTCTTTATTTTTACAAATTCCTCATGGCCTTGGACTTAAAAACAGGGTTTTTTAAATCCAAGGCATAAAGTGAGCTATAGCTGAAGAAAATGATAATGAAACATATGTACAAAATTCCTTCCGGCTTGCTGGGCACTTACTGACCATGACTCATTACCTTGAAATGATTTTGACTCAAAACCCTAGACCTAAGACCATGGGATCTCAAGACAAAAAAAATAAGAACAAGCATGACTCAATTACATTGTTGTATGACCTGATCCAGCAAAGCCAAGAAGGGAACAAAGACTAGCTCCTCCATTCAGTGTTATGGCATGCCTAGTGGGATGCAAAATTGACACTGATGAGACACCTATAAATGCATATGCAAAGAGTTATTGATCACTGATGGAGGGCTCAAGACCGACACTAACACAAGGGAGACCACTTTCACAGAGATTGTCCCTGCATCCCTCGGATACTAAGGGACTGGTCTCCCCGTTTGCACAATCCGGTGGCGTCAACCTCTGATAGCCATGTTGAAAGCACACTGTCAACTAGCGAAAGTGAAGTCCCAGGACAAAAAGGGAGAGCTAGATCTCCTTGTAAACTGTGCAAAGGCAATCACGCCATCCATCGTTGTCCCTTCTTAAACGAAGCTAAAAGAGTTTTGGATGATTGTCCGGTTTCACCGTTACGACTTCCTCCTGGATATAAAAAACTCTTACCGAGTCCTTCGTTAGTTGAAAATCCAGCTGGCCCGCTCAAGTGGTCAGCTGAAGCGCCGGTCATTGAAGATGAACCAGCTGAATCCATACCCGACGAAAGTCAAAAGGTCGAGGCGGCAGTTGACCCGGTCTTGCCTTCAGATGTTTTATCTTCGAATGATACAGTCACTGAGGAGAATAAGGATGACACCGTCCAAATTCTCTTCATCAACACAGAGTCTGAAGAAAACGGGGGCAACCTACCCATTCCTTTATCGCAGGAAGGAAGTTCGTCAGAGCCGTACCCGGCCCTCTACTCGGTCCCACCTCCAAGCAACCTAGTTGTCTCCTTCGACTGGAATCAACTAGGCAGACCCCATTTACCAGCAAGCATACCATTCAAAATTATCGTCCAAATATACAGAATGGTCATGGCTGGCACCATCATTGATGAGGGGGCATCTGTGAGTATCCTTTCCTCTATTGCTTGGAAAGCGCTTGGTTCGCCATCGCTTTTGCCTGAAATGAGAAATCTGACAGGCTTTGATAAAGGAACCAGTCGACCTTTAGGGATCCTCCCCAATGTGCCCATAACATTGAAAGGGAAGACCATTCAAATGAACGTGATGGTCGTTCAAGGACCCTTGGATTATAACCTACTCCTTGGACGAGACTATATTTATTGCATGGGAGCCATCGTCTCCTCACTCTTTAGAGTAATGTGTTTTCCGCACGAAGGAAGAGTGGTCAAGCTCGTGGACCAGCTTTCATTTCCCGGATCATGCATCGCAAATAGTCATATACCATCCCTAAATGGTCTCTTCACGCAAGAAATGTCTCGACCCACGGTCCGTCCTCCCGATGAGCGCGAGTAATTCGGAGGGATATGACTGGAACCCAGGGGGCATGTGTCCTGGTCTGCTTCGGCAGGAAAACTTCGGGTATAGGGTAGGTTTCCGCGGGAGAATATGACTAGTCTGTACCCCATCCGTGATTGAGATAGGGGTTATTCTAGAATAAGATTCTCTTGTCAAAGTTATGTGTGTGGCGCTCGTTGTCACTCACCTTTGTCTATCTCGGTAGACATCGCCAGAGAAGTGTTTTGTTTACACTGTAAATAGAACAATCTTTGGGTAGCCTGTAAGAGGTAGTACCCTTCCTGATAGAACAAATGTTTTGTCAGCTCGAATAAAGGGTGACCCTTCCTGATAAAACAAATGTTTTGTCAGCTCGAATAGAGGGAGACCTCGAAACTCTGTTTTATACCTGGGGGCATGCAAACCTTTTGGAGTGCAAGCAAAGAGCGATTATTTATCTGTTTTTTGGATTAGTCGTTTCCTAACTTGCATAAAGAAAGGAAGTGGGGCAAAAATCTAAATGTTGTAGTTTTATATGAGACATTCTTATCATATGACTGGATTATCGAGCAGTTTTAGCACATAGTTCATGCTCGTTAAAAAATAAACATAAGACCGAGCAAGTGTTTCAACCCGCGTTTAAGCTCGTTAAAAAATGAACTATCCTCCGATAAATAACCACCATGAATGTAACATTATCAGCCATTAAAGCCTTGGTCGTGTTTGCACCGTCACCTCCACTTTTCCATTGGCCGATCATTCACCTCCATTTGATTGTTTACCCATTTTGAGGAACAACTGCGAAGAGTGATTTCACTAGCCATCCTTGTGACACTGCCGTGATTGGAAAATTCCAACCCTTACCTGGAATCAGCTGCTACCCATTTTATCACTCGTTCCTCAAAAGACGAGTCTTCTTTAAGCTATTTTCATCTGACTCGTAAAATATGAAAAGATTACTGAGTTTTGGCCTTCCAGCTTGTTAAAGCGACAGGAAGAGCTATTCCTCCTCTAGATTTTAATCTTTTTGGACCTGAGGGATTATTGCACAAAAAGATCGAGCGCTTGTTTTGTTCGGCTCGTTAAAACTATCGAAAATTCATCCCTTCTGTATTGTTTTATACTTTTTCGGACTTAAGGGATTAGATGACGAAAAAGGAATTCCGGAGTTAACTTTACGTACCTTTTCAGACTCTCTAAAAATGAAAAGGACTGAGTTATCTTTGTCGTTAGACTCGTTAAAAAGATTAATAGCGACAAACTTGTCTTTAGACGAGAACGAGTTTCACTATCGCTAGGCTCGTTAAAACATAGCGATGGGTTTGCCCGAAGGGAAAATTATAGAACAAGCATATGTTATCCTCCTCAAGCTTGACAAAAATAAAGAGGTACTGGTCAGCAATGACTGGGGAAAATTTGGGAAGAAACTCAAAGAACCTTTATTGGTAGCAAGTCGCTCTTGAACATGACACTTCCACTCCGTGCCTGAGTCGGGTTGGGTTGTTTCATTCACCGATCACATCACCATGGTCTCGCCATACCATCCACCTTTGGGGTAAATGCTACCAATCCATCATATAAGTGTCGCCGATATGTTCAAGAGAAGTCATCTAGAGAAGTCACCCGTGTCCCATCCACTACCATACATTATACTTCATTCTTTCATGACCGCCACCCTGAACCATATATCATCAGATCGTTTTCACCTCCATCAAAATCATTTGCTCCGTTCCCTGTCATTGATGTGGGATACATCAAGGCCCTCCTTTGACGGATCACTTCTTGTCGACATCAGCTCATTATCCAAGAAGTTGATCTAGGAACAGCCCCTTCAGTACTTTAAAGCTTGCATGCCTCAATGGCAAGTTTCTCACTTCCGGCGACAGGTATACATCAATGACCTTCGACCGAAAGATTTTGCGTGGTGTTCGACGCCAAGTCCTTTATTCACACCACGTGAATTGTACTGGAGTACCTTGAGGGTCATTATCATTATCGGTGATTCCTCTCGCGCTTGTTAACAGTTTACATCATTGACTGGTAATCAAGCGATGTCTTTCCATGTTCGACTTCAAAACATTTTTCACATGGATCGACTTGTACTTAGAGTGAAGATCGGACAAGATTGAAGACCCCGGATCTAGTTTCCGGGCTGCGATATATATTCAGGAAAAATAAAGACATTGACATGTACAACATTGCAGAACAGATAATCATCCTACCAAAAGGATGATGATTTCATCAGAATCATCAGTCTACCATCAGACGATTATCTGTCCTATGTACATAAAAATGAATTTATAAAGCTGAGCATGGGAATGCCCGCCTCAGCTAGATCATGAAAACAGTATGAAAAATAATGTATTGTATTCTATCTTATTACAGGTCTCCTCCCAGCATTGAAAGAACTTCGGATCCTCCTAATAAAGCATTTCACCTGATAAACGACCTCATACTTTAGGGGGCAACTGTTATAGACATTTTTGTGCCTTACAGCTTTGACCATGAAAAGTTCATAATCCAAGGGATCCAAAGTCCCTAAAAGTGTTGTTCCTGCCCCTAAAGGAACAAGGTCAACCAATGAAAGCTTCTCCCAGAAATTCTCCACCAAAAACTACTCAGAACTAGTCAAATCAGGATCAATTCAGATGCTCCACTAGCTGCCTGCGTTGCAAAGCACCCAAATACATTGGCTAGGTGCATTGCAACGCACTTGAATGCACTACCCAGGTGCGTTGAGCGGGAAATGACAAGTGGCAAAGTCATTCAACGAGGTGGAGAGACAATGGAAGCTTCCAGAATCTTCTCCAATGACACATGCCTCACTGAATTCGACCAGTGATGAGTAAGAGGCTCTCAGTCTCCAAGTGGAAGCAAGAACTGACAGAGAGAAGCCACAAGTCAAAACATAAGCTGACTCATCCTCTCTGCTTACATCTATATATGGATCCCTCATCCCAGAGATCCAGAGGCTGGAATTTTGTACTTTGTAGAGAATTGTTGTTGGTTTGAGATTGAGATTAGTGCATTGGGTGACTTATGCTTTGTTGGAGGTGAGGAAGGGATTCCTTTGCTGGGAGGTAGATGCTGGATCGGGACTCACTTGGTTGTATCTCCTCTTGGACTTTCTTATCATATCAATAAAACTATTTGAGTTTCTCCTACATGCTGTGTATCAATGATGTTTTGTTATATTTGCATGTTTAGCTTAATTTGATCCTAAGCTTTTTATGAATGTAAATCTATATCTTCGTGTAGTTTCTCTCTTCTGTGATCTTGCAGGAATTCGGTGAAGCTGGGCTGGTAAGGGAGCAGGAAGCTGGGAGCTATTGAAGAGAGGAGCGATTGGATCAACAAACTAGCGCAAGAAACAGGTTAGTTTATCCTTCCTCTTCGTCTACATTTCATAAAGAAGAATACTCAAGTAGTTTTTCCTTGTTTGTTGCTAAGGCACTGTCACACCTTAGAGTGGGATAGGGCCGTTCTGAATAGATACATTTCCCAACAACACCACCTTTCACTCCTTCCTGGTGAATGGCATTATGATTTAACTGGTTACCAAGCCAGCATAATGACCTCCATTTTGACACTGAACAATACTTCCTAGGTATACACAAAGGATCATTGTTCCTTTGGTGAAACAAACAACTCTGCCAAGGTTATGGGCACCTGTCGGTAGTAGAGCTCTGTTAATGGTATTGAAGTCACATTTCTTATACGTGAATAGTAATCATTAATACCCTTCTCTGTCATATACCTTTGTAATTTTTCAAATAAGATTATGCATATCACTTCCCTGAACCATTAAAACATAAAAATCCATCATAACCAATCATGATGGGAAAAGTAGACAATGATCGCATTACGCTCGTTGTGCACGTCAGCTGTCCTATCCTCTCAGCCTCGCATCATGTAACTTCATTTTCTTATTTATTAAGCGATCCTATTATACACCTCGATTTCAATAACTTGATCCTTTTGTAAACATGGCATCTTGGCATACATTGTTCCTTTATGACCCTGTACCAGAACAGATCGTTGTGCCGCTCCTTCATTTGATGGCCGAGGATGGCCTATCACATTGCGGGGGGGTTTACTTCATAATTTGCTAACATACATGTCAGGCTATTATTTGTAAAAATTGGCTATTATTCGGCAAACTCTGACTCGGGAATAACAAGGTTTAATGGTATCTCATTTTTCAATTTGTATGCCTTGCTATTCCTAAGATGTTTCCATATCATAGTTTGCAACAATTAGTAAGAGTTGAACGAGCCTTGCGATTTTGCTATTTTCTCTGTGTTTCTAACAATTTGAACAACCTTCCGTTCCATTTCCGTCTTTATGTTTTTACAGTGAGCTAAAGCATGGGAGGAAGGTCAATTCGAAGAGAACCACAGGTATTGATAGTTTCTGACGCTACACGGGAAATCTTGGCAAGGGCAGGATGGTTATTCTCTCTTAATTGTTTATAAGAATCCAACGAGACCATGACAATAGAATTCTTGCAGAACTTTCAAGAACACCACTCCATAGTAAAGGGAAAACACATAGCTGTTACTGATGACGTGATTGCAGAAGTCTTGGGACTACCAGCCAGTGGACCTGTGTGGACTCTAAAGAAGGAGAGACTGCAAAATATCATGAAGATCTTCTAGGATGAAGGCCAGAACCTGACAGTCCAAGGAAAGGGAGTCCTACCAGCAGCATTAGGAGAGCCATGGGCAGAATTGACAAGGATCATCTAGAGCTACATCACCTGTGAAGGAAAGAAAGACGTGGTAAGACCACAACACCTTAAACTCTTATCTATATTAAAAGAGAAATGCTCCGTGAACCTACCTACACTTTTAAATTCATTACTTCATGATGTTGCCCAAAGCATGAAAAAGTCACAACATGTGGAATCGGTAGTAAGTCACCATGGATTGATACGGCTGATAGTTAGCCACAGTCTTGCTCAGCAACAGAGAAGCTAGGAAGAGCTAATTACTACAATAGATGGGGTGCTGGCTCCGCCAGCCCCAAAACGCAAACATATTGCCAGTACACCAAATAGACTATCAAAACGAATAAAATCAGTTAAATTGGCACGGATTAGAGGGAGGTTGGAAAATCCCCAAGGGAGTACTAGCCAACCTGTGGAGATAGATGACTCAGGGGATGAACAACCCCCGCAATTGGAAGGAGAAGAGAATGAGAAAGAAGTGGGAGGAAATGAGGAAGGAGAAACAGAGGAAGAGACCGAAAAACCTGAGCAGGTGGAGGTGGAGATAGAACAACGTGAAGAGATCCCATTGAAAAATCCATTGCAAGAGGACGAATTAGCCTGAATTCTGGCCAATATGGGTGAATATGGCTAGCCTCTTAGCCCACTAGGCCTCTAGATTGAGGAAGAACCGAAAGAGAATTCTGCTCAGGACAAAAATGCACCTGAGGAATTGTGCAATGAGGAAGAAAACAAAGAGAATCATTCTGTTCATGATGTAAGTATGACAAGAGAAGAGAAGGATGAAGATATAGAAGGGGAACAATCCGCTCCCATCCAGACTACACCGAAAGAATTGCATGAAGAAGAAGGGGTGGACAAGGAAGTTACCCAGGAAGTAACAAAGCCAGCTAGGGTTTCTACTCATGAGCAACCTGAACAAAACAGTGAAGGAGCACCCCAAGAGGAAAACCAGGGAATTGGCCAAGATGATAGTCTAGGCCCGAGTAAACAAATAGCTATTCCTTCTAAGGAAATATAAGAAATTAAACAATTACGAAAACAACAACAAATATTACTGAATGTGATAGCTCAACTTCGACAGCAAATTAGGGTTTTGAAAATAAGAAAGAGAGAAAAAAGGACTTCAGGGGTAAGACACGCAACCACTCCGATAAGACCCCCCAAGAAAAAGGTTCGGAGGACCCATGTTTAGCTTGCCGTTCAAAACCCTGTTGGAGTGCAGCCTACTGTTCAAAAGAAAAAGGAACAACATTCCATTGTTGCCCATGTTGAAGTGCAAACAGATGATATATCGGTCTATGACAAGGAAGTTCAGACAAAGGCACAGTCCTCTAAAGGAATATAGATTATAAACATGAGGTGGTGCAATAAGAAAATTCAAGTAAATCTTCCACTGGCCACCACTGTATGGGACAACAATCCGAAGATAGTAACCCTACGAGAGGGTTTGATGCAAGCTCAGCAAGCAATAGAAAAACTCGCCGAACAAACGGTTTCTCGAGAAAGGTATGAGGAGTTACAAAAACAGCTAAGGAATGCCAATTTATCCGAAAGCCAGGACTTTGAAGGATGGCGAAAAGAGCAAGAAAAATTCGCAAAGGTAACTCATAGATTAGATGTAGTTATCAGACAGATGGATGCCTTATGCTCTTTGTACACTAACGTCCTAGCATGTAGAGCCCCTGCCAAGAATTATGCCTTGTTTTTAATGGAACAATATTTGCAATTGAAAATTAAGGTCGTCAAAGCAGGAGCCTTGGGGAGTGATACAAAGGTGTCTTTTGAACTCCTAATTACCTTCACATTAATTATCAACCCAGGGACGACTTTTTATTTCAAGAGTGTACTCAGTCTGAGGTGGCTATTTACTCAAGAGTAATGTTTTGCAGTATAGTGCTCAAAATCCAAAAGTAAATGAAAGCTGGAAATAAAATCTACTTACAACAAAGCACTTTAAGACTTAAATCATGCATTCGGAAAAATAAGCAATGTATCAGTCAAGGGTCCAGTAGCAATAACTCATCCCTTTGGAAACTGATGTAACCAAAAGTAATCAAGGAACAGATCATCAATCTGAGGACTAGACAGCAAATGCCAATGCCCACTACAGTTTCAGATCGTTCTTCACACCAAATCAAAGATAATGCGAATAACAGGAAATGGAACGGCAGATAAGAAATGAAACAACAATTAAGAAATGGAATAGCAAGAAACTGAAATGTTCTTAAACTAAATCATTCACTCAAACAACCATCAATCGAGGATACAGTAGCAATAACTCATTCCTCTAGAGATTGATGCAATTGAAATCAAACCGGAACAAGACAATCAATCTGGGAACGAGGAAGCAATAACTAATGTTCTCTACAGTTGACAGTCCTGCTTTAAAGCAATCAAAAGGAAATGGAAATTAAACTAAAGCTGCCATTGAAAGTAAACTAGGAAAACTCTTTAAAAGCAAACTCTTGCAATTAATCAACCAAACTGAACAGCGAAGTAAATGGACAACAAACTTATAATTAAAGGAATTAAACAACGAATAATATTTAATAAATCTGAACAACAAACTCTAATTAGTGGAATCGAATAACCAACAATCTGAAATGAATAGCGAAGCTTTACATTTGAAATGAACAGCATAACAATATAAGTTGAAAAGGATAGCAATCTCTGTTATGATAGAAAAGAATAGCCACGCGATTCAATCTCAACTTGTGCAATAAAACAATTCCATAAAATATTCTAACAGCACACTATAAAAACATGAAACTGTAAAATAATGTAATTCAAAAGAATAGGAAATAAATCAAACCATCACATAGCAGCAATTGTAAAGATATGATACACAACAGCAGTGTACTCCACCAGAGGCTGGGCCCTTAGCAGCCATCGGATGCTGCTGGGCTACTTCAGATGAAAAGAATGAACAACAACTCCCAAACCAGTTATTAATCATTAAATGGTAAAATCATTACAACGGCAGCAGCTTTGAGACTTACAGCCTGAAACAATTCTTTCTTCCTCCTATCCTATCATGAATTCTTAATTCTAAATCTCTAATTCTAAATCCTCAATTCCATCATTTTTCCATCATTCGAATCCCTCAAATCCTCCCATCTCTGATCTCTGTTCTGATTTAAATAAAGAGAGATCAGAGAGCAGTTACAATAAAGATAAGTACAACATGATTTATGTTACAAAATTGGTTTGCTTCTAACCAATTGATCAAGAGGAAGATATATTTCCATCCAGCTTCCAACAAGAGAAAGACGAATTTGGCTTTGCAGCTGAGATTTGGAGGACGGCCGCAACAACAAATCTGAGAAAATCGTGCTCAAAGAACCCTGTGTTTCTCTCAATACAAGCTGAATTTGGGCAAGCCATTCTTTAAAAACGTTAATTGGGTCCGTTCTGGACAAAACCCATGTTTCGGATTTTCCAGATTCTACTTCATTTGCTCAGAATCTCAACCGCAAAACCGTCACTTCTTATTCCAGCGAATTTCTGAATTGGCACTTTTAATGATCAAATCTTCAATCTGGAAATTATCTTGGAGGCTAAAAATGGTGAATAATGTTACAACTGATTTATTAAAACTATCATTGATAAAATCATGCATAATCATCAATTTATTATAAATAAAGGAGAATAAATAATATTCATTCATAGAAGCATAAATCATCATAAAATGGATTTATATAATAAATTATAATAAATGACATGATGAAGAATAATAGAAATGGGTGGAATAAGTGTTCAAAAGTGATAATAATAATGGCATATTAATGGCCCAACATACCCCCACACTCAATATGTTGCATGTCCTCATGCAACGAAAACTGAATATATTGCATGTCCTCATGCAACCCAAAGACAAAAACCCATGTGTTAACCAAGCAATAAAAAATATGTTCATCTCAGCTCATGAAATGGATAGAACAAATGAATTCTTCCTTAATTAATGAATATTCACTTTTAGTAATCTTGATGAAGGCATAACAATTTTTACATTGACATTCAACTATATGTATATATGAAGTTGCAACAAAATATGATATAAGTAACAACAAACTTCATTAACCATTTTCTCAAAAACTACAAACCAGCTTTTGTTGAAATTTGGCAAGTAAATTTATAATATATGAATGTCTTTATGATCCAAAAAATTAGACTGTTTTGATGCACGAATCATGAGATAAACAAAATGGCTGTAGGTGAGAGTGCATGATTTCGAAATTTTATGAACCAATTTATCTTGAAATTATCTAGGTATGTGTATTTTAATAGTATGTCTGTGTTTCCTAGAGATCACAAGAATTGAGTTCATAGTTTTTAAAAATATTACGGAAATCAATTTCTACACCGAAATTGTATGCCTTAAATGAGAAAGAAAATAGAAAACATCCATCATGCATAGCAATTCCTCCCCTTCTCTGAAAAATTAGCATGCCCTCATGCGATGCTAGAAGATAAATAGAGGTGGTTGCTACCAGCTGTTGAATTCTATGCTTGGTGTAAAACAACGTGGAATAAGGGAGGTGTTGGGAAGGAATAAGAATAGCAATGGATGATAAAGAATATGAATAACATGGTTATAAGGAAGAAATGAATGAAAGCAACACTCCCCCAAACTAAAAGATGATATGTCGCTGAAAAATGGGAAGTGGTACAGATGTGGACTGAAGGATGATAAATAATGCTCAAAATGGATTTTTATGAAATTCTCGTATTTTCGTAATAAATCAGAAAATTATGCGATTTTACCTTCAAAAAGAAAAATGTGAAATGACATATATGTACTGTTATTTGTTGAAGCTGATTTAGGCAGAGTTGGTGCTGAAAGTGATGCAAAAGGTGGAATCCAGGTAAGCACATCATGTCTGAAGAATTGTTCGCATTCGCGAGCCTCTTTTGTTAAGTGCAATAGTGTGGTCATGCTACGAATAGAATTCTGCCCATACTTGTTGTTTTCCTGTAAACAAAGCACTATTTGGCATACAATGTTCTTGAATCCATAGTGTTAGTTTTGAATAGCAACAGATAAGATGCATGCAAAAATTTCAATCAGAAAAACTTTTGTATACATGCAATACTGATATTTTGTCAAATCAACAAGTTATCACAGAGTGCAGTAATTATAGCGCATGCAATCCCATAATGCATACATTCCCCTCTCCAACTGAAAAAGGGATTTCATGACCATAAAGCCTATGAAAGGTGTTATGCTGATGGCAAGGCAAGGGAATGAACAATACAACAGTATAGTACACATATCAATGATAGGACGGCCAGAGTTATGGTTATAATGAGAGCAGAGTGTGTAAAGATAGTTATGAATAAGAGATAGGATGCTTGGGATTGATGATAAGTTATGAAAAAGATAAAAAGAACAACAATATGCCAAAAAGATGCTTTACTGATAGTATGCTAGCTGAAAATGATGCGATTGATCATAAAACAATTTCTCATGCATAAAGGTTCAAAATAGGGAAAAAACAATTAAGGAAATAACTTCTCTGATAAAAAGAAAAAATAAGAAAAGGGTATTATAGTAATAATTGACGATAAGATATAACTTCAATACCATAAGCAGAGCCTCTGCTGCCAGCAGGCGTCCATAGCCTCAACAGGGTTTCTTTTTAACCCATATGAGCCAAGATCCTCAATTTATAAATGGAGAGTTATAGTGTTGTTCTACAAAAGAGATCAGTGTGCTGGCGTGGTAACCAGATAACCACACTGCCATTCACTGAGATGTAGCAAAAGTGATCACGCCGGCTCGTGATGAAACCTCCTGTTCCAAGAATAATTTGACTATCCAATGGAGCATAACCCTGGTGTGGTGGCCATAATGGGAATGTCACTTTGTTGCAGCCTTATGAACATGGTAGATTGGCTCGTAATGAGACCCCCTATCCTCCATCTGCGAACAAAATTTTGTTGTTATTACACATTTTTATGATAAAAAGAGGGAGGCTCAGTACTCCTTAAGAGCAGGGATGGTGGAAGAAGTTGAACATGCCAATAGAAAAATATACCCATAATCTCATTTATTACAGACATAGAAGATTATAATCCAGAAGGGTGGAGCCAGCATGGTATTAAGATGATCAATCAATATCATGTTCAACAGAAAACAATGCAGTAAAGTAATATATAAATAATTGTGTCCCTTTTGAAAATAATCTATCATCAAGGAGTTGTCTTGTTAAAGATCATAACGTGAATGATATTAACTCGCTTCAATAGAATCCATAATTCTTGTCCTTATAAAAATAGTGTATTTCATGCCATGAAGGGGAATCAGTAAAATGTGGTTGAGATGAACTAGGAATAATCCCACAAGAGGAAGAAAAGGTTGCTCTCAAAAATACTCCCAAAGGGTTGCTCTTTTGAAGGAACAACAAAAACACTTAAAAAGTGGTGTTCCGTGTAGGGAACAATAAAGGAAATGCACACCAAAAAGCAAAAATACACAAAAAAGTGTGAAAATGCAAATGTCGTTCCTTTGGAAAAAGAAACAGCAAAAACTAAAAGTGTCGCTCCTTTAGAAAAGGAACAGCAAAAACGCAAGTGCCGTTCCTTTGGAAAATGAACAGCAAAAATGAAAAGTGTCGTTCCTTTGGAAAAAGAACAACAAAAACACAAATGTGGTTCTTTTGGAAAAGGAACAACAAAAATCAAAAGTGTCATTCCTTTGGAAAAATGAACAACAAAAACTAAAAGTGCCGTTCCTTTAGAAAAGGAACAGCAAAAATGCAAGTGTCGTTCCTTTGGAAAAAGAACAACAAAAATGAAAAGTGTTGTTCCTTTGGAAAAGGAACAACAAAAATGCAAGTTCCTTTGGAAAAGGAACAGCAAAAATGAAAAGTGCAGAAGTGTTGTTCCATTCGGAAAGGAACAACAAATCGTGAAAGTGCAGAAGTGTTGTTCCATTTGAAAATGAACAACAAAAAGTGAAAGTGCATAAGTGCTGTTCCATTCGGAAAGGAACAGCAAAAAATGAAAGTGCAGAAGTGTTGTTCCATTCAGAAAGGAACAACAAAACGTGAAAGTGCAGAAGTGATGTTCCATTCGGAAAGGAACAACAAAAAGTGAAAGTGCAGAAGTGTTGTTTCATTCGGAAAGGAACAACAAAAAGTGAAAGTGTAGAAGTGTTGTTTCATTCGGAAAGGAACAACAAAATGTGAAAGTGCAGAAGTGTTGTTTCATTCGGAAAGGAACAACAAAAAGTGAAAGTGCAGAAGTGTTGTTCCATTCGGAAAGGAATAACAAAAAGTGAAAGTGCAGAAGTGCTGTTCCATTCGGAAAGGAACATCAAAACGTGAAAGTGCAGAAGTGCTGTTCCATTCGGAAAGGAACAACAAAAAGTGAAAAAGGAACAACAAAATGAGTCGTGGAAAAGGAACGGCAAAATGAACCGTGAAAAAAGAACAACAAAATGAATTGCTGACCGAAAAGGTGTTGTTCCTTTAGAAAAGGAACAGTAAAACGAAATTGCTATCCCTTTTGAAAAAGGAACAGCAGAAATGACAAAAGTGCACACAAACGCCGTCCCTTCAGAAAAGGAACAACAAAATGCACAAGCATGAAATGCAAGCATGCAAAGAATGAATTAGTTGTTCACTTTATTGATGCTAAGGATGGGTCACAGTTTGAATGAAGCAACACCTGAAACACAAAATATAAGAAATATTAGAAAAGAAACAACGTTTTATTTAAAAACAATATGTAAATAACTAAATTAAGTTACAACAGCTATGATATTATGTCAAAAAAAATGATCTCTTTGAAAAATGTTTTGGCAGCAGTGACAAGACATGAATCTTCAAATCGAAATCAATTATTCATTTCTTCTATTATGAATCCGTTGGGTAATGACTTGGATGAAATTCCTTTGTTTCATTAAAATTTCTTTCAAAAATCACTCGTCCATAAATTGACCTTCTTTATTTTCCCAAGACCTGCAAAAAACGAGTGTCTACCTGCAATAAAACATCAAATCATGGAGAAAGAGAGGTGATCGAGCTCCCCTGATCCAAGAATTATGCAAAAAACTAACAAGTAGTTATTTTATATAACAAATCCACAGAGAAAATAACAAAGTAAAATTTATTTGTCACTTGCGGGAAAGCAGTGGTCGACCATACTAACCAGCGGTGTTTTAATCACAACTTCTTTGTTTTTCGTCCAAATTGAGTGATTCCAAAGCGAAATGAAAGGTAATTCAAAGGTGTATCTCCAATAGAAACAAGTTTTAAAAATTCAATGATATGATATGTCAATTTTAGTTAGAACAACCTGCATAACAGAGTCATTTTCGATTACCCAACTCAGACCAACAGTTAATGTTTTAAGCATAGGTTTTTCGTTTGATGTTGGATTTGAATGATTTGAATTGGAAATGAAAGTATATTAATTTATTTATCTCCATTAGAAACAGGTTTTGAATACAAGAAGAATTGATAGGTCAAATACTTTCAGGAACAACTGGAAAGACAAAGTTTTAAGAGTGCTGATTTACGATAGACAGTTAGTATTTTGATCATAACTTCCCCATACGATATCAAAAATGAGTGATTCCAATTGAATTGTAAACTAGATTCATAGGGGAATCTACCATAGTAACAGGATTTAAAAATTCAAACATTTATGCTTCCAAAAACTGACTATCCCAACTCTGTTCCTGAGCTGTCCACTAGACACCCTGTCAATGTTTTGTTTCTAACTTTTTCGTTTCAAATCCAAATTGAGTGGTTCAAATTGGGTTAGAAAGTATAAATCAAGGGCTACCTAGGGTAGAAACAGGTTTTAAAAATATTCGCTTTTGTTCCCTAAAAACATGACTGTCCCGACTGTTTTTCCAGAAATCTCATCAAGCCCACAAGCCAAAAAAAATGATATTCAACCATTTTTTCATATTGATGATAAAGATGAATATAAGTGTTTGTATAATTGTTATTTCTATTATAAATCATCTACATACACAAATTAATTTAAAAAAAATTAACAACGATGTTGATTTCCATAGCATGTTGCAACAAAAAACAACTAGCTTTACAAAAATAAAAATAAAAAAGATGTGTTTGTTTTATTTGTTTATTTATTTTATTTTCTCCACTATCCTACTCTTCTTTGAGAATCGAATATGTTTATGTATAAGAGTATTTCCAGTGGAACCATTTTAGAATTAAGGCTCTACGTATGCACATACCCAAATTTGAAAAATGCATGTTGATAAAAATTAGGGTATGAGAAGCCAACTTCCCTTGAAAAGATGGTATCAAAAATTGTTGAAGTATGGAGTGATGATGCAAACACGTGATGGAGTGAAACCAATGTTCAATGTATCCGTTAATTTCTTGATTTCTCATATCCATCAGATCATGAAGTTCTTGAGCTTTTAAAATAGCTTGTTGATACATACTATAAGAAACCTCATTTTCTTCCATAGCTTCTACAATTTTTGAATTTGAAACGTTCTGAATCTCATTATAAGTTTTCTCTAATGGCGCATGTGAGATAGAATGGGTGGGAAGGGTGGGTAAATTTGGCAGTTCAACATTGTAAGCATGTTGTACTGGTTTATTATGGTGAGGGTGTGGAATTAGTTGAGCAGGAAAATGTGTAAGGAATGGAGCATTGTGATGATGTGGTTGATTGGGTTGAGTGGATGAATTTGGTATGCAAGCAGGATGTTGTGGAAGAGCTGGTGAAAAATATGGAGAATATGTTTGTGCTACAAGATGAGGGAGAGTAGTCATGCCATCATAAGATGAACCATGCCCAACTTGTAAACAAGATTGGTGGTTATATTGAAATTGACATGGCTGCCCTAACACATTAGTATTCCATAATGGATTATGCAAGTAAGAGAATGAAGAGGAAGTGTTTTGAACCATACCTGTAGGCCATGATTTCCATGGTTTTGACTTTGTTGCAGCTTTCCCATCTCTTTGATATGCCACTTCCATCCTAGATAAGGAAGAGTGAGTATCTATGAGATGCTCCTTTCGGTCATGAGGGCAAAACACTTCATCAAATTCTTCATTTTTATGAACCTGCAAAACGTCCAAATTTTCATTTAGAGAGCTAATAAAATCAACTTTAAAATTTTCAAATAAAGCATTGATTTCAGCTCTTATGTCTCCTATTCTTGTAGCAGATTTAGAAAAGAAGGAACAAACATCTCTAGAACTCTTACCAGCCTTGAAGATTCCTCTTGAATACCTTACGCACAACTCACAAACATCATCATATGATAACTGAAAAACATCACCTTTTCTTATCAGATTTAAGAGTTCTAAAAATTCATCTTTGATTCCTTTGAATAGGAGTGTTTTTAGGATCTCTTTTTCCAAATACTTATGTTTTGATTTTTGAAGGTTGTATTGAAATCGAGCTACATAGTCATTCAAGCTTTCATCTTCCCCTTGTATCATATTGAAAATATCTTCATTGGCCTTGCAATAGTCTTGGTACTTCTTCAAGAATATGTTCTTCATGTCCTCCCATGTTTGGATGCAATTCCCACCTAGGCTCATGAACCATCGGAGAGCTGCTCCTTTTAGAGTAAGAGGAAACACTTTCAATCTTTGATCATTAGTACAATAATCATATCCTCTACAAAGTATTTCGAACTCAAATAAGAATGTATCTGGATCTTCATTTGTCAAGCCATGAAAATTTGGTAGAGACAATGGGGGAATTATGTGCATTTGTGTCACTCCTCCTAGATCTTTGATAGGAAATTCAAAAGTAAAAATGTGATCCATTTCTTACCATAATAGAAGATGTTCTTCATGTGTTTCTTCGAGGCCCCTTCTTCAAATGTTTCTGTCAATCGGTTAGTGAAATGGGTTGTGCTTACATCACCACTTGAGAGAAATCATGAGATTTGTTTTTCGAAATTTCTATTTTTTTTCTTTTAATTCATTCACACAAAAATTCAAACATCTATTTCTACCCTAGGATCTTTGGCAGTCTTGCTGGAAAGCGGGCGGGGGAGCAGGGCTTTTACATGCTCCGTATGCAGGTTCTTACCTTCCATTTTTAATACCCAATTCTCTCCTAACAGGCACTCATCAGATGCACACTACTCTTTAAAAATGGCTACACTCTCCCCGACAACGGCGCCAAAATGTGGAGCGATAAAAAGGTGTCTTTTGAACTCCTAATTACCTTCACATTAATTATCAACCCATGGACGACTTTTTATTTCAAGAGTGTACTCAGTCTGAGGCGGCTATTTACTCAAGAGTAATGTTTTGCAGTATAGTGCTCAAAATCCAAAAGTAAATGAAAGCTGGAAATAAAATCTACTTACAACAAAGCACTTTAAGACTTAAATCATGCATTCGGAAAAATAAGCAATGTATCAGTCAAGGGTCCAGTAGCAATAACTCATCCCTTTGGAAACTGATGTAACTAAAAGTAATCAAGGAACAGATCATCAATCTGGGGACTAGATAGCAAATGCCAATGCCCACTACAGTTTCAGATCATTCTTCACACCAAAGCAAAGATAATGCGAATAACAGGAAATGGAACGGCAAATAAGAAATGAAAAAACAATTAAGAAATGGAATAGCAAGAAACTGAAATGTTCTTAAACTAAATCATTCACTCAAACAATCATCAATCGAGGATACAGTAGCAATAACTCATTCCTCTAGAGAATGATGCAATTGAAATCAAACCGGAACAAGACAATCAATCTGAGAACGAGGAAGCAATAACCAATGTTCTCTACAGTTGACAGTCCTGCTTTAAAGCAATCAAAAGGAAATGGAAACTAAACTAAAGCTGCCATTGAAAGTAAACTAGGAAAACTCTTTAAAAGCAAACTCTTGCAATTAATCAACCAAACTGAATAGCGAAGTAAATGGACAACAAACTTATAATTAAAAGAATTAAACAACAAATCATATTTAATAAATCTGAACAACAAACTCTAATTAGTGGAATCGAATAACCAACAATCTGAAATGAATAGCGAAGCTTTACATTTGAAATGAACAACATAACAATATAAGTTGAAAAGGATAGTAATATTTGTTATGATAGAAAAGAATAGCCATGCGATTCAATCTCAACTTGTGCAATAAAACAATTCCATAAAATATTCTAACAGCACACTATAAAAACATGAAACTATAAAATAATGCAATTCAAAAGAATAGGGAATAAATCAAACCATCACATAGTAGCAATTGTAAAGATATGATACACAGCAGCAGTGTACTCCACCAGAGGCTGGGCCCTTAGCCGCCAACGGATGCTGCTGGGCTACTTCAGATGAAAAGAATGAACAACAACTCCCAAATCAGTTATTAATCATTAAATGGTAAAATCATTACAACAGCAGCAGCTTTGAGACTTACAGCCTGAAACAATTCTTTCTTCCTCCTATCCTATCATGAATTCTTAATTCTAAATCTCTAATTCTAAATCCTCAATTCCATCATTTTTCCATCATTCGAATCCCTCAAATCCTCCCATCTCTGATCTCTGTTCTGATTTAAATAAAGAGAGATCAGAGAGCAGTTATAATAAAGATAAGTACAACATGATTTCTATTACAAAATTGGTTTGCTTCTAACCAATTGATCAACAGGAAGATATATTTCCATCCAGCTTCCAACAAGAGCAAGACGAATTTGGCTTTGCAGCTGAGATTTGGAGGAAGGCCGCAACAACAAATCTGAGAAAATCATGCTCAAAGAACCCTGCGTTTCTCTCAGTACAAGCCGAATTTGGGCAAACCGTTCTTCAAGAAAGTTAATTGGGTCCGTTCTGGACAAAACCCATGTTCCAGATTTTCCAGATTCTGCTTCATTTGCTCAGAATATCAACCGCAAAACCGTCACTTCTTATTCCAGCGAATTTCTGAGTTGGCACTTTTAATGATCAAATCTTCAATCTAGAAATTATCTTGGAGGCTAAAAATGGTGAATAATGTTACAACCGATTTATTAAAACTATCATTGATAAAATCATGCATAATCATCGATTTATTATAAATAAAGGAGAATAAATAATATTCATTCATAGAAGCATAAATCATCATAAAATGGATTTATATAATAAATTATAATAAATGGCATGATGAAGAATAATAGAAATGGGTGGAATAAGTGTTCAAAAGTGATAATAATAATGGCATATTAACGGCCCAACAAGCCCCTATACAAATTAACACTATTGATGATTTTATAAATTATTGTAAGCACTAGGGAGTAAAGGTTCAAAGACTACTGTGTGAATTCTATCTACATAACCTCATACTAGATTAGGACATAGAGCAGAACCCTGGCCCTTTCGTTGGGGATATCCAATGGCAGGCATTTATTTCATTTGGAGTTAATCAAATTAAATGGCTTAAAGCCTATAATTCCTTCCAGAGACAAGAAAACGGATTAGACTTATGGGCAAGAGTTGAGCTTAGAGATCCATTACAATTATGGAACAAACACAGGAGCCTCATGAGGACTCCGGGTGTGATTGACACATTAGGACCCATTCATATAGAAATCAATCGACAAGGGATAGAATACTTCTTTACCATTAAGGACCTTGCCATTGCAGCTGCTAAATTTCGATATCAGACCTCTAATCCGAACATCCAACTCAGGGAACCATTTAATTACGAGAACTTTAAGTTAGTTGTTGATCATTTGAACCTCTATGGCAAAATTATCTTGAGGGCATGGCCATCTTGGTTAGGATATAGGTTTCGAAGTCCGATTATTTGGCACCCTGCACTTGGATACCAAGCCCTGTATGAAATTCCTGAGGGTCAGACAGGCCATCTTTTTGAACACCTAGTTAGGCATCATGGCTATAGACCACCACATGAGATCCCATCTCTAGCCTACTCTCTTACTGCCTTACATGTCAACTACAATGTTTTCATGAGGGCATGAAAAAGGGTAAGCGGGGGGTGTGGAGGGCTGAAGAAGGTATGTTTTTATTGATTATTTTTTCATCTTTTCTTTAGAACTTGTAACATCTTCGCATTAGAAACTAGGTAGATAATGGGAAATCATGACAAATCTATAAGATTTATATGCAACATGAAAACACTAATAATTTCCATTTCTTATGCAGGAAAAGGGAAAAACTAAAGATTTCCGCTACAAAGAAAAAGACAGGGCCAAGCTAACCGCTGTCCCTTTAATGGGGAACCATATGCAAACAAGACGATCTAAATTAAAACATCTCAGCCAAGGAAAGGAAAAGGAGATATCAACTCGGCGCAAGAAAACGACCAGATAACTGAGGATTAACAGCTTGGCAAATCCCTCAGGATCAAAGCTGCTTTAACTATTTTTTCATCTTTGATATCTCTGCTTCAGCTCTTATAAGTAGGGGCAACACTGCTAGTCCGGGAGAGACTGTTAATTTTATGTAACTTTGCTCTGTATTTGAAACTTTGATCATCGACTCTCGTTGAGAAGTGATCCACTGTAACTCTGTTTTAAGGCTTTAATATAAATCTGGTTGCTTTTCCATCTGTGATTCTAGAATAATCTCAAGTGGTGTGTCACTAGAGGCTAAGGGCCTAGCCCTGGTGGAACACTTGCTCCTGTACCATTACCTTTGGTTCGTGTGTGGTTTGCATTATCAGCTTTGATCGGTAATCTAGCGTGTTTTGTTATTTTATATCACATCTCTGTTATATTTACAATATCGTCTCTGTAACAGGAAAATTGTATTGTCCATTTTGACCTGATAACATTGTTGTTCCTTTAAGTCATTAATGTAACATTACTGTTCCTTACAGAATGCTATTGTTGTTCAATTGCAGAGTAACCGAGTTGTAATATTCTTAAGTTGGTATTACTATATTCTTCTATGGTTTATACTTCATACGATTGCTGTTCAATTAACATTGTTGTTCCATTATGAATTGCGATCGTTACCCTTTCTAACTGAGATCAATATTTGTGGTATCAGACTCAAATTACTGTTTCTCTTAATATCTCTGAATGTTGTGTGAGTTATTTATCTCGGTACTGTATATTCATCATTGGTGCTAAGCGTTGTTCTATATTTCATTTGTCATTGGTTGCCATTCCATTTCTATTTGCTGTCCAATTTTCCCTTTCAATAAAGATTGCCATCTGATTTTTGTAGGATATGATTACTGCACTTGTTCCTGTAGATTAAGGTGTTGTTGTTCATCAGACTTAGTTGTTGTTACATTTTCTAGTTGTTGTTCCATTTTTTAATTGTTGTTCCATTTCTTGTTATTTGTGTTATTGTTGCTTTGGTGTGTAGAACGATATGAAACTGTAGTGGGCATTGGCATTTGTTGTCTAGTCCCCAGATTGATGATCTGCTCCTTGATTACCTTTAGTTACATCAGTTTCCAAAGGGATGAGTTATTGTTACTGGACCCTTGATTGATAAATTGCTTAATTTTCTTAGTGCATGATTTAGGCTTTAAAATATTTTTCTGTAAGTAGATTTTCTTTCAAGCATCCGTTTACTCTTGTATTTCCTTGAGCACTATACTACTAGCATTACTCTAACAAATGATAGCCTCAAACTGAGTACACTCTTTGAGATAACAAATCGTTCCTGGATTGACAAGTTAATGTGAGGTAATTAGAGGTGAAAAAGACCCTTTTTATGGCTCGACACTCAACTTCAACACATTTATTCGCATATTAGAAATTGTATGATGGACATGTCAGGATTCAAGACCCTGGGCTCAGATTACACAAGTCTAGGTTGCGTGGATTAATTATACATGACTCTTTTGATTGGATGGATGCGGCCATACTTGAGTCTTTCTGGATAGTTGTGACCATACCTGTGTTTTCGTATGGTCTTTTCAACTAGATGGTTGTGTCCATACCACAAACCAGTTCTATTTGTCTTTTGGATGGATGTGCCCATACCTCGACTACGTGTACTTATTTCACTATCAAGGATATCAGTTGTACTTGCATCTGCAGGTTCTCCACGAAGGTGTTCCAGTTCAGTTATAGTTTCTTAAAGCATTTCACCCCTCCCACTCTCTCAGTCTTCATGCTTTAGGGGGGATGTTGGGCAATGGATCCCCCGCGCAACAGTTTTGGGGCTTAAAGCCCACAATTTTAGGTATTGGTATTATAAAGGCTCTGTGAAGTGCATTGAGCGTGATTTATAATGAGTCAAGTCAAAGGGTAGTCCGCCCTAAAATATTGTAATATAATATAGAATTTGTCATCCTACCCATGGTCTGCGAACCATGGGAATGTATAAATAGAGCGAGGCTCTAGTTGTAGAAGGTAGTTTTTTAGGAAGCTTTGTTTTGGATCTTAAGTGTATGAGGTTCTGGAAGTGATAGTTGCTGTGAGTCAGTAAGTCCAAGTCATAGATGGTAGTAGTAAGAGTAGGCTCTATAGATGTGTGTGCAGAGGTGTTACACAACAATTTGTCACCATTTGTCACCGTCCCTGTTACCCCTCGCCTGTACACTGGAGGACTCATTCTGGGACCTATGAGAAGTGACATGACCTGAAACCAGTTGCATCATATTCCTCTAAGTATGAGCTTCATTTTCCCTGAAGACATCTCCTACAAAATCTCCATGAAAGCAGCTCTTTTTGCATTAGTGCGAGTCCTCAGTTCACCGCCCGCGCCAATGAGGGAAATCCTCTAAAAAGGGCGCGCTATTGGCACTCTGTCTCAGAGTCGCACTCACGCCAACTGAATTGAGTAAAGTTTTCAACCACCAAACTCCCGAAGGTTCTCTTCAACCCATTCACCAACTGAATCTATGTTGAGCTAGGATGGTTTGGCTTCGAATCTCCATAGAAGGGAAAGTGGTTTGCCACCTTTCATGGAAGTTTCTAGGTGATAAAGCCAATCCCATGAATAATGTGGTTGATCCTATGTCTTTCTCCTCTATCTATAAAAGCTTGCCTCTATGCCTTGAGCAAGCTAGTTACAGTAGTTCTGGTCCCAACATAGTGATAGAGAGTTTGAAGCTGCAAGAGCCTTCTTTGCACCCATAAGGCCAAATCTAAGTAAGGAGATTCTTGTCACCCAAAGAGAGAGAGGCTTGTTCCTCATCCTAACAAGCTTTGCAAGACTTGTGTAGCTGATCACCCAGCCAAAGGAGGATTTGACGTCAGAACAATGGTTGTATTCTTCTTTGTTACTTATTAATAGTATATGACTATCATTATGGTTCCACTCTCATTGTCTTATGTTTCATGTTGGGTTATATCTTTTCTGACTGATATATAATTTCATCTACTAGATTTTATGCTTGTTTTCGTGTTGTTCTTTGCATGTGCAGGTGTCCAATCACGGAGATCGTGGGGATCGTGACCGGCCAAGGCAAAGGAACGAGGGCAACATCTCTTCTACGAACACTAGCGTTGGAATCCAAGTAGGTTCTCACCATCTACTTTGTATTTGCAATTAGGAACTTGCGTGATAGCATTGTGTGATTGTTGCTAGACCCGGTCTGGGCTAGTAGGGATCGTCTCTGTCCGCAGAGAGGATTTACCTCCACAACAATTTGGCGACTCCGCTGGGGAGATCTTGTTGTTTGATTTGTAAACTTTAGACGGAGCCTGAAGTATGGCCAGGTAGCCTTCGAAACGCTATTTCTTTGCATTAGCGAAGTAGATCAACGCCACTTCAGTCAATCTCCGGTTTGGTTTACGGACTAAACAACTTGGAGTTTGTCTTGTCTCTTTGGTTTTTCTTGCTTTGATTGCTTAGATGGCTTTCTAGGTTGGATTTCTTGCTGTTTCTTGCTTCTTGGTTTGCCTAGATACTGTCTTCAAGCCCTGAGTTGCTTGCTTTTTTTTTTTTTGACTTAGCAAACTTGATTAGCGCGCTTTTTAGCCTTACAGTCACGCCAATTGGCACAAGTTGCTCAAAGACAACCTGCGCCAATCCTATAAAAGCACGAGTTGCTGCCTGACAGTCGCACCAGGCCTATCAACTTTTCAGTTTGCTTGTCCTTAAGCCCTCTGGGCTTGGATTTTGTGTCTTGCTGTGTCTTTTTCAATTACTGGGGTGTGTTTGATCCTGGTTTGACTGGTTTTAGACCTTCATCCTTCGGGTGTTTGCCTTTTTCTATCGATTACACCTTTTAGCCCTAGGGCATCTAGTGGCTTGGTGCATCGAGCCTTCCGTAGGAGTCTTGGGTTCTTTGATCGTCCAGTCAACTTTGCGATTACCTTTTGCATTTGCTCGGTAGTTGTTAAAGCCTTTTTCAAGTGATTTGTTTCTTTTTCGCTTGGTTTTCACTTGGCTTCGTTTGGGCTTAGATCACATAGCTCATAGAGGTCTTTGTGTTTTCTTCTTGGTTTGAAGGACTGTTTTGGTGTTTTGGGGATTAGATTGTTTTCTCATTGGGTGAAATTGATCTTTTGCTCGGTGTTACTATCTCTCAAAATTTGTTTAGTGCACTTTGCCATTGAAAAGAAAAACGAATAATATCTTTTGCGTTGCATTGCTTAATTGAAATTAGAAGCTTTTCATTGATTAAGTGATTTAAAACAAAGAAAAGTTTCGTTTATTTGTCATTAGCTGCATTAGAGTGCTTCTTGATAATGGTCATTTTGTTTGAAAAAATTCTCAACTCTCTCGTAGTTAGTATTCATTGAACGAAATGATATTCTTTGGCATATAGCTTGCATTTAGGGAATTGTGAGAGATCACATACAGTAGGGCCTGGAAACTGAAACTTAACTAAAGATCAACCATAAAATGAACTGAATGAACTTAAAAACGCATTGGAACATAACGCTCACTAATTAGAGGTCTAGGCTAGAGACGTGCTCCGGCGTTGTTAAACCTAGTCACTGTTGTTTCACACTACGGTTGGGTGATTCCTCCTTTTGTGACTCGATAGTGGTCTAGCACGGACTTGAGATCCCCATATCACTCCCACCACGGGATCTTTTGTTTCACAAGTCCACAATACACCTGTTACTTCAGTTCCGACAAATCCAACTGTTTGTGTAGCACATTCAACTCCGGTTGTTAGTGTCGTAACAACGTCTTCAGCCCTGAACACTGGTGCTGGTCCCCCTCACGGTCAAGTGAGTAATGGCCAGCCGGCACTCTCGCCTAGAGTTTTCCACCCTGCACAAAGTGCTCCACCCTCTTCTGGTCCTATTCCAGGAGGGGGGCCATATGATGCCTATGGACAAGCTGTTCAGGATCTGAACGCGCAAGGTCCACTCTTTTATTACGATTCTACTGGTCAATACCTTCAACTTTCTCAACCCCTGCCACTCAACCTTTCGTTGAGGTTTCGGTACCGTTATCCATTGCTTGGGACCCTAGTACCAACTCTTTCCATGGAGGCCAAGCAATGCCTGCACAACTTCAAGGACCACCTAACCAAGGCCAGCCACCTTATGTGCAAGCCCCCTAAGGGCAGCAATATTATGGCCAGTCTTACCCAGGAAAATCTGGGGGCCCACAAGGACAACCCTATCAGGGACAACCTTCGGCCGCTGGTGGTCCATCGTTTACTTATCTGAGTCAACCTTCTGGTTATCTGGGCCAACCTGGTACCCAGCAAGGTTTCCCGTCTGGACAACCAAGACAACCTTACATCCAACAAGGCCAACCTGGTATCCAGCAGGGTGTTGTGGTCACCAACAACCCCCCTCTTTGTTTAGTATTAGCAATAATATCAAGCAAAGGGGGACCCTTAACAAAAAATCCCAAAAATATTTTTGTCCAAATTTTTGTATTTAACTCCCTAAAAGCTATATCGCATCGCAGAGAGAGAGTGAAGAGTTTTCCTATGCGCATAAACAAGCTGCAAAGAAGCGATGCGAAATTCATCGCATTGCATATTTTGAAAACGCCCTTAAAAGAAAATAAAAAGGAATCACCGACGGTCGATATGCGACGTCGCATATCGCAAATGTCGCATAAGCAGCACACAACGAGCAAATGAAAATTGCGATATTGCGATTTGCGATCTGCGATCCTACAAACTGCGATTTTGCGATTTGTGATCTGCGACGAATGAGACTATTAATTGCTGCGATGCGAATCGTAGAAACCACTCATCGCAAAGTTTCTTCGGCATGATCTGTAAACCCAAAATCGAGCGCGCACCTTAAGGGAAATTAATGATTACACGCCTGAGTATCCAAAGATGATCATGTTGCGTTTTTCGAAGAGTCAAGTCATTATGAGTGCCATGATTATGCATTCATTAGAGTTTAAAGCTTTCATGTCAATCTTTTTGTCATGTCTCTTTTCCTTTGCGTGAACTGCAAGGCAGCGACTAATATAAATCTATATGCAGAAACATCTAAGGAAAAAGGGAAAGCGCCAATACTTGAAGAACAGAGAGGAGATGCCTTCACAAATGAATGCCGCATGCAGCGGAGCCGCGGATTCCAGAGTATCACTCCACAGACACTGATGAAAATAGACTATCCAAGACTCAGAGTCAAAGGCGCACAAAAGCAGCATGTTTGCAAAAGATCCTGAAGCTCAGATTGGGTAAAGCAAAAAGAAAAATCGTGAAAAGGGATGATGCTTCAGAAAAGCCTGGAACAAAGAATGGAAGCAATTTTCAATACGTAAGGTTGTTCAGGCAACAAAATCCCTAACTCATTGAGTCATTCACACGGCCGAAAATCGAAATAGCAACAGCACAATCAGTTTGAAAGAAATCTGGGTTATACTAAGTATACACACAACAAAAAACACCCAGCCAGAGGAAGATTTTCAAAAATATCTTCTAGTTTGTCAGAAAGAGGTGCCAGCTTTTGTTATTTCTACTTTCATCGCCCGAGCAAAAGGAAAGGACAACCAGCCGACTCTTTCCAGGCAAACCTCACCTTGCTTACATCACTAAGGAGCAGATACAGAAACGGTTAGAAATTAGATTCAATTTTTAGAAATAAATTTGCTTTAGTAAAAGGGCAGTCATTTGAAGCCGTTCCCTAAATTTGTGTAATTAAGATTAGTTAGTTAGTAGTATTTAACCCTTCTCATGGCATTTTGAGAAGGGTCTGGAAATTTGTCAAAAAACTTGTCCTCAGAACATGCACTTTTGCACCCTCGGAGGGGGTTTTTGATAAATGGATGGATCGAGATTTATTTATGTTTACATTTTAAATGTCTGCTACTGATGTTGCACTTCTGTACTCTTAGTAGATGTTAGAAGTAAGTAGAGATAAATCGTTATTGCTTGAAGTTTGTGAGTGAAAATCAGTCATAAATGGTACTTTTATCTCTTGATTAATTTCTGCTCATATTCTTAGAGTGATATACAGCTGATTTGTTTATATGTTGATGTATGAATGTATGGATTACCATTTGGCACTTTTGTACGGTGGAATCATTTGTTTGTGCTTGACATATGAATAACTGATTATGCGATATGCTGTTCACAATTGTTTTTCCTAACTTCTTATGCAGAATGGTTCATCTTAAATGATTTATATTCTTATGATAGCTGAATGATCTTTATTACCAGTTGTTGTATGAAATCTTTTTAGATCACATAATGAAAGAATTTTACCTCGGGTTAGTATAGATTAGATGTGCTTTTTTTGTTAGATTACAGTAGCATAGAGTCAGTTTAGAGTCTAGATATAAATTAGTTTAAAATTACCTTTAGATTAGTATCTTCAAAATCTACACACACACACACATCTTTTAGATTGGGAAGCTGGTCCCATTATCCCCAGTCGGACCCGCTACACCAAACGGGCAAGGAGTCGCCAACCAGGTTCCCGACCGGGTGGGTACCCCCCTTGTTGTTGACCCGATTTCGGGGCCCTCAACATATTTGGCGCTAGAAGGAGGGCACGAACTATGAATGGCAACTAAGTCAAAATCTAAATGCCATTCTGAGAGTAAATCACCCTCATCAACTCCCCCGACTTCTCCACTATGGTTAAACCCGGAGTTAGAAGTCGCTCGAGTATCCATCGTTGCTACCTACTCCAATATATCAGACCAACTCATTATTGAACCCCCTGAAATTCAAACTTTGATTCATAAACTCCAGGGATTCTCCATTTTTTCTCATAGGTCTGATAAATTTAACAGCAGCGTGACTTCGCAGTACAATCCTGCTCATCCTCTGACCAGATTGAAGAGTGAAAAATTTGGTATTCAACCAAGTGAACTCCCTCTCCCTACTACGAAAAGAGCAAGGAAAGCACCACCAGAGTCTGACCGTGAGACTCTTTCATCCACTTCGTCCATTTCAACACCCTCACCGCGAAGTCAACCACCCACATCCTCATCCCAAATCACTCATCCATCTTCCACAACACTTCCTCTTCAATCATCAAAGATCATAATATCTTCATCTTCTCAGCATCAGGGACCGTCTTCTGCACTCTCATTAACTAGCGGCTCAACGATGGCCCAGTCTCCATGGAACAATCCTGGGGCGGTTTTAATGCCTCCACCCCTGAGCCCAATACCGGCCCATCCTGAGAAGTGGCTACCTAAATTCAATCCAGAAACAGGCATGCTAGCTGAAGAGAATATCAATAATTTCATGCTTTATGTTAATCTCAACGGAGTTACCAACGAAGATGCTGTCGTCCGACTTTTTCCTTACACAATGCAAGGAACAGCCGGGTCATGGTACTTTTCGTTACCTTCCGGGTCCATCACAAGTTGGGACATTTTTCAAAGTCAATTCCTCACCAAGTTTGGCGATGACAGATCAACAGCGACATTGATCAATGACCTATCTAATCTTAAAGCTGAGGCTAGAGAACCCATTAAAGATTTCAATTTACGGTTCAACAAGATCCTCAACAAGATTCCCGCTGCTTCTCAACCCAGCGAGGAAGTAAGATGTGAATGGTACATCATGGCCTTACCATCTAACTTGGCCATCTTCGTAGATAGGGCAAACAAGATGACCTTAGTTGAAAACTTGACTGAGGCATTAGCAGTAGAAAAACACGTAGTTGCCCTAGAAAAGAGATCTGCAATAGAAGAACGCAAATCTAAGAATATCTCTTTCAAAGAAGACACCAAGAAGAAGCAAACGAAAGATCCTTTCGATATGGAAGGATTACAAAAGGTGTTAAAGGCCATGTCCAATGAGATGATTGATATAAGAAAACAAGTAGCAGAAACTTCTTCAAAAAATCCCTACAGATATTTTAAAAGAAACCCTCCCATGGAGGTGAAACCACCCAATGTTGTCTCAAACGTCGAATCTGAAGAAGAAGAAGAAGAAGAGAATACCACTGAAGGGCAGACCGATGATGAAGAAGTTGTGGAACTACAAGGAATGTGGGATTTCATCCTCCCACAAGAAGAGGATCAAGAAGCATTTCCGGTTAGCACACGAAGCAAAAATCAACTTGATCCTCCCCAAACTACCCCTAAACAGAAGGGCGCAAGCCCTGCAACAAAAGATAAGGTCGCAACAAAGAAAACAACCGCTAGAGTGACCCAATTTAGCCCAGTCCAATCAGATCAAGTACCTCCATCAAGAACACTGATAGTGTCGGATGAAATGGAGTATAACATTATCAATGACATGAAAAAGACTAGGGCTAATATCACTCTGTACGAATTGAGAAAATTGAAACATCAACAGAAAATAATGATGAAAGAATTACATGTCGTGCCTACTACATCTTTACCTACAGCTGTAGCTTCCCACAACATGGGAAGACCTCCAACCAACATGATCAATAAGATTGATCTGAATGACATTGCCTTGATTGGAGGAAGGTCAAGATCCCATACTCCTCCTTTTCTCCTCACTTATGAAATTTTCAATAAAAACGTGCACAATTGCCTGATTGATTTCGGTGCTTCAACGAATATTCTACCCAGATCAATATGTGCCAAATTGAATTTTCAGCCTCAGAAATCTGCAGTGCGCATAGTTCAACTTGATCGATCTCAAGTCGAAGTGATTGGTGAACTTAACCAGGTGACCATAAGATTGTCGTCTAACCCGAAAGTATGTCAGGTTATCGAAATTCTAGTAGCTGATATCCCTGAATTCTATGGTTTAATTCTTAGCAGGGATTGGTCTGAGAAACTCCATGGATATTTCTCAACCGACTGGTCGCACATGTGGTTACCCTACAACGGCAAACCCAATCAAATAAAGGTTGAACGAGAATTGCACCAAAAGTACATAGTGAGAGAATTGGAAGGAGAGAACGAAGCAATAGCATACAACAGCAGTATCATAGGCAATTACTCGGTAGATTCTTTCCTCGGCAATTTCAATGCTCACACTTCACCTTACTTAGAAAATTCAGTTGTGTCCCAAGTTGAAAATTTTTCCCAAACTGATGATTCAACGTGTTTTAATTTTTTAGATAATTCTGTAAATACATCTTTATTTTGGAAATTATATTTTGATGGCTCTAAATCTAACGAGGGAGCAGGAGCAGGATGCGTTCTGATTAGCCCAGATGGAAACAAGACCATGCTCACATGCAGACTTGAGTTAGATTGCACAAACAATACATCAGAATACGAAGCCTTGGTGCAAGGCCTATACAAAGCAATCGGCTTGAATGTTAAGTATCTTCAAGTCTTTGGAGATTCCGAAATTGTCGTCAAACAGGTACGTAACACCATACATTGCCTGTCAAGTCATTTAAAGCACTATCAATCTTTAGTACAAGATCTGACTTCACATTTCATAGCATTCAATATTTCGTCAATCCCAAGACTCCAAAATGCAAGCGCAGACCTGTTAGCTAACGTAGCCTCTAGACTAATTCCCTCCGAAGATTTTAGTCCCGATAGGTTTTCAATAGAATTAATCTTCAAACCATCCATCCTTGACAACATCACCACCTGGAGAGTATTCAATGACGATCCAGACATTGTAAATTTCCTCACTTCTGAAGGATCCTACTCAAATCAAATAATTGATGAAGACCATCATGATCACCAAATTCAGCAAAATATCACTGATAACGCTATACCTAAATTGGTGGTTAAGTTAGAAGATTTATATGATTTGAAAAGTCGGTTTAAAAGGTCTGCCAATTCTAAACTCTACAGTTCAACTCTGAACTATGAATTAGTGAACCTAGGAACCGATCAGAAGCCGCAAAACATTAATCTAGGCCACGGCTTAGCCCCTGAAGAAAAATCAGCATATATCCGTCTTTTGAGACAATTCAAAAAGGTTTTTGCGTGGAATTACGATGAGCTGAAAACATACAACACTTCTATCATTCAGCACACTATCCCTATGATTGACAATGAAAAACCTGTCCAGCAGAAGCTCAGAAAAATCCACCCCAACTTAGAAAATCAGATAAAGACTGAGCTAAATAAATTGTTGAGAGACAGAATAATTTTCCCCGTCAGACACTCCAAATGGGTATCCAATATGGTGCCTGTTAGGAAGAAAAATGGAGATATTAGAATCTGTATTGATTTCCGGAATCTCAACAAAGCCTGTCAGAAAGACAATTTTCCCCTCCGACCTATGGAGCAAATACTACAGGCAGTAGCGGGCTCAGAATTAATGTCTTTCCTGGATGGATTTTCAGGATACAATCAAGTGCTGGTACATCCCGATGATCAGTTGAAAACCACATTCCGAACCAAGTGGGGCACATACGCATATCGGAAGATGCCATTTGGTCTGATCAATGCCGGCTCTACCTTTCAGAGAGCCATGGACATCGCATTTAAAGGTTTAGTCAATAAATCGGTAGTGATTTACCTGGATGATATAACAGTGTACTCCAAGAAGCGAAGCGACCATCTCAAAGATTGAAACAGATCTTTCAAATATGCTTAAGGTATGGAATTTCAATTAACCCAAAGAAATCTTTTTTCGCATTAAGTGAAGGGAAATTGCTCGGATTCGTAGTGTCGAAATTGTTGGAAATAATACTGAGAGGGGGGGTGAATCAATATTATTTAATTCTTTTAATAAATCTTCCTTATTTGTTCTTTGAATTATTTTTGCATGTCAGTACCATAAAATAATGAGCATGAACAAAGAAAACAGATAGTCACACCAAAGAACACAAGATGTAAGGTGGAAACCCAATGTGGGTGAAAACCACCTGCTGCAATATGTCTCTATCTTCTTTCAAATTAGAAACTCCTTTTACAATGGTTTTGTACTGGTGCAGTCCTTTACCAGTACGCAGGCTGCAACCTGCATAGAGCTACAACTCTCTCTCTCGTTTTCCAGTCTCTCCTGGAAGGGAGCTACAACCCCCTACTTCTTTTCTTACAAGGACCACTTTTCATACATTTTCAAACTGGATCCATAAGCATCAAATGATCATCAAGTATAAGAAAATCACCCAGTCAACTGTAGTAACCAGATCAACAATAATAGAACCAAACCTAGAACACCTTATCAACAGAAAAATACAGACAAACAAAATGTCTTAAGACAGATAGGCAGTTCTTCTTTCTCTGGTCTGCGTGCATACGCACTTCACCCTCTGCTCTCCTGCGTATACCCGCAGAGACCCTTCTGCCGCACTGCATGTCTACGCACTGTTTCTTCAACCGTGCTGCTTACTGTTACTGCAGGTACGCACCCAGAGACACTATTACGCCGCGTACTATTGCTGCAGGTACGCTCCCAAAGATACTATCGCGCCGCGTACAGTTACTGTGCGTACGCACCTGAACCTTCGTCGCTCTGCGTACCCACGCAGGTCTCCTGTTTCTGCTCTGCGTACCCACGCAGATCTGCTGTTTCTTCTCTGCGTACCCACGCAGATCTTCTGTTTTTGCTCTACGTGCCCACGCCGATCTCCTGTTAAACACCTGCGTACTTCTGATTAGGGCTGAATAGGCAGTCCACCAGAGTGGCACAGATGCTCAGATGCCCAGATCTAATCATGCGATTGAGAGATCACCCTTCACAGATTCACTTTCAACTTCATATAGATCAAGCTTTTAAGACCATAACCCAATATTTCAGATCTTAAGATATTCAATTGCAAAAGATGCATAGCCAAGAGATCTCCTTTGCTTTATATAGGCAAGCTCCTCCTAAAATCATGGATCAATACCACGAGCCAGAACCATAGAAACACAAATACCGTCGGCTAGTTAAACATAAGAAACCCCACGTGTGCTTTTCTTTGCCTTGAAATGTGTGCACTGGGGTATGCACCTCCTGGACGGCTTATCTGCGTATCAGGCCGCGGTCCCTTCATGGTGTACCTGCGGGTACGCACTTTCTGAACTGATCTCCTGCGTACTTCTTAATTTTCAACATATTGAGAGCCTTGCCACGGGAGTTTCCATCAAGTACAACATCTGCAACATATAGCCATACCAGAACCATAATGCCAACAATCTCCCCCTTTGGACTTGATGGCAACCTCACAAACTTCAGCTTTATTCTCCCCCTTTGACATCAAGGGCAAAGGGTTATGCTCCCCCTAAGAACATGTTCCCCCTGAATATGAACCAGATTTGCAGCGAAAAACCATAATCCACCATGAAAGAGATAGAGACATATTGCAGCTACTTCCATGATCTCCTTCTGCACATCCTCCATAATGCCAACAATGCATTATATGCTCCCCCTGAACCTGTACCATCAATCTTCAACCAATCAGCCACCCAGCTCATGTATGCATATACAACCATCAATCAGAAGAGGTTCAGCAATAAGATGATGCATCAACAACCCCTAGCTTTTGTCTGAGGTATTCAAAAGTGTCCCTGGGCAATGGTTTGGTGAGTATATCAACAACTTGTTCCTTAGAAGGAACATACTCCAACTTGACCTTCTGTTCAAGCACTTGTTCCCGGAGAAAATGATACTTGATTGGTATGTGCTTGGTTTTTGAATGCATAACGGGATTCTTTGAGATGCTGATTGCACTTGTGTTATCACATAAGATGGGGATAGGTGGAGTACAAGTGATTTGAAAATCCTGCAAAGTCTGCATCATCCAAAGGAGTTGGCTGCAACAAGATGCAGCAGCAACATATTCCGCTTCAGCTGTAGACAAGGCAATCGAACTCTATTTCTTGCTGAACCAAGATACCAGTCTGGAACCCATAAAGAACGCACCACCACTTGTTCTTTTCCTGTCATCCACGCTTCCGGCCCAATCTGCATCTGTATAAGCATGAAGTGTAAGATCTGTATCTCTAGGATACCATAAGCCATAATTTTGAGTCCCTTGAAGATATTTGAAAATTCTCTTCACTGCCTGAAGATGAGTCTCCTTCGGATTTGCCTGAAATCTTCCAACTATTCCAACTGCATGCATGATGTCCGGTCGGGTACCTGTCAAATAAAGTAAACTTCCAATCATAGATCTGTAGGTTGGTTGATGTACTGCTGCAGATTCATCATTTGTACTGAGGCTACATCCTGTGACCATGGGTGTACATACTGGTTTTGCATCTTCCATGCCATATTTCTTCAAAATCTGTTTGAGATACTTGGTTTGAGATAAGAAGATTCCTCCTTCTTTTTGTTGGATTTGCAAACCAAGGAAATATGCCAGTTCTCCTAGCAAGGACATTTCAAATTCTTTCTGCATGACCAAGGCAAAGCTTTGACTCATAGCTTCTTCATTGCTGCCAAAAATAATGTCATCTACATACACAACAAGTATTAGCAATTTGTCATTTTCAAATTTTATATAAAGATTGCTATCTGCTGATCCTTTTGAAAAGCCTTGTTGATGAAGATATTTGTCCAAACGGTAGTACCAAGCCCTTGGAGCTTGCTTGAGACCATAGAGAGCCTTTTTCAATCTACATACAAGATTTGGATCATTTCCAAGAATGAACCCATCTAGTTGTTCAATGTATACTTCTTCTTCC
This sequence comes from Pinus tabuliformis, assembly GCA_031772625.1. NCBI lineage: Eukaryota > Viridiplantae > Streptophyta > Pinopsida > Pinales > Pinaceae > Pinus > Pinus tabuliformis. The sequence goes on along the minus strand of CM062810.1, from coordinate 104,525,402 downwards.
AAGTCTCCATTCAGAAAGGTTGATTTCACGTCCATTTGAAATACTTTGAAGTTTTGAAAACTTGAGAGAGCAAGGAACATTCGGATGGCCTCAAGTCTTGCAACAGGAACAAAGGTTTCTTCAAAGTCTATTCCTTCTTGTTGCGCATACCCTTTACAAACAAGTCTGGCCTTGTTTCTAATTACTTCTCCATTTTCATTCAATTTATTTTTGAAGACCCATTTTGTTCCGATAACATTCTTATCCTTTGGTCTAGGAACCAGCTCCCAAGTGTTGTTCTTTTCGATCTGCTCAATTTCTTCATCCATTGCTTTCACCCAACATTCATCTTTGCATGCCTCTTTCACATTTTGTGGTTCAGTAGAAGAGAGTAATGCAAAATAGCTTGAAGCTTTTGCAACTGTTCTTCTTGTTTGTACACCTGCTTCTTTCTGCCCCATAATCTGAGATTCTGGATGATTCTTCTGAACATATCTGGATGGAGTCTTTTCTTCTATTCTTGTTTGCTCCTCTGGTTCTTCTTGAGGTTCTTCTTGAGGTTCTTCTTCTTCATCATTCTGTCGTTGAGGGTAGCCTTCATCTTCTTCGATGTCTTCATGATGTACTTGCCTAGGAATGTATCCCTTCTCATCAAGCACTACATCAATGTTGTCAACAATTCTGCCAAGTCTTTTATTGTAGCATTTGTATGCTTTGCTATGTGGAGAGTAACCAAGAAGAATTCCTTCATCTGCTCTAGGTTCAAGTTTGCCAAGCTGCTCATCAGTATTCTTGATATAGCATTTTCTCCCAAATATTTTGAAGTGCTTTACCGAAGGAGTCCTACCACTCCAGAGCTCATGAGGAGTTTGAGTGCTGTTCACCCGGACATTTGTTTTGTTGAGAATAACAACTGCAGCATGTGCAACTTCACCCCAGAAAGTTGCGGGAGTTCCTGACTCATCAAGCATAGCACGAGCCATTTGTTGGACTGTTCTGTTCATTCTTTCCACAACTCCATTTTGCTGAGGAGTTCTTGCTGTAGAGAATTCTCTTCTTATTCCATGTTCTTCACAGAAATCGAAAAATTCATTTGAAGTAAATTCCCCACCTCTGTCGGATCTGAGGCACTTAATTTTGTGACCTGATTCATTTTCAACCAAGGCTTTGAAGGATTTGAATTTTTCGAATGCTTCATCTTTGTGCTTCATAAGTCCTAACCAGACAAACCTGGAGAAATCGTCAATGAATAATATCAAGTATTCTTCTCCTCGAGGTGTTCTTTTCCTGAAAGGACCGCATGTATCTGTATGTACTAGCTCAAGAGGCATGCTAGCTGATCCTTCTTTCTCTGGAAAGTTAGTTCTGGTTTGTTTTCCAAACTGACATGATTTGCATATGGTGTTGTCAGGAATTTTGATATCTGGAAGATCACGAACTGCCTGATATTTGCATGCTTTCCTTATTTGTGAAAAGCTTAGATGTCCCAACCTTCGATGCCATAACCAGTGCTCATCATCCTTGCTCAGATAGCATTGTTGTTGTCCTTCTTCAAATATGTACAGATTATTTGGAGTTCTTTTGCCTTTGATCACTGTTTTACCTGTATCAAGATCACGAACAAGACATCCATTTGATCTGAATATAACCTCGGTTCTTTGATCACACATCTGGCTGACACTTAGAAGATTATGCTTCAATCCATCAACATACAAAACATTTCTAGCCTTGACCTTTTCTTTTAACTGAGCAATGCCTTTTCCTTTTATAGTTGCAGGAGTATCATTTCCAAAAGAGACTTTCTTTCCTTTTTCTAGAGCAGAATATGACTCAAGTTTTTCTTTATCACCTGTCATATGCTTCAAACATCCACTGTCAATGTACCATAAATTTTCCTGTCCCTCTGCATAAAATGTTATCCCACATCTTTCTGTTTGTGGTTCCTTTATTCTCCATGTTTTGGTGCTTGTGGCTTGTTCCTTTTTCTGCTGAAACCTGCTCCTGCATTCAGAGTCTTCATGACCAAAGTTATTGCAAATAGAACATTCAACTTCATTTTCAAGAACCGAAAAGTTGTTATAGGTCCTTTTTGTAATCCCGGTCATATTTCTTTGTTTTTGAGCTTCCCTAGTCATGATCGTTTTATATGCAACACATTGAGCTGCTTTGTGACCAAAGTTATGGCAAGAAAAGCATTGTCCATTGAAGAAACTTCTGCGGTTATCGAATCTACTAGCCAATTGATTGTAATTTCTATTGTCATCTATTCTTGAACCAAATTGAGAAGATTTTACCTGTGGCTGGTTGTAGCTTTTGTTCACCCTTAAGATGGATTGCCCCTGATAGTTTCTGTTTGCAATTCGTCCCTGCTTTACCTGATGGTCTTCATTGTGCTTTTGCTCATTTCTTCTTGCTGCATCAAGATAACTTTTTGAGGTGGATGCTTGAGAAGTTTCTCCATTATAGCCCAGACCTGTCTTGTTTAGTGGAGACCGCTGCACATTGATAATCTCATCCAAAGTTTCAGATCCTTTGACAAACTGAAGATTAATAGCTTTTGTTTTCTCAATCTCTTTTCTAAGACCAACAATTTCACCTTCTAATTTTTCAAGATGTTTTTCCTTTTCATCAATTTGAAATTGTAGAGTATCAATGATCATATTCTTTTCTTCTATACATCTCTTGAGTCTAGTAATTTCGTCATAAAGGTTATCCACATCTATAGCATCCATATAATCATCATCTTCAAATGCCATTAACAATTTATATTCATTACCTCGTTCATCTTCATCACTGTTTGATAGACCATCAGTATCTTCATGAGTGTAGTAGCTTTTCTTATTTGCACTCTGTTTCTTGTTCCATCTAGCAGGTTCCTTTCCTTTATCCTTATAAGGACATTTTGCAGCATAATGACCTACTCTTCCACAAGCAAAGCATTTAAAAGGTAACTTACCTCTGAACCTTCCAGAACCCCTTTGAAGATTTCTGACAAAATTTGATTCTTCTTCCTCTTCTTCTGGGACGTGGCTTGCTTCATAATAATCTCCTTTGCCTGATGCCTTGAAAGCAGCTTCTCTTCTGTCTGATGGACCTCCCTTTCTCATTTCATAAGCAGTTAGAATTCCATGTAGCTGAGACATAGTAAGAATTCGTAGATTTTCCTTTTCTTTTATTGCAGATACTTTAGATTCAAACTTGGGGGACAATGATCTTAGAACCTTTTCAACCACAATAGCCTCTTTTATTTCTTCACCCAAATTTTTCATACAATTAACAATCTCATCTACCCGAAGAAAATAGTTAGCCACACTTTCATCATTATACATCTTGAAAGTATCATACTGAATCCTGAGAGTTTGAAGTTTAGCACGCTTTACCTGTTCATCTCCTTCATAGCTCGTAACAATTTTGTCCCATATCTCTTTTGCAGATTTATAGTGCATTACCTTCATGAATTCCGATTGGGATATACATCCTAATAGGGTACTGACTGCTTTCGCATTTGTTTCATACTTCTTTTTCTCGGCTGCATCTGTATGAGTAGCTGAAGGAAAAGCGTAGCCTGTCTCTACGATGTCCCAAACTTCTGTACCAAGAGATTGAAGATAGGCAGTAACTCTTACCTTCCAATAATTGAAGTTTGTCCCATCAAAAACCGGTGGCCTGATTGATGCTTCTCTCTCGTAGTTGCTCATGATGAACGATCTACCTTCAAGCGATCAAGCTTCTCTGAAGGACCTGCTCTGATACCAATTATTGGAAATAATACTGAGAGGGGGGGTGAATCAGTATTATATAATTCTTTTAATAAATCTTCCTTGTTTGTTCTTTGAATTATTTTTTCATGTCAGTACCATAAAATAATGAGCATGAACAAAGAAAACAGATAGTCACACCAAAGAACACAAGATGTAAGGTGGAAACCCAATGTGGGTGAAAACCACCTGCTGCAATATGTCTCTATCTTCTTTCAAATTAGAAACTCCTTTTACAATGGTTTTGTACTGGTACAGTCCTTTACCAGTACGCAGGCTGCAACATGCAGAGAGCTACAACTCTCTCTCTCATTTTCTAGTCTCTCCTGGAAGGGAGCTACAACCCCCTACTTCTTTTCTTACAAGGACCACTTTTCATAAATTTTCAAACTGGATCCATAAGCATCAAATGATCATCAAGTATAAGAAAATCACCCAGTCAACTGTAGTAACCAGATCAACAATAATAGAACCAAACCCAGAACACCTTATCAACAGAAAAATACAACCAAACAAAATGTCTTAAGACAGATACGCAGTTCTTCTTTATCTGGTCTACGTGCGTACGCACTTCACCCTCTACTCTCCTGCGTATACCCGCAGAGACCCTTCTGCCGCACTGCGTGTCTATGCACTGTTTCTTCAACCGCGCTGCTTACTGTTACTGCAGGTACGCACCTAGAGACACTATTACGCCGCGTACTATTGCTGCAGGTACGCGCCCAAAGATACTATCGCGCCGCGTACAGTTACTGTGCGTACGCACCTGAACCTTCAGCGCTCTGCGTACCCACGCAGGTCTCCTGTTTCTGCTCTGCGTACCCACGCAGATCTGCTGTTTCTTCTCTGCGTACCCACGCAGATCTTCTGTTTCTGCTCTGCGTGCCCACGCCGATCTCCTGTTAAACACCTGCGTACTTCTGATTAGGGCTGAATAGGCAGTCCACTAGAGTGGCACAGATGCTCAGATGCCTAGATCTGATCATGCACTCGAGAGATCACCCTTCACAGATTCACTTTCAACTTCATATAGATCAAGCTTTTAAGACCATAACCCAATATTTCAGATCTTAAGATATTCAATTGCAAAAGATGCATAGCCAAGAGATCTCCTTTGCTTTATATAGGCAAGCTCCTCCTAAAATCATGGATCAATACCACGAGCCAGAACCATAGAAACACAAATACCGTCGGCTAGTTAAACATAAGAAACCCCACGTGTGCTTTTCTTTGCCTTGAAAAGTGTGCACTGGGGTACGCACCTCCTGGACGGCTTATCTGTGTATCAGGCCGCGGTCCCTTCACGGTGTACCTACGGGTACGCACTTTCTGAACTGATCTCCTGCGTACTTCTTAATTTTCAACATATTGAGAGCCTTGCCACGGGAGTTGCCATCAAGTACAACATCTGTAACATATAGCCATACCAGAACCATAATGCCAACAGAAATCTGGTATTCACATTGAACCTGACAGAATCAAAGAAATTTCTGAAATATCCATACGCCATAACAAAAAGGCCATGCAATCTTTCCTTGGACAAATCAATTTTGTAAAAAGGTTTGTCCCCGATTTTTCACGTATTATTTCTCCTTTACAAAATATGATAAAAAAGAATTCAAATTTTAAATGGGGCATAGATGAGCATGAAGCATTCAACTTGATCAAACAAGCTATCATCAACGCTCCATCTTTAGCTACCCCAAATTTTTCAGAATCTTTCATCTTATACACTTTTGCCTCAGAGAAATCTTATGCCGCGATTTTGACTCAAGTAAATCAAGAGAAGGCGGAAGCTCCAATCGCATTCTTTAGCTCGAACTTACAAGGTGTTGAACTCAATTACTCAGACGTGGAGAAACAGGCTTATGCTGTTTTCAAAGCGATCAAATATTTCAGACCTTTCTTACTTAAAGCCCATACCAAAGTCGTAGTATCGTTTCCAGCGGTAAGAAATTTGTTGGTACAGAAGGATGTGGGCGAAAAGAGAGAAAATTGGATTCTCGCTCTACAAGAATATGATCTTGAGATCAAACCAGCAAACATCGTAAGGGGTCAAGGCTTCTGCAAGATGTTAGCTGGAGCATCGCAAATTCCTGAGAACTCATCTGAAGAGGTACACACGTATGAGGTAAGCCTAAACGACGCAGAATCATTATATGCGGACACCATTTATTATCTTAAGAACGGGTATGCTCCATCGCACTTGAATCACACCAAGAAAAGAGCTCTAAGATTGAAAGCTAAACAATACCAGCTCATAAATGATGTTCTGTTTAAAAGGAATTACGATTCTGTACTTCTTAGGTGTCTTGAGAAAACTGAAGCCGAAAAGGTTTTGCAGGAACTCCATGATGGACCAGCAGGTGGACACTATGCTGGAGAGACTACTGCGCATAAGATCTTACGTGCAGGATATTATTGGTCCACGCTGTTCAAAGACTCATACAATTACGTAAGGAAATGCCAAATCTGCTAGACTGCTGCAGGGAAACAAAGGAAATCGTCCATGCCACTACAGCCGGTCAACATCGAGCAACCATTCAGCCAATGGGGCTTGGACATAATAGGTGAGATCGTTCCTCACTCTTCTAAGCAGCATAGGTATATCCTCACGGCAACAGATTATTTTACTAAATGGGTAGAAGCAATTCCTCTCAAGACAGTTAATTCTGAAAACATTATTGAATTCATAGATCAATTTATCATCACTAGGTTTGGATTGCCAACGACCTTAATGTTTAATAATGCATCATACTTTTCTGGAAATGCAATGACTGAGTTTGCATTAAAAAGAGGGTTCAAATTGAAATATTTTGCTAATTACTATCCACAAGGTAATGGGTTGGCTGAATCAACAAACAAAAACCTAATCAGGATTATCAAAAGAACAGTTGACCAAAACCAAAAGAATTGGCACAAAGCGCTGGTAAATGCTTTATGGGCAGATAGAATCACGAAGAAAGCTTCAATCGGCACTTCTCCCTTTAATTTAGTTATGGGAAAGAAGTGGTTCTTCCAACTCACTTAGTCATTCCCTCTTTGTCTTTAGTACAACACATCGATGAAATATCTACTTCCTCTTTGCAATTAAGACAAATGGAAATAATCAAACTAGAAGAATGCCGAGAACAAGCTAAGAAAACCCATGCTCACCACCAAGCGCTAATAAAATCCTCTTTTGACTCAGCCATCATAAACAGAAAGAACTTTCAGATGGGAGATTTAGTTTTGAAATGGGATAAGGCTCATGAAGAAAAGGGCAAACATACGAAATTTCAGAAGCTCTGGCTTGGTCCTTTTCAGATTGTAGAAGTCATAGGCCCATCGACATGTTGCAGGATTTGGCAGGTAGAAAAGATTCTTTGCCTGTGAATGGACAGATTCTTAAAATGTATTTTCCATAGAAGATCACTCTTCTATTTTTTGTAGGATAGTTTTAGTTTCTTTTATTTTGTTTTTTTTCTTTCTTATAAATAAAACCGGTTGGAAATGATCATTGAATAAGATTCATGAAAGAGCACACTAACTCTCTATCAGATTTTGATTTCACTTGTACAAATAGCAAAACTTTTCGAAAAATCTGATTTTTATTATTGTCAAATAGAGTTAACTTTATCCTGAATAATGATATTAGTTTCAACCTTTCAAAAGACTTTGATGAAATCAACCTTTGGTTAAAAATTGTTTTATCCCAGCACAATGAAAGGTATCATCAATAATAAAATAAATATTCTCTGCAAAGCTGTTATTTTCAAAACTCTATTATTGTCATCCAGAGCTTTCTTAAGGAAAAACAATGACTTCCTCCCTGCTAAAGGAAACCGCAACATTCAGAGAAACAATCCGAGAAAACACTATATCTCAAAGAATAAGAGGTGTCATCACGAGCCGGCTTATCATGATCACAGATATTATAACTTGCTGACTTTTCCAATACTATCTATCAAAACAGGGCAACAACTCAAGATTGTTACAATCAAAAGACAAGGGGTCTCATCACGAGCCAGCTTGTTCAGCAAAAGTGTAAATCAAGTGAATGACTGTGTCATAATTTGGCCACCAAACCAAGACATTGTTCTTTAGAGAGTAAAAAAGGAAAAAGTGCCAAAAAGGATTTTTCTCTGAAATGTTGTAAATAACCTCAAGCAGGAAAAAGGATCATTGCTGGATAACATGGTAACCCTGTCGAGGCTATGGACGTTTGCGGGCATCAGAGGCTCTACCTACGACAAATGAGCATAGTTTAAAGCCAGTACACAGAGAAGACCTTATTTTATCTTTTAAAAAGGATCGAGTAATGTCTAGTATGAATGCAAGAGCTAAGCCTAGGGAAGCAGACGATTGGAATAAAAGAAGGGTTGAAACAAAGTATCATTGACAGGATGAGGGGTAATCTACTCTATCTGTCCATAACAAAATTTAGACATATGAAAATTTTTCTGTTTCGGAAGTGGAAATGTCAATAGAAAAGCAGAGATAACTGGTTCTTCACAGTGAATCGCCATTGTTGTGGTCACCAACAACCCCCCTCTTTGTTTAGTATTAGCAATAATATCAAGCAAAGGGGGACCCTTAACAAAAAATCCCAAAAATATTTTTGTCCAAATTTTTGTATTTAACTCCCTAAAAGCTATATCGCATCGCAGAGAGAGAGTGAAGAGTTTTCCTATGCGCATAAACAAGCTGCAAAGAAGCGATGCGAAATTCATCGCATCGCATATTTTGAAAACGCCCTTAAAAGAAAATAAAAAGGAATCGCCGACGGCCGATATGCGACGTCGCATATCGCAAACGTCGCATAAGCAGCACACAACGAGCAAATGAAAATTGCGATATTGCGATTTGCGATCTGCGATCCTACAAACTGCGATTTTGTGATTTGCGATCTGCGACGAATGAGACTATTAATTGCTGCGATGCGAATCGCAGAAACCACTCATCGCAAAGTTTCTTCGGCATGATCTGTAAACCCAAAATCGAGCGCGCACCTTAAGGGAAATTAATGATTACACGCCTGAGTATCCAAAGATGATCATGTTGCGTTTTTTGAAGAGTCAAGTCATTATGAGTGTCATGATTATGCATTCATTAGAGTTTAAAGCTTTCATGTCAATCTTTTCGTCATGTCTCTTTTCCTTTGCGTGAACTGCAAGGTAGCGACTAATATAAATCTATATGCAGGAAACATCTGAGGAAAAAGGGAAAGCGCCAATACTTGAAGAACAGAGAGGAGATGCCTTCACAAATGAATGCCACATGCAGCAGAGCCGCGGATTCCAGAGTATCACTCCACAGACACTGATGAAATTAGACTATCCAAGACTCAAAGTCAAAGGCGCACAAAAGCAACATGTTTGCAAAAGATCCTGAAGCTCAGATTGGGTAAAGCAAAAAGAAAAACACTGAAAAGGGATGATGCTTCAGAAAAGCCTGGAACAAAGAATGGAAGCAATTTTCAATACGTAAGATTGTTCAGGCAACAAAATCCCTAACTCATTGAGTCATTCACATGGCCGGAAACCGAAATAGCAACAACATAATCAATTTGAAAGAAATCTGGGTTATACTAAGTATACACACAGCAAAAAACACCCAGCCAGAGGAAGATTTTCAAAAATATCTTCTAGTTTGTCAGAAAGAGGTGCCAGCTTTTGTTATTTCTACTTTCATCGCCCGAGCAAAAGGAAAGGACAACCAGCCGACTCTTTCTGGACGAACCTCACATTGCTTACAACACTAAGGAGCAGATACAGAAACAGTTAGAAATTAGATTCAATTTTTAGAAATAAATTTGCTTTAGTAAAAGGGCAGTCATTTGAAGCCGTTCCCTAAATTTGTGTAATTAAGATTAGTTCGTTAGTAGTATTTAACCCTTCTCATGGCATTTGGAGAAGGGTCCGGAAATTTGTCAAAAAACGTGTCCTCAGAACATGCACTTTTGCACCCTCGGAGGGGGTTTTTGATGAATGGATGGATCGAGATTTATTTATGTTTACATTTTAAATGTCTGCTACTGATGTTGCACTTCTGTACTCTTAGTAGATGTTAGAAGTAAGTAGAGATAAATCGTTATTGCTTGAAGTTTGTGAGTGAAAATCAGTCATAAATGGTACTTTTATCTCTTGATTAATTTCTGCTCATATTCTTAGAGTGATATACAGCTGATTTGTTTATATGTTGATGTATGAATGTCTGGATTACCATTTGGCACTTTTGTACGGTGGAATCATTTGTTTGTGCTTGACATATGAATAACTGATTATGCGATATGCTGTTCACAATTGTTTTGCCTAACTTCTTATGCAGAATGGTTCATCTTAAATGATTTATATTCTTATGATAGTTGAATGATCTTTATTACCAGTTGTTGTATGAAATCTTTTTAGATCGCATAATGAAAGAATTTTACCCCGGGTTAGTATAGATTAGATGTGTTGTTTTTGTTAGATTACAGTAGCATAGAGTCAGTTTAGAGTCTAGAATTAAATTATTTTAAAATTACCTTTAGATTAGTATCTTCAAAATCTACACACACACACACACATCTTTTAGATTGGGAAGCTGGTCCCATTATCCCCAGTCGGACCCGCTACACCAAACGGGCAAGGAGCCGCCAACCAGGTTCCCGACCGGGTGGGTATCCCCCTTGTTGTTGACCTGATTTCGGGGCCCTCAACACAGGGTTACCCCTCTGGACAAGCTGGACAAACTTATATTCCTCAAGGTCAACCGGCAGTCCAACAGGGGTATCCTTCTGGGCAAGGGGGGCAGCCTTACGTACAACAGGGCCAACCCACTGCTCAGCCTAGTCATCCTTCTGGGCAAGTGGGTCAGCTTTCTACATAGCAAGGCCAACCCACTGCACAGCTTAGTCATCCCTCTGGACAGGCTAGCCAACCTCAAGGTCAACCGGCCGTCCAGCCCACTCAACCATCTGTTCCGCAAGGACAACCCTCGGTTGCACAAGGACAACCCGGTACCCAGCAAACACATCCTTCTGGGCAAACGGGTTAGTCCCAAACCAAACCAGGCCAACCTTCCGACCAGATGGTCCAAGCTCAACCCAATCGAGGACATCCTTCTGGGCCCCAGACTCAAATTGGTTATCAAATGCAAGGTGGACCACGACCCCAACCTTCTTACCAAGCGCATCCTTCTTATCAGGCTTAGTATGGAGCTCTGCAAATGTATGGCTACCATCAACCCCAGGGGCAAACTCAGTTTACCCCTTATCAAAATTATCAACAGATGCAGGTTACTCCTTACCAGAATTATCAACAGCCGTACGTTGCACCTGCAGGCCAAGTTGCTAATCCATGGGGTGCTGGGGGGCAGACCCAGGGTCAACTGTCTGCATATGGACAGAATCCATATGGACAGAACCCCTATGGACAAAATCCCTATGGGCAGAACCCTTATGGGCCAGGCCCATCCGGACAAAGTCCGTGGGGGCAACCACCACCTGGTTGGAACCCTGGTACTACCTCTCTTCCACAGCCACAAATGTCCTTTAATCCTCAGTTTCCCTTCTTAGCGACGTTGGAACTTCCAGATGTGTCCAAGTTAACGAATGATCCCATCCTTCATAATCCATATTGGCCACCAGTTCCAACTAAGATACCCGGTGATTGCCCGAAATTCGATGGCAAAGCTGGTGAGGACCCTCAAGCCCATGTCATGACCTATCACCTTTGGTGCTCATCCAACTCATGGCTTGATGACTCCATCCGGCTCTGCCTCTTCCAAAGGACTCTCGCTGGCTCAGCCGCTAAGTGGTATATTGAGTTGAATCGCAGAACATTTCAAGATTTCAACTCGCTGGCTATGGCATTCCTAACTCATTTTCAGTTACCCATTCGGTATGAGACAAGGACACATCTCCTTACGTCTCTCAAACAGGACACGGCCATGCATATATCCGATCATATACATGAATGGAGACGGCGTCATCGCTTGATCAAATTCTGGATTCTTGATCAGCTCTTGACCGATTGGTTCATGACTTCCTTTGTCCCTGCAATTGCTCGAGACATCGCCATGGGAGCTTGTGTAACTGAAGAGCAAGCTATCGCGCGTGCTCAGTACCTTGACTTGGTATATTCTCAGTCAGGTACTTTATATGATTATTTTCCAAACGCCCCGAGACCCGGAACATCCAAAGCTCCGCCAAAACCATCTGTTGACGGAGTTATTGGCTCTGTAAACGCATCTTCAAAGAAATCATCCGTGAACCCTAGGAATCAAAAACAAAATGCTTCTCAGGGTCAGTCTAATTCTGGAAGTACCTCCAAGGTTAACGCCGTTCAGTCCACCACGGCGGATAAATCCTCAAAAGGGAAAGAGAAAGGGAAAGCAAAGAATAAATCCGAACAGCCCAAACAGGACTCCCCTAAACCTCCACCCGAGGAAGGAGCCAAACATAAACCTAAGTATCCTTGTCTAGTCTGTGATGAGGATCACTACACTAAAGACTGCCCCAGGCAGTCTGAAGTTAGTCGATTATTGAAAGGTGCTCCTGGGACTCCTGCTGTGCTTAAAGAACCTTTCCCTTCCCAGCAAACTCAAATGGTGGCAGATCCATTGCAACCCTCTTCTTCATTCGGCTCTCAAGTCTTATCCATGTCACCACTCGAGCGAAAGAATATCCATCTCATGCCGGGAAAGAGCTGGAGGTCCCCTCCAGCACTCCTCCTTCTAGCTCTGGTCCACTCCACATCGAAAGACCTAGCACTGAAACGATGATCCGACCCCCTCCAAAAGGTGTACTCCGGAAGTCTTCTTACAACCCGAATGCTCGTGCTGCTCAGCACTACAACATTGTTGACGACTTAGCCCAATCTCCGTCTGCTATGTCCACTCTAGAAGTCCTCTAGAGCTGCCCCTCCCAGGGGAAGTCCTTGCTATCGGCCATCGGTGGCATAGACCCGGCTGACTCGAATCTGATCTCTTTTGATCTTGAGGGCTATACACCGAGACTTCCTCACCAAATCGCTTTCCTTATACAGGTCATCATCAATAGTAAAACGATTCATCGTACAGTCATTTATGAAGGTGCCTCAACTTGCATCATGTCTGTTGCTTGCTGGAAAGCTATTGGTTCTCCAACATTGAGCCAGTCTCCTACGACGTTAGAAGCCTTTGATGGAAGAGACTCCCATCCTTACGGTATCCTCCAACGCTTTCCCATCTTCTTGGAAGGGAAGACGGTAGAAGTGGAGGTCGAAGTTGTCGACGCTAATCTTACCTACAACCTTCTCCTCGGACGTAGCTGGACATACGCCATGCAAGTCGTGGCTTCCTCCCTTTTCCGTGTCATTCGTTTCCCTCATCAAGGGAAGATTGTCACGGTGGACCAGCTCTCCTTCTTCGCCTCTTCTTCCGAAGGTAATGTGCCGTTCATGGAGCATACCTCTAAATCATTCGAGAGTGTGGGAGTTGGACGCTTTAAGGATCCTACTCTTATGGGTGTCTTTCCCCTTCCACCTCCGAATCTCGCCCCTATTAACATGATTTCTGTGTGTTTTGATCCGTGGGTCCTTCCTCCCGCTAATCAGATAGAATCCTGGGGTGATATGATTCCGTTGAGTCCTGTCGAGCTCAACTACGTCGAAATTGTTGCTGCATCCGCTCCCCCTCCCGAACCTGCTCTTCCGAGCGGTGTTCCCGACTCATATGTTCACTTCCCTTGGCTTGGAGATGATGCTACTTCGGATCCATTAAAAGAAATATTTCCTTCCGATGAAGCCATCATAGAGACCATGTCTCTTGAAGAGCTCCCTTGGTCAGATCATCACCACCGCTCTTCTTTTCTCCCTGCCCATCAGGAAATGATCGCATGTCTCGAATGGTTTGATTCGTGTACCCCATCCTTGCCCCTTCAAATGCCTATTCAAATTTATCAAGTATCTTCTGAGGGAAATATGGGAAACATTACGCAAACCCAACCCATCGACATCTCTGTGAAACCAGGGATTGTCGAGCACATTCATATTGGAGTCACTTGCACTCCAGAGGAAGTTCAACTCTACACTGACCTATTTCGCGAATTTCGTGATGTCTTTTCTTGGTCCTATGAAGAGATGCCTGGCATCGACCCTAGTATAGTGGTGCACGAGATACCCACGTATCCAGGTGCTAAGCCTGTTCGTCAGCGCCTACGCCCTGTGCACCCCTGAAAGGCCGCAGCCATCAAAGCAGAAGTCGAAAAGCTTCTCAAGGCTGGTTTCATTTATCCCATTCCACTGACGGATTGGGTTTCTAATATAGTCCCTGTGAACAAAAACCAGGGCACTATTCGAGTTTGTGTTGATTACCATGATATCAATCGCGCCTGTCCTAAGGATAACTTCCCTACACCCTTCATCGATCAGCTTATTGATGAATGTGCAGGAAGCGAAATTTACTCATTTATGGACAGTTTTTCTGGGTACAACCAGATCAATATTGCGCCCGCTGATCAACATAAGACCGCTTTTATCTGTCCTTGGGGAACTTTTACCTATAAGAAGCTCCCTTTCGGTTTAAAGAATGCCAGCGCTACCTTCCAACGTGCAATGTCCTATGCCTTTCATGACATTCGTCACATTGTACAGCCATACCTGGATGATCTTCCAGCTCATTCAGTCAAGCGTCAGGACCATCCTTCCCATCTTCGCGAAATCTTTCTCCGCTGTCGACACTATCGTATTCGACTCAATCCTCATAAATGTGTCTTTTGCGTTAAATCAGGCCGACTACTTGGGTTTATCGTCTCCCGAGAAGGCATCCGTCTGGATCCTCTCAAAGTCGAGGCCATTCTGAATCTTCCTCCCCCTGCCTCTTTGCAGCAATTGCAGAGCTTGCAGGGCAAAGCAAATTTTCTTAGACGATTCATTACAAATTATGCCGAGGTGGCTAAGGGTTTCACACGATTACTGAAGCAAGACACACCCTTCCATTGGGACGCTATCGCTTAGGAGTCTTTCGAGCGACTCAAGGGCCTCCTTGTCTCTGCTCCATTATTGAGACCTCCGAACTACCATCGTGATTATACTCTCTATCTGGTTGCTGCCGATACCACTATCGGCATGGTTCTAATGCAGGATGATGATGACGGCAATGAGCATGTTATCTATTACTTCAGCCGCAACCTCCTGGATATGAAAACTCGCTACGCTTACGTTGAGAAGTTGGCATTGGCCACTGTGTGCACTGTCCAACGTTTCTGGCATTATATCCTGTTGCTCACCACAACCGTGATTTCTGACTGCAACCCGATGACGTACATTTTGTCGCGACAGTTGTTGGGGGGCAAATACTCAAAGTGGATCGTAATCCTCCAAGAGTTTGACTTGGAATTTACTGCTGCCAAGTCTAAGAAGTCTCTGGTCTTTGCTGAATTACTCTGTTCTTTGCCATCTCCTTCTGCACCCTCTCTTTTAGAGGATCATATCCCGGACGAAACTCTTTTTCTGATCAGCACCCTCGATCCCTGGTATGGGGATATTATTGTTTATTTACAAATGTCCTCTTTCTGCCCCGCTGTCTCCAAAGATGCACGGCAGCGGATCCGTCATCAATCTCAACCCTATCGGATCATAGGGGACACCCTGTACCGTCTCGATGTTGACTCCGTTCTTCGCCGATGTCTTACCCTTGAGGAGGCTGAGAAAGTCCTGAATGACTGCCACTCTGGCACCTGTGGTGGCCATATGTCCGGATATGCCACAGCTCAAAAAATCCTTCGCGCTGGCTATTTCTGGCCCTCCATTTTTAAGGATTGCATTCTCGCTGTCCGCTCATGCCATGCATGCCAGATATACCAGCGGAAGATGTGTGCGCCACTGGCCCCGCTGCACCCTGTAGTGACCGTAGGCCCTTTTGCAAAATGGGGAATTGATTATACAGCCTGTAAGCCTCGCTCGGCCGGGGGGCATGGGTTTATTATCGTTGTCGTCGATTACTTTACAAAATGGGCCGAGGCGATGCCCACATTAACTGAAGACGGTCATACAGCGGTGCAGTTTTTGTTCAATCATGTTATTACACGGTTCGGAGTTCCACAGGCCATCGTCACAGATCACGGAAAGCATTTCCGTAATCACATGATGACTGAATTGACAACCCAACTAAGCTTACGGCATGATAGTTCGACCCCGTACTATCCTCAGTCTAATGACCAAGTTGAAGCCATGAACAAGATTTTGGTTACGATGCTTCAACGTACTATTGACATGCATAAGTCTAATTGGCATCTGATGTTGTTTCCTGCCTTATGGGCCTACCGGACCTCTGTGAAGGATGCCACCGGTTTCACTCCATTTTATGGACTGGAGGCTACCCTTCCTATCGAATGTGAAATTCCTTCGTTGAAAATAGCCGTCGAGTTTCTTCCCAACACCACTCCAGTGGAGGAACGGCTTCTTTATCTAGAACGGTTGGACGAGACCCGTCGCCTAGCCTCTCTAGCCATCGAAGCTCAAAAGAAGAGAGTCAAGACTCATTTTGACCATACCATTCATCCTCGTTCCTTTGTTGAGTGTTATAGACATTTTTGTGCCTTGCAGCTCCAAGCATGAAATGTCCATAAACCAAGGGCTCCTAAGTCCCTAAAAGTGTTGTTCCAACCCCTAAAGGAACAAGGTCAACAAATTACAGCTTCTCCTAGAAGTTCTCCACCAGAAACTGCTCAGAATAAGTTAAAACAGGATCATTTCAGCTGCTCCACTGGCTAGCTACGTTGCATAGCACCTAAACACACTAGCTGGGTGTGTTGCAACGCACCTAAATGCACTATGAGGGTACGTTGAGCGGGAAATGACAAATGGCAGTGCCATTCCGCGAGGTGGAAAGACAATGGAAGCTTCCAGAATCTTCTCCTATGACACTTGCCTCACTGAATTCGACCAAGGATGAGTAAGAGGCTTTCAGTCTCCAAGTGGAAGCAAGAACTGACAGAGAGAAGACACTAATCAAATCATAAGCTGACTCATCCTCCTTGCATACATCTATATATGGATCCCTCATCCCAGAGATCCAAAGGCTGGAATTTTGTACATTGCAAGGAATTGTTGTTGGTTTTGATATAGATATCAGAGTATTGGGTGATTTATGCTTTGTTGGAGGTGAAGAGGGGCTTATTTGCTGGGAGGTTGATGCTGGGTCAGGAATCATCGGTTGTAACTCCTCCTGGATCTTCTTGTATATCAATAAAAACTATTTGAGTTTTTCCTACATGCTTGTGTATCATTGATGCTTGTTACATTTGTATGGTTAGCTTAAATATGATCCTAAGCTGTTTATGAATATAGATCCATGTCTTTGTATAGTTTTCTTATTCTGTGATCTTACAGGTACTTGGTGAAGCTGGGCAAGTAAGGGAGCAGGTAGCTGGAAGCTGTCAAAGAAGAGAGGGATTGGATCAAAGGATTAGCGCAAGACACGGGTCAGTTCTTTCTATCCCCCTCTATCTTCAATTCATGAAGGAAATACAAAAGTAGTTTTCTCTGTTTGTTTCTAAGGCAGCTATCACACCTTAGTGGGATAGAGCAGTTCTAAATAGACACTTTTCCTGGTAACAAAATGGCGACTCCGCTGGGGACGATTGTCTAATTAGTTTGTTTGTGTATCTTTTGTTGTTTGTTTCATAAACTTATAAGTAGCATTCGAACGGCATTTGCCATAACAAATGCAAAGTAGACATCTGCTGCTTCAATCCATTCACTGGATCTGTTTATGATTTGAACAGCTAATTCACAAATGATCTAATTTCCCTTTGTGATAGCTCTTAGACCCTCCTTAGATCTACCCCCTGATTGTGCATTACTGATTGCTTTTAGTCGGCCAAAAAACCAAAGACTAAACTGCAAACCGTGACCTAGAACCCAGACAGATTCTCGTTTCTGGCCCAGCACAGGTACTGTTAAGAGTTCCTGCATTTCAGCACACTTCCCGAAAGGGCAACCTGCGCTGCAATCCAGTTTCTCTGTGTTACAGGTGCGCTGATCAGACTAGCCCTGTGCAGCTGAGGTTCTTGTGCTTCATTCTTTCCAGTTTTGTCTCTGATTTTTTTTGCAGCCCGTGATCAGTATATGCCTGTTTAAAAACCCCTTTTCCTTGCTATTATTCCACCTCCTTTGTACAAAAGAACTGTAGATGTTTTTGTGTGTTTGTTGCGTCGTTTACAGTTTTCCATTGCAAAAGTAGAATAGTCGTACTGTCGTCCTTTGATTTAGATCTGTCGCAAGTGTCGATTTCGATCATAGGAGAAAGTTTGATTGTTGTTGATGGTCGACTATACTTTTACTTTTGCCTTTGGTCTGAATTTGTGATTTTCTAGTGTCAAAAACGAGTGTTCATTTCAAAATCTTAAAGTGTCGTAATCGTCTTTATCTTTTGATTTCGAAAAGAAGCTTGTTTGTGTTTGTCGCTTGAAAGCAAATTCAGATTTGTACATCAACTTTTTTTTTAGCATCAATACTAAGAAAGTCGAAAACAAATACATGCATGTGCATTTGCATATTGACAGTCTGTTTGGCTTGATTTAGGAAAGTGCATTTACAGTGTGCTCTTTGCTCTTTGTGAAAAGATTGTGTCTTCTTTTCCCCTAGTAGCTAGGATTTTCATTGCACAAAAGAGATAAAAGTTTTCTTATCATTTTTAGATTGCATTTTAGGAATTACATCTACATCTCGTGGTGAACCCAAAAGGCAAACTTCATAAGAAAGATCAACTTAAAATAAATTCAATGAATCTAACAACGCTTTGGAACTTAACGCACAACATTTAGAGGTCTAGGCTAGAGACGTATTCCGGCGTCGTAAAGCCTGGTAACTGTTGTCCTCACTGATGGTTGGGTGATTCCTTCACTGTGAGATGATAAGTTCCAGTACGGACTTGTGCTCCCACGTACCGTAGAGTATATTTTGGGAGACCCCTATAGGCTTAAATCCTTTATCCATAGGAAGCCATGTCTGCCGCCCTATCGATCGCAATGCACTGAACATAGCATTCGGGAAGATTGACTAGCGTACCGTAAAAAGTATTCTGTAGTTTTGCGATTGGTTTGGTACTCCCTCTACCTAGATCTCCAGAGCAGTCCCTTTCGTTCCTTTTCAGACTCCTTAACGGAAAAGGTCCATCTGAGCACTTGTCACTTCAGGCTCATTAAAAATCGAAGGAGACTAGAGTCATCTTTTGTTTTTTCTCGACTCTTAAAAACTGAAAAAACAAGTTGTTTCAAAGCGTCTAAAAATTTATTTTAAATGGAATATTCATTACCCCTTTCCTACGTTGATCTTGGGTTGAGAAAATGGAGTCTACCAACCAAGGAATTCCCCTTGGAGGAAATCCTAGTCCCTTCTCCTCTTGGGGAGATGTTGGTGCACCCCATATGGCCACATTGTCGCTTCCAGGACTGACAATTAGTTTGCCTGTATGGCTCTTCTCAACCTATGTCATTCAGAACACCACTATTCCTAAACAATCGAATCAGCAATTAGACGAGTCCAGAGTTGCCCACCAACCTTCTACTTCCTCTAATTCTTCTTCTCCTACTTCCTCTTCGCTTGATGGGGTTGGTAAAGCCAAAAGTCAAGTTCCTAAGGAGAAGAAGGAAAAGAAGAAGAAAGAGAAGAAGAAGAAGGAGCCAAAGGCGAATGGGGGAAAACGAGTGTCGTCTAACAAAAATCCACACACTGCACCGACCAGGCCTAAATCGCCATGTGTCATTTGCAAAGGAGACCACTTTCACAGAGATTGTCCTTGCATCCCTCGGATATTAAGGGACTAGTCTCCTAGATTGCACAACCCGGTGTCGTCAACCTCTGATGATCATGTTGAAAGCACATCATCGACTAGTGAAAGTGAAGTCCCAGGACAAAAAGGAAAATATAGATTTCCTTGTAAGCTATGCGAAGGCAATCATGCCGTCCACCGTTGTCCCTTCTTAGACGAAGCTAAAAGAGTTTTGGATGATCGTTCGGTTTCACCGTTACGACTTCCTCCTGGATATAAAAACCTCTGGCCGAGTCCGTCACTAGTTGAAAATCCAGCTGGCCCGCTCAAGTGGTCGGCTAAAGCATCTATCATTGAAGATAAACCATCTAGATCCATACCAGACGAAAGTTAAAAGGTCGAGGTGGCTGTTGACCCGGTCTTGCCTTCAGAGGTTTCATCTTCAGATGATATAATCACTGAAGAGAACAAGGATGACACCGTCCAAATTCTTTTCGTAAGCACAGACTCCAATGAACATGGGGGCAATTTACCCGTTCCTTTACCGCATGAAGGAAGTTCGTCAGAGTCGTACCTGGCCGTTTATTCGGTCCCACCTCCAAGCAACCTAGTTGTCTCCTTCGATTGGAATCAATTAGGTAGACACCGTTTAGGGGCAAGCATACCATTCCGAATTATCGTTCAAATGTATAGAATGGTTATGGCTGGTACTATCGTAGATGAGGGGGCTTCTGTGAGTATCCTTTCCTCAACTTCTTGGAAAGCGCTTGGTTCGCCATCGCTTTTGCCTAAGATGAGAAATCTGATAGGCTTTGATAAAGGAATCAGTCGACCTTTAGGGATCCTTCCTGATGTGCCCATAACATTGAGAGGGAAAACCGTTCGCATGAACGTAATGGTAGTTCAAGGACCCCTAGATTACAATCTACTCCTTGGACGAGACTATATTTATTGCATGGGAGCCATTGTCTCCTCACTCTTTAGAGTAATGTGTTTTCCGCACGAAGGAAGAGTGGTCAAGCTCGTGGACCAGCTTTCATTTCCCGGATCATACAGAGCAAATAGTCATATACCATCCCTGAATGGTCTTTTCACACAAGAAATGTCTCAATCTCCAGTCCGTCCTCCCGATGAGCGTGAGTAATTCGGAGGGATATGACTGAAACCCAGGGGGCATTCATCCTGGTCTGCTTCGGCAGAAAAACTTCGGGTATAGAGTAGGTTTCCACGGGAGAATATACCTAGTCTGTACCCCCGTCTGTGAGTGGAAGAGGGGGTTATTCTAGTATAGGATTCTCTTGTCAAAGTTATGTGAGTTGGCGAGCGCCGCCACTTACCTTTGTTTATCTCGGTAGACATTGCCAAAGAAGTGTTTTGTTTGCGGTGTGAATAGAACAATCTTTGGGTAACCTGTAAGAGGTAGGCCTCTCTCGGTAAAACAAAGGTTTTAGCGGAGTGAAGTAGAGGTAACCTTGAAACTCTGTTTTATACCTGGGGGCATGCAAACCTTTTGGAGTGCAAGAAAAGAGCGATTATTTATCTGTTTTTTGGATTAGTCGTTTCCTAACTTGCATAAAGAAAGGATGTGGGGCAAAACTCTAAAAATTGTCGTTTTTTATATGAGACATTCTTATCATATGACTGGATTAATCGAGCAATGTTACCGCGAGGTTCAAGCTCGTTAAAAAATAAACCCGGACCGAGCAAATGTTTCCACCCGCGTTTAAGCTCGTTAAAAAAGGAACTATTCCCCAGTAAATAACCACCGTGAATGTAGTATTTCAGCCATTAAAGCCTTGGTCGTGTTTTCCCGTCACCTCCACTTTTACATTGGCCGATCATTCACCTCCATTTGATTGTTTACGCATTTTGAGGAACAGCTGCGAAGAGTGATTTCACTAGCCATCCTTGTGACATTGTCGTGATTGGAA
Organism: Pinus tabuliformis; assembly: GCA_031772625.1. Lineage (NCBI taxonomy): Eukaryota > Viridiplantae > Streptophyta > Pinopsida > Pinales > Pinaceae > Pinus > Pinus tabuliformis. The sequence continues at coordinate 104,504,017 of CM062810.1, read as the reverse complement.
AATTCCAAACCTTACCTGGAATCAGCTGCTACCCATTTTATCACTCGTTCCTCAAAAGACGAGTCTTCTTTAAGCTCTTTTCAACTGACTCGTAAAATATGAAAATATCGCCGAGCCATTGGCCTCTCCAGCTCGTTAAAGGGACAGGAAGTGCTATCCCTCCTCTAGATTTTAATCTTTTTGGACCTGAGGGATTATTGCACAAAACGATCGAGCGCTTGTTTTGTTCGGCTCGTTAAAACTACCGAAAATTCATCCCTTCTGTATTGTTTTATACTTTTTCGGACTTAAGGGATTAGATGACAAAAAAGGGAATTTTGGAGTTACCTTTACGTACCTTTTCAGACTCTCTAAAAATGAAAAGGACTGAGTTATCTTTGTCGTTAAACTCGTTTAAAAGATTAATAGCGACAAACTTGTCTTTAGACGAGAACGAGTTTCACTATCGCTAGGCTCGTTAAAACATAGCGATGGGTTTTCCCAAAGGGCAAATTATAGAACAAGCATATGTTATCCTCCTCAAGCTTGACAAAAATAAAGAGGTACTGGTCAGCAATGACTGGGGAAAATTTGGGAAGAAAACTCAAAGAATCTTTGTTGGTAGCAAGTCGCTCTTGAACATGACACTTCCACTCCGTGTCCGAGTTGGGTTGGGTTGTTTCATTCACCGGTCACATCACCATGGTCACGCCATACCATCCACATTTGGGGTTAATGCTACCAATCCATCACATAAGTGTCGGCGACATGTTCAAGAGAAGTCATTCAGAGAAGTCACCTCTGTCCCACCCACTACCATACATTATACTTCATTCTTTCATGACCGCCACCCTGAACCGTATATCATCAGATCGTTTTCACCTCCATCAAAATCATTTGCTCCGTTCCGTGTCATTGATGTGGGATTCATTAAGGCCCTCCTTTGACGGATCACTTCTTGTCGACATCAGCTCATTATCCAAGAATTTGATCTAGGAACACCCCATTCAGTACTTTGAAGCTTGCATGCCTTAATGGCAAGTTTCTCACTTCCGGCGACAGGTTTACATCAATGGCCTTCGACAGAAAGATTTTGCGTGGTGTTCGACGCCAAGTCCTTTATTCACACCACGTGAATTGTACTGCAGTACCTTGAGGATCATTATCATTATCGGTGATTCCTCTCGCGCTTGTTAACAGTTTACATCATTGACTGGTAGTCAAGCGATGTCTTTCCATGTTCGACTTCAGAACATTTCTCACATGGATCGACTTGTACTTCGAGTGAAGATCGGACGAGATTGAAGGCCCCGGATCTAGTTTCATCCATCCGGGCTGCGATATATATTCAGGGAAATAAAGACATTAAAATGTACAACATTGCAGCACAGATAATCATCCCACCAAAAGGATGATGGCTCTATCAGAATCATCAGTCTACAATCAGACGATTGTCTGTCCTATGTACATGAAAATGAATTTATAAAGCTGAGCATGGGAATGCCCACCTCAGCTAGATCATGAAAACAGTATGAAGATAATGTATTGTATTGTATCTTATTACAGGTCTCCTCCCAACATTGAAAGAACTTTGGATCCTCATAATAAAGCATTTCACCCGATTAACGGCCTCATACTTTAGGGGGCAACTATTATAGACATTTTTGTGCCTTGCAGCTCCAAGCATGAAATGTCCATAAACCAAGGGCTCCTAAGTCCCTAAAAGTGTTGTTCCAACCCCTAAAGGAACAAGGTCAACAAATTACAGCTTCTCCCAGAAGTTCTCCACCAGAAACTGCTCAGAATAAGTCAAAACAGGATCATTTCAGGTGCTCCACTGGCTAGCTGCGTTTCATAGCACCTAAACACACTAGCTGGGTGCGTTGCAACGCACCTAAATGCACTATGAGGGTGCGTTGAGCGGGAAATGACAAATGGCAGTGCCATTCCACGAGGTGGAAAGACAATGGAAGCTTCCAGAATCTTCTCCTATGACACTTGCCTCACTGAATTCGACCAAGGATGAGTAAGAGGCTTTCACTCTCCAAGTGGAAGCAAGAACTGACAGAGAGAAGACACTAATCAAATCATAAGCTGACTCATCCTCCTTGCATACATCTATATATGGATCCCTCATCCCAGAGATCCAAAGGCTGGAATTTTGTACATTGCAAGGAATTGCTGTTGGTTTTGAGATAGATATCAGAGTATTGGGTGATTTATGCTTTGTTGGAGGTGAAGAGGGGCTTATTTGCTGGGAGGTTGATGCTAGGTCAGGAATCATCGGTTGTAACTCCTCCTAGATCTTCTTGTATATCAATAAAAACTATTTTAGTTTTTCCTACATGCTTGTGTATCATTGATGCTTGTTACATTGGTATGGTTAGCTTAAATCTGATCCTAAGCTGTTTATGAATATAGATCCATGTCTTTGTATAGTTTTCTTCTTCTGTGATCTTACAGGTACTTGGTGATGTTGGGCAAGTAAGGGAGTAGGTAGCTGGAAGCTGTCAAAGAAGAGAGGGATTGGATCAAAGGATTAGCGCAAGACACGGGTCGGTTCTTTCTATCCCCCTCTATCTTCAATTCATAAAGGAAATACAAAAGTAGTTTTCTCTGTTTGTTTCTAAGGCAGCTGTCACACCTTAGTGGGATAGAGCAGTTCTAAATAGACACTTTTCCCGGTAACATTGAGGGAGACCTTGTCCTGCTATACGACCAAGCAAATGACAAGCTGGGGGCAGGAAAACTCGAGCCCATGTGGCTAGGCCCTTACATTGTAAAGAGAGTGTTGCAAAAAGGGGCGTACGAGCTAGTTGACTATGAAGGTAATCCTCTTGATAAGCCCCGCAATGGGCTGTACTTGAAAAGGTACTATGCATGATTTATGCGCTTCGATTTGTACATGCGTGTGTGTGTGTGTGTGAGTTTTCATGTTTTCGGTTTGGTGTGAAAGCGTGATTGCCCCTTATTGTGTCTTTTTTCTTCTCGTGCAGATGTCGGGTGCACCTTACATTGGTTTCGCTGATGGTGCCTGCCGCAGCACTCGTAATTTGTCCTCTGCGGCGTGGGTGATCTACGATCCTCACGGTGAGTTGATAGATCTTCAAGGTGTCTGTTTAGGCTGTACTACAAACAATGTTGCTGAATATAGCGCTGTTATTGAATTATTAGCCGAGGCAATTAATCTTGGTATTCGTACATTGCTTGTTAACCTAGACTCTCAACTTGTTATCCATCAGCTCAGTGGGCGATATTCCGTCAGAGACCGTCACATTTTAAGGTTGTACTTACGTGTTAAATTGTTAGAAAGGAATTTTGACTTTATCACATATCAACATATTCCATGACGATTAAACACATTATCTGATGCATTGGCCAATCATGTATTAGATACACATTTGCGTAATTTATAATCAAAACATTATACAAGCAGGCACATAAAAGCACAATAATAACCCATAGGCATATGTATATATATATGTGTGTCATAATGTTTGCACCGCGTGCGTTACAAAACCCAAAAATAATACATGTTCATCCTGATACATCCTCGAACAACATGTCCCTCAAAAGATATGCATGAAAGAAGCCTAGGAGTCTATTCGTGGTGGTGCTCATGATAGCACGTCACCGCGCACACCAAGCGTCTCAACAGACGATGGATGCGGGTCGGCACCCCCACTGTGTGCCTCTGGTATGCAAAGGGCATGTCTGCAAATCTAGAATAGCCTGGAATCCCTTGGGTAAGTCCCTCGAGATTCTGCACCAGCTCTTCCCCCACGGCTCCCCTTGCCTGAGGGTCAGCTGCAGGTTGGTCCCTCCGCACTATAGGAGACAAGCTGGCTGGTCGCTCTGGGCCCACATCTGCATATAATACAATTGTCATCAGAACATGCATGTATTGACAAAAAAAATGAAATACATAAAACACCAAAAAGAGAAGATCATACCTAGCTCCTCTTCCCACTCCTCCCCCTCTGGCAGTGGGAGGTCTGGATCCCCCATGAAGTTGGTTCTCGCGTATGGCCAATCCTCTACCACGATCAGCTGACGGCGAAGCCATATGAAGAACTCGGGCCTCCATGACATCTGTTGGCCCCCTCCTCCTCTGGGCATCAATGCTGCCCAACGAGTCATCCTAGGCTCTCGTGGCAATGGGTCCGCCACTACAGCTCCCTGGTACTGAAAAAGTGGTAATCATTCCAAGAAGAACGACACCACAATCGAGCCATACCTGAACTGTTTCACTCCCCCGCGCTTACACTTTGTAAGCTGCCTTTTGATATTTGTAGTCACCGATGTAGCCGAGTCAAAAATTGTGGGGCTAAGGTATTCTGTCGCTAGTAACAAATGATTCTTGCTTGCCTCATGGGGCGCCTGTACCCTAGCTGCACGCGTGATAGTGAACATTATCACTCTAAGAGCCAAGTCCTGGATGGTGGAAATATCCACCTTAGCACTGTTTTTCCCAAATTGTGCCTCTGGGCACACACGAGCCTTCACTTCACCTATCTTCTCCCCGGAAGGCCTGCTTCCGGTCAAAATAGGGCTTGCCCCTCTCCGTGACATCCCAGTAATGAAGTACACATCAGATACATCCAGCTCTAAGGTCTGATCCCGTAAGCAGAATACTTGGTCATCAACATCCCAAGCATCCACTATGAACTGTAATAGCTCCGGTTGAGCTCGCAGATAAGAGGTGAGGAAAAAATTTTTGAGACCACAGTCTCTCAAATCATTCATGCATCCCTCATCCGCTATGGCTAAGGCTTCAACGGCATCATGCTCCCTTTCTTTCCATTCCACCACCATTTTTGCTTGTTTCCTGCACCCACAAGGATGAATACATCATTAATGGAAACCTGGTAGGCTTGCAAACCGGAAAAATTTCAAAAATGATGGGTAAATTCAAATAAAAAGTTAGGTCGCGCGGTTGGCGCGACTGTTTCTAAAACAGTCACGCCAATGGCGCGGCGCCTTTGGGTAAATCACCCCATTGGCGCGGACCCGTGCCGGATACCCGCGCCAATGGGGCGCAACCCTAAATTTTAAAATTCCCTTTGCTGAGGCTAAATTCAGGAACAAAATGCATAAAACAAGTATCGAAATGGAGCTAAAGGAAGCGCCTCTTACCTAGAATTGGCGGAATTTCAAATGGTTGCCCGGATTGGCAGTAATCGCTGCTCGAAGTTTGCACTCCAAATGGACCACTACCACTATGCAAAAGGTAAAAGGTAAAAGTAATTTTGTTTTTTACATTTTCACCATATGTATAGACTTTTTGACTTGTAATTAGGGTTAAAGAGTTGTTTTTTGAATATTTTAATATATTTTTGGTCGAAAATGGATTTTACGCTTGCTTTTGGTGCTATGACAGGTCCTTTTTGCAACTTCGATGGTGAAACGAGTTGTATTTTATACTTTTTCGGACTCGGTAAATACACAAAAAATTCACTATGGAGTCATTTTTCAGCTCTTTTCTGACTCGCTAAAAATGAAAAGATTGTCGGGTTTCCCCTCTTGACTCGTTAAACATAAATAAGAGGTGGTCGTCTTTAAACCCTTTTCTGACCGTGTAAAAACGAAAAGATCATCGGACCCTTGTCGTTTCAGGTTCGTTAATGGTTACGAAACAACGTGATGTTGATCGCTTTTTTACTTTTTCCGATCGATATCACTACTCATGAAAGGAACTCCCCGATCGTAATGGTCGGGCGGTTCTTTCGAGCATTGTTTTATACTTTTTCGGGCTCGAGAGACACAACTTTACGAAAAAGGACCCCCCTGGAGTTTACTTTTCTGCTGTCTTTTCAGACTCTCTAAACAGGAAAAGACGTCGAGTTCTTCCTTTGTCAGACTCGTTAAAACTTAATGACATCGGATTTCGTCGTAATGACGCCCACAAGCATATGCTATCCCCATCAAGATTGTTAAAAATAACTGGGGTACTCACCAGAGATGGTGGGGAAAATGGATCCATAATCATTATCATGTCGGTAGTATGTCGCTCTTGAACATGGCACTAGTCTGCATTCGTGTCTGGGTGGGGACATCTCATCTTGTTTTACACTAGCCTCCATGGGTTTGGGTTATCCTATTTGACCTCTCATCTGCTCATTACCTTGTCACCATGACCTCTGCTCATTTGATGTCAAATACTACCAAGTCCACTATCGTGCCGCCGATATGTTCAAGAGAAGTTGACCTCTGCAGAATTACAACCTCCCTCTGATACCTCACATAATTCTGAATCACCACAACATCTTTCCTCTGTCTCGTGTCAATGATGTGGGAAGCATTATGGCCCACCTTTGATCAAGGTCACTTCCTATCGACTTCAGCTCATTATCCAGGAAGCTGATCCAGAGACTCCCTTCGGTGCCTTGGAGCCTGCATGCCTCAATGGTAGGTTCTTCGTGTTCGACAAGAGGTTTTCATCATTGGCCTTCGATCGAATGATTCTACTGGTGTTCGACGCCAGCTCATTAATTCACATGCCGTAGATTGTACCTATAGTACGTTGAGGACCATTGTCATTATTGTTGGTACCTCTCGCGTCTGTTAACAATTTTCATCATTGACTGGTAATCAGACGATGTTCATGCATGTTCGACTTCAACTCATGTATTCGCATGCTTGAACTTGTACTCTATTCGGGTCGAGATGGAGCACAAGACCCTGGATTTTGTCTATTGGGATCCAGGCTGCGATTTGTGGCTTATTATGATCATTACATGACTCATTCACTGGATGGCTGCGACCATGCTTGAGTCTATTTATCGATCCTCTCTAGATGGATGCGTCCATACCTTGGATCTAGATCGTTATGTACTCTATTATGGATGGTTGCGCCCCTACCACATACATCATGTACTTGAAATATCAGTTGTACTTCTTTTCGCAGGTTCTCTGGCGGCCGTGTTTTCAGTCACACATGTTCTTGTAAAGCATTTCACCCCTCTCTCTCTCGGGCCTCATGCTTTAGGGGGCATCTGTTACACAGCAATTTGTCACCATTTGTCACCGTCCCTGTTACCCCTCGCCTGTACACTGGAGGACTCATTTTGGGACCTGTGAGAAGTGACATGACTTGAAACCACTTGCATCATATTCCTCTAAGTATGAGCTTCATTTTCCCTAGAGACATCTCCTGCAAAATCTCCATGAAAACAGCTCTTTTTGCATTAGCGTGGGTCCTCAGTTCACTGCTCGCGCCAATGAGGGAAATTCTCTAAAAAGGGCGCGCTATTGGCGCTCTGTCTCAAAGTCGCACTCGCGCCAACCGAATTGAGTAAAGTTTTCAACCACCAAACTCCCGAAGGTTCTCTTCAACCCATTCACCAACTGAATCTATCTTGAGCTAGGATGGTTTGGCTTCGAATCTCCATAGAGAAAGTGGTTTGCCACCTTTCATGGAAGTTTCCAGGTGATAAAGCCAATCCCATGAATAATGTGGTTGATCCTATCTCTTTCTCCTCTATCTATAAAAGCTTGCCTCTATGCCTTGAGCAAGCTAGTTACAGTAATTCTGGTCCCAGCATAGTGATAGAGAGTTTGAAGCTGCAAGAGCCTTCTTTGCACCCATAAGGCCAAATCTAAGTAAGGAGATTCTTGTCACCCAAAGAGAAAGAGGCTTGTTCCTCATCCTAACAAGCTTTTCAAGACTTGTGTAGCTGATCACCCAGCCAAAGGAGGATTTGACGTCAGAACAATGGTTGTATTCTTCTTTGTTACTTATTAATAGTAGATGACTATCATTATGGTTCCACTCTCATTGTCTTATGTTTGATGTTGAGTTATATCTTTTCTGACTGATATATAATTGCATATACTAGATTTTATGCTTGTTTTCGTGTTGTTCTTTGCATGTGCAGGTGTCCAATCACGGAGATCGTGGGGATCGTGACCGGCCAAGGCAAAGGAATGAGGGCGACATCTCTTCTACGAACACTAGCGTTGGAATCCAAGTAGGTTCTCACCATCTACTTTGTATTTGCAATTAGGAACTTGCGTGATAGCATTGTGTGATCGTTGCTAGACCCAGTCTGGGCTAGTAGGGATCGTCTCTGTCCGCAGAGAGGATTTACCTCCACAACAAGAGGCCTGGTAGAGTCCGCAGCTACGTGCCTGGACCCCTGTAGCAGAGTGTGCAGGGTGGAACTGGATTGTACTAGAACCAAATATTAATAAAGATAAGTGTTTTTGAAATATAGTGTTGGAAATAATACTGAGGGGGCGGGTGAATCAGTATTATCAGATCAATAAAACTTTTCAAATTTCATGCTCAGAAACATATACGCTACTTCAGTTAAGTGAACCAGCGTGTACACGCTACTGTGTCTAAAGCAACTAGCGTATATCCAGAAATCTTATGATTCAGTTAGCTTATCTTCAGTGAATGCATCAGAACATTATTAACCACTTTGACAGTAAACAGGTGCAGTATAACAGAACAGATCATCACATAAAAGCCACACACATGAACACCATGATATAAGGTGGAAACCCAATGTGGGTGAAAACCACCTGCTGCAAGTCGTCTCTTTATTTCTTTAATAAGAAACTTCAGTTTACAATCTTTTGTACTAGTGTAGCCTTATACCAGTACGCAGGCTACAACCTGCAGAGGGCTACAACCCTCTCTCATTTTCCTACAGGGACCACGTTTCATACATTTTCATACTGGATCCATGAGTATAAAACAAACACTGCTGCAATACAATCATCAACTTATACTTGCATCATAATTCTCTAGATCACCCAATACTGAATCACTAAAACCCTGTCATCAAGAACACAGAACACAAACCAGAGCCCAGAACTCTGTAACAACCACCAGAATCAACAGCAACCTGAAATATCAAATCTTATTATGCATACGCTACTTCGATATACCAAAACCGCGTGTATACGCACTTTCTCGAAAGGCAACCCGTGTGCAGATCTAGAAATAATTACTTATACCTTCGCTGTCAGATTCGACCCTTGCCAACCGTCCCGAACAGATAACCAGCAATACCAGATCTTCTCACTTCATCAGACACACATAGCTTCCTCACTTTGCCTAATGATCTTCTCCTTATATAGCCTTAGGCACTTCACAATACCACGGACCAAAACCATAGTAACACAATACCATCAACTTCAAAACTAAGGATCGACATGCCTGTCAAGACACCATGGTCCAAAACCATAGGCACAACTTCCAAGGACTAACCGCCACGGACCAAAGGTACTTTTCACATGTATGCGCTTTTACTGAAGCCAACCTGCGTGTACATGCTGGTTTTCCTTAATGAACATGCGTATATCTCTTTCTTGTCCTGCTGTACTGAGATCTATCCTCTGATCAAGTTGCCATCACTTGTACCTGTCTCTGAGTGAGTTGCCATCAAGGACAACACTTGTATCATAATGCCAACAATCTCCCCCTTTGGACTTGATGGCAACCACCACACCAAGTCACTCTCCCCCTTTGACATCAAGGGCAAAGGGCGGACCAAGATATTCTCTTCTTTGGTATACCTTCTGCTGTCCATACTCCCCCTGAGTACCTGCTAAAATCTCCAAATGTGCTCCCCCTTTGTGTATGCCAAAGTGTACCAATCTATCCATCCTGCTCTTACTGAATTGTGTTGTTCATGCTCCCTTGACTGTAGGCAAGATCTGCAAAAGATGTTCTTCAAGAAGAACAAAGACTTATACATCATAGAAGACCTTCCTATCACCAAAAGACTCAATACATACATTCATCACCCAACCTAGTGGGGATATACCAATATTGACTCATCCACCTAACCATGTGGAGATACATTAAGAGTTTACTCATGATAAGACATGAACATTACATCATTCATCCCAGGCATAGTGGAGAAACCAACATAGGCCGTTACATGACCTTGACATCATAAAAGAGATATCACAAAAGAGATACATGACATAGTGATGAAATATCTAGACCAAGACTTATGAAAGCCACCACCAGCATCATGATCTGTACCATACGCATAAGCCTGCAATACCATTCCTTTGATCAAACAACAAGATGTATCATTTAGTTTCATCAGCAACTTCCAACCATAATGCCAACAATGAATAATTTGAAGTATATGCTCCCCCTGAGCGTGAGCCAACCATGACTGAACCATTTCCTGAGTCTGTTCTGCTGCCCTTTATACTCCCCCTAAGCCTGAGCCAACCATGACTGAACCATTTCCTGGGTCTGTTCTGCTGCCCTTTCTACATATACGCGACTTTGCAGCCTGTAACTCGCGTATATACGCGACTTGTCTTCATTATATCAGCGTATGCAAGATGGAATACTGAAATTCATCACTTTCAGATTCCCCTATGTCTGTTGTGTCAGCTGTCTGAGTTATGCCACACCTTTCTGTCTCTGTCTTCTTCAATTCCTAGAACTATGATGATGTCTGGTCCTCTTGTTTTGAATTTTGAAATCTGCTCCTGCATTCCCTTGCTTTATGCCCATAGTTGTTGCATGTATAACATCTTACATATTTCATGTTCCTTCTATCGCAATCAATTGCTTTGTGTCCATATGCATTGCAGGCAAAGCAATATCCTCTGAAATACCTGGGATGCGATGATCTTTTGTAATGGTCTTGAACCATTCTACTTCTACATCTGGCTGCAACATGTCCAAGATTATGACATACATAACATTCAACATTATTCAGTGGAGGAAATAATCGTCTATCACGTCCATAGTTAGGAGTAAAGGATCTTCCTTGAGGAATTTCTTTCCTTGGTTGTTCCTTGTTGAGCACTTCAGATTTCTCATTAGAGTTTCTTGCCTCACCTTGTGAACTAGATTCACCTTCAACATATTCATGAAAACCAAGACCAGTTTTGATAGCAGGAGACCTTTGACTATTAAGAATATCGTCCAAGACTTTAGTACTATCTTGAAATCGTAAAAGCTTATCCTTTTTTTCTAATTTACCTTTCAAGATATTTACCTCAACTTGATGTTGTTCTTCCTTTTTCAGATATTGATTCCTTAGGTCTTCTTCAGCTTTTCTTCCTTCTTCCACTTGTCGCTTTAGTTTGATCACTTCATGTTCTTGATCTTCAAGAGCTTCTCTGTTCTGTTCTCTTGATTTTTTAAGATATTCTTTTAGAGAGAGGATCTTTGATTCAAGTCTCTGAATAGTTATGCTCTGATCCTTTACTATATCCTGCAATTGCTCCCTTACCCTGGTTTCTGTCTCCAATTGTTCGTTTAATTTGGTAACTTCTTCAGTTTCTGCATTCTTCTGTTCATGTGCCATGAGACTTCTAATATCTTTACAATTATTGGATGAAGCATTCTTCTTTTCATGTGCCATGAGACTTCTATTATCTTCACTATCATTGAATGAACTTTTAATATGGGTATAATAGCTTCTACCATCTTCTTCAGATATCTTTCCTTTGTTATGAGGGCATCTAGCAGCATAGTGACCAACTTTTCCACATAGAAAACATTTGAAAGGTAGCTTACCTTTGAACCGTCCAGTTCCCCGTTCAAGATTCTTGACAAAATTTACCTCATCTTCTTCCTCTGACGCTTCGAATGCAGCTTCTGATGGTACCTCTTGTCACATTTCAAAAGAAGTTAAGATCCTGTGAAGCTGTGACATGGTGATTTTCTGCACATTCTCCTTTTCTTCTATGGCAGATACTTTAGAATCAAATTTAGCAGACAGAGATCTCAAAACCTTTTCAACTAAGACAACTTCCTCAAATTCTTCACCCAGATCCCTCATACAATTTACAATCTCATCCATACACAGGAAATAATTAGCTATGCTTTCATTACTATGCATCTTAAGAGTTTCATACCGGATTCTGAGAGTTTGAAGCTTTGCTCTTTTTACCTGATCATCTCCTTCGTAGCTTGTAACGATTTTGTCCCATATTTCCTTGGCTGATTTGAAATGCATGATCTTCATAAATTCTGATTGTGTCAAACTACTCAATAGGACAGTAACAGCTTTGGCATTGAGCTCATATTGCTTTTTCTCTGCTGGATCTGTAGGAGTTGCTGATGGGAATTTGTATCCTCCTTCTACGATTCCCCAAACTTCTGCTCCAAGAGATTGTAGATATGCAGTGGTTCTTATCTTCCAGTGGGTAAAATTGTTCCCGTCAAAGACTGGTGGCCTGATGTGTGCCTCTCTTTCTGGATTAGCCATTCTGATGGATCTTTTCCTTCAAGCGATCAAGCTTCCTCTGAAGGACCTGCTCCGATACCAATTGTTGGAAATAATACTGAGAGGGGGGGGTGAGTCAGTATTATCAGATCAATAAAACTTTTCAAATTTCATGCTCAGAAACATATACGCTACTTCAGTTAAGTGAACCAGCATGTACACGCTACTGTGTCTAAAGCAACTAGCGTATATCCATAAATCTTATGATTCAGTTAGCTTATCTTCAGTGAATGCATCAGAACATTATTAACCACTTTGATAGTAAATAGGTGCAGTATAACAGAACAGATCATCACATAAAATCCACACACATGAACACCATGATATAAGGTGGAAACCCAATGTGGGTGAAAACCACCTGCTGCAAGTCGTCTCTTTCTTTCTTTAATAAGAAACTTCAGTTTACAATCTTTTGTACTGGTGCAGCCTTATACCAGTACGTAGGCTACAACCTACAGAGGGCTACAACCCTCTCTCGTTTTCCAACTACTTCTGGAAGGGAGCTACAACCCCCTCAGCTCTTGTACTAGCCGATCCATTTACTAGTACATAGGTGCTGACCCTACAGAAGGCTACAACCTTCTTTCCTACAGGGACCACGTTTCATACATTTTCATACTGGATCCATGAGTATAAAACAAACACTGCTGCAATACAATCATCAACTTATACTTGCATCATAATTCTCTAGATCACACAATACTGAATCACTGAAACCCTGTCATCAAGAACACAGAACAAAAACCAAAGCCCAGAACTCTGCAACAACCACCAGAATCAACAGCAACCTGAAATATCAAATCTTATTATGCATACGCTACTTCGATATACCAAAACCGCGTGTATACGCACTTTCTCCAAAGGCAACCCGCGTGCAGATCTAGAAATAATTACTTATACCTTTGCTATCAGATCCGAACCTTGCCAAGCGTCCCGAACAGATAACCAGCAATACCAGATCTTCTCACTTCATCAGACACACGTAGCTTCCTCACTTTTCCTAATGATCTTCTCCTTATATAGCCTTAGGCACTTCACAATACCACGGACCAAAACCATAGTAACACAATACCATCAACTTCAAAACTAAGGATCGACACGCTCGTTGAGACACCATGGTCCAAAACCATAGGCACAACTTCCAAGGACTAACTGCCACGGACCAAAGGTACTTTTCACATGTACGCGCTTTTACTGAAGCCAACCTGCGTGTACACGCTGGTTTTCCTTAATGAACCTGCGTATATCTCTTTCTTGTCCTGTTGTACTGAGATCTGTCCTCTGATCAAGTTGCCATCACTTGTACCTGTCTCTGAGTGAGTTGCCATCAAGGACAACACTTGTATCATAATGCCAACATATAGTGCATCTACGTGTAGATCTGTGTGATTATTCTTCTGTTATGGTTTTATGCATCTCATTAAGGTTTATATTGCACACACTAAGTTACGAATATTGAATGATTGCTAAAATCCACTGAATTAAGTCAGATCTATAATAAAACATACTAAGGGTAAGGGATCTAGTTTGTGCCTCTTTGCATTCAATACAAGGGCTACATGAAGGTCGGATAGCTGCACAAAATAGTACAAGTGGGAAAGATCGGTTCGTGACCTTTCCTGACCTCATCGAGACATCCCTAGGGTGTGGAAACATGGTTCCAGCACCCTCCCATATTACCTCGAGTGAGACCTCAATCCGCGCTCCGTGGACTATTGCCGAAAGGGCCAGTAGTTTTTGGATTTGTTAAACATGGTTCAGGCCGTAATAAGCCGACAAATGGTTGTGTTGCCAGGACTGGGATTTTCCTAAAGGATTTCTAATGTTGGAACACTAAAACCCTACGAAGAAGGAAATTGAATATTGGTTGGATTAGAAGCTTAACGAGTTTGTAATACAGGAAAACAAAACCCCGCAGATATCTGAGAAGAGGTGGTTGGATCACTTCATATATACGGAAATCCATGAGATCTTCTTCACGACCTTCTCTTCAGAGTTGTATAATTGGATCGCGAGGCTAGCAGACAGCCAAGGAAGGTGCAAGCTCAATCAACCGATAGTGTGGAATCCAGAGTTGGTGCACAGGCTAGAGGCATCTGAAGATAAGATCGCGTGGGCTGTATACCATTGGCTAGATCAGATAATAGGAGGGTTTATCACTAAATTTGCGATAGACACGACTGTAAGCTACAACAAAGTAGAAAGTCATTTTCTCAAGGGACCATGAGGTAAGTACATCAAATCTTTGAATACCTGGATTAAGATGTTGTTATTTGAAAAATGGGTGATGCGAATACATTAATGAGTGGAATGACATGGAGCGAAAAGGTCTACAAAGGTATCAAAGGGTTAGGAAACAATCCTTTAATTTCACCTCCACAAGCGAGCGAGGAAGAGCGTGCTTGGCTTTCTCCGAGGAGTGCGGTCAATTTGATAAGGCAACACATTCTGCATTTATCATCCCCACTATCGGCACCACTCATGTCACCTCCTTCAACTCCATCTTCGCCCACACCACCTCCACTGAACCAGTAGTTTATCATGGCGAGCGCGATCAAGATGCCTATATTCAGAGGAGTAGGGAATGAAGATCCAGATCAGTTTTGGTTCGTAGTAAGAGTAGTGTGGGAAGCACACGGGGTTACGGATGACAAAATTAAGAAAGCCACATTGGTAAGTGCATTGTAGGATCATGTGCTGACATGGTATATCAAGCACTCGAATGATCCCCCGAACACCAGAATAGCAAAGATCCAGATTGCTTTGAACAGAGAATTTAGCTGGCCAAAATCAGAGATGCAGTTGATCATTGGATTTAAGGAGATCGTGATGCTTCCAGGAAAAACCCCCTGGGATCTAGATCAGAGGATGAAAAGTATGATCCGTGAGGCTAATATGACACTGACAGATGCGCAGCACCATGTGTGGTTTGTGGCGTCTTTGACACCACAACTGACAACGACACTGTCGCAACATAAGCTCTCAACCCAAGTAGAAGCATTGGAAATGGTGATGAGGTTTCATGAAACACCAATACAAGATCTAGGGTTGGGAGTCCAACAAATCCATGTGCAACTACAAAACCTATGCTTGGAGATGTATAGTTTGAAGCAGGATAGGGCGCCCTGGCCAGAGGCACACGAAGAAGTGTGGTGTATAAAATGTAAAGGCTAGGGCCATGGTAAGGATCGTTGTCCAGTATTCATGAACTATTTGGTAGGAGGAGGACCGATGCCATTGAGACCGGAGGCACAAGTAGGTCTGAGTGTGACACTCATGCTCTGGTGCGTGATTTGTCAAGTGGGAGGAAAGCACGTGATAGATAACTGTCCCCTATTACAGAAGTATACCTAGAGTCTACAACGTCCATATTGTAATTTATATAGATCAGTGGGCCACGATGAGCAGACATGTCAGAGTTGTGAGATAATGATGGATAGGACCCTAGCTTATCAAATATAGACAGAAACATGAGGCCTCAATCCAGCCACAACAATAGCGCGGGGGGCATTTCAAGGGTGAGGTCGAGGACGAGGAGGAATGGGACCCAGACGAGGGCGAAGATAGTTAATTTTCTATAATTGTGGAGGACCTGGGCACTACACGCACGACTGTATCAATCTGACCAGAATATGTTGTCTGTATTATTATCAATTTGATCATGAAGCAGTAGATTGTCTAACGTTGATCGCATAGATGCGTGAGAAAGGGGTACTACAGCCTACTCCAACTCAAAATATCTAAATGATGAGGTTTGAACCATGTGAAGGATACCCCAATGCCAACATGGTGCTTATAAGTGGCACGACGATAGGGGAAGATAAGGGAAAGAAACCCGAGGATGATACATGGGTTCGTAAGGCTCCTATTAAGGAGCTTGTGTTTGACTTAGAATGTGCGAGGGAAACGTTTATGGAAGTTAAGAAGAGCTTCAAGGAGGCCTCTACTTCAGGTAGTAAGGATCAACCAGAATCGGGAATGGATCCTTCTATGCTTACTACCTTTTTAGAGACATGCATGAAGCTGCTATGAGACAATAAGGCAGTTAAAGGACTACAAGAGCTAATCACTAGGTGCGCAGGGTGAGGGGAACCACACATAGTTTGAAAGATGGGGAAGCGTGCTTTGCGCACCGGGAGGGAAATGCGGTTGATGTCGCAAGTTGGCGAATATGAGATCGATCAGGTAATCTTAGACTTGGGTTCAGATGTGAATGTGTTACCAAAGCATACTTGGGAACACATGGGTAGGCCCACGTTATAGTGGTCTCTTATTCAATTACAGATGGCGAACCAACAAAAGATCATGCCCATGGGAAAATTGCAAGGGGTAATAGTGGATATCGAAGGTACGAGCACGTAGATGGACTTTGAGGTAATAGATATTGTGGATGATAGTAACCCTTATGCCACACTATTAGAGATAGACTGGGCCATGGATATGAATGGAGTCATCAACCTGAAGAAGTGGAAAATGACTTTCGAGAAAAAGTCCCTACACATAGTAGTTCCACTAGATCTAGCCGAAGGAGCTTGCTACATTGAACCTGTGTATGAGGATGACACCGACGATGAGCTGGATACATTTACTAGATAAGGGCACAAGACCTAGATTAGGTGAACCTAACTGAAGATAGGAGAATCTCATGGGAACGTAACAGTTCCTGTACTTCGAATTCAGATGAAGAAATAGAATGCTAGAAGAATTGGTTGCATGAAGTAACAATGCTAAAATGAAACATAATGATTAGATCATTGTGGTGTGTGACAACCAAAACAAGGGAACTGCCAACATATGATGGGGAAACAGGTGTGGATGAATTCTTAGACAAAGTCAGAATGTTAGTACCAAAACAACAATGGTACAGTATGATGGAATGGGTGTTGCACACGACACCCGCACAATGGTGGCAGACACACCAGAAGAATATTGGGAGCTGGCACAAATGCAGAAGAAGGATGCACTTATGGTTTGGAAGTTCCCAGCGTCAAACGCGAGCCAGGTAGCCAGGGAAAAATAGTTTACGCGCCCACCTGTGTCATTGGTGCAATAGTGTGCTGGGCAGGTATATCTCAGGCTAAGGATAAAAAGTCAGGACCTGACGCAATAGTAGAAAGAGCGATGCACACCACAAATACCCCAAAATGGAGCATTCAAAAGGCTAAGTGGGATCATGAATAGAGTTTACCAGGTAGGACGAATGGATTGGGACCTACATGTACCAGTAGTTTGATGGGCCTATAGAAGCAAAAACCGCAGCACAGAAATGATCTCAATAGTGACAAGAAGAGAGGAAACTAGGAGGACAAAGAAGAATCCCCATATCGCGGCTCCTGCAGTAGGGATAGAGCGTGTTAGTGTCGGTATCTTCATCCCTCCATCAGTGACCAAATTCTCTTATTGCATTGTATGTTAGGTGTCTCATCTGATCATCTGCATGCCTTTAGGGTCATGGATCATTTGATGGTAGTGGCATATTATGCATCTTTCCTCATGTTCTTTACATGTTGGCCCATTTTCATACATCTAGGTCATCTGTAGTGATTTTTTGTCTTTAAATCTACAGAAGTCATTTTTAGGGTTTTAGGTCTCATTAGGTCTAGGGTTTCATCATTAAGGTCTTGAAAATGCTCAATAATGGTCAGAAGGTGCACGAGGAGGTCAAATAAAGTCTTAGCAACAATAATTTCAATAATCGCATGCTCAATGATTGATTTTTCCTCAAAACCCTGTTTTGAGGAAAAACAGAGTTCAAAAAAACAGAGTTTTTTATATTTTATGTACAAAATCTCATGTAATTTCCTTTTTCTATATGTAATAATTTCAAGAGGCAACCCTGGTCACCTTGCCAAGCCTCTGCAACTCTAGTTCCTGCAAAAGAAACAAAATGTCAAAGCATTTATTCTGTTATCACCCTAAAATCTTTGTCTCTAAGGTTTGGTAAGTTGCCTTGTTTCTAATCATAGTCTTATAAGTTTTGAGTCAGCTCATCACAATTAGTGTCATTCTCATTTACAAACCCTTCTTCTAGTCATGGTGTTAAAGGGTCTCTAGGTCATTTCATGCTTTAAGGGTTAGGTCATAAGGTTAGAAGTCTTTTAAGATCATATCTCTTTTCCAAATAATGTTTGACAGCCTCATTCCATGTTTTAGAAGTCTTACCAGGTGTTTATAAGTCATGTTGGAGAAATTTTGAAAGTAGCTACGAAATCACTGAACTAGGCGTTTTCGTAGCGCGCTATGAAACCCCTGTAGCAGCCTGTTTCCCTGTAGCAGCCTGTTTTAGCAAAAAAAAAACTGTTTTTACTAGTTAACTTCCAAAAGCTTTCCTGAGCAGCCGAGAACTTAATTTTGCAAACTAAAAGAGGCTTTTCTTTCTAACATGCTGCACTACATAAACCTCTTTCAGTTTCTTCAATTCCATTCTTAGGTGGGAGAAATTTATGGTTAAAGTTGCGCTACGAAACTGCTGTAGGTGCAGTTTTTCATCTCCTGTTTGACAACTGTTTTTCAAAGAATTATTTTGGGCGGTAGGAACGATGTTTCAAAAAACCAAGAGAGATTTTTGTTCAGCATGGATTGATTCAAAAAAGCCTCCTTCATTTTCCTCAAATTCATTATGAGCTGGGAGAAAAGGGTGACCAAAGTTGCGCTACAAAACTGCTGTAGGTGCAGTTTTTCAAAAAATCAAAATTTCCTATTTTACACGTGTTTTTTAAGGACAGTTTCTGGACAGTTGGAGAAATTTTTTAAAAAAACAGGAGAGGTTTTTGTTCTAGACAACATGGGCTACAAAAACCTCCTTCCGTTTCGTAAAATGTGTCATGAATGAAGAGATAAAGGCTCTGTCCCATGTGCCCATTTTCAAGGATCTAAACCTAAAAACAGGGAAACATGTTCCCTAATTTCTAGGGTTTGTCTTCAGCAGTCAGATGACCACGTGGGAGGCTTCATCAAATTCGACTTCTTGAGGTTGCAAGTTGTCAAATAATGCTTTAAATTCTTAGATAAGGTTGTTGTAATCATAATAATGAGTTACACTCCTAGTTGTATTAGGTCACTAGCACTCCTAGTTAACAGCTAGTTCTAATTAATGGTTTGTTTTATGGTTAGAATAGGTGTCACTGATGGCAAATTCGAATTCTCTTGATGAGGGATGATGGAATCCTAATTGTAAATGCTTTATATATAGCAGAAGAGCTGATGTACAAGGGGTTGGAGACTTTTTGGCTCAGCTGCTGCTCTATGTGCAGACTGTGTATATTTTTAACCTAATGCAGATTTCTACTTAGACAACTCAAGATTCATGAAGAGTTCTTGTATGTTCTTGTTATGATGGCATCTTCCAATACTTACATTGCAGTGGTGTTTACTTATGATACTCAGAACTCATCACTGATGCTCTGACTTCCTTCATAGATAAACTTACTATGTTTCACTGTTTTGTATTGTCATTTCTACACTTGAACTCTATAATGCCTTGACTTCCATGCTAGGTAGAATGCTTTGGCTTCACTACTCAGGATTCATGAAGGATTTCTTATATTCAGAATGTGTAATGTTGTCCTTTCCTTAGTTTTGTTGACAGTGGTATGGATGTATAATCACTCAGAATTCACTGAATGTGCTCTGATTTCCTGTATGCATCTATAAACTGTGTGGTTACATATGAGTGTATGTTCTGAATATTCAAATGCTGAATGCCCTGACTTCATGTTAAGATGATCTTGTTGTGGTACTGAAACATACTTTGACTCCATAGCCCAATGGTAGCAAGCCTTCATCTTTCAACCTATAAACATATACAATTACAAACCATAGAGTTAGCCATCTATTCATATCTTTAATCTAAATCATTAACCCTTTGAGAGAGCCCTCTCAGGCTGAGGAGGCTAAGCCTTAGCTAAAAGATTGGTTTGAAATAGTTACACTGAGATAGTCTGATCAGCAGCCTATCAGGGTCCTATTTTGGTGATAACATATTCCATCAAAGGCAAAAAGTAAGACAAATTGCCCAAAACATAGTTTGAAAAAACAAGTGAAAAGCAAACATTAGCAAAGTGGGTTTTCATAAGTCAAAAATTAAAACCATTGGTATATAAAGTGTTTTTCATGTCAAAGAGGCTCATTTGTGTCCAAAGGAGAAGAGAGCAAGTGCAATTTGCGTTTTCGAAGCCAAGGGATTGATTTTGCAGTCTAAAGGTGAAACTTTCAAGGTGCAGCGCACCTGGCCTGTGCGGTGCACACAGAGCATAGTTTGCATTGAAATTTATAACTAGAATGACGCACCAGAGAGGTGCGTCACACCTATCAATGGGTGCAGCGCACCAGTATTCAAGGCTGAAAATCATTCAAATCTTCCTCCAAAGCTCCCAAAATTGTAAATTCCTCATTGCATAAGTAAGTCAACACTCCCATATGCCCAATGTATGTATTTATGGTGGTTCAATAGGGAAATATTTAAACCCTAGCTCCTTGCACAGTTTGTTAAAAAAACTACCTAGGGTTTACAAATCATTGTTTTTGCTGTCTAAAACTCACCCCTACCATTTTAACTCCCTCACTACATTTTATTCACCTCTTTTATCCTTCCATATTCCACTCACATATACCTATTCCCCATATCCCTAAAACTACTAACCCTAATCCCTAATCTCTCTACCCCAAACCCTAATTGATATCCCTAAACCCTAATATCATCTCCCAAACCCTTCCATTTGCACTAACTCTACCAGCAGCATCCCCAACCCCTCATTCATAGTCCCTTCACACTCCTTATCATCAATCCCTATCTTTTAGCAGCAAATACCTATTGTCACCTTAAAATCTCTTCATACTCATCTAAGAAAACTCAAGCATTAGCAAACATGGAGTTAGATTCTTCTTATGAAAGAAATGAGGAAATAGTCAGTGACTCCTCCAAAGAAATTCATGCACCAAGGAGACCTCACAAAAGTGGAAAACATAATCGGGAGGAGCCTACTTCACTTGCTGAATTGTTGGCTTGTCCTCTTGCTGTGACATGCTTTCAACATCAATCTTGTTATCAATTTTGTGAGATGGTGGAAAGAGTCAAATACCACCATGAGCTTGCCAGACTCTTTGTGCTCCATCTTCACAATGGCCAGGTCAATTTGGCAGGTGTGACATTTACCTTGACACCTGAGACTATAGCTCAAGCAAATGGTATTCCAAATGTAGGTGAGCAGTGGAATAAGGGGCATATGGTGGACATAGATCATTATGAGCCTTATATCAAGGCTGGTTTCCAGAGGCTTGTCAGTAGGGTCTTCCCTTTCAAGTACCTACAAGACACATATGCTCCCCTTATGAAACTCATAATCAAATATTTCAGCTGTGAGGGAAAATTTTCTCGCTTATACACCTATCACATCAGATTGTTGATGCATTTTAATAGGGTGAGGATGATTAACCTTCCCTATTTTATTTGCAAGAATATTAAGAAGCCTCATCATTAGCAATATAAGAATATCTATCACTTTGCACTAATCAAAATTGTGATTTTGCATCATCTTAGTTTATTGAATGTTTCATGGGAGGATTTCATTTAACATGAGGTCTTCACAAGTCCTCAAGTGCCCACATCAGTTTTTCATGAGGCAGGAGAGCCTTCACATCAGCAAGAGGTGCATGAAACACAAACCACTAGTGTACCAGTGTTTGTCACATACCAAAAGGGCACAAGGAGACTGTTTGAAGCAAAAAAACGAGTATTATCTCCACCCGGGGTGGAAGGGGTCTCATTTCCTCCAACAACAGAGCAGGTACAGGACAAGGGTAAGTAGCCATTGCATGATGAGGTACCTTCTGAAGGTCAAGAGAGGGAGTTCACTCTCATTCAGGATGATGACACTGATTTGAGCTCAAAGCTCAAGGAGATAATTCAGGAGAAGCAAGATGACATTCATGACTTTTCTCTCAACCTGGAGAGAGCCAAGTGGATAAACAACTATTTGGAGTAGAGAAACAACAGTTAGAGGATCATCAAACCATCATGGAGCTCCGAAACATAAGGGAAAACTGGCAAGCTGCCAAGAGGAGGAAAACCAAGTTGACACCACTTGAACAAGAAATTGAAGCTGATCGTGAATCTTAGCTTGAGAGGAAAAAATGCACTTGGAAAAGATGTTGGAGAAGGCCAATAGAGAGAAAAATATGATGAGGCACATGGCATACCACTACTTGGTGAGAAACAAAGCTTGCAAAGCGAGAATTAAGACTTTGAAGGCCAAGTTGAAGAAAGCATTGAAGAAGAGAAAAGAGAAAGATAAACTCTAGATCTTGGTTGAGGCTTCCTTAGCCCAACACAGCATTTGATGAAGAACACTCAGCCCAAATTTCAAGAAATTTGGGAAAAATTTTGCAAATTTTGAATTTTTGGACTAAAAAACAGATTTTTCTGCCTGGCGCGCCGTGCCACCTGGTGCATTGCGCCACCTGGCGCGTGCTTTTGATAGGAACCTCCTTTGGAGGAAAACTTAGCATTTTTGGATTCCTCATGAAAAAATATGAATGCCCTCACATGGCCAAGAAATTTTGACAAGTTTGGAGCTTCGAAAAGGGTCAAAAACACCTCAAAAAAAACCTTTCTGCCCCTTTTTGGCCACACAGGAAGCAGTGTTGGGAGAACTCATTTTTGGAGGGGAAAATGGACTCAAAATTCATAAATTCTACTTGTTTTGGAAATTATACAGGCAGACATTTCCAGCAAGCCCACTTGGAGAAAATTTGGTGCACGAGAAGGCCCCCAAAATTACCTCCAACGTAGCATAGTGCATAGGGACGAGAGCGCGGCGCACAGGATGAAAATTTGTCATTTTGGCCAAAAAACTCTGTTTTTTGCATAATTTTTTCTCAGTTTGACTTTTCTCTCTCTGATAGTCAAACTCATGATGTAATTTGATGTGAATTAATGGATTTTTATGTAGATATGCTAAATTTTCACTCATGGAGGTAGATACATCATGAAAAGGTAGTTTGCAACTGAATGAATAAGTTTCCTAGGTTTTAGAGGCAAGTTGCCCCACCACCTACTTTTCAGTTCTTAGTTTAGATCTTGTTGAAATAGCTCCTAAACTCATGAATTCGACCCCTAAAGCCTAGCATGAGTTTTTTTTTGCCTATATATAGTAATTTTTCAGTCATTGGTAAAGGTTGGACTCTTGTGAATGCTTTGAGCATTATTGTACACTCATATTTGCAATTTGGCAAAGGAATAGACCAGGGTTTGCAGCACTTTATGGGATTCTTGTGGCAACTTGATTTGGTATTGTTTTTCCTTCTGTAATTGCTAGTTTACATGTGTTTATGTATGCCATCATTTCTCTCTATTCATATTAACTAAATGAAACAAGGATAAAGGTAGAATTCATTGAAGTTTTAGTGCTCTACCTAGGGTTTGTTTAGTTATTTATGTTTTCAGCTATTTGAAGAGGATCCATGAGACTTTCATGCCCTCTCCAACTCCTCACCAGTCTTAAGACTCTCCATCTCACTCAATTTGAATTACTAAACCATTTTCCTACCTCGCCCCATAGAGATCTCTGCAAGAATGTGTCCATTCCCCGGACCCAAATCTGCCTTTCACATTCGAGCCAGCAAAACAAAGTTAAATTTAATCAAACTTTTCAGAGCATATACCTAGCCTAAAATTAGTCTTCACATTAGTCATCTCAAGCTCTATTGATCATATTCTTCTGAGATTGACAAGGAGAGATCCCTCTCCCGGCCTGGTAGGGCTAGCTACTAGGTTAAGCATGGTTTGATGTTACCCTAGACCTACCTTTCTCAGCTTGAGGTAGATTTAGGCCCTAATAGAGTGTGAGGACCTAGGTAAAGGAATTAGGAAGTTGCAAGAAGACCTTCGGCGAGGAAGCATGAAACTTCGTGAACTCGATGATGAGTGGGCACGGCTAAGGAAGAGAAGTATGACATTGGATGAAGAAATCAACAAACTGGAAACTGAAGTCATGCAAGCGGGCCGCGAGAAACTAAGTATGATGACATTGACTCTAGCCAACCCTCCTACTACATTAGAAAGAGTTGCAACCCTGCTATCATGGCTGCAACTGCACCTTACTAAACAAGGGAGCATACCATACAAAGAGGAATGTGACGCACTACCAAACGCAAGGGCATGTGAAGCGTGCCTGCAACCCAGGCTAGTAGGAAAAGCGAAGCCTCACACCAGGGGTGCGACCACCTGACTATCTATAGGAAGCATAGTATCAGCACTCCAAGCAGTTGAAAGAAGGCTTGAGACTATAAACAAGGCTACAGGAAAGCTGCATGGAAACAAGATTCCGCATAAGGGGCTACGCTGCTGCACAGACAGGCTGGAAAGTAACTGTTGAGGTCATTGTTCATGACAAGAGGGCTAATTTAAGGCAGAAAGGAGCGGGCGGTGGGCCATTAAGACAGGAATTATGAGCTAGATTCGGGGTGATCTGCCACCAAGAAAGTACTGATGACTTAGAAATGGAGGGAATGGTTGAATTCAAATCCAAATGTTATTATAAAATTCCGCGGGGTAGTTTCGAAGCAACACTCAGTTGTTGGAGATTTGAGCTAGTACAGAGTAGCAAGCCCCAAGCTACCTTGCCACCTAGGAGTATGTGACTGAGAAAATACAGTATATACATAATGTCGAGAACCAGAGTGCGATTCACAGGAGTTACCCTAGAACCCTGGGTGACCCAGAAGGATCCTGGAGAGGCAGTAGGTGCACCAAAGGTACCAAAGTCCCCACACATGCTGCAACCATAGAAAAACAAATAGCAAATGGGGCCAGTCTGGGTATCACCACAGAACCCAAGGGTTAGTAAATTATCAATGACAGAGAAGGGCAAAGCTGTCACCATTGAAACAGAGGAGAAGAAGGAATATTTGCAAGCCCTGATAGCCCAAATTGAGGCACAGGACAAAGAGGTGAAAAATGTCTCCCAAGTACCTTTAGCAATAGAGTTACCCTTCTACATTCCCCCGTGGAAAGGGACAGCCAAGATATCGAAGGACCTAGAGGCCACGAAGAGTGCGCTCAAGACCCCACTTCTTCTGGACGACATAAGGTTTGATGGTCCGCCACTGGAATGGGTACCGAATATAAAATTTAAAGAATGGGACCTTGCGGATAGTGAGAAATTCCCATAGTTGGCCGCAGAGAAATTAATATAGCAAAAATGGTTGCGAAGTGTGGAGAAGACTGGGTTACTCCATCTACGGTGGATACCCCACTACCACCAGGCGCCTATCACAATTTTTGTCATCCAACAGCTACTGTGTCTAGTACATGATGGTTATCTCTGGTTGGAGGAGCTGATTCCCATCACATATGACTTAATTCATTGAATTTCATGACATCCCATTAAAGGAATCAATCCCGTAGACATCGTCAGAAAGAGCAACGACTTGGGACTAGCGGAAGCTATGAAGGCCAAATATAAGCTAGAGAAAAGGAAGCAAGGGTATGTAATAGCAAGAATCAAGGACCGAGGGGTGCACATCACCACCCAGCTACTGGCTAGCAAGCTCATGAGGAAATTCCATGCAAATTAAGTGCCAACATCTGTAATTGTATTGGCGGAGCAGTGTGCAGAAGGGGTCCAGTTCAACTAGGCGCAGTTTCTCTACAATGAATTTTTTATGAATTGCAGGGAAGCCCAGGACTAGGGTGAGACCTTCCACTATGCGTGGTTGCTCTTATCCATCCTATTGGTTGCTGGGGAGCTTCCGGTAGACAGCTAGTTTCCGCCATTGAGCGGAACCTACCCGAGGCCATGAGGTACACCTCGCTCTGGGCAACAAAAGATGTGATGAGGATTCAGGAGATAAAGGTATTTTGGACATTCGTAGAGGAAATTTTATGAACATGGATCAACCATAGGCTGCGCTTGTCCCCGACAGTATATAACACTTTCTAGAGCACTGTAGAACTCAAGGCGGATATGCATAACTTGTATATCTGGGCACACAAGGATCCAGCCCGAGCATGGGAAAAGCTTTCATTCATTGCCACAGATGATGCAATCTTCAAAGTAATGGCGTCATGGTCTCCAAAGTGGCATGCCCCAGACTTGGTGGAACTGGAAAAGATCGTGGAACAGCAGAGGAAGAGGGAGACCAAGCTGCGCATCGCAAAGCTGGTGGAAAGAAAGTGTCAGGAACAGGAAGCAGCCACGCAGCAGAAGGTAGTTGAGGTAGCAGCACTAGAGTAGATGGTACAAACCACAACCGTGCCCACTGAGGAGACTGAGGAAGGTCAGGAAATTTCCATGGAATAGGACATACAGGGGGAGGTGGAGACACAGGAATGCATGGACCTTACAACAAACTTGACCCAACTCAAGAGGCCGCGCGTCCAGGAGCAGCCACCAGTGTGCAAAAAGACAAAGACAATGCAAACCGTGGAGGGAACCCTTATTGACAGTAGCAAACCATTTCACGATGTCACTAAGGGTGCTATGGAAGAGTTGATGATGGAGCAGAAAACTATGTTGGCGGCACTCAGAGTGCAGTTGCAGGCATTACAGGTGCGACCCCAGGAATGATGACACCACACCTTATGGAAGGTATAGCCGAAGCTGAGCAGATGTTGCGTGCACGTACAACGAACACTTTTGGTGTTACCAGAAGGTGTCATCTTAGCAGAAACCAAAGGTGACATGAGGGGCTAGGGATTGAATTTGGCCACCCTTCCTAGAGAAACCCTATACTGGCTACAGGATGTGGTAACTGATAAGCTTCGTGCTAGGGAGGGCCACACTCTCCAAGTCTTGAGTGAGCAGAAGGTAAATTTAGAACGGATCAGCCTATAGTGCGACAACATGGTCATCCAAAACTAGGGATTAGAATAGGCAGTGGAGGAGGCTTGTAGCAGCATTACAGAGTTAGCCATGCCAGTGGCACTCCCCACCACAGAAAAGATTCATCAACTGGCAGATGGAGTCCGCAGGAACCAGGAGGATGCTGCGAAGGTTCAGTTCGAGCTGAACTTGCAATTCGCGGAGCTGTGACTAAAGGCACAGTCCTCTACACCCCAAAAGTCAGAGAGCATTGCCACCATGCCATTCAATCGGGGTTGAAAGAGATAGAGCA
Organism: Pinus tabuliformis; assembly: GCA_031772625.1. Classification (NCBI taxonomy): domain Eukaryota; kingdom Viridiplantae; phylum Streptophyta; class Pinopsida; order Pinales; family Pinaceae; genus Pinus; species Pinus tabuliformis. Next base: position 104,476,706 of record CM062810.1, on the reverse strand, counting down.
TGCTATACAAGACTGCACGGGCTTGTTGGACCAGTCCCTCTTATGCTCACCTCACTCCAGGAGGACCCAAAGCTACAACAATTAGAGATAGAAGCATGGGAATTGCAGCAGGCCTATGACGATGTTCAGGGGACCGCACAGTCGGTCGCCCTTACCTAGTGATTGGCCAAGATAAGGGAGGCCCAAGATCTGAAAGAACGAGTTGACGCCACACACCAGAAAGAAGTAGGGCTTAAAGCATGCATTCAGCCTTGGCTTGAGGAAGCATTCACAGTCACCACCACGATCGAAGGGAAGCTAGCCCAAATGCAGGACACATATGCAAAAAGGCAAGAGGGTGCCTTTGACAATGATGCATCAGAGCATTGCACACAATTGATAGAGCAGACAACGAAGGAATGTGTGGCAGATGTCCGTGAAGTGCAAAGGTTGCTAGATGGACCCCGAGCAAAGATCACCACACCAGCCAAGTGACTCGGGATGAGTCACAATGTTTGTGTTGGGTGCTTGTTGGGCAATGGATCCCCCGTGTAATGATTTTGGGGTTTAAAGCCCACAATTTTGGGTATTGGTATTGTAGAGGCTCTACAAAGTGTGCGGAACGTGAGTTGTAATGAGTCAAGTCAAAGGGTAGTCCACCCTAAAATATTGTGATCTGATATAGAATTTGTCAGACTACCCACGGTTCGCAGACCATGGGAATGTATAAATAGAGCAAGGCTCTAGGTGTAGAAGGAAGTTTTTTAGGAAGCTTTGTTTTGGATCTTAAGTGAATGAGGTTTTGGAAGTGATAGTCACTCTGAGTCAGTAAGTCCGAGTTGTAGGTGGTAGTAGTAAGATTAGGCTCTGTAGCTATGTGCACAGAGGCCTCGTAGAGTCTGCAATTGTGTGTGTGGACCCCTGCAGCTGAGTGCGCATGGTGGAATTGGATTGTACTAGAACCAAAGATTAATAAAGATAAGTGTTTCTGAAATATAGTGCATCTGCTCGTAGATCTGTGTGATTATTCTCCTGTTATGGTTTTATGCATCTCGTTAAGGTTTATGTTGTGCACACTAAGTTATGAATATTGAATGATTGCTAAAAGCTATTGAACTAAGTCAGATCTATAATAAAACATACTAAGGGTAAGGGATCTAGTCTGTGTCTCTTCGTGTTCGATACAAGGCCTACGCGAAGGTTGGATAGCTACGCGAAATAGTACAAATGGGAAAGATCAGTTCATGACCTTTCCAGACCTCATCAAGACATCCCTAGGGTGTGGAAACCTAGTTCCAGCACTGTCCCATACTACCTTGGGTGAGACCTTGGTCCGTGCTCCGTGCATTGTTGCCGAAAGGGTTGGTAGTTTTGAGATTTGTTGGGCTAAAAAATTTATGAACCTGGGTGAGGCCCCAATAAGCCAATAAGGCATATGTTACACAGTATTTTGTCACCGACCCTGCATCCCCTGATCCTGGATAGAGTCAGTCCTTGAATGACATATTCTCTTTGTCATGTGCCAAAATATGTGTCCAAATCCTCCATATTACTCAAGAAGATTTCCTAAGCTCATTAATCCTAGAGTTGACCCCTTTTCACCCATGTTTCAAAATCATCATAGGTCATCAGTATCTTGCCTGCGATAATAGCCCAGAATGAACTAACGCCTCACGATGTTGTCTCTGAGTCTCAATGTTTGACCCGCGATGACCCAGATATGGCGAATTAGTTCAAACATAATACTTTTGAGTGGTTCTGGAGCTAGTTTTTGGGTCAAAGAAGTTCGCCTCTCCTCATTTGAGATGGCGGTTCCACCTTTTGAGTAACCTCCCATGAAGATAAGCTTCCTCTCCCCTCACTTACGGAGGCTCCTCCTCTTATAAAAGCATCCTCCATGGCTATGATAAACTAGTTCTTAGTTAGATAATTCTTGGTTTGTGGATTGATAGCTTACAGTTTGGATTGTTGATAGCCTAGAAATAGCTCATGAGGTATGAGAATAGCCTTTCATGTTGCAGATTGATAGTGTGAAATGGTTTTGTAAGAAGGAAGCCTTGTTGTGATTGCCTTAGTTTCATACTTGTGCTTTTGGGTGAGAGAGAGTCATCAGTCTTTCTGGGAGACCTTTGAGAGTGAATGCTTATGGAGACATACTGATCGGACCCTTTAAGGAAGCTTGTGACGTCAAGGCATGGTTGTAAGCTTTACTATTGTTTATGTTAATACAATCAATAGTTATTTCATATTTTATGTGTGAAATGTATGTTGATAGCTTATGGTTCCTTGACTCTATAAGTATATAGTTCATTGTTGTGCTCTATTATGTGTTTTGTTGTTTTCATATGTTATTTCAGGTGAATCATTCATTAAGGAGAAGAAAGCGATAACTGAAGTGACATGACGAAGACTTCATGAAACACTGGTATAAGGTAGGCCTCTTTAACAGTAACTATTTAAGGAATTAGCTATTTTCTTTGTCTTGTTGTGACTAGACCCACTCTAGGGCTAGAGGGGTTGTCTCTTTCCGTAGAGGGAAATTACCTACATCACACTCCAAAAAATCTACACGAAGGCTTGAGGTAATATATTTATCCTACTTTGATAGTTAGTTATTTTTTATGAACATGCATGTAACTTTGTGACGGTTGCAGATAATCTTACAGTCTGCCAAAGGTCCTAGGAAGAACTTTGAGGGTATCTTCATTCTCCATACACCATGCATTTTATCCTATAGCAGAATTGGTGACTCCGATGGGGACTGTACATCTAGTTCCCAGTTCATCCGGACAGTTCTTAGTTTCCTCTTCCTTCTAAGACCTCCCTATACTTTTACATTCCCTTTCTGACCCACCAAAACCTTGCTGCATTCTGCCTTCACATATTCAGCCTTGAATCTGATCCAAAAGTCCCTGTTTTGAGTTGTTTTCCCACACTAACGTAGGTTAGCAAACTAAATAGTGCTTTATAAAGCTCTGTGTCTGCACAAACAGAGTGGTAGTGGACCCAGTAACTCTCTGTGGCCACTGCTATAGAGCGTTAGTCCCTTAAATCTTGATATACAGTTGTGTTTGCAAACTCAAGGGGATAGGAAGCCTGCTCATGGACTAAAAGAGGGTTTACAACTGCATTTTGTTAGCAAGATCGGTGTCCTAAAAGATTATTTTTTTAGGAAATAAGTTTTTTCTATTTCTTAAAAAGTTTTTTATCAAAGAAAAATTAACAATTCTTTATTCGTTCTTATGCTTAGATGGTTAAAATCTGCTTTATTTTGGTTTCAAATAGTTGTTAGAAAAGTATTGGAAATATTTATGTTGGTTATGCATGTGTTAGAATGACTAGGATGCATGGAACAAATCTGAATGTGAAAGACTCACCTATAGAATATAGCTTGTTTTCATCAAATTGAATATTTTTTAAGCATTGTCTTATGCATGATTTTTGAGTCAAAGTCCCATCACATTTCATATGTCAACTCTCTGTTACACAGTAATTTGTCACTGTCTTCACTCTAGTCTTCCTACTGTGTCATGTATCCAAGTTGTACATGCTAATATTAGACAAATGCTCTCTGATGTTGCCAAATGACCCACTTTTCCAAAGGTTTCTGCATCATCGCGTCTGTTGGCTAAATAAATGCGCTGATGGGTGCTCCAAAATAGTATAGAAGCGCTGCCGTCGCGAAAGTACATGTGATTCCCGCGATGGTCAAATTTTATGTGCCAGTGTGACTGTCGCTTGTAATACTGAGCAATGACCTGACTAGCTACATTATTCAATAGCGATGTTAGTGTGACAGACCAGTTATGTGCCCGCGATGATCCAGATTGGGCGAATTTGTTCCAACAATCGACCTTCCAGATGACTCCAGACCTGGTTGTTGGCCTTGTTTATGTTTTCTTCCTTTCTCTGGTGTGGTTGTTCTGTCATTTGTGCTACCTTCCTTGGAGATAAGCTCATCCTCCCACCTTTCATGGAGACTCCTTCTCCTATTTAAACTCTCACCATTGCTATGTGCTGCTAGTTTTAGAATTCTTAGTCTTTGGAGTGGTTTCTGATAGTACTGTTAGTGCTTGTGAGTTTGCTAGATAGTTGGTGTGAGTGTGACAAGTGTGGGATTGTTGATAGCTTGAGGAAGGTTGTGAAGTGCCTTTAATCTTGTGTAAAACTTGTGAGTGAGAGAGACTTGTATGTTGAGAGATCCATCTTCAAAGAGTGAATTCTTGAGGAACATGCTGGCTGGATCCCTCTTGAGAAGGCTTGTGACGTCAAGACTTTGGTTGTAAGATTACTCTTATTTCATAATTAATGCAATCAATGATGTTTTCCTATGTCTTGTATGTAATGTACTTGATAGCTCATGACTTCTTGACTTTGTGAGTAAATAGATCATTTGTTGTTCCGGTTAAATGCTTTGTTGTATTTCCTTTGCATTGTTTTAGGTTGATCACTCATTAGGAGAAGGAAGCAGAAGCTGGAGCAGCACAACGGAACTCCATCGACCACTGGTTGAGGTAGGCCTCCAACTATGACTATTTAAGGAAAGCTATTGTTGATCTGTCCTTGTTTGTGACTAGACCCACTCTAAGGCTAGAGGGGTTGCCTTTGTCCACAGAGGGAACACTTTCATGCAATCACAAATTGGTGACTTCACTGGGGACTTTTGGCCTTTGTTCTTTTCTTGTTTACTCTTGTTTTGATTTTTTGTTTTGGTATCTTTTGAAGTTTTGGGGATTGGTTACCAGTCTTCTAAGTTTCCTGGCCTGATTTGGGAAATGTACTTATTTGATTAAAGATTGATTGTCTTTGGTTTGGGAGTTTTTGGTTCGCCTGTTACTATTTTGGACATCATCATGGTTTTTAATTTAACAGTCGCGCTGTCATCGCGTCACCCCTTTTGTAGTATCTTGTTCATCACGTAATTACGCTTAATAGTCACGACGGTTCTGTAAATCAGACCATTGTGGAAAAGTCGTGTACTTCCATGCTGACATTGCTTTGTTGTTGCATATTGTTCTTTATTAGTGCTTTATTGCTAGTGTATTGCCCGCGTTGATTGCTGTAGAATTGAATTTTTCAATTCTGCCTCCTAAATACGTCAGTCTTGCTTGTCCCTTGCTGTTCTCACTTGTTTGATAACTTGTTTTTCACTTTTTAGAGGTTGAGGCACTCTCTTGTGAGCTTTGTTAAATGAATCTTGTTTTTCTTTCTTTGTGACCTAGTTTCATTGTTTCAAGTCTTTTGGATCATTTTCACTTGGTTGCTTGTTTGCAAAGATTCGTTTGCTGCTTGCTATTGGTTTGATTGAGCCTTCACCTTTGCTTACTTTTGGTTGATTGTTTAGTGATTGTTACTGGACCAATCTCGGCATTGTTTCGATTTCTCTTCACTACCCAAACATAGATTACAATTGTTTGGATCAACCGTTTTTCCACATTTGTTTGTTTCTTATTGGTTTCTTTTAGATTAGAGACATCAAAATAAAAAATATTGCATTTCATTTAGCATGCGAAAGTGAAAGTGAATTTGCATTTCAAGTTGCATATTGAAAAGCGAATGGTTAAAATATCTCATTAGTAGTATTCGTGCACTTTAGCGATTGATGTCTGTTTGCATTGAGTGACTGTTTTGTTGCCTTGGTTTTCTTGGTTTGGGAATGATCTCTCTACCCTCCCATAGGTAGGTGTTCATCGAAGAAAAAGGATATTTCATTCATTCTAGCTGCATCCTAGGTTTTGTTATATATATACGGTAAGGTCTGAAAACTGAAACATAATCCAAGATCAACTTTAAAATGAACTGAATAAATCTAACAATGCATTGGAACATAACACACACATTTAGAGGTCTAGGCTAGAGACATGCTCCGGCGTCGTTAAACCTAGTCACTATGTTTCCACTCAAGGTTGGTTGATTCCTCCTTCTGTGACTCAATAGTGGTCTAGTACAAAATTGTGCTCCCACGTATCGTCGAGTAATGGGGAGACCCCACTAGGTTATCATCCTTTATCCATAGGAAGTTGTGTCTGCCGCCTTACAAGTCGTAACGCACCAAACACAGCATTCGGGAAGATTAAATTTCGTATGGAAAGTCCTTGGTTTTCATATGACTGCCAAGGTGTATATGCAGTTTTAGGGATTTGTCTAGTAAACCTTTTGCCTAGTTCTCCAGAGTAGTCACTTTGGTTCCTTTTCGGACTCCCTAAAAGAAAAGGTCCATCTGAGCACTTGTCACTTCAAGCTCATTAAATATTCGAAGGTGACTAGAGTCATCTTTTGTCCTTTTCTCGACACTTTAAAAATGAAAAGGTCAAGTTTTGTTCCTGTGTCTTAAAATTTATTCAGCCACGATTCACATTTACCCTATTAGATCTTGTTTGTGTTAGCTTGAGTAGGGTTCTTTCTCATTCTCGATGGCAACATTCCCCGAGTCTACCGGCCAAGGTTTTCCCCCAGATGGAAATCCTGGTCTGTTTCCCTCATTTGGAAATGTCGGTGCTCCATATATGGCAACATTGTCTTTGCCTGGGTTAACCATCGGTTTGCCCGTATGGTTGTTTTCAACCTCAGTGGTCCCAAGTGTTATGACTCTCGTTCCACCATCTCCTTCGTTCGAACCATGACATGTTGATTCCAAGGTTGAGCCTACGCCTTCTTCCCCTATTTCTTCCTCTCCTCTCCTCCTTTGCCTGGTGAAAGTTTCACATCTAGTAACCAAGAGACTAAGAAGAAGAAAAAGAAGATGAAGAAGAAGAAGAAGTCTGATAAATCCAAGGCCATCTCTGCAGTTACTACTCCAAGACCATCTCAGGTTGGAACACCTTCTACTCCTCCGTGGAAGGTTAAGTTTCCTTGTAAATTGTGCCAGGGTGACCATCTTCTTCATGATTGTCCTGGTATTCCTAGGATCTTAGAAGTATGGTCTCACGATCCGACTCATCCCTCATCATCCTCTCAAGCTCATGGTAATGCTACCCTATCAACTGGCAATGGTAAGAAGGAAGGGAAGATTCAATTCCCTTGTAGACTGTGTGAAGGCAACCATCCCCTTCACCTTTGTCCGCTCATGGATGAAGCTTATGTCGTTTTGGACAGTCTTACAACTTCTTCACCCCAACTTCCCATTGGTTATCAGAGGCTCTCTTCAGACCCTCTCCCCATTGACAAAGAGATTGACTTAGATTCTTCTCTTGTCCATCCTCCTCTTCCGAGCTTGGTTGTGCAAAGCCTGTTCTAGACCAACCATTGGTCGGAAAGAGTGTCAACTTGGGTTTACCACCTGTCGATCACTCTATTTCAGAAGAGCGCCATGCTCATGTTCTTCTCATCTCATCAGATTCTCTCGAGTCTAAAAACGACTCTCCTATCTCGATTAATCCATAGAGTCCTTCTTCGGTCCCTATAGAGCGGGGGCAAGTAGTTTAGTCGTTTCCTTTGACTGGAGTCATTTGACTACATTCCGCCTTCCATCCCATGTGCCTTTCCAGATTACAGTACATGCCTATGATAAGGCAGTACCTGGCACTATCTTGGATGAGGGTGCATCTGTCAGTCTTATGCCTTCCACTACTTGGAAAGCTTTGGGCTCCCCACATCTTGTGCCAGTCACACAGAATCTGTTGGAGTTTGACGGAGGAACCAGTCAACCTTTAGGGATCCTACCAAAGTTTCTTGTTACTTTTGGGGGCAAAACCGTCTGTATCGATGTGATGGTTGTCCAAGGTGCTTTAGATTTCACTCTTCTCCTTGGTCGTGACTATATTTATGCCATGGGGGCCCTCGTTTCTTCCCTTTTCCATGCGGTCTGTTTTCCACATGAAGGAAGAATAGTGACTATAGATCAATTATCGTTCTTTAGTCCCCCGATGCCTCCTGCACAACTGTCATCCCCTCTTGGCTCTTGCTCTCAAGCAGTACCTTCTTTGCCATAGGTCAATTATGTGGCTACCAGTTCCGCCTCTACTGATGATCATGCAGATGGTCCCGTACATCATGTACTAGGACATTGGAACCCAATTGGTCATTTGTGCATCATGACATGTATTCCTCCCAGAGTATGTTTCTTCCATCCCATGAAGACCTCTTGGGTGCCATGTTCTCGGATGGCCCATGAACAGGCGTACGAGCATAGTTCCTGATCTTGTGTCGAGCTCGGTAAACCATGAAACAAGGGTTATGAGGATAGTTCTTTTATCGTGTCAACCTCATTAAAAAATGAAACGATCTCCCTCTCCAAATCGAGTCTTTGATTAAGATCTCATAAAATCCAAGTCGAGTCTTTTCAAGATCTCAAAAGTGAACCTTCATTCCATCCACCTCGTTGAATGCAATGAAGCTTGGGGGGCATGTACCTTGATTTGCATCATTATGCTGGGGGCATGCGAACTTATAACAAGCATAGTTTCTCGTTTCAAGCTTGTGTAAACATGAAACTGAATCCAAGCAGAGTTCTCCATGGTTCAAGCTTGTGTAAAAATGAACCCATACCCGATTTACATCTCATGATTTTTGTTTATCCACTAAATTTTGCTAGATGAGCCTTGGTTGTTTCATTCCATCACCACCATCTCTTTGGTCGATCATATCCTTTCACTTGGTTGTTTTTCCTTTCCTAAGGAACCTCAGTGATGAGTGGTTTTATTAGCCAGCCTCTTGACCATTACATGATTTGAGCAGTTCCACCATTGCCGGAACCAGTTGCTACCCTTTATACCACTCGTTCCTTTAGGATTAGTTACCTTTAAGCCCTTTTCTGACTCGTGAAAGATGAAAATATTGCTGAGTATTTTTCCCTTTTTGACTCATTAAAGAAAATAAAAATGGAGGTCTAATTTCAGCTCTTTTCCGACCGTTTAAAGATGAAAAGATAACCAATTTGTTCCTCTTGACTCGTTAAAAGAAATAAGAGGTGGTCGCCTTTAAGCTCTTTTTCGACCATTTAAAACACAAAAATATCGCCAGGATTTTGTCATTTCAGGCTCGTTATTGGTTGCGAAATGACATGCTTCTGACTGCTTTTCTACTTTTTCGGGTCAAAGTCACTATTCACGAAAAGTAATCCTCGATCATAATGGTCGGGCAGTTCTTTTGAGTATCGTTTTGTACTTTTTCGGGCTCGAGAGACAGAACTCTACGAAAAAGAACCCCCCTGGAGTTTTCTTTTCTGTGTCTTTTCAAACTCTCTAAACATGAAAAGGACTCCGAGTTTTACCTATGTCAGACTCGTTAAACCCTGATGACATTGGACTCGTCACCATGATGAGACTCGAGCTTCTCATTCCTAGGGCTCGTTAAACTATTACTAGGTTGGATTCAATAACAGGTTTATCATTGATTGTCTATGGCAGCTAGTCACTCTTGAACATTGACACTTTTGCTTCTTGTCGGGTTGGAACATCCATACATCGTCATTTTGCCTTCTGCGGGTTGGGTTATCATTCTAGCTTCATTCCATTTGATTCATTCCATCTCCATCGAGCCTCTGATCCCTTGGTGCTTGAATGCTGCCACCCCCCTCTGGAGTCGTGTCGCCGACATGTTCAAGAGTATAATCCTTCTGTAGTTTACACCCTTGTCTTCTCCTCTGATACTCTATTTCACCATCTACCTCTTGTTCCTTATCTCGTGTCGTTGATGGGGGAAAACATTATGGACCTCCTGTGACGATTCATCTCCTGTCGACATCAACTCATTATCCAGGAGATTGACCTAGAGATCCCCTTTGGTACCTTAGAGCTTGCATGCCTCAATGGCAAGTTCTTCGCACCTGATGATCAACTTTCATCATTGGTCATCGATTGGGTGATTCCACGAGTGTTCGACTTCAGCTCCTTTTTCACACTTCATGGATTGTGTTGGATAGTACCTTGAGAGCCATTGGAATTATTGGTTGTTTCTCTCGTGCTTGTTAACGGTTTCCCTCATTGACCGATAATCAAGCGATGCTCTATCATGCTTGACCTCAGCACATCTATTCGCATGTTAGGATTTGTACTATGATCGGATGGGTTCAAGACCCCGAACTCAGATTACACATGTTTGGGCTGCGTGGATTGGTTTATGATTACATCACTCATTGATGGATGGCTGCAACCATACCTGAGTCTTCATGGATGGCTACGACCATACCTTTATCATCATCATGGTCTCATTAGCTGGATAACTGCGTCCATACCACAGGCCTATTTCGTATGTCTTCTGGATGGTTGCGCCCATGCCTAGACTACATGTACTTCATTATCAAAGATATTAGTTGTACTTGGGTGCAAGTTCTTCCAGATGTTGTTCCAGTTCAGTCAGTTTCGTAAAGCATTTCACCCCTCCCTCTCTCTCGGCCTTCATACTTTAGGGGGCATCTGTTACACAATAATTTGTCACTGTCTTCACTCCAGTCTCCCTAATGTGTCATGTGTCCAAGTTGTACATGATAATATTAGACAAATGCTCTCTGATGTTGCCAAATGACCCACTTTTCCAAAGGTTTATGCATCATTGCATCTGTTGGCTAAACAAACGTGCTGATGGGCGCTCCAAAACAGTCCAAAAGCGCTACCATCACGGAAGTACACGTGATTCCCGCGATGGTCGAATTTTATGTGCCAGTGCAACTTTCGCTTGTAATACTGAGCGATGACCTAACTAGCTACATTATTCAATAGCGATGTCAGTGCGCCAGACCAGTTATGTGCCCGCGATGATCCAGATTGGGCGAATTTGTTCCAACAGTAGGCCTTCCAGATGACTCCAGACCTGGTTGTTGGCCTTGTTTATGTTTCCCTCCTTTCTCTGGTGTGGCTGTTCCGTCTTTTGTGCTACCTTCCTTGGAGATAAGCTCATCCTCCCACCTTTCGTGGAGACTCCTTCTCCTATTTAAACTCTCACCATTTCTATGTGCTGCTAGTTTTGGAATTCTTAGCCTTTGGAGTGGTTGCTGATAGTACTGTTAGTGCTTGTGAGTTTGCTAGATAGCTAGTGTGAGTGTGATAAGTGTGGGATTGTTGATAGCTTGAGTAAGGTTGTAAAGTGCCTTTAATCTTGTGTAAAACTTGTGAGTGAGAGAGACTTTTATGTTGGGAGATCCATCTTCAAAGAGTGAATTCTTGAGGAACATGTTGGCTGGATCCCTCCTGAGAAGGCTTGTGACGTCAAGACTTTGGTTGTAAGCTTACTCTTATTTCATAATTAATGCAATCAATGATGTTTTCCTATGTCTTGTATGTAATGTAGTTGATAGCTCATCACTTCTTGACTTTGCGAGTAAATAGATCATTTGTTGTTCTAGTTATGTGCTTTGTTGTATTTCCTTTGAATTGTTTTAGGTTGATCACTCATTAGGAGAAGGAAGTGGAAGCTAGAGCAGCGCAACGGAACTCCATCGACCACCGGTTGAGGTAGGCCTCCAACTATGACTGTTTAAGGAAAGCTATTGTTGATCTGTCCTTGTTTGTGACTAGACCCACTCTAGGGCTAGAGGGGTTGCCTCTATCCGCAAAGGGAACACTTTCCTGCATCACACTCCCCTACTGAAGACACTAAAAAAGTACACATAAAATTTACCTAAAATGAACCAGTGACTCTTTATTGAGCAAACAAACATTAGTTCAGGCTAGGATCTTGGGATAGGCAGTGTGACTAAACTGCCTAAGATCAGAAACCAAAACTAGTGTCATTAAAAGAGATAAAATTCCTTCTGCACTCATACTACCGGGACCACTCCAGTCAAAGCAGAGCTAAATATGAGACAACATTGGACTGTAAGTGAACATAGCTCGCCTTCGCTTGCAACTCCTTTGGGTATTCTGTGTATTGGGGATCCCTTTGGGGATTTCAGCACTGAGTCAGAGACTCAGGTATCCTGCCCACACAACATACTGTCTACAACTATGTCCCCCCCAATAGTGTATGTGATTTGAGGTATCCTTAGTGGCCAAGCTTTAAGGTACTTACACAAGGTGACTGGGGTGAGCTGCCCTGGTACCTAACACAGACCGACCTACTCTGTCTTCAGTTTTTGGGAGGGTGCTCGTCTTCACAAGAGTACTCGACCCCTCAATCTGAGGTTTGGGTGAAGCTATAGACTAACCGTAACTACACATTTGGCTAGCCCTCTCTGTTATTCATTATGATATTGGGTTTCATCCCCAGTGATCAGTGCTTATCAGACAGGGTCATTTCCCTCTGTTTGCTGATTGATCAACTTAGTGTATTTTTTATATTTTTTAGGCACCCAAGTGTTATCATTTGAGACTTTAACAAATATCACGATAAAAATTATTGATAAAAATTAATGGTCATCGTGGCTACATCCGCCCTCATTGTCAATCTAGACAATTGTTAGGACTTCCTCCACTCATTGTGGAAGATCTGTCGAGCTATAGTGAACTAAATTCCCCATCTTCGGGGAATCAGTCTCCTAGATCTCACACGAAATCTATTTGCACAACCAATTATTCAAGTTTGCCAGAAGATTTATTTACTGAAGGATTTCTTCCTCCCTTTAACCCTCCGTTGATGAATCCGTTGGACCCACTCTTGGTTCCCGTGGCACCTATACTTCCTATTTATTTAGGTGGAACATTTCCATCCATCATGTTGACGACTAACAGTTCATGGAACTTTAGGGACACTTTTGGTCCTCTACCACTTCCCCAGTCGATAGTCACCACCACATCGTTAATGGTGAACCCCACTATCCCATTTGTCCCAGGTGCAAACACTCACATGACACCCTTCACGAGTGGAACCCAATCGATGTCGGGTTCCACCCCTTTAGTGTCCAACTATATACCTTCGACAAGTGCTACATACAATGCTCCTTATAATGCTCAATATAGCACTATTAGCACAGTTCCCGTCCACAAACAATATGGTTGGCATCCATTGTACAATTCAATTCCCCGAGTTCAGGTATCTGGGGGCATTCCCAATATGCACATACCGGTCGGGAACATAACAGTTCCCCCTCCATTCTCAGGTATGCATGGTCAGATACTGATTGACATGAGAATTCCTTATGTCAATCAAGGACATATGGTTAGTTCTGTGGTGGGCGGGAATCCTCAAGGAGGTCCCAACCAATCAATGGGGGCACCCTACTCACAAATTCAAATGAGTCAAGGGGGAAATGCTTATCCTGATGACAATTCGATACCCCAGCATCACAATCCACAAGAAATCCACATTACAATGCCATACCCCAAGGAAACTACTATACCATGCAACCTATGTATAATATTGGGACTCAAACAATGGGAGGACCGCAAGGATCCTCAAGTCATATGTCATCGCCTTGGTCCAAGTCGGGGCACCACACACTCACTCTGCCTTTCTTAGCAACATTGGATATCCTTGGCTCGTACAAACTTACAAATGACCCCATCTATCATAACTTACTTTGGCTGCCGATCTCGCATAAAATACCAACAGACATCCCAAGTTCGATGGAAAATAAGGGGAGGATCCAAGCACCCATATCACCAGCTATCATCTTTGATGTGTTTCTAACTCCATGGTGGATGACAGTGTACAGTTATGTCTTTTTCCCCACACCGTCACTGGCAATGCAACTAAGTGGTACATTGAGTTACCACGCACGTCAGTAAATACCTTTGATGCTCTAGCGATGGAATTCCTAAAGCAATTCTAGCTACCCATCCACTATGAGACTGGGACAGAGCTCCTCACTTCACTACATCAGGATACCGCCACCCACATCTCTGATCATATACATGAACGGAGACATAGGAGGAGGTTAGTCAAACCTCCCTTCCTAGACTATCTCTTAGTGGATTGGTTCTGCAAGTCCCTACTCCCCCAAATCGCTAAGGATGTCGCCTTAGGTGGTGTGATCACAAATAACCAATACATACGTCATGCTTAGCACTTAGCTTTGATATATTCGCAGTCTAGCACTCTTTACGATGTAATCCCCAATGCCCCTCACAACTCCAATTCTTCTGCTACTCAGCACCCCGGAGCGCACACCGATGGGATTGTCAGTGCAACCTCTGGGGCTGCTGTAACACAACTCAGCAGTCACATTGCCCAGATGTTAGTGGACACCTCTACCAAATCGACTGCTCTTCCTACCACCGCGATAAACTCTATGTAGTCTACACAAAAACACGGTGGTAAGAACAAGAAGAATAAGAAAAAGACCGCTCCTTCTGAGGAGCAGTCGAAAAAGTAGAAGGTTGTTGTGCCTCCTGATGATGGAAAGGATAAACCCGCCTGATTCCCTTGCAAAATCTGTGTGCAAGACCACATCACATATTTGTGTTCGGGTCTTCAGGAAAGAACATATTTCATTGCTCGAAAGGGTACTGGTAGGACCACTTCTATCCTGAATAATCATTTCCCTACTCAGCAGCAGCAACACCTTATTGCAAACCAACCCCAACCCCCGCAAGGGGGCAATGGTGGTTTGCAACACCCTTCAGTTGGTGAAGGACCCTCTACCATTTACACATTTGAAATGGTAGATCTACAAACCAGAGCCAAATCTTATGGATCTCCTGTCACTCATGCAGAGGAACCTTCCTCAAGTTAAAACCCACCACCACCGCTAATGATTTGCATATCAAAAGGCCAGTTTCTAACCTTGTGATTCAGCCCGCTAAAGGGGTACTTTGACGCACAAGGCATAATACATTTGCACGTGCTGCTCAAAACTACATCATTGTAGAAGACTTGGCGCAAGCACCGTCGACTTTGTCGGTGCTTGAAGTATTACAACCATGTCCAACACAAAGGAAAGCTTTGCTTTTGGCTATTGATGGTATTGACCCATAGGATTCCATGCTTGCAATTTTCGACATGGAAAAATGTAAACCTCCCCTTTCCCACCAGCTTGGATTTCAAGTGCAATTTTTTTCGAAAGGTAAAGGTATACATAAGCTTTCATTGATGAAGGTGCTTCTACCTCCATCATGTCAGCTTCATGTTGGCTCAATCTGGGTTCTCCAACCCTAACCCTACTGTCGAATTCCCTTAAAGCTCTTGACGGCCACACTTTCATCCCGAAAGGTCACCTATCTAGCTACCCCATCACTTTGAGCGAGAAAACAGTAACGGTGGATATTGAAGTCGTGGATCATAAACTCAACTATAATCTTCTTTTGGGCCGCAATTGGACTTATGCCATGAATGCCATTGTATCTTCAATCTTTCGCATCATCCTATTTCCCTTGGATGGAAAGATAGTCACACTGGACCATTTGTCCTTTTGCACCCCAGATTACTCCCCATTACCTAGTAGCTCTGTACCCTTAGTGGGAGGTGTACTTGACACTTACGTTAGTATTGGTATTGGTCTTCTAAAGGCATCTTCCCTAATGGTTTGTTTCCCTCTTCAGTCGCCCTAGGTTTCACAGACAATCAATATGCTTTCATCCATTTCTCATGAACAGACCGATCCATGGATCCTACCACCAGCTCCTTCAGACATTGACACTTACGGAGAAAAAAATGCCGCTGTCACTAGCTAAATTGGCCTACCAAGCCATTCAATATGCATCCGAATCTCCGGTCACTTTGGTTACGGCAAATGATACCACAACCCCTCTGATAATGGCTCCTTTCAATCCACTCAATCAAGACCTACCTACAAACAAAACTATTAGAGAAATCACGAGTTTAGAAGAGCGACCTTGGCAGAACTCGCACCATTTTGTTTCTATATCTGATTCAGACATGATGCCTCTTCAAATCCTATCATGTGAAGCACATGAAATCGTTTCCTCACCATATACGACTATCCAACCTTTGGACTTAGAAGGAAACAGGGGCAATATTTCCAAAGCATTTCGCATCGATATTTTTGTGATGACAGGCATCGTGGAAAACATACAGATTGGAGCCAATCGCAATCCTGAGGAAATTGTGAGCTTCACCCTACCTTTTAAGGACTTCCGCGATGTTTTCCCTGGTCTTATGAGGAAATGCATGGCATAGACCCTTCTATTGTCAAACAAGAGATCAAGAAAGATAGAGCATTCTTTTTATGGTATTTTTCTTGTTCGTTAATTCAAAAAATCCGCAAGTCTCCTTCTTTGGGCTCGTTAAACTACTACAAAGAATATATGAGTGCTTTTCTTTTATGGGATGTTTTCTCGCTCTCAAAAAACTAAAAAATTCCCAAGTTTGTCATCGTCAAGCTCACTAAACACATACGACGATGGTTCGAGCAACTCTTTTTCGCTCTTGTTCTAGCTCATTAAACTGAAAAAGATCATTAGAGCATTCTTTTTAGGCACTTTTTTCTCGCTCATTAAACTGAAAAAATTCTGATTTTTTTCTTTAGGCTCATTAAAAATTTATAAAGATAACCTGAGCATTCTTTTAGGTACTTTTCTCACTCATTAAACTGAAAAATCCCAAGTTTTTGTCACCAGGCTCGTTAAAAATCTACAGCAACGACCAGATCACTTTCTTTTTTGGGACCATTTCTCGCTCTTAAAATCGAAAAATCCTTGAGTTTTTCCCCTTCTTCGGGTTCGTTAAGTCTACGAAGAAGGAATGAGCAATTCTTTTACCTCCTTTTCCTTGCTCGATAAACTGAAAAAGATACCTTGAATTTTCTTCATTTGATTCATTAAAATTTGATGAAGGTATTAAGTTTGTTGTTGTGTGACTCATTAAAAATTCACAACGAAAAATGAGTTTAGTCTGTCTCCTTGTACTCGTAACAAAATGAGGTCAAAATCTATTGAACATAGGTTTCTCTTTATCGGATCAATCAATAGATTACTCACGGAAAAGTAACTGATACGGGTATACTATTAACATTTTGTCACACCTGGTTAACAACTATGACAAAGGGACCACCATGGATTCCTTCTTTATGATCTTTTCAGACTCTCTAAATATGAAAAGACCACTAAGTTGTCTCAACTGGACTCATTGTTGGGTTGTGTTATATTCTTTCCACATAGTTAACAGGGGGTTCGAGGGGCACCCGTAACCCCACTTTAGAAAATTTTGGTTTTGGACCCTATTTTAGGTTGCAGACCCACCTATGGTTTTGTGCATGATTTTCGGACATGGTTTTTGGATGCGATGGATTTCGGTCCATGGTATTGGATGCTTTGTCATGTATAAATATGTATTATAACATTGAAAGGAACATAATGAAAAATCAAGCTGGTAGTCCTGGTTTTGGGATCCAGGGGAAAATCTTTGTGTATATGTGTTTTATGTGTTTTGCTCTTGCATTATTTATTTTCTATGTTTTAGAATTTGTATGCAGGTAATTTCTGTATGGGGTTAAAACCTACATTTGGTATCAGAGCAGATTTGGCTTCAAGGGATGCCTTTGTTGTTGAGGGGTTTTTCTCGGGCCTGTGGTAGACCCTGTTCAGTGGGAGATCAAGTTTGGTGGTGAAAGAAGATAGTGAGCAATGGAAAGATAGAGATCGATAAATTTAATGGTCAAAGTTTTGAGTTGTGGAAACTCAAGATGGAGGATCTATTTGTGGATGAATATTAGTGGATTGCAGTAGATCTGGGTACTAAACCAACGGAAGTATCCGATGAAGAATGGAAGAAGTTGGATCAAAAGGCAAAGAGCACAATACAATTATGTGTCTCAGATTCAATATTGTTGAATGTATCAGGGGATGCTACAACAAAAGCTTTGTGGGACAAGTTAGGGACTTTGCACCAATCTAAATCTCTGGTGAATAAACTATTCCTGCGGAAAAAAGCTATATAACCTGAGGATGAAAGATGGGGACTCGGTGACAGAGCATCTGAATGCATTTAATATTGTGGTAAGTCATTTAGAATCTGTTGATATTAAAATTTTAGATGAAGATAAGTGCATCAGTTTTTTGTGTTCTCTACTAGATTCGTGGGATAGTCTGGTTATTGCAATAGGTAGCAATGCAACTGCCTTACAATTTGATGAAATAGTCTCACCCTTGCTGACGGAGGAGATGAGACGGAAAAATATGGAGAGCCAAAATGGTGATGCCTTGTCAGTACGAGGACGGTCCCAGAACAGAAACAAAAATAAGTCATCGAGCGGGAGATCTAAATCTAGAGGGAGATCTAAATCTCTAGGAAAACCTGTAAAGGTGGTGTGCTGGAAATGCAGAAAGGAAGGCCACTTCAAGATGGATTGTAAATCTAAAGCTTCTGACAAAGGAAAGGGATGTGATGAGGCTCCTTATGCAGAGGCGAAAACCCACCTTAGATGAAGGTGGGGATGTGTACTTGGCTTCTTCAAGTACACATGTAGATCATGAGGCATGGTTGATTGACTTAGGTGCATCCTTTCACTTCACTCCCATAGAGAGTGGTTTTGTGAGTATGAGAAATATGATGGTGGTGATGTCTTCTTGGGGATGACAAGAAGGCTAGAATCATTGGTCATGGAAAAGTAAAGTTGAAGCTGCAAGGTGGAAGGGTTAGCACACTTTCGGGTGTTTTACATATTTCTGCATTAGCCTGAAATCTGATTTATGTTAGTAAGTTGGATGATGCAGGTGTAGAAACAGTGTTTGAGAAGGATACCTGCAAGATGGTTCGAGGAGCACTGGTATTGATGTGGGGAATTCAGATTGGAACTCTATACAAGCTGCAAGGTAGCACTGTTGTTGATGGGTGCAACAGTTCCGTGGTTCCTAAAAGTGAAGCAGAAAATCTAGTGGTCTTTGGGGAAAAGACCATGCTGTGGCATCAAAGGCTTGGACATATTGGAGAGAAGGGCCTTTGAATACTTCATGGTAAAGGTATGGTAGAAGGTATGAGTAATATCTCTTTGGATTTTGATTTCTGTGAAAATTGTGTACACGGGAAGCAGAATCAGGTGAGTTTCCCCTCTGGTGGTAAGAGGGCAAAACATATATTAGATCTTGTGCATAGTGATGTGTTTGGACATGTGAAGGTTCCATCACTGGTAAGTTTGTGTACTATGTATCATCTATAGATGAATTCTCAAGGAATACATGGATATATTTCCTTAAGAAGAAATCTGAAGTCTTTGATAGGTTTAAAGAATTTAAGGCTCTAGTGGAAAACTAGACAGAGAAGAAGATAAAGGTGTTGAGGACAGATAATGGTGGAGAGTTTTGTAGTAAGGAATTTGAAGAATTCTGCAAGAAGTGTGGTATAGCACGGTAGAAGACTACTCTATATACACCTCAACAAAATGGAGTTACAAAAAGAATGAACAATGTTGATGGAAAGGGCAAGAAGCATGCTCAGTGCTGCCGGGTTAGGACGGGAATTTTGGGCAGAGGCGGTGGATACTACATGTTACCTGGTCAACATGTCACCTTTATTAGCATTGGAAGATAAGACTTCACCACTCCACAAGAGGTATGGACTAGTAAGAAACCCTCTCTTTCCATCTGAGGGTATTTGGATGTGATGCATACGTACATGTTCCAAAGGAGAAAAGAGCAAAGTTGGATAGTAAATTTGAAAAGTGCATCTTTATTGGGTATAAGGATGGTTTAAAGGGTTATAAGCTTTGGAACCCAGTAATAAGGAAGGTTATGTATAGCCAAGATGTGGTGTTCAGAGAGGTGAAAGATGTTATTAAACATGAAGTCCAACCGAAGGAACCTGAGAAGATAGAGTTTGAGCTAAAGCAGGAAGAATCAGACTCTACAGCAGAGGAGGAATCAGAAGATGAAGAGCCACAAACTCAAGTGTGATAAGATCAGTTCGAGAAAGAAGGCAGCCAAAAAGGTATAGTCCATCTGCTTTCTATTCAAATTTTTCTTTGTCTGTTATTGATGATGATCCTAGAACTGTGAAGGAAGCAGTGGATTCAGAGGATGGAAGACTCTGGAAAGAGGCCATGGTTGATGAAATTACATCTTTACACAAAACTGAGGCTTGGGATCTGGTGGAGTTTCCAGCTGGAAGGAACCCATTAGTAGCAAATGGGTGTTCAAAAAGAAGACAAATACAGAAGGAAAAGTGGAGAAATATAAAGCTCAGTTGGTAGAAAAAGGTTATTCCCAGGTGCCGGGAATTGATTTTGGTGATATTTTTTCTCCTGTTTCCAAGGTAACTTCTATTAGATTACTTTTATCTGTTGCTACTGCTTTTGATTTTGATGTAGAACAGATGGATGTGAAGACAACATTTCTTCACGGGGATCTAGAAGAGGAGATTTACATGAAGCAACCTGAAGGCTTTGCGGTGAAGGGTAAGAAAGAACTGGTATGTAAGTTAAACAAGTCTCCATATGGGTAAAACAGCCACCAAGGATGTGGTATCCGAAATTTGATACATTTATATGGGGACTTGGCTTCACCAGAAGCTAAGCACTGTGTGTATTTTAAATTAATTAGTGACTGTGTTATTTATCTGGTCTTGTAAGTGGATGAAATGTTGTTGGTTGGAAATGACAAA